>OZ057400.1:57702764-59135839 GCA_964056695.1 Melieria picta | reverse complement strand
GGGAGTAAAGAGGTTTCAGAAATAGTTGCAAAAATGGTTGAAAATATTTTCAAAAAGTCATCTATTCCGATAGTGTCACACACCAGAGTTCTACAAATGCTCACCCACAGTCAGAAAGTTGGGCCCCTTGACCGTCCTTCTAGCAGCCAGAGAAGCAGAGACTGACACTGTAAATGGATGGGTTAGATGTAATAAAGTGCCAAAGCTGAATTTCAAAGCTAATAATTATTACGATATGATTAACTGGAAGACTATTACCTTGACTGTTCCACCAGTTCTTCGTTCAGTTTCTAACGAAGAGCTCATAAAAGGGTTGTCGGGAGACACTGCAAGAGATATGGAAATTTAGTGAATTCCCCTCTCACACCGTGGCAGTCGAGAGAACCGTCAAACTGGTGACAGAGGCATCTTCTAAAGTTATTGGCCCCAGTCTCGTGATCGTTTTATACGCTCTACACTGAAATCTAGGCAACAACTGCCAAAGTTTAGTACAAAATCTGATTTTATCAATAAATTTTGATACAGATTCAGACTAAAACAAGCCTGACATATGGTTGGTTGGTTGGGTTTGGGCTTGGGAGGAACCCCGAAGTGCAGCCACCTCCACGTGGTGGGTTCTGGGTAACCAACACAGGTTAGCTGAGAGCTGCAACAATTTTTCACCTTGCCGCTGCGGCGCGCCGCCTTTTCGCTCGTATCTCGGGAACGGTTCGTCCTACGGCCATGATCATAATACCATTTCGGTAGCTAATGATGCGACAAAACAACTTTTCTTTTATACATTTTGCCATGAGAGGCGAATTTCAGGCGCTAGGTAGGCAATTTCACGATTTTAGGCAAATTTCCGAAATTTCAAGGCCGGAGTTGGGGTTGAAGATGCAGTCCGATCTCAAAACAAAAAATTGCATTGGAATTAGGAAGTACTAAGGCAACTTTTCCGCACTATTAGAAATCTCGAATCGAAAAAAGTCCGGAATCGACCCACCCTATTGTCAAGCATGTCCATTTTGGTCTATAATTTAACCATGAATCGACTTACAAACGAACAACGCTTGCGATTATTGAATTTTATTATCAAAATTCATGCTCGATTAAGAAAGTGCATCGTGCACTTGTTCCATTTTATGGTCAGTTTGGACGACCTTCTGAGGCGGCTATTCGGAATCTTGTGACTACATTTTGCACCAAATTTACATTATTGGACATTAAACCACCAACACCAACAGAAGAAAATATCGTAACGGTATCCGCCAGTGTTGTTGATGACCGTGAATTATCGATTCAGCGCCGTTCGCAGCAATTGGGCCTCTGTCACTCCACTACCTGGAAAATTTTGCGGAAGGATTTGGGTGTAAAACCTTTTAAAATACAGCTGGTGCAAGAACTGAAGCCACACGACCTACCACAATGGCTAACTTTTGGTGAATGGGCGCTGGCAAAGTTGGATGAAGATCCACTTTTTTATCGGAAAATTGTGTTCAGCGACGAAGCTCATTTCTGTTTAAATGGATACGTGAACAATCAAAATTGCCGTATTTGGTGTGAAGAGCAGCCGGAAGCATTGCAGAACTGAAGAACTGCCAATGCATCCCGAAAAATGCACTGTTTGGTGTGGATTATGGGCCGGTGGCATAATTGGATCGTACTTTTTCAAAGACGACAAAGGCAGGAACGTTACTGTGAATGGCGAGCGCTACCGTGCGATGATTACAAACTTTTGTTTGGAGATACCGGCCGATATGTTGCAGAGAGAGAGAGACATTTCTTTAAATTGTATGTGTTTTTTTTTTTTAATCAAATCCGAAAGTTCTTAAAAAATCACCCGATATTATAAGTTTGAGTATCGATCAAGTAAGCACTTGCTCTTTTTGGATGTGATGCGCGAATTACGTGTTTATTCGTTTTAGACCTTAAGGCCAAAATAAAACGACCGTATTGATTCGAGGTTTGAACAAGAATGAATTTTATTTATTAAAATTTTCTTATGCTAAACTTGTATTTCTATGTACAAAATTGTTCTTATGTATTTGGAAATATGACCATCATAAAGGCGAAGGGAATGGAGGAGAGAGAAAGTGAAAATGTTTGGGCAATTGGTTTTTTATTGTGGCAGCGATTGAACGAATTTACGACCATTGAAACCTGATCGCACAACAGCACTTAAGTGTGTTTATGAAAAATGATCGCTTGACCGAATTTATGATCGCAAAGGAAAAACTCAAAAGTGATTCCGGGTTGATTGACATCGGTCAGGTGTTTATTTTATTGGTCGGCCTGCTTTGTAGCGAGTTTATGCTGACCAATCTATTGTTAAGCCTTTGGGGTGGTCAGGTGGCGTTGACGTTTGCGGCAACGGCAACGTAACTCGCGTGTACGTACGTGTTTATTTATTAAATACATTGAATACTGACAACTGCAGTCATTGCGCACAGATTCAAGTTGAATGTAACAATATCTTTCGCTTTTGGGATTTCTTGTTAATAATAGATTTCTTGTTACTCCATCTGATTCAAATATTGAAACGACAGAAAACACTACTCGACAAAAAATAGTTGGTGTTTTCACTCAGTACATCATAAATTTGTAATTTTTCATTCAATTCTATTGATGTTAGGCTTAATATTTGCTCGAATAATATATCTTTCATCTTAGATTTGATGTAATGCAGGTCGCCTCCTCGCGGTGCATCCTGGGTAACGCCAAATGACCTGCCTGACCGATATACGTATCAATTGGCACGACCCTGCTTTCGTCTCCGGACCTCTCCTAATTTCTATCTGGACTATGTTTGCTTTGGGCTGGTGGTCGTGGTATTCTGTTACCTGAGTACACTGGAGTGACACCCAGTGGAAATGGCTTCCAGGCTAATGCCACGGCTGCCTCCGTCCCGTTAAAACCCTGACGTTCAATGCCCGTCGCCGTTAAGGTGGTGGCGTAGGCGTCAGTTGAGTTCCACTCCTGACTTGCACTGGATCTGGCTGAGCAGCTGACCCCATAAGGGCAGCTGCCAACCCTTCGCATGGCCTCACTGCTTGCAAAGATAACCATGGGATCCTATAGTGACTACGCAATCGGGGGACCCAACAGCCATGAATTCTAAAAATTCAAAAAACACGCCCAACCCACAGGGGACGCGCGCGCCTAGCCTGAGAGGGGGGCGCACGTCGATCCCCCAGGGACACGCCCGCTTAACCCGCAAAGGGAGCGGAAACCCGCCACTGCAGCTAGGGCTCCTATAGCTAGGCAGCAGCAGGTCGGTATCATTGGTCACCCCCTTCTTCGGGCAACGCGACCGCTACCAGGCAAAGACCGCCGGGCGACCGCGTTTTGCCCCCAAAGCCCGCACTTGCTCAGGGCAGACCTTCGGCGAAAAGCCCAGTTCAGCCTGCCCCTGTAGCCTCTCGCAGCGCCGGCCCCCTTCAGGCGCTACCTCTAATGTCGCCCCCTCTACGCGGGCCTACAGGATCAGGAAGACAGCCTACAAGGTCCTGCACAGGCTAGAAAAGATTCCTCCGGGTGAACTCACGGAGAGAGACAAAGCCTCCTTAGAATGGGCGAAGCAAAACATCAAGACCAAGAACACCTCGCCTCATGCCCTTCAATTCGCCTCCAAGCGACAGAGGTCGCGGGAGCAGCAACAGCCTCCGCAAGTGGCTCAGGCCAGTAAGAGGCCGAGGCTTGCGGTACCGACTCCGACGTCTGGTCGGACCTTTAGTGAAGTCACCAAGGGTAGCCTGGTGTGGGCTCTCGTTGACGCTAACAACGCGGACGGAGCGATCTCTGCGGAGAAATGGCGGACAGTCAGGTCGGCCCTACTGTCCGTCTATGATGAGGTTCTGGCGGCAAATCCAGGCCCACCTCCCAAGTGTAGGGACGCAGGCTGGCACCAAGGCCACGTGAAGCTGATGGCTTGCTCCGACCAGCGCTCTGCGGACTTGTTCCGTCTGGCAGTAAGCAAGCTGGGAGAAGTATGGCCAGGAGCCAACCTACGCGCGGTGCCCCGGGATGAAATCCCTAGCAGACCGCGCTCCAAAACCTGGGTTCCGGCTGAACCATCGGACCCAGCAGCAATCCTGCGCTACCTCCGGATCGGCAATCCGGAGCTCCCCACCCAAAACTGGAAGGTTGCTTGGGTCAGCGGACCGCGTGGCTCTCTGAGGGAGGTGATGATAATCCTCAACAAGGAATCCCTCCAGCCACTTGCCGCCACCGGAGGTGTCGTCAGCTACGGCTTTGACTCCGTCACCAGTCCTCTCCTAACCCGCAGAACCCACTAGGGGTAACACCGGGGCCTTCTGCGGCGCCTCTCGTCCTTGACACCGCCTCCGAAGACGGCGCCGACAGTGTCATCTCCGCCTCGGAAATGATCGGCGACTTTTTCGAAGGCCTTGAGGTGAGGACCGAGTGTGATCCTGACGACGCAAAAATATCTCGCTGTCCGACCTTGACGACATTTTCGTCGGGAAAGAGGATGGCGACGTCACTGTGGTCGACGCTCCTACAGATGGTGGGGATACTCCAAATTAATCTCCACCACTCTAAGGCGGCTTCGGCTGCCCTTCTCCTCCGCCTGGCATCTAGCAGGGAGGACGTCGTGCTAGTCCAAGAGCCATGGATCTTTGAGGAGCGGGTTCGAGGGCTCAGCCTCAACGGATACAGAACTGTATCCCACCACGGCGCCATTAATGCCTCTCTTCTTCCTAGGTACTGCGACGGGGATTGCGTGGCCATAGCTGCTGAGATACACTCCCGGGTCTACTAGATTGTATCCAGCTATATGGCACACGACCACGGGCCTACATCTCCTTACGGGCCACTGAGGGAGGTAACCGCAGCAGCCAGCGAGCGAGGCATTCCGCTCATCATCGGGGCGGACGCCAACGCCCACCACGACGCCTGGGGTAGTAGCGACCTAAAGGAACGAGGTGAGTCGCTCTTTCAATTTATACTGAATAGTAACCTAGCATTGCTAATAGAGGGAGGGAACCGACATTCCTTACCGCTACTCGAAGGGAGGTTCTGGACCTGGTCAGGGATTGGCGTGTCTTGGAGGAGTGCTCCTTCTCCGACCACCGGTACATCAGTTTCCGTCTGGACCTGAGTACACCGGCCAGACTCCCCTTCCGCAATAAGCGTAGGACGAATTGGGAGATTTTCCGTTCGTCCCTATCTTCTAGTCTAACCTCATCTCCTCCGCGGCTCCTGTGTCCGGGAGACATCGAGACCGCGGTGGCCACTTTAACTAATTCACTTAGTCGTGCTTCGTCTGCTGCTTGCAAGCCTAGGATCTACCGGGCCAAGCCAAAACCACCCTGGTGGAACGCCGAAATCGCTAGTTTGCGGCGTGCATGTAGACGCTCTTTCAACGCGGCCAAGAGGAATAACACCTGCGACGCGTACAGATCCGACCTCAGAGCCTTCAAGCAGGAGGTCAGGAGGGCAAAGATGGAATCGTTGGAATCCTTTTGCGGCGGTATCGACATCGATCGACTCCGCAAAATTCTCAGTAGCTCTCCGTCCATTCCCACCTCCATTCAGAAAGCAAACGGTGATTGAACGGAGTCAAGCGAGGAAACCCTGGAGGTGCTGGGGGATGCGCACTTTCCGGGGAGTACCTCCACTTCTGCCGAAGCGGTAGTTCCGGGGGAACTAGACCCTTGGTCCTTAACGGACGTCCGTATCGATGGCACCGTAGTTACATGGGACATTAACTCCTTCGAGCCTTTTAAATCTCCGGGACCAAACGGCGTCATTCCAGCTGAGCTACAGCAAATCGCGGAATCGACGGTGCCATATCTTGTCGAGATCTTCAAGGCGTGCTTGGAGTGGGGACAAGGCCGGCAAGACCTCGCACGCCAAGGCCAAGGACTTCAGGCCAATAAGTCTGACATCATTTCTCCTAAAGACCCTCGAGAGGATACTCGACGTCCATATTAGGAGCCTTATTGACCCAGCTCTTCTCTCTGAGTCGCAACATGCCTACACAAGGGGTAGGTCAGTTGAATCTGCGTTGCACTCCCTGGTCGACTATATTATTATTATTATTATTATTATTATTATTATATAGGCTATACTGCACTGCGACCAATTTGATCTTTTGTGCAGCCTTTGTTTTAACCATCCAAGTTAAGGCTTTTTATAAATTTTAGCACTTTTTGGGGTTGTAGTTTCCAAATGGTTGATGGCGGTATTGACGCCTGACCAAACTGGAGAAATCTCTTTCTACTGAGCGCAGGACATTCGTATAGAATGTGGAGTGATGTTTCCTGTTCTAGCTCACCTATCCTGCACACATCTGTTGAGGATATTCCCATATTTTTGAGATGGTACCTAAGTGAGCAATACCCAATGAGGATGCGAAGGTCCTCTCGGTTTAGCTCGAGGAGTTTGTTGGATACCTCTCTGTCCGGGGCCAGGCATTGTTTTGCCTGCCGTAGTCCCGTTGCGTTGGTCCATCGGTCAGCAAATTCCTGGTCAGCCCATTTCCGTAACCACTCCTGAATGTGTCCTCTTGGTAGTCCACAGAATGGTTCCGGGCCTATCAGTGTGCGTAGGGCACCCTTTTTCGCTAGGCGGTCGGCTTGTCCATTGCCGTCATGTCCTTCATGTCCTGGTATCCAGTGCAGTTCTACAGTGTTGCGCCTGCCCAGTTCATTCAAGAGATTGCGGCAGTCCGTCACCAGCCTTGAGGTAGTCGAGTAGGCTTCTAGCGCCTTTAGGACTGCCTAACTGTCGGACAGTATATAGATATGTGTGCCAGACGACTTCCTGCGTAGGCACTCGCTAGCACACTCTATGATGGCGTATGTTTCCGCCTGAAAGATGGTAGCTAGCTTCCCCATTGGAAAAGCTTTGTGAAACCTGGGACCATATACCCCGGCGCCAGTGCTCCCATCTTCCAACTTCGATCCATCCGTGTACCAAAGTTGCGACCCTGGGTCTGGTATGAATCGATTTGATCTCCATAATTGTCTGTCCAAGATGTTAATCTTGTACCTTTTGGAGAATTCCACGTTTGGTGGAATAATGTCGGAGATCCTGAGCATTGGGTCATTTTCGAGCATTTTTAGTATGCTCATGTGTCCCTTAAGATCTCCACTCTTTAGTTCAGTACTGCAGACAAGCCTTAAGGCCTGAGAGCAGGCTTCTTTCCTGATGGCTATGTTAAGAGGAGGCACACCTAAAATTGCCTCCATTGCAATTGTCGGGCACGTTCTCATTGCCCCACTCATGCCTATACACGCCAGACGTTGCAGTTTGTTTAATTTTTCTACTGCACTTTTTTGTTCAACCTTATGCCACCAGATTGCTGATGCATAGGTGATTATTGGTTTAACTATGCTGTTATAGGACCAGTAGACCATTTTTGGTCTCAGGCCCCAGGTTTTACCGCAAAGTCTTTGACAGGCATACATTGCCCGCGTAGCCTTGCCGATAACATTGTTCAGGTGAGAGTTCCAAGTCAGTGTCTTGTCCAGGGTTGGTCGAGTATATAGACAAGTCGCTAACATACAAGGAGTATACCCTGGTGTCTTTTATAGACACAGAGGGCGCATTCAACAATGTCTGCCCTCTAGCGATAGGGGGCTCTTTCTGAACTTGGCATTGGTAGTAAATTGGTAGATTTCATCAGCGCCCTACTCAGCAACCGTTTCATAAACTCTACGTTAGGGACGGCGTATCTTCGCAGGTCAGTCACTAGGGGAACCCCCCTAGTGGCGTTCTGTCGCCACTCCTGTGGAATCTAAACCTGAACAGACTGCTTGTCAAGTTAGCGGCTGTTGGCTGCAGGGTCGTCGCCTACGCCGACGATGTTGCAATGGCCATAGCTGGCAAAAATTCCAAGTGTATTCTCCGAACGGATGAATCACTTCTTGGATATCCTCTCCTCATGGAGCAGCTCCTGCGGCCTTACGGCCAACCCGGAAAAGACGGATCTTGTTCTCTTCACAAGGAAGTACAAAAATTCGCCTTTCAGACTCCAAGCCCTACATGGAACCTCGCTCAAACTGAGCAAGGAGGTGAAATACCTGGGGCTATTTCACTATACTTAATTGGGTCCCTTCAACCCTGCTAGTCAGGCAGTCCGCCAAGATTGCCGCTGTACGACTAAATGCCATATGCAGTTGGGCACGAGCGGACCAAGGCCACTCTAGAATCCTCGGGCCCAGCAATAGCGACTGGACGGAAGGCCGTCGCTCGTTGCCAAACGCTATCGAAATCTTCACAGACGGCTCTAAACTTGAGAATAGGGTCGGATGTGGGGTTTTCTGCGATCAATTGGGGGCCAGTTTCTCTGCTCGTCTCCCTGACCACTGTAGTGTCTTCCAAGCGGAGACCATGGCAATACTGCTGGCAGTGGATCGGCTGCAATCGCAACCCCCCATTCCCTCGGCTATATGTATCTTCTCAGATAGCCAGGCAGCAATCAAATCCTTGATAGGTACATATACCTCCTCTAAACTGGTTGCAGAGTGCCGGGCCGCTCTGAACGACATATCGAAGCATGCCAGGGTTCACCTGAGTTGGGTCCCAGGGCATAGTGGCATCACTGGCAACTGCGTGGCAGACGAGTTGGCCAGAAAAGGCACTCTACTTCCAGCACCTACTACACAGTGTAGCATCCCCCTTGCGACCGTCAAGTTGATGGTCAGGCAGGCTTATCTCCGCCTGGCTAATCGACTCTGGGCGGAGGAGAACCTCTGTAGGATCTCCAGAGACACCTCGCCGTCGCTTAACCATGGCAGAACACGCGAATTACTGCGACTAAAGCGGAATTCCATCTATTCCACAGTTTCTGTGCTAACGGGACACTGGACGAACGGCGCACACGCCAAGAGACTCGGTCTCCCCTTCAACGACCATTGCCGCAGCTGCGACGATGAGAGCGAGGAAGAGAGCGTTGAGCACCTGATGTGTCACTGCCCAGCACCAGCGAGGAGACGACTCCGGGTGCTGGGAGCGCCGTTCTTCAGCAATTTGGCCGACCTTACAGGACCCAGCATCGGCCGCATCGCCCGATTCATTGCGGAATCGGGATGGCTCCTGCCCAACACCCGGGGGGTGTGCAAGCCTGAAGGGCGGCCACGTCCTTCACGTGGTATCACAACGGGCCGCAATATGGCCTACGTGAGCTCTTCAGCTGCCACCCTAACCTAACCTAACCTAGATTTTAAAACCAGAGGAGATAATTTATAATAATAATTTATCTATAATCTATTATTTATAAAAAAAACATTCGAAAATTTATGATTTTTGAAAATAGTCGAAAAATATCATTTAATTTGAACAATCTGTATACCGCTGGAAAGGCTAATGTATTATCTTCTGACCGACGGACAGCTTGTGTTAGTCGGATGATTCGTTTACGAGATATGTGCTCATAACTGAAACAACAGGGAAAAAACTGGTTTTTCGAAGATTTTTCGAAAACGCTTCTTAAAAAATTTTTGGATTTTCAGATTCGTATTCAGTGGCCCAAAGCTAGTCTAGAAAACACTTTTATTTTTAGGTGCATTTTTCGTGTCAAGTAATGAAATAGAAGCAAATCAATGTGTTCGGCTGTAGTTGAAAATTACAAGTGAAAATTGAGTTGTGCCGATTGAAATTGATCCATATAAATACATGACCTTATATTTTATGTAATTCTTTTCGTGAAAAGATAGTGAGAGACGAATTGCCAGCAGAAGCGCAAAAAATTTCCACAGCAAAACGGTCGTAGTTTCAACGAGAACAGTTTCCATGCCACACACACCAATGGAACACATTACACACACGACTGGTTGATTTATTCAGAATCCAGTGATTCAGTATACTGTTTGTCCTGTGAAATATTCAACCGAAATTTAATTGATTTTGTGCTGTCGGGCCTGGCTACTTAGATTGGAAAAATATTAAACGCTATGTGTCTTTGAAACATTATTTGGCATTAAAAACTTGGTTTGAATTAAGTAAAAGTTTGGAAATAAACAAAACAATTATGCTTAAATGCTCAGTAAGGAAATTGATCACCTTACATAGCAGTCGCCTGCATTTTGTGGTCATACCAGTAATTTATATTAATAAAACTATAGTTTTTTTTAAATTAGTAGAAATGCTAAAACAAAAAGTACTTACGAAAATTACTTTTCATGCACTTTCGGAAATTTGTCTTCTTGGAACGCTCTCTAAAATTTCTTTAGTTGCATAGTTTGATAGAACCTTAGTGCTATGCGCAACTGCAGGCCCCCTAGCATAGGCAACACGACGGCACTGAACCAACATTTACCGGCAGAGGTAGCATTCCATGCTTTTAGGGGGCATTATCGCGGAGACAGTTTTAAGCAACACTGGAATGTCCGAAAATAAGTCTCCGCGCATACAAGTTTAAATGGGAGCCGGGTACTGAGCAGAGCTTCAGTGAAGTGACTTAAATTGCTAGTAACATAGTTTTATGTGGGCACAATCCAGCGATACAAACTACGCCTGCGCCTGTCTTTCAAGCCATCAGCTGTGCTCTCAAATGCTATCTTTCTTGCCAATATGAAGTATGATTTGTTTTTTTTTCTCGATTTGTTTTTGCTTTAGTATGATTGCAATACGATTCGGTACTTTATACGCAATCTGTGCTGCATACTGCGTGGCTTGCCGCATAATACTTGAACTTATATTTTACTGGACTCGGTGTGCTTGCTTTGATTAACTGTTATTTTGCATTATTCTTGCTTGTCCAGTTACGTGTAAGTAAGTAAGAAGTGTCCCCAAATACATTTCATTTTTACTTTTTGTGCCCGAATTATTAAACGTAACTCATGTCTAAATAGGCTGGGTTAATCGATAGTAATTTTTTACATCAATTACTCCACTGTGTAATCGGTGCTTCAACCAAGTAGTTGAAGTATTGCTATCCGAAATTTGTGCAAATTTATATTTTATATGTCAACATTAATTGCAATAGCGTACACTAATTGTTCAGTCAAAATAGATGACAATATTCAGTTGACAGAATAAAAGTGCTTGACCATACACATTTGAAATACTACTGTCGGCAAAAAATAGTAAGACTTTGTTCATAATTTTAAAATTCTGTATTTATTCTTCCAAATCTATTTCGTCCCCTCAAAGTAATCCCCCGGCCCCAATACACTTGTGCCAACGTTTTTTCAACAGTTGTTAAAGTCAATTTCCGGAATAGCCTACAATGCGCGTAGCGATTCACGTTTAATGTCTTCAATTGACTCAAAACGGTTTCCCCGGAGCGGTCGTTTGAGTTTGAACAGCCAGAAGTCACACGGAGCTAAATCGGGCGAATACGGTGGTTGTGGAACGATATTGGTTGAATTTTTGCCGAAAAACTCACGAAGAATCAATGCAGTATGCGACGGTGCATTATCGTGGTGTAAAAACTAAGAGTTGTCGGCCCATAACTCCGACCTCTTTTTATGAATAGCTTCGCTATTGAACGTTTCGGCACCAGAAATTTGATTCCGCACACAAAATTTAATGGAACTTTGTTGAATAATTTCACTCATTGTAAAAATGGCCGAATGCACTTTTTGTACTTCAGAAAGACAAGCGAATACTAAACACTAATGATTATTTTGATGTGACATTTGGCACAGTCATATCAACATGGAAAAAAAATATTTCGACGAATGGATTTCCGCGCGAAATTAAAATTTAAAAGTCTTACTATTTTTTGCCCACAGTAGTAAGTCGTATGCATTGTATTAATAGCTTTTATTTTAAATCAGGCTCCAATGATAACACTAATGATTATCGCATTAAAATACCCTTTTTAATACCTTATATAGCATTGTATTTTTCAATATACTCACCTGCCTATCAGATACACTTGACGTTGTGCTGGAGATTTCTGACAAAAATGGAGCACCTGAAACACATTCTGCATATATAACTCATCATTCGTATTTTAAAAGTATAACATTTTACCTAATGATTCTTCGATACTATGATTTTTGATAACAGGTGATGATAGTGAAATCATTTTAACGTCTTGAATCAAAATTTCTTCATTCTTCTGGTCATAATCACCCCTATGAGCTAAGTTTTCCTCATAATTCACTTCTTTAAAATCGTTTTCGTTTTCTTGCGTATTAGCACCAAATACATTAGTTTCTATGCATAATTTGTCAGTAGTTTTTTCCGATGTTTTAACGACTTTATTAGGCAGTGACTTAAGTGTATTGACCGGCTCATTTTGTTTTTTAGCGCAAACTGTCTGCCGTGATTCATTGGGTCCGTCTGAGGTGTCTGATTCAAAAACGGTCAAGTTTTTTGACTTCATATCCAGCAAAGTCTTGCCGAAAAACGCCTCCTGTAGGTAGGTTGGGTAAGCTTCATTAAGCTTGCTTTTAACTTTCTTGCGCAAAAACTTTTTCTTTTTTTTGAAGTCAAGTGAATTGAGATTGGTAATAGAAGGCTCTTCGTTCACTTTTTTAAAGGTACGATTGCGTACATTAAACCCACCAATTCCTAATTTCTGAAGGTTACGCTGACGTTTTCTGCGCAGAATTGAAACACCCTCGTCATTGGTGGAAATAGAAAATCCTTGTGGGGGGCTGTTATCGGCGCCTATCCACACCATACCATCCTTATAGTTTCCGTCTTTCTTTTTGGATAGTTCTCCGTCACCGCTCTCTATGTTTAAATTAGATCCGGCAACTACAGACTCAATAGCCGCAATTATTCCCGATTCTTTTGTTTGACAATCTCCAGCAGCTTTGATTTTACGTTTCCTCTTAATTTCTGTGGAAAGCGACTTAATCATATTTGCGCCTTTGTCACTCATGCAAATCCCATCTATCCAAAATGTAACCTCTATTTGTTCACTTGGGTCATTTGCAGCACTTGCGGTACCGTTAACTTCCACGCCCAGGGTACTCTTGCTCCAAAAAGGAGGAATATTGCTGTTGATCTTGGGTGACTTATTTCCGTTACTATTTGTTTTTTGAGTTAACAAATAAGAAAGCGGTCTGCCCTTTGGTCTACATAGGGTGCAATGGTACTCCAGTTTATCGTACATCTGTGCTTCCTCTTCGCTTTTAATTGAGTCACACTCACAGTGTAACCAACGTTTACAGTTCCTGCATTGAATAATGAGTTCCTTTTCATTATACTGCTGGTTACAGACGCAGCATGTCACTTGACTGGCACAGGGGCCACATTCAAGGAAGCCACTATGATTTTGCGAATGTATCCCAGCATATCTCCCACATTTCTGGCAAGCAGCACACCACTTGCATTTCCAATTCCCATGAGGGACAGTGTCTAGTGGTGGGCTCATGCAATAGATGTGAAACGACAAGTCGCACTCATCGCAAAGTATAAGCCGCGCTTCGTCATTTCTCTGCCCACATCCCTCACAAACGGTGCAGTCTAAACAACGCCAGCCTCTCTGCAACACCACTTTCGAAAGTTTTATGTTTACACAGTAAGGATGGTAGCATTGGCCACACTGTGCGCACGCAATAAGGTGGCTCTCTTTGTCAAGGCCAACAGAGCCGCACATAACGCATATATCTTGCGACAATATAAATTTATCTTTTGCCGAGCAAAGCAACATTTTTTTCTCTGTGGATAAACCATCATCAGATATTCTACTTATCTCTTTGTCGCCGGGAAGCCCAAAATTTGTGCTTGGTGGTAAAAAATGTCGACTTTTGGCACGCACATTACGTTTTCCACTAAGGTGTGACAGCACACTATTTTTTTGCATAACTATTTTTCCATTGCGACTACGCTGGAAATCTTTGAAAATAATTTTCTTTTTAGACATTCTGATAGGATCCGAAATAGCATAATCGTCGGAGTATTTTTCATAGTTTTCATATTCCACCTCCTTAAATATGCTTTCGTGTGTTGTTAGAGTGAAAATGTCTAACGCATTCGACTGCCAAGGACAGCGCGTCTGGTTGCTCAGAGCCTGAAGTTTTTCACCATTTGGAGTCCGTTTGCATTGGGGACAAACGTAATCGTAATCGGGATTATTCTCTTTTTTTTTATGGTAAACATTTAAGTCAGCGTCCTCATCACACAAACTATGTACAAACCTATGAATTGAGAAATATATCCATTCACTTACCTAGTAACATGCTTATAAATTTAATTACCTGTGACACAAACTACATTTAACCATTTCTTTATGAGCAGTTGCTCTGTAAGCTTTGTGACAAATTGGGCACGAGAAACCTTTGTTGCGCTGCTGATAGCAAGAATCACAAATGGTGTAATGACAATGCCAGCGTGAAGAAGTGCCGCCGCCTGGCGTTCTGGAGCCACAGTCTGTGCAAACACGGCATCGCTGAAACGTAACGAAAAATGGTAAACTTGGAGTAGCATTTATAGACAAGTAAATACACTATGCTAGATGTTCACGCGGCTTCACTTACGTCGATTTCGTAATTAATTTTTTGAAAGTATCCGAAATTTCAATAAATATAAAAACACCAAATAATTGAGTAACATTTGATCTGTGCAATGTTTTCATGTCGATGACTTGTCCAACACCCATCAAATTCTTCCGGTAAAAATCTACAATTCTAAAAAAAATATCTAGCTAATAATATTGTATATATACCGTGGCGTGTAAAACCGTTCAGATGTTTGCTACTTTTGCACTTCAAGTGCTTTAGAATTTAAAGCATTAGTCCAAACATTACCAAATTTTGAGTGTTAGTTCCTTTTTTATTGTAGAATAAAATACCCGTCCACACTTAACCCGCGTGAATGAGGTGAGAAATTGTTACACCAGCTATGAGGCAGGTAGGAGATACCCAAAATTTTGATGTTTTGCAATTTTTGATACTATTATTGTGTAATTAGCATTTATGCTTGAGATGTATTAATAATAGTATCCATTCAACAAGATTAGTAAATAAAATACCAGCTTTAAGTATAAAAAGCGTTATTTTTTTATTGAAATTGCAAAGTATCAAAATTAAATAATCTGCGTTTAAAAACTTCTCGGGTATGAGCTTGATAACAAAAAACAAAGAGAAATTCTCAAACAACTTCATTCAGTACAGTTTTGCCCGTCACTCTATATAGAAAATTAACGATTCTAGTTCAATTTGACGCTCAACTAAACCTAAAAATGTACCTTTAATTGCGTTTTCATTATCTGGAAGCGAACACCTGTACAATGTTGGCTAGATTCGTCATTTGGAATTGATCCTAGTTTATAAAAGCATTTTAAATCAAGTGGTCGTGTATTTTACATTTAAAATGCGAAATGTATCATAATAAATTAAGGGAAGGATCGAAATGTTAGTAAAAGGTGGTGTTTCGACGAATGTCGAGTGTCGTGTAACTCGGTACAAGCTTATGATTTACTCGTGTCCTTTGACAGGGGGAATAGAGTGGGTTTTGAACAAGCGGGCGTGGCACCGACCATACAACCCAAATTTTTAACGTGCAATAGCTTCAGAATTATAAGTCGGAAAGCATTGAAATTTGGTATATGGCCACCGTTTAGGTGTGTCGTTTCACTGGTAAAATTCACGAGATTTGGGCAAAAGTGCGTTTCACCTGCCAAGAAACCAAAATCTACCAGGCACCGAAAATAACTGTTATTTTACAATTTTCAAATCAAAAAGGCAAAACGAAAAAATTGTCGGTGGACTTTTTCAAATATACCATTATGATCGTAATGGCCTCAGCTTCACGAATATTAAACGCCTATTAAATTTTAAACTGTTACTATAAAAGTTAAAATTAACTGTTATTTTGTGCCTTTCATTACTTCAGGCAAAAATAACTGTTACTTTTGACTTTTATTTTATCGGTCAAAAATAATAGTTATTTTGCGACTTTTATTTTATCGGTCAAATATATCAGGCAATTTGAATTTTTTTAAAGGCCGTTTGACCGACTAAAAAACTATTGATACCATTTTTTCGTCGCACAAGTCTTATAGCTCAGAATGTGCGGTCTGCTGAGACGCCATCGCCATAGATCGCCATCTCGTGCATTTAATTATAAAAAAAAAAAACAAATGTTGTGCGAGATGAAATTCGCCGTCTCTGCTAGTATGATTGTAAAAGATCACGCCTAAGCAATAATCTTCATAAGCGCCATTTCAATATTGCAAATAAATGCTTGTAACTGAATTTAAATCTCATTTTGACAGCCCTGCGTTCGACAACCGCAGCTGTCATCTGTCTTTGCATTGTGTTAATATTGTAGTTTAGTGTTTGCCATTTATGAAAATGGACCGATTTAGCATCGCTCAACGTGTAAACATAGTGAAAATTCACTACAAAAATGGTGAAAATTTGAGCACCACTTTTCGCGCACTAAGGAAGGATTTCGGACGTCACGGAAGGCCTGTTTTGTCAACAATTTCGGATTTATTGGCGAAATTCGAACGAACTGGTTCTGTACAAGATGTACAGATGCCAATACGTAATCGCTCTGCTCGGTCGGACGAAAATATTGCTGCTGTAGCTGCCAGGGACGAAGGACATACCGTTACCGTCAATTCTGAACGTTATGGCCGTATGATAACCGAGTATTTCTGGCCAGCGATCGAATATATGGATGTGGAGGAGATGTGGTTTCAACAGGACGGCGCTACATGCCACACAACACGACCGAACATGACAGAATTTCGAACCAGGTTCGATGGACGAATAATTTCGCGTTTTGGTGATGCCAATTGGCCGTCAAGATCGTGCGATCTGAACCCTTTGGACTTTTTTCTTTGGGGCTACGCGAAAGACCAAGTCTATGCAGACAATCCGCAGACTCTGGAGCATTTGAGGGGCAACATACGTGCAGTTCTTGGCGCCTTACAGCCTGCTATATGTTAAAAAGTCATCGAAAATTACCTAAAAAGAATCGAGGTGTGCCAGGCGGCTCGTGGCGGTCATTTCAATGATGACATATTCCATTACTAATGGCACAAACCAAATATTATTTTGATAATAAAGTTTCATCAAAATTCAAATTTTAATTGATTTTTCTTCTTTATTTACTTTTTCGACTCATGATGAAAAACCCTATATATAAAAACGAATCTTGGTCCGTTCGAATGCTTAAAACTTGAAAACGACTGGACCAAATTGGATACTTCTTTCGGCGGGCTTGTTCGTAATTGCTACGCGAAGGTTAAGATAAAAAGGAAAGTCGGGAAAACGGGGCGTGGCATCACCAGCATCAATTTTTATACAACAACTTTGGAACCGTAAGTCACACATCATTTAAACTTGGCATGAACTGATTATTTAGTCATGTTCTTAGATAGAGGGAATGGGGCACGTATTGAAGGAGGGGGCGTGGCACCGCCCATACAACTCAATTCTTTTATATTGAATAGCCTCGGAATTGGAAGCCGCATAGCATTGAAGTTACATAGTTGAGCTGCCTGTTTATACATAGCCTGGTTGCAGTGCCCCGGCACCGGCACTGCTGTTTGTTCTTGTTGTGAGGTTGGCTGGGAAGCAACCAAGCAGGGACACCTACCATCAAGTGCTGACCGCTAGTTAATAGCGCTGCCAGATCGATTCTTTTATCGATAACGTTGGACACTCGCGCAGAGTTACCATCATGCCGTTGAATCGCACGCCAGAAAAACACACGGTTGCAGCCCAGAGTGGCAAGCGGCGAAATTATGAATTATCGCCAGATATCGAACGAATTAGCCCACAGATATCATTGCAGGACATAATGAATGCTATACGTGGTGTTGAGACCAAATTTACTGCGAAACTGGGGAACTTAGCCTCGAAGCAAGACATAGACGAACTCAAACAATCTTTTAGTGTACAAATTGAGAACTTGAAATCTGAAAACCAAATGTTAAAAGAAGACATACAACAACTTAAAAAAGAAAGAGAAAACGACCGGAAGGAAATAGAGCGGTGGGTTAGTCAAAGTAAGAGAAACAAGATAATTGTAAAGGGTCTAGCAAAGGATGTATCACCCACAAAAACAGTCCAAAATATGTGTAAAGAGCGGCTGAATTTGCAGCATATTGTTGTTCGTGATGCACATGTTATAGCTGAGTGCAACGAAAAAGTTAATATAGTAGCAGAAGTAGAAACAGCACATATGGCGGTTGAAATTAAAAAAAAACGCCAAAAAGCTAAAAGGCAGCAATATTTTTGTTGAAAAAGATCTAACCACAGAGAAACAACAAAATAAAAAGGCACTGTTACAATTAAAGAAAGATTTGTCAGCTTTAAGTCAGTCCCATAAAATACTTGTAAAGGATGAAAGTATCTGTGTTAATAACCACTGGATGGCCTTTAACAACGACAGGGTTCTGATGTGCAAAAACCAACCCGCGGAAAAAATACTCGCATCGATTTACGGTATAGATTTTGTAAAAATTAGCCTTATTCGTAATCACCTGTTAGAAAATAGTATGACAAAAAACCAAAAAATTTACAGATAGTAAATCACAATTTAAATGTAATAAGCAACCGTGACAAACATACAGAAAAAGCTTTCCAAAATGACTATAAATTGAAACTTGTATCTTATAATGTCCATGGTCTTAGTAGTAAAACTCTATTTAATGAATTTTTTGATTACATAAAATCATTTGATATATTTATTTTATTAGAAACACATATAGAGTTCGAAAATTTTGAGAGATACCCAAAGTACTTTAATGGATTTTCTCTTTATTGGAAACCGGCAGTACGTTTGAGCCAATATGGACGTGCAAGTGGGGGAACTTTATATGGGGTTAAAAAGAGCCTAGATAAGAAGGGAGTCATATATTCGTTTAAGTGTGTAGAAAGTGTAGATGTCATTGAAGTATCCGTGGCTGGAAGTAAAATTAGTATCGTACCGTTGTATCTAAAGCGTTGCAACTGGACCAAAGAATTCGATCTGGTAACAGAATGCTTTGAGCAACATGATCTCATCAATCCTATTCTGATCGGGGACTTGAATGTACGAATCGGAGATTTACAAGTAGACATGGATGACATTTTACAGAGCGATATTGTTGGAGGTAAAGAAAAGCGAAATTCAAAAGACAAAGTAGTCAATAGAAATGGGAAAGAATTTATGGACTTTTGTGAAAACATTGGACTTATAGTACTTAACGGAATGACAAAAGCGATGACAATGGAAACTTTACTTTTATAAGCAGTGTAGGAGAGTCCGTAAACGACAATTGTGCTGTCTCTAGAGACGTAGCCAAACTTGTGCTGGATTTTAAGGTAGAAGATAAGGTATGGTCTGATCACATGCCAATTGCACTTTCGCTGCAACTGAAGGTGAATGATTCCAGTAAAAAGCACGAAAGCCTATTACCTAAATTGAGTTGGGATAGCTCACAAGTAGAATTGTACAATAGACGGATTATAAACGAAATGCACAAGAGGAAAGAAGAAAACGATGAGTTGAATTTAGGTGACTTTACGGATATTATAAATTCCGCAGTAGTACAAGACAAACTGCAAGGAAGTTAGTCAAAAAGTCAGAGTGGTTTAACTGGAAGTGTCTAGCGGCTGGAAAAGTTACTTTAAGGCTATTAAGAAAATTTCGCAAAACAGGTACAGATGACCTTAAAGAACAGTACATCGTTGCAAATAAAAAATATAAAGAACAATATAAAATTATCAAGAAGGAGTATTATGACGATCTAGAGCGAAGAATAAATGAAGTGAAAGATAGTGCAGAGTGGTGGGATCTTGTGAAGACAATTCGAGGCTCAAACCCATCGCCAAGTTCTGATATATCTGCAGAGACATTCAGACAATATTTTAAGGACCTTCTAAATCCAGTCACCTCTGCACATCAAATACACTATGTAGCCTTGCTAGAAACAGACGAAAGTTTAGACAAACCAATCTCTTCGGCAGAAGTTCTTCAAATGTTGCATAAAACGAAATCTGGAAAGGCCCCTGGTTTGGATAGGATTACATATGAATTCTTTCTTAACGCAGACGTACAATTCCTTGACGAACTGGCTAAAGCCTACACCATACTATGTAATTGTGAACAAGCGGATAGAGTTTTTGAAACCAGTGTTATATTCCCACTGTTTAAGAAAGGTGACAGGGACGTAGTGTCGAATTACAGAGGTATTTCATTCATGAATTGTATTGCTAAGATAATGATGGGCATATTAAACCAGAGGCTTGCAAATTGGTTAGAGAGCAAAAGTCTAATTACAGAATATCAGGCGGGGTTCCGGAAAAAGTACTCCACATCAGACAACATTTACAACTTGACATCATTTATTCACATCAAATTTGATGAAAAAAAGAAGGTTTATGCGTTTTTTGTAGACTTTAAGGCAGCATTTGACACGGTTCCAAGGCACCTTTTAATTTACAAATTGCATAACTTAGGCATTTCAACTAGAATGGTAAATTTCATCGAAAACATATATAAAAATACAGACTCTGTGATATGGACAGGGGATGAAATTTCGGAAAAATTTAATATTTCGTCAGGAGTGAAACAAGGTTGTCTGATGTCGCCCTTACTTTTTTCGATATATCTAAATGATTTACATGACAGCTTGGAAGGTGGTATCTGGATTGAAGACATAAACATAAGACTTCTTCTATATGCCGATGACATAGTTTTGTTAGCTGACGATGTGAATGAGCTGCAAAAAATGATTTGGAATCTTGAAAAGTATTGTAGTATGTGGAATATGCAAGTAAATTTAGCAAAGTCAGCTATAATGGTTTTCAGGCAAGGCGGTAGGTTGGCAGAAAGAGAGAAATGGACGTTTAAAGGAGTACAAATACCAATTACGACAGAATATAGTTATTTAGGTGTGAAAATGACCCCAAAGTTAAGTTTCAAAAAACATGTTTTAAACAGAAGCAATTTGGCAAAAAACATGTTTTAAACAGAAGCAATTTGGCAAAAAACAGTATAAACGCTACGTGGCGATCGTTTTTGGCCAAAGACAAAATAAAATTATCGACAAAATGGAACCTGTTTCTGGCAGTAACAAGGGCGATACAAAGTTACGCTGCACAAGTTTGGGGTTTTGAACTGCTTGAAGAGGTTGATAAAACTCAGTTCTACTTTTTAAAAAGAATTTTGCATCTACCAACCAATACACCATCGTACTGTATTTTATTGGAAACTGGCCTTTCAAATTGTCATCTGTATACGTTGCAACTCCACCTTAGGTATATATATACAAGACTTTATTTGACTACGACGCTAATAGATTACCACACAGACTTTCAAAAATAATCCTATGAAGACAAATCTTTTGGGCAAAGGCAATTCAGGACTTAGGGGAAAAATGTAATATGAATCTAGTTTATGACATTGCAGATAGGAGATTGTGGAGTGCCAATATAGACTTATTGCTCTCGACTGTGAATCTGACGAATAAACAAAAATTGTGGGAAAGAGCTATGAATAGCTCACGAGTATACAAGGACCTCGATCACAATATTGGTAAAAGTTATTTCAATGACATGGTAGAAAACTATAAAATCTCTTGGATATTGAAGTCCAGATGTGACCTTATTTACCTCGGAGGCCACAAAAATTGGAACTGCACTCTCTGTAATTTAAACGAATTAGAGGACTTGGCACACTTTCTTGGAAGGTGCCCAATATTGAAAGAAATCCGATATCGGTACTTTGGACAATTCTACTTAGACCGAGAGGAAATAAACAACAGATTGAATGGTATTGGGTCTGGTGGATGGAATAGTTTAGTATGGTTTGTCACGGGTGCTCTGAAATATAGAAGTCTAATTGTAAATGAATATAGTTAAGCTAAGAATAAGTAAATAAAAAATAATGTATGTATGCTAAATTTGCCGACAGACGACCTGAGGGTCAATGTTGTATATCCTTTATTTTATAATATAATTTTTCGTTCATATACAAAACTATATTATAAGAAAGCATTTGAATTGTTCTATAATTATAAGAGTATTGAAATAATTAATAAAGGATTTATCTATCTATCTATCTATCTAGATGTGTCATTCTACTGGTGAGACTTGATCGGCGTTGGACAAGGGGCGTGACACATTTTTTATGTCCCAAAATTTACGCAGTACTGAAGTCCACATCAATGAAACTTGGTACGAACTTTTCACTTAGTAGCACAAATCGACTAGAAGAAAATTGTGAGCATTGGACAAGGGGGCGTGGTACCGCCTCCATTTTTATATGATTGATTGAACTTGATTGATTTTGAACTTCCTGAAAAGACTCTAAATCAAAAATAATTCGACACGTATTGTATAATTTTTCGAAAATCAAAGTTTAACTGGGCCAACAATGGGTTAAGGTTTGTTTACGGGAAGACTCCGAAAAAAAAACATGAACCGATGGACATATTGACTTGAAAAATTTTTTAAATACTTGAAATAAAAAAATTATACACGTGTTTCTCAGTATTTTCAAAATCGAAATCTAACTGGATCAGCGACGGGTTAAAAGTATGTATGGAGAGACAAATTTTGTTGAACCTTTTGGGTTCAAACTTGGTGAAAGTATCTACTTCAAATGTAAAATAACTCGATACGTGTTTTTCATTTTTCCCAATATTAAAATCGGACGGGTCAACGACGGGTTAAATGTTGGTATGGAGAAACTGTGAAAAAAACATGAATTGGTGGACCCATTGACTTCAAACTTGGTGAAAGTACTTTTAGTGAGCAATAACACCGTGCGACAAAAATTAAAAAAATTTTTCACACCGGAAAAAATCCATATGGTCGTGAATCTAGAGACCAAATATAGTAATACTGCGTACTCAGTTTTTCATTTCTACATCCTTTGTCCTTTTAAAAGGATTTCAAAATTTTGAAGGGGATACAAAATAAAAAAGTATAAAAAATACTTAACCTCGTTAGAATATGGCGATATGTATATCAACTGAAAGAGGAAGGGCTCAAGAATTTAAATAATATTGATTTTTTTATCTGTTTGTAAAACAAGGATATGAAAAAGGTCCTTTGAAAATTTTAATCCTTTATATCCTTGAAATTTTATAACGAATTTTCTTGAAAAGTAAGTATGTTAAAACCCAATATCTCCTTGATCACGTGCCAAAATTTCATTATTCTCGCTTCATTGATTTTGTATCAATTTTTTATTTAAAATGCTGATACTCAAATAAATTTGAATTTTTGTACTTCATTACACTTGCAGCTTCCGCCTTTTTTTTTAATAACTTTCGAACCAATTAAGTTAAGAGTAATGAAATTTTGACACGTGATCAGGAAGATTTGAAGATTTAACATACTTACTTTTCAAGAAAATTCTGTGTAAATTTTCAGGGATATAAAGGATTAAAATTTTCAAAGGATCTTTTTCATATCCTTTTTTTACAAATAGATAAAAAAAAATTTTTATTTAAATTCTTGAGCCTTTCCTCTTTCATTTCATATACATATCGCCATATTCCATCCATATTTATGTTTTATCCTCTTCAAAATTTTGAAATCCTTTTAAAAGGACAAAGGATGTAGAAATGAAAAACTGAGTACGCAGTATTACTATATTTGGTCTCTAGTTTCACGCACATATGGATTTTTTCCGGTGTGAAAAATACTGTCGCACGGTGTAATTTGAAACGTGTTTTTCAATTTTTGAAAATCAAAATCTAACGGGGTCGAAAGAGAGTTAACAGTTTGTATGGATAAAAGAGGTTTATTGGGTCTTTTAACTTCAAACTTAGCAAAAGCACTTCAATCGGGAAATAATACGTGCTTTTCATTTTTTTGAAAATCGAAATGTACCGTGGTATGCTAAGGGATGATAATTTGTTTACAGCAAATGTGAAAGCACATGATTTAATGGGCCTGTTGACTGAAAATTTTTGAAAACGGGTCAACAAAGAGTTATGAATTAGTATGGGGGGAAACAAAATAACTTGCGTGCCAAGCCGCGGGGCCCAGCTAACGTATGGTGAATGAAATATGGACACGTGTTCCAGCGCAAAAATAAATTTACCGTTAAACTTGAAACAAAAATTTTTTCTGTAGAAGTGTAACGGGATATATTATTATGCGTCTGACGCAAGGTCTATTCAGTGTGTGTTCATTTAGTCGCGAAAATGTCTTTGAACGAGTTGCAGCGTCGGGAATTAATTTGCAAATTTTGTAAAGATAATCCAAACAAAAGCAAAAATTAAGTTTTTCACCATTTCAAAGACATGGGATTTAAAAAATCGACGATTTATAATTTGATTCAATTATTTGAAAATAAGAAAAGCATAAAAAGAAAAAAAGGTTCGGGTAAAAAATGTGCCCTGCAGGACAGCAAAGTTTGCTCCCAACTGAAGGCGGATACGGTGGGCCGAAAGGCGAAATCTTTCCGCCAGCTTGGAAGAAATATGATGTGGACAAAAATACTGTAACGATAAGACAGTTTGTCGCTGTGCAAAGCAACCCTGTCGCTACGCGCCGTGCTATAATTCGACCTGGCAATGATGGCAACTTCTAGTCCAACCTGGCAATGATGGCAACTTTTAGTCCAATCTGGCAATGATGGTCGCGATCATCATGGAAATCTTTAGTCCACTCCGGAATGTGCGGGAACGATCTGCGCGATGGCCGGACAGGCATAAAAGACAGCCGGGAGCGGCGCAGCGAGTCAGTCTTGGTTTGACAAGTGAAGGTGCCACACGTAGTGGTTAAGCAAATAATTAAGCGTAAAGACAGTAAAGTGTGAAATTGGTGAAACAAAGTGATTGTTGGTTGTTATTGACTGCGTTTGAGAAATTAAGTGTGTTTTTATTCTAAACTGCACAATCCAGAGATACGTACTAGCCCACTGGAACTAGCATTCGTAACAATACTATAAAAAAGTATTTGACATCAATGAATATTGAAATTAAAAAAAGAAAATTAAAACCAGCTACTACTGCCCAACAGGAAAAAATTATTAAATCCAAGTTACGTGCACTTGCGGAAAAATACTTTGCTACACGCTCACCATACGTGTGTATAATGGACGATGAAAGTTACATCACTGTAGAAGGCAACGAATGGCAGCCAAAACATTATTTTGAGTCTGCTAATCACAAAGCTTCAGACAAAGTGAAGTATATTCAGAAAACTAAGTTCCCGGGAAAAGTTTTATTATGGTTGGCAATCAGCGAGCGTGGTGTCAGTGAACCGGTGTTTTTTAAAGGTGGTTTAGCTGTCTCTGCTGCAACTTATGCAGATAAATGTATACCTGCGCTTCAAAAGTTTATTAAAAAATATCATCAGCAAGATAAAATAATTTTTTGGCCAGATCTGGCATCATCGCATTACGCGAAATTAACTTTGCAATCACTGGAAAAGCGTGGTATTGCATGGGTACCTAAGAAGTTTAACCCACCAAACGTCCCGCAACTACGACCAATCGAGACTTTCTGGGCTAATTTGAAAAGAAACGTTTATAGCAAAGGCTACACAGCGAAAAATGTGGATTGTTTGATAAATAAAATCAAGGAGCTAAAAAAAATCGATACAAATGGAATTCGAGAGGCAATGAACACACTGCCCCAAAAAATACGTAAAGCAAACCGCCACGGCGCAAACGTTTTTTTGTAAATTTAGCTTAAGACTTATAGTACTGAAATATAATACCAAATACTTTAAAAAAATGTCTAGTCATTTTTTTGCTTAACATATTTGTCCTGATTTCATTCACCATACGTTAGTAGTTAATATTCAGTCCATTCCCCATTGTTGTGTACAATTGCTTGACATCTTGCGTCTTAAACAACTTTCGCTTAATTTTTTGGCATAATCTGAAGGTAAATTCCTCCACATTTTTTTTAGGGTCGCAGAAAGCTGCTTGGTTGTGGGTACCTTTTTTTCATGGATCTTAGCCTTCATAAAAGCCCATTCATTTTCAATTGGATTTGCATCGGGACTTTGGGCAGGCCAGTCTAGCTGTTGTATACCATCTTTCGTTTTCCAAGATGTGCATAGGGGACTACGGTGTTTTGGATCATTATCTTCTTGTAGAATCCAATGACTTTTATCCGTCCTATAAAGTTTTGCAGCAGACTTTAGCAAACATTTTTCATAAAGTTTCATAAAGATCATAAATTTCGCTTTACACCTCTCGCGCAAAGTTCCTATTACCAATTCCTATTACCACATCCAAGAAAAGCCTCACTCTTGGTAGTTTGGCGCTTCAGCTATTCGCGAAGCCTTTTATGTTGATGACTTGTTGACTGGGGCAGGCAACATCGAAAACCACCTCGAACTCAAATCAGAAATTGTTACAATTTTAGGCTCCGCTGGTTTGTCCCTTAAAAAATGGCACTCAAAAAAGACAGGGCAAACAATTTCCGTGAGATGTGCTACAGTTTTCTCTTTTTTCTCTTTTTAATGCTCCAGACCAGCACATAACCGGCATGCCTAACTGCTTTTATACCAGTGCACATTATTTTTAATATGCTTAGACTAGTACGGCTTTGCACGCAAGTTTGAAGTCAGTGGGACCAATAAATCAAGTTCTTCTTAACCCTTTGTTGATTCCGTTAGATTTTTATGCAAAAAAACGTATCTAATTATTTCTCATTTGAAGTGCTCTCACCACATTTGAAGTCAATTGGCGCATTAAGGGGGTATTCTAGTCTAGAGGCTCGATTTTGAGGTGATTTACGGGCGTAATAAAAAAAACAGTAATAATTTTTACCATCCATGTTTTTATCAGTATTTTAGTGATACTTGAAAAGTATAAAAATGTACAGGGGAATTCTTTGTAATGTGCCACCCCATGGCTTTTTTGCGTATAACTCGTTAGTAAATTAACTTATCGCCAATGTTAATATACCATTGGAAAGAGGGTTTAAAGAGCTATGATCCCAGGAAACACCTCATTTGAATTATTCGTAAATACAAATTTTACAACCAATTTCCCAAAGTGTTGAAAATCGACACCCTTAAAATTTTTTAATGTAAAGTGCCACCCCCTAAAAAAATCGCTAAAAACCTAGAAATCTCAAGTAAAAATGCATGATTTCGAGAATTTACGAAACATTATTGAATTTAATTTGAATTGAGTAGAAAATGACCGAAAGCAAAATGCAAATTGAATGGTAACGAATAAAACGGTATTTATATGGAAATTAATAAACAAAACTGAACTAATTTATTCCTCATGATAGAATTAGAGAAAAAAATTGACTAAGAACACTTTGAATCCATTTTAATGACGATTCCGAGCAATGAAAACTCATTTCACCGATATAGGATCACAAAACAATGAAAAACGAGGGGTGGCACTTTACATTTTCACGCCATTTTGGAAATCATTGAATAAATTTTCTTCTCTTACGATATGCTCGGATATCATTTCGGATTATGAAAAAGCATTAAAAATTAAGTCCAACACTGATATTTACCTTATTATTATTATTGTTTTTATTATTATTATTATCATTCCACGGCCTCTCCCCCCCCCCCCCCCGCATACCGCGCGAGGCGGGGTCCATTTTCACCGATTATGACGGCAGTTGTCGTTGCAAGTCATATCGGCACTATTGTATAATATTTGTTTTATTGGTTTAACCAAAAAAAAAAAAAATTTCTTGTTATGTTACATGTCTGTAGGATTACCGCTTTTTGTATTTTACGGTGTATAAATTGGTCTATGTTTAGAATTTTGAGGTTTGGAATGAATGATTTGTGTAGTATTCCTGTTGCGGAGATTATTTTACCCTTTGAAAGGAGAAGTTTACTCTGAAAAACTAAGTAGGCAATTGCCAACGTATATAAGACCCAAGTAGGCGCAAAAATATTGCAAATTTTTATTCAAAGCTCTAAACCTTACGTTCACAATGCTGCAGCGGATAACGTTTTTACTTCTGAGGCACTTCTCGACCCCCTAAAGTCACCGATATTCGGCGACAAAAACTTTGAAGTTGTACCTTCCAAAGAGCAATGAGAGCTGGGTGGTTCTTTCAACAATGCACCACGGCAAAGCGATGCCAGGGGACAACCCGAGACCAACAATCTTTCGCATTTACAATAGTACAAAGGACACTTGACGTTATGGCTCAAATTTTGACCCATTTCATTACTAAAAGTGGTACGAAAAAGTGGTAAGTGGTGGCATGCTCAATATTTGCACCTTGGCAGCATATATTATTCGAGCCTACATAAATTGTTTAGGTACCACAAAAAAATTAGGGGCCGTGAAGAATATATTGAGAAGGCAACCTGAGGGGGTATTGGAGGTTCAGACTCCCCAAATATTTGCTAGCTACAAAAATTATACGTGACGCATTGATTTCAAATGGTATTGGGGTCAAAGATTGTATGTAGAACGCCTCCTAAAACGCCGCTGATGCCGAAAACTCAGAATAGATACAACAATGCCCTTGTTATCACAATTTTTACACTAAAAACGGTTTTCAAACAGATTGCAGAGCAGAGAAACCCTCATGTTCGTTTCTGCAAGGGTATGCAGGAACAAAACGAGACTCATGCTATATCTGTTCCGATTAACGTAAGCAACAACGTTAAACACGAAAATGCTAAAATTATTACACTATTAATGTGTGTTTAATATTTTTAATAATAAATAACGCTTTGTTTTATTAGCCAACAACGATTTTTTAAATTTGTGCGCTATTATTTTCACTTTTCCCACACAAATTGTATGAAGGTACCCGGGTACCTTGGTATTGATGATAGGTGGAAATTTTTCGTATTGACAGAAGGGTTAAACTCGAGCAACTGAAGGTGAACCAGCTAAAAAAGGAGCTGGCTGCCTGGAATTTGGCGACTGCTGGCGAAAAGGTGGAGTTGCAGCTGCGCTTGCAAGAGGCGTGTAAATCACGAGGCATCGATTGGACTGCGCACGATTTCGGAACGCAGGAGCTAGAGGCGTCAGCCAAAGTGGAGGAATCGCCTACGGCTGCAGCGGCTGCGCCACTACAAGCAATGGACATGAGCCAGCTAATGGTTGCGATGAAAGGCATGTTCGAGACTTCCAATCGTGAAATGTCGGCGCAAATGGCGAAACTGGAAACTACGAATCAGGAAATTTCGGCAAAAGTCGAAACTGCAAATCGAAAATAGGCAGCAAAACTGGAAACTACGAATCAGGAAATTTCGGCGCGAATGGAGACGGCGAATCGAGAAATGGCAGCGAAATTGGAAACTACGAATACGAAATTCCGACAAAAGTCGAAACTGCGAAACGAGAAATGGCGGCGAATGGACAATTGGGACACACGAGTTGACGACCTGGATTATTCCTTGCACAAACGAGTTGACAGTCTGGAGGATTCGATGAACAGGAAAATCGACGAGCGGCTTAAAGAGGTACGGCAGCGAGAATGGTTGCCGCCAGTTCAGGAAAGTTTCGCCACCAGAACAAGTGCCTACTTATGATGGGGCTACGCCGTTCGATACATTCAAGCTACAATTCGACCTGGCTGCCCTGGAAAGTCAGTGGACCGATGTAAGGAAAGGTCGGAGATTGGCGCTGGCTCTTAAAGGTTCTGCGGCGGAGGTAATAAAATCAGTTAGAGTAAGTTCGAGTAATGTGATATACCTGTTTGTTTTACGGCGATTCCCGACACACTTTGCCTTAAAAGACACTTTTTTGGTCTCAAACTGCTCACTGACACATTATTTAGTATATCTAAGATTAACTCTTTAAAATAAACTGTTGACGAGATTTTTAATTACAAATCAAAATATCCAAATATTGGCGTCTGATAAAAGTGGCGGGTAATGCCATATACCATCGGCGGGTAATGTGATATACCCGAAAAAACTTTATTTAACAGACCTATTATGTTCAAACTTGGTGAAAATACTCCAAATCAAAAATAATTAGAGACGTGCTTCTCATTTTTTTTTTGGAAAATCACAATCTGACGGGGTAAAGCAATGGTTAAAAATTTGCATCGAGAAACATGATTTTATGAGTCTTTTTATCTGAAATATAACCACAACAGATTTTTGAGATTATTCCACTTCAAATATTATAAAATTAAGCATATATACATTTCTATATACAAATAGTACTGCTGTAATAACTTTGGGTACTGTGATGTACTATATCACATTACCCGAACTTTGGTATATCACATTACCCGAAAATGAGTTTTTGCGAAAAAAATATAAAAAAACAATAATAATTTTGTTAAGAAAAGCGTACCTCGCAAACGCATAATCGATATCACTGATTTACTTCTGATGAGCCTCGAAATTTCTAATATTATTTTTTTGTACTTAGTAGGGACATAAATACTGTTCCACACGTTTTATGCTATAAAATTAAAAGTAGTGAATGAGTTTGGGGTAATTTTTGTTTACATATTTATTGATATATGTATATTGTATACAAAAAGCAAACATTCATTCGAAATGTCCGCCTTTGGCCTTCACGCACGACTTAAGTCGGACTGACCAATCATCAATAGCCGCACGCACCTCGTCTATCGGAAAATTGGCCACAGCACGAATCAAAGCTATCTTAAGAGAATCAATGTTGGGGTATCTTTTGTAACAAACCATGTCCTCTAAAACTGTCCACAATTTGTAATCGAGCGGGTTCAAATCAGGACTGCCAGAGGGCCATTCTTCAGAGCAAATAATTGCTGGTAAATTGTTTTGGAGCCAGGTTTGAGTCGTTTTAGCTTTATGGGCCGGCGCAGAATCTTGCTGGAAAGCCCACGGCTGGTTTTGGAACAAAGAATGGTTAACCCTCTAGCGGGCAAGCCCGCCTCCAGGCGGGGTACACCAAAATGCGTTTGCTGAGTAGGCGACGAACTTTATTTATTTAAATATGGCTGATAATGATTTGGAAAAGTTCCCTTTAACTAACGGTATAAATTTTGTGACCATAAGTGAGCTACTTTTGGGTTTAAACCCATTTAAAGTGAGAATTTGTCGAATTCGGACGAAAATAATTATTTTTGCGAGTATGAGTTTTTCATTTAAAAAGACTAATAAATCTTGGAGACTGAAGCTGTAGAAAATTTCAGTAAGCAAACCAATATTTGTATTTGTATATAATTGATTTTGTTTATGAGAATTATCATTGGGAGACCTACAGCCACCCCCTAAAGCAAGGCCGCCTGCAGGCGGGGTTGCCGTTTTACGTCATGTTGCACAGCGCCTGCAGGCGGTCTTGCCGGTTTACGTCAACTTTGTTTATAGCTTGAACTGAGATGCTTAGGATGTATTTACTTTGTCTTAGAGATTATAATACTCTAAAGGAGGCATGGCCGGTATAGAAAAATATACGTATTTTACTTTTAGATAGATTTCCATACAAAAATAATTAAAAAAATTGAGTATTTCAATATTTACCATAAAATATGTTCGTTTTTGTGTATTACAGGTTGATTGTATTAAATGCAACTTATATTTGTGTTTCAGCAACACCAAAGACTGTTTTTTTACTTTTCACAAAAAAATAAATGACATTGTCAAACATTTATCATCACTTCTTTTGATTTTCCTTCCTTCCCATCACTTGCTTCTATGCACCTGAATATGCTGTATTTTCGGCAGCCCCGCCTGGAGGCGGGCTACCTTTAAACACACCTAGCGACGAAACTATTCGCCTGAGACAAAAGTTAATATCATTTTCGTCTTTCTCATGACGAAATTAACCAACTGTAATTTTTTTACAGCAATACGAAATAGGCCTGCTAGAGGGTTAAGTGGTTTTACAACAGCTTTCAAAACGGTTTCTTGGTAAACTGTGGCCGATGTTTTGACCCCTTGTTCGCAGAAATGCAAGTCAGTGACCCCATCGTAAGAGACACCGAACCAAACCATGACTGAAGCTGGGTGATGACCCTTTTCGACCCGTGGAATCAATTCAGATGCTTCCTTAGATGACCGTGCATACACCCTATCATTTTGCTTGTTAAATTTTTCCTGCACGGTAAAAATTTTTTCATCGGTAAAGATTTTTCTGTGCAAGTTCTCAGCGTGCTTCACCAAAAGACGTTTGCATTTTTCCATTCTTTTCTTTCAATGCTGCAGTCAACAAATGTCCGGCACGGCGTTTGAAAGCCCCAAGTCCCAAGTCTTTTTTAATAATTCGACTCATGGACTTTTGCGAGATATTCATCTCCCGGGCCATAATTTTCTGTTTTCGGAGCGGATTTCGCTGAATTCTTGATTTGACGGCTTTAACGACTTGTGGTGTTCGAACTGTGCGCCGACCGCCCGACCGGTGGCGGTCTTTAACATCTCTAGTCTCCTCAAACAGTTTTATGCACCGGTAGACGAACGGTAGAGATGCGACTAATCCCGAGCGGGCGGAGCGTTTTGAAAATATCACCTTTTTTCATTTCACACTTAAATAGCGCTATAACAGCGATACGGTTCTCGTTATCTGACCACTCCTTGGTGAAAGCTAGAACAATTTAGAATTTCCGGTGCAGACTAACGCTTTACAGGTTCTGTTTCATAAACCATGTGGAAATAACGGGGTATGTTCAATTCAACTATTACAATGGGTGTGTTCAATGTTGTAACAATATTTATGTCCCTAATAAGTACCTTTTATGCTTTGAAACTTCATGACCAAAAACTTGTGCAGGCACTACTCAAAGCACTTCACCACACTGACTGTAAACTATTTACACAAACACATCCAAAATCATGCAGCACGAGGTTTTTAGCTGTTATGATATTTTAAAAAGGTTATTTTCGAAAAACGTCAGCGCACTTGTGAAATAAGCACCTATATCACATTACCCGACCATACCACGTTACCCGAACTTACTCTACGGAATGTTTAAGAAGCGATTACGAGGCCGTGGCGGTAAGGAAAGTTATCTCGTGTCAACACCAGAAAATACGAGCGAATTCCGAGGCGGTTGTGTGGGCAAAGGTGGACGAGGACGATGGGACAAGTCGGCTGTGGGTTGTAGAAGCAAGAGAACAAAGACACGATCATAGGACGTACATTAGTGGAACCCAAAAACGGCAAAATACCAGTCAGAAGACTGAACCTGCTTAATGCACCCGGATATATTGGAAAAGATGCGGTGATTGGCGAGTGTAGAGAGGCTGTAGCAGTGGTCAATTGCGAGAGTAGCCCCCAGGAAGAAATAAGAAAAGCGGTTTTAACAGTGACGCCATACCGCAGGAGAACTAGTGGAGCGGCGAATTGACAGAAAAGCAGAAACAGAAGGCGCTGTCAACATCGACACCGGAAGTGCGAAACCGATCCGCCAACCGCCAAGACGAGTTTCTCTGGCCAAGAGGGAACAGGTCACAAATTTGATCGAAAGCATGCGGAAAGAAAAGGCCCTCGTCAGGCGCTTGGTGCTCGCCGGTCGAGCTAGTCAAGAAAAAGGATGGCAGTACCCGGTTTTGTGTGGACGTGCTCAATGACGTGACCAAGAAGGACAGTTATGGGCCAGTTACTCATGACATAACTTAGTTTTACTTGTCAGCTAGCACGACCTGGCATACCCGAAAGCTGTACAACTGGTTACCCGAGACATAGAACATAAACTTAGAACTTAACCGTAAACTTAGAAATCTGTTTCGTTTTGGTTTCTAAGTTTATGTTTATGGAAAACGCAAAAAATGTTGCCACTCTCTTCGGAATGGATTGAAAAGTAAACAAATTAAAATAATTTGTAAAATATACAAAATGGATTGCAATTTTTATTAGTTTCGTAAATATATTAATAATTTTAGTCGTTGGATGCTCAAACATTTAATAATAGCAAGTAAAAAAATGTCGCGGAAAGTTTGAATTTGATTGTTCACGAGATGGAGAAATCGAAGTGGCAATATTGTCGTTTTGTTATGTTTACGGAAATAAAGTTTTGAGTAATCGCTCAAATTTTCTAAGTTTATGTTTATGGTTAAGTTTATGTTCTGTGTCATGAGTAACTGGCCCATTACCCACTACCTCGAATCGATGACACCCTGGACACACTGTCAGGCACACAGTGGTTTTCCACGCTCGACTTACGCAGCGGCTATTGGCAGGTGGAGCTTGCAGACAAGGACAAGAAGAAAACGATGGGTTATGGCAGTTCACCGTCATGCCGTTTGGACTCTGCAACGCACCACCGACATTCGAGCGGCTAATGGAACGTGTGCTACAAGGGCTACATTGGCGGACGTGTCTTGTATACCTCGACGACATAATCGTGATGGGTAAAAGCTTCGACGACCACTTGGAAAAGCTAAAGGAGTTATTCGAGCGAATACAAGAAGCAGGACTTAAACTCAATCCCAAGAAATTATCGCTGTTCCAAAAGGAGGTCAAGTATCTGGGCCATAAGGTTTCTGCCCGCGAAGTACATACGGATGAAGACAAAATCACAGCGGTCAAGGAGTTTCAGTAGTTTCCTCGGCCTGTGCACATATTACCGAAGATTCGTTCCTGGATTTGCGAACATAGCCGGCAGCTTGCACAAACTGACGAAAAAGAATCGAGCCTTTGAGTGGAAAAACTGTGCACTGCTCCAATTCTGGCCTTCCCCGTGCCCGGAGAGATGTTCGTGCTGGATACAGATGCAAGCGGGCATAGTATTGGCGGTGCGCTATCAGAGATAATAGATGGTCAAGAAAAAGTTATAGCATACTACAGCAAAATTTTGTCGAAACCTGAACGCAACTACAGTGTGACACGAAGAGAGTTGCTGGCAGTATTGGAATGCGTGAAACACTTCCACAAATACCTGTATGGGCAAAAGTTTCGCCTGCGCACAGATCATGCGGCCTTGAAAAGGCGACTGAACTTTAAAGATTCTGAAGACTAATTGGCGCGGAGGATCGAGCGGATGCAGAGCTATGACTACACGATAGATCATCGCAAGGGCAGTAGCCATGGAAATCCCGATGCCTTATCACGTCGTCCGTGCCGAAAGCAAAGAGCAGATAGTGGACGTGCGCTTGGTAAGCGTTATGCAAGAATATTGGTCTGTGGAGAAATTGTCGAAGGCACGGCGCACGTCCGGACTGGCAGGAGATGGCCGGTGAAAGTCCGATCGCGAAGGCTACTAGGCACAGTGACAAAGTCTGCTGTTGAAGGATAGCTGCCTATACCGCGAATGGGAGTGAGGATGGTGGGACCAGCAACTCCCTAATCGTAGGCGCGAAAAGCAGGATCAACAAAATCATAACGACGACTCGGAGGGCACCTAGGCATCACAAAAACTGTCGCCATAATAAAAAGACGATTCTATTGGGTAGGATGAAAAGAGTCTGTAGCCGATGGGATTAAGAGCCAGCGCCATTCGAGCGCATTGCCATGGACGTCGCCGGCCCATTCCCCATTAGCACTCAAGGTAACAAGTGCTGGTGGTAATCGATTAATTTAGCAAATGGCCCGAAGTGTATCCTATTCCTAATCAGGAAGTGTATCCTATTGCCATTTGTTTACCAGCAAATGCTGGTAAACAAATTGGTGGCCAAGTTCGAAGTTCCGTTGGAGTTGCACTCGGATCAAGGCCGGAATTTCGAATCGGCGGTATTCAAGGAAGTTTGCGAGCTACTGGGAATAAGAAAAACTCGCACCACTCCTTTGCCTGCACAGTCCGACGACATGGTGGAACGATTTAATCGGAGACGCTAAGACAGGCTACATGGTCAATAAGCGGTTAAAACTTGAAGAAATCCACCAGTTTATAAGGAGCCGCACCCAACTGATCAGCGATAAGATGAAAGCCAGATTTGATCTACGGGCTAACACAGCAGGGTTCCAAGAAGGCGATCTGGTAATGCTCTACAAACCGAAGCGGAGGAAAGATTTGTCTCCGAAACTTCAAACGTCATGGGAAGGACCGTACAAGGTCGTAACAGGATTTAACGTTGTAGCAATAGAGGCGCTAGGCTGAAGGGAGTCCATTTAGAGCGCCTGGCGTCTTACTACGGCGGACAAGGGTAGTCACCTTGTCGTGGTGTGGGGGCTTGCCGCGGGCAAGGACGCCGCAGACTAGTCCAATCCGAGTGATGAACGGAATGGAATAGTCTGGGGCGGAGCCCGTACTAAGCACTACCCCTAACCCAGGGTGTTACGCGGACCGTGCCCACTGGGTGGTTTGCAGCCAGGGGGTATACCGGCTGTATTCTTACGGTGCCTTCCTGATACCGGGCCACCTCAGGAAGTAAAATGGCCTTGCCATGGTATGCGGGCTCTGCCATGGTCGACCAACCGTGTCCCTGCCAGAATTATTGGCCGCCAGTGCCTTCGCCTTGCGCGCGGGCAGGCGGCCGCACCGCAATCATGAGTACAACACAGAGAAAATGCGGCAAAAACAAGCGAGGAATTCCACTCGCTCTCCGGGACTACACCGCAACACAGCTAGCAGCTGTGCCGGAGCATTCGCTCCGGACCACAAATAAAGCCCTGAGGCCAAGCACCAGCCGAGGAAGAATACCTTCCAGGGTGGCGAGGGGCTCCCTCAGGGGCGGTCGGAAGGCTCGGGGTGCGGTACGGGGCAGACCACTGTTTGACATCTCTGCTCTGACTGCATCTGCCAGCGCAAGACCCACCACAAGCCAGGTGAGCATGGTTTCAGCTCTTCCCACTGGCCCCGGAAGCATACCCTCCGGACTGGTGGTAGGAGCAAAACCTATAGGCCCTGCTCCTAGTACCGGTGTCGCTGCGGTCGTGCGGGGAATACCCCCGTCAACACCCGCTGCGGCACCGGGGGTAGGGCGGGCTGCTGACGTAGTGGCCTCTAGTACCAGTGCTGCTGCGGTCGCTCGGGGAATACCTCCGTCGACTTCTGCAAATCTGGAGAGAAGGCCTAAAAGGCAAACCCTAGAACTACCCCCCTTAGGGCAACCAGGTGGCCTGGACGACCCCCTAAGACGCGGTTTAAGCGGTGCGAGGGTAAAGTGGTACCTCCGCTACCTCAGGCAAGGCCTGAGTAAGGAGGAAGCGAGGAGCAGAGCGGTAGAGCATGGCGGAACACCCGCGGCCACGGCGGCTCAACCGACTCTGCCGAGAAAGAGAGGGAGCGATAACATCACTCCCCCCCAACGTCCTGAACTTAAAAAATCCAGGACTACCACTCAGGCACCGGTTGCTAGGACGGGCAAGCACCAAAATAGCGATCGGTCTGGGAATGATCCAATGACGGGCGCAACCTACTCGAGTGTCCTCAGAACACCTGAGGCCATCCGAGTAGCGGTCCTGCCTACGGAATATCCCCAGAAGACACTGAGTAAGGAGGAGCTCTCTTTTCTCGAGGAGGCTATCGTTGGGGAGATAGGGTGGGCCACCCCACTGGTGTTCAGTGGCATCCACTTCCGGCCGGGACATCTGCTGCTGGACTGCAGTAACCAAGGTACTGCAGACTGGCTCCGGCAGATAGTCCCGAAGTTGGAGGATTGGAAGGGGGTAGGGCTTCGTGTGTGCCTTGGCGATGATGTCCCCAAGACACACCACGTCACCGTATTCCTTCCCAGGAGCACTGGACAGGAGCCCAGCAAGTTTTTTGCGATAATTCAAGCGCAAAATGCTGGGGTCTACACAAACCTTTGGAAGGTGGTTACTTCCAAGGAGGAAGGCAGGGGTGTGCTGTGGAACCTGGTGATTGACGAGAAGTCCCTCGCCAAGATCAGGGAAAACGGGAACGCCCTCAACTTCAGGTATGGGAGCATCCCAGTTCATGCCCCCAGACCTGGAGGCCTGAATAGTGCGACAGGCCCCCCTACGCTAACAGTGGAAACCGGGAATACACCGGTGGAAGCAGGGTCCTCAGGTGAAGCACGATCTGCCGAATCCGGGAAAACACCGGAAAGCGGAGAGGCAGCCGGGGCAGAGGTAGTTTTGCAAGCGTCCCAAGATTCCCTTGAGGAGCTAAACCCTGAAACGCTGGGGCTTCAAGGTAGTACAAACGAGGAAGAGGAGCAGCTGTCGGACGAAATTTCGTTAACGACGCTGCTGGAGATGGATGTCGAGGCCTCTCCTAAACTCTAACTCTCGAGACATGAAGGTTGTTCAAATCAACCTTCATCACGCGAAGGCGGCATCGGCCGTCCTAGCGCAAAAGTTCACCCGAGACCACATCGGGGCGGCGCTAGTGCAGGAGCCCTGGTGCTATAGCGGCAGAGTCTGCGGGCTCAACTCGCAGCAAACCAAGGTAATTTGGGACACAAGGCACGAGATACCTCGTGCCTGCGTGGTAGTTGAGAAAAATACTAACTATGTTTGTATTTCAGAGTACATGTCCAGGGACCTGGTAGCGGTGGCGATGACGGTCCAAATCGAGGGTCGTGACCTCGAGATAGTCCTGGCGTCGGCGTATTTCCCAGGAGAAGACATGGCTGTTCCCCCCCACGAAGTGCAGGGCCTGGTAGAGTACTGCAGGGCAAACGCCTTGCCACTCCTAATAGGCGGGGACATGAACGCCCACCACACGATCTGGGGAAGTACAGATGATAATCTAAGGGGTGAGTACCTACTCGATTATATACTAGCAACTAACCTAGTTATACTCAACTTGGGATGTTCCCCGACTTTTGTCACTAGAGTTAGGCAGGAGGTCCTAGACCTTACCATCGGTAACAGTAGGATTAGTGACTATGTATCTGATTGGAGAGTATCGAATGAGCCCTCCCTATCAGACCATAGGATGATCGAATTTAGATTAGCAGCCACCCTAGTGGAGTCATCTCCAACTAGGAACCCCAGGAAGACCGACTGGGAAACATTTACAAGGTTGCTTGAACAGGATCAACCCTTGCTGGATTCTCGGGGCAGGATGCGGCATCCCCTCGAAATCGAGCAGGCGGTTGAAACAGTAAATGGGGCAATAATCAATGCTTTTCATTTAAGTTGCCCTGAGAGTAGGAGGGCCAGGAAGAAATCCACACCGTGGTGGAATACCACCCTGGCGAAACTCAGAACAGACACGCGGAGGCTCTTTAACTGGGCAAAGCGAACAGGTGACTGGCAGGAATACACTGCCGCTCTCACTAAGTACACAGCAAGGCTGCACAAAGCGCTAGCGAAGGGAGCAACGGAAAATAAGATGGCTCTCAAATTGCCGGATGGTAGTTACACGCGCAATGAAGAGCAAAGGGCTCTCGCTCTTCTAGGTGCACATTTCCCTGGGGCAATCCCCCAGGACGCACCTGCCGAATGTACCATCTACCGTCCAAATAGAAGGGACTGGGAGCTGGCGCATAAAGTCATCTCTCGGGATAAGATTGACTGGGCATTGAACACCTTTCAACCCTTCAAATCGCCAGGCCAGGACGGGATCTTTCCTGTCTTTCTACAAAAAGGCAGGGGGGTCCTACTCAGGCATCTCACTGGCATAATGAGAAGCTGTCTAGCAACAGGGTACATCCCCGCTAGTTGGAGAAGTGCCCTGGTAGTTTTTATACCAAAAATAGGTAAAAAGGACTATACGGAGCCGAAGTCCTTTAGGCCAATCAGTCTAACATCCTTCTTCATGAAGACCATGGAGAAGGTGTTAGATCAGTATATTAGAACCGTGGCGCTCAAGAGAACACCTCTGCACGCAAAACAACATGCGTATAGGGCAGGCAGATCGACAGAGACTGCCCTATTTCAGCTCACGAGTTCAATACAAGAAGCTCTTAAAAGCAAGGAGATTACCCTGTGCGCTTTTCTGGATATCGAAGGAGCCTTCGATAACACCTCGCATGAGGCGATAGAAAGAGCGCTCAACAGGAGAGGAGTAGAAGCCTCGATTAGCCGCTGGATAAGAGCCATGCTCTCCACCAGATCGGCCATTACGAAGGTGGGCACCACCACCAGGAGCGTGCTAACGAAAAGAGGATGTCCACAGGGCGGGGTACTATCACCGCTGCTGTGAAGTCTGGTAGTGGATGAGCTCCTTGAATTACTGACAAGCAATGGCATAACGTGTCAAGGTTATGCCGACGACATTGTCATTATCGCTAGGGGAAGGTTTGAAGACACTCTCTGTGACATAATCCAGAGAGGCTTAAGAATAACCCAAGAATGGTGTGCCCGAGTAGACCTGCGAATAAACCCGGACAAAACCACCATAGTACCTTTTACATGGAAAAGAAAGCTGCCACACATGCGAACAATACGCTTGCTCGGAAAGAGCATAGCTTATAAACCAGACGTGAATTACCTAGGTGTAACACTAGATTCGAAGTTACTCTGGAACAAGCATGCGGAGGCAGTTATCAGTAAAGCAACAAATGCGGTCATGGTATGCAGATCCTTGGCAGGCAAAACTTGGGGATGTAACCCGAGCATACTGAAATGGATGTATACCATGTTTGTGAGGCCAATACTCACATATGCAGCAGTGGCATGGGCCCCGAGAGCCACACTTACGACAGTGAGGAAAAGACTCGACAAGGTCCAGCGACTTGCGTGCACGTGCATTACAGGTGCTATGAGAACCTGTCCCACGGTGGCACTGGAGGTGATACTTAACATATCGCCATTGCACGTAGCAATTGAGATGGCGGCCAAGCGTACTATCCTTGGACTGGCCAGAACTAGTAAAGGGGGGGATCACATCCTCAGGCACAGAGACTTAGATGTGTTATCCACTAGTAACCCTTATGTTTTGTATCCGATGGATACAATAACAAGAACATATAACTACGAAAAATACTTCGGAGTTTATATGAGCAATAAAGCAGACTGGGCCTGGGAAGACCACCAGATCCATTTTAGACCACACACAATTAAGTGGTTTACAGACGGCTCGAAAACTCACGAGGGAACAGGGGCAGGGGTGTTTGGACCTCGCCTCAAGCACTACGAGCCCATGGGGAAAACACCCAGCATATTCCAGGCGGAACTGTATGCTATCAGGCTCTGTGTGCAATATAATCTCGAACGTGAGTACAGGGGGCAGGACATCGTCATCTGCTCCGACAGCCAAGCAGCCATCAAAGCACTAATCTCATATGAGATAACCTCAGGGTTAGTGCTGGAATGCATTGAGGCATTGAATGCACTGGGCAGATGTAACCAGGTGAAGATCCTCTGGGTTCCAGGACACAGAGGTATCGAAGGAAACAAGGAAGCGGACAGCCTCGCTAGAACCGCGGCAGCCACGCCCCCCGTTGGGTCCTGAACCCTTCATTGGGCTGGGCAAAAGCGCCATAACGGAGTCACTGAGACTTGAAGAAAGGACCAGGAAAACAGAATACTGGGCTAGCGCCTCCGGTCTCAGGCAATCGACAATCTTCATCAAAGATTATAACCCCAAATGGAGTGAAGAATGCCTCAAACTAAGGAAGAACCAGCTTAGACAGGTCACAGGTCATCTAACTGGGCACTGCAGATTGAGGAAACACATGCATACAATCGGGATAGAACAGGTAAGCGTCTGTAGACTCTGCGAAACAGCAGAGGAGACTCCCGAACACATTATATTGCACTGTAATGCGGCTTGTCGCAGCAGGTTACGTTACCTGGGCCGGTTTTGGCTTGCAGAAGAGGACGTCAAGCACCTAGACCCCCGCGAGTTACTAAGTTTCATTAGGGCGGTAGGTCTAGGGGATGTACTCTAACAATTGTAGGGGGCACAATAGATCAATCCTGGTCTCAGTGCAATATACCCCTTACCAATTCTATTCTATTCTCTACTACGGCGGAGCCTCGGCACTTGTTATGAAGCTATTCCATCTAAAAAATTTGAGCTGTATGGGCGGTGCCATGCCCCCTCGTCCAATACCTTCCCCACTCCCCCTATCGAAGGGCCTGTCTAATTCGCAAGTCTGTGACATTTTATGTGTAACCACAGAATAAACAGTAATACAGAACGCGCATCTCATACAAATTCAAAAATGTTAAGGGGCCGTAATATTACGACCACTGTTAATTTAACATTACGACCACTGTTAATTTAACATTACGTCCTCTGCTATTAACATCACGGACAGCACTAGACGGCTTTGGTTGCTGTTATATCACAGAAGAAACAGTACCGAGATTAGAAGCATTGATCGCATGCTGCTGTTTGAAGCATTGAAGGGAAAATAGCAACAGGCTTTGGTTGCTGTTGTTGTCGGCCAACAAAACCAAGTGCCTCTTGCTTCTTATACGGGAAAATAGCAATAATCTATGGTTGTTGTTATTGTTGCCGGCTAGGAAATGAACTATTGAATTTGAATTCTTTTTGCTTTGTGGTTCATTCTGCGTGCAGCGCAGTGGGTACATACGCTGTCGGTAACAACTTTACGACGGAGTGTAGCGTGAAAAAATGAATGAAAACGAATGTCAATAGGGAGTAACTTATCGACTTAAAAAGTCACTGCGGTATAAAGTTACCACTCTATTTTCAATATTGAAAATAGTTAAAGGATTTGGAAACAACCAAAAGCACACGTTTTCGATTACGATACTTCTTAAATATAATTTTTTAAGGTTTGGCCTGGGGGCCGCACACTAGGATAAAAGGCGTAGGGATAAAATAATAAATGGCGACGAGAAGTCATTACGCCAAAATTACCGAAACCTTAGCCTTTAAGTGCTCATAAGGAGATACAAATCTTTTCACGCAGAAGGTCGATCGCATAATAACATGAAAAAAACTTGTTGTTATTAACCAACACAGGCGGCAATTGCCAGCGAAAGTCCAACCAAAATTCAAAATTTACAATTTTCATCCGCTGATTAACACAACAACAATGTGTTACGTATCACGGGTATGCAGACGCATCACTGTCCTGCAGACACCGTACACCTGGTCTGTGGCGAACATTCATTGGAATTCCTGATGCCTACGCGCGCATCTGTCGTCACCCGTAGCTTCAGCAGTCGTGGTATCCATTAAGGCACCTTAGAATTCCTAACCTACAGACCCAGCCTTCGTAGCCAGAAACGAAATTTATGTACGCGGTATATTTCTTGAATTACAGACGGACGGACAAAAAAAAGGATGACTTACATTAAGATTATAGCAACCGATTAAAAAAAGGAAACCCCTCCCCCCACATCCATGCTCCAACTTCCCACCGACCAAACTAACAACAGGGAATTTATTCAGTAGTGGAATTCATTACGGTTTTGTAATTGTTTGATTTTTTAGTAATAAAGTATATGGCCATATGCTCAAAGCTTTCACTCTATTGAAATATAAATTATAAATTAATGCCTTACACATAAAAACAAGCAATCTTGCAATTCACTAAAAAACAATCTTATCAATTAAACTTATCTTAAGCTTCGAATTTCGTCTTAGGCTTCGGCTTCTTCCACGGCTGACGGGATCCAAATGTTGATATGTGGTGGTTGTGTGGGAGGGTAGGGTATAATATTCTTTTACCACTTTAGTTTAGTTTATTTTTTTATTACTTATTATATTATTTTTATTTAAATGGATCTAAACATCTATTTCATGGTTATAAAACGCTGTAAGTTGTGGGGGGTTTTTTTTCAAGTTATTGGTGGTCTGCAGCAGACTTTGGTTCACTACTGCTTTCCGCACACGACCGATTTAAACATTTGTTTTTATAAAAAAACGCTTAATTTGTTTTGGTTTTTATAATTGTTGATATCTAATTGTATCTGCGCATACGCAGCGGCCTTTGGCTCACTACTGTTTTCCGTACACGACCGTCATCCTTGCTAGTTATCCGTCGACTCTCCCGTGTGGTCCGTCCGAACTGTTTAGCAAATCCGTCCGCAGCAACTTTTTCAAATCACACCCGACCCCTTCGCTACCAACGCTTTGCCGAATTCGACTTATAGCGAGATCTAACGGTACTTCGACTCGATGTACACATGGGGGTGGGGAAAACGAACACGTTGTGGCAGCGTGTCGAAAAGGAAAAGAAATAAGTAAAGGGAAATAAATAGACAAAAAAAGCAGGAGTACAGGAACGAGTATACATACGAGAAGAAATACAGTCGCTACCGACGCTTTGCCGAATTCGACTTATATCGAAGTCTAACGGTACTTCATCGAATCGATGTACACATGGGATGAAGAAAAGAAACTAGTTGTAGCAGTGTGTCGAAATGGATGGAATAGGGAGAAGAAAAGAAATAGACAAAAAGAACAGGAGTACAGAAACGTGAATATAGCCGAGCGGAAACCGCGAAACGACAGACGAGGCCGCCCTTCATTCGCTTCATTGAAAATAGCAGTAAGGGCGTTTTCCAAAACGCCTGTTGCTTTGTATTCGAACAAAGTACCATGTTCCAAAACGCAACCCTGCAATCTTTGACGATATACTGTGTTCCAAAAAGTATCGTTGATGTTATCGATACGCAATAAAAAGCAAGCAGCGCATCAACAATTAAAATCTGATGCAATGGGCCTAATGGGCCTAAAAATGAAGCAATTGCTAGTAAGCAATTGCTGAGTAGCAAGAGCAATTGCTTAGAAAGCAATTGCTTTAACCAAAAAGCAATTGCTTATTTTTTTATGAATAACAATTTAAGTCATTGCTACTCTTGCTATCCAGTTTAAGCTTTTGCTAGATCGTTGCTAGGCAACACATACGAGTATGTATCAGCCGTTGCTTTGATTAGAAATGTGCAAATCAGTTACAGTTGTTTGAAGTACCACTGGACTTCCGGCAATTCAAAGGGTTCGTCTTTTAGAAATTTTGCAATATTGTGTAAAACAACACAACATATTATAATTGATGGTATTTTTTAAATTTTGCTGCGAACTTTATATTGTAATATCGGAAACCTGGCTTTTAACTGTCCGAAACATCGTTCAATTACAACTCGTTCGCTGCAAAATATTTTGTTGTAATGTTGCTGCTCAAGTGTTATTGGATTTGTCCACGATGTCATCAAAAAGGGATATATACCATAACCATCATATGCAAGGAGTAACACGTTTTCTGAAGAGTTTTGAAGTACATGATAAATGTCCGAATTTTTAAAAATTCGACTGTCATGCACGGAGCCCGGCCACTGGCAATCCACACTTGTAAATACTTCTTTTTCATTACAAGTAGCTTTCGGAAGTCTTCAGTTTTGCATTCCTTTAGCCCATTATAGTGCTTTTTCTTGCGAATCGTCAAAAACTGCGACATTGTTACGTGCGAGAGCAAAGAAAACCGAACAGAGACTAATTTCAGCAAAAGTTAGCAAGGGGTTCAGCAGACTTAAAAAATCGTAAGCAATTGCTACCTAGAAAAAGCAATCGCTTATTTTATTCATTCTAAATTTAGCAATTGCTAACAAAAATTAGCAATTACTAGACAAATTTAGCATTTACTGCAAATTTAAGCAATTGCTTACAAAAAAAGCAATTGCTTAAATTTTTATTCATACAAATTTAAGTAAAAGGCCAGAAATCTTAAGAAAAAGCAATTGCTTATAGTTTATTCATTAGGCCCAATATGTATACAAAATGGCTGAAAACGAAGAGAAGTAAGTAGTTTCTGCTAATAAACATTAAATTATTAGTAATATTGGTATTGAATATATAAAATATATAAATTTTTAATATTTCAATATTAAAAAATGGACACACGAATGGAAAACACTGCTTCTAGACGAAAGGTTGAAAATGGAATCTGATTTCCGCGCCAGGCGAAAGAAGTGAACTGTTTTATGGGAAAAGGTGCTACAGAATATCAAAGGAATAGATTCAGCCTTTCCGTTTACACGCGATGATATTACCCGAAAATTTCTCAACTTCATGGTGACTTATAAAAGGATTGAAAAGTGAAACCGCACGTCGGGTGAAGCAGCCACCACATGGGACTTCTTTGTAACAATGGATGACGTGTATGGCTCCCGCTCCGATATATCCGTCAATGAAAACCTTGATTCGTCGATTGGTCCCTTAATTTAAAGCTTGACTGGAGAGAATGAAGGTGCAAGGAAGGCCATAACCGACAGTGGGGTGGCTGCTTCATCGCCGCCACGAAAACGCGCGAAGGGAGATGTGCTAGAATTTTTAAAGAAAGCGGATGAAACGGATAAGAAATTAATGGAGGAGATATTAAAATGTGAAAAAGAAAAGGTTGAATTAGAGAGAGAAAAACTGGAGGAAATGAAGAAACTAAGGGAAGTTTTGCAAGCCATAAACAAATAACCATCCATTACAACGGATGCATTACAATGGTACAATGATCTCAGATTTACTAGTGAATTGTTTTAAAAATATGTTAATTTCTTTTAAAACCATGAAATAAAAATTGTTTGTTTAAATGTAATTCGGTTCCTATTTTTATTTATGTTAAGCAGATAGTAACATGGTAAGTCTCTCCCTTTTTAGCCTTGCTTCTACTCTCTGGTCTTCATCAGCTTCAAAATCATTGGGTCCAACTAAAATATCGTCGTTAGCATCGTGAAAATCTATAGTACCATCTGGGCGCCCCTCGTTATTTAAAATATTATTATGAAGTGTAACACAAGACATTATTATAATCATAGCTAATTTGATGTCAAAAATTTCCAAATAGTCCAGTATTCTAAATTTGCGTATTCCGAATGCCTGTTCAACGCAGACCCTGTTCGAACTTAAAATAGTATTGTATTTAATTTGTGCCGCTGATAAAAACCCATTGTCTTTATATGGCACCATCAAACATTTTTCCAGGGGATAGGCTGCGTCACCCAGCAAGTGACAATCAAAAGGAAAGTTAATAAGGTCCCTCTCAAGGGACTCTCGGACCACACAGCTGCGTCATGGCAACGGCCCGGATAACCCACAAAAACATCCAGGAACCTCAACTCACTATCAACAACAGCCTGTAAAATTGATTGAAATAGTAAATTCATAGTTTTCGTAATTGAAGTTAATTAGTTTACCTGTAGTATTACAGAAAAGAAACCTTTACGATTATAGTAGCTAATACTATCGTTTACTGGTTGCTTTATTCTAATATGACTACCGTCAACACACCCCCAAAACATATGGGAAAGAGTGCGACCGACTAGACTCAAAAGCCTCAATTACTCTTTTTTGGGATAACTCTGTGGTTGGAAACTTCACAAGCTGCTTTTGTTTAGATATTAGTCGCACACACCGAATAAATGCTCTATAACTCGTACCAAGTCCAACATTGAAACGATCACTGATTTCGCGAAAGGCGTTCTTGTTTGAGTCTCCACAGCGTTATGTAGAGGCACTGCTTTAATGGGATACGGAGTCGACCAGTAGGCTGGACACCCCACATAGATTTTAGCATGGCATGCAGTTTCTGAAATAAAGTACGATTAATTTAATTTCGTCGAACAAAATGCACTTACCTGGAAGGTGGACATCTGCATTCTAAAGTGGCTGTAAAATACGTCGTCCGGCATTGCATCGATGACTTCTAAATGCCTTACATTTTTTGGCATCCTCAAAATTCGTTTTGATTTTAGAAGAAGCGCTAGGCGTTTTCGTTTTTTTAGGCGAATAGTAGCGACAATTTGGCTGCTTGACGCTTTTCCATCGCACAAATCCAAAAATTGTTCGCACAAAATTCTTATTGCTGTCATTGTTTACTTTAATTATTTGACAGTGATGCAAACCAAAAAAAGCGTTTCAAACGGCCAACAGAGTTGCAAAGCATAAGTATACAAAGCATTAATTTTGTATTGATGCAATGTATGAATACAGTATTCATACTGTATTACTACATTGTACATAAACGTTTTGGAAAACGCCCTAACTTCTATGGCCTGCGTTCTATGGACTCGCTCTGCACTGCTCGGCACCTACCGAAGTTGCAATAACAGAGATCATCGTCGCACGAGAAATTAACAGGGACAAAAGTTCTAGTCAAAAAACTCTGTTATCTCCACCCCTGTTGCTTTCGGCCCGCACCCGTAAGTCAGATTGCTTCGCTGGTCGACATGTAACCTGTAGTTCCAAAGTTATTCAAAACATTTGGGTAGATTGAACAATGCTACGTCCCTTGTCCGCCGCTCATGAAATTGCCACTCAAACGACACACCTAAACGGTGGCCGTGTGCTAAATTTCAAGTGCGCCCAACGTATAATTCCGAAGATATTCCATATTAAAAATGTAGGTTGTACTATGTGGTTTACCGGCCGGCCACGATAGTCCAGTGGCTTTTCATGCCGAGTCCCTAAGTTCGAATCATAGCTTGGGCTGGTGAAACGCTCGTCTACTTCTATCACTATCCATATGAAGGAGATGAGAATTACAAGAATCGCACAAGTGCGCTCTTGGCAGGCAATGGCAAAACATCCAAGTGTGAAAGGAAAACTGCGAAAAAAAACTCCATTCGGATTCGGCGTTAAGCTGTAGGTCCCCTCCCTCTCTTTCCCCATCCGTTTGAAATGTGTGTTGTATCACATTTCAAACGGGTGGAATTTGTGCTGTTAGTTCGCTGTTTAATATATTGGCATAAGAGGCTGCAGTCATTTTTCCAATGATTCTAAATAGCGTTCCGACACCTCTGGTCATCATGCATCCCCATATCATTATGGAACCCCCGAACTTTATTAATTATATTTTTATTAATTCTATTTTTATAAAAAGTAGGCGTGGGCGTCGTATAAACTGTTGAAAGAATATGTTTTTGCTATAATTTGCTTCCACCTTTGCTCTTTTAACTAATTGGGGTTTGGCCAAAGAAATTTGAATTTTACCCATAGTGTAATGGTGCAAAATATTTGTTCCATATCTAAGTATTTTGTTCTTATTAAATTTGCAAAATTCAATATTCATAAAATAACAACATTGACATTTAAAATAAAAACAAAATATACGGTATTACAATGTAGTATGAAGTATTTACTTTGTAATGGCAAATAAAGTTATAAGAAATCCAAAATTACAAAATGATTTTTGGCCAATGCGCCGGTAACGGGGCCACAATGTAGTGGTTTGACATAATCATGAACCACTGAACTGAATTGCTTAGCAAATTTCCACGCGGAGTGAAAACCTATTACTATCAAAATCGCATTTTACATCTGGAATATTAAATCTCTTAACACCTTAAATTTATCTCTATTACACTTACATTGCACTTCCAACCATATTTAGGCAGAGATGAAACTGCAGGTCGTAGACAGGAAATGTGATATAATCTCTGGCACTGCTCACACTTTATGGAACGCCCTTCAATGCCCTCGCACTCTCTACAAATCAAACATTTACTGCACTGTGGGCAATTCCAGCCTGCTCTCGTATCTGCAAGACAATGCGACCCCAATTATTATTCATTATTTTTGTGATCTAGAATTAACGGTTAACCCAGGAGAGCAATTCGTGTCCTGATAATAACTATTACAATCGAAAATTTTATGTATGAACATTTTATACCTGGCTTATTTACGAGGCCAACACACGTTGAGTGGTAGTGATCGCCGCATGTTGCACACATAACCATCATAGAAATTTCATCAATTTTAGAACAGTGTCGACAAGCAAGGTTTAAATCCGAACCTGAAATCCAGGACTTAATGGAGACTAAAAATAATTTTTTGGAGTTTCGGATTACTCACACACTATCGGAACTTGTTTTACATGATCTCTGCAAAAGACGATAAAGTTTTCCATGAGAAGGAAACATCCTGCGGCGGCTGCGCATGGCAAGTGAAATACATTTGTGCAATTCATTTTGCAGACGACACTAGCGCCATATTGTCCGCAAAACGAACATTTGCGTGTAAGGCTCTTTGTCACCACTGATTCAATATTACTTTTAAGCTCAAGCGTTTTGCCGCTTATACCTTGCGACCACCAAAGACACATACGGTGCATATATATATGCCCGCCGTCGACTAACATCTGCAATGGTGTGGCTTCAACACGACCCACCTGGTCGAGTTCATTAAGGCATTCGGAACTTGACGACTTATTTCTATAATTATTCTTCTGACGTCGCATCTGACTATTAACGCTTTGGGGAGGACCCTTACAGCTTTCATCTGGGACTTGCTTTTCGTCCCTATTGCAGATTTTTGGTGCCATACACGTGCTGCAGTCAATATCCCATTTCAGAAAATCGCCTTGGCCTAGCACGCTGCGTTCACTTAAGTTGCACAGGCAGCACACTCTCCCGGGATTCTTTTCCACACTATACGGTGACTCAACATTCGGAATATTTTTCTCTTCGGAAAAACCCGTATTCGAGCTTTCAGAAGATGACGGTACCAACGCGATGGATGAACCAACACGATCGTGGAAAATTTGGCTTTCCTTTACGATTTTGCGCTTTTGAGGCGTCTTCAGCAATGGTATGTCCTTACGAGGACGACCGGGGCCTCTTTTAGAGCTGTACAATTTACTTTGTATGCAAGTTGACGAACCCAAGGTTGATTCTCTATGATCGACAACGTTGCATAATGAACTTTGTAAAGACAAAGCGTGGTCATCGCTTATTACTGGAGAAGAAGACATATTTGAATTCGGTGTAGAAGGCGGCGCTGTGGATAATGTAAAAAAATCAATACAATAACCTTACAGTAAATACAAAACAACACGTGGAAAAGTCACTACACATGATAAAAGCCAATCGTCTACAAATGATGCCTACAATATTAATACCCTAACACATTTTTGTTCCCTCTTTTATGCCAATAATTTTAAACTAATTTAAAAACTATTATTCCCAGTAGAATGAAGTGCAAAATCACAACCGTTTTAAATTCTAGAAATAGAATAGAATAGAAAAAGGTTGAAAACATCTCCCCAGCTATTCCTTTCCATAAGTCAATATATATTATTATCCTCCCCATACAAACGGCAAATCTATATAATGTTTATGTTTATTAAAAGTTTAGTCAAACAGAACAGAATCTTACTGACTAGCATTTACAATTAGATTGAGAAAATATAAACAAAACACTTAAAATTAAATCAAAGTTAAACAGCAAATTGAAAACCAAAACAAAATTGACTAAGGTGCCATGATAATAATGCTTCCTTTTAGGCCTGTTTCTGAACCGATTTGAGATATTTGTTGTTCGGTTCAGAAATAAACCGAATGAAACCTCGTACATATCTATTTGTATCTTTATCACAAAGTTTCCGGAATTCTTTCACAAAGTCTTCAGAATTTATGTTGCTTTATTTTAAATAAACTCCATCGACTGCAAGGCACTTATGCCGCACCACTTCATCCAAAATCGAAAATTTCCTTCTAATTGTTTCCTTCCTTCGAAATTTGGTAGTGATGTACACTTGTGGACACGTAATTATATCACACGAGTCACATTTTTCTTTAAGTGTAATAATAACGACACATTGGGCCAATGAATAAAAATAAAGCAATTGCAAAAGCTTAAAAAGCAATTGCTTGAACCAAAAAGCAATTGCTTATTTTTCTATGAATAACAATTTAAGTCATTGCTGCTCTTGCTATCCAGTATAAGCTTTTGCTAGATCGTTGCTAGGCAACACATACGAGTATGTATCAACGGTTGCTTCGAAGTTGTTTGAAGTAACACTGGACTTCCGGCAATTCAAATGGTTCATCTTTTAAAAATTTTGCAATATTGTGTAAAACAACACAACATATTATAATTGATGGTATTTTTTCAATTTTGCTGCGAACTTTATATTGTAATATCGGAAACCTGGCTTTTAACTGTCCGAAACATCGTTCAATTACAACTCGTTCGCTGCAAAATACTTTGTTGTAATGCTTGTAAATCCCTTTCTTTTGACGTACTCGTTACCAAATGCTTCTAACTTCGGAATTCTCACATGTGTGCAGTCCATCACACCGATACAATTTGGAAAAAAGTATACTTCCCTCCATCTATTTTTAGCTACAATCATTTCTGCAGCAGACTTCGGAAATTTAATCCACACGTGCGTTTTTTCCAAAATTTCAGTCATTACCAAATTAAAAGTTTTGCACACAGTCGTTTGATGAATTCCAAGCTCTTCTGCTACGCTATTCTGATAGCCTGGATCGGAAACTCTCCGCAGAAACACTTTCATCTTTTCAAACGCTGTTAACGCACCACCTCGTTTTTCGCCTGTATTTTCCAAAAAATAGGTAGCCAACCACTCTACATTTTGACGATTGAAACGATATAGCTTTTGAAAGTCTTCAGTTTTGCATTCCTTTAGCCCATTATAGTGCTTTTTCTTGCGAATCGTCAAAAACTGCGACAATGTTACGTGCGAGAGCAAAGAAACCCGAACAGAGACTAATTTCAGCAAAAGTTAGCAAGGGGTTCAGCAGACTTAAAAAATCGTAAGCAATTGCTACCTAGAAAAAGCAATCGCTTATTTTATTCATTCTAAATTTAGCAATTGCTAACAAAAATTAGCAATTACTAGACAAATTTAGCATTTACTGCAAATTTAAGCAATTGCTTACAAAAAAAGCAATTGCTTAAATTTTTATTCATACAAATTTAAGTAAAAGGCCAGAAATCTTAAGAAAAAGCAATTGCTTATAGTTTATTCATAAGGCCCAATGCTTCGTTTTCAACTGGAACTGCTGCAGAAATGTAAACCCGTTATATGACATTCCAAGTGATACCTTCAGACGATTCACTCATTTACTTTCGAAATAGTCGGTGATTGTTCGTACACTCTTCAAGGTGAAGCGGATAAATAATTAAGGGGGTATTCAGGTAGATTTTTTTCAAAAAATCGAAAATTTTTTTTTGCAGTTTTGGTCTATTTAAACCCTTAGGAATCATGTAGAAACCTTCCTTTACCTCGGATAGTATCCGAAAGCGATTGAAAATGAGATTAGCTGTAAGGGCTCGCGCGCTCGAATCGCACACCTGGCGCGTGAAGTAGATGCTGTTGTTTTGAGCTGGCTGACACGATTACGGCCGATCTACTGCACCGATTTGCTTAAACTTTTTTTTATATTTTCAGAAAAGGTTTGGCTATCGCGTGAACTACGGTCATTATTGTCCATTTCTATGTAACAACGTTATGACACAATTATTAACAAAAAACAGGCAAAAAAAGAGGAAAACACTTTACAATTGCACTAAATGTTTATTTATTAATATTTTTTTACAGTTATAGTTCAAACGAGAGCCATTCATTTGTACTTCAAAATGAAATTTGTGTGGTATGTTTCAGATCATCCAAAATGGAGATATCGTGTCAGCCAGATTTCAAAATGGCGTCTTCCGGTCGCCCATATCTCCCCCGGATATAAACGAAAATTTATAAAAAAAAAATTTTGTTCAGTACTCAAAACTATGTACAATAACATATAAACAAATTTTTAATGTGGAATAAAAATTTGTATGAAAAAAAAAATTACTTAAAAACATGGTCGATTCTACCTGACTACCCCCTTAAGTCATTTCGCTTTAAATTGGTAATTTTGTGATTAAAAAGTATGGTAGTAAAAACTAATTTAACTGATACTTTAAACATTTCAGCACCTTCTACGTTGAAGAGTCATTTTTTCATATAATGGGAAAGAATAAGTGTGGGAAGTGTTGCCAAAGTAATTAAGGCAATGGCATTATTGCTTAGTAAAGTTGTAAATGCAATAACCCATTATAAAAAATCAAGACTTTTGAAAATGTGCTGCGAAAAAAATACGAAAAACCACTCCCACTAATGACAGGGCCATGACCCGGATGAGTTAATCTGATCCCTTCCTCACATCGACCGAGATAAGGACGCGAATGGAGATAAAATATAATGTCAAAATATCAGCCAGAACGGTGAGAAAGCGTTTAGCTGAAAATAATCTGCATGCCAAACGAAAGCCGAAAGTTTCAAAGAAAAATATTATATTATGGAGTGACGCATGTAAGATCAATGTGTTCGGAAATGACTGTAGACCATATGCCAGAGGACCACGGAACGCTTCTTTCGATCCGAAATGAAAAAAAAACAGTCAAGCACGGTGGATCGTCAGTAATGGTTTGGGGGTGTTTCGAATCGTCCGGCATTGGTCCCATTGTGAAAGTTGATGGCAAGATGACTGGCGAAATGAACACTTAGAGAATTATCTCGTTCAAGATGAGGATTTGCCGATGATTTGCCTCTAGCCTGAAAATTTCAGCCCGACGACGATCCGAAACACAAGTCTCGTTTCGTCTTGTCGTTGCTAAAAAGAAATAAAAGAGTTTTCGAGTGGCCAGCCCAAAGTCCAGATTTAAACCGCATAGAAAATCTATGGGGTATCATAAAACTGGTAGTGGCAGCAAGAAAACCATCTTACAAAACGGACTTATGGGAAATTATTCAAGAAGAGTGGAGAAATATCACTCCTAACCAATGTTCAACTCTTACCAATACAATGCCAAAGAGGGGCGCGGCAGTAATTCGCCAAAATGGATATCCGACCAAGTACTAAATGCACAATATACAGTTAATTTGATTTTTTTTTAATAAACTAAATTAGTTGAAATTACTTCATTATCTGTCCACATGCCATATTTTAGAAATAAGAAAACTTGGATATTTTTTTTAGTAATACAGATTTTTTAAAATTGTTGGCTTAAATGAAGGGTATATGATAATAACTGAATAAATACAAGCAGCTTTTGTTATCTTTTTGCTTAAAAACTTTATTTCATTCAAAGAAATGCAATAGCATGTGAGTGACTTAATTGCTTGTCCACAAGTGTATGTTTGAAAAATTTCAGAGGAGAATTCTTAATTTTATTGCAACAAGTGAATGCACTTTTAGGTCGCAAATAACAAAAAGCAAGCAGATGTTCTCCTTTAAGCGAAACATGTGTGTTTTGGTGTTTTTGTATGATGATTTCTATTTCGCCGCCACCCTTTCAAATCGCCTAACGGGTGCACTGATTTCTCGTAAAATATAAGACCTGGAACAAAAAACTAAAATATTTAATAATTTATATTCTCTTGGTAATGGTAGTACTAAACAATATATGTAATAAGAACGCGCATGTGGGCACAAAACTGCTTTCGGCTTTTATGGTCGAAGAGGAGGAGGAGCGAAGCGTAGACATTTGAGCATTTTATGTTCATTACATTTTCTGCTAGAAAATTACGCTTCTTGCTCACTTTTAATACTTTTTCCGCAATTTTTATTGGGGCTTTACGTTTTCAAGTAAAATATAAAAGACTTTTTTCCGCTTACACCGGTTTGTAGAGCACACATTTCTGACATTCCAAAGGCATTCGTGGAAAGTTGTTATCAACTTCTCAGTATTTCATTGGGCCGAAGTTTCTAGCATTCTGAGCTAACCACATACTTCCTTACATTAACATGCAAGCCTGCGGACAGTGGCAAAAAGCAGGCAAATGCAACCCTGCTGATCTCCACTTCCACTTTGCTTCTATTCGTCTTCGCCATCACGCCATTCGGACAGGAACCACGTTTTAGTAACCTTTAACTTAACTTCAGCAAGCAATCAAGATTTTACATTAACTCGCAGGCTTCATTGGTGACCCCGACGAACACAGCAGCCAAAATGTCTCTGGACGAGTCAATCAACGTTCCATCGCAATCGAACATTCACATTGCTCGTGAAATTAACATCAAAGCACCGGCATTCAGCAGCGAAAAACCGGCACTCTGGTTCGCACAACTCGAATCAGAATTTCGAATTCGCAACATAACAGCAGACATCGACCAATTCCATATCGCAGTACCCCGCAGTACCGGCCTCGATAGCCCAGCGGGTAGCGCGCTGGCTTCTCATACCGAGCGCCCCAGGTTCGATTCCTGGCTCGGGCTGGAAAAAAACGCTCATCTACTTCTATCGTTATCCACATGAAGGAGATGAGAATTACAAGAATCGCACAAGTGCGCTCTTGGCAGGCAATTGCAAAACCTCCAAGTTGACCGAAAAAACTGCCAATCGCCGTTCAGATTCGGCGTTAAACTGTAGGTCCCCTCCCTCCCTTTCCCCATCCGTTTGAAATGTGTGTTGTATCACATGTTGGAAAAAACAGTGTTGCATACGCATTTCAAAAGGGTGGAATTTCTGGTATCACAACGGGCCCGTTAAGAGGCCTAAGTGTGTCTCATACAGAGGCAGCCACCGCAACCTAACCTAACCTACCCCTGATTGACACACGGTCAACCTCTATGGTGAAGGACATAATACTATCACCTCCAACTGCAAATGCCTACCGGACGCTTAAGGAAGCCCTCATCGCTCGTTTTTCCAAGTCCAAAGAAGCGAACCTTTTTCAACTCTTAGACGGCGAAAGTCTCGGCGACAAAATGCCATCACAACACCTGCGACACCTGCGTGGCCTAGTTCCAAACGCGAGCTTGTCTTGTCATTCAAGATCAAGCTGACCTCAACAAACTCGCAGCAGCAGCAGACAAACTGCACGAAGTCCTCACTCCACAGGGAGTAGCAGCAATCTCAAGCAGTGAAGCGTAGGTAGCAACTTTAGCAAAAAATTTAGCCGAACTTTCAGCTATTGTAACCCATAACCGCGAGCGATCAGCATCCCCTCGATACACGCGCAGGTTTCGCAGCCGACCGCGCACGCCATCCATTTCACCATCAACGGGGCTGTGCTGGTACCACGCCAAATTCGGGCAGAACGCCAATAAGTGTACCAAAACCTTAAGAAAGCAAGTTGTCCATTCACTTCATTCCCTTTCTCAACCCGGACAATGCAGTTCGAGGAAGCTCGTTGCGGAGCGCTACGTGTGGCCATCTATTAACAAAGACTGCCGCAGCTGGGCCAAAACTTGCATTCCCTGCCAACGCAATAAAATCACCAGGCACAACGTCTCTCCAATTGGAAATTTTCAACCTCCAACCCAACGCTTCCAGCACATCCACATCGACTTAGTAACGCTGCCCCCTTCAAGAGGATGTCGACAATGTCTCACAATCATCGATCGCTTCACGCGCTTCCCCGAAGCAATTCCCTTGGAAGATGCAAGGGCAGACACGGTTGCGCGTGCGTTCATGCTTAATTAGATCGTTCGATACGGTATACCAGCTAAGATCACTTCGGACCAGGGTGTACAATTCCAGTCAGAGATTTTCACAAAACTTAATGAGCTCTTGGGTTCAAAGCATATCACTACCACAGCGTATCACCCACAGGCAAATGGCCTTGTTGAAAGGCTTCATCGACAGCTCAAGGCGGCGCTGCTCTGCCACAACGAATCATGGTACGACGCCCTGCCGGCCGTTCTTCTGGGCTTGCGATCGTCTTGGAAAGAAGATATCAACGCTACTCCATCCGAACTAGTTTATGGAGAAACAATTCGTTTACCTGGAGAGTTCCTCGCTCGCTCCTCACAAGAAACCAACGCGCCCGACCTGGTACAAATTTTACGAAATCAATTCCAGGGCTTGTCGCGCCACGCGAAGCATCCCGTTTTTAAATTCAAGGATTTGAAGCACATCAGCCACGTCTTCGTCCGCCGCGGGCAAATAGGGCCTTCATTCTCACACCCATATCACGGACCCTATAAAGTCTTAAACAGGCATAGCAAGTACTTCATCATCCTCCTCAACGGAAAAGCCTGTAACGTTTCCGTCGATCGACTGAAGCCTGCGTACGTCGAAATGAACACTGTAGACAATCCGGGCTGCGACAATAGTGCTGCGACGAGGGAAGAGAGCGGTACAGCTTCGAAACCCAAAAAGGTCGTACGTTTTGCAGCCTAAAAATTTTTCCTTTTTCGGGAAGGGGAGCCATCTGGCAACCACATACTCCCTTACATTAACATGCAAGCCTGCGGACAGTGGCAAAAAGCAGGCAAATGCAACGCTGCTGATCTCCACTTCCACTTTGCATTTATTCATCTTCGCCATCACGCCATTCGGACAGGAAACCACGTTTTAGTAACCTTTAACTTAACTTCAGCAAGCAATAAAGATTTTACATTAACTCGCAGGCTTCATATATACAAGAAAGTGGCTGTATGTGTGTAAGCGATTCACGCTCAAACGGACCGGCCGATTTTCATGGGTTTTTTTTTGTTGGATTCGTATTAAGTCAGTTCAGGTTCGTGCAAAAAGAAAATTCCGGAAAATCTATGGGAAATATCGGAAAATCCCTGCCATATTTGACCGTGAATTCTGAACATTTTCAGACAATAACTTTGGAACCATAAGTCACACATAAATTAAATTCCCTACGAACTTACTATTTAGTCATGTCCTTCGACAGGGGGAATGGGGCGAGTATTGGACGAGGAGGCGTTCCACCACCCATACAAGCCAAATCTTAATAATGGAATATCTTCGAAAATGTAAGTTACACAACACTGAAATTTAGTACCCCGTCGTCCCATAGATGAGTCATTCTACTGGTAGGATTTTATGGGCGTTGGACAAGGGGCGTGGCACATTTTTTGTGACCCAATTATTCCGCTTAACTATAAATCGCGCAGCAATGAAACTAAGTACGAACCTACCATTTATTCATATCTTTCGACAGAGGGAATGATGAGGGTACTGAACAAGGGGGCGTGGCACTCCCCATACAAGCCGAATTTATAATAGAGAATATCTTTGAAGTTGTTAGTCGTACAACACTGAAATTTAGTACGCCGTCGTCTCATAGATGAGTCATTCTAATGGAAGGATTTGATGGGCGTTGGACAAGGGGCGTGGCACATTTTTTGCGACCCAAACATTTTGCTGAACTAAAGTCGCACAACAATGAAACTAAGTACGAACCTACCATTTTCCCTTTCGACAGAGGGAATGGTGCGGCTATTGAACAAGGGAGCGTGGCACCGCCCTTACAAGCCAAATCTTTAATATAGAATATCTTTGAAATTGTAAGTCGTACAACACTGAAATTTAGTACCCCGTCGTCCCATAGATGAGTTATTCTACTGGTAATATTTGGTGGGCGTTGGACAAGGGGCGTGGCACAGTTTTTGTGACCCAAATATCCCGCTGAACTATAGGTCGCACAGCAATGAAATTAAGTACGAACCTACCATTTATTCAAATCTTTCGACAGAGGCGATGGTGCGGGTATTGAACAAGGGGGCGCGGCACCGCCCATACAAGCCAAATCCTAATATGGGTCATTCTTTTCCAAACCGAACAACTTTTTTGACCCCATAATTTATATTCATCCCAAAATTTTTTTTTCACTTCTGGGCATAAAATTAACCGACACGTATATCAGAATTTATTCGAAAAAAATTTTTTTTCTTTATATAATTATTTAAAATTTTGAAAGTTACGCGTATTTTGCTAGATTCTAACATGTTTAAAATTCAATATCTCCGGTTCGGCTTATCCTATCGACACAATTTCAAAACCGTTTTTAGCTTATTGTATGCACTTTAGAGGAATATGTTTTAAAATTTTTTTTATTTTAATAAAAAAAGTATATTAACAATTTGATTGTTTAAACAATTTTTTGATGATGTTCCCCAAAATCAATTTGATTGAAAAAAATACTGCTGTGACGAGTCCCATCAAGTCGCGCGCGCTTGACTTGCGGTGGAAATTTTTTCTATCTTATGATCTAACTAAGTCTCCACTTTTTTGAAATATGCGTTTTGTAGGTAATAACATTGCGAAATAGCAGTTAATCAGTATCAATTTGCATCGCCATAGATTCGCCATCTCGCGTTTTTCATTATAAGAAAACAAAAAATGTCGTGCGGGACGAAGTTCGCCGGGTTAGCTAGTAATTCATAAATGAAATTAAAAAAATATGTGTGTGAAAGTATCACAATATACACTGGTGGCAATTCCCATAAACTCACTTTGAGCTGAGGTATGAAAAGTCTTGTAGGAGTAGAGGAGATGATTCAAAAAGCAAATAAAGGTTGTAGAGTAGCATTAACAGCGACTAGTATTTTCTCAGAGTTGAAATGTGGCAGTTCACAGAAACTCAGCGATTTAAATTGATCAGCGAAACAAAAATATAAGTAATTTGAGGTATTTTATGCCTTTATAAACTGATTTAGTCGATTTTTATACTATTAAAAAAGTGCAATTTTTATTTTCTTTAGACCTGGGAAAATGCCAAGGGGAAAGTAATTGCCACTTGAAGAAAAGCAAAAATTTATGCATTCAATCAATAAGAGTTTTCTATACGGGAAATAGCGGATAAAATAGGCAGGTCTGAGACACCAGGGTGTCATTATTTAAAATTACGCGGATCTTATGGGAAAAACGTAAAATATGACCAAAACACGAAAATTATCGTAAAGCGAATACGTGTGATAATGGCATTGGGAATAAAAGAAAACCTAATGTCGACGGAGGTTGGCAAAAATCCTCTTAACTGTACCCTCCAAGCGGGTGCCAACCGGGCAATGGGCACCATTTGGCCTCCTGATTGTGGCTGCCTCGGTAGACACAATTGGTCAGGAAAAATGGTGTCTAGCAAAGATTGGACTATGGCTTCACATGGCGCCCTTAGGAGTAAAGCTTGATATGCCGTGCCCAAGGGGCGGCATATGAAGCCATATTCAAATCATTGTTAAGGGGTGCCTGGCGGATAGGCATAAAACGCTAAGGGTTGGAGATCCCCGATAAAAAATACTTGCAATGGAGGTCGATAAAGGAAGCGATCGGGCTGGGACTTCAGCCCAAACGTCGGTGGGAGTGATGACTGATACCACCGGCGGGCACGGTGATACCATAAGCCGCGTCGCCAGCGGTCACACCTCTGCTGGGACTGGAGCAGGTCCCAGCAGTTGTAATGCTACTGCCACATCTTCTGGAATGGGAGCAGGTTTCAGTAGTTGCACTGCTACTGCCAAAGCGAACGCTCCAACGAGCAAAAAGATGCAACGCGCGAGTGCCGTAGTCCAAGGAGACTCGGACATGAAAAGCGTGTGTAGCATCAACGCCGCTGAGGAGGAGGCTCTTCTGCTCTCTCCAGGCTGCTCCGCAGGTTCCACTTCCGGCAACAGGAAAGGGCCTCGAAGCATGCCTAGTAAGGAGGGGCTGAAAGCCAAGTCCCAATATAAGGCTGCGGTCAAGATCTGCAGTCTGGAGAGCAGGCTAGACCTTTCAAAGGTGGAAAAGGAAAGGCTAGCTTGGGCGAAGGACACTGTGGAAAAAGGCCGGGCCCACTACGCCGCTAAAGCATGGTGTGCTTCTTCGGACCCGAAGTTTGCTAACCGGGTCGGAGAGCACATTGCAGCTAAATGGCAACGCTCCTCGGACTGCGAAGGCCCGTCTGGCAAGCGGCCAAACCAAAAAAAGGAGGTTGCGAAGCCAGAGCGTCCCAGCACGTCGAGAGCAGCGGCAGCTGGGAGTGAAGTGACCAAACGACATTTGACCGCAGCGACCCGCTGGGACGTATCTCTCAAGAGCGATGGCTGGAACTAGAAATGAAGCTACTAGAGGCTTTAATCGCTGGAACAAAGGCCGAACCAAACGTGCCGACGCCATCTTTTGATGGGGTGGTACACGGCATCAAGATCATTAAATGCAACGATGATCCGACCCTAAAATTGGTAAAGGAGGCTGTAGAAACGCTCCAAGGCCTATGGGACGGTGCGTCGCTAGAAGTAGTGGATCGCAACAGTATTCCGTCTTTGCCCAAAGCGAAGGTATTTATACCTCGAGTGGTAAAGCCGGAGGATGCCCTCTGCTACTTCAACGCCAAAATCTTGATGTGCCAACCGTTGATTGGATGGTGCTGCATGTAGCAAAGTCAGCAGGTCCAAATGCTGGACAGAACTGCGTCCTGCAGATCAACAAGGTGGCCGAGGACATTCTATACGCACAGTTTGGGAAGATGGCGTGGCAGTGTGTTCCTGCGCCTCAAAAAGCGTCACCCCAAGGACCATAATCAAAACACACTCGACAGGGGCGAAGTAGAGGCGGATCTCGGGATTGAGGACGTCCTGGAGACGTCTCTGTCGCTAAGGGATAGAGAAGTGGCAGGTGTGTTGGCGAGCGCATCCAACCCCATGAAGGCACCAGAAGTGAATGCTGAAGGTCCTTCCAGTCAACCTCCATCGTAGCAAAATTGCCTCAGCTGAGCTCCTCCTCAACCTAGAGGGGGCAACTACGACGCGGCTTTAGTCCAGGAACCATGGATTGCGTCGGGCAACGTGGTATCTGGACTAAAGTCGCGATTCTTCAACACACATATACCGAGCATCACAAACAAGGTAAGAACCGCCGTTTTAGTTAAGAAAAATATCTATTCATATATCTTACCTAATCTCTCCACAGATGACCTGACTGTGGTAGCGATAGTACGCGGCGAGGATGAACCTGTTGTTGGAGTGCACGCTAACGCTCACCACTCATCGTGGGGAAGTAGCGACGTCAACGGAAGGGGTGAGTCGCTATTTAACTTTATCATACAAAGTACTCTATATATTGCCAACCGTGGTGAGGAGCCAACGTTTATTGGGCCTACCTCAAGAAATGTTCTCGATATAACTCTATTCACAGGCGCGAATACTTCGGTCGTATATTGGAGAGTTCTCGATATCCCTTCTTTCTCCGACCACAAGTATTAAAGCTTTTCTGTTACCTTCTTACCAAAAAAAAAACCAGTGTCACTATAAGAAATCCCAGCAACACAAACTGGGATCTTTTCAGGCGTACACTTGGCAGAACTTTGGGGACAAAAAGGGGCGGAAACTCTCTCTTAACGATAGAGGAGGACCTTGACCTCCTAACCACCTCTCTTAATAAGGCGTACCGTATCGCCTGCCCTCCCACGCGCACAGGGCGGAGAGCTAAGCCGCCCTGGTGGAATAGGGAGCTTGGGGCTCAACGGCGATACGTTCGCGAAATTTTCAAGTTAGCGAGACTGGTGGATTGTGAAATCTGCTGGTCCAAGTACAAAGACACGCTCAAACGATACAAGAAGTCCGCAAGGTTAAAAGAGAATCCTGGAAGGAATTCTGCGGTAGCCTGGAGAGGACTACAGAAGTGGCGAGACTAAGGAAGCTCTTGTCCAAGCAGCCATCTATGCCAAGTCTCGTCCGAAAAGAGAATGGCGTCTGGACGAACAACTGCCAGGAATCGCTAGAGGCGCTTCTTGACGCGCATTTTCCTGGCTGCAAAGATCTATCCGACTCAGAGCCTACGCGGTCCCCAGCGAGCTCTGTGCCGCAGGAGGCGATCACGCGGGAAAAACTGACATGGGGTATTAACAACTTCGCTCCCTACAAATCGCCAGGACCAGATGGGATATTTCCAGCCATGCTACAATAAACCCTTCATCTGGTCACACCGCGGTTACTCAGAATTTACAAGGAATTTCTGCAGCACAAATATGTGCCTGTTATCTTGAGGGAAGCGAGGGTTGTATTTATACCGAAAGCAGGAAAAAGCAGCCATCTCTATACCAAGGATTGCAGGCCCATTAGTCTAACGTCATTACTTCTCAAAACGCTCGGAAAACTCCTCGACTTGCACGTGCGCGAAGTTCTAGTTCCACCGAGACTGCATTACATTCACTAATCACACACGTGGAGAAGGCAATGGAATTCAAGGAACACGGCATGGGCGTATTTCTCGATATAGCTGGAGCCTTCAACAACGTAACGACAGATACCATGTTGGATGGCCTCAGTATACTGGAAATCGACAACGCTGTTTATCTGTGGATACAAAGCCTGCTGGGTTGTAGAAAGATAAGAGCGGAATGGAATGGTGCTGAAGCACTAAAGGAGGTATCAAGAGGAACTCCGCAGGGGGCGTCCTATCTCCACTACTCTGGCTCTTAGTAGTCAACAAGATCCCGAAGCACTTCGAGGGACAGGCACCCAAGCTAGTAGCGTATGCTGACGACATTGCTATAGGTTACGTGGGGCATGTCGCCCTCTCTTATGCATTGGTGCTACACAGCTATAGTAAGGCCAATACTCCTTTACGGTGTTTTGGTGTGGTGGACTGCGGTCAAGAAAAAGACGTACCTAAAGCCTCTAGAGAAGGTTCAGCGCCTCGCTGCGCTATGCATAACGGGGCTCTTAGAACCACTCCAACGGCAGCACTCAACAGAATTCTAAACCTGCCGCCCATAGACCTATATGTGGAATATCTGGCGACTAAGACCGCTAACAGGCTGAGTTACGCAGGGTTACGGGACCATTCAGAGGCAATTCCTTTGGACATAGCTCAGTTTGTCGGGGTGCTGCAGTCAACATGATTACATGACTTACATGAGGAGGGATGGCGCAAAGGCATGGTACCGAGACGCAACACCCTCAATGTAATTACAGATGGCTCCAAGATGTTGGAAGGAGTTGGGGCCGGGGTCTACTGCCCAGAGTTAGGTATTGAACAGCCGTTCCGTCTACCTAATCACTGTAGCATTTTTCAAGCCGAGGTGTTTGCTGCAAGAAAGGCTGCGGAGCTCATCTGCCTTGAAAGCACCAAAAACTATACCATAAACATTTATATTGACAGCCAGGCCGCAATCAAGGCGATAACCTCCAACTGCATCTACTCTAAGAATGTCCAGCAATGCCAGGTGGCAATAGGAAGGCTAGCTGCACACCGCAAGCTGCATATCTATTGGGTTCCTGGTCATAAAGGCATTGAGGGGAATGAGGTAGCGGATGCACCTACCAGATGAGCAGATCAACAATGCACTGATGCCTCTGCTAGCTTTCAATAGGGATCTCGCTAGCGGCATGAAACATAAGGTGGAAGCGAGGTGGAACAATTTAGCTATCTGCGAAACGGCAAAAACCATGCTGAAGCAATACGGCGATAGAGACGCAAGACTTGTGTTAGCGCTCCCACGGATGGACTGTAGAACCATAACAGGAGTGCTGACCGGACACTGTCTAACAGCAGCTCATGCGTACAAGATGGGCTTAACTGGATGTTGCGGGTGCAGGAAATGTAAGGAACCCGGTGTTTGGAACCATGGAACACAGTCTGTGCCACTGTCCTGCTATGGCTAGATCTCGGATAGCAAATCTGGGAGCCCCGGAATTCCCTTGCCTGGGCGAGATCCAAGACCACAGGCCTTCTTAACGATCATTACTTCACTAGCTCTTAACGCTTAAAGATCTCCATCTGGTACCGCTAGGCACCCAACAGCGTCTATGCGTGGCCAAATCGGCCAACCAGCTTAACCTTACCTAACCTAATGTCGACGGAGTTTGTTCGCAGAATTGATCTGTCTATAAAGCCCCGACATGTTTATACTAAACGCCTCAAAAATTCCCCTTTAACTGTTAGTCTTAAAATAATTGAAATCGCGGCGAAGCTACTTAGTGGCGTGAACAGTTGTCGCAAGTTTTGTTTAGTAACAAAAACGGTTCATTTTACAAAGTACTGACGGCATTTAATACTTTCAGCTCGAGAAGTTGGTTGAAAAAGAAGTCTGTATGAGCCGGACATTATCAGGTGATGATATGATGGTTTGGGTCGGTATTGCTATGTATGGTATGACTTAACTTGCGTGGGTTTCTGGAAAAAATTTTTTTTTTCAGACTCGAGCAACCGCGCAGGGGATGACCCCTATTAATGCGAGGCATTGCGTTGGTTCAGGAAGGATATAAAGGTTAGGAGATAGGGTTTTGACAGAAGTGGTTGTGGACTCTTGACTTGAACCCATCGAGATCATAAGTGCTGGGGAAAATATCCGCAGGGAGAACATTCCACAACCGCGCTGTACGGGCCAGAAACGAACTTTCTCTGTAGTGCGTAGTGCGCTGGAACATCGTTTCAACGTGGAATGCATGGACGCCAGTGTTCAAACGGGTTGTCCGGGGGAATACCCGGACTGATGGTAGCAAGCTGCTCATCTCCACTGAGCAATTACCGAAAAAGTATAGGTAAAATAACACCACACATGCCACGTTTCGACGATGTTCTAAGGAGTCAATAGAGCTGGATGCCCTACTGTCCCCTATAAGTTTAATCGCACGGTTTTGCACCCGGTCCAGGAGCTCCAAATGGGTTTTTGAAGCCCCCGCCCATAGGTGCGAGTTAAACTCCATTTTAGGTCGGATATAGGTGGTATAGATAATGCGGAGATCAGACGGAGTGAAATATTTTTTGCACCGCTTTAGGAAGCCGAGGCACTTGGCTGCTTCTTTCGACACGCCAAAAATATGATCGTTCCAACGAAGATCGTTCTTAATGGACATGCCCAGAACATCAAGAGCTGCCGATTCCGCAATACTCACACCACCCATAACCAAGGAGGTGTTGGGATGTGGGGAGACTCGTTTGTGGAACAACAGGCAACATTGGGTCTTGCGAGGATTTAAATCGACCCTGTTCGCTTGACCCCACTTGGAGATTGTTTGTAGGTCGCTATTAAGTGTGTCATTCATACGGCGCCGTTCTCTCTCAATCTCCACAGAGCTGGGGCGCTTTGTGAAGGAGTATGAATGACAAATGGTGCTGTCATCCGCAAACGAGTAGATGGGATTCTTCGTCGACGACAATAGGTCGTTGATGAAGATAAGGAAAAGGGTTGGAGAAAGGACCGAACCCTGCGGCACTCCCGCGCTAAGGGAATGCTTTTCCGAGGCTATGCCGTCTATTACAACACGAATAGAGCGATCATAAAGGAAGCTCGTAATCCAACGAGAGAAGATACTACCGACGCTATAGGCAATCAATTTAGACACGAGTGCTTTATGCCACACCCGGTCAAAGGCCTTAGAAATATCCAATGCAACAACCTTGCTTTCACCGAGGTTTAGAATGCTATGGTTCCATTTCTCGGTGAGGACCGCCATAAGGTCTCCCGTCGATCGCTGTCTTCGAAAGCCGTATTGGCGGTCACTTAGCAGTCTATTGTGCTCCAGATATTTCACAAGGTTGAAGTTTACAATGCCTTCCATTACTTTGGAAAGCACTGAACAGATTGCTATAGGTCGGTAGTTCGCAGGGTCAGTAGTCTTGCCTTTTTAGGAACTGGTTGAACATTTGCCACCTTCCAACTTGTCGGAAATACACCTGTGGTGTATGACATGTTGAAAAGTTTGCATAATGGACAAGCCAGTGAGGTAGCGCACTTTTGCAAAACAAGAGCTGGAATGCCGTCCGGCCCTGAAGCCTTATTTACATCGAGATTTGCAAGCACTCTTTTAACTACCCGTGTCCGAAAATGAATTTCTGGCATAGAGCAAGATACGTTTTCGACTACGGGCAGTGGTTGATCGCTGGGGGGCAGAGAGGAATTCTCTGCAAAAATTTTAGCCAACAAATTAGCTTTATCAACCGAGTGAGTGATGATTTGATCATTGTTAAGAAGAGTTGGGATTGAAGACGATGTTTGGTTCGTCACCTTCTCAACGAATGACCAAAAGTTCTTACTACCACGCTGGCGCATTGAAGAACTTTTTTCCTTTGGCTCTGTTCGTGCAGAAACTTTTGGCGCCTTAGGATGGCATTGCATCGATTTCTAGCCTGTTTACGCAGCTGTTTAGTGGCGGCATTTTTATTTGCCTGCCATGCTCTGAAAGCTTCCTCTTTAGACCTGACAGCAATTCTGCATGTCTCATTAAACCAGAGATTGTCCTTAGGTTTAATGCAAATTTGCTTATTGGGGATGAAGGACCGCATTCCCAATAATATTATTTCTTCAACCATCTTGGCTGCGGCATTTATGTTTCTATCAAGAAAACACAATTTTCAATTGAAGTGGGCGAAAAATTCATTAAGCCCACTCCAGTTAGCTTTATCATACATCCACACTAGGCGCTTCGGGGCTAAGGGCGAAGCATTGCGGATAGAAGAGTATGAGAAAGACGCCAAAATGGCACAATTGTCTGAGTTTCCAAGAGGTGCGTGCATTTCAACATCATATTTTTCATGATGTGAAGTGAGAAAAAGGTCTAGAGTATTGAGAGCTTGCCCCGCAACGCAGGGGATATGCGTTGGTTCATGCACTATTTGAGTCAAGTTATTAGACTCGGCAAAGAGCTCGACAAATAAGCCTTCAGGAGTTGTGTGGCTGGAATGGCGTAGCCAATTGGAATTATGAATATTGAAATCACCAGAAACTACAATTTCACTATTCGGATACGATTCCAAAATATGAGAAATAGAATCAGAGAGAAGATCAAACTTGTTATAAGTAAGATCTCTCCCTGAATTCGGGCTTCTGTAAGGAAAGCAGAAGTGCAGAATGTGCGACTGGATATTGAATTTAACCCACATGGAGCTAAATTCGGCATCCGTCGTGTATAGTTGTTGCTGGCACTGGTACGCAACATTACTGCACACATAAAGGGCAAGACCCCTGTGAGGAGAGAATAATGGCAGTAAGTGGTACCCCGGGATGTGAAAATCCAGTGGATCTGCATCCTCACACACCTGGGTCTCACTAAGTGCCATTACATGGGGTTTATGGAGGTTAACGTACGCGTATACTGCGAAAAAGTCTATACGGAATTGGTCCAACACCATGGTCTGGGTGGGCTAAAGATCAAGGAAAGTAGCTGGGAATGCGATCTGACGCACTAAGAAATTGATGATGCTCTGTGGTAAGTGTTATGCCTTTACAACAGAGCAGTCAATTGCTCAATGTCGAACAGGACCGCATGTAGCGCCACTGAATACGGACGGAGGAGGGAGATACGGAAAATGAACCACAAACAACACAACGCGAGCAGAGGTCATTGCGGCGGACGGCGATATCGAGTGAACGGCATTCGATGCTTTTGTTTGCGTTTCGTATTAAATTTATTTATTTATTTATTTAACGTTCACGCAGATTTATTATATTGACACACGCGGGATTGCAGACACCGGGTAAAAAGACAAACACAACAGGCGGACGAACAATAATACACGCGCGAGACGAACAGAAACATTAAAAAAACCGGGAGCACAAAAGGCACTTCTGCCCACGCGTAACTGTGTTGACTCTGCCAATGCAATGCAATGTAATGTATTTTTACATTTACTGCGAACTTTTAAACGTAATGATAATAGAATAATCAGAAGACTTTTATGGGCCTGAATTTATTTTTCAGCAGGAAAATGCTGCAATTCACAGTTCTAGAAAAACAATGAACTTTTTCAAGGGCAAAAATTATCGAATGTTTGATTGGCTAGTTCGAATTCCTGACTTAAATCACATCGAGCACCTTTGGGTTCTTGCTCGTTACGCAAAACAACGACAGTTTTATTCAAAGATTGACTTTAAAAAAGCGATTGTAGTATTTTGGTGAACGGCGATGCCGGATTTTTGTACTTTATTCGGTATTACCTTATGGTTAATTCCTAAAGAAAAGAAGTTAGTTATAGTTTTATTATTAAACAGTGTTACAATAATGCAATAAATAAATTAATCACTTATATTATCAGGTGTACAACTTTGCTTCCGCCGTTTTCCGATAGGTGGCTGTACCGGCTGAGGCTGGTTGAAATACATAGATGGTAATGCCTTTAAAGTGAGTGTGGACAGTGCCTAACGAATTGTCATCGCCGTTTCAGTGACAGTTGTTCTTGTTTTCGTATTATTCACGCTCGAAAATGTCCGTTTATGTGCCCAATTCTCGCCATTTGCGGGAAGTTTTACTTTTCTGTTACAATTCGCAAAAAAATGCAGCTGAAGCGCATCGAATGCTCTCAGAAACTTACGGTGATGCTGCTCTGAGTGAAAGAACGTGTCGGGAGTGTTTTCAACGTTTTAAAAATGGTGATTCACGGCGCCAAGGTTATGATTTGTATTTGGTGGGATCAGCTCGGTGTGATTTACTACGAGCTCTTAAAACCGGGTGAAACCATCACAGGAGATCGCTACCGAACGCAACTGATGCGCCTTAGTCGCGCGCTAAAAGAAAAGCGGCCACAATATCAAGAGCGACATGACAAAGTCATCCTCCAACACGACAATGCTCGGCCTCACGTCGCAAAAGTGGTCAAAAAGTACCTGGAAACGCTGAAATGGGAAGTCTTGCCCCACCCGCCGTATTCCCCAGATGTCGCCCCTTCTGACTTCCACCTATTCCGTTCGATGGCACACGGCCTGGCAGATCAACATTTTCAATCCTTCGAAGAATTGGAAAAATGGATTGCTTCATGGATAGCGTCAAAAGAGGACTCCTTTTTTCGAGCCGGGATCCGAAAATTGCCGGAAAGATGGGAGAAAGTTGTCGCTAGCGACGGACAATACTTTGAATAATACATCTGTAAGCACTTTTTCGCAATAAAGCTTTTAATTTTGGAAAAAAAAACGGCGGAAGCAAAGTTGTACACCTGATAACATTAAATAAAAAAGGAGATTTAGCGTCAGCCCGCAACACCGGGGCACCAACTGAATCTAGTGGTGGCGGCCAGTTATCCTGTCCAACCACACACGGAGAAACAGCGGCACCACAGCAAAAACAAATGGGAATCGGCCAGCCTAGCTGTCCAAGTGCCGCATTTGCCTTACCGGGATGTCCACTCACCGATCGCCAAATCACACAAAGGCCGAGCTGAGCGCTGCGCCCGCTTTTATACACAATATTACATTGGAAAACATGGACGCCATCTTGAAAATTGTACATTGGAAGTAAAAACATTTGAACACGTGAAACAGTGACATTTGGAAAGAACATGTGATAGTGAACTTATTCGACATATAGATGGCGCCTAATAAGAAAGACTATTACCAAAAAGTATAGAACATAAAGAGTGTGCATCACGTACAAGCAAAAATTTGAATGCGGGTGATGATGTGGCAACCCAACTTCACGATGCGGGGGGTAGGCAACAAGAGGGAACACTTGAAATGAGAGCACAATGCTCTGAGCGCAAATCATAGCAACACGAACGCTGCGTCTGTGCTCACTCGTTCATTCTCGCACAATCGTGTGAGCATATGATCATATTGCACCATTCAAAGAGGAGGAGAGTGATTGCTGGACTTTGTTGTTATGATGTTGGTCGTTGGGCAATTGAAAAATTTTATTTTCAGCTCGAGGCTAACTGCGCTTCTTCTTGTAAAATATATTTGAATTTCTAACGAAAGTGAGTGGGCTATAGCAATACAACAATAACAAAAATCGATTGATATGTAGCTCTATATGAGCGCTATGATAAGAGCATATAGGAAAAATACAATTGTTATATTCATTTAAAAATTAGTTTAATCGGCTAGTTTAAACCTTAAAAAATTAGGCAATTTTTGTGGCAGTTTGTAAATTAAAAATATTCAATTACTTGTTCATCACAAAATTCCAAAAAAGTGTCGAAATTTTTAAGATTTACACTAGGATAGCCCCTTAACCTGTAAGTTTTTTAGTTTATGAGAACGCCTAGCAAGTGTAGTGGTACCACGTAGCCACTCATGCCAACCCTAATAAATTACCCTACGCTTGAGCACAAATGTGCCAAAGTGTCAAATAGCACCGCGCGCACGACACAAGCGACACTCAAGTGGCTAAGCCAGCGGCGTGCCATACGACACCACTGACCGCAGTGCAGTGTCCCAGTGTCTGTGTGATGTCACCTACCGCAGGGCAATAGCACTTAAGGAAAAGTGCTGATTTGACCGAAAAGGTCATGTGACGCTGATTGCTCGCACTTCCGCGACATTGGAAGATCGGGCGGAGCACTGAATTTTGACCACATGTTTTGAAAAAAGAAGCAATTTCGACCGGAGCATATTCAAAGTTAAAAAAAAACAATTATAAAGAATCCAGTTTCTTTTTTTTCTTTGTAAATGCGCTACATATGAAAAAACGAATGAAATACAAAATTTGCTTTGCTAATTAATCATGAATTAATGAATTCATTGCGAATTATTTTTTGTGTAGTGTTTGCACTTTTTTCTTTAACCCAAAAGCAATGTTTTCTTAAAAGTACTAAAATCAAAAATTTAATGTTTGAATTCGGTGATCGGCACAATCATTACCAAACCAATCTGCTGTAACCTTTTTACATTCATCAATAATAAAGGCTTTAATTCCACTTTTTTGTGATTGTTCTGTGAAAATTTCGTGAAAAACTTCAAGAAAAGATTGAGAAGGGGCAACCAAGTTTCCGAAATCAGTCACTGATTCATAGTTTTTGTGGAAAATGAAGAGCTCACTGGGAGCAGAAAGTACTTCATCTTCCTTTCGAAGTATTTCCTGACATTTGTCACAATTCAATTTTGGCAATACTTTATAAGCTACGTATCCTATAAAATATCTTACAGATACTAGCTCCAAATTGAGCTCGGTGCAATTATTCAACACATCGTCTAAAAAGTAGTTGGTATATGCGTCGCAATGAAAATCAACATGAAAATTCGCAGTTGTTTCTTGTTCATCAACTGCAAGGCCGATCGCATTATCTTCACAAGATATTATAGGATCAACCTGAAAAATATTTTCGTACACATCTTCGCAATTCGTTGTTGTACTCGATTTTGCGATTTTTGCGGACATTAATCGGCTTAAATGCAGAATACCACACCCTCTTAAAAAAAATATTTTTTCCTTTTATCGGAAAGAGGAGTATTTTCTTAGTCTAACAAACTTAAAATTTTGCTGCGGAAACATTCACAGAGGGCGTGGTCCGCCCCCAAAGTCCCAGTTATATATCCGAATTTCTCAATAAATAACCAACCGATCCTAACAATATAGGTGTCATATGAAAGGTATTTTTTCCCCCTCTCGATTGATGTATAACATTAGATATGTTATATCTACCAACAATGAGTTAAAAGCGAAAATACATAATACATACATTTACATAAATTAAAAAAAAACTGATTTTTTTCTTGAAAAAATACGTTATTAAGCTATTATAAGTTTGTTACCATATTAAAGCCTGTGAAATTCCCTTTACAGTGAAATATAAAACATTCAAAAACTATGTTATTTCGCTTTTATATTTTAATTTAAGTTGAGGTAAAAGCACCTGTTTACCGTATTGATATGGCGCTTATGAAGGTTTTGCTTAAGAGCGATATTCTGCAATGAAAGGATTTGAACAAAAAATACTGTGCACATCTTACTGTTGCCTCATGTGGTGGTAACTCCCATGAGGGTTATTTTTTTAGCGCCCGGCCGAAGGCCGGCCACCTGGGAAAAACTTAATGCTAAGAAAACTATGGCTTGGAACTATGGATTTAAACAAAAAATACTGTGCACATCTTACTGTTGCCTCATGTGGTGGTAACTCCCATGAGGGTTATTTTTTTAGCGCCCGGCCGAAGGCCGGCCACCTGGGGAAAACTTAATGCCAAGAAAACTATGGCTTGGAACTATGGATTTAAACAAAAAATACTGTGCACATCTTACTGTTGCCTCATGTGGTGGTAACTCCCATGAGGGTTATTTTTTTAGCGCCCGGCCAAAGCCTTAATATTATTACGCTCTCACTGTGCCGACGCTTGCTTCCTCTTGATAATGAAAATATTGCAAATTCGAGCTTGCCCTATGCCATTCGATTGTATGAGCGTAAGACATCTTATAGTTGAATTGTCTTTGGCTCAAGCAATACTCAATGTTTACCGTCTGAACGCATAAAGAAAAGTGATCAGAAAAGCGCAGCACAATTTGAATTTTGCCACCAAAATCAATGCTTGTCCTCTCACAAACGAACGAGCGAACAAATGAGCAAACGAACGAGCGAGAGTAAATGCCAAAAATAGCAAATCAGTGTTTGCGTTCTCGCAAACTGTTGAGCGCGAGCAAAGGTCCCGCAACCTATGCCTCCGCTTATCTTTTCTCTTCCCCTTTGGCGTGCGGGTCCCGTCTCGGGCACACGCCAACACTTTATGATTTCCTTGGTCGACCTCGCTTTCTCAATGGATATATCGGGACTGCTTCGGCTTCGTCATGCGTGCCTTTGTAGATAGTTAACGCTGATGAGTGATAGGTCTCCAATGGCATGTTGAGATTATCTCGCGATGCTACTTCAAACGCTGTGGAATCAACTTTCTTGATGATGACATATGGGCCGTCCCTCTTCGGCACAAGAGTGTGGTTACCAAAACCTCAGTTCCAATATCAAAATCAGGTTGATGACGTCTATGCTGATCGCTTTGCGCTTTATTACAATCTTGCTCCTTTTGTTCAATCTCTCGTGCATTTTAAAAATTGTTGTCAAGTTTTGTAGGTATGACAAAATTTGTGGGATAAAATTATCTTTAGTGACTATAGTTCGAACATCATGTTGTACATCATCCATAGTGCGGAGCAGAGAACTGCACGAGTGCCTATTTTTATGACTCTGAGTATACTCGCCTTAAAAGCGGTTGCGGTGTGATCGCCACCGCATTGATTTTGTATGAGTATTTACCATACCCATGTCGATTTGAGTATTGCTGCGTTTGAGCTATTAGCACACTCAAGCATATGAGTTCGCGGTATCTGCTTTACTTTGCTTCGTAAATTTTTGTTTTCACATTCGGCAATCGTACCCGACGAGTACGATGACAAGTATGAGTAGTTATCGTACTTCGACTGCACAACATAAATAATATGTATATGTACAGATGCATATACGCACTATGTGTAGAAGCTGAGTAGGCTCGTCACCAGAGTTGCCGCTTTTGGTCTTTTCGGACCAAAATTGGTCAGATTTTTGGTCCGTTGGTCTGCTTAAATGAATTTCGGTCCGTTTTGTGATGTGAATATCTTTTCATTAATTGATTAAAAAAATGAAATTGTAATATAAAAATTACTTTAAAGATAACGCAAATTTTTAATTTGGTCGGTTGAGGCCGGATTTGGTCGGAAAAAATTTTTTAAGTGGCAACACTGCTCGTCACCCACAAGTCGAGCGCGAGCCGAAGTTATGTAGGTATTCGTGCAGGTAAAATGCCGAACGAAATATTGAAAAAAAGCTTGAGTGCGAAAACGCACATTACTCAAAATTTCGCTCATGCTGATTACGGTATTTACTGGTACTGTTATTTGCGATTGCTTTTATATAGTAGAAATATGACGAGAACGAAAAGTATTGAGTATGTTATGATCGCATGAATCTTTCAGCAAATGAACGACGAGTAAAATCAACACCGCACAATTTCTTTTGCGGTGTTTATGGCACTCGAGTATACAAAATACAGAGTATGTATGCGGTGTACTTATTGTTGCGGTGCACTCGCGCCGTTCTCTGGTGCGGAGCTCTCTACCATACGTGAGGTAAGCTGCAGTATAGCCAGTGCTTCGGCATTTCGCAGTATTCATCGCGAAACGTATAGCAGGCAGGCTAGTAAACCATGTGTCGTGATGGGTTTGGACCAGTATTGCCAATTGTGCTTTTAAATCGCGATTCTTTCGTTCAACCGGGTTAGCCTCGGGGTGATATACGGATGTGAGTCGTTGCTGGATACCTAAGTAATGTGCTACTTGCTGCATTATAGCGGACACAAACTGTACTCCATTATCCGTCTTTAGACTACGTGGTATTCCATAACGTAGCAACACTTCTTCAATCAGGATTTTGCTACAATTTTCGGCAGAAGCTTCTTTGAAAGAAAATATTTCAATCCAGCGCGTGGCCACATCCTCGGCTATCAGAATCCATTGGTAACCATCCTCTGTTTGTGGCAATGGCCCAAAAAGATCTACTGCTACAATTTCAAATCTGTGCTTACTACTTGTTGTCTGTTATATACCATATGGCTTCATGGTTGATGCGTTAAACCGTTGACAGTCGATACAATTTCTTATATATTTCATGATTTCAGCTCGCATACCAGGCCAGAAATATCTTGAAGCTATTCTTGCTATTGTTCTTTCTGCACCATAGTGTCCAGCAGTGCTATCATCATGGTACATTTTCAGGACTTCTATGCGTCTCTTCTCAGGCACAACGTATTGCGCATCTTCCATGTCGTCATTGCTATATCAATACAACACTCCGTCGTTAAGAATGTATCCGCCGTTAACATTTTCATCGCCGGCTTCAAGCGATGATATGACCTCCTTCAGATATGAATCTTCAATCTGCTCGCTGCGCATGTCAGCAGCGCTTTTATGTGGGAAATCAATTTGAAATCACATTTGTTGATTCATTTTCTCCATCTTGATCACGTGGTGGTCGTGAAAGCATATCTGCAACAGCATTCGATCTCCCGGGCGTATATTCAACTTTAAAATTGTATTGCTGAATCTGCAAGGCCCACCTTGCCAATCGTTCAGACGGTGACTTCATACTCAGCAGCAAATTTAACGGCTGATGATCAGTTGCAAGGATTAAGTCAACACCCTCGATGTAACCTCTAAACTTGGAACAAGCCCAAATTATGGCAAGGGCTTGGCGTTCAGTGGTACTATAATTTCGTTCGGCACTTGTTAACAGGCGACTTGCAAATTCGATTGGATGCTCTGCCTTCCCCTCCCCCTGGAGTAGAACTGCTCCCAGTGCATATGCACTAGCATCAGTCTTTATAATAAATGGTACACCATTTTGCGCCTGTTTCAATATAGGCGGTGATGTCAACAACTGCTTGAGTTTGTGGAAGGCATCGCGATGAGTATCCCCCCAAGTCCACGGTTTGTTCTTCTTTGTAAGATCAGTTAACGGCTTGGCAATCTCTGCGTAGTGATTAATGAATCTCCTGTACCATGAGCGGTAATTTCGCCAAATACAGCCTCATGCATACATAAAAGTTGGTCTAGCTGTTGCTTCTGCTCAGTTGACAAGTTTTCTGCGTCCGTACTCTAAACATATTTTAAGTCGAATGAATACAACGGCGTAAAGACGACGTCATTGTATTTTCGGCCATCAAATACTTGACCAGCAGCAAACAAATTCAATTCAGACTCTTTATCTGGAGTCACAGCATTTTGCGACAGAGCATCTTTAAAGATGGCTTGGATGGAATGTGGTGAGTAATCGTGGCCATTCAACTCTGGGCCGTAACTTTCGAATTCCGACATGTACTTAGTAGGAATGTCCATTTACATTAACCCAATTGGTACCGGAAGCTAGTCTCTCGGGGCGCTTATCAATGCTTAATTTTGATACGCTGTGCTTTTGAGCACCGTGGGGTTAGGCCACACTGTGGCGGCACTCACGTTAAAAAATCGACATTCAATGTACTTAATAGGGACATAAATATTGTTACAACATTGAACACACCCATTGTAATAGTTGAATTGAACATACCCCGTTATTTCCACATGGTTTATGAAACAGAACCTGTAAAGCGTTAGTCTGCACCGGAAATTCTAAATTGTTCTAGCTTTCACCATGGAGTGGTCAGATAACGAGAACCGTATCGCTATTATAGCGCTATTTAAGTGTGAAATGAAAAAAGGTGATATTTTCAAAACGCTCCGCCCGCTTGGATTAGTCGCATCTCTACCGTTCGTCTACCGGTGCATAAAACTGTTTGAGGAGACTAGAGATGTTAAAGACCGCCACCGGTCGGGCGGTCGGCGTACAGTTCGAACACCACAAGTCGTTAAAGCTGTCAAATCAAGAATTCAGCGAAATTCGCTCCGAAAACAGAAAATCATGGCCCGGGAGATGAATATCTCGCAAAAGTCCATGAGTCGAATTATTAAAAAAGACTTGGGGCTTTCAAACGCCGTACCGGACATTTGTTGACTGCAGCTTTAAAAGAAAAGAATGGAAAAATGCAAACGTCTTTTGGTGAAGCACGCTGAGAACTTGCACAGAAAAATCTTTACCGATGAAAAAATTTTTACCGTGCAGGAAAAATTTAACAAGCAAAATGATAGGGTGTATGCACGGTCATCTAAGGAAGCATCTGAACTGATTCCACGGGTCGAAAAGGGTCATCACCCAGCTTCAGTCATGGTTTGGTTCGGTGTCTCTTACGATGGGGTCACTGACTGGCATTTCTGCGAATAAGGGGTCGGCCACAGTTTACCAAGAAACCGTTTTGAAAGGTGTTGTAAAAACCACTTAACCATTCTTTGTTCCAAAACCAGCCGTGGACTTTCCAGCAAGATTCTGCACCGGCCCATAAAGCTAAAACGACTCAAAGCTGGCTCCAAAACAATTTACCAGCATTTATTTCCTCTGATGAATAGCCCTCTGGCAATCCTGATTTGAACACGCTCGATTACAAATTGTGGACAGTTTTAGAGGACATGGTTTGCCACAAAAGATACCCCAACATTGATTCTCTTAAGACAGCTATGATTCGTGCTGTGGCCAATTTTCCGATGGACGAGGTGCGTGCGGCTATTGATGATTGGCCAGTCCGACTTAAGTCGTGCGTGAAGGCCAAAGGCGGACATTTCGAATGAATGTTTGCTTTTTGTATACAATATATATCAATATGTACACAAGCACGCCAACATCGACGAACAACAACTGGCATGCTACAGTCTTCTAAAGAAGGATTCCAACACTGACAGCTTAAGAAGTGTGAATTTTAAATTGGGTGCTCCATCCAGTGTTTATGATAAGCTGTTTAACCCTTCGCTGTGGCCGGCAAATATTAAAATTCGTCCCTTCGAATTTTTTTCAAAAACGGGAGAGCTCAGACCAGGTGACTTAAGTTCAAGCGACGCAGATGGTCACATTTTATGCTCCTCTCAGCAATCCAACAACATTAATTTGAAATCTTTAAAATTTTTTTATCAAAATGTATCTGGTCTCAGAACTAAAGCTGCCTCTGTCTTTCTTGTTACATCTCAATTGGAGTATGATGTTATTGTTCTTGTGGAGACCTGGCTAAATGCTGATTGTGGTGATGGGGAGTTTTTCGATCAATCTCTTTACCAAGTGTATCGTAATACTACGTTTACATTGAGCCCAAATACGTGATTTGGGCCAAAATTCTCAAATGCGAAGCCAAATCACGCATTTCCCCATACAAATTCAAATCTACGAAATGACTCATTTCAACAAAACAACGAAGCAAATGCCATAAAACATGACCAATTTTATCAAACGCATCACAAAATGAAAGCGCTTTCAAAAGCTTCAATAGCTTTTGCTTCTTTTTGACAGTCAATCAAATCAAAACACACAAAAATTATCAAAATGGAAATTTTGCATTGAAATTTTCGCCTGCTTCAAATATGTAGAATATTCTTAGCATGCAAGGTGTGTAATATACATGTATTCAAATATCGCAGTGTGTAGAACATAGAGGCAGCAAAAAAGAAACAAATGATTTAGTCAGAAGCCGGAAAAGAGCAGATCTATCAGCAGCGGCAAGAGGAAATGAGCATTTGACATTAGCTGCCAAACAAAATGCAAATGCAATGCAAATGAGGCAATGTAAACACTTTCAAATGACTCATTCGAAACTACGCATTTAGGTTCAATGTAAACGTAGTATAAGGATAGAGACGCTGTGCGAACGGGATGCTCACGGGGTGGAGGTGTGCTTATTGCGGTTAAACATACGCTGCGTTCCTCAGTATACGAATTGAGTAATAGTGACACTCTGCTGGATCAGCTATGTGTATCTATTTTTGGTTCTAATGAACAGTTTTTTATTTGTGTTTCTTACATTCCTCCTAATAGCTCCGATTCTTTGTACATCGCTTATGTAAATAACATTTTGAATTTATCAGACATAGATAAGTTAAATGTGCATTTGTGTGTATTAGGTGATTTTAATCTTAGTAAACTCACTTGGTCTTATATTGCAGATGAGAATAATTTAACTGCAATGAATGTTAATGCTTCACATGAGACCTTTTTGCTCGATAAATTTTTCTACCATGATCTCGTGCAAATCAATTGTTTTTTGAATAAATTAAATCGTATTTTAGACTTAATTTTCTTGAGTAATAGAGTTAAATACAAACTTGAAGAAAGTTTGTTTCCTCTTTCTCCTTCAGATATGCATCATATCCCACTTGTTCTTCAAGTTGAGTTTTATGAGTTTTTAAATTTGCCTAATACGTCTGATAAGCTTAATTTTGATTTTAAAATTGCAATTTTGATAATCTTAACGCTATTTTTGAGAGAACTGATTGGATTAATAAGTTTTCCTGCAATGATACTGCTACTTGCTTCGATAAATTCTGTGATGAAATTAATAAGGCTTGCTGTAGTAATGTTCCTTTGGTAAAACCAAAGGTGCATAAAGTACCATGGTATACCAAGGAGTTAAAGAAATTGAAGAATTTACGAAATAAATTTTTCAATAAGTACAAGGCCACAAATGATCTGGACGATAAAAACAATTACTTGCTTTATTCGAGGGAATTTACTGTTCTTGAGAAAGTTGAGCTGAGCGCTGCGCCCGCTTTTATACACAATATTACATTGGAAAACATGGACGTGGATTTATATGCACACAAAATATGCAAAATATATGTACTCTATCCAGGTCAAATCGGAATAAAACAGACTAAAGTAAGGGTTAAAAGTTGAATGAAGAAACTGTGAAAAAGCATGAATGAATGGGCCTATTGACTTCAAACATGGTGAAAGTACTCTTAGTGAGAAACAATTCGACACTTGTTTTTCACTTTTTTGAAAATCGAAATCTAACAGGTCAAATCATGGGTTAAAAGTTTGTCTGGAGCAAAATGATTTAATGAGGTTTTTGACTTCAAACTTGCACCAAATGATAAAGCGACACATGTTTTTTATTTTTTGGAAAATCGAAACCTTACTCATTAAGAAACCTTACTCGTTAAGAACGAAGGATTAAGAGAAACTTGATTTATTAAGCCCATTAACTTTAAACTTGCGTGCAAAGACGCGGGGCCCTGCTGGGGAATAAAAATGATTTCAATGAAAGTATGAAATTCATCCGTGAAAAGCGGGGGGGGGGGGGGGGGTAACTGGTAGTATGTCATGAAACTTATATTCCAGAAAATTAGTGAAATTTGGGAAATTCAAAAAAGGTTTAAAACACATTGTGTTTTAAATAGAATTAATTTCTTAATTTGAAGTCCACAAAACAAAACCTTAACTCAAATAATAACAAAACTTAAAATGAAATGTAAAAAATTAACTACTTATTTCAGTAAATAACTAAAATTTGCTCCAAATTTTCTATGGTCAGCCATGCCATGTTCTTGAACCGCAACTCAACTGGCGAGTCAGGTGGAGCGCAGCATCCAAAATACTGACTCCAAAGTAACTACTCTGCCGAGTATGAAAACGTGCAAACGTAAATTGTCTGGCAAATTTGGCGTCAAAGTCGGCAAATTTGGGCCAAGGCCAGACAGGACCGTGGCAAAGGAAACACAGAAAGAAAGCCAAGGCGTGGGCTCTGCGGGTGCTTCGGCGCCCAAGCACGCGACACCACTTCCCTCAACTAGTACTGGTCTGACTTCCGGCTTGGAGACTTTCAGGCTTAGAGAGGTAAGGAAGTCGATCGGCTTGAGTGGCGCAGGTGCCAAATGGTATGGGCACTACTTAAAAGAAGGCAGAGCAGGCCAAGCAGGTCTTGGACCGCAAGAAACCCACTTCGCCTGACGCGAAAAAGAGGGGTGCGGTCGAGATTACTCCTCAGGAGCGCAACACTGCCAAGAAGCCCAAGACTGAGGCGCGAACGCGGCGTGCACTGGAGCGGAGAACCGGGTTCAGGAAGCCACGCAGCACTTATGCCAGTGCTGCTAAAGGCATCAGACTGGCAATACAACCGGAATCTTTCGCTGAAAACATACTCTCTTGGGAGGAGCAGGGAGCGATTGAAGACGCACTAGTTGCGGAAATGTGTAAAGGCTGGAGGGCAAAACTCCAATTCGATGGCATCCACTTCAAGCCAGGTCTTATACTGGTGCACTGCGTGGGTGCTGAGACGGCGGAGTTTCTCAAAGGCCTTGTCCCTATACTGCCCGGCTGGAAGGGGGTAAAGTTGACCACGTGCGACGGAGACCGAATACCCGGAGTACACATGTTGACAGTGTACCACCCGAAGGCGGCAGGGAAGCACAACAAGCAGCTCCTAGACCTCCTCATTGCCCGAAACGAGGGGCTGAACACGAACCTATGGAGGATCTTCCGTTCCAGGGACGAGAAGATGGGCAAGGTTCTGACTATTGGGGTCGACGACCAATCGCTTGAAGCTATTAAGAGGTGCAATGGCGTCCTAAGGTACCGGTTTGGTACAGTCCCGGTGCACGTGCGCAAGCCAGGCGCGGCTGTTGCACCAGAAGCCAAGACTTCGGCGGAAGATTTAGAGATTCCGAAGGAGGTGGCTACTCAGGTCGAGAAGGAGGCTGCCAGCAGTGAGGTCATCAAAGAGATCAGCTTTCTACCTCACGAAGCCGAGGGGATCGACGCGATCGACCTCTCAATGCTGAGCATGGCCGCCGTGGATGAAGACCCGGACAGAGTCACCCTGTCAAACCTTTACAAGGAAGGCGATCTGACAGAGGACGAAGGCGCAGCCGAAAGATCCTGAGGCAGCGATGACCAGCACTAAAGTTGCGCAAATCAATCTGCACCACGCGAAGGCCGCCTCGGCAGTCATCGCGAGGGGAACCCTCAGGTCTAGACTGAGTGTAGTACTGTTCCAGGAACCCTGGGTGTGCAGGCGCCAAATCAAAGGTTTTGCAGAAAAGAACATTCAGGTAGTTTGAGACATTAGGTTTAACAACCCAAGAGCCTGCATGTTAATAACCAATGGTTTAAATTATCTTTGTCTTGCAGACTTCCTTTCTAGGGATCTGGTTGCAGTACAAATACCGGTGCAAGTACACGGGACCTGCAGGACATCGTGATGGCCACAGGCTACTTCCCATTAGGAGACACTCTGGCTCCGCCAGAGGCAGTCTCTAAACTAGTGAAGTACTGTGAGCAGAAGAAGCTGCCACTTATACTAGGCTGCGATGCAAATGCACACAGCGAAGCCTGGGGAAGCAGCGACACGAATCAAAGGGGTGAGTACCTTTTAGAATTCATTGTCAGTAACAAACTAGAAATTTTTAACGTGGGGAGTATACCAACGTTTGTAACCAGTTCGAGGAAGGAGGCTCCGAAGCTCCGAACTGGTTAAAAACAGGAGTGTCTGGTGAGCCTTCAATGTCGGATCATAGAATACGTTTTGACATTGAAAGTTCTGCTTCAGTTAGAAAAATTCTGAAAAATCCCAGGAAAACAGACTGGGAAAAGTTCCAGGAAACACTGAGCCAGGAGCTCCATGGAATTAGAAACTATTGTGAATTGCTTCAATAAAACAATTATTGATGCATATGAGAACAGCTGCCCAGTCAGCAAGATTGAATCCTCCAGGGACGTACCCTCGTTGAGCAAAGACCTCAGCACACTGCGAAGAAAGTTTCGCAGGCTATTCAACTGGGCTAAACGTACCGGGAACTGGTCCGAGTACATTAGCACACTGACTGAGATTGGTTAGTGGCAAAAGAAATTTGCACGGAGGAAAGGGTGCAGTGGGCGGTTAACACCTTTAAACCACTGAAATCACCTGGAGCTGATGGCATCTTTCCGGCCCTACTACAGAAAGGGATAGGCCTTATCAGACACGATCTCCTGAAGATAACTAGAGTCGGTCTGGCACTGGGATATATACCAGAAGCCTGGAGAAGGGCAAAGGTAGCCTTTATACCGAAGGTCGGGAAGAAGGATCCACTTCACCCGAAATCTTTCGGACCAATTTACCTAACTTCATTTGTACTGAACTCTAGAGAAAGTTGTGGACAACTATGTAAGGACGACAGTCCTATTATACAGTAGTCTTCACACGTGTTAGCATGCATACAGGGCAGGACGCTCCACCGAAATTTCTCTTTACCAGCTGACAAATCAGTTACAGGAAAGTGTAGAAGAGAAGGAAATGGCACTATGTGCCTTCCTGGGTAAAGAGGGGACTTTCGACAATACCTCTCATGAAGTCATAGACAATTCTCTAACCAGCAGGGGCCTGACAAATCCTCTAAGAGGTTGGTGGAGATACAGACTAGTACGGGCGGCCTAGTAATAGCAACCAGAACCCGAGGCTGTCCACAGGGAGGAGTACTAACCCCTCTTCTATGGAGCCTCGTGGTTGATGACCTGTTACTGGAGCTGACTAACGCTGGCCTAACGGCCCAGGGTTATGCGGATGACATCGTAATCCTGTGCAGGGGGAAATTTGTAGATATCCTGCGGGATAGGATAACCTTAGAAATAAGGTTAACCAAGACCAATCCGTTTGGATGGGATAAAGTTAGAATTTCAGAAAGAGGTGAAATATCTAGAAGTTATAATAGATCAGAAACTACTCTGCAAAGGACATATAGAAGAAACCATAAGGAAGGCCACCAAGGTCTTCATGACCTGTAGGTCCATAGCTGGCAAAAGTTGGGGTTGCACTCCGACTATTCTGAGATGGATCTACACGGCGATCGTGAGACCCATGATAACGTATGGTTCAGCTGTCTGGGTAAACAGCACCAGCCAACCAACAGCATCTATAGAGGTTCTTCTTGAACTTACACCACTTCACTTACATATACAGACCCAGGCGAAGAGGGCTCTCCTACGGATGACTCATGTTAATATCGGTACTGAGGGATTCCTGAGCCGTAAGAGGATTGATACTCTTACGAATCAGTATCCCGAAATTGCAATACCGAGGGACACAATCTCACTTAAGTTCAGTTTTGTCAAAAGATTTAAAAATGAACTTAGTAACAAAAGGAACTGGGTAGGTATATCGGAAACATATCTGATAAACCAGCATATGATATCCTGATACACAGATGGCCGCTTAACGGAGGAGGGCACCGGGATAAGCGTTTACGGGCCGAAGATAAAATACTCGGAACCTACGGAAAAACACACCACAATATTCCAGGCGGAAATATACGCCATTGAAAGGTGTGCGTATTTCAATCTGGCGATGACATACCGGAAACGAAAGATTGCTATCCTCTCCGACAGCCAAGCGGCAATCAAGGCTCTCAGATCCTACCACGTGTCCTCGAAACTGGTTCTGGAGTGCCTTGAGAAGCTGAACGAACTTGGCCGTTAAAACCAGGCCTGGGTAGTTTGGGTTCCGGGCCACGCTGGTATTGAAGGAAACGAACGGGCCGACGAACAGGCAAGGAGCTTCCACACCCTTTTTCGGCCCAGAACCTTTTTGTGGTTTGGGAAAAGGCGCTTCTTCTATCCTAACGAGAAAGGACGAGATAGCCAGAATGAATCAATACTGCGAAAATCAACCAGGTTTAGAGCATTCCAAGATAGTTATCGGGTCCTACAATAGGAAAAGTTTGGAGGAATGTATGACCCTATCAAAGAATAAAAAAAAAAACGGGTAAAAACTGGGTATCCAGAGGACTAGAAAGCATACTAAAATTCCTTTTGGATACTGGACTCACTGGCATTCTGAAGTCCAAGAAGGGGGCACAATAGATCTACAGGTCGCAGTGCATTATCCCCATCAATAATAATAATTATTATAGGGTTTGGAATTATTTCTTTTGGTTTAGAGTTTCGGGAGATAAGGTTTCTTTGAGCGCTATTGCAATCGGTTAGGATGTGGCTGAGGGTTGTAGGATATAGGTTACAGAGGTGGCACACGTAAAAAATATGATTGTTCATGAGGTGTTGGTGCGTTAACTTTGTGTGGCCAAGTCGGATTCGGTTGAATTTTATCATGTCTAATCTTGAAAGAGGGTAATCATTTGGGTTAAAATTTGTGAATTGACTTAAAATCACTTTACGAGAATTTATTGCTTTGTACGATGTTGAGCATTTTCGCCATGTTTGGTTTTTGTATTTGCATGTAAATTTATTTTTGAGATATTTTGTTACGTCTTTGGCATTAATGTTGGGAGTGGATATTACTGGGGCCATTGCGGCGTGTTTTGCTGCAGCGTCTGCAAGCTCGTTTTCTTTGATATTTACATGGCCCGGAGCCAAGATTAATATTATTGTAGGGAATTTGTCTATGAGTGTATTTCTTATAAAAGATAGGTAATATTCATGGTTTTCGATGTTGCATATAGGGTCGAGAGATGCTAGGGAGTCTGACCTGATAGCAAAGTGTTCTCTTTTATTTTTTACAGTATTTACAGCAGACATGATTGCTATTATTTCAGAGGAATACTCGGAGCTATAAAAAGGGAGATTAGATGTTGTAATCGTTGTGTTATCGGTGGTGGCACTAAATCCAGTGTTGTTATCTAGTGTCCGACCGAAACCAATTTTTTTGGCCGAAACCGAGTTTCGTTTTTTTTTAATATTCGGCCGAAACCGAAACTGAAACTTTCTAGTTTAAATAAAAATCACCATATTTTTTTCAAAAAACGAATTTTACTTTAAGTAAATAAAGAACAAACAAACAAACATAACATAAGTAAATAATTCATTTATTTTTTAAAAAAACATATACATAAACAAATCGCCTTTTCGTACCTTAGTCGCTAATATTCAAAATCGAATAATTAAATATTATATGCTAAACAAGTTTATTTACATTGGTGGCAACTAAATTACTCCTCCTTTCACTATATAGCAGGGACCCAAAATAACAGTTATGCATTTTTAAAAATTCGAAAACGTTGCCCATTTTTAAGAGATATTTATAAATGTTGGACAATAACTATTATGAGGGAAAAAATACTTTTTTCGCCATTTCGTAACTATTATTCGTGACAAATATTTTTTTCTGTTGCCTAATAACTATTATCAGCAAGAAATATTTTTTTCCATTGTTCAGTAACGTTTATTTTTTGAAAAATATTTTTTCCGTCATCGCATAACTGTTATGAGAGAGAAATATTTTTTACGTTGTTCGGTAACGTTTATTTTGTGAGAAATTTTTTTTAAGTTGCTCGGTAACGTTTATTTTGTGAGAAATATTTTTTACGTTGCTCGGTAACGTTTATTTTGTGAGAAATATTTTTTACGTTGCTCGGTAACGTTTATTTTGTGAGAAATATTTTTTACGTTGCCAGTAACTATTGTGAATGGGACATCTTTTTTTTACGTTGAGTGGTAACTATTATTTTGCAATATATATTTTTTACGCTGAAAATGCCGGCACACAAAAGAAATAGATGACTGATCGGTAAATGCGACTATAAATTTTCTATGGAATTAGGTTCGCTGATCATAAATTCGATGTCAGAGTTGGGTATCCATCACATTTAAGGACTTCCCTAAGTCTCACGCCTTCTACCGGGACGGGTACTGGACAAGGGGCTGGCACCCACCACCCACACAATACAAAATTTAATCATTGATTCGATTTTAGATTTGCGATTTTTCCAATAGTGATGGGTGATGGTGTTAGTCTGGCATCAAATTCATGATCAGCGAACCTAATTCCATAGACAATTTATAGTCGCATTCACCGATCAGACATCTCTTTCTTTTGTGTGCCGGTATTTTCAACGTAAAAAATATATATTGCAAAATAATAGTTATCAGTCAACGTAAAAGAAATATTTCCCATTCATAATAGTTACTGGCAACGGAAAAAATATATTTCCAAAAATAATCGTTACCGAGCAACGTAAAAAATATTTTTCCAAATATAAACGTTACCGAGCAACGTAAAAAATATTTTTCCAAAAATAAACGTTACCGAGCAACGTAAAAAATATTTTTCTCTCATAACAGTTATGCGATGACGGAAAAAATATTTTTCAAAAAATAAACGTTACTGAACAATGGAAACAATATTTCTTGCTGATAACAGTTATTAGGCAACAGAAAAAATATTTGTCACGAATAATAGTTATACATAGATGTAAAAATAATTATTTCAAAATAATAATTATAAGTAACAATTAAAATATTTGTTGCAGTGAAACAGTTATTTTCCAACTTTTTTCCTATAAACGTTATAACTGTTATGTCCCTGCTATATAGGTATCTGCTTGGTTACACTAACTAGCTGTTCACTCGCTACAAAATAAAATATAAAAAATATACTAGGAAGTTTTGGTTTCGGCCGTTCTTTCGGGCATTTTTTGGGTGAAACTGAAACCGAAACCACTTATTTGGGCCGAAACTGAATATTCGGTCGGACACTATTGTTATCACTACAGGAGCCATCAGTGTATAGGAACCAATAGTTGTGGAAATTTCTTTTTTTTCATTGAAGCTTTGTTGAAAAACAGCTGCTGTTTTAATGCCAAAATGGGCTGTTTTGTTGTTGCTATTCTTTTTCCTCTAAGCTTTTGCTTCAATAAGGACCAAACATTTTCGATTGGGTTTGCATGTGGACTTTGAGATGGCCAATTTAGTGTTTCCAAATTTTCTTTAGCCCCTTTCAGACGATGTTCCACATGTTTTTCACCCAACAGCGGTTTCGACATGGTACTTCTATGAAGAATGCCCGATTTCAGAAGCCTGCGTCGGATAGTGGCCGTTGATACTTCGACTCTCTGCTGCGACAATCTTTCTTTCGCAGCCTTCAGGCTAAGAATTGGAGTGTTATCAAACATCCGCTTTGTTCTGAGTGGTTCTCTTCTTGCCTCTCCGTGGTTCGTCGTCAACATTTCCGAACTCTTTAACCCTTTCAGTAACAATGTCCAATATATTGGACAGGAGAGTCTGTAAAGTTTGCAGCAGTCTACTGCAACCTTACGTTTAAATTTGTTATTGTTTTATGATATATGTAAACAAGTCGAACCGTTATGTCACCGAAAATGTAATGATTGGTCATCGATCGCTGCATTTCTCGCTGTAATATTAATTTTCGTGAACGCATTTTTTACAAGTGAAGAGCAATACTTATCTTTTAAAAAAAGTATCTTATTTTATCAAATACAGTCTCATAAAAATTTGTAGGTATGTATTTTGTTAGCAATCAAGTAATTACTTTCAAGAAAAAAAATTGAAAATAAGATTTTGGCTGAGCCACTCCCTGAAAAAGAAACTTGTCCATTATAATGGACAAATGTTTTCAGAGGTTGTTGTTTTCACATAACTTGTTTTAATACTTATTTAATGTTTTCATAAAGGAATGTATTCGCAAAGTGCCGTAATTGAAGAAGAGCGAGTGCTAAAAACTCTGGAAAGAGATTCAGATATTGAAAATGACTACGACGATGACGATGCGGTAGACATTGCAGTGAAAGGTGTACAATGTGAGAACGAGGATCATCTGCACAATGCTTTAGTGAAAATGGGAAAGTTATTTTTACTAGGTGGTATGACAATAAAGTTGTAAATCTTTCTTGAAATTTCGTGAGAATTGGTGAGGATGATAAAGCGCGCCGATGGGACAAAAACTTGAAGGAGTACATTGAAGTTTCTCGCCCAGAAGTTGTACGCCTTTATAACGAAAGCATGGGTGGGGTGGATCTTTTAGATCAAATGACTCAATATTATCGTATCAATATTCGCACTAGTAAGTGGACCGTGCGTATTATCAAGCACTTTGCTGACTTAGCATTAACTGCAGCTTGGATGGAATACCGGAATGGCAATATCTCAAATGCAATACCAAAAAAACAAATTTTAGTTTCCTTGCATTTTCGCGCGAATAGCCTAATCCAAGTTCAAAGGATAACCACGCAGCCAGATATGGGAACTTCACGACGTCTAGGAAAACCAACACGAACTGAAGCAGCGCCACGACGATCCAATCCAGACTCTGAAGCTCCGACAACTTCGCGTGTATTTGAGGACTATAATCATTCTAGTGAAGAGGAAATCTGTTTGCCATCTGCACCGGTAAAATGTAAGCGATCAGTGCAAAAGGCCCCACCTGAGGAGTTGCGCAGGGACTCGATTTTACACATTCTTTTTTTGGTACAAGCAAAGAATTCTGGGCGTTGTAAAATGACGAAATGTACTAAAAAATCATTCAAAAAATCATGTCCCAAAAATGCAATGTGTATTTATTAAAGAGCTGCACAAAAGTTTCTATTTGGCACACTTCACTACTGCACAGTACTGTCAAGTACTGAATTTCATTGTCGCGTTGACAGCGAATTCAAATGTTCAATAAGTTATATTCTGCAACAAAGCAAGCACTGCATTATTATTATTATTGATGGGGATGATGCACTGCGACCTGTAGATCTATTGTGCCCCTTCTTAGACTTCACAGACTGTCAGTGAGTCCGGTATCCAGAAGGAATTTTAGTATACTTCCTACACCTCTGGATACCCAGTCCGTACCTGGTATAAGATGGTCCCCCAGGTGTTTCTTTCTTTTATGCATGAGTACAGGGCACTCTCCTAGTATATGTAATGAAGTCTCGTTCTTCTGCAAGCAGAACCTGCAATACCCGTTTTCACGGATTCCTAGTTTGGCCAGATGATAATTCAATCTGCAGTGCCCTGTTAGCATTCCCGTGATAATCCTTAGATTATTCTTTGATAGGGTCATGCAATCCTCTAATCTTTTCCTATTGTAGGACCCGATAACCATCTTGTTTTTTTGTTACTAAGTTCATTTTTAAATCTTTTGACAAAACTGAACTTAAGTTAGATTGTGTCCCTCGGTATTGCAATTTCGGGATACTGATTCGTAAGAGTATCAATCCTCTTACGGCTCAGGAATCCCTCAGTACCGATATTAACATGAGTCATCCGTAGAAGAGCCCTCTTCGCCTGGGTCTGTATGTGTAAGTGAAGAGGTGTTAGTTCGAGGAGAACCTCTATGGATGCTGTTAGACACGTTCTCATAGCCCGTTATGCATACGCAGGCCAGTCTTTGTAGCATGCTGAGCGCCTTCATGGTGGTTAGTTGGCTGGTCTTGTTTACCCAGACAGCTGAACCATACATTATCATAGGTCTCACGATCGCCGTGTAGATCCATCTCAGTATAGTCGGAGTGCAGCCCCAACTTTTACCTGCTACGGACCTACAGGTCATGAAGACCCTGGTGACCTTTTCGCTACAGCAACGACAGTGCTTGTGTTCTGTTGTGAAGCAAAACATCAAAACAGAAAGCTATAATGAGGTTAAGTAACGGTAAATCACAGCAACCACACCGAGGGAAGTAGAACTTCTACTTCACACTGAGTGAAGCAGAACTTCTACTTCACACCGAGTGAAACAGAACTTCTACTTCACACACTCATAACAAATATCGAAAAAAAAACATGTTTTACATGAACAGCCGAAATGAAATTCAGCCCAGATTCCATACAAAATACCAAAAACAAACATCAGCCACTCCGATCGTGCAAAACAAAAACCCGTATACTTCAAAAAGTTCTACTTCAGTGTTTCACTTCAGTATTGTTCTACTTCAGTGTTGTTCTACATCAATGTTGTTCTACATCAATGTTGTTCTACATCAATGTTGTTCTACTTCAGGGTTGTTCTATACTTCAAGTTGCTTAAAGTTCTATTGTCGTTTCGTGCAGTATTCGTATGAATATCAAAAGCTTTCTTCACTGCAGTGCTTGTTTTGTAGTGAAAGTGAAGAAGAGCGACAGTATGTGAAAGCACAGCGATGGCTTGCAAGTCATTTTTATAGTGCTTGCGCCGCTCTTTAGTATTTATGTGTGAAGCGTGATAAGAACTGTTTGGCCGAATATCATGAAAGTTAAATAACACCTACTTAAGTTTTCAATTTAAACCTCAGTTTATATATCTTATCTGAAATAAAAAGTGAAGTATTATATAAAATTGTCTTTCATTCACTTAGAAATAATACAATGCATATGCTAAAATGTGATTCCTCCGAGTCACATCGTCCAATATATTGGGCATTACCTACTAGCAAAGCCCTGGAAACCCTTCTCCACTTGCCTCCCATAGACGTATATGGTGAGTTTGTGGCGAGTTGTTCTGCGGCTAGACTCTACGCGATCCTACCATGGTCAAGAACCGATGTAGGACACGCTACCATTGTCAACAGAATTCCGTGCAATGTAACGGAGATTGACTACACTATCCCCAAACCACTATCAAGACCACTTTTTAGTGCTAAGATCCCTTCGAGGGACGAGTGGGAGAACCGAGAGCTACCAGAAGAGGCCTACAATATGGCGACCTTCTACACAGACGGCTCAAAGATGAACGACAAGGTTGGCAGCGGTGTATACTGCAAAAGCCAGGACCTTAGACTATCATTCCGGTTACCGGATCACTGCAGTGTTTTCCAAGCCGAACTCACGGCCATCAGCCAGGCAGCTGCCTGGCTTAGAGTTAATATGATATCCTACAGGGATATCACTATTTACACCGACAGCCAGGCAGCAATACAAGCTCTCCTGAGCGCTCACCCCCGTTCTAAAACAGCCCTCCACTGCCGCAAATCTCTTAATGAGATTTCAGCGCAGTACACAGTGCACCTCTGCTGGGTGCCTGGGCACAAGGACATAGAGGGTAATTGTATAGCCGACGAGTTGGCAAGGGCAGGCACGGAGCTGCAATCCATCAGCGCGGTGGAGGTAGTGGGAATACCACTCTCCACTTGTAAGTTACACCTTGGAAAGGTATACTCGAGCAGAGCGAACACTAGATGGCGCAACGAACAAACGTGCACCATAACTAGACAGATCTGGCCTGTGACCAACCAGAGCAGATCCAAGGAACTGATCCTGCTGAACAAACCCTCGATAGGGATTGTTGTGGGAGTCATTACTGGACACTGCCTCATTGGCCTACATGCTAGCAGACTTGGGCTGCCTTATAACGATTTCTGCAGAAGCTGCAGGGACGAGGACTGCGAGGAGACCGTCGAGCACCTCCTCTGTACATGTCCAGCGCTTGCGAGAACGCGCTTACGACACCTGGGTAGGCACTTTCTGAGTTGCTTGGCTGATCTCGAAAAGACGTCACCAAGCAACATTTACAAATTCATTAGAGCCTCCAAGTGGCTCCAATGAACACTGGAATTGGATAGGTGAAGCTTCCCCCCCCCCCCACGTGGTAACACAATGGGCCACAAGGCCTAAGTGATGCCCTAGAGGCGACCACTTAACCTACCTACCTACCTACTAGCACAGAACAAACAGTATACAGTATGCGCATCTGGTGTAAAGAAAATTTTCTTTGCGGGTTCCAGCGGTAGGACCCGTTTGTTGACGCGGGAGGAAGCGGTAAAGGGGACGAGAACGCACAGAGCGCGAGAGCGTAAACTGTGAAGCTGTGAGAGCGGTGTATGAAATAGTGACGGACCACACACTGTGGTTGTTGTTGTTGGGCAACAAAGCGATGTGCCGCTTGCATGTTGGTGGTGGCTCGTGCTTGCTCTCTGCTTGCTTTTTTACAAACAAGAACAAGAAGTGGACAGGTAAAGTTTGCATAGAAAAATTTATTGAGCGGTCGCCAAGGCGCATAAATAAGGTGGTAGCACTACGGAAAAAACTAAAATTCAATGGTTTTTATTAGTTCTTTTGTTCTGCTAGTAAAAAAGAAGTTTTAAAAAGTAAAATGGCTACAATGAAAATAAATATATGTGTAAAAATATTGGAACAACCAATGCGCATTAAGAAAGTGATAATAAATGGAAAACTATTGTTACAATGTTGTGCCAATAATCAAAGAATCAGTTCTGTTGTTGCAACTACCTATTGAATTTGCCTTGGCGATCGGTTTGCCAAATCAACCACCATTTCAATGTGCACGAGTAAAGCCAAGCTGGCTTGCTGCGGAAAGCAACAACATTGGGTGTTGTTGTCGAAATGAGAATAAAGTACAAATCTATGCGTGCGGTTCCCTTTACATTTTCCTCACTTTTGTTGCTTCCCGCCCGCGTCTGGAATGAAATCGCAAAATTATTTCAGATGCGCCTTCTGTATACTGTTTATTCTGTGCTACTAGTCAAATGACACACTATAAATCTTTTATTTTTGCAGATTCATGTTTAGTAGAGTGACATTTAAGTATTCAGAATTTTGTCTCGAACGGCTGATTTTCATGACTGAAAGGGTTAAATAGACTGACCCACTTCCTGCGACTTTGAGACTTGTGGAGGTTTAATTGTTGGACCCTTTGGATGGTTTACCAAAGACACGACTTCGAAACGTTTTTAAAATATACAGGCATATGCTGCAAATCGCACGATTTCAAATCGAAATCGGAATTTGAAATCGTACGAATTTTTGAGGGGTGTGCTACAAAACGGACGATTTGACTTCAATTCGAAATAAAATTCAAGCTGCTGTTTTGTGTTGACGTCTATACAACAATTTTTTTCGAAACGTTAATAGATAATTGAATATCTGACATGATGAGCATTTTCTTTGCGAATTTGGTGTGTTTAGAAGAAAAAGCAAGAAGAAAAGTGGAAACAGTATAACGCCGCATTCTGAGAGACCATTCCAACCCACTGGACATGTCGGAATCTCACTCTCTCTAATTTTCTCATTTTTGCAATGTAGATTGGAATTTTTGAAGGTTTTGTTAGGTTTGGTTAAGGTGGCTGTCTTGGCATGGGACTTGCCGAAAGACACACTTAGGCCACGGAATGGGCCCGTTGTGATACCACAAGTTAAGGGTCTGTCTTACTGCAAGTAGAGAAGCCTATTCAAAACATTTTGAATTGTTGATGAACTCAAGCAAGTTTTTGATATTAGATGAACTGAGGTCATTCAAGTTGTCGAAGAATGTCCAGCTTCGTCTAGATAGAGCCGGGCAGTTGCAGAGAAGATGACTAATAGTTTCCTCCTCCTCTTCATTGTGGCAACTGCGGCAGAAGTCCCAACTGTTGACGCCTAATCTGTAGGCATGGCGTCCGAGTAGATAGTGGCCTGTCAGGATTGCGACGTCCGTGCCAATGTACTGTTGCTAAGCGAGACAAGTGCTCTTGTGCGCCTAGGATTAAAAACAGGCCAGAGCTGTTTGGTTGTGGTACAAGTGTTCTCCTCTTGCCATCGCCTGTTGCCCATATCGAGGAAGAAGGAGCAGATTTTAAGTTTACAGGCAGCAAGAGGAATGCCTGCTGTAACTGTGGTGTTGAAATACGGGAGGGTGGTGTTGAAATACGGGAGGGTGGTGCGACGTCTGACAAGCTCATCAACTGCGCAGTTATCACTGATGTCTTTGTGACCCGTCACCCAGATAAGGGTAATGTTGTACACATGCCCTAACTCATTTAGTAGGTAGCGGCAAAGAGCAACCACTTTCGATGTGGTTGAGACCTTCATGAGGGCTTTAATTGCTGCCTGTCTGTCAATGAAAATGCGTACCATACCCCCCTACTCTGCCATCTAGATAGGAGCCGTCTGTGAAGAAACATATTCCAGTTTTCGAAACCGCTCCAACCACTCCTGTCTATGAGGTATGAGGGTTGAGAATTAATAGTCGAACAGATATGATGGTAGCGAGTAGTCTATGTTGTCAGGTAAGTCTGGTGAACTCCCTAGGTTCTTACCTGACACCGCTATAGCTACATCGTCTGCATTTGAAACCACCTTACACCCCGTGCTGTTCAGTTGCAGAAGTAGGTTAGGTTAGGTTAGGTTAGGGTGGCAGCTTAAAGAGCTCACGTAGGCCACGTTGCGGCCCGTTGTGGTACCACGTGAAGAACGTGGCTGCCCTTCAGTCTTGCACACCCCCCCGGGTGTTAGGCAGGAGCCATCCCGATTCCACAATGAATCGGGCGATGCGGCCGATGCTGGGTCCTGTAAGGTCGGCCAAGCTGCTGAAGAACGGCGCACCCAGCACCCGGAGACGTCTCCTCGCTAGTGCTGGGCAGTGGCACATCAGGTGCTCGACGCTCTCCTCCTCGCTCGCATCATCACAACTGCGGTAGAAGTCATTAAAGGGAAGACCGAGTCTCCTGGCGTGTGCGCCGATCGTCCAGTGTCCCGTTAGCACAGAAACTGTGGAATAAATGGAATTCCGATTTAGTCGGAGTAATTCGCGTGTTCTGCCTTGGTTAAGCGACGGCCAGGTTTCTTTGGAGATCCTACATAGGTTCTCCTCCGCCCAGAGTCGGTTAGCCAGGCGGGAATAGGCCTGCCTGACCATCAATTTGACGGTCGCAAGGGGGGTGCTACACAGCGTAGTAGGAGCTGGAAGCAGAGTGCCTTTTCTGGCCAAGAGAGGGTTGCGATTGCAACCGGCCCACTGCTAGCAGTATAGCCATGGTCTCCGCTTGGAAGACGCTACAGTGATCAGGGAGACGAGCAGTAATACTGGCCCCTAATTGATCACAGAAAACCCCACATCCGACCCTATTATCAAGTTTATTTATTTATTTATTTATTTATTTATTATTAAGTCAATGAACAAATGTCCTTTAGACATTGGCCTTCCGTCCAGTCGCTAGTGCTGGGGATCCCTATGGTGAACTTACGCTCAAAGCTAGGGGGTAGGACTATATAGTCGATATTCGTCGGGGTTGGAAGGTCCAACCCTAGTATTCTAGTGTGGCCCAGGTCCGCTCGTGTCCAACTGCATATGGCATTTAGCCGTACAGCGGCAATGCTTGGCGGACTGCCTAACTAGAAGACTCGAGGGGATCCAATTAAGGATAGCGAAAAGCGCCTTAGTAGGCGTAGAACGAATGGCTCTAGTTATGAGAGTGGCAGCAAGTCTCCTGACTCTATCGAGCTGCTTCAGGTTGACTCGGCTGGCTGCCGCAGGCCACCAGACAACAGCACCATAGAGAAGGATAGGCGCAACCACTGCCTCCTAAAGCCAGGAAACGACGCGTGGCTGGAGCCCCCATCTGGCACCCACCGCCTGTCTACAGCAGTAGATGGCCCTGGAGGCTCTTGTTGCCCTTTCAGCAATGTTTGTGCTCCAGGTGAGCCTAGAGTCTAATATCAGCCGCAGGTATTTTACCTCCTTACTCAATTTGAGCGGGGTTCCATTCAGGGCGGGGAGTCTGAAAGGCGGAACTTTGTACTTCCTTGTGAAGAGAATAAGATCCGTCTTTTCCGGGTTGGCCGTAAGGCCGCAGGAGCTGCTCCATGAGGAGAGGATATCCAAGAAGTGATTCATCCGTTCGGAGAATACACTTGGAATTTTTGCCAGCTATGGCCATTGCAACATCGTCGGCGTAGGCGACGACCCTGCAGCCAACAGCCGCTAACTTGACAAGCAGTCTGTTCAGGGTTAGATTCCACAGGAATGGCGACAGAACGCCCCCCTGGGGGGTTCCCCTAGTGACTGACCTGCGAAGATACGCCGTCGCTAACGTAGAGTTTATGAAACGGTTGCTGAGTAGGGCGCTGATGAAATCTATCAGTTTACTACCAACGCCAAGTTCAGAGAGAGCCACCCCTATCGCTCGAGGGCAGACATTGTTAAATGCGCCCTCTATGTCTATAAAAGACACTAGGGTGTACTCCTTGAATGCTAGCGACTTGTCTATATAGTCGACCAGAGAGTGCAACGCGGATTCGACTGACCTGCCCCTTGTATAGGCATGTTGCGAATCCGAGAGAAGAACTGGGTCAATGAGGCTCCTAATATGGACGTCGAGTATCCTCTCGAGGGTCTTTAGGAGAAAAGATGTCAGACTTATTGGCCTGAAGTCCAATAAGTAGGTAGTAGTAGTAGTAGGTTATTTATCGCCAAGTTCCAAAGGAGAGGAGAGAGAACTTCCCCCTGTAGGTTGCCTCTGGTGACTCACCTCCTAACGGAGGAGTAACCTAGCGAGGAGTTGGTAACCCTATTGGTTAAAAGGTTGTGCACTCTGTCCACTATCGGCTTGCATAGTTTTAGGTTAGTCAGTGGGCCAGTAATGGCCGCCGGAATAATATTGTTGAAAGCCCCCTCAACTTTTTCACGTTCAAAATTTCTTTATAAGTTGAAACGCAGATAGAATACCAGCCGTTTTCTAATCGCAACGAAAACGAAATTTCGGTTTTCTGGCACATGACATTTCAAACGACTTCGTTTTCGAAAATTGACGAAATCAAAACTAAATTGAGCACACCCCATCACGTTTTCGCTCCGAATTTTAAACGAAAACGATTTGTAGCACATGCCTGGTGGTACTTATTTTTAATTCTTAATATTTCAGCGAAAACTTGTACTCAACTAACAAAACAGAAACACATGCGAAAACGGTATTTTAATATAGGAGATAATCTGATATTAAAACCATGGTAAACTTCTACAGTTAAAAAGATATGGTCAACACTTCATTTTGAGACGCACTGTATATTACCAGCTGATGGCTGCTGTTGTTTTTGATAGGTAAAAATTGTAAGTTATATTTTTTACTGTTTGTAATAATTCTATCAATGGTAGAAAGGATTCGTTAGGGTATTTTATTTTTCTTGTAGCTTTCCAAAATTTTTAATAAGGAAGGATTGCTACTGTTCATAAGGTTTTTGAATAATTTATTTGTGATAAAGTCTCATTTTATAGTTATGGGCGAGATACCATCTTCATAAAGCATATTGTTAGCAGGGGTTGTTCTGTAACCCCTAATGCAGCTCTTAGTGATGTGTTAAGTATTGTATTCAACTTGCTGGTAATGCTTGTGGGGTTCAAATCCATATAGGTATAGACCAGTGGCGGCTTAAGGTGCTCGGGAGCCCGGGGCGGCGACGGCTGAGGGGCCCCCACAAACGGTGCAGAATAAGTTTATGTACAAAACTAATAACTGGAATTTCCGGTTATGCTTTTTAATTTTTTTTTTGAAAATTTGTATTCCATTGAACAGTAAATGGACAGTAAAGGGACAAATTATTTTGAAACGTATATGTGCTTGAAATTTTATAGAAAGCAATAGAATCCCAGAGAAAAAATGAAAAATGGATAAAAGGATAATCTTACTAAATCTTTCCAAATTTGAAAAAAAAACTTTCGTGAAATCAGGAAAACTTTTGAGAGAGCAAACTCGTCATTTCAAAAAGCCATCTTAAAACTAAAAAAAAACAGAAAATTTTGCTTCGTTACTACGATCTGGCCATTATTTTAAGCAACCCGAGCAGGAGGATTAGATTGTTTTGCGATCAGTGCATCATTACACTACTCGACAAAAAATGGGCCAATCGCGTGCATAGATAAAGACTAGACTAACTTTGGCCGCTGAACACGAAACTGAAAATAAAAAAAAAATTTTAAGAAGCGTTTTCAAAAAATCTTCGAAAAACGAGTTTTTTTCCTATTGTTGCAGTTATGAGCACATATCTCCTGAAAGAATTATCTGATTAACACGAGCTGTCCGTAGTTCAAGAAGAAGATAATACCTTAGCCCAGTGCTGTCCAAACTTTTTTTTGGCGTGGCCACAGAAGTGGCCAACAGATCTATTCAATGGCCACTTTTTCCAAAACCTAAGAAAAACAGTGAAAACAAGTCTAAATTCCGCTTTTTGCATTTATTTTCGATTGGTAATGCGACGTATGACATTTTTCTATTTTCTATGAGTTAAAATTAACCGAAAGAATGATTGTTTATTTAAGATTAATGCGACGGATGACATTCTTTTTTTTCTGTCAATTTATCAAAGTCTGGCTTCGATTGGATTAGTTCGCAACGAAGTTCGGATTCCAAATTTTGTTGCGATATTGCATTGCGGCATTTATTTTTACAGTTCTTGCATTTTCGGCGCGATTGTTCCCGTTATATTTCAATATCGACATGATTCATTTTTGCCTCACTGTATTTTACAGTCATGCAGATAACAGTCGCCAACAAATGTAAACATAAACAATTGAAATGCGCGCGCCGCATCATTGCTATACAATCAAGATTTGACATGATTTATCGAGCGCTGCTGACTCAGCTAACGCAGCCAATTCAACAGAAACTAAAATATATTGAAAAGGCAAAATCATAAATTTATCAAAAGTTTATGTTTAAGAAAATAAAGCGACGACGCGAATACAACGGACAATACAGCTAACTACTGTTTGTCTTATTATTGTCAAGATGAAATCGCTTCGGTTAACATTTTAAATCGTTTTTTGGAAAAAATTAGAATCATTATTTGAAAAATATATAAGTCTTCTCGTTGGCCACTGAAATTTGTCGCTTGGCCACAAGTGGCCAAGTGGCCACTAGTTTGGACAGCACTGCCTTAGCCTTTTTAGTGATATATAGATTGTTCAAATCAGATGAGATTTGGGGAAGTTACTGACAAGTTACTTCCCCAAAAGGAAAGTTGTAACAAAGTGAATTTTTCGACCAAAAAATCATTCATTTTCGATATTTTTTTATGGATAAAAAAATGATCTCCCCTAGTTTTAAAATCTAAGATGAAAGATATATTATTATTATATATTTTTTGAGCAAATATATTACTTGAGCAAATATTAAGCCTAACATCAATAGAATTGAAAGAAAAATGACAAAGTTATGATGCACTGAGTGAAAACACCAACTTTAGATTTATTACACTGTGCGAAAAATTTTTTTTTGCTGAGACCCATCCAAATTTAGATATAGACGTGAAACTAGAGATCATTTATAGTAATCTGGCATAGTCAGTTTTTCATTTTCTGGCCCAAAGTCCTTTTAAAAAAACTTTAAAATTTTAAGGACATACACATTTCAAATATTTTTTTAAATATATGCGGTTGTGCAATGATGGAAATATGGGTATCAAATTAAAGACATCCTTTTAACTAAATTTTCAATTTTGAAGTTTCAGGACCAAAATATGTCAGGTAGGGAAAACATACATGATTTGGATTTCAGTCTGAAGATTCATACATCTAAATTTTATTCTATTTCAAAGTTCCAGTCTAGAAAACACTTTTATTGTTAGGTGCATTTTTCGTGTCGCGTAGTTTAGAAATGTACAGAAATATTTTATAAAACCCAGTAGCAGTAGCTTACTTACAAGAGGAATAGAATTGCTTTCGTAAAAGAGTCTATCAAAGAAGAAAACCGGATTTCCGGGACGATGTGTTGTTATCCAACCAATAATTATAAAAATAATAATAATAACTGTAAATTTGTTTGACGTCTACAAAGTTTAATGAGGTTAGCAAACGCTAAGATTGCGATATTTAATTTTTACTTAGAATTTTGTATTTGCATACAATTTTAAGTTAAAAATTAAATATTGCAATCTTCGAGGGAAAATTTTTGAAAATTTGCAAACAATTGTTATTTATTTATTTATTTATTTATTTATTAAGCCAAATGATACAAAATCTACAGGCTAGAAACTATAAATGAATTAACACTTAAAATTAAAAAAGGCAATTTAGTTAAGAATAAAACTTAGAAACAAGTTCTTTAAACTTTTCTTTTGAAATACAAAAATCAATATAACTGAAAGACGCTAATTTATTAAATTCTAGGAGCGACCTAACAAGAGGTTGATTTAAAGCATAGTTTGTTCTATAGTTTTTTATAAAAAATATCTTATTTAAGCGAGTAGTTCTGATTGGAACAAAAAAGTTAATCAGACTTAACAAATTAGGGCAGTTGATGTTACCACAAATGATATCATAGACAAACATTAGAGAATTAATGGTGCGCCTATTTTCTAAAGATTTCAGGTCAATAAGCAAACAACGTGATTTATATGGAGGAATAGGTTCTTGAAAGTTAAGTGACAATAACGCAAACTTTAGAAACTTTTTCTGAACGATTTCGAGGCGATTTGTGTGAACTGCATAAAACGGATTCCAGATAAAAGCCGCGTATTCGAGCCTAGACCTTACAAAGGCAGAGAATAGAAGCTTATACGTATAAGGGTCCCTGAAATTTGAACTGTTACGACGTACAAATGCTAACATAGCATAAGCTTTAGGAATTATGTAATTTAAATGGTTAGTAAATGTTAACTTGGAGTCGAGTAAAACGCCCAAATCCAGCATCTCATTAACAACATTTAAACGAGTATTTGCAATTTGAAATGAAGAATCGATATTACTATTATTTAACTTAGAAAAAGTTACATGAAAGCATTTCTTAACATTTAAAGCTAAGCGATTCTTAATGCACCAAGTATTTAAATTATTCAAGTCACTTTGAATCTCAAAAATATCATTCACACAACGGATTTTCAGGAATATTTTGAGATCATCTGCAAATAACAGATAATTCGTGTTACCAAAACAAGAATCAATATCGTTAATGAAAAGAAGGAAAAATAACGGCCCCAAGACGCTTCCTTGAGGTACACCTGAGGTAGCAGCAAAAGATCTCGACTTTGTACCATCCACAACAACGTGACATAGTCTTCCACATAAATACGAACTTATCCATTTCAAAAAGACAGAATGAAAGCCAAGCCTTTCAAGCTTCATTATAAGTATTTTATGCGATACTTTATCGAAAGCTTTGGAGAAATCGGTGTAGATAGTGTCAACCTGCAATTTCTCCTCAAATGCTGAAAAGCAGTACTGGGTGAAGACAGCCAAGTTAGTTACCGTCGATCGACCAGGTACAAAACCGTGTTGATTAGGGGATATAACTCTAGTGAGAGTGAAGGCTAGGCATTCCTTCACAATGACCTCTAGTAATTTGGACACAGTCGTAAGTTTAGAGATAGGGCGATAGTTCGAGATGTCATTTTTACTGCCACTCTTAAACACCGGAGTGATATGTGCAACTTTCCACTTATCAATAAACACACCAGTTGATAAAGACTGGTTGAAAATGTGGCACAAGGGCTTGCAAACTGTTGAAGCACAATTTTTAAACAAAAGCGAAGAAAAGCCATCGCAATCAGCCTTGACGGACAGCTTCAAATTCCTAATACCCGTCATTACCTCACATTCAGTGATACTCAGTGAGCCAAAATCAATAGATGAAAAAATATTATCAAAGGTAGTGCTGTCAGGTACATCAGAGTTTGTTTCAAAATTAGACATAAAAAAATTGGCGAAAAGATTTGAGGTACTAAGAGCAGAATTAGAGGACACACCATTGTAGGTCATCAATGAAGGAACATCGGAATGAGACTTTTTGGACTGAACAAAATACCAAAAGGATTTTGGGTTATTTTTTATGTTAGCTTCAAAAGTTAAGATATAGTTATTGTACAAAAACCTTTCAAGAATAGTGAATTCCTTCATATAGAGCAAGTATTTGTTTCTGTCAATTAAATCATTTGTGGTCTTATAGACGTTAAAACATTTATTTCTTAAATTCTTTAATTTCTTCAGTTCCTTGGTATACCATGGTAGCTTATAGACTCTAGGCTTAACCAATGGAACGTGTGTGCTACATGCATGATTAATTACTTCACAAAATATATTAAAGCAGCCATCAGTATCAATATCGGAAAATTTATTGATCCAATCAGTACTCTCAATAATATCATTTAGTTAATCAAAATTGCTTAATTTAAAATTAAAATTAAGTTTATCTGAGATTTTAGGCAATTTTAAGAACTCATAAAACTCAACTCTAAGAATAAGAGGGATGTGGTGCATGACCGATGGAGAAATCGGAAACACACACTCCTCCAACTTGTATTTAACTGTATCGCTTAAGAAAATCAAATCCAAAATTCGATTTAATTTATTAAAGAAACCATTTAATTGCACGAGGTTGTAGTTAAAAAAGCTATCAAGCAAATAAATCTCATGATCAGCACTTACATTCGTGGGAGTAAGATTAAATTCGTCAGCAATATAGGACCAAGAGAGTTTATTGAGGTTAAAATCACCTAAAACACAAAGATGTACATTTGTCTTATCTGTGTCCGGTAAATAGAGTATATTATCAACATGAGCACGATATAAAGAATCGGAACTATTCGGAGGTATATACGAGGCACAAACAACTAATTGTTTATCAGAACCAAAAATGGATACACATAACTGGTCGAGCAAGGTGTCATTATCGATCAGCTCATGGACTGAGGAGCGCAGCGTACGTTTCACTGCAATAAGCACACCACCACCTCGTAAGCATCCTGTTTTCACTGCATCTCGGTCCTTACGGTAGACATTGTAAAGGGATTGATCAAAAAATTCACCATCGCCAAAATCCGCATTTAGCCATGTCTCCACGAGAACGACGACATCATAATCCAGTTGAGATGTGGCAAGTAAAAAAGCATTAGCTTTCGTTCTGAGGCCAGAAACATTTTGATAATAGATTTTAAGGGATTGCCAATTACTTTTAGCAACATGTATCATGCCAGTGTTTGCTAAGTCCCTTGTCCCGGATTTGCCGGCTTTTGAAAAAATTCGAAAGGACGAATTTTAATATTTGCTGGCCAAAGTGTGGGGTCGAAGATTTTGTCATAAAGACTAGATGTAACCCCTAGCTTAAAGTTTACACTTCTTAAGTTGTCAGTGATGGCATCCTTTTTTAAAAGACTGTAACACGCGAGATCATGTTCGTCGATATTGGTGTGCTTATGAACGTAGGAGATAATTTGGTCGCTTGTAACTGTCGGTTTGAACGATGAGAGATGTACCCATTTCTTCTTTATTACGACGTCAAGTTCTGTGTTATTATTTCTCCCTATTACAGCATTCACTTTCCTTTTGCTCACAGTTTTCCGAGCCGAAGTTGGAGCCACGGTATTTTTAGACAACACTGTATCATGCCCAGCTGCAGCAACAACTTCAGAAAAACTGGGAGAAACACCATCAGAACGGATGAGTGGTGAAGTGCACGGAACAGCAGCATCAGCAGAGAGGAAGCGAACATCAGGCAGCAGCAGCGGAGCGGTTGTGTCGAGAGCGGGAACTATTTAGAAAGGATGTTTTCTTGCTTTTATTGAATTGAATTTGTTATTGCAATTTCAAAGTCAATTGTCGATACTGTGTCTTCTGTGCTTCTCTCGGGGGCCCCCAGCAGCCCGGGGCGGTCCGCCCCTCCGCCCCCGAAACGTGACGAAAGAGATTGCTGAACCTGTGTAATATGTGTATTCCACTTATATCTCTTACTAAATTTGATTCCCAGGATTTTTAGATTGTCGACCGTGTCAATTTGCATGTGGTTGCATAGAACTGTAGACGTGCAATTATATTTTCGACACACGTGGATGTGCTTGTATTTTTGGATTGATAGGGCAGCGCCAGAATAGCTACACCAGTTTTGTATATCTTCAAATAGCGTGTTTAAGTTGATGTTGATATTGTTTTGTTTCGACAGTTTGACTAACAGCTGAAAGTCATCTGCGTAAGCGCAAAATTATATTATGTGGCAAAGTTTGTTATATGCTATTAAAAATATAGGGATTTTCATCATGAGCCGAAAAAGTAAATAAAGAGAAAAAGCAATTCAAATTTGAATTTTGATGAAACTTTATTATCAAAATAATATTTGGTTTGTGCCATTAGTAGAGGAATATGACATCATTCAAATGACCGCCACGGGCAGCCTGGCACACCTCGACTCTTTTTAGGTAAATTTCGATGACTTTTTTACATATAGCAGGCTGTAAGGAGCCAAGAACTGCACGTAAGTTGTCCCTCAAATGCTCCAGAGTCTGCGGATTGTCTGCATAGACTTGGTCTTTCGCGTAGCCCCAAAGAAAAAAGTCCAAAGGGTTCAGATCGCACGATCTTGACGGCCAATTGACATCACCAAAACGCAAAATTATGCGTTCATCGAACCTGGTTCGCAATTCTCTCATGTTCGGTCGTGTTGTGTGGCACCAACTGAACTTTATATGGATGAAGATGCAAATCCAAATGCAAAATACGCCAAATTAAGGTGATGGAGATATCCAATTGTTGTGAACGCCGGGGAAGCGATAAATTCGGGTCATCTTCAACACTGGCAGCTACAGCAGCAATATTTTCGGACGAACGAGCAGGGCGATTACGTATTGGCCTCTGTACATCTTGTACAGAACCAGTTCGTTCGAATTTCGCCAATAAATCCGAAATTGTTGACAAAACAGGCCTTCCGTGACGTCCGAAATCCTTCCTTAGTGCGTGAAAAGTGGTGCTCAAATTTTCACCATTTTTGTAGTGAATTTTCACTATGTTTACACGTTAAGCGATGCTAAATCGGTCCATTTTCATAAATTTAATTCAAATTATTTAATTTGATTTATTATTTAATACTCGTAGTATTTTTACAAGTAAGACTGAGTCTTTTATAGTACATCAGTTTGAGTGAATTAAACATGAATAATAACAATTTTAGCTTAAATTAATACAATATAGTTACAAACAGAAGAAGGAAAAATGAAAATGAAGGCTCAGAAATTTGAAGTGAAATATACAGATAGATGTAAGATGATGAATACATAATCACAGGAGGGTATATACAGAGGGGGAAAATAGGAGTTAGGAGAAAAAAGACGTTACTGCCGTTTTGAAACATCTCGGTTGTTTAATAGATTTTATATTAGGTGGAAGCAAGTTCCACAAACGAATTGTACTAACAAAGAACATTCGAGACGAGGCAATATACACAAACTTCGGGACGCTGAGATTTAAAGTACGTGTACTCTGGCAAAATTTTAGGTGGTTAAATAAATACGCCGGCTGTCGAGAATAAATCAGCTTATGTATGAACAAAACATTGCAACCAATTATTTGTTTTGAATAGATAGATATATGGTCAAATTTCCTTTTAGAAAATACAAACCGCGCAGAGTTATTTAAAAGAAGTTGTAGTTTGTTTTTCGACAGCGCATGTAGATTCCCATACACAAGTTCTCCGTACGTAATTTGAGGCAAAATAAAAGTTTTAACTAGTTTAAGCTTCGTGTCCCGGGGCAACAAATAAGCCTTGTGGTAAAGGTTTCTTAGTACATTATAAGCTTTTCCGATAGTGAAATTAATATGGTCCGTGCAGGTCATGAAGGAGTTAATCTTAAATCCTAGGTTTGTCACTACATTATGAAATAATATTTTATTTTTATCAAGCATAAGTGGAGGCAACGTATCCAAATGGCAAACACTAAACTACAATATTAACACAATGCAACGACAGATGACAGCTGCGGTTATCGAACGCAGGGCTGTCAGTTTTCGGTTCGAAATGAAAAACCCTGTATAAGAACGCTGAGCGGGGAACCTTGTGGTATTCCATTTTGAATTGTTTGTATATTGGAAAAGGAACTGTAAATTTAAAACTTTTATTTTCCTATTCGTCATAAAACTTTTAACATCGTTACAAATTCGTGGACCAATTATCCACTGCTGCAGTTGATCTAAGACTGAGTGGTGGCCAATTTTATCAAAGGCCTTGGAGAAATCTAAGGTTATGACGGGCAGGTGCTTTTTAACAGCGAGGGAGTCAACATTCAGATGGTCTATATATAATAGAGCGTCTGTTATTGACTTCCCTCTTTTGAATCCAATTTGATTGTCATGAATTAGTTTATTTCTAACAAACCACCATAACCTATTTGCTATGATTTTATCCAAAACCTTTGCACAACATTGGTTCAGTGTTATTGGTCGGTATGATGTGATTAGAATTTTCTTTGAATTGGGTTTTAGTATAGGAACTATTACTGACAATTTGAAGGTGTGGGATGTAAGTATTAAGAATAGAATTGTAAAGTGCCAACAATCTTTCTGTCACTTGAGGAGGTAGGTTTCGAATCATCGGGTATGATATCCGATCACACCCCGTGGTTTTTGATTGGTGGCGGTTTTTTTTTGTTCTGAAAGATAATGGAAAGTTTGAATCTTCGGATTCTTTTGAGCAGTGTAGGAAAAATTCAGCAGCTATGTATATCTTTGCTGTTAATTATGGAAGAGAGTGGTAGGTTAATTTTGTTCATGCAGTGAATGCCTTGAGTCGTTTTATAGCCACAGAATCGGAGTATGTTAGACCATATTTTCTCTACAGGAGTAGTTGGGTTAATTTCTGAGGTAAAGGTTCTTATTGATTCTCTTTTGGCTTGCTTTAGTTCTCTTCTAAATATAGCGTTTGTTTTTTTTTTATTTTTTAATATTTTCTTGGTTGATGTTTTTCTGAGGGCATGTCCGGCTGTGTTCTTTTCTCTTTTTAATAGTTGCAACTTTTGGATACTTGCGTGTGCACTTTGTTAAATGATTTTTTTTATTTTTGCAGCTTCCTGGTTAATGTTTCAGGAGATGGGACGATTAATGTAGTTTTTAAGGGAGTTTGATTCAAACAGCTGCCAGTTTGCTGCTTTGATTATGAAGCGGGGTTTGATTATTTGGGTGTTTAGTGCTTGGGAGTGAAATAACGAGATGACTATGGGGAAGTGGTCACTTCCACAGAGGTCATCTAAAATATTCCAGTGTGAATAAATAGCTATGTCGGGTGTGCAAAATGAGAGATCAATGTTAGTCAATGTATTGCGTGTACTAAAGTGAGTGAGTGAGCTGTCGTTGAGGATGATGAATTTTGACTGGGTAATAAAGTTAGCAAGTGTATTGCCGCTACTACTATTGTAGGTTGATCCCCAATTGGTATGTCTACGATTAAAATCTCCAGGTGGGTGGGGTGAAGTTGCCTAAAACGTTTTGTAAATAATTCGTATTAAAGTGTTTGTTAGGTGGGATGTATTCTGAAATCAGTGAGAATTTGTTCTTTGATTGTATTTCTATGCCGATTGCGTCGAAGTCATTATTTAAAGTAATTTTTTGGTGTTCTATTGATTTATGTATGTACAAGGATGCCGACACCGCCTTATGCGTTAGTAGAGTTTTGAGAGTAGATGGAAAAATTGATTGAAATGGGAATGGGGAAATTCTGTTTTATGTGGGTTTCTTGCAAAGAAATTACTTTGGGTTTAAATTCTTTTATTAGCATTAGGAGCTCGTTGTAATTATTTACATAACCTATAATATTCCATTGGATAACATTAAACTTCATAGAATTAGCAAATAGAAAATAAGTAGATATAAATAAATATATAAGTAAGTTTAAGTAACACCTCGCAGGAGGCGATAGAAAGAGCACTCAGCACGAGAGTAGAAACCTCGCTTAGCCGCTGGATAAGATGGATAACCCTGTATTTCATTGTAAAGAGAATTGAATATGAAAACAACAAAAAAATTTTTTGCTTATAACTTAGTATTATTACACTAACAGGGTCCCGCGGCTTAGCACGAAAGTTTGAAGTCAATGGGCCCAATAAATTAAGTTTCTTCATACAGCACTTTAACCCTTGTTTTGCTCTTTTAGACCCTGAATTTAAAAAAAAAATCTTAGCGAAAGTTCATATTCAAAGATATACAGTTACTCACAAAACTGATCACGCTTTTAAAACATGAAATTGAAATGAGCGATTTAATAGCCTATTTCCACAGGGCCTTAACTGCAGTTTACGCTTAACTGCAGTTTGACATCGCATTTAAATGCTCAAATTCCCATACAATTGTTTTTGTATCAAAGTGCGTAAACTCACTTTCAAAACTGAGTTAACTCAGTTTTGCCATTTACAGACGTCTAACAGAAAATGTTTATTTATTTATTTATTTAGTAGTAGTAGTCTTTGAACAATTCTTACAGACTAATTAACAAAATTGAACTTAAGCTTAAACTTAAACGGCAAAGAGAGAATAAACAAAGGAAATGAACGAGGGTTTAGGTACAGACAGATCAAACATTGAAGAGGTCGACAGCACGTTTAGCTCAGCTAAGGCTCGAGGAATAGGAGCGTTGCTACCATAACGCGTCCTAGAGAACTCGACAGAAAAAGGGGAAACATGTCGGAGGGAGCGAGATGGCACATTGAAAGATATTTTGGACAAGAGAGAGGGGCAGTCAATATTTCCATTGACTATATCAAAAATGAAAGCCATGGAAATGACAGCCCTCCTGGTTTCAAGTGAATTTAAACCAAGCAGAAGACATCTAGACCTGTAAGGAGGCAGGGGCTCAGAAAAACGAATGGAGCGAAGGGCAAACTTAAGGAATCTTTTTTGGATACGCTCTAAACGATCAGAATGCGACGCATGATAAGGTCTCCAGATGAAAGCAGCATATTCCAGTCTGGACCTAACAAAAGTAGTATACAATAGCTTTAGCGTATAGGGATTGGAAAAGGAGGAAGAATTTCGGCGGACAAAACCTAACATAGATTAAGCACGCGAGACAATGCGATTGACATGGGCAGTGAAGCTAAACTTAGTATCGAAAACGCCCAGGTCCTTGATCTCAGCCACCTTATCTAACACTGTGCCATCAATTTCAAATGAAGTTGTTACTGTATTAGTGGATTTCGAAAAGGTTGAGTGGAAGCATTTGCCGACGTTTAGGCATAAACGATTTTTTCTGCACCACATGAGGACATTATCGAGGTCGGACTGGATGTTTAAAGAATCGGACGGCGTACGGACAACAGAGAAAATCTTGAAGTCATCGGCATAGAGCAAGAAGTTGGAGAAGGAAAAGCAAGCACTGATGTCGTTTATGAAGAGAACAAAAAACAAAGGGCCTAAAATACTTCCCTGCGGGACTCCAGAAGTGGCGACAAAAGGCTTAGAGGTGGCATGATCAACAACGACAATGCACTGTCGGTTGCTTAAATAGGATCTGATCCAATCCAGGAAAACTGAGTGAAACCCCAGAATCGAAAGCTTAGACAGGAGTATGTCATGTGAAACTTTGTCGAAAGCCTTGGAGAAATCGGTATAGATTGTGTCCACTTGAGAATTATTCTGAAATGCAGAGAAACAGTAATTACTAAAGACCGCAAGATTAGTAACAGTTGAGCGGGACGAGACAAAACCATGCTGGTTAGGTGAGATTAAACTCTTTACCGCAAAGTAGTTTCTCCTTGATTATGCCTTCGAAAAGTTTTGAAACCGTGGAGAGCTTGGAGATTAGATAGGCGATAATTAGATAAGTCGTTTTTGTTCCCGCTTTTAAAAATAGGAGTAATTGAAGCTAATTTCCAATCATCGATGAAAACACCAGAGGAAAGCGACATGTTGAACATTAATTGAAGAGGGTATACGAGCGAGGGACAGTTCTTAAGGAGAATGGGTGAAAGACCATCGACATCGGTTTGTGTTGATGGTTTCAATCGTTTGATACCACTAAGCACGTCACTTGTCGAAAGAGTTAGGGAACCGAAATTGATTGACGAATCAGATTTAAAGGAAAAGTTACTACTGGACGCAGAATCCGAAACGAAATTAGAAAAGAAGAAGTCCGCAAAGAGATCTGCAGCCTCCGGAGCAGAACTGGCGGACTTACCTCTGAAGAAAACAGTCGATGGAATAGATGAGCTGCTATTTTTAGAATTAATGAATCGCCAAAAGGCTTTAGGGTTGGAGTTGATGTTGGCTTCAAAGTTGGAAATATAATTACGATACAAAAATTTATTGAGGCAATTAAAATCCTTCTGGGCACTAAGAAACTTAAGATAGTAATAATTACTAAAACTTTGTCTGTATTTCTTGTAATATTTACTTTTTAAATTTTTAAGGTGTTTAAGTCTTTTCGTATGCCAAGGAATTTTATACTTCCTCTTTTTGATAATCGGAATATTATCAACACAAAACATATAAACTTTAGATTAGAAAGCAGAGAAACATTCAGAGACATCAAAGTTCGCAAAAAGAATATTCCAGTCAACAGCAAGGAGCAAATTATTCAAAGTGGGGAAAGTCAGCATGGGAGAAATTGAAAGAGGGGCTAGAGCTACAAGATGACAAGGGGAAAACATAGAATTCACATTCTAGAATAATAGGAACGTGATGCTTGTCAGATGGCGAGAAAGGGGAAAGACATTCAAGCAATCTAAAATTAACATTAACACTAAGGAAAATTAGATCTAAGATTCTACCCAATTTGTTATAAAGGCCATTTATTTGATGGAGGTCCAGACTCAGAAAGGAATCTATAACGTATAATTCCAATGGGGAATTTACATTAGACGGAATAAGGGAGGTGACATCATTTGCAGTAGACCACTTGACATTACAAAGATTATAGTCACCGAGAATACAAATATGGTTATCGCCAATCTTGTCAGTGACTAAGGAAACAATATTGTCGACATGGGATTTGTACAGAGAGTAAGCACTATCCGGGGGAATATAAGAAACACAGAGAAAGAGAAAACCAGAAGAACCTTTGATACGAACACAAAGCTGGTCAAGAATTAAATCCTCATCATCGAGTGTAATACGCGAAGCCTGGAAACTGCGCTTAACAGCGATCAAGACCCCGCCACCTCTAGAGCAGCCAGTTTTAGCCGCATCTCTGTCTTTACGAAAAACATCATACACGTTAGCATCAAAAAATTCATGATCGAAAAAATTCGCATTCAACCAGGTTTCCACAAAAACGAAGACGTCGTACTCCTGGTGAGAGCTGAACAAGAACAATTTTGAGAATTTGGTTCTAAGGCCCGATATATTTTGAAAGTAGATCTTTATGCCAATATGATCAGAAGGGACTGATGCGGATGCTAAGACTGCAACAGTTTCTCTCCTTTGTGTTGAAAAAAACGAAACGGGCGGATGCAGACATTGGCAGGCCAGAAGTCAGAATTAAGAAGTTTATCAAACGAAGATTCAGGAATACCAAGCTTAAAGTTAATCTTTTTAAGCGTCAAGATAGAAACATCTTTCTTGATTAGTTTATAATAGGACATCAAATTTTTGTCCACTGCAGAATTTAGCAACATAATCCATAATGTTGTCTTCAGAAACGGTAGGAGAGAAAGATGAAAGATGTAGCCACTTGAGGCGAACAGCAACATCAAGATCAGACTTCGTATTCGAGCCAACAACATGGAAACCATCGTTTCGTTTCTTATTCTTCTTACTAACACGCTGATTGGACCCTATCAGTGCGGCTTTAGACCTGGTAAGTCCACCATCGACCAGATATTCACTTTACGCCAAATCCTGGAGAAGACCCATGAGAACCAAATCGATACTCACCATCTCTTCATCGATTACAAGGCAGCATTCGATAGCCCGATAAGGGATCGCCTATATGCCGCATTGTCTGAACTTGGTATCCCTGCAAAGCTCGTGAGACTTTGCAGAGCGACGTTGAGCAATACGCGCAGCTCTGTCAAGGTTGGAAGTGACCTCTCCGACCCATTTGATACCGAGGATTCAGACAGGGCGATCCTTTGTCCTGCGACCTCTTCAACTTCACCATGGAGAGTGTTCTGCGCAAGGCCGGTGTACATCGTAATGGCACAATTTTCAACAAAAGTGTCCAGCTCCTTGCCTACGCTGATGACATTGATGTCATCGGGCGTAACAAGCGAGATGGCACCGCTGCCTTTGCGGCTATCGAAAGAGAATCTGCCAAAATGGGTCTGGTGGTAAATGAGGGCAAGACGAAGTATATGCTGTCTACACGCAGGGACTCGCAGCGGCTAGGGTCTCACGTCGAGGCCGATTCGTCTACCTTGGCACCGCCATCAACAGCAGCAATGATGTGAGCCTGGAGCTAAAGCGAAGGATTACTCTTGCCAACAGGTGCTACTACGGTCTCGGTAGGCAATTGAGAAGTAGAGACCTCTCTCGACCGACAAAACTTGCACTCTATAGGACGCTTATCTTGCCCGTGCTCCTCTATGGCGCTGAAGCATGGACAATGACACGACATGACATAGCGGCCCTTGGAGTGTTCGAGAGGAAGGTACTTTGCAAAATCTTCGGCCCTGTTCGTATTGGCGACAACTATCGTATACGGGCCAACAACGAGCTGTATGAGCTGTATAAAGACATGGACGTTGCATAGCGAATTAACATTCACCGGCTATGCTGGCTGGGTCATGTCTGCCGTTTGGACGACGAAGCTCCGGCGAAAAAGGTGTTCGATGCGATGGTTGGAGGTCGACGGCGAAGAGGGAGGCCGTGTCTCCGGTGGAAGGACCAAGTGGAAGAGGCCCTCCTATCTCTTGGTGTGACCAACTGGAGAAGGCGCGCGCAAAGCAGAGGCGCCTGGGAGAAGTTTTGCGGCAGGCCGTAACCCGATAACGGTAGTTATGGCCAGTTAAGTAAGTAAGAGAATTGGCGGATATGTTGGATGTGTAGCAGAAACAACAGCAGCAGCAACAAGTGGAGTACTGAGAGCATTTGGCGATTAGCGTGTAGCACATTCCAGGCGGGCACTCTGAGTGCCAGTGGCAGCAGGCGGCACAACAACAGCATAAAGCGACGATTGAGCAGTAGACAAGGAACTCGGTTGTTCGTTTCGTCTCTTCTTACTCACGGTAATCCACTCAGCAAGAACATCAGAAGGCGGATGGCGGGAAAAACACTCCACATCGTCAGCGAGCGTGAGTTGCGGGGAGACCCCAGCTACCTGTTGGGCCCAAGAGAGACTTTTGTGAGCCTGGACAGCAGGTGGCAGTGCGGTTACGGGGCGCGCAGGAGACACAGCAGCAGCAGCAGGCAGAGTTGAGCGAATTGTCGCAATTTCGGCGGAGATGAGATCAAAACGCTTGGCATTTTCATGATCCAAAGCGAGCGCTTTTGCACTTTCAGCAGCAATGCACGATTTTAGGTCCTCACATTGGGCGACTAGAGAAGTGCGTATGGCCTCCACGGCACTAAGAATTTTCTTGAATCCGGATTTCTGAGATTCTAAAATAGCGTCACGGGCACTTATGAATTTCGTGACCATCCCGTTGCATTCTAAGCAAAAATACGCGAAATTCCTGTTCGCTTTGAGCAGTTTAAGCTCGTATTCTGTGACGAGTCCCTCGCAGCAGGCACGGTGGAAAAGCTGCTTGCATAGTCCACTGCACGGAACGATCTGACTGTCCCCTCTGGCAAATTGCTTGCCGCATTTCCCACAGAAGTCGTCCATGAGCCAAAGTTAAACAGGACGCTAGATAGTCCACTATGGGCGAACAGGAAAATAGGCACAAACTAGCAGGTCGGAGACAAACAGAACACGACCATCCACTTTAACGACTGACGACTGACTGACTGTTATGTTAAAATAGGGGGGCAATACTCGCAAATGTACAAATTTTGATAGCATGCTTTCAGGCGCTGCAAGAGCCGTACGAACACAAACAAAAGAAGGGATTTGAATTACGTTCGGTGTGGTAGATTTTTTGCCAAGACAATTACTTTTTACTACATTTTTCGCCAAAATACATATTGTCTGTTATAGACAAAGTCAAAACTTCTATTATTTGCCAATAATAAAAGCTGAAAAAGTAAATAAAAAACGTGGAATTTCTCATGAACCCTCTTGACATAAAAAATTTAGACAGCTCTGATATCAATCAGCCGACAACTTTCACAAATGAAATAGACATTGACAAATGATAAAAAAATTTATAAAAAATAAAGAAATTTATAAATTTTCACAAATATGAAAACGCAGACATTCCTAGACTGTTGAGAAGGAAAGCGGAGTGGTTTTCATGCAGTAGAGGGGCTACAAGAAACCATACATACGTATACAAGGAGATGGCGGCGATGGGTATAGCTGTGGCTGCCCAGAAATAAATGCAGAATTTGACTTCACCAAATGAAAATGTAAACAAAAACCAGCTGTTGGAGTTAACTCAGTTTCGGTGGAAACGCTTGACAGTTCTCAAATTTAACAGAGCCCTTAACTGCAGTGAAGCGCTTAGTGGAAATAGGCTATAACGTTGTTTGGCAAAAATTTGACCAAAATGTTATTTTTGTTTTCTAACCCTATTTGTTTAACAGTTTCTAAAGTCATTGCGACAATGTTTACATAAGTTTCTATTTGCTTTGCTGATTAGTCAAGAAATTCAGCGTGATTAGTTTTGTGAGTTGTGTGAAGAAGTGTGGTGCAAAACTTTCAAACAAATTTTTGAAAAAATTGAAAATAATTAAATTTTTAGGTAAGCAGACGAGAAAAAATTTATTTTTATTTAATATTTCCAGAATTTGTTTACTGTAGGTTATGCTCAACAAAATGGGGGTACTACAAAGCACTTGAAAGGCAGACCGTGGAACAAATACACACATTTTTAAAAGATGGAGTCCCTCATCGCCGCATTTCGTTTCTAACTGGCGCATCATTCGCTGTAATAAGCAAAATTCGAATAAATTTGGGCAACCCCTTACTCAAAAACTGTGGAGACCGGCCTTAAATTTTATCAGAAGTGGATGAGAAGAACATTGTGCGAGATTTGCGACGTTCTCAATTCAAAAACGCGGTAAAAATACAAAGCTCTGTCAGGACCTCTTTGAACGTTTGCATATCGGCTGAAACAGTTCGCAGAACGCTTCGATCCGCTGGCCTCAGAGGAAGAACAAAGGTGAAAAAGCTCTTGTTGTCACACAGGCACATGAAACAGCGCTTAAAGTGCGCCCAACAATATTTGCAAGGTGTGCTGAAGATTGGGCAAAAGTATCAGGTGCACAACTTTGCTTCCGCCGTTTTTTTCCAAAATTAAAAGCTTTATTGCGAAAAAGTGCTTACAGATGTATTATTCAAAGTATTGTCCGTCGCTAGCGACAACTTTCTCCCATCTTTCCGGCAATTTTCGGATCCCGGCTCGAAAAAAGGAGAGGAGTCCTCTTTTGACGCTATCCATGAAGCAATCCATTTTTCCAATTCTTCGAAGGATTGAAAATGTTGATCTGCCAGGCCGTGTGCCATCGAACGGAATAGGTGGAAGTCAGAAGGGGCGACATCTGGGGAATACGGCGGGTGGGGCAAGACTTCCCATTTCAGCGTTTCCAGGTACTTTTTGACCACTTTTGCTCGATGTCCCTCGGTTTCAACTCGTACGGCACCCAGTTTCCTTCTTTCTGAATCATGCCCAGGGCCTTGAGACGTTTTGAAATGGCTTGCTGACTCACTCCCAACGATTCGGCAAGCTCTTCTTGGGTTTGGCACGAATCTTCATCAAGCAATGCTTCTAGTTGTTCATCTTTGAAGGTTTTTTCTCTTCCACCACCATGTTTGTCTTCGACATCGAAATCACCATTTTTAAAACGTTGAAACCACTCCCGACACGTTCTTTCACTCAGAGCAGCATCACCGTAAGTTTCTGAGAGCATTCGATGCGCTTCAGCTGCATTTTTTTGCGAATTGTAACAGAAAAGTAAAACTTCCCGCAAATGGCGAGAATTGGGCACATAAACGGACATTTTCGAGCGTGAATAATACGAAAACAAGAACAACTGTCACTGAAACGGCGATGACAATTCGTTAGGCACTGTCCACACTCACTTTAAAGGCATTACCATCTATGTATTTCAACCAGCCTCAGCCGGTACAGCCACCTATCGGAAAACGGCGGAAGCAAAGTTGTACACCTGATAATATGATCCGATGAGTCCAAAATTAATTGTTTGGGCTCTGATTGTCGAGAGTGGGTGGGAAAACTCCTGGTGAGAAGCCTTAGCCGAAACATGTGAAGCCAATGTTAAAGTTCGGTGGGGGTTCCATAATGATATGGGGATGCATGATGACCAGAGGTGTCGGAACGCTGTTTAGAATCATTGGACAAATGACTGCAGCCTCTTACACCAATATATTAAACAGCGAACTAACAGAGTCGATTAAAAAATTTGGCGGTAATGCTTCGGGCATTGTCTTCCAGCAATACAATGATCCGAAGCATACTGCTAAACTAACCAAAGAATTGCTGCAAAACAACAAGTTTTCAACATTAAACTGGCCGCCACAGTCCCCAGACCTCAACCCCATAGAACATCTATGAGAGGGGCCTTGAAGAGGAAAATTACTGGGAAATACCGAGGAACTTTGGGTAAAGGTGCGTGCTGCTTGGCAACAAATCTCTGCGGAAGTATGCCAGAACCTCGTTGATAGCATGCCTAGAAGAATTCAAGCAATTATTGACGCAAAGTGTGGATACACTAAGTACTAACTGCTCAAAATACCATTTTAAGTAAAAGTCACAAAAGTGATCATACTAAATCACTTAAATAAAGAAAAAAGTTTTTATTTCACATGTCAGTTGTTTTCATTTTTTTACGGTCAGTGTCCCTTACATAAAGCGTGATCAGTTTTGTGAGTACCTGTACCTACAGTTTAAATTTCATGTTTGAAGCTTCAGCACTTTGGGCTGGGCGATGATGAATCAGTCAGTCAGTCAAAGAATCAATTATATGTATATAGAATTGAGTTGTATGGGCGGTACCACGCCCCTTTTATGCAATGCCCAATCCATTCCTCATGTCGACCCAGTTCATTGATATGCGACTTACAGTTCCAAAGTTACGCAGAAAATTTTAGTCACAAAAAATTTTTCCCGCCCCTTGTCTAGCGCCCATAAAATTTAACCAGCAGAATGTGACATCTATGGGACGACGGTATACAAAATTCCAATGCTATCCGACTTATAATTTCAAAGCTCTTCCCCATTACAAATTTGGGTTGTATGAGCTATGCCGTGCCCCCTCGTCCAATAGCCACCCCATTACCCCTGTCGAAGGGTACGTCTAAATCGTAAGTTTGTGCCAAGTGTCATTGACCTTTGAATCGCTTGAAAAGTGCCACGCCCTTTGTCCAACCCTTATGCAAATTTGCCAGTGAAACGCCACACCCAAACGGTGGCCCTGTACCAAACTTCAATGTTGCCCGACCCATAATTCCGAAGATATTGCATATTAAAAATTTAGGTTGTAAGGGAGGTACCACGCCCATCTGTCGGGTCGTATTCGCATTATGTGCTTTACCTAGATTTAGTCAAGACAAACATTCCGTGAAAGATTCAGCTTAATCGGAAGCCTAGTTTTTGAGTTTTAGTGTCGTGTGACCAACAAACAGACATTCATTTTTATATAAATAGGTATTACATACATTAAATTAATATCAATGGAAAGGTGCGAAATAGACCTTTCGTTTGATACTTATACCGTGTAAATCGATTGAGAATTGATTGAGTTATTTTGATACAAATTTTGAACTTTGAGCCCGAGCCACGCCTTTTGTAGAGTAAGCTCGGCTAATGATGATATGGGTAATGTAATATAGTGGCTTATTTCACAAGTGCGTTGACCTTTTTCAAAATTAACCTTTTTAAAACATCATAGCAGCTAAAATCTCCTGCTGCATGATTTTGAATGTGTTTAAATAGTTTATCCTCAGTGTGATGAAGTGCTTTTAATAGTGTTTGCAAGTTTTTGGTTATAAAGTTTGAAAGCCCAGAAGGTACAAAAAAGTTAGTTCGAGGCCCTGAAGGTACAAAAAAAACTTATTAGAAAGTTCGAGGTTAATCAAAAGTAAATCAGTGATATCGATTATGAGTTTGCGAGGTATGCTCTTCTTAACAAAATTATTATTGTTTATTATAATGTATTTTTGGCAAAAACTCAATTTCGGGTAATGTGATATAGTATATCACAATACCCGAACTTATGACAGCAGTACTATTTGTATACAGAAATGTATATATACTTTATTTTATAATATTTGATGTGGAATATTCTCAAAAATTTGTTATGGTTAAGTTTTAGATAAAAAAATCCATGAAATCATGTTTCTCGACACAAATTTTACCCCCCATCAGATTGTAATTTACCAAAAAAAATTAGAAACACGTTCTAATTATTTTTGATTTGGAGTTTTATCACCAAGTTTCAAACTAATAGGTCTTTTAAATAACATTTTTTCGGGTGTATCACATTACCCGCCGATGGTATCATATATCACATTACCCGCCACTTTCGCTCGGGAATCGTTATAAAACAAACAGGTGGTATATCACATTACCCGAACTTACTCTATGCGTTTCTCAGGCAAAGTTTTTTAATCGTTAGATTCAGGAGTCAAACCTCTATGTAAGAGCATACTTACTAATTCTTTTCACGAGTGTTCGCTATACTGCCTTAACCCAAAAATAAGTAAATGTCGATGTAGTTATACGTTTATGCTATACATTTTTTACACTCAATTTTTGATTTTAATTTAACTCAACACGATGTGTTCTTTTTTGCCTTAAAAACCCTTTTTCGCAAGCGCTTAAAACAAGTCAGTGATATGCCGGAGCGGTTTTTAACAACTGATCAAAAGAATTACTTGCTAAAAGCATATTGGTGCAAGATTCTTTACTTTTTTGTGCATTGTCAACATTTCATTGTGGTTCTGTTGTCTGAATGCCTGCAGTTTCCGAGAAAACGTTTTATACTGCATTAACCGACCATACCACAATGGCCGAACCTCCTTATTATAAAAAAAAAATTATAATATTTTTACTAACCCCTCTGTTACCCTAGGAACAATCAGTCTAACATCCTTCTTCATGAAGACCATGGAGAAGGTGTTAGATCAGTATATTAGAACCGTGACGCTTGAGAGAACACCTCTGCACGCAAAACAGCATGCGTATAGGGCAGGCAGATCGACAGAGACTGCCCTATTTCAGCTCACGAGTTCAATTGAAGAAGCTATTAAAAGCAAAGAGATCACCCTGTGCGCTTTTCTGGATATCGAAGGAGCCTTCGATAACACCTCGCATGAGGCGATAGGAAGAGCGCTCAGCAGGAGAGGAGTAGAAGCCTCACTTAGCCGCTGGATAAGAGCCATGCTCTCCACCAGATCGGCCATAACGAAGGTGGGCACCACCACCAGGAGCGTGCTGGCAAAAAGAGGATGTCCACAGGGCGGGGTACTATCACCGCTGCTGTGGAGTCTGGTAGTGGACGAACTCCTTGAAATACTGACAAGCAATGGCATAACGTGTCAAGGTTATGCCGACGACATTGTCATTATTGCTAGAGGAAGGTTTGAAGACACTCTCTGTGACATAATCCAGAGAGGCTTAAAAATAACCCAAGAATGGTGTGCCCGAGTAGACTTGCGAATAAACCCGGACAAAACCACCATAGTACCTTTTACATGGAAAAGAAAGCTGCCACACATGCGGACAATACGCTTGCTCGGGAAGGGCATAGCTTATAAACCAGAGGTGAAGTACCTAGGTGTAACACTAGACTCGAAGTTACTCTGGAATAAGCACGCGGAGGCAGTTATCAGTAAAGCAACAAAGGCGGTCATGGTATGCAGATCCTTAGCAGGCAAAACTTGGGGATGCAAACCGAGCATACTGAAATGGATGTATACCATGATTGTGAGGCCAACACTCACATATGCAGCAGTGGCATGGGCCCCAAGAGCCACACTCACGACAGTGAGTAGCAATTGAGATGGCGGCCAAGCGTACAATCCTTGGATTGGCCAGAACCAGTAAAGGGGAGGATCACATCCTTAGGCAGAGAGGCTTAGATGTGCTTTCCACTAGTAACCCTTATGTTTTGTATCCGATGGATACAATAACAAGAACATATAACTACGAAAAATACTTCGAAGTTTATATGAGCAATAAAGTGGACTGGGCCTGGGAAGACCACCAAATCCATTTTAAACCACACACAATTAAGTGGTTTACAGACGGCTCGAAAACGCACGAGGGAACAGGGGCGGGGGTGTTTGGACCTCGCCTCAAGCACTATGAGCCCATGGGGCAAACACCCAGCATATTCCAGGCTGAACTCTATGCAATCAGGCTCTGCGTGCAAGTCAACCTCGAGCGTGCGTACAGAGGACAGCCAAGCAGCCATCAAAGCACTAATCTCATATGAGATAACCTCAGGATTAGTGCTGGAATGCATTGAGGCATTGAATGCACTGGGCAAATGCAACCAGGTGAAGATCCTCTGGGTTCCAGGACACAGAGGTATCGAAGGAAACGAGGAAGCGGACAGCCCCGCTAGAACCGCGGCAGCCACGCCCCACAGTGGCATTTTTGTTCAATCTAGTCGCTCGAAATTAAAATTTTTATGGATGAATTTTTGAGTTTTTTTTATTATATGTAATCTGTTCACCTGATATCCACAGTAGATAACTGTAATCACCGTTTCTTCTTAACGTTATTTCTAACAAAGCAATCTGCTTACAAAGTGAGAGTTTTTGACGTTTTGCTTTTTTAGTGCCGAAAACGCTGCACGTGAACGCGTACTTCTAATACGAAAATTTCTGTTATAAAATTAAAAACCCCATTCTTTTGTGTTATATCTTAAAAACTACACGTAAGTATATTTGTTTACATATGTTTTCAATATGTTGTGTTTGTTTCTTTTGTAAAAAATTTAACTTTAAAAAAATGTCCTTTTTTTGTGTGTGAATTATATGAAAATGTGAATTCAAAATGTTGCCAAAAGTTTGAATTGCGCCGCATTACTATAATTTTTAGTTATTTACAATATTTTGTAATTTCTTAACGTATTCCTTAGGGATTTTTCTGCCACTAGCTGCCTATTTTTGAAAAAATGGCAATAACAAGAAGGGAGCTATACGACTTGTGGGTTGCAGAACGCAACCAAAACCAGAAAGATAAAGTCGTTTTGGAGCATGTCTGCAGTAAATTGGATATAGACAAGGAAAATAAAAAATATATAGATTGTTGCAAAATATTAAAGATTTTTCTAACAAATTTGCGTGCGAAATGGGTGCAAGCACACAGGACACGCCATGTGTTTCTTGAAAAATTTGCTTCATAGCTTGAATCAACTATTGATTTTCCCCATGTGACTTGCTTGCAACATCCCGGAAGACCTGAAAAAAGCTTTAACGATCTTAGTGATTCGGCAAAAAGAAAGAGAGTGGCACATTTAGTGGAAAAATACACTTACGCTGAACTTGCATACGCTGCACGAGTGAGCCTGCATGCCTCTGGACTTCGAGATGTTGCAAGTGTGTTAAAAGAAATTACTGAATCGCCACCCGAAAGAGCAAATGAAATAAAAAAAAGCATCTACCCTTTTTCGGATCAATGCGATCGATACACGCCCGAGGAAGCATTATCTTTGTATGTGGATGCGCATTTGTCAAAGTTTTCCTACACACTTCTGCAACAAGGCGCAAAAGCAAAGAATGCAAATATTTATCCTACTTATAATGTATTAATATTAGCAAAAAAACAATGCTACCCAGAGGAAATGACTATTGCAGAGACAGAAGCTGAAATAAAGCTTCAATCATTTATAAATCACACAGTACAGAGGATAATGCAAATGCAAGATAGTTTTGTAAAACAGAATATAGATGGAATACAATGGAAGCACACACAAATTACTGAAAAATATTTGTAAGTTTGTTAAGTTTTTATATTATATAAGTTTATTTTATGCTTAGATTGGTTAAGTTCATTACTTTTCCTTTGAATTTACTGAATGTAATGGTACGTAATGTGCCATGTCGCGATAACTTATATTGGTTAAGTTTAATACTTTGTGTTTTGCTTTATATTGACTAAATTGGTAATGTACCACAAATGGGCGTGGTCGTTGACGGATCTCGAAAATTTTGTCGGTATCTGATTCCGGAGTGTCATATGAACACATGATCCTAATTTGAATGTAATGTTTATTTTTCAGCTTGTAATTAATTTCGAGCGACTAGATTGTATAAAAATGCCACTGTGCGCCCCCCCTAGGACCTGAACCCTTTATTGGGCTGGGCAAAAGCGCCATAACGGAGTCACTGAGACTAGAGGAAAGGACCAGGAACACAGAACACTGGACTAGCGCCTCTGGTCTCAGGCAATCGAAAATCTTCATCAAAGATTACAACCCCAAATGGAGTGAAGAATGCCTCAAACTAAGGAGAAACCAGCTTAGACAGGTCACAGGTCTTCTAACTGGGCATTGCAGATTGAGGAAACACATGCATACAATCGGGATAGAACAGGTAAGCGTCTGTAGACTCTGCGGAACAGCAGAGGAGACTCCCGAACACATCATAATGCACTGTAATGCGGCTTGTCGCAGCAGGTTGCGTTACCTGGGCCAGTTTTGGCTTGCAGAAGAGGACGTCAAACACCTAGACCCCCGCGAGTTACTAAGTTTCATTAGGGCGGCAGGTCTAGGGGATGTACTCTAACATTTGTAGGGGGCACAATAGATCAATCCTGGTCTCAGTGCAATTTACCCTAATCAATTCTATTCTATTCTACCCTAGGAAAATCTCGCACATTTGACCCTTCGGGTCATAAAATGACCCCGATTTATTTCTTTGTATTTTGCTCAAAAACGTTAAGACAATGTGATTTTAACAATTAGTTATTACTTTTATTATTGAAAAGCGATTTGGCCTTATGGAGTCAAATATGTTGAACATGCAGACCATGTCCAAGTTCTTGATTTTCTTCTCGGGCACTTTAATTCTTGCGATTTCTTCAGAAGTTAAAACTATAACGCAACTAATTGTTGGACAATTATATTATATATAACAGATAATAATCATTAATCGCCCAAAAATGAATTATTTCGCAAGAAAGCCTGTTCCCGTGTCCCACAAAAAATTACTCAGTTTAGAGGTTTAATTTATAAAAGTATGCCAAAATATTTAAATTATACTAGATATTGACACCAATGAACCAATCAAAATAATATTATATATTAATTAACATTATTCGATTTCCCGAAGAAGAAAATGAATATATTCGGCTGACCCAGATTGCCCCGTCGCACAGTGTTTCGACTCCATACAAAATTGGGACAAAAATAGGAGTGCTCTAAATTCGCTGAAAATTTGCAATCTGAATTATTTGGGGCTACTGACTTCAAAAATGATGTTTGTTTTCCAAAAAAAATATATATGTAGTTTTAAAAAAAATCGAAAATATATAACCAAGTATGCCATCACCGCCGAGCCCAAACTGCTGGAACTATAATGATGAAATTTGGTCAATAGTTGTATTTTAAAAAGTCAACCTTTAACAAGGAGCGATTTTAAAAAATTCGACCTTGACAGGCCGGAAACGGGGTGGTGAAGCTTATATAGACGGATATTGTTTTTTGGTCGGATTGTTTTAAAATTTTGTATAAATATACTTAAAAAAAATAACGAAATACGTATTTCAGCGTTTTTCTATATTCGACCTTTAAAGGGTGGAAAGAGGGCGATGAAGTTGCTTGAAAGAAAGCTTTTTTGTTTTATTTCCGTAGAACTTAACATAGAGATGACAAAGCTATGAAGATGCAATGGTATGATAAAATTTGCAGGATGAAAGAAAATATATGCAATTTTTCAAACCGTTCAGTTTATTCAGTTTCACTATCATCAAGAATGATGTTTTTAATCCCACACAAACAGTTCAATTGAAATACAACTATTTTACAAATAGTTTTCTCCCATAGTTTTCTTATTTATTGTAAACAAGTGTAAATAATGCAACGTAATTTTAACAAAATTGCCTTCCTTAACTTTCCTTCTTATTCTCAGAAAATATTAGCATTAAATCACATTTTAACAAAAACTTTCATAATAATGAAAACAAAAGCAGGATAATATATACTACTGTGTACAAAGAATGCCCGGAATTTGTTTATAATTCAAAAAATCTTTATTTATTCTTCCAAATCAATTTCATCGCCTTCAAAGTAGTCCCCCCCGATGCAATGCACTTATGCCAACGGACTTTCCAATCTTCGAAGCATGTCAAATAGTCACCTTCCGGTATGGCCTTCAATGCGCGCGGCGATTCACATTGAATCTCTTCAATCGATTCAAAACGGTGTCCTCGAAGTGGTCTTTTGAGTTTGGAGAATAGCCAGAAGTCACAAGGAGCTAAATCAGGCGAATACGGTGGCTGTGGAACGATATGAGTTGGCGAAATGCTCACGAAGAACCAATGCCGTGTGAGATGGTGCATTATCGTGATGCAAAAACCAAGAGTTGTCTCTCCATAAATCCGGCCTCTTTTTGCGAATAGCTTCACGCAAACGACGCATAACGCTCAAGTAATATTCCTTGTTGACAGTTTGGCCCGGCGGAAGGAACTCATAATGCACAACACCACGATAATCGAAGAAATCGAATTCCGGGTATTCTTTGTACACAGTAGTAACACGTTAATAATTTGTGACATTGGCTTTGTTAACACATTGACGGACACTAGGAACAAGTGAAGTTCGAAAATTGACACTATTAGAAGTATAGTTTTACTTTTTCTGCTTGAATAAACTTAATTTTGATTAATTCAAATAATTCAGAATTTTTTTTATTGATCCAAAAGAAGAAAGTCCATTCTATAGGATTGCGTAAAAAAGGAAGTGTGATAATGCGCGATTCGACATTTGCGATCTACAAAAATATATACCTAGTTTTTATAGTTTTTAATAAAAAAAAATGTTTTGTTTAAATAACGTACAACCCCGTTCTTATTTAACTTTTTTTTCAAAATAGCTCATGAAATGATTTTTTGGACTCTTATAAGTGCATAGCAGTAACATTTTCGCCGATTGAAGCGAAAATAGTGTTTTGGTAACGTTTTCAATTGTTGACGCTCAAAACTGCATTTTATCATAAAACAATTTTTCTAGATTTTGATCAACTTGTAAATGCTATAACTCTCTAAAAATTTACCCGATTAAGAAATAATTTGAGATCTTGCTTAACGAAAGTATTATCTTTCAAATGACACCAATTTCTTTGAAACCGGTGACATAAAATTTTTCTATTTTTGTCCTACTTCCTTTCACTGAGTATCCTCTTCTTTGGTGAAGGTACTGCTGAGGATAACTCACACGATTCTATTATTGGCTTCCTTTCGTTTCAGAAAATCATAAGCCCAGGAAGTAACTTTTCCAATTCTTTATAGAATAAACGGCGTTACGTTATCATTCCAGGGATGAATTTCACATCACAAATGCAATGGTGCCGCAAGGAATAATAGAGTTGCGAACTGCAGCCACGAGTAAATTGTGTGTTTGTCGCTGACACGAATATGTTCCAGAAATTTGATCTAGCTTGTTCACACTCCTTTTGGAATTTTTTAGAAATTTATTACTTGCTAGAAATCGTACATATGTACTATTTATATTGAAAGCTTCAATCAAGATTTCATACCAGCAAACAAAGTTTTCGTACTATTGGGTTTCAATCCCTTGAAACTTAAAAGCTCTGTTACTGCTCATTGAGATGTGTGGGCGAAGCTACCCCCTTTATTAAATGTCCTTTTCCTCTTCCCCTGTCGAAAAACATGACCCAATAGTAAGTTCGATCTGAGTGTCATTGATGTGCGACATATAGTTCCGAAGTTAGATTAGATCTGGCAACTCTGTAATAAAGAAGCGCAAAATTTTCGCACTCCTAAGCCATCTTGAAAATAAATAAATATTTTACCAAACATTACACTTTTTATCAAATACAAATTCTATTTGGGACGAGCGCAGATAGTAAGAGACGTTGCGATTCCACGGAAGACTGGAAAACCACTACTGCGAGGGTGATTCTGGCTGCTACCCAGAATCGCACTGAACGGTGCGAGTATTGTTGCTGCTTTCTGGTGCGGGACTGTCGAAACGGCGTAAGCTGGGTGCTGCTTCCTGAGTGAAATCCATCTGGACCGACGAACCATACGTGACTGCTGGCGGTAGCGGATTTGTGCGTGCAAGCTGGTCGGAGTGTGGTGGAAAGTGAGAGAGAACTATACATAGACTTCAGGTGGCTGGCTACTGCTTTACACCTGCTGATTGTCGGTTGCTGCACCGGGGGAGTCTTTGGGTACGAGCCAGAGGGTGTGGTGGATAGTGAGAGCGAGTTTTAACCCTCAAATGCATATTGATGCCTTTAGGCACACTTACATATTTGTGTATATCTTCAAATTAAACCCCGATATAATATTTTGAAACGACAACCACATTCGAAATCTGTTTGCTAATATTTAGTAGTTTATTAATATTTAATTCACTTTTCCGTGGATTTCTGTGTTAAAAAGAAAAACCTATTTTTATTTAGCAAACGTGAAAATAATTCATGCATTTGAGGGTTAAGCTACCTGTTTTTGCATAGCCCGGTTGCGGTGTCCCTGGCACCGGCACTGCTGTTTGTTGTTGTGAGGTTAGCTGGGAAGCAACCAAGTAAAGACACCAGGGGCGTAGCCAGAACTTGGTCATGGGGGGGGTTTTAAAAAAATGTTTTTGCCAGTTTAGTACTACATGTTTTTTAAAGTAAAGTGCACTTTCCAAATAGGGCATTTTGTTGTGGCTTATGTGACTTAATGCATTACAAACAAAATTTTTTCCTGATTTTTAGTAAAAATTTCATGAAATTTGGTACACTGGAAGCAAAGTTATTGTATCTGAATTGAAGGTATGTTTGTGTCATCGTACAAAAATGTGCATCGAACAAAGATCCAATATTAACTATCGTTATAAAAATGTTTAAACTTTAACCGAAGCATTTAAATTGATGGACCAAGTTTATGGTGATGATTGTTTTTACCGTGGTGGAGTTCATAAGTGGTAGAAGCGATTTAAAAACGATTGTCAGAACATAAATGATGACCAAAGTGTTAGCCAACTGAATCCGCGATCACCGTAGATCAAAACTGGGCGGTAATTCATAAAAGATTAACCTTCGCTTTACTTATACCCACCCGGGTGATCTTTTTAATATCCATGTTTAATATCTGCACAAATTTTCAGGTAATTTTCAATAACATGAACAAATATTTTTTTGAAATTTTGTTCATGTTTAAACTTGAATTTTGTCATTTTTTATACAAATGTACCTGGGTGATCCCAGGCGCTTTCGCTACCATTTTGATTAAAACTCACGATAAATTTTTTTTACGTACCTCAGTGTTCAATAAACTCTCTGGAAAAACATCTTCTAATATTTTCCATAGTCTCAAAATAAATCATTAAAGTTAGGCCTTTTTTCGAAATACGAACTATCGCCAGAGGAAGATACTAAATACTGAAGTATGAAAAAAATTTATAAATTATTATATATTTATTGTGAGTTTCACTCAAAATAGCGGCGGAAGTGCCTGGGATCATCTTTAGTAAGGCGAAGGTTAAGCATCTCAATAGCATAAATTTATTGCATTTTAACTGAACATTTGGCTATCGAAGGATGCCATCCCATCTATTGACACTTGTTTTGACTGTTTTTTTGTTTTCACATGATGTGGCACCGTGCGAATTTCACCTTTTCAAAGAATACATTTGCCGATGAAAAAAAGCGTTTTGAGAACGTAGAAACCATCCAAAAGGCTTGTACAGACAACCTGAAGGACATTCCGGTCGATGAACTAAACTACTCTTTAGACATGTTTTTAGAACATGCAAATCGCTGCATTAAGTCTAAACCTGAGTATTAAAAAAACAAATTAGTTTCGGTAAAAAAAGGGTTTTGTTAATATTCTTTTAAATATTTAAAGATGAAAAGACCTTTTTGCTAATGTGGGAACGTACATACGATGCATAGTGATTGCAAATGTTGACAAATTATAGGCTATGGGGGGTTCTGACACCCTAAACCCCTCTTGGCTACGCCCCTGAAAGACACCTACCATCAAGTGCTAAACTTACATTCCACAACTCATCGCCAGCTGACCGCTAGTTAGTAGTGCTGCCAGCCGGGTGAAATAAGACAATGCCGGGGGAGACACCAGCTAGAGTTGGCCCAATGCCAAAAAGGAAATTAAAAGATAGTAAGAAAGATCACCAGAAGGAGTAAATATATCAGAGGAGGATAGCCTGGTAGGAAAAATTACTGTGAAGGAGCTGATGGTAATGATGCAGAACTCAGTTGAAAAAGTCATATCCGAAAAGTTGAAAATGTTGGCTACGAAGGCGGATATCGATGAAATTAAACTTCAGGTGGATGATGCTGTTGAGGACCTTAAAAAAGAAAACCAATTGCTGAGAGAAGAAGTCGAATTATGAAAAAAGAGAGGAACAAAGATCACCTAAATATAAAGCATTTGATTGAGCGAGGAAAGAGGAAAAATGTGGTGTTCAAAGGCCTAGACAAAAAAGACTCGCCAAGAAGTGCAGTAGAAAAAATATGTAAACATATCCTCAAAATACCGGAGATAGATATCAGTTCAACGCGAGTAATATTCTCCAACAAGGAAACGATAAATGTCGTAGCGGAAATGAAATCGGAAGAAATGGTTAATAATCTATTCAAAAACATACGGAATTTAGCTGGGTAAAAAATTGGAATTGAGAAGGATCTAAGTGAAGACAGGCAACAAAACAGAAAGGCAATGATGCAGCTAAAGAAAGATATTTTGGAGATGGACAGGACACACAAAATTGTTGTTAAAAATGATTCGCTGAAGGTTGGCTCATACTGGCTGGGTTGGGGAAAAGATCAGATTTTAATGTGTGGACAGAAGCCAGCGGTAAAAATACTTAATATGTTATATGGCAAGAAAATTGAAAACATTAATCTTAATTATAGTATTTTAATCCATAAGTCAAATCAAAAAAACGAAAGCAGAATCACACACTACAAAAAGAAGAAATAGAAAAATCTAAAGCTATCAAAATATTGTCCTACAATGTACATGGCCTTGAAAATAAGTGTCTTTTTACTGAATTTTTTAATTACATAAAATTTTTCGATATTTTTGCGCTACTAGAAACTCACGTTATTAAAGAAAAGGTGGATAATCTTGGAAAATTTTTTGGCGGTTTTGAACTAAATTGGAAACCAGCTTCAAAAGCTAATACTACGTTTACATTGAACCCAAATGCGTAGTTTCAAATGAGTCATTTCAAAGTGTTTACATTGCTTCATTTGCATTGCATTTCATTTTGTTTGGCAGCTAATGTCAAATACTCAATGCTCACGTCCTCTTGCCGCAGCTCATAGATCAGCTCTTTTTCGGCTTCTGACTAAATCATTTGTTTCTTTTTTGCTGCCTCTATGTTTTACACACTGCGATATTTGAATACATGTATATTACACATCTTACATGCTAAGAATATTCTACAAATTTAAAGCAGACGAAAATTTCAATTCAAATTTTTCATTTTGATAATTTTCGTTTGTTTTGATTTTGAACTGTCAAAAAGAACAAAAGCTTTTGAAAGCGCTTTCATTTTGTGATGCGTTCGATAAAATTGGTCATGTTTTATCGCATTTGCTTCGTCGTTTTGTTGAAATGAGTCATTTCGTAGATTTGAATTTGTATGGGGAAAATGCGTGATTAGGCTTCGCATTTGAGAATTTTTGCCCAAATCACGCATTTGGGCTCAATGTAAACGTAGTATAATGTTCGTGGAAGAGCTATAGGTGGATGTTTGCTCGGCTCGAAAAAATTGATGTTATTACGAAGCTGATAAATGATTTGCAGGTTGACTTGGTTCCTTCGTACATGAGAAGAATAAACTGGGGGGAAGAATTCAGAGAATTAGAAGTACTGTTCGAAGAAGACAAGCTAACGAATTGTGATAGGAGATTTAAATGTAAGGATAGGCACAATGCAAACAAATATTGACGATATACATATGACAACTTTCACGGCAGGAACGGAGAGTCGAAAATCAAAAGATAAAACTAGTGACAATGAAGGCAGACAATTTATGCAACGGTGCTATAGCTATGGGTTATTCATTGCAAATGGTATGACGAGGGCTGATGCAGAGGGGGAATATACTTTTATAAGTGGCGTTGGTAAATCCACGAACGATATTTGTGCGGTTTCGCAGAACATACTCACTCATTTGGAAAGGTTTGAGGTCGGCGAGCAAATTTGGTCAGATCATATGCCAATCCAATTATCGCTTAAAGTTAGGATACACGAACAGGAAGACAATAGCCAAAATCTATTACCAAAGCTGAAGTGGAAACCGAATAAACTACTCGAATATCAGGATAAAGTAAGGAACGTTTTAAATATAATCAAGGAAGTAGGGCAAAGGACGCTAAAAGTAGAGAAAATCACAAATATAATAAAGGAGGCGTACGGAGCCATAAGTCAAGAAGGGTTTAAGTACCAACAAAAAGAGAAATGGTTTAATACAAAATGTTTTAATGCACGGAAATTGTCATTCAAATTACTAAGAAGATATAGGAAAACAGGAAGCGATGAATGTAAAAACAAGTACGTGAAAGCAAATCAGTGATTTAAAGTGGTCTGTGAACAAGCACAAAAAGTATATTATCAGGATCTGGACGAAAGAATAGATAAGGTGAAACATAGCAAAGAATGGTGGAGGATAGCCAAGGAAATTCGAAAGGAACAAGTGACAGGAACAACAATCGCAGCAGGGAAGCTTAAAGATTATTTTGCACAGCTCTTAAACCCACCACAGATTTCATTTGTCATGCACTACGCTCATAACATGAATTTAGTTTACGAATTAGATAGAGGCATAACGACAAGTGAAATACGGACGATGTTAGCAAAAACGAAACTAAACAAAGCTCCTGGTGAAGACCGAGTTTCTTACGAATTTATAAAGAATGCCTCTGACGAGCTCCTGCAAGAATTAGCGAGAAAATATAACTTGTTATTTGAAAGTGGTAGAGTGGATGACGCCTTTGTTAAAAGTATAATTTTTCCAATACATAAAAAGGGAGATAATACGCTGCCGAGCAACTATCGAGGCATTTCCTTTATGAATTGCATAGCGAAAGTAATGATGGGAGTACTCAACGCGAGACTCTCGGATTGGGTAAAAAATAACAAGGCTATTCCACAGCAGATAATATATACAATTTGACAACTATCGTCCATTACAATTTCAGTAATAATAAAAAGACTTATGCGTTCTTCGTAGACTTCAAAGCTGCGTTTGATAAGGTTTCTCGGAAGGCGTTGCTTTATAAGTTGTTTACAGTGGGAGTATCCACTAAATTAGTCAGGCTAATTGAAAGCATCTACAGTGATACAAGGTCAGCAGTATGGACGGGACAGGAGTTGTCGACGGATTTTGAGACACTTTCTGAGGTAAAACAGGGCTGTTTACTTTCACCTTTTCTTTTCGCACTTTATCTTAATGACCTCTACGACAACCTGGGAGGTGGAATCTATATACCTGAAATTGAATGCAACATACGATTACTGTTATAAGCTGACGATATTGTTATTCTTGCTGATGAGAGAAATGTATTGCAGAAAATGATACATAGACTTGAAGAATATTGTAAGATGTGGAATGTAGAAGTAAACTTAAGCAAATCGGAAATTATGGTTTTTAGAAAAGGAAGTAGATTAGGTATTAATGACAAATGGTATTTTAATGGACAAATCATAAAAATTACGAGTGAGTATTGCTATCTCGGAGTATCTCTAACACCACAGATGACATTTAAAAAACATGTAGAAGGGCGAACGGTGACAGCGAAAAATAGCATAAATTGCACTTGGCAAGATTTTTTGAGAAAGAAAAATATTTCTTTAAGGGCAAAATGGAAAATATTCCTAGCGGTATGTAGAGCAATACAGGTCTACGGGGCGCAGGTGTGGGGTTGTTCACAGTTTGAAGAAGTCGACAAATTAGTGCTTTACTTCATAAAAAGGATTTTGCGGTTACCGGATTTCACGCCAACATATATAATAATGTTAGAGACAGGAGTCGAGAATGGACATATTTACAGTTTAGATTTGCACTTAAGGTATATAGCTAGGACCATGTTTGAGTATGACGAAGAAAGATTACCACATCTCTTTACTAAACTGACACTTCGGAAAAATATGTTATGGGCAAAGGAACTAAATCAACTAGGTAATGATTTTGACATTAAATGGACGGAAGATAACGCCGATAGACAAAATCGGAACAAGAATCGGCTGGCATTGTTAAAAATGCTAAAAAGTAAATATTATGAAGGTTGGTTAAAAAAGCCGAGCAAACAGAAAGGATATATAAGAAATTAAATCATATGGCGGCAAAGCTTTATTTAGCAGATGGTTTCACCGAGGAAGAAATAATGTGGGTTTTTAAAGCGCGCAGCAAACTTAATTGAACTAAATGGAAACCGGTTCAAAAATGCTGCTAGAATATGTTCTCTGTGTAACAGAAATTAAATTGAAAATATACATTTTCTAGGCTCATGCCCTGTATTAAGGGAATTTCGAAAACGGTATTTGGGGAAAAACAGCTTCAATGAAGAAGAAATAGTAAATATATTGAATTGTGAATTAGATGTAAGAATTATCGTTAAGTATATACAAGTTTGTTTAAATTATAGATGCTCTCTTGTTACAGAGTTTAATTAGCTGTAAGAATTCCGGCTGACGACATTTGTCATAGCCGTATGTTCTAATTTGTGCAAATTTATGGCAATAAAGAACAACTAACTAACTAACTAACTAGTTCCGAAGTTATATACAAAATGTCGATCGTTAAAAGAGTGCCACGCCCATTATTAAACGCCCATGAAATATTTCCAACGGAAAAATATGTCTACATGGGGATACTGCACGAAATTGCAATGTTGTATGACTCATAATTTCGATTTTGCTCCATAGTAGAAAGGGTTGTATAGGTAGCGCCACGCCCTCTTACCAACACAAAGCAAAAAAAAATGCCAGAAACATTTATCCACGACACTTTGAAACCAAATCTAATAAAATTCACATCGCATCGACCAACTTCTTGCGTTCAGTACTACGGGTCATAAAATTACCCTAAGGTCAAATTTGTATAGTTGCTCATTTGCACGTAAACCAGTGTTGCAAATAAAATTAAATTTAGCGTATATTCAGATGGCATAAAATTAGTTACTGAGTCCAAAGGAAAACAATTCTTCACCAGAAATAAGACATTTACGGCACTTTAAAGTGAATTTTTCATCAAAACTGACCCCAAGGTAACAGAAGTGTTAAGTAGAGCTTAATAAATCACTGAAATCATTGTTTTACTTTTGATTCACCATGAATTTTCTAATAATTTTTTTTTTATACCTTCTGGGCCTTAAAAAATGATAAGCAAAAAATCTCAAGGCAGTATAGCGCACCCTCGTGAAAAGATAAATAAGTATGCTCTTACATAGAGGATTGGCTCCTGAATCTAACGAACTAAAAATGTTGTCTGGGAAATGTCCACGAAAGGCTTGGCTCGGGAAAATGCAAAGTTGGTATCAAAATAACTCAATCAATTCTTAACCGATTTACACGATATGGGTATCAAACGAAAGGCCTTTTCCATACCTTTCTAACGGTACAACATTAGATATAGTATGTACTAATCTATACTATTATACGAGTACAAAAACAAGTGTGACGTTTTTTGAGCCACAATCAGGCAAAAACCACTGAACTGAAACTCATCTATGGTATGCTTTTGTAAGGCAATATGGGTATCAAACGACTTAGCGTGTCATTGCAGCAAACATAGCCTATAATATAATCAGCCACGCCCAATTTCCGTTCCCACTACACTAACAAAACGAAGCTACGGTACATGTCGGTAAATCAGTATTAATATTAAATGATTCCGTGTTTCATTGATGTTAACATAGGTTTAGGTTTTAGGTTGGAGTGAAAAGCTCACTTCAATGTGAAAAGCTCACTTAGGCACAACCATTGGCCCGTTGTGATACCACAGTGGATGGCGCTACTCCCCCTTATCGCGCCTGGAACCATGAAGATTCCGTGATGAATCTGGCTATGTCCCTGATATTCAGAGGAGATAGTCCAGTTAGGCTATCGAAAAAGGCTGAGCCGAGGAATTTAAATCTTCTTCTGGCTTAAGAAGGACATTGACATAGCAGGTGGAGAACGGTCTCGTCCTCCTCCTCAGAGCCGCACCCTCGACATAGGTCGTTGGATTGCAGACCCAGTCTTTCAGCGTGCTTACCCATGACACAGTGTCCCGTAAGCACCGATACCGTTATGCTTATCGAGTGACGACTAAGGTTGAGCAGCCGATTTGTCCGTTTCAGGTTGAAAGTTGGCCAGGTTTGTCGGGAGATGTTGCAGGTCTGTTCCTCAGACCACAAATCGTTTGCTATTTTATAGTAAAATTGCTTGAGCATCAGTTTAACTGATGCAAGAGGAGCTCCTACAGCGAGAAAGGACGAAGCACCAGAGAGCAATGTACCCGCCCTGGCTAATTCGTCCGCCTCGCAGTTGCCTACAATGCCCATGTGCCTTTGCACCCAGAGTAGTGAGACATTGGAGCGTCTGGCTAAGGCATTTAGAGACTCACGGCAGTCCAGGACCAGCCTAGATGAGGTGGTCGCCCATGCGAGCGACTTGATAGCTGCCTGACTGAGTAGATGTGGATATCTGCCCTATGCGCGCTGTCGCGAATAAGCCAGATGGAGGAATGATATAACATAGGATATATAAGATTAACATAGGATATATAAGATTGACAACGCCCACCTGATATGCCTTTTCGCCACGCCCACTATAATAACAAATCAGCCATGATATATTTGTCACAGCAATATGGGTGTCAAACGATTTAGCGTGTCATTGCGGCAAACATAGGCTATAATATAATCGGCCACACCCACTTTCCGCGCCCACTAAACTAACAAAACAAAGCTACGGTACATGTCTGAAAATTAATGTTGATGTAAAATGTTTCTGTGTTTCATAGCGGTAAACATAGGCTATAGAAGGTTGACCACGCCCACCTTTTACGCATTCCTGCAATGCCCATTATGATGACAGAAATGAACTGTGGTATATTTGTGCAAAACAATATGGATATAAACAAATTTTGTGAGTCATTGCAGCAAATATCTATATATTGTATAAATAAATTAATGTATGTTTGTTTGTTGGTCCCACGACACTAAAACTCAAAAACTAGACAGCCGATTAGCTGAATGTATGTTGCTGTATGGCACCTCCCATACAACTTAAATTTTCAATATGGAATATCTTCGTAATGAGAAGTCGGACAGCATTAAAATTTCGTGCGGGGCCACCGTTTAGATGTGCCGTTTCACTGGTAAAATTTAATGGGCGTTGGACAAGAAGCGTGGCACATTTTAAATGCCGGTGTAACTTAGGAACTATAGCGTTCACATCAATGACACTCGGTACAAAAGTACGATTTAGTTGTGTTTTTCGATAGGGGGAATGGAGTGGGTTTTTGACAAGGGGCGTGGCACCGCCCATACAACTTAAATTTTCAATATTGAATATCTTCGGAATGAGAAATCGGGCAGCATTAAAGTTTGGTGCGGAGCCACCGTTTAGATGTGCCGTTTCACTGGTAAAACTTTGTGAGCGTTGGGCAAGGGGCGTGGCACTTTTTAAGCAACTCAAATGTTTTCAATAACTTTGGAACTACAAATCACACATCAAAGAGATTTGACACAAACTTACGATTTAGATGTGCCCTTCGATAGGAAGAGTGGGGTGGGTATTGGACGAGGGGCATGGCACCGCCCATAGAACCCAAATTTTTAATGTGGAATAGCTTCGGAACAATAAGTTGGAAAGGTTTGAAGTTTTGTCAAATTTGAAATGATTACGATTATTAATCATAATCAGTAATCGTTAATTTGATTATTTGATTAACTATTTTGTTCACATAAAATCTATAATAATACAACCCAACACAGACTCTACATTCATGGACCATTTACTATGTAAACACTGGGGGGTGGGACCTGAGGTACTTTACGTTAGCTTAGCTCTTCGCTCTCGCTAGTATTGTAGTTCTAGAGAGCTAGTGCTTGTAGAGAAGCTAGCGGTGCGCTGAACGTGGTCAGTCACGTTTTAACACTATCTCGATTGCACACGATCGTCTAGCGTTCAGTTGGCTATAATTTTTTCGACTTTTGCAAAAAATTGTGATATTTTTCCACTCAGTGATTAACTTCAAAAACAAACATGAATCCTGATCATGGTGGTGTTTCAAATGATCCGTCGGTGTCTTCAAAGAATTCCGGGGTTTCAACAGTAGCATTGCAATTGGAATCAGTAGCAGTTTGTGTGAAGTGTTCGGACCAGCAAAATAACGAAAATAAAAGCCTATGGCAAAACGACATCTAACTTTTTGGGACACTTAAAACGGAAACATGGCCCTGAAACAGCAGAGGAATGTAGAATGTATATGAAGGACAATAAGCAAAAGAAGAACAAAAATAATACAGTTCAGACTTCAAGGCAAACTCCAAAAGCACCTGTGACTCAAGAAAATTTTGATCGTAACTTGGTAAATTTTTTCGTTAATTCGATGATTGCTTTTCGAGCCATCATCATTAAGATGATGGAGGATTTAAATGTGCCAAATAGTGGAATCAAGATACCTGGGCGACGTTCCCTCAGAAAAAAATTGCTAAACAATCATTTGATCAGATTTGCGATATAAAAGAAAACCTAGCTGCAGTGAAATATTTGTGCACTACCGCTGATATATGGTCAGGGAAAAAGAGAAGTTTTTTAGTTGTTACAGTACCCTGGATTGATAATAACTACAAGAGGCGTTCCGCAGCTTTAGCTTGTCGCCGGTTTAAAGGGGCACACACCTTTGACCGCATAAAAGATTTGCTTCTGGAAATATTTTCAGATTTTGACATTGACCCCACGAAAATAGTATGTTCTGTTACTGACAATGGGTCAAATTTTGTGAAAGCGTTCAAGATATTCGGAGTAAATACAACATCCTTAATCGAATATGATGAAGATAATGGATCTTTAACCCCAAGTGGCAGCGAGAACGAGTTAAGTGAAGAAGAGCTTGAAGAGGAGAGTGAAGGAGAGTTTGAAGGAGAGTTCGGCAGGAGAAAATATAATATGTTAGAAGAAAATATAATATACGAAAATCCACAAAGCAGTTCATTACCATTTCACTTCAGGTGTAATGCGCATACTTTAAATCTGATTGCTAGTAAGGACGTCCAAGGGTTGTTGACTGACAAATCGACATGTCTTGGACAAATGCATTCCACAGTAATGGAAAAATGTAACGATTTGTGGAGTTCTGCTGCTCGCCCAAAATCAGCTGAGGTGGTACATAACATTCTCGGACATACGTTAACACGACCTGGCATAACTAGATGGAATAGATACTATGACGCTTTGAAAAGTTACTCTCAACTAGTCAAAGCACTTGGTATAAGAAATCCACTACGAGAATCTGAATTTCAATATATTGAGGAATACTGCCAATGCGCAGCTCCAGTTGCAACCGCTTTGGACGTATTGCAGGGCGATGATTCGATTTATGGAATATTACTACCTTGTCTGCACGCTGTAAAAAAAAATGCAGAAGATCACGACGACTCCAAATCTAAAATTCTGTGAACCACTTACTGAAAAATATCTACAAAGCATAGAGAGAAGATTTGAAGAGTTTTACACTCTTTCAAGTGAAACTGGTAAACATGCAGCCGTTGCAGCGCTGTCTTATCCACGATTTAAGAAAAAGTGGCTAGTATGTCTAACTACCGCTAATCAAAAGAAGTGTATAAACTTTTTTAAATTAGTCGTAAGGAAGGAAATATCAGAAAACTCAGAGCCTTTAACAGTAAAAAATGCAGTCAAAAATACACGCCACCGGGAAGATTTCTTTGATTTCAATTCCGACTCTGGCAGTGAAGCAGAATCAGTTGATGCTAAAAAGAGAGCGGATATGATCATTTCAAATTTGTTTGCCAAGGGAAGCCAAGAACTAGAGCTTCTAAAAAGTTATCCTGTTATAGGCAAAGTGTTTATTAAATACAACACACCAATGCCGTCCTCTGGCTCAGTAGAAAGGATGTTTTCTTATGCAACTATGCTGAATAAACCTAGGTCACACAAATTATCTGACGACTTATTTGAAAAAAGAGCAGTTATGAAATGTAACTTGAACATAAAAAAACAGAAATGTAAAGATCTAAGATTATTTAATTGAAAATATTTTTTTTAAATATCAATTCAGTGCGTTTGAACATTAGAAATTACTTTTTGAGTTTTTGAATAATTAATAAAAATGGTTTAAGAAATCTATTTCCCATTACTTCTTTTAGTTAGAATTGACAACATTGATGTATGTATTAGTTCATAGACAAGTTAATCAAGTTAATCAATTAATGATTAATGATTAACACCAATAATCAGGATTAAGATTACTTTTTTAATCATGATTATTTTAATCATGATTAATTTAATTTGATTAAAATTAATCAAATTAATTAATTGATTAAAAAACTAATTGATTAATGCCAACACTGATTGGGCATTACATAAAAGAGGCGTGGCATCGCCCATAGAGTGTAGTATGAAGATTTGATTTATTGGGCCCATTGACTTCAAGCTTGCGTGCAAAGCCGCAGGGCCCTACTAGTAAGTTATAAGCAAAAAAATACTTTTTTTATATAAAATTTTTAAAAACGGTTTTTTTTCTCGAAACCCCTCAATTATTAAGTTATAATAAATTTGTTACCATATTATAGCCTGTGGAATTCTCTTTACAATGAAATATAAAACATTTAAAATTTTTATGATTTTGCTTTTTTATTTACATTTAAATTGAGTTAAAAGCATCTGTTTGCAAAATTGAAATGGCGTTTATGAGAATTATTGCTCAGGCTCGATCTTTTGCAATCATAGGATTTGAATACAAAAATACTGTAAACACTTTACTAATCCCGATGCCCTAGTTACTCCCAAAGAGGGTTATTTTTTTGAAGACCGGCCGAAGGCCGGCCACATAAAAGGTATTTGAATGCAGAAATACTTTTGGCCGCAAAGCCGAAGTTACGATTATAAAGGTTATTGCTCGCGCGTCAAGGTTTCGAATACAAAAATACTGTAGGCACTTTATTGATCCCGATGCCGAAGGCCGGCCCCACAAAAGGTATTTGAATACAGAAAAACTGCAGTTTACTACCACCATGGAAAAATAAAACCAACACACAAATACAATTGAAGGCTTGTGGCGTCACGCAAAACATTCAATGCCGCAATACCATGAAAGCAAAAAAGGTTTTAACGGCTATTTGGCGAAATTTAAGCTTTTAAAATAATGTAAAGCTAGAAATCTAGATACTTTGAACAACCCCCTATTACCCAAAAGTGATGATGAAGGTGAATACGAAATAGCTTTGGACCTAGCGTCGTGTTAGAAAAAACAATAAAAATATATTTATAAAAACAAAAGTACACATTTTAATACTTCATTGTAAAGGGATTTCCACAGGCTATAATATGGTAACAAATTTATTATAACTTAACCCTTAACCACGTTGAAACGATGTGGTACATCGGATATTTTCCCCAGCACTTATGATCTCGATGGGTTCGAGAGTCCATAACCACTTCTCTCAAAACCCTATCTCCTAACCTTTATATTGGGATGTAATGCAGGTCGCCTCCTCGCGGTGCATCCTGGGTAACGCCAAATGACCTGCCTGACCCCCCCCCCCCCGGATATACGTATCGATTGGCACGACCCTGCTTTCGTCTCCGGACCTCTCCCAATTTCTATCTGGACTATGTTTGCTTTGGGCTGGTGGTCGTGGTATTCTGTTACCTGAGTACGCTGGAGTAACTGCCAGTGGAAATGGCTTCCAGGCTAATGCCACGGCTGCCTCCGTCCCGTTAAAACCCTGGCAGGCCTCGTGGTACGTTCAATGCCCGTCGCCGTTAAGTTGGTGGCGTAGGCGTCAGTTGAGTTCCACTCCTGACTTGCACTGGATCTGGCTCTGAGCAGCTGACCCCATAAGGGCAGCTGCCAACCCTTCGCATGGCCTCACTGCTTGCAAAGATAACCATGGGATCCTATAGTGACTACGCAATCGGGCGGCGAAAGCGGCCACGAGTGGGGACCCAACAGCCATGAATTTCAAAAATTCAAAAAACACGCCCAACCCACAGGGGACGCGCGCGCCTAGCCTGAGAGGGGGGCGCACGTCGATACCCCAGGGGACACGCCCGCTTAACCCGCAAAGGGAGCGGAAACCCGCCACTGCAGCTAGGGCTCCTATAGCTAGACAGCAGCAGGTCGGAACCATGGGCCACCCATCTTCTTCGGGCAACGCGACCGCTACCAGGCAAAAACCGCCGGGCGACCGCGTTTTGCCCCCAAAGCCCGCACTTGCTCAGGGCGGCAGACCTTCGGCGAAAAGCCCAGTTCAGCCTGCCCCTGTAGCCTCTCGCAGCGCCGCCCCCCCTTCAGGCGCTACCTCTAATGTCGCCCCCTCTACGCGGGCCTACAGGATCAGGAAGACAGCCTACAAGGTCCTGCACAGGCTGGAAAAGATTCCTCCGGGTGAACTCTCGGAGAGAGACAAAGCCTCCTTAGAATGGGCGAGGCAAAACATCAGGACCAAGAACACCTCGCCTCATGCCCTTCAATTCGCCTCCAAGCGACAGAGGTCGCGGGAGCAGCAGCAGCCCCCGCAAGTGGCTCAGGCCAGTAAGAGGCCGAGGCTTGCGGTACCGACTCCGACATCTGGTTGGACCTTCAGCGACGTCACCAAGGGTAGCCTGGTGTATGCTCTCGTTGACGCTAACAACGCGGACGGAGCGATCTCTGCGGAGAAATGGCGGACAGTCAGGTCGGCCCTACTGTCCGTCTATGATGAGGTTCTGGCGGCAAACCCAGGCCCACCTCCCAAGTGTAGGGACGCAGGCTGGCACCAAGGCCATGTGAAGCTGATGGCTTGCTCCGACCAGCGCTCTGCGGACTTGTTCCGTCTGGAAGTAAGCAAGCTGGAAGTATGGCCAGGTGCCAACCTGCGCGCGGTGCCCCGGGATGAAATCCCTAGCAGACCGCGCTCCAAAACCTGGGTTCCGGCTGAACCATCGGACCCAGCAGCAATTCTACGATACCTCCGGACCGGCAATCCGGAGCTCCCCATCCAATACTGGAAGGTTGCTTGGGTCAGCGAACCGCGTGGCTCTCTAAGGGAGGTGATGATAATCCTCAACAAGGAATCCCTCCAGCCACTTGCCGCCACCGGGGGTGTCGTCAGCTACGGCTTCGACTCGGTCACATTGCAGGTATACCGAGGTGACCAGTCCCACTCCGACCCGCAGAACCCACTAGGGGTAACACCGGGGCCTTCTGCGGTGCCCCTCGCCCGTGACACCGCCTCCGAGGACGGCGCCGACAGTGTCGTCTCCGCCTCGGAAATGATCGGCGACTTTTTCGAAGGCCTTGAGGTAAGGACCGAAGGTGATCCTGACGACGAAAATATCTCGCTGTCCGACCTTGACGACATTTTCGTCGGGAGAGAGGATGGCGACGTCACGGTGGTCGACGCTCCTAGAGATGGTGGGGATACTCCAAATTAATCTCCACCACTCTAAGGCGGCTTCGGCTGCCCTTCTCCTCCGTCTGGCATCTAGCAGGGAGGACGTCGTGCTAGTCCAAGAGCCATGGATCTTTGAGAATCGGGTTCGAGGGCTCAGCCTCAACGGATACAGAACGGTATTCCATCACGGCGCAGGTAAAATCAGGGCCTGCACCCTCATTAGAGACTCCATTAATGCCTCTCTTCTTCCTAGGTACTGCGACGGGGATTGCGTGGCCATAGCTGCTGAGATACACTCCCGGGTCTACTGGATTGTATCCAGCTATATGGCACACGACCACGGGCCTACACCTCCTTACGGGCCACTGAGGGAGGTAACCGCAGCAGCCAACGAGCGAGGCATCCCGCTCATTATCGGAGCGGACGCCAACGCACACCACGATGCCTGGGGTAGCAGCGACCAGAACGAACGAGGTGAGTCGCTTTTTCAATTCATATTGAATACTAACCTAGGCATTGCTAATAGAGGGAGGGAACCAACATTCCTTACCGCTGCTCGGAGGGAGGTTCTGGACGTCACACTGACCAACGCGCTCTCTGGGCATCTGGTCAGGGACTGGTGGGTTTTGGAGGAGTGTTCCTTCTCCGACCACCGGTACATCAGTTTCCGTTTGGACCTGAGTACACCGGCCAGACCCCCCTTCCGCAACAAGCGTAGGACAAATTGGGAGATTTTCCGTTTGTCCCTATCTTCTAGTCTAACCTTATCTCCCCCGCGGCTCCTGTGTCCAGGAGACATCGAGACCGCGGTGGCCACTTTAACTAATTCACTTAGTCGTGCTTCGTCTGCTGCTTGCAAGCCTAGGATTTACCGGGGCAAGCCAAAACCACCTTGGTGGAGCGCCGAAATCGCTAGGTTGCGGTGTACATGCAGACGCTCTTTCAACGCGGCCAAGAGGGACAACACCTGGGACGCGTATAGATCCGACCTCAAAGCCTTCAAGCAGGAGGTCAGGCGGGCAAAGAAGGAATCATGGGAATCCTTTTGCGGCAGTATCGAAAGTGTCTCGGACATCGGCCGGCTCCGCAAGATTCTCAGTAGCTCTCCGTCCATTCCCACCACCATTCAGAAGGCAAACGGTGAGTGGACGGAGTCCAGCGGGGAAACCCTGGAAGTGTTAGTTGACGCGCACTTTCCGAGGAGTACCCCCACCTCTGCCGAAGCGGCAGTTCCGGGGGAACCACATTCTTGGTCCTTAACGGACGTCCGCATCGATTACACCATGGTCACGTGGGCCATTAACTCCTTCAAGCCTTTTAAATTTCCGGGACCGGATGACGTCATTCCAGCTGAGCTGCAGCAAACCACGGAATCGACGGTGCCATGGCTCGTTGCGATCTTTAAGGCGTGCTTGGAATGGGGATACATCCCCCTCCCATGGCGGGAGGTGGATGTAGTCTTCATTCCCAAGGCCGGCAAGACCTCGCACGTCAAGGCAAAGGATTTCAGGCCAATAAGTCTGACATCATTTCTCCTAAAGACCCTCGAGAGGATACTCGACGTCCATATTAGGAGCCTTATAGACCCAGCTCTTCTTTCGGAGTCGCAACATGCCTACACAAGGGGTAGGTCAGTTGAATCTGCGTTGCACTCCCTGGTCGACTATATAGACAGGTCGCTAACATACAAAGAGTACACCCTGGTGTCTTTTGTAGACATAGAGGGCGCATTTAATAATGTCTGCCCTCTAGCGATAGGGGTTGCTCTTTCGGAACTTGGCGTTGGCAGTAAATTGATAGATTTCATCAGCGCCCTTCTTAGCAGCCGTTGCGTAAACTCTACGTTAGGGACGGCGTGTCTTCGCAGGTCAGTCATAAGGGGAACCCCCCAGGGGGGCGTTCTGTCGCCACTCCTGTGGAATCTAACCCTGAACAGACTGCTTGTCAAGTTAGCGGCTGTTGGCTGCAGGGTCGTCGCCTACGCCGACGATGTTGCAATGGCCATAGCCGGCAAATTTCCAAGTTTGCTCTCCGAACGGATGAATCACTTCTTGGTCATCCTCTCCTCATGGAGCAGCTCCTGCGGCCTTATGGCCAATCCGGAAAAGACGGATCTTGTTCTCTTCACAAGGAAGTACAAAGTCCCGACTCCCAGCCCTAAATGGAACCCCGCTCAAACTGAGCAACGAGGTGAAATACCTAGGGCTCATATTAGACTCTAGGCTTACCTGGAGCGCGAACGTCGCGGAAAGGGCGAAAAGAGCCTCCAGAGCCATCTACTGCTGCAAACGGGCGGTGGGTGCCAGATGGGGGCTCCAGCCACGCGTCGTTTCCTGGCTTTATGAAGCAGTGATTGAGCCTATCCTACTCTACGGAGAGGTTGTCTGGTGGCCTGCGGCGGATAGCTGGATTAACCTGAAGCAGCTCGACAGGGTCAGGAGACTTGCTGCTACTCTCATAACTGGAGCCATCCGTTCCACGCCTACTAAGGCGCTTTTTGCTTTCCTTAACTGGGTCCCTTCGACCCTGCTAGTCAGGCAGGCCGCCAAGATTGCCGCTGTACGGCTAAATACCATATGCAGTTGGGCACGAGCGGACCAAGGCCACTCTAGAATCCTCGGGCTGGACCTTCCAACCCCGACTCACGTTGACTATACAGTCCTTCCCCCTAGCTTTGAGCGTAAGTTCACTATAGGGATACCTAGCAGGAGCGACTGGACGGATGGCCGTCGCACAGTGGCATTTTTGTTCAATCTAGTCGCTCGAAATTAAAATTTTTATGGATGAATTATTGAGTTTTTTTATGTAATCTGTTCACCTGATATCCACAGTGGATAACGGTTATCACCCTTTCTTCTTAACGTTATTTCTAGCAAAGCAATCTGCTTACAAAGTGAGAGTTTTTGAAGTTTTGCTTTTTTAGTGCCGAAAACGCTGCACGTGAACGCGTACTTCTAATACGAAAATTTGTGCTGTAAAGTTAAAAACCTCAATCTTTTGTGTTATATCTTGAAAACTACACGTAAGTATATTTGTTTACATATATTTTCAATATGTTGTGTTTGTTTCTTTTGTAAAATTTTAACTTTAAAAAAGTGTCCTATTTTTTGTGTGTGAAATATATGAAAATGTGAATTCAAAATGTTGCCAAAAGTTCGAATTGCGCCGCATTACTATAATTTTTAGTTACTTACAATATTTGGTCATTTCTTAACGTATTCCTTAGGGATTTTGCTGCCCCTAGCTGCCCCTTTTCGAAAAATGGCAATAACAAGAAGAGAGCTATACAACTTGTGGGTTGCAGAACGCAACCAACAACAAAAAGATAAAGTCGTTCTAGAGCATGTCTGCACTAAATTAGATATAGATAAGGAAAATGAAGTATATACTGATTGTTGCAAAATATTAAACATTTTTTTAACAAATTTGCGTTCGAGATGGGTGCAAGCAAACAGGACACGCCAGAAGTTTCTGGACAAATTTGCTTCATGGCTTGATTCAAACATTGATTTTCCTCATGTGACTTGCTTGCAACATCCCGGAAGACCTTAAAAAAGGTTTAACGATCTTAGTGATTCGGCAAAAAGAAAGAGAGTGGCACATTTAGTGGAAAAATACACTTACGCTGAACTTGCATACGCTGCACGAGTGAGCCTGCATGCCTCTGGACTTCGAGATGTTGCAAGTGTGTTAAAAGAAATTACTGAATCGCCACCCGAAAGAGAAAATGAAATAAAAAAAGCATCTACCCTTTTTCGGATCAATGCGATCGATACACGCCCGAGGAAGCGTTATCTTTGTATGTGGATGCGCATTTGTCAAAGTTTTCCTACACACTTCTGCAACAAGGCGCAAAAGCAAAGAATGCAAATATTTATCCTACTTATAATATATTAATATCAGCAAAAAAACAATGCTACCCAGAGGAAATTACTATTGCAGAGACAGAAGCTGAAATAAAGCTTCAATCACTTATAAATCACACAGTACAGAGGATAATGCAAGTGCAAGATAGTTTTGTAAAACAGAATATAGATCAGCTTCGGCAGGGGTTAACGCTATCAATTAAATGGGGTTGTGATGGAACTTCCGATCAGTCTAATTACAATCAACGATTTGAAGGCGACAATCAAAACCGAAGTGACAGCAGTTTGTATGTTGTTTGCATGGTTCCGCTGCAATTGAAATCCAAAGACGGCAAAATAATTATTTGGAACAATAATGCTCCATCATCGACACGGGTTTGTCGCCCCATAAAGCTTTGTTTTGCGAAGGAAACTTCCGATATAATCAGAGCTGAAGTCTTAAAAATAAAAGAGCAAATTTCTGCACTGCAGCCTTCTGTTGTTAAACTGGGAGGCGAAAGTATCTTTATAAGTCATGATATGCATCTTACAATGATAGATGGAAAAACATTTAGTGCCATTAGTGACACATCGGTGCAAACATGTGGAATATGCAAAGCAACACCTAAAGATATGAATAATTTAGATCTAATTTACAAACGTTACTGCAACGAATCATTGTACCAATATGGTCTATCCACGTTACATGCTTATATACGATTTTTGGAATGTGTGTTAAATATTGCGTATCGTCTTAACATAAAAGTTTGGAGGGTTGCTTCCAATGAACATAAAGCTGCGTGTATACTGTAGAGATAATTCGGCAGAGCTCTATCTACTCTCGAACTCTCGTCTATCAAATGTGTTTACACTATAGAGGATCTCTACTAGAGATTTGACTCTACGTAGAGTTTGATGAACTCTATACGACGATGAACTCTATTCGACGTATACACTATGACAATTTTTTCTCTCGGCTAGAGCTCTAGAGCAAAATTGTATGAAAAATTTTTTAATTCTTGCGAACGAAATTCGGAAAAATAAGTGCGCGCCAGAAGCAAGCAGCAGCTGCGGTTATAGTTTATTTGAAGAAGAATTAAAAAAAAGAATCAGGAATGTTGGGTGCGAAATTGGATCGCGAAACGGCAAAGTGCGGGTGTTTATCGGGAGCTGCTTGGTGACTAGCGTTTTTTTGTATTTGGCGAAACGAAGTCAATACCGCCAATTCTAAAGCTGCGTGTACACTGTAGAGAAATTTCGGCAGAGCTCTATCTACTCTCGAACTCTCGTCTATCAAATGTGTTTACACTATAGAGGATCTCTACTAGAGATTTGACTCTACGTAGAGTTTGATGAACTCTCTACGACGATGAACTCTATTCGACGTATACATTATGACAATTTTTTCTCTCGGCTAGAGCTCTGAACAATTTTTTAATTCTTGCGAACGAAATTCGGAAAAATGAGTGCGCGCCAGAAGCAAGCAGCAGCTGCGGTTATAGTTTATTTGAAGAAGAATTAAAAAAAAAGAATCAGGAGTGTTGGGTGCGAAATTGGATCGCGAAACGGCAAAGTGCGGGTGTTTATCGGGAGCTACTTGGTGACTAGCCGCCGTAGCTCAGCTGAATAGTGCGTAGGGCCGCGAGTCAAATGCGACGCTCGAACCCAGGTTCAAGACTCCGTTGCTGCTAACACCGAAAAAAAGAAAAACAACAATTTTTCATTCGGCGGCTGTCCTCTCAGCAGGAAATGGCAAACCTCTGAGAGTAAAATTGGGTATGAAAAAGCTCCCAACTCGCCGTTCGGAATCGGCATAAAACTGTAGGTCCCTTCCAACCCTGTACAAATTCGCACAATTCGGCTGTCGTACCAGTCAATTATTATTAATTATTACTTGGTGAATTGGCGTATGCCAATTTTTTGCAAATGTCATACACAAATTTTAAAGCATTGCTACAAATAGTGGCCCCGGTAATCGCAAAAAAAGACACACATTTTTGTGACCTTGCGATTTCTTGCTACAGGTGAATACATACATAGTACATATTTTTGAAAGATTTCTAAGTTTAATGCGCTTTTTTGTAGTTGGCGAAACGAAGTCAATACCGCCAATTCACAGAGGGAACTATGGGAATACGTCCGTAAAAGCAAAATACGTTCAAAATATCTTTAAAGAATATTTGTTCAGCTTAGGAGGGGAAATTCCATGGCAATACACGCGTATTTAGACCCTTTGTTTATAAGCCTTGTTTCTGTTACATATATGCATTTAAATTATAAAATAAATTACTTATACTGTACACATGTGTATGACCATTTACATTAACCCAATTGGTACCGGGAGCTTGCTCCCGGGGCGCTTATCAAGGCTTAATTTTGATACGCTGTGCTTTTGAGCACCGTGGGGTTAGGCCACACTGTGGCGGCACTCACGTAAAAAATTCGACGTTCAATGTACACATGTGTATGGGTATACAATACAAGTGCAAATATTTACTCACTAAATTTGAAATCGTGTTACAGGACTGCCCAGCTTTTGATACAAAATTTAAAGCAGTGAAAACCTCCCAACGGGAAACGTACAACTCGCCAGAACCAGATCCACTTTTCTTTTGTTTGATTTTTCTTATTTCGCCGTTATATTGGCACCGCAGATTGCGCCACTTTGCGGCCACTTCTTTTACGCCAATGTTCAATTTTTCGGCAATTTCCAACGATATCTAAAGTATTTTTTATTCATGTAGTTTAACAATTATTTACATATATGTAAACGTTAAAATTAACGTTAAAGTTTATGAAATAAAATTTTCAAAGGGTCAAACTGGTTAATAAGGTAAAACAATGTAATGGGCCCGAACGACATTTACCGGTTTGCGTAGAGTCCACTGGAGCTATCCCATAAATCGGTACTTGACTCGTACATCGATATCAGTTGAAATGTTTTATCCTTTGTCAAGATCCCACCATTACTTTCGCTTCGTTGCTTCTTCGGCGCTGAAGCCATTGCGTTATTTATTATTGTTTGTTTGGTGGATATTTCGATGCTATTTTCAGTTGAAATCACATTTTTAAAAACATTCATAAATCCTGAAATTATGTACTATGCATTCATATAAACAAAAAAACCTGCATGCGAGAGTTCTAAACTCTATTGAACTTGTTCAATAGAGCTAGAGCTCTGGTAAAGCCAATGAAAAAAGTGTCTACACTACGAAAAACTCTCGACTAAAAAATCTCGGCTAGAGACTGTGACGAGCTCTCGTGGAGAGCTCTACTGAGTGTCTAGACTTCTCTAGGCGAGATTTTTCTCTAGCTCTCGGTATTTTTCTCTACAGTGTACACGTAGCTTAAGGAAATTTTTGAAAATGATAAAAAAAAACATCCAACAAAACATAGCAACACGGCCAGTCGTTTTTTTGAACAGTTTTCGTTAGCTGCTGTTGCAACTGGGGTAGATGAAAATCTAATCCGCCGATTTGGCGTTATACTAAACTGTTTGTCGAGTGGGTTCGCCATTGCAAATGAGAAGTTTTCCAACTACTGCACAGAAACAGCAATAACATATGTGACACTTTATGGATGGTATCCTATGCCAGCGAGCGTGCATAGAATATTACTCCATGGCGCTGAAATCATAAATTCGTGCTCATTACCAATAGGCATGATGTCGGAAGAAGCTTTGGAGGCTCGCAACAAAGATATAAGACGTTATAGAGAATCAAATACAAGGAAAACAAGTCGTTCCGAAACAATGGAAGATCTTCTTCATGCCTTACTTTTTACTTCTGATCCTCTAATAACATCCATATCCAAAACCCGCAAACGAGCCTTCAAAAACGGTAATGGTTTCAACGACGAAGTTCTTTCCCTACTCACAGATCCTCAATACGCTTCCACAATGGAAGCACACACAAATTGCTGAATAATATCTGTAAGTTTGTTAAGTTTTTATAGTATAAAAGTTTATTTTATGCTTAGATTGGTTAAGTTCATTACTTTGTCTTTTGCTTTAAATGTACTAAATGTAATGGTACGTAATGTACCATGTCCCGATAACTTAGATTGGTTAAGTTAAATACTTTGTATTTTGCTTTAAATTGACTAAATTGGTAATGTACCACAAATGGGCGTGGTCGTTGACCGATCTCGAAAATTTTTCGGTATCTGATTCCGGAGTATCATATTGTGGCGCGTTGTAACTGGGTCCCCAAATGCAACGCTGCACATGTCGAAAGTAAAAGCTGAGCCTGGCAGCACTGAGCCTAACAGCACTGCTGCCACCTTCCTTTTTGTTCTTCTTTTCTGGATGTCTTCCGCCAGCGGCACGTGCCGCGCTACCAAAAAATATATTTGGTATATACAATAATTTTAAGGAATCTAAAGAACGTTTGTAATAGTGAGAATAATAAAAAGTAATTTCATCATATATATAAACCACAATTGGTGACCCCGACAACTGGCATTACGAAGACCGCAACAAGCCAGCCTGAACGTACAACTTTAGACCAGAGGCAACACGCGACCTCGAGAACATCGCACAGGCCCCGACAACGGAGTTAACACGGAATGCCAAAGGCAGAGACCGCGATGGAGTCCGGTAACCAGGCTGTAGATTTTACAGCCGCCCCAAGCGACGAGCAGCCACGCGGGAGCGACGCACAACACGAGATTGCGAAAGTCACAGTCAAAATTCCGCCATTTTGGCACGCGAGGCCCGAACTATGGCTGGCACAAGTCGAGTCGCAATTTATTGCGGCCGGCATAACGAGTGACAAATCCAAATACCACACCGTAGTCGCCGCTATAGAAAGCAACGTACTAGCGCAAATAAGCGACATAATTCTGAATCCGCCAACGACCGAGATGTACAAAACCCTAAAAACACGAATACTGGAGCAGTTCGCCGATTCCGAGCAAAAGCGTTTAAAGAAGCTACTGCAAGATTTGGAGCTGGGCGACACACGACCATCACATTTGCTACGCGAAATGCGTCAACTGGCCGGCAACGAGATGAACGACGGTATGATGAAATCGATTTGGCTGAGCAGATTGCCGCAACACATACGGGCAATAATCTCTATCAGCACCGAACCACTAGAAAAAATCGCTTTGCTCGCAGACAAGATATGCGAGGTCAGTGACGGCCCGTACGTACACTCGGTAGCGGTGAAGAGCGCGGAGGCAAGCTTGTCGCAGCAAATATGCACCCTGACACGAGAGATAGCCGAGATCAAAGCCGAAGTTCAGCAGCGCGGGAGACATAGACGGAGATCAAGTTCACGCAGACGCACGAGCACGCCAGGCAGCGGAAATGATGTATGCTGGTACCACAAGAAATTCGGCGAAAAAGCAACTAAATGCAGGGAGCCATGCACTAAGGCTTTAAACTAACGGCCCTGTCACCAACGACGGTACGTGACAGGCCCGCCGAGACTAGTCGCCGTCTCATCGTCGTCGATCAAAACAGCAAAATAAAATTCTTAGTGGACACCGGCGCGGAGGTCAGTGTCATACCACCCACACCAGCGCAACGGCAGCAGCCAAACGCTGACTTACAATTGTACGCCGCAAACAAATCGAAAATAAAAACGTACGGCGAAAAACTACTCTGTTTGAACATCGGGCTGCGCCGAAACTTTCCGTGGCGGTTCATTGTTGCCGATGTTTCACAACCTATTCTGGGAGCTGATTTCCTGGCACGATTCAACATTTTAGTCGATTTACACAAACGCAAGCTAGTGGATAGTCTAACCAGCGCATCTCAAGTCTGCGCTATTCGAGAAATCAGCGACGAATCAGGTAAATTGTCATTTTTTAAACACGACTCACCCTTTCGAGAGCTACTGAGCGAGTTTAAGGAGCTGACACAACAGAGCACGGTTGTTAAGAACGTTAATCACGATGTAACTCATTTTATCATCACAAAAGGCCCTCCAGTCTTTTCAAGACCTAGACGTTTAGCGCCCGACAAGCTGAAAGCAGCGAAAGCAGAGATAAAGCGCTTCTCGACGCAGGTATTTGCCGACCGTCACGAAGTCCATGGGCGAGCCCTTTACACATGGTGCAGAAGAGGAACGGTGAGTGGAGACCGTGTGGGGATTACAGACGGCTGAACAGCGTTACCGAGCCCGATCGCTATCCCATTCCACACCTTCACGATTTCACTCACACACTGCACGGATGCAAAATTTTTTCAACAATCGACTTGCGCCGTGCGTACCACCAACTTCCGGTAGAACCAGCCGATATCCCAAAGACAGCCATAACGACACCGTTCGGCATGTTCGAGTTCGTATATATGTGTTTCGGGCTGCGCAACGCTGGACAGACTTTTCAACGTTTCATGGACCACCTGCTGCGAGATCTCGACTTTGCTTGGCCGTACCTAGACGACATTTTGGTTTCCTCCAAAGATGAGCAAGAGCACCGACGTCACTTACGTGCGGTATTCGAAAAGCTACGCGAATTCGGCCTCATCATCAACCCTTCGAAATGCGTCCTCGGAAAACCAGAGGTAACGTTCCTCGGATATATTATCACGCCGCAAGGGGTAAAACCACCCCCAGAGAGGGTAAAGGCTATCATCGAATTCAAGAGACCGGAGCGTGCGTGCGACTTACGACGTTTTTTGGGTATGTTAAATTTTTTTCGTCGTTTCTTGCCCAAAGCAGCGGCTAGCCAAAGCGTTTTGTCCAGCCTGATAAAGGGAAACAAGAAACACGACACATCGAAAGTAGAATGGAGCGAAGAAGCAAACGAGGCTTTTCAGCGTTGCAAAAACGAGTTAGCCAGAGCATCATTATTGGTTTTTCCTAAGCCTGGAGCACCATTAGCTCTAAATGTCGACGCGTCCGGCACAGCATTAGGCGCCGTGCTACAACAACACGACGGCGAACAGTGGCGACCCCTAGGTTTCTACTCGGAGCGGCTCAGCCCAGCACAGCAGCGATACAGCACGTACGATCGCGAACTTTTAGGCGCGTATAAAGCTGTAAAATACTTTCGACACATGGTTGAAGGACAGCAATTTTGCATTTATACGGATCATAAGCCATTACAATTCGCTTTCCAGCAAAAACTGGAAAACGCTTCGCCCAGACAGATTAGGCACCTCAATTTTCTCAGCCAGTTTACGACGGACATCCGTTACCTGCCCGGAAAGGAGAACGCCATAGCTGACGCACTATCCCGTATCGACGCAATCCACACGACACAAACAATCGACTACGCACAGCTGGCGAAGAGCCAGTCAACAGATGACGAACTCCAGAGAGTGAAAAACAACAACTCCAGTCTCGATCTCAAAGCGCTTGTCGTTCCTGGTACCGATGCTAAAATTTATTGTGACGTAAGTACGGGTAACGCACGACCTTTTCTTACAGAACCTTTTCGAAGAATCGGGTTTGATTCAATTCACAACATATGTCACGGTGGAGCGGCTAAAAGCATAAAACTAGTTGCAGAAAGATTCGTTTGGCCAAATATGAGGAAAGATTGCCGCGAATGGACCAAAGGCTGCCTGGCCTGCCAAAAAGCAAAAATCCAACGCCACAACAAATCGCCGGTAGCAAGGTATTTACTAGCGGGTAAGAGATTCGAACACGTTAATATGGACATCGTAGGCCCATTACCCCCATGTAAAGGCTATCGATATTGCCTCACTTGCATCGACCGTTACACGCGATGGGTGGAGGCCTACCCCCTCGAAAATATCACAGCCGAATCAGTCGCATTCGTTTTCTACACCAATTGGATAAGTCGATTCGGCGTGCCATTGAGAGTCACCACCGATCAAGGACGTCAGTTTGAGTCATCATTATTTCGCGACCTAAATCGCCTTTTGGGTACGCAACATCTGAGAACAACTGCGTACCACCCCGCTGCAAACGGCATTATAGAGCGTAGCCACCGAACACTCAAAACGGCGATCAAGTGTTACCAAACGCAAAACTGGGTCGAGGTGCTGCCGCTAATTTTGTTGGGCTACCGCGCATCTTACAAAGAAGACGTAAAGGCTACGCCAGCGGAGCTAGTCTACGGTGAAACTATCCGGCTTCCTGGGGAATTTTTCCACCATTCGCAAAGCGACAGCAACGGCCTGGTGGAAGAAGACTTCGTTCACAACCTAAGAACAAAAATGCGCGAATTGACACCTACGCAAACAGCAGATCACGCCAAACCACAAATTTTCATCGAAACACAACTCGACAAGACACCCTGCGTTTTCGTCAGGACGGACGGAGTACGGCGGCCACTGCAAACCCCGTACGAAGGTCCATATCCTGTGCTTAAACGATGCGACAAATATTTCAAGATCGACATTAACGGGAAACAGACCAACGTGAGCATCGACCGTCTTAAGGCAGCGTACATCGTCAACGAAAGCCAAAATGTTTCGGCGGCAGGCGAGCAATCGGAATACCGAACACGTTCTGGACGACGAGTTCGTTTTCGTTTTTAAGAGGGTGGAGTAATGTGGCGCGTTGTAACTGGGTCCCCAAATGCAACGCTGCACATGTCGAAAGTAAAAGCTGAGCCTGGCAGCACTGAGCCTAACAGCACTGCTGCCACCTTCCTTTTTGTTCTTCTTTTCTGGATGTCTTCCGCCAGCGGCACGTGCCGCGCTACCAAAAAATATATTTGGTATATACAATAATTTTAAGGAATCTAAAGAACGTTTGTAATAGTGAGAATAATAAAAAGTAATTTCATCATATATCTAAACCACAATATCAACACATGACCTTAATTTGAATGTCATATGTTTATTTTTCAGCTTGTAATTAATTTCGAGCGACTAGATTGTACAAAAATGCCACTGTGCGTCGCTCCTTGCCAACCGCTGTTGAAATCTTCACAGACGGCTCTAAACTTGAGAATAGGGTCGGATGTTTGGGGGCCAGTTTCTCGGCTCGTCTCCCTGACCACTGTAGCGTCTTCCAAGTGGAGACCATGGCAATACTGCTGGCAGTGGAGCGGTTGCAATCGAAACCCCCATTCCCTCGGCTATATGTATCTTCTCAGATAGCCAGGCAGCAATCAAATCATTGATAGGTACATATACCTCCTCTAAACTGGTTGCAGAGTGCCGGGCCGCTCTGAATGACATATCGGAGCATGCCAGGATTCACCTGAGTTGGGTCCCGGGGCATAGTGGCAACTGCGTGGCAGGCGAGTTGGCCAGAAAAGGCACTCTACTTCCAGCACCTACTACACAGTGTAGCATCCCCCTTGCGACCGTCAAGTTGATGGTCAGGCAGGCTTATCTCCGCCTGGCTAATCGATCCTGGGCGGAGGAGAACCTCTGTAGGATCTCCAGGGAAACCTGGCCGTCGCTTAACCAGGGCAGAACACGCGAATTACTGCGACTAAAGCGGAATCTATATATTTATTTGAATAAGGGCGCTGAGATCTCGCTATCCACACATCGTACAATATCATATGATACATCATTTTAAAGCTCTTAATGAGCATATTTGCACAAAACTGTCAAAATGTGGATTGATAAAGCCTATCGGGAGATATTTGCATCGAAAATTGCATTAATTTCCCTACTGGAAACAGCATTGCTCTTTACGTTTATCAAATCCAATCAGAAAGCTGTGCGCTTGAGCAAGAAGATGGGAATAAGCAAACAATCAAAATCGTGCATAGAACCCACACGTTCCACACACGCATGTGGTGAGAGCACGGTTGCCAACTTTTCTATTTCAGAAAGCACTAAAACAAACGCTAAACAGACGCGTTTTTCCACTTACATTTTTTCCAAGAATGAATTAATCTTTGTGTCTTTGAAATAAAAATAAACACTAGAAACGCACCAAGCACCAAACTCTATATTTTTCGCGTTTTCATTTCCAAAAAGCACAAATTTTAATGCGAAAAGCACTAAGTTGGCAACAGTGGGTGAGAGCGTTACTTTACATGCCACAGCGTTGTTTTATTTGCGCTCTTTGTTTGCGCACACTGCAGCGAGTTTGCGAAAGCACATCGTCGTGGCGGGGGATGATTGTTAGGAGAAAATGATATGCTGTTGTGATCTTCTTACGCCGGCGAAAGGCTGAAATTTCGATTTTCTTTTTCTCTTTAGCTCTTGTTCTTCTTTGATGCTAGCCAGTGTTGCTATGTCCCAAATTTGGCATTTTTATGTTTTGTTTTGATCACGTTATTCTAAAGAGTCCAACTCAAATCTTACAAAAAAGTAGTTAGAGTTCTTTTTGAAAAATGGCAACATCAACTACAAAAATAAGAAACAAAATTTTAACGAAGGGAGGAAGTTTGTTGCTATAATTCAACATTAACCACATCGGTCTTTTTAAAAGAGGATTACTTCACTCATGGCCAATTGTATGTAGCGTTAAGTCGGGTGCGATCATCATTAGACATAAGAGTGCAATTATTGGCACATAAATTAAACACAACGGCGAATGTACTATTTCACGAAGTACTATAATGCAAAAAATATACATTACATTTTAGTTACATAAACGAAATGGTGGTTTTTTTGTTTACACCCGAATTTCGGGAGTTACAACTAGTTCCATCTATTCCACAGTTTCTGTGCTAACGGGACACTGGACGAACGGCGCACACGCCAAGAGACTCGGCCTCCCCTTCAATGACCATTGCCGCAGCTGCGACGATGAGAGCGAGGAGGAGAGCGTTGAGCACCTGATGTGTCACTGCCCAGCACTAGCGAGGAGACGAATCCGGGTGCTGGGAGCGCCGTTCTTCAGCAATTTGGCCGACCTTACAGGACCCAGCATCGGCCGCATCGCCCGATTCATTGCGGAATCGGGATGGCTCCTGCCCAACACCCGGGGGGGTGTGCAATCCTGAAGGGCGGCCACGTCCTTCACGTGGTATCACAACGGGCCGCAATATGGCCTACGTGAGCTCTTCAGCTGCCACCCTAACCTAACCTAACCTTTATATCCTTTCTGAACCAACGCAATGCCTCGCATTAATAGGGGTCATCCCCTGCGCGTCTGTTCGAGTCAAAACAAAAACAAAAAAAAAACCTTAACGTGTAACGTCGCGTCAATTATGCCCTGCTGAAACTGGCTATACCTTGTAGCTCGGAGGGGGAGGGGGCTGGAAAAAATTATACACTAGAAAGCTACTAGCTCCCCAAGCGCCGACAGTTTAGTGCGAAAACAGCAGTTGTGAGAGCCAGATCAAATTTGAAAAGTGCACAAGTGACCCGACGTTACACAGTACCGTGATCAAACGCCGGATGTGAGTAAATTGGGTTTTCCTATATTTTGATGGCTTTTCACTAGAATTTCATGTTTTCCATGAGGAATTAAAAAATTTTTAGTTCAAGCCATGTCGCAACGATCGGAAGCTGAACTTGGTCACGCCCCACGCGATCGAAACGAGGAAGTAAATTATGGCGACAATACTTATGATTGTGAAGATGAGGAACACGTCGAAGATCAGGACAAGCGACACAGGTCAAGCGACACAGAAGTTTCGTGTGAGGAAGCAGATACTGATGAAGAGTTTGGTGAAGATAAAGAGGAGGAAGAACAAGCACGAGTACCGCGAGAAAGAAGACGCCGATTCGTATTTGGCAAAGAGAAGTTAAAGTGGAGTCTTGATACTACACAAAAGCCGTACGAATCGTGGAATTCTCTGATTACGGATAGCATAATGGATTTGATACTTAACCCTTTCGATCCCGAATTTTACCCTGTGTCTCGATATAACTTTTTGGTATTTAAATCATGAAACAGTTGCCTCAAAAGTGTGCACACGACATTTGAACTCGCCACGCCTCTTTGTTAGAGTTCTAGATCTAGTTTACTTTTGAACAATTTCAGCTTAAAACGGGTTTAATAAATTTTGTATCAATACAGAGAAATTATTTAATATTTATGGAAAAATACAAAATTATCACTTTCTGATTTTATTTAACCATTATTAAAGAAACAGGGTTTTGATCAAACACGCCCAATTCGTAGACTTCAATTAGAACACAAACTTTCCCTGATATCGCTGCAAATTATTGAAAATAATTTTGGGGATAACAGTAAAATTTTTGTAATTTGCTTTGAATTCACTTCTAAAAATATTAATTTGTTGGTGCCTACTTAAATTAAACCCATAAATTAATCGTAGCTTTTGCCTCTTTCCCATGGAACCTTATGTTAAGTAAATATATTTTATTTTTTTCTTGTTCACTCCTCTCTGGAGCGTAGGGCCTCCACAAGACAGCATTGTGTTGGTTACGTTAATCGGTTGTGGTGTTCTGCCAGGGTAGGTGATTGGCCTGCCGCAGGTAGCCCTGAGTGATGGGGCTGCCATCTAACGCCGCTTAGGAACGTCGCACACTGGGGTAATTCATGGCGATTTTGGCGATTAATACACCCGGACTATTTAGACATAAAAAAGTATTAGGTTTAGTCTGTTCATATGCTATATTGGTCGGGAGCCCACCTTTGTTACGGCTACCAGAAGGGAAGTTCTAGACATCACTCTGGTCTCGGGGGACCACGCTGACGTGGTCCGCCACTGGAAGGTGTCCAATGACATATCTTTCTCGGACCATAATTATATACTATATCGCATAGACGCACTAGTCCCGAAACCATCCCCCTTCAGAAACAGGAGGCTGATGGATTGGGACAGATACAGACAAATTCTTGCTCACAATCTCCAACCGCCTGAACCCATAGCACCCGGCTCGACGGGGGAGCTGGAGGTTCTAGTGGAGACTGTTACTACGGCCTGCAATAAGGCCTCCGAGTCTTCCTGCCCTAGGGTCATACCTAGGGGCAAGCCCAAACCACACTGGTGGACAACGCAAATCACATATTTGCGACGAGAATGCAGGAAGCTCTTCAACAGGGCTAAAGCAGACAATACCTGGCCATCCTACAAGGAGGCCCTACGACGCTACAAGCTCGCACTCAGATCTGCCAAACACAATTCGTGGTCGACCTACTGCGAGAACGTCGAGAACGTATCGGATATCAGCAGGCTTCGAAGAATCCTATCAACTAGTCCAACGTATATGGGTTTAATACAGACCACAGATGGTAATTGGACTAGCTCGAGCTCTGAAACCCTGGAGCTCCTTACCGACACATACTTTCCGGGAAACACTGTCTCCCCGGTGGACTGTACTGATCTAGGCGCACCATCAGACCATGACTTTAGCGACGTCGCAATAAGAATAGAGAGTCTGAACTGGGCCATTGACAGCCTAGACTCGCACAAAGCACCGGGCCCAGACGGAATCACGCCAGAGGAACTGAAGCAGGCAACGACCCTGCTAGTTCCATGGCTAATCAGGATCTTTAAGGCATGCATTGGACTCGCCTACGTACCTCGAACATGGAACAGAGCGAAAGTCGTCTTCATCCCCAAAGGGGCAAGAAGCTGCCATGTCACCGCAAAGGACTTTCGGCCGATAAGCCTAACCTCCTTTCTCTTGAAAACTTTCGAAAAACTGCTGGACTCCTACATTCATCAGACAATTGATCCTCACAGAATCTCGGGACTCCAGCATGCATACACTAAGGGCAAGTCCATAGAGACGGCTCTTCATGACCTGGTCCATAGAGTGGAGAGGTCACTTTCACTCAAGGAATATACGCTGGCGGCTTTCCTCGATATAGAAGGAGCCTTCAACAACATTTAGCCGGAAGCTACTATAGCGGCTCTGACCGACCTGAAGCTAAATAACCGGCTAATATGCTTGATCGGCAACCTCCTAAGAAGGAGGGAAATCTTCACAGAGCTTGGCGGCACCAGGGTCATGCGTTTTGTGACGAGAGGTACCCCCAGGGTGGGGTACTATCGCTCCTGCTCTGGAACCTTACAGTTAATCCCCTCATCACCAGGCTTTCAGCCTCCAATTGCCACGTGGTGGCGTACGCTGACGACATCGCTCTCCTGGCATCAGGGAAGTTTGTCGAGACTTTGAGCGACCTCATACAGGGGGCTCTAAATACACTCTCGTCGTGGGCGAGGGACTGTGGACTGGGTGTTAACGCTGCAAAGACGGAACTTATACTTTTCACGAAGAAGCATACAATTCCGCGGTTCAGCCCACCCATTCTAAATGGCACTCTCCTCCGAGCCACGGACAAAGTCAAGTACTTAGGCACTATCCTAGATCTCGGAAGCTAACCTGGAAACTCAACATCGAAAACCGTATCCAGAAGGCAACTACAGCTCTTTACACGTGTAAAAGGGCCATTAGAAGAAGCTGGGGACTAAAACAGGCGAGCCATCCATTGGCTTTATACTGCGGTAATTAGGCCAATCCTCACGTTTGGCGTCACAGTCTGGTGGACAGCCCTGAGCAAGTCCACATAAGTACGTAAACCAGCTTACCAAGGTACAAAGGATGGCAGTCCTACTTATCAAAGGAGCCATCAAGACGACGCCTACCAAAGCCCTGGAAACCCTTCTCCACTTGCCTCCCATAGACGTATATGGTGAGTTTGTGGCGAGTTGTTCTGCGGCTAGACTCAACACGATCCTACCGTGGTCAAGAACCGATGTAGGACACGCTACCATTGTCAACAGAATTCCGTGCAATGTAACGGAGATTGACTACACTATCCCCAAACGACTATCAAAACCACTTTTTGAATGACAAGGTTGGCAACGGTGTATATTACAAAAACCAGGACCTTAGATTACACTGATCAACAGCAAAATGGCTTTTCTGGGTTTGACATCAGTTCTAGGGTAATTAGGGACCGCTGATTTCGAATCCGCAAACCGTTTTCAAAACTTAGTTTCCGTTTTCGCAAAAAATGGGCGTGTCACTTTTTCGGATTTTCCCTGACTTTTTTCACGTTTGGGATTGTAATTTCTAAACCAACCAACCGGTTGACATGATTTTCACTTTGTGGCATTTACAACACCTCACGGCTTCTTTTCCAATGTAATTTATTTTTATGAATTTTAAAATTCCGCGGTAATTGGACCTCAAAGTCGGAAAATATGGAATTTCAAGGCGTTTTCTTAGATGTTGAAAAACATGCACATTTTACGTAAAGGTATAACACGAAAGCGGAAACATCAAGCAACACAACACAGCCAAATTATTTGGCGAAATACACATTCGCATCGAAATAATAGCAAAAATGTACCATAGTCATTTTCATCAAAATGTGGGTAATTTCCTTAAAAAATTAGGTGCCTCAAAATATGCAAAGCTTTTAATTTTTTTTTTGTTTGGAGCAATTCAAAATCATTTTGTTTTTTTGCTTGTATATCAGACTATAAATGGAACATATAAAAGAGCATATTTTGAGGCTCCTAATTTATTAAGGAAATTACCCACATTGTGATGAAAATGACTATGGTACATTTTTGCTATTATTTCGATGCGAATGTGTATTTCGCCAAATAATTTGGCTGTGTTGTGTTGCTTGATGTTTCCGCTTTCGTGTTATACCTTACTCGATAGTTGATTTACGTAAAATGTGCATGTTTTTTAATATCTAAGAAAACGCCTTGAAATTCCATATTTTCCGACTTTGAGGTCCAATTACCGCGGAATTTTAAAACTCATAAAAATAAATTACATTGGAAAAAAAGCCGTGAGGTGTTGTAAATGCCACAAAGTGAAAATCATGTCAACCGGTTGGTTGGTTTAGAAATTACAATCCCAAACGTGAAAAAAGTCAGGGAAAATCCGAAAAAGTGACACGCCCATTTTTTGCGAAAACGGAAACTAAGTTTTGAAAACGGTTTGCGGATTCAAAATCAGCGGTCCCTAATTACCCTAGCACTGATGTCAAACCCAGAAAAGCAGACACAAAGTCAAAATTTGTTGCCCTGTGTTATCATTCCGGTTACCGGATCACTGCAGCGTTTTCCAAGCCGAACTCACGGCCATCAGCCAGGCAGCTGCCTGGCTCAGAGTTAATATGATATCCTACAGGGACATCACTATTTACACCGACAGCCAGGCAGCAAGCTCTCCTGAGCGCTCACCCCCGTTCTAAAACAGCCCTCCACTGCCGCAAATCTCTTAATGAGATTTCAGTGCAGTACAGAGTGCACCTCTGCTGGGTGCCTGGGCACAAGGACATAGAGGGTAATTGTATAGCCGACGAGCTGGCAAGAGCAGGCACGGAGCTGCAATCCATCAGCGCGGTGGAGGTGGTGGGAATACCACTCTCCACTTGTAAGTTACACCTTGGAAAGGTAAACTCGAGCAGAGCGAACACTAGATGGCGCAACGAACAAACGTGCACCACAACTAGACAGATCTGGCCTGTGACTAACCAGAGCAGATCCAAGGAACTGCTCCTGCTGAACAAACCCTCGATAGGGATTGTTGTGGGAGTCATTACTGGACAGTGCCTCATTGGCCTACATGCTAGCAGACTTGGTCTGCCTTATAACGATTTCTGCAGAAGCTGCAGGGACGAGGACTGCGAGGCGACCGTCGAGCACCTCCTCTGCACGTGTCCAGCGCTTGCGAGAACGCGCTTCCGACACCTGGGCAGGCACTTTCTGAGCTGCTTAGCTGACCTCGAAAAGACGCCACAGAGCAACATTTACAAATTCATTAGAGTCTCCAAGTGGCTCCAATGAATACTGGAATCGGATAGGTGAAGTTTCCACCCCGCCCCCCCCTGCCCCCCACCACGTGGTAACACAATGGGCCACAAGGCCTAAGTGATGCCCTAGAGGCGACCACTTAACCTACCTACCTATTAGGTTTTGTTAATTATACATAAAGAAGTAAAAAACAAATGTATTTAAATATACTTTAGTGGATTTTTTTATTTATGACCAAAAATGTAAAATTGTTACAAAAGGGTCTTATACAGAATTCCTCGCTTATTTATTAATTACCATCAGAATCATCATCGTATTCACCCACGCTTTCACCTTCGCATCCATCATTATCATCATCATCATTGTTTATGTCATCGCGTTCTTCTTCCGCAAATATCAAAAAATCCAATGTTTCACTTTGCATGCGCCTGAGTTTTTTATGTGGCAATTTCGTTTCAGTCGATATAATTCGATCAGAACTTATTAGCAGCCTATTCAGAATGTCTTCGTTGGTTTTTCCTCTGCTACTTTTTCGGGAAAAATATTCCCTGAAAGCCTTCAAATCATTATTTCTCGCTTCCTGCGCTTCTTCAGATAATTCACCGATTGGCAACAAGGTGTGAGCTATGACCTCTTGTCCGTGAATTAAATATATAACATATGAACAGTCGTAGGCATGTTATACCAGGGATGGTACTCAACGAAATATTGGCACAATTTGACGATTTTGTATTGTATTTCACAAATATCTTAAAAACCAAAAATACTTATTTATCTTACGTGTCGCGATATCCCGCCTAATATGTCGCCTAATATGCTGGCTAATATAAATCTAATATGCCGGCCACCCGTAATGTATGGTAAAAAGCATAAAGCAATACTAAAAACCGTACATTAAACAACAACAAAACTAACATAAAACATTTCACTTGTTGCTTATCTCATATTTTTTGCATTTACATTTATTTCTTGTCTTTCCTTTCACGGAGCGCGTGCATATTTTGCCAAGAGTTCACATACAAAAATCGAAATGCTGCAAAAGTGCGTAACAATAGCGCAACTTTTTTTTTCATAGAAAGTTGGTAGAATATCCACAGATTACACTTATGAAAACAGTTTAGGTGAACATCACTGAACAAACAACTACACTGCGTTTCAAAATGATAAGGTCAATGCGACTAAGCTGAATATTTTCGTTGCAACTAAATATTTCTGCGAAAGGGTCTTAAGTATAAATAACGGTATCTTAATATGTACTAATCATATGCACTTCGGCAAACCATTGTGAAGCTTACTGCAATTATTCGAGAAAGATCGCTCGCAGCGCGTGTTTTCAGCGTTTCAAAAGTATAAGGTCAGTGTATTCTCCGTCATTGAAAAATATTTTAAAGGTAATTTTTTACGTAAATTTGCTTAATTTTGATTAAAGCATATTATTTTTAGAAATGGGACGTGGAAAAATGCTCAGTGTAGTTGAAAGAGCAAAAATTTACGTGTTTTTGAGCGAAAATGTTAGTCTTCGCCAAATTTCCAAGAAACTGAATCGGTCTCTTTGTGTAATACAAAATTATGCAAATAATAAGGAAAACTATGGCAAGAACAAAGCTCCAGGACGACCCAAAGTACTTTCCGACCGCGATTCTCGACAAATTTTGAAGGCTGCTTCAAACTCTACAAAAAGTTGTACCCAAATCAAACGGGAACTCAATTTAAATGCTTCCAAAACAACTGTTTGGAGAGCAATTCATGCTTCTCCCAATATTGTACGAAGCAAAATGAAGACTGCACCACGTTTAAAGGAAAGTCATATCAAAAGACGGTTGGAATTTTGCAAACGAAATATGGATATGGACTGGAGAAAGGTATGCAAATACTATCCGTAATAAAAAGTATTCATAATGGAATACTTGTTGTACAGGTTATATTTTCAGATGAGAAAAAGTTTAACCTTGACGGCCCGGATGGATTTAGTGGATACTGGAGAGACTTGAGGAAGGAACCAAAATACTTCTCCAAACGTAATTTTGGTGGTGGCTCATTGATGGTGTGGGGGGGGTTTTGCGCGTTGGGAAAGTTGGCATTGGCATTTCCATCGATGAGGATGAATAGCGAGGAGTACCAAAATGTCCTAGCTGAAAAATTAGTTCCATTTTTAAAAGAAAATGAATCCGAGAATTTAATTTTTCAGCAGGATAATGCAGCTATACATGTAAGCCGCAGCTCTAAAGCTTGGTTTGCGGCGAATAATATTGCGACACTAGATTGGCCTGCATGTAGTCCAGACCTAAATCCGATGGAGAACTTGTGGGGCATTTTGGTTCGCGATATTTATAAAGATTGTCGGCAATACAGTTCAGTTGATGAACTCCAAGTAGGAATTTTAAATTCTTGGAGACAAATTAAAATAAATTTATTGGATACGTTAGCCATTAGTATGAAAAATAGAATTTATGAGCTAATAAGTGTTAAAGGAAAACAAATAAATTATTAACATGAAAAAAACAATTAATTTTCTAATTGAATTCCAAACTGACCTTATACTTTTGAAACGCTGAAAACACGCGCTGCGAGCGATCTTTCTCGAATAATTGCAGTAAGCTTCACAATGGTTTGCCGAAGTGCATATGATTAGTACATATTAAGATACCGTTATTTATACTTAAGACCCTTTCGCAGAAATATTAAGTTGCAACGAAAATATTCAGCTTAGTCGCATTGACCTTATCATTTTGAAACGCAGTGTATATAAAAAAATAAGGCAATTTTTAAGCTTTTTTTAACCCGGCGTCATTGTTGCCGGGTATCTAATACCCGACGCATTTTAAGTTATGTTCTAAAAAAATTATCGCAGAATAAAAAGATTTAATTTGATGAGTAATATGCTCATTTTATGATAAATAAATGTTTGATTTTTATTAATAATGTATTTAACTACCTATTTCCCTATTATAGAAAACTAATATTGACATAAGCTTGATTCAGTGTACAATAATGTACATGGGTAAAATTTACCCGGCCACAACGGCCAAGTTCTGTTTAGTAGCCACAATGACGCCGGGTTAAAAAAATAACAAAATTATTTACGAACACTTAAAAAAAACAAAATTAATATTTTAATCATCACTTTTATACTACTTTAAAAACTTGTAAAAAAATGTTGATTCAAATAATTGAAAAATTCACGCGTGCGCACGCCAAATAAAAATAAATGTCAACTTTCAGAGTGGATTTTATATTTATTATGAGTATCATATGCAAATTTATATTTCTCCATTATTACTATTAACTTTTGACTTTTCTAACTCTCTGATCTTGTACTCTACCTTTCCCTCCTCTCTTTGTTCTAATATGCTCCCCTACTCTCTGCTCTTGCATACTACCTCTCTCTCCTTCTCTTTATTAATTATATTCCCTTCTGTTACACTGATGTTTTGCTGCAAGCTCACATGTACTAGCCAAGAGTCTATTATAAAAGTTGGTTACTTCTCAGTGCAGCTCCCCTACACTCAACATAACTGGTAGGACAATCTCTGGCGTTAATGAAGAGCATAAAGTGCTGATAGATATTCTTTGTAAGCAAAATGCTGGCTTTAACATCGTCCACTTCAATGCACGAAGTCTGAGTTCGGACAAACTTGATCATGTTAGGCATACTTTTGAACGGTCAAGTGTTGATGTTATATGTGTCTCTGAAACTTGGTTCAACTGTGATGTATCTGACTATCACTACTCTATTAACAATTATAATATCATTCGAAATGACAGAAGGCATAAAAAGGGGGGTGGAGTAGCAATATACTGCAAGAAGTCACTAAAACTCAAGCCAGTGGTTAAATCTGCTGATTCTGACACTGAATACATAATTGCTGAGGTATCCGATGGTGTAACTAAAATGTTAATCTGTTGTGTTTATAACCCTTATAAGTTTTATCCGTTAGATAGTGTCTTTGCTGATTTGTCTGTATTCTTAATTGATTATGAACATTTAGTGATTTGTGGTGATCTTAATGTAAACTTGCTCTCAAATGACTCTTTTACCAATAAGTTATATGACCATGTATCAGCTGCAGGTCTTGCTGTTATCAATACAACTTTTCCGACAAGATATGCCAATAACTCCAGTCCTAGTCTTTTAGATCTGTTCATCACTTCCAATCCCTCCCATATTCTTAAATTTGACCAAATATTTTTTATATCTGACCATGACTTAATATTCTGTACAGTGGATGTGGCTTTTGATCGGTCAACAGTTGGTGTTACTTTATTGTATCGTGATTTTCGGTCTCTGAATGTTAATGCTCTGTTTACTGACTTGTCTCGTGTGTCTTGGAATGACTGTTGGTATTATCAAACAGTTGACAAAAAGCTTGACTTTCTGAATAACAACTTAAACTTATTGTTTGATGCACATGTACCCCTTCGTACTGCTCATGTCAGAAATAGCTCATGTCCGTGGTATAGCAACAAGGTTCACTTAGCAATGAAAAATCGTAATAAATTACATGCCAAGTGGAGAAAACTGCAGACAGATTCTTTATGGGGTTTATACACAGCGGCCAGGAATAAAACAACAGCTATTATTAGGCAGGCGAAGCGAAGGTATTGCAATGCCAAACTGAATGCTTCTCTTCCATCCAAAGTCTTATGGAGAAACCTAGCAAACTTAAATATTTGTGGTAAAACTAGCTCTGAGTGCAATATCGACCCTGACACCCTAAATGACTTTTTCATAAGTGCTAGCAAAAGTAGCATCACCGGGTCCCCTCGTAAAACTTATTTGTCTTCTACCAGCATTCATAAGAGTTTTCTATTTGTTGGTGTTACTGAACCTGATGTAATTAAATCTATTATGAGTATTAGGTCAAATGCAGTTGGAGATGATGGAATTTCGCTCAAGTTTGTGAAAATTGTGCTGCAGTTTATCATAAATCCTCTTACTCATATTATAAATCACTGTTTTTCTAGTGGATGTTTCCCTGCAGCGTGGAAAAGGGCCGTTATTCTGCCCGTGGCTAAGAACTCTCCTTCTTTGAATCCTTGCGATTACAGACCAATTAGCATTTTGCCAGTCTTCTCAAAAGTATGTGAATCACTGATGGCGGAACAAATTTCCACCTTCTTAAGGGAGAACAACTTACTTTCTCCACTACAATCTGGCTTTAGGAAAAAACATAGCTGCTCCACTGCTATGATCAAAATATTAGATGACATTAGAACTCCATTTGACAACGGTGAAATAACACTGCTCTGCCTCTTAGACTTTTCAAAAGCTTTTGATTCAGTCAGTCATTACCTATTGTGCAAGAAGCTCAAGCATTATTTCCATTTTTCTGACTGTTCTATTAAACTAATGACTAGCTATCTAGACGGCAGAGTCCAGCAAGTGAAAGGGGTGTATACCTCATCTCAGTTCAAAGCCGTCACCGCGGGTGTCCCTCAGGGATCTATTCTTGGCCCTCTTCTGTTTAGTCTCTTTGTTAATGATGTTTTTTCTGTGTGTAAATTTGTTAGCGTCCATGCGTATGCAGATGATATCCAGCTATACCTGTCTAGTCGTGTTGGTCTTATTGAGGATTTATGTTTTAAAGTTAATTGCGATCTGTTGGCTATTTCGGTTTGGTCGTCCCAGAATTCTTTATGTCTTAATGCAACTAAATCGTATGTCATGCCCATATGTAATAGAACTATTGATATTGAAAATATTCCCTTGTTACGGATAGGCAAAACTAAGTTATCATTTACAAACAAAATAAAAAACTTAGGTTTTATCATCAATTCAAGTCTAAGTTGCTATGACCACATCAACAAAGTTGTAAGTAGTATATATGTCATTCTGCGTCGGCTAAGAATATCTGCATCTTTCACTCCACTTGAAACTAGGCGTAAATTAGTTATTCAGCTAATTGTTCCCCACATAACATATGCAGAACTAGTTTATAGTAAACTTGATATGCAGTCATCACGCAAAATTGATGTGACTTTCAACAATGCTACCCGTTACGTCTATGGTGTCCATAAATTTGATCACATCTCTTTGTGGAAAAACAAAGTCCTTGGGTGTAGCATCCTGAATTATTTAGCAGCAAGAAACTGCATGTTTGTATTTAAAATACTTGACCTTAAAGAGCCTGCATATCTTTGGAACAAGCTTCAACTACCCAAGTCGCGTAGGCATCATAACTTGATTGTTCCTAAGTACTCATCCTTGACTGCATCAAGGCTGTTCTTCATTAATGCTATAAGACTTTGGAACTCAATGCCTGTGAGAAGTAGGGCGGCGCTGAGAAGAAGCAACTATCGAAAGCAACTCCTGAGTTATTTTAGCAAGCCGGGCTAAGTTTTCTGATGAGTGTTGGCTAAACATTTAGTTTACCTTTCCTTTTTTTCTTTTCCTTCTCTCATTTCCCCTCCTACATTTTTCTCTTATCTATTTTCCTTCACCTATTGTTTTTATGCTTTAAGTTCTTTCTTTTATTTTTCCCTCACTTATTGCTTTCATGCTCTAATTTCTTTCCTTTGTATTAGTTTTAAGGTCATCATATTAGTCTTAATTTTATTGTATAATTAATAATCTAAATATTCGCACATTGATGTACTGCTAAAAGACCTTAAGGTCTTACTTTGTACAATTGCAGTTTGTTTGAAATAAATAAATAAATGAAAATTATTAAATGAAAATTATTGCAGGAATACGGTAAATTATTTTACAACAATTCTTTCACCCAGTGATGCGGAATTTTATCTACTTCAACCCGGTACCAAAAAAAGATCAGTATCTTTAATTTTCATTTTTGAATTAATCGTCAAAATCGCCATGAATTACCCCAGTGTGCGTCGCCTTCCTTATTTCGCGCTACCGCTTGTAACGCCCTCTGTTGTGTGAGGAGGTTGGGCAAAATGGTTGGGGACCTCGCTAGATCAATTTGCTGCGGCGTTTTTTCGCAATTGTCCGCTTCCCCTTGCAGACGTCGCTAACTCACCGCATAACTGTAAATTTGTTTTCTTTTTTACAGCCGCACAGCGCATAATTGCGCGTTCTATTGCGTGAAAGTGAGTGGGATAGAAGTAACTTGGGTTGGAAATTAATGAACTTCGGTATGTTGCAGTTTTTTTAAATGTATTCTATAAATGTACTATTTTTGCTACTCTGTGGAAGCTTCTCTTTTGTTTTGCTTTCTATATTCATTGTACCGTTACATGAAGAAACGTCAGTTCGTAGGAATGAATGTGCAGTGTGATCAAATTTTAGATAAACTTAAAACAAAAATACTTACAACTTCCAGATTTTACAGTGTGATATAGCTAAAAGTATGTATTAATACAATACATAAACTTAAGCTGCACAAATTTGCACGTTTTATGATCGGAAACCGATTATCTTAGCAGTACAGATTAACAAATTGGAATTTTGAACGGAAATATATGCTCTACTGAGTTTAATAAGAGGTGTTATTATTTTTTATTTAGGTTGGAAATTACTTAGGTGCGCATAAGCATGCACAAATATTTTTAGTTTTCTAAATATTTCCTTTTTTTATGACACACATACACACACAAATACGCACATAAATACGCTGTGGGTTGGTCGAAATTGTTGGTATATAGCTTTATATTGATGTTATGAGTTGCTGTACCAAATTTCATCAATATATCTTTTATAGTTACCGAGATACTGTCAACTAAGTATTTGGTTTGTATGAGAGGTGGGCGTGGCCGTAGGGCGATTGGAGTAATTTTTGGCATATTAATTTCTCTTTATAACAAAATCATATGTACAAAATTTTATTGTCGTACAACTATTCCTTCTATTCTTGTCCCTCGCTACTATGGACTGGCGACACTGTGCGACGAAATTTGTCAACAAATGAATTGAAAGCTTTTATAGGTTTAGTGTATTATCAAGGCATAAACAAAAACAATCGTATTTGAGAAAATGGGGTCAGAGGATTTTGACACTAATATTTATAAAACTTTTATGTCTATGAGAAGATTTCAATTTATTGGAGCTCGGCTTCGTTTTGGCGACAAAACAACTCGACAAGAACGACGCGCGAGTGATTTGCTGGCTCCTATCCGAGAGTTGTGGGATACTTTTATTTGAAATTGTCGAAGCAATTACACTCCTTGGGACAATGTACCGATAGATGAACAACCTCTGGGTTTTCGAGATAAATTCTCAGCGCGCGTTTACATTATGTCGAAGCCTCGAAGGTATAAATGATATACGATATGGTATAAAAGTTTTAAAAAACTTATTACATGCTAAACGCGATTCCTTATACTGGCCGGGTTGATGCAGAGCGAGGAGAATCGGTACCATCGTACTACGTGAGACGTCTGTCTGAACCAATACATGGTTCGGGAAGAATCATCAGGTGCGACAATTGATTTTCTTCCATAGAATGTTTCGAAAAAATGATCGCTAACTATAATTTAAAAATGATCGGCACTTTGAGGAAAAAAAAGAAAGAAAAAGAAGAAAAAAATAAGCCTAATTTGACCGATGGGCTTCAACTTCAGCGACTGCGTAGAGAAATCATGTTGAATATTCGGATTATTGTGGGAGAAAACATAAGTAGCAAAAGTACTCCATTGCCAAATAAGATGGATAAAAAGTTTTGTCATTTTTGTAGTTCTAGGACAGATAAAGACATTTCTATGCTGTGCCAAATGCCGTTATCCTGTATGCCGTTATCCAGATATGAGTTATGTTTGAAATGTGCACAATAATTTAACCAAAATTTGTTATTTTCATGTTTTTTTAACATTCCTTTTATTAATTAGTACATTTGAAGTAATTTTCATGAATAAAATTGAATAAAATAAATAAAATGTGCGTTTTATTCTGATTTTTACACATTTACGTATCTTTAAAAAAATGCGAGTTTGATGTTCAAAACATAAGTATCCAATTTAATTGTACATATTTCCAATCTCTTTTTTTCTTCGAAGTACTGTACTTAAGCTTTAATTTCCCGTTTGAAAATTAAAAAAAAAAAATTGTTATGATTTTTATGGATAAAGTTATGATTTTTTGAAAAAAAATCCATTTCCCACGTTTTTATTTGTTTACACCAGGGACCGTAAAAATTATAAGCTATATATAAAAATCAAAATATAAAACTTATTTTTCGATTTTTGCTTTGGGCTCACCGAATAACAATTATTTGATTTTTATCAGAAAATAAAAAATTGTTGAGTTTAATTTTTTGGGGGAAAAATAAAAATTATACGGTGAGTTTTATTTTTCACTTGCAGAATGAGAATTTATTTTTCAGTTCTGTTTTTCTTCACAAAATAAAAATTACGGGCCGAGTTTTTGTTATTGGTTCAATTTTTCAAAATTCAAAACTTCAATTTTTCAAATTGTATTCTGAAAATTATTTTCTGAGCAATACTTTTCGCTTATGAAATAAAAATTCTACTATGAATTATTTTCTTTTTCTATACAGGAATGAATGCAGAAACGTGACTTCTCCCGATAACCACCCAATGTTATGAATGTGCAAGGGCTGCCTGCGAAGCAGAACGCAATTTGGTAAAGGCCGTTGAACTTTTAAGCTGTCTGTACACTGTAGAGAAATTTCGGCAGAGCTCTATCTACTCTCGTCTATCGAATGTGTTTACACTATAGAGGATCTCTACTAGAGATTTGACTCTACGTAGAGTTTGATGAACTCTATACGACTCTAGAGCAAAATTGTATGACAAATTTTTTAATTCTTGCGAACGAAATTCGGAAAAATGAGTGCGCGCCAGAAGCAGCAGCAGCTGCGGTTATAGTTTATTTGAAGAAGAATTAAAAAAAAAAGAATCGGGAATGTTGGGTGCGAAACTGGATCGCGAAACGGCAAAGTGCGGGTGTTTATCGGGAGCTACTTGGTGAATTACACTACTCGACAAAAAATGGGTCAATCGCGTGCACCTAAAAACAAAAGTATTTTTTAGACTAATTTTTGGCCGCTGAGCACGAAACTGAAATTAAAAAAATTTTTTTAAGAAGTGTTTTCGAAAAATCATCGAAAAACCAGGTTTTTCCCCTGTTGTTTCAGTTATGAGCATACATCTCATAAACGAATCATCCGACTAACACAAACTGTCCATCGATCAGAAGATAATACCTTAGCCTTTCCAGCGATATACATATTGCCCAAATCAGATCAGATTTGGGGAAGTTACTGGCGATGAAAGTTGTAAAAAAGTTAATTTTTCGACCAATTTAAAAAATCATAAATTTTCGAATGTTTTTTTTATAGATAAAATAAATTATATCCTCTCTTTCTAAAGTCTAAGATGAAAGATATATTATTTGAGCAAATAACAAGCCTAAAATCAATAGCATTGAAAGAAAAATGACAAAGTTATGGATGCACTGAGTGATAACACCAACTTTACGTTTATTACACCGTGCGAACCAATTTTTGTTTTTTGCCGAGACCCATCCAAATGTTGATATAGACGTAATCGAGAGGTTATTTAAAGTACCCTGGCTTAGTCAGTTTTTCATTTTCTGACCCAAAGTCCTTTCTAAAGGACTTTAAAATTTTAAGGACATATAAATAGAAAATTTATTTAAAAGGAGACAATTTTCCTCTTTCATTTGATACCCATATCTTCATCACTACCGCAATTTGAAATGTGTATGTCCTTAAAATTTTAAAGTCCTTTTAAAAGGACTTTGGGTCAGAAAATTAAAAACTGACTGACTAAATGAAAACTGAAAATGAAAAACAATTGTTTAAGATTGTTTAAGTAAGATTTTTCGACAACGGTTTTTAAAAAAATTTTTTGATTTTCAGTTTCGTATTCAGCGGCCCAAAATTAGTCTAGAAAACAATTTATTTTTAGGTGCATTTTTCGTGTCGAGTAGTGTTATAGTGATGCAGCGGCGTATGCCAATTTTTTGCGAATGTCATCCACAAATTTTGAAGCATTGCTACAAATAGTGGCCCCGGTAATCGCAAAAAAGATACAAATTTGCGCAAAGCGATTCCTGCAGGAGAAAGGTTGGCAGTGACCTTGCGATTTCTTGCTACAGGTAAATACATACATAGTACATATTTTTGAAAGATTTATAAATTTAATGCGTTTTTTCGTAGTTGGCAAAACGAAGTCAATGAAGAAATACCGCCAATGCACAGAGGGGACCATAGGAATACGTCCGCAGATCGAAAATACCTCTAAAATATTTTTTAAGAATATTTTTTGAGCTTAGAAGGGGAAATTCCATGGCAATACGCGCGTATTTAGACTCTTTGTTTATATGCCTTGTTTCTGTTACATACAGTATTGTGCAAAACCTAAGAAACTTTTTCATGACTTATGAATAAAACTTCATATTTGCCAATAGTTCAATACGGGGTGGAAATAATTATATATTTATATAATGGTTAGAATGTAATTACAATCAATATATAAAAAAACAAACATATTGTTACGAAAATGAGTTCTCTATAGGCTAATTTCTTCTCTGGATTGTGCTTGAAAAATAAAACACACTTAAATTACTCAGCGCAAAGCAAAACGCAGTCAAAAACCAACAATCGCTTTATTTACAAATTTACACTTTGCTAGTTATTGGACTATTGCATGTTTCCCCTTTACTTGATCGAATAACACTCGTCTCTGCGCTGCACCCGGCTTCCTTTTATACTTGTCTGCTTATCGCGCAGATTGTTCCCGCACATTTCAATGGACATCCCATTACCATCGCGAGCCATCCTTGCCATATCGAAATTATAGCAAATCTGCCGTACTCAAAAGTGCGTACCTAAAAGTATGCCCGTAAAAGCATTCATGCATATCACAGAGACAGAGCGCCTCATCGTTACACTGCCCACCACTTAGACTATTTCGTCCCGAATAAGTGCCGAGGCTCCGCCGGAGTTAGACGCCAGGCGCTCCAAATGGACTACTTTCAACCTAGCGTTTCTGTTGCAGCAGCATTGAACCCTGTACACCACGTCATTAATCTTTGTCACGACTTTGTACGGTCCCTCCCATGACGTTTGAAGTTTTGGAGACAAACCGTTCCTCCGCTGCGGGTTGTAGAGCATTAGCAGATCACCTTCTTGGAACACTGCTGTGTTAGCCCGTAGATCATATCTGGCTTTTATCCTGTTTTTGAGCTGCGGCTCCGCGATCTTCTCATCGGCCCTTTCGCAGCCGAGCACCGATCACAGCTTCTGATCTTCTCGGCGACAGACTCCTGGCATCCTACCCAATAGAACCGCCTTCTTATCCTGGCGACCGTTTTTGCTATGCCCAGGTGCCCTCCACTGGAGTCGTTATGGTTTGCCTCGATGACATCGTCGATCCTGCCTTTCGGGACCACTATTAGGGATTTTCTGGTCCTGCCATCCCTACTCTCCCACTCGCGGTATAGACAGCCATCAATCAGACGTAGACTTTGCCACTGTGCCCAGTAAGCCTTCGCGATCGGGCTCTCACCAGCCATCTCCTGCCTGTCCAGCCGTACTCCCTGCGCTTTGCCTTTGATAATTTTTGCGAGATCCGTATCCTCGCGCTGATCCTTCTGTAGCCTTTCCGCAAGCCAATCTTCCTCTTGTAGAACTCTTACCGACCGAATATCCACAACCTGTCCCTTGTTTTCAGCTTGCGAATGATGCCTGCGCTCGGTTTTGCAAGAATGGTGTGGCAGGGCGTCAGCACATCTTGACGACGTCTGTTGTCCAAAACGCTTCTCTCGCAGATGACAGTCTCGTGTTATGTGGCCTTGCTTGCCACATCGCTAGCAACTGACTTTAGATGAAACTGCCCGCAGCCCCGCTGGTGCCTCCGAGCTTACTGTCTGGCTTTGCTCGACGCCTTTCCGCAGATGAATGTCGAGAGCTTCTCATCCAGGCCGCCTCATACGTCAATGCGCTTGTCACCGTCTCCCTGAATGTCGGCTTCATCATCATCAACGTACTCACACGTGTCTCCGGGTCAAGAATGCCTTTGATAAACGACTCGATCTTCAGCCTTTTCAAAACCTCTCTGCTGGCTTCTGGGTAGGACAGTTTTACCAGCCGCTCAATATCTGCCGCATACGTCTGCAGCGCCTCGTTGGCTCTTTGCCTACGGTTCTTCAGTTCGCAGTAATACAGCATTTTGTTGTGCTCGTCACTGTATTTGGCTGCCAGCGCCCTTATGACGGTCTCGTAATCACCTCTCAAACCTTCCGGAACTGTTTTTATTACCTCAGCCGCAGGACCTCTTAGAGCCAGTATCAGTCTTTCCTTTCCTAACATCGATCCACTGACTCTCCAAAGCAGCCATATCGAATTGTAGTTTGAATGTGTCGAACGACATAGTACCATCATAAGTAGGCACATCTATGGCAAAACTTTCCTAAACTGACTGCACCCTTGCTCGCAGCTGTACCTCTTTAAACCGCTCGTCGATTTTTCTATTCACCGATTCCTCCAGACTGTCAACCCGTTTGTCCCAATTGTCTATTCGCGTCTCGAGATGCTCAACTTTCACATTCAGCCTATCGGAAATTTCCTCCACCTTCTGCTCTATGCGCGCAGAATTTGCCGCCATTTTTCGGCTCGCAGTTTAGACTTTTGCCGAAATTTCCTGGTTCGAAGTTTCCAGTTTCGCTGCCATTTCTCGATTTGCCGTTTCCATTCGCGCCGAAATTTCCTGATTCGTAGTTTCCAGTTTCGCTGCCATTTGCGCCGACATTTCGCGATTTTCAAGGTTGGAAGTCTCGAACATGCCTTTCATTGCAACCATTAGCTGGCTCATGTCCAATGCTTGTAGTGGCGCAGCCGCTGCAGCCGTACTTTGCAGCGACGCGACTTTGCACCTTGGCCGACGCCTATAGCTCCTGCGTCCCGAACTCGTGCGCAGCCCAATCGATGCCTCGTGATTCACACGCCTCCCGCAAGCGCAGCTGCAACTCCACCTTACCGTCAGCAGTCGGCGAATTCTAGGCAGCCAGCTCCTTTTTAGCTGGTCCACCTTCAGTTGCGCCAGTATAACCATGCCTGCGTTTAATAATTTTTTGTTGTTGTTTATTTTCAGTAGCACAATCCCACTTCTGACACCAATGTTATGAAAATGAGTTCTCAATAGGCTTATTTCTTCTCTGGATTGTGCTTGAAAAATAAAACACACTTAAATTACTCAGCGCAAAGCAAAACGCAGTAAAAAACCAACAATCGCTTTATTTACAAATTTACACTTTGCTTATCTTTACACTTGCTAATACTTATTGGAGTATTGCATGTTTCCTCTTTACTTGCTCAAATAAGACTTGTCTCTGCGCTGCACCCGGCTGCCTTTTATACTTGTCTGCTTATCGCGCCGATTGTTCCCGCACATTTCAATTGGACTATCTCTCGATCGTTCTCGCACATCCCATTACCATCGCGAGCCATCCTTGCCATATCGAAATTATAGCAAGTCTGCCGTACTCTAAAGTGCGTGCCTAAAAGTATGCCCGTAAAAGCATTCATGCATATCACAGAGGCAGAGCGCCTCATCGTTACAATATAAATTCACAAACGGTAAAAACATTAACGAAAACGAAACAAACTCCAAAATTAGCTGTGCAAAACCTAAGCAACTTTATACTAGTATTTAGTGTAATACGCTTTACTTTGTATGATTGCAGCACCCCTGCTTTGGTAGCCACCTTGTCGCGGTGCGGGGGCTTAGTTACGAGGATCCGGCCTGGCCATGCTGATGGGCGTGTTCGAACACTGTGTCGGTCACGTCCGGTGGGTTCAACCGTGTCAGACGGGCAGCCGGGGAGTACGAACTAAGCGCTACCATCTACCCAAACCCTCTCGAACCCATCCCTCTGATTCCCGTCACTTCTCTATCCCTTTCCTAAATCCAGGGGCGTCGGTTACCCATAGTGGGCGGCACCTGGTCTGCGTCTGACTCCAGAGGGGCGGCAGTTTTTCTTTCACCTGGCAGTAGGTATAAAATGCAAACCCCCCCTTTTTTCAATGGTGAAGCCTACTCCCGGTTTATCTGCACGAGGTAACCAGACTTCTGGGAATCCTCCCGCCGATCCGTCGGCGGCTTGGGCATCGGATGTGCAGGCCCAAAGCTCACCCTCCCTTATGACCGAGACTGTCACCCAGGGTCCCGGAGGAAGCAAGTTACTAGCGGTGGACGATGGCACATTGACTATGTCAATGGAGAGCCTACTGTTGGAGGAGAATGTGGACAGACTAATGTCAGAAGCATCAAAGTCAGCCATCAAGGCTGATGGAGATGTGGAGATGTTAGATAGTCCATCTACTTCAACGAGTCGAATTCGGGTACCATGCGTATCTCCGAAAACGGTTAAACCTGGTGCGAACCAGGAGAGTGCCGGTAAGGAGGTTGCTGGCATCGGGGGTTCGAAGGCAGGTGAAGAGCTGTCTGCTAGACAGCGCAAAAGGATGAGGCAGAACAAGAGGAAAGCTGTCGCGAAAGCGGCGGCAAGTACTCAATTTCTGCCAACTTCAACACCTGTGATGGCCACAGGAAAGCGTGACAGAACGGGCGATGATTCGTCTGCTATGGCACTCTCTTCTGAGGCCGCTCTGGGGTCTGAGCACTCGGCTGTGAAGAGTAGCAAGGCAAAGAGGAGGAAGGTCCTTGGACCGGAATCGGACGTGCCGGCACGCTCGACGCAGGAGTCTGCAGGTCAGCCGTCTACTGACATGGAGAAGGCTGCAGGATCCCAGGAAATGTCGGATGACACTCAGCCGTCTACCTCTGGTGCCACGTTTGCGGGAGTGGCTGCCAAAGCGATGATGGTTGAGATACATACCGACAAAGGAAATGGTCTGTGGTCCCAAGGACAGCAAGACTATTTCGACTCCTACCTTTGGAAGGCAATCGGTGATTCGAAAGAAACACCGATGTTCGAAGGAAAGCGCGTTGAAAACGGCATCATTAAGGTGCAATGCTCCAACGCGGCTTCTCGAGAATGGCTGAAAAAAGTCGTAGCGAAGATGCCAGCCTGTGAAAAGAGTAAGTTCGTGCTCATGGACGGAAATAGCATCAGGCTGGTGAGGGCTTCAGCCTGGATACCGGGGATTCTCCGGAAACCAGGTGAAATCCTCGCACGTATCCGTGCCCAGAACGCAGGTCTGGACACGAGCCTATGGCGAATATACCCGCTTACCAAGGATGTATCGGCTGTCAATAAAGAGGTCGGTGCACACTTGGTGGTGGGTATTGACTTAGACTCGTTGAAGATCCTGAAGTCGAAGTACGGGTACCGTCCTCACCTACACCTGGGGCGGGTGCACTTCCGCCTACAGGATAAGGAGGAGGATAAGGCATAACGGTAGTTTCAGTCCCTTACATGACTGAAATTATTATCACGCAAATCAACTTGCAGCATAGCAAATCGTCTACTGCTCTACTATGCAGCAGGCATGCGAAACTGCAAACATGTCCTCAAATAATATTAATCCAAGAGCCATGGGTGTGCTACAAGCGTATCTGTGGTCTGGGTGCCATTACCTGGGGACAAATCCTTCAACACGAAGGGAGTGATAGACCGCGCGCATGTATCATCATGCCGCGGTCGATCGAATGCACGATGCTTAGACAATTCTGTTCTCAAGATGTCGTTGCGGTTAAAATAAAGTACTGGGTTGGTGGGAACAGCGTCGAAACTGTAATAGTAACGGCCTACCTGCCGTATGACTCTATACTTCCTCCTCCATCGAGGGAGGTAATGGAAGTCGTCCAGTATGCTGAATCCAGGGGTTTGGGACTCATAGTGGGCTGTGACGCAAATTCACAGAACATTGTTTGGGGTAGCAGCAAATGCAATCCCAGGGGTACTAAACTTTTGGAATTCATTATGTCGGCTGATCTGGTGATTCAAAACGTTGGTAACAAACCAACTTTTGTGACCAGCAGAAGACAAGAAGTGATTGATCTGACACTAACCAATAGGAAAGTGGCAGATCAGATCATGCAATGGCGGGTTTTGGAGGAGGTCTCTCTTTCAGATCACCGCTTTATCGAATTCCGACTCGGTATTGATCTAATGTCGATACCAGGTGGACGGAATCCTCGCAAGGCGGACTGGAACAGGTTTGGTGAGCTTCTGACAGAGCGTATACCAATCCTGAAAAAACTCCGAAGTACAGCCAAGATTGAAGAAGCGACTAGGGAACTAGGAGTTACTTTGACTGGCTGCTATGAGGAGGTGTGTCCGCTGAGAGCGAGCAGACAAGGCAAAGCAGTTCCATGGTGGAGTGCTGAGCTTTCGAAGCTACGCAAACGATCCAGGAAGCTTCTGAATAGGGCCTTAAAAACCCGAAAAGAGAACGACTGGACCAACTATCACCTCGTCCAAAAGGAATTTAAGAAGAAAGTGAGGTCTGCCAAACTGGACTCTTTCAGAGACTTTTGCAATGAGGTTGAGGGTATGAAGGAGTCAGCAAGACTGTGTAGGGTTCTACAAAGAGACCGAACAGTTAAGCTTGATTCTCTTCGCTTGCCTGATGGCTCCTATACTACCTCTAAGTCGGAAACCTACAACACTCTCCTAGCGACCCATTTTCCGGGAAGCAGGATAATTCCCACTGTGGTGGACAGTTGTGAGGTCAATGACGCAGGTAATAGGACTAAAAGGCTTAACTGGTTTTCCGCGTCAGAAGTAGTAACGGAGGAGGCGGTAAGATTTTCTTTCTCCTCATTCGAAAACTACAAGTCCCCAGGACCTGATAAAGTTTACCCGATAATGCTAAAGAGGGGTGGAGACAAGCTGGTGAAAGCTCTTATAAAGATCTTCACGGCTTGCCTCGCTCATGGTTACATTCCAACTCTTTGGCGACAGGTCAGAGTGGTCTTCATTCCCAAACCAGGGAAGGACGACTATACGCTGGCCAAGAGCTTTAGGCCAATCAGCCTGACTTCTTTCATGCTGAAAAGCTTAGAGCGAATGGTAGAAAAGCACATCCGAGCGAAGGTGCTGACAAGAAGCCCACTTAGTAGAAACCAACACGCTTACCAGAGTGGAAAATCATGCGACTCAGCCCTGCATGACATCGTATCCAAGATTGAAGCAGGGCTGGAAGCTGACCATTACACTTTGGGCGTCTTCGTGGATATTGAGGGGGCTTTTGACAATGCAACCTTTGACTCGATATGCTCAGCAGCCAGAATGCATGGGGTAAATGAGACCCTGATAAGGTGGATCCGCTCCATGCTCTCCGGGAGATTGCTGACCGTTGGTGAGAGTGATAGCAATTCGGTCACGGCAGAGGTCGGACGGGGATGTCCCCAGGGTGGTGTCCTCTCTCCGCTGCTGTGGTGTTTCGTGGTCGACTCTCTACTAAGGGAGATGCAGGATCTCGGAATACATGTCCAAGCATACGCGGACGATGTCTGTGCACTAGTATCAGGACGATCCCTCAGGATAATTTGCAAAAAAATGCAGAAAGTCCTGGATAAGATTGATAACTGGTGCACAGGACAGGGTCTTTCCGTTAATCCCAGTAAAACGACTTTGGTCCTATTTACTAGGAAGCGGAAGCTGGATGGTCTCGAACTACCAGTACTGAAAGGTGTGACCCTCAGTCTATCCACGGAGGTGAAATATCTAGGGGTTATCCTAGACAGGAAACTAACGTGGAAGATGCATGTCTTGACGAAAGTAGACCGTGCGCTGAAGGTTTTCCAACAGTGCCGTCGAGCTTTTAGCAAGACCTGGGGCCTGAAGCCTGCGGTGGTCCTCTGGATATATACCGCACTCATCAGACCCATAATTACGTACGCATCGGTAGTCTGGTGGAGACGAACAATGGTTAAGTCCGCAGCTTTGGCTCTGAACAGACTACAAAGAAGTGTATGTATATGCATTACGGGTGCCATGAGCACTGTCTCAGGTGATGCCCTTAATGCCATGCTTGACCTGCTTCCCCTAGACCTAAAAGTTCAAGAGGAAGCGATGAAAGCGACATGTCGGCTATATTCCTATGGATACTGGCACGACAACAAGGGATCGGGTCATGGAGAAATCTTCAAGAGGTTGTCAGCGCAATATCCGTTGCTGCTGGCCCCTAAGGATTGCCTAATACCCGTAGTATCCTTTAGGAGGAACTTTGAAGTGAGGTTCCCAACGCGCGACCAATGGGACAACCCACAGGCCATGCTAGGGGATCTGACGGATATTTTCTTCACTGACGGATCCAAGACCGATAAAGGTACTGGAGCTGGATGGCACCTCGATGGAAGTGTCAACTGCTACTACTCACTGGGTGGGCTGACTACCGTCTTTCAGACGGAAGTCTTCGCCATTCTGAAGGTAGCGGAATGGATAATTGGGAGGAAATGGTGCGGGAAACATATAGGAGTCTATAGTGACAGCCAAGCTGCACTTAAGGCCCTGGAGAACGCGCGTGTTACCTCTAAGATTGTCCAAGAATGTAAGTTGAAGCTAAAATCAGTCGCGAGACGTAATAAGCTCCAACTTATCTGGGTTCCGGGACACTGCGGTGTTCTAGGTAACGAAACTGCCGATGAACTGGCTAACTGTGGATCAGGGTGTACACCCATGGGACCAGAACCAATAATCGGCACCAGTCTAGCAGGAACCCTGGACTGGATCAGGTCCTGTGTAAATAACCTACACAGAGAACGTTGGTCTAGCTTGGGAAGCTGTAAAACTGCCAAGTGTTTTGTGAAAAGCCCGAACAGGAAAGCAGGGAATTTCCTCCTGAAGCTGGGAAGGAAAGACCTCCGTCGAATGGTCGGGTTAATCACAGGACACAATCCATGGGGGCGACATATGGCCAACATGGGCATCATCGAGGATCCGACTTGCATGTCTTGCCTGGAGGAGGTTGATAGTACAGAGCACTTTCTCTGTGCATGTCCTGCCTTCTCTAGAACGAGATTGCGCACGCTGGGTTCAGATGTAATGAGAATGGACGAAGTTCATTCTCTCACCCTGTGTGATCTCCTGAGATTCATTAATGAGTCCGGGAAATTTGCACAGGAGACCTCATAGCCCTTTCTCCCTTTCCACCCACTTTCTCTTTTTCTCTTTCCCATTCCAATCTCCTCTATCAACCTTTTTCCTGAGCCTTAAGTACAATGGGCTATAAAGCCTGAGTGCTTGAGGTAATGACCTCCCTTAGGTTATTTCCTCGGCTCCCCCTCACATCCATCCATCCATCCATCCATGATTGCAGCACATCTTTTAGGCATTGACTCAATTAGGTTTAAAATTGTGGTTTCAGGTATTTTTCCCCATTCTTCTTTTAACCCTCTAGCAGGCTAGTCCGCCTGTAGGAGGGTTGTAATCTTTTAGCTTTAAAATTCCAAACAAACCCATTTTGGTTTTAAATTGTCAAGTAGGCTTTGAGAAACTGTTCAATGCATGCACAGGGGATATTTTTTTATCGGTATGGTCATATTTTCGGCGCCAATATCATTTAAAGCGTAAAATTTGTGTCGACCAGATGTAAAACTAATTTGTGAAACGTTGTGATTTTCAAAAATTAATTTGAAATATCTAGAGATTTTTGATTAAGCTCAGAAAATTACTGGTAAGTGGATAAAAGTGTTATCAATGCAAAGGCGTTTTTAACAAAAGTGTTATAAAAGCGATAGGTTACAAAAAAGCCGTCTAATCATTGGCCGCCTACAGGCGGACCTGCCATGCTACGCAACATTTTACGATCTTTGTTGCTCATATTGGCCTTTCATTTGTTTAGATATGCCGCGACGAGGAAGTAATAAACGGTCAAATTTATCTGATGGAGAAATTGTGGAGTTCATGGAAGGCATGAATTCTGACCTCGAGTCTAATGAAAAATCAAATGGGGTTTTTAGCGATGATGGGGTAATAGTCCTTTGGCCCCAAATATTGAATATGAAATTAATCAATGTATTGCGGTAGACAGCATTTCATCTGTTGATTTGTACTGTAATGTGGTAGACAAAGGTTTGAATATCAGTAACCTAAGCAATATATCTTCAGTAGCTACTTCACCATCAGTCATTCATCAGCAATTACAACTAACTGTGCCTGAAAACCGATATTTGATAACTAAACCGGCAAAACGGCCTCGATCACCATTGCCATCGCAAGAAGAAGGCCCATTTTTTGAATCTCATGATGGTGGTTTTGTCGGAAATATAGCTAAAATTGATCCAAAGTCGAAAGGATTTACCAGTATTTTGTGGAGAAAGAAACATTTGGAGTTCCATAAGAATGACGTTGCATTTCATGGAGTAATTAACGTGAGAGTTAAGCCGTTTCAGTTTTTTCAAAAGCAACCAGCTCAACAACAACAAATTTAATATTAAACAATTGCAATGATAATGCCAATTGCAATGATGTTCTTAATGTATATTACCAAAACATTTCGGGATTAAGAACAAAGTCAAATATTATTCATCGCTTTAGTACCGAAGTCTTATGATGTCATCGTGATTGTGGAGACCTGGTTAAACTCGGGCTTCTATGAAGGTGAATTCTTCGATCTAAATTTGTATGACGTGTTTCGCAAGGACCGGGACTCGGCTAAAACTGGCTGTCTGAGAGGAGGCGGTGTTCTTATTGCTGTAAGAAGAAAGTTCCGTGCGTTTTCAGTAAATCTCAGTAATGACGATTTGTTGCTTGACCAATTGTGTGTCTGCATCAAGGGTTCGAAATCATATGGCTCTTTATATTTAATTGTTTCTTATATTCCGCCTAATAGTAATTTTGATTTATATAAGGCACATGTGGATAATGTAATTACTCTAGCTGTCGATAATTTAAATGATAACCATCTTTGCGTGCTGGGTGATTTTAATCTCTGCAATGTTAGATGGTGTAGCAATTCTAATAATTCGGGTCTTATTCCTACTAATATAGTTACTAGTCATGAATCATTTTTTGTTGACAGTTTCCTTAGCCTAAATCTAAAGCAAATTAACTGTTTTCATAATAATTTTAACAGACTGTTAGACCTTATTTTTGTAACGGTAATATTAACTTTCTTATATCTAAATGCGCTTCTCCAATTTCCGATGCAGGTATTCACCATATCCTTTTAGATATTAAGTTAAAGCAACTGCATCGCCCATTGATGGAACTGCTTTCAATTACGCATCCTGTGATTTTTCAAGTTTAAATAACTCTCTTCTAGATTTTAGATGGGATGAATTATTTTTGGGCTTGGATACTCACAGTTGCTTTTCTACTTTTAAGAAAATAATGCGTGAATTTTGCTTACACAATATATCGTTAAAAAAGAGGCGTGTGTATAAATCTCCTTGGTATAACAAAGACCTTAAGAAACTAAAAAAATCTCAAAAATAAGTATCTAAAAAAATTTAAATCAACAAACATTCAGTCATTCTTTGTTAAACACCAACATTACCATAAGGAATTTAAATCTTTAAATGACTACCTTTACAAAAATTATATTCGTAGCACTGAAAGGAACATTAAAGCTAATCCGAAATCGTTTTGGAATTTTGTGAACTCAAAAAAATCTTGCTCAAGTATACCTACATCGGTAATGCTTGATGATAAATTTGCTAGTACCCCTGTTGAAGCAGCTAATTTGTTTGCCGAGTTCTTTATGTCTAATTATGTTCCAGCTGACGGGCAGTTCCATGATTTTCCTTCTGAAATATCTTCCACTCTTAATTTTGGGGCTCTTCATATTTCGTCGGAAGACATTGTAAAGGGGATGCTTTCTCTTAAACCTTCTTCGCATACAGATGCTGATGGGCTGTCGGCTATCCTATTCAAAGGCTGTCCAGCGTTAGCAATTCCTCTTGAGATAATTTTTAATAAATCCTTATCGTCAGGTATTTACATTGACGACTGGAAGTTAACTACTGTCACACCTATCTTCAAAAGTGGAAGTAAAAATGATGTTCGGAACTATCGTCCAATTTCGAAATTATCTAGTACCTCAAAACTGTTTGAATGTGTTGTTAAGGACAAGATCTATTAAGATCTTTAATCTGCCCGAATCAGCATGGATTTGTGCCGGGTCGTTCGACAGTTTCTAATCTTGCAGTTTTTAGTGAATTTTGTACTTCTTCATTCTCAGCTGGTTACCAAGTCGATTGCATTTATACAGATTTTACAAAGGCATTTGATAGAGTTTCCCACAAAATCCTAATAAATAAGCTAGCTTGTTTAGGTTTTCATTCATCGTTCTTAGAATGGCCTGCATCGTTTTTATTTCAAAGACGTTGAGTGGTTACTATTGATGGTGTAACTTCGGACCCTTTTGTAGCTACTTCAGGTGTTCCCCAAGGGAGCATTCTAGGACCTCTATTATTTGTCCTTTTTATCAATGATATTAGCAATTGTTTTTCTTTTTCAAACTATTTGCTTTACGCTGACGGCCTGAAAGTTTTTACAATTGTCAAGGATTCAACGGATGCAATAAATCTACAAAGTGATTTGAATGAATTGCATTTATGGTGTTTGAAGTCGGGTCCTTCTTTGAATATTAAAAAGTGTTTGCACCTAACATTTTCGAGGCGTCAGAACGCTATTTCAACACGTTACTCTATTGCTAACTGGGCGCTACAGAGCGTAATTGATACTAAGGATCTTGGAGTTATGTTTGACTCTAAGTTTTCCTTCAATAATCATATTAATTTTATTCTTTCGCAATCGTACTCTATTCTCGGCTTTATTCGGCGTAATACCGCTGAGTTTTCTGACCCGTATACCTTTAAGTTGCTTTTTACGGCGCTTGTTCGCCCTGACTTGGAATATGCAGTAATAATTTGGAGACCATATGACCAACTGTCGATAGGTAGAATTGAACGCGTTCAAAAAGTTTTCCTCAAGTTCGCATTGCGTTCGTTGCGGTTTGAAGCCCCTGTTCCGTCTTATGGTTCGCGGCTAAAACTTATTAATTTAAGCACTTTAGAAAAGAGAAGGACAGTTCTTTCATTATCGTTTACTTATAGTGTAATTATCGGCTTCATTGATTGTCCAATTTTACTTGAGCGGATAAGCTTTAATGTTCCACAAAGAAGTCTTCGAATTGTTTACCCTTTTTATGGTGATTACTTTAAAAGTAAATTTGCAAGTAATGCACCGATTTCTCGAGCTCTCATCAGCTGGACGTTTCTTTGCCTAAATCGGCTTTTATTGAAGTTCTTAATTTAATAGTTTAATTCATTCATTATTTAGTTTGTAATGTACATTGTACGGTAGACTTAATTGCTTAATTTGTACATTATATGGATTTGATATTATCAATACCTTATATTTGTTCTAGTCTGTAAGGTACATTGTACTGTAGACTTAAAATAAATAAATTAAGCTCCCGGAAAACTTCAATAACTTGAAAACTCTTTATGATTGCTTCCGATTCTTTTTCAATGATGAACTTTTCCAAAAATGTTTGTATGAAACTAATCTTGCTGCCCATCAAAACGAAATTTAAACCAAATTTCGTATTTGTGCAATCGATATAGAACACTACATAGGAATCTTGGTATTCATGTCGTTATACCGATACCCGAATTTGGAATCATATTGGGGCGAGGATTCATTTGAACCAATACGAACTGCCATGACATCGAAAGACTTTAACACTGTTCGAAAGTATTTACGATTAAACAACCATGAACTAATGCCAAAAAAAAGACCACTATGATCCTTTATATAAAATGCGTCCTATCATAAACATTTTGAACGATAGATTTGACTCAGTTCCAAAACTGCCACGTCTTTCCGTTGACGAGCAAATGTGCGCCACCAAAATGAAAAGCGGCCTCCGGCAATATATGTCAAAACCCCATAAGTGGGGAATAAAACTCTTTGTACTGTGTGACTCTGAAGGCTTTTCATATAGATTCGAAGTATACATCGGAGCTGGAGATAATACTGGGGTGGCTTTCCATAATTCGATATCGAGCAAATACGTGTATCGAACTATCGTGTTTGCTTTCCGTAACACAAAATGTCGTCGTGTCGTATCGAACGTTCGATACAAACAGCTCGATACCAATTTTGCTCTCGTTTTGCTTTTTCTCCGTCGCAACCGTAACAAAATGTAATTATGAAATTTAAAATTTTTTTGATTTTAATAAATGTTTTTAATTTTTTTAGGAGTCAACAAATTGTATTTAGAATTGAAATACTCTTTACACTGCTGGCGGTCTGTGTTAGAGTTAATCCATTGGCTGCATAAATGTTGTTCCATTGAGGTTAAGATCTGCCGAAAGATTTTTGACAGAGTGCTGGATCCCATGGCAGATGAGTGTGCGCCTCCCGTTTGCCGCTGATAACCTCCACCCGCTAGCATCTCTAAAGTGGCGGCTAATGTTTATGAAGGAGGAATGTATGTACTTCTCATGCCATCCCTTAATTGTATGGCATTGAGAACGTACATAAATGCCTCCTTGCGTAAACAGTACCTTTGTTGGAAGCTGTGAAATGGAAATTATACAAACAAATTTTCTAAAATACCAATTTAACTTACCATAACTCTGGCAATTCCATGGGATCCGCTGCATTTCTTAATCTTCGTCTATTGATTGGAGTTTCACGACGAAACTCCTCCAAAACAAAAATACCGCCAATTGTACATTTTTATTCCCGAAATTTTTAAATTTGTTTATTTTCACTTGTCAAATTTTCTTCGTTTTGTTTACTTCCCGCTGCTTCTGACAGCTCCAAAGTACTTTCCACACACTTCCCAAAAAATGAAAACGAGAGTTCTCATATCGAGTTACGGAAAGCGAAACTGTCTCGTTGAGCGTTCGATATCGAATCGATGTGTCGAGCCAACGATGGTCGAGTATCGAATTACGGAAAGCCACCCCTGTATTACCTAATGTGCCAAATTTAGGTGCTGCACCTAATGTAGTAGTTCGTGTGTCTCAAGCAGTACCAAATTTTTAAAATCACATCATTTATTTTGACAACTTTTACACTACACTTTCACTATTAGTATATCTGGTCTGCCGCCTGCTCTTCTCGACCATCAGTCGGGTTCTTATACCGGTCGATGGGGGAGAAGGACTAGAGCCAACGGTAACAGCCACTTCGGGTAGGGTCCTGTCTCTGCCCGTTAGTGGCTGGCTAACTAGTCGATTCCCCTTTAATTTCCACCTTCCCACCTTTTTATTTACACTACCCTCATTTCCCCCCCACTAATCCAAGGTGTCACGCGACCCGTGCCTACTGGATGGTTTGCAGCCAGCGGGTAATACCGGCTGTGTTCGATAGGAGCCTCTCTGATACCTGCCCGCCTCAGAGAGTAACTGTGGGCTTACCGTGCTATTGGGGGCTATGGCACGGCGGACCTCCCCTTCCCCAACACTCGTGCGAACAAGTATGGGAAAGTGAAAAAGCGGGTTCTTATACCGCAACACAACTGGCGAGTCAGGCGGAGCGCAATATCCATGATACTGACACCCAGGTACCTACTCCTCGGAGTATGAAGACGGCCAAACGTACTTTATCTGGCAAATTTGGCATCAAATTCGGAAAAGTTGGGCCAAAACCAGAAAGAACCGGCAGACGAAAGGACAACGGAAGGAAAGTCGTGTGAAAGTGGAGTCTGCAGGTAGTTCGACACCCAGACTTCCGGACAGACCCAAAGATTGGGGGAAGTTAGGAAGGCGACAGGACTGAGTGGCGCAGGTGTCAAGTGGTACCTGCGTTACCTCAGCGGGGGCTTAACGCCCGAACAAGCCAAGAAGAAAGCCTTGGATCGCGTAGCACCTACAACTTCGACCGAAACGAAGAAGAGGGGCGCGGTAGAAATAAGTCCTCAGGATGGCAATATTGCCAAAAAGTCTAAGACTGAGGGACAGACGCGGACGGCACAAAAACCAAAGTTGGGAGGCAGGAAGCCATGGGGCAGTTAAGCCAGCGCCGTGAAGGGCGTCAGACTGGCGATACTCCCAGCATCTTTCCGTGATAATATACTCTCGCGGGAGGATCAGGGGAAAATTAAGGATGCTTTGGTAGCAAAAATGTGCAAGGGCTGGAGGACGAAATTCCAATTTGACGGAATGCACTTTCGGCCAGGCCTTATACTGGTCGACTGTGTAGATGCAGACACAGCGGAATGGCTGAGAGGCCTTGTCCCGGCACTGCCTGGCTGGAAGGGGGTACTGTTAACCACATATGTTGACAGTGTACCTCGCGAAGGCGGCACGCATGGGCAATAAGCAGCTCCTCGACCTTTTTATCGCCCAGAACGAGGGACTGCACACGAAGCTGTGGAAAGTCTTTAGAAGTAAAGACTAAAAGCAGGGCAAGGTCCTGACGATCGGGGTCGACGACCGGTCGTTAGAGGCCATCAAAAAGTGCAACTGCCTACTGCGGTACAGGTTTGGCACTGTACCGGTGCACTTGCACAAGCGCCGCGAGCTTTCGAAAGCGGCCGACGTACCAGCAGCCAATACTCCGGCGGACGGCACAGCCGATATACCGAAGGAGGTGGCAAGCCTGGTGGAGCGGGAGGCCGCTAGCAGCGAGGGCGTCGAGGAGATCAGTCTTCTACCTCACGAAGTTGAGGGGATCGACGCGATCGACCTTTCGATGCTAAGCATGGCGGCAGAGAAGGAAGACTCGGACAGAGTCACCCTGTCAGACCTCGACAGAGAGGGTAGTCTGAGGACGAAAGCGGTGCCACTCGGACATAAGGCAGCGATGACCAGCACTAGTGTTGCGCAGGTAAATCTGCACCACGCGAAGGCTGCGTCAGCCGTAATCGCGAGGGCAACCCTCAGGTCAAATCTGAGCGTAGTGCTGGTCCAGGAACCCTGGGTATGCAGGAGCCAAATTAAAGGTTTGGCGGAGAAGAACATCCAGGCAATTTGGGACATCAGATGTAACAACCCAAGGGCCTGTTTGTTACTAATGGTTTGAATTACCTCTGTCTTTCAGAATTCCTCTCCAGGGATCTGGTAGCTGTGCAAATCCCGGTGACCTTAAACGGGACAGCGCAGGACATGGTGGTAGCCACAGGATACTTCCCATGAGAAGACCCTCAGGCCCCACCTGAGATAGTCTCTAGACTGGTGGAGTACTGCGAGCGGAAGAGGCTGCCACTTACACTAGGCTGCGATGCTAATGCGCACAGCGAAGCCTGGGGAAGCAGCGACACGAATCGAAGGGGTGAGTACCTTCTTGATTATATAGCTAGCAATAAAGTCCTGCATGAATATATTCATTTTGGCGACTACACTACTGTACATACTGTACGGGTACTTTGTATTCGAAGAATGTGTACAACGAAACGAATAGAAACGAGAACCAGCGAGCGTCGCTTCTCGATTCTATTCATATTCGGTGAATAGCGAACACTGCAGTGCTCGTATTTGGTGAGAAGCGAATACTGCAGTGCTCGTATTCGGTAATCGAGAACTTTGCGAAGTATTCGAAGATCAACAGTTTCATCAAATATTTTTATGCGCAGTATGCCACTTTTCCATGTGTATACGTGTGGTGTGGTTGAAGTGGCTTATTATCAGGTGTACAACTTTGCTTCCGCCGTTTTCCGATAGGTGGCTGTACCGGCTGAGGCTGGTTGAAATACATAGATGGTAATGCCTTTAAAGTGAGTGTGGACAGTGCCTAACGAATTGTCATCGCCGTTTCAGTAACAGTTGTTCTTGTTTTCGTATTATTCACGCTCGAAAATGTCCGTTTATGTGCCCAATTCTCGCCATTTGCGGGAAGTTTTACTTTTCTGTTACAATTCGCAAAAAAATGCAGCTGAAGCGCATCGAATGCTCTCAGAAACTTACGGTGATGCTGCTCTGAGTGAAAGAACGTGTCGGGAGTGGTTTCAACGTTTTAAAAATGGTGATTTCGATGTCGAAGACAAACATGGTGGTGGAAGAGAAAAAACCTTCAAAGATGAACAACTAGAAGCATTGCTTGATGAAGATTCGTGCCAAACCCAAGAAGAGCTTGCCGAATCGTTGGGAGTGAGTCAGCAAGCCATTTCAAAACGTCTCAAGGCCCTGGGCATGATTCAGAAAGAAGGAAACTGGGTGCCGTACGAGTTGAAACCGAGGGACATCGAGCGCCGTCTATTTGTATGTGAGCAACTGCTTCAAAGACAAAATCGTAAGGGGTTTTTACATCGAATCGTAACCGGTGATGAAAAGTGGGTTCGACTAATCCTAAACGCAGAAAATCATGGGGAAAGCCCGGGCATGCTTCTTCGTCGACGGCAAAACCGAATATTCACGGCGCCACGGTTATGATTTGTATTTGGTGGGATCAGCTCGGTGTGATTTACTACGAGCTCTTAAAACCGGGTGAAACCATCACAGGAGATCGCTACCGAACGCAACTGAGGCGCCTTAGTCGCGCGCTAAAAGAAAAGCGGCCACAATATCAAGAGCGACATGACAAAGTCATCCTCCAACACGACAATGCTCGGCCTCACGTCGCAAAAGTGGTCAAAAAGTACCTGGAAACGCTGAAATGGGAAGTCTTGCCCCACCCGCCGTATTCCCCAGATGTCGCCCCTTCTGACTTCCACCTATTCCGTTCGATGGCACACGGCCTGGCAGATCAACATTTTCAATCCTTCGAAGAATTGGAAAAATGGATTGCTTCATGGATAGCGTCAAAAGAGGACTCCTCTCCTTTTTTCGAGCCGGGATCCGAAAATTGCCGGAAAGATGGGAGAAAGTTGTCGCTAGCGACGGACAATACTTTGAATAATACATCTGTAAGCACTTTTTCGCAATAAAGCTTTTAATTTTGGAAAAAAACCGCGGAAGCAAAGTTGTACACCTGATATATATATATTATATATAGAGCTTTCTTTTGTACGGTGACTTATAGTGAAATTTTGCGTTTAAGATTTTTCCCATACACACTAACCCTCAAAAATCAAGTTTTGTAGGACATTTTAGTACTAATTTTGATTAAGTACGAAATGAACACTTAAACACATGATAGTTAATATGCAAAATGGAAATTATTGAAGAAAGTAACATAACAAATAAATATTTATATACAACATAAATATTTCTAAATAATCTTAGGGATAACAAAGCGAGTATATTCGAATATTTAAGCAGTTTGTACTATTCGAGCTTCGAGCGAATATGAATAAATAGTGTACGTCTACTCGTTTCTGTTCGGAGCTTACTCGAGATGAAGTAAAGTATTCTATTCAAAAGCATTTGAATGTTTTCGAATAGCAAAAATGCATATTCGTGCAGGACTCTGGCTAGCAATAAGCTTGAAATTTTTAACGTGGGTAACACACCAACGTTTGTAACCAGTGCGAGAGAAGAGGTCCTAGACATTACTCTAGGAAATACTCCAAGCTTCGGACTGGTTAGAAACTGGAGGGTGTCAAATGAACCTTCAATGTCGGACCATAAAATTATCAGGTTTGACATTGACGGTACCACCCTAGTTAGGAAAATTCTGAGAAACCCCAGGAAAACAAACTAGGATAAATTCTAAGAAACCCTGAGTTTAAACTCCAACCTTTCTGGGATAGGGGACAGTATCAGGAACACAGTGGAATTAGAAACTGAAGTAGCGTGCTTCAATAGCACTATTATTGATGCATACGAAAGTAGCTGTCCGATCAGCAAAGTATATTCCTCCAGGGATATGCCCTGGTGGAACAAAGACCTTAGTATACTGCGAAGGTTCGCAGGCTTTTCAACCGGTCCATGCGTACCGGGGACTGGCCTGAATATAAAAGCGCGTTAACCTTATAAAATAAGGAAATAAGGGAAGCTAAGCGCAGAAGCTTTAGAAACTTCTGCGAGAGCATAGAACAAACATCGGAGGCATCAAGACTATAAAGTCATGGCCAAAGTACATAGCCTGTCTTCCACGAATCTCCCGAAAAGCAATAGGGAATTTACGAAAAGTGAGGAGGAGAAGGTAAAGCTACTTCTAGATACTCACTTCCCGAGCTCTATTGCTTGGAGGGACATGGAACAAGCTGAGGAACTAGGTAGAATCTCCAGAGGAAATATGTACGGAAGAAAGGTTAAGGTGGGCAGTTAACACCTTTTAACCACTGAAATCACCTGGACCCGACGGAATTTTCCCTGCCTTACTACAGAAGGGCATGGACTTTATTAAAAGAAAGCTCCTGAGAATAGCTAGAGCCAGTCTGGCGCTGGGTTACATACCAGAGGCCTGGAGGCGGACAAAGGTAGTATTTATTCCGAAAGTCGGGAAGAAGGACCCTCTTCACCCGAAATGCTTCAGACCATTTTGCCTGACCTCATTCGTACTGAAAGCTCTGGAGAAAGTTGTTGACAACTACGTACGGACGACAGTCCTAATAGACAATCCGCTGCACGCATGCCAGCATGCATACAGGGCGGGACGCTCCACTGAAACTGCACTGTATCAGCTGACAAGTGAGATACAGGAAAGTCTAAATGAAACGGAGATGGCACTATGTGCCTTTCTAGATGTGGAGGAGGCCTTCGACAACACCTCCCATGACACTATAGATAATGCTCTAACCAGCAGGGGAATAAATAATAACCTCAAAGGTTGGATTAACAGTATGCTTGCTACCAGGAAGATGGAGCTACAAACTAGTGCAGGCGGGTTGGTAATAGCCAGTACTACCAGAGGATGTCCACAAGGTGGGGTTTTATCCCCATTGTTGTGGAGTTTTGTGGTTCATGACTTATTACAAGCACTGTCTAACTCTGGTCTTACGGTCCAAGAGTATGCAAATTACATTGTAATCCTGTGCAGGGGAAAATTTGAAGATACCCTGCGGGATAGAATAACCCTAGGGTTAAGAGTAACTAAGAGATGGTGTGCTAAGGTGGTGCTGAACATTAATCCAGCAAAAACCACCATAGTACCCTTTACAAGGAGATATAAACTTGAGGCTCTTAGACCAATCTGTTTGGATGGAATAAGAATAGAATTCCAGAAGGAGGTTAAATATCTAGGCGTGATACTAAATCAGAAACTACTCTGGAAAGGACATATCGAAGAAACGATGCGGAAGGCCGTCAGAGTCTTCATGACCTGCAGATCCATAGCAGGTAAAAGTTGGGGTTACACTCCAAGAATACTGAGATGGATTTACACGGCGATCGTGAGGCCTATGATAACTTATGGCTCAGTCGTCTGGGCAAACAAAACTAGTCAACAGTCCATTATCAAGGCGCTCAGTAGACTCCAGAGACTAGCATGTTTATGCATGACTGGGGCTATGAGAACGTGTCCAACAGCATCCATGGGGGTTCTGCTTGAACTTACACCTCTTCACATACATATACAAAGCCAGGCGAAGAGGGCTATCCTACGGACAGTGGCGTATCCAGGGAGGGGGATTAGGGGGATAGATCCCCCCCTTGGTCGGACGATTAAAAAAATATGTAGTTCTGTTACATTTTAAAAAATGTACATCATTTTGTCTTCAGCAAAATTTGGCATCGCCGAAAAAGAAAATCGTTTGCAACCCTGAGTCAGCTGTGTAAAATGCTTTCATTTTCTTATTGGATTTCCAAATGTCATTGTGAGTAGTGAAAGTTCATTTGAGTGTTTTATCAAAACAAAGAAATATAAAGAAAAAAATACAAAAAAAAAGGTTGGACATTAGAAACTTTTTCAAACGAGGTCATAGCTCTACGGAATCTGCGCTAAAGAGGAGAAAGTCGGTAGAAGAAACAAATGTGGCTGCAGAAATTATTCTGCCTCCTAGTCATTGCGTGAGAGAGCAGTCGTCTGTCTTAACCCTTTCCGGTCAATTCCCGCATTTATTGAGATACACATTTTTCTTTCAAAATATTGACTATCATTGAACATTTTAGCAATAAAATACAACAAAATATCAAAAAAATCATTTAGGTTGAGAATTACAGCTCAATCAATTTTGGACGATATATCGTACAATGGTCCGCAAAGGAGTAAAACTCCGTGAAATTTTTGTTTCGTTTTTTTTAAGTTTTATGAACAATTCATTGATGTTTTTGATAGAAAACATAAATTATAACAACAAAAAAACAAAACGTGATTTCATTTTGATCGAAAGTTATATAAATTATATATGTGAACAATTGAGTCACATTTATTCGGCCTTATGCAACCGTTGTTGTTGTTGCAAAGCCCTTTTCCCCTCAATAAAACACAGAATCAATTAAAATTCGTATAGCTTTACAGAAAGATACTGAATATAGCCGATTCTTATTATCATAGTGGGAGTGGCAAGTACGCATGTCTAACCTTACATAACCTGTGTCTACCCAGTAAAACACAAAATCGTCTAGTAATTCTTATTTTTAATCGAAAATTGCCGAATAGTCGAATTTTATTAGACACGTGGTTACAGATGGGCGGGGCAGGCATGCAAGCGCAAAAATTCTATTACCAAACCCATAACTTGCAACCTTTGCTTTCCATTTGTACGATATATCGTACAAAGCTTTGCAACCTTTGTGGTCGTTTGTACGATATATCGTAAAATTTTTTTAAAGACTCGAGAAAAATATTTAGACGCAAAAAATGTTAAATTTAGTAAGTTCTATAAATCGCCTGAGATTCAAACTTTGAAATTGTTTCGCTTTTTGGTACCAAAAAGTATTACATATTTAAAAATTCTTCCGCAGAAGCAGTCATTTGTTGGTTTTTCAAATTCTGCAAAAAGCTGCTTACAAAACACACTCATACTGTGTAGCCACGGCTATTGTGATTTATATTTCGCCGTTCCATAAAAATGCGTTCGTTGTCAAATAAAAAATCTTGGAAAAAATTTTACGATATATCGTTAGATATAACGTTAGATAACTGACGGTTATAGTTGCCAATTTAGTGTTTATCGAAAAAAGTGTTGAAGTGTCTAGTGCATTTTTTAGTGCTGGTTTCTGAATTAAAATAATTACTCTCATCACAGACTCTTACTCCTTTTCGATGATATTTTAATATAGACCTGGCTGTATCTCACCGATGCACAGTGATTGGTTCCATAGACAAAATTCACACAATTTATGACGATTAACGATTTTGATGTAATTTGAAAGAAAAAGCTCCAACTAAGAAAACCCCAAAAAATCTGTGCTAAAAATTAATTAGTACGTGTGCAAGAGCTGCTCAAAGTCGAAACTTTCTTCACAAAATAATTTAAACACATGTTTTGTGTTATCGTACAAATTTCCGGAAAGGGTTAAGCAACGACATTGGGAGCTTTGCGCGGAAGCGTCTTAATCTAACGTCAGAGGACAGACAGCAAATTATGACCAATGTATGGAAACCTGACTGTAGCACAGTATTTCCAATATTGGATAAATTTGCTGACCGCCGCTTAAAGTTTCAATTTAGTTGGCTCAGTCAATTCAATTGGCTAGCATATTCTCAGTTGGACCAGGGAGCTTACTGAACTGATGCAGCCCATGTTTTGATCAAATTTCAAACTCAATATGCAAAAAGAAACACACCCTTTGACTATTATTTAGTAGATGATTTGCTGCTGTGATATATATATAATTTAATGTATATGATTTTGCTTTGAGCGAAAAGCAATTAAAAAAAAATAAACGCAAAGCTTAAAACGTAAAAAATTGTTGAAAACAAGAGTAAACCATATTGAAAAAAAGTATAAAAAGATGTTGAATAATTCTTCCAATATCCCCCCCTCCCCCTTTCATGAAATCTTGGATACGCCACTGCCTACGGATGACTGAAAACAATATCGGGGCTGGAGGATTTTTGGGCATTAAGAAGCTTAATATTCTTACGAACCAATATCCAGAGATAGCAATACCGAGGGACACAATCACACCGAAGTTCAGTTTTATCAAGAGATTCAAAACTGAACTTAGTAACAAAAAGAGCTGGGTAGGGATATCAGAAACGTATCTGATAAACCAGTACATGATAACCTGGTACACGGATGGACCCCTTACGGATGAAGGTACCGGGATTGGTGTATATGGGCCGAGGACTAGATACTCGGAACCTACGGGTAAGCACACAACACTATTTGCGTATATTTTGCGGAAATATACGCAATTGAAAGGTGTGCTTACTTCAACTTAGCGAGGAACTACCGGAATCGGAGAATTGCGATCCTGTCTGATAGCCAAGCGGCAATCAGGGCACAAGTTCGTACCAGGTATCCTCGAAACTGGTGATAGAATGCCTTGAAAAGCTTAATGAGCTAGGCCTGCACAATCAGGTATGGGTCCTCTGGGTTCCGGGCCACGCAAGTATAGTAGGAAACGAGGCGGCCGACGAACTTGCAAGAAGGGGCGCCTCAACCCCATTTGTCGGCCCTGAACCTTTTTGTGGACTAGGTAAAGGAGCTTTATCAATCCTAACCAGGAAAGACGAGAAAATCAGCAGGAATAAATACTGAGACAATCAACCAAGTCTGGAACATTCCAAGGCGATTATCGGGTCATATAGTAGGAAAAGATTACAGGTATCATGACAGGGCATTGTAGGTTGAATTATCACCTAACTAAACTAGGAATCCGTGCAAACGGACATTGCAGGTTCTGCAATGCACATACTAGGAGAATGCCCTGTACTTATGCGTAAGAAGAACCTAGGGGAATAACTCATCAGAGGTGCGAACTGGGACTCCAGAGGTATAGGAGATATACTACAATTCCTCTCGGTAGTTGGGCTCACAGATGAACTGTGAGTCCATGAAGGGGGCACAATAGATCTTTAGGTCGCGGTGCACTATCCCCACTAATAATAATAATAATAATATCTAAAAGCAAGAGGAATTTTTTCTCTTGGAACTATTCGCGCCAATCGTATTAAGGGGCGCACTCCATGAAATGGTTTCAAAAAATCGATTTTTTTTTTTGTTTGCTTTAATCGAAAGATATATTATCCGAGAACATTATTGCAAAGTTTCAAAGTCGAACTCTGAAAACTTTCGGAGATACAGTTCTTTTCATCGACGCGCGCTCAGCCACACCAGGTGTTCCGAATAACTTTGGAACGCGTTTCCTCATAAACACGTTTTTGTAGTCCGTCCACATGAAAAAAAAAAAACAACTGAACCGATCTACACGAATATATACTCGTTTTGTAGGATATTGAACAGAGAAGTGCATGAACCTCTGAAATCTATTAAACAATACTTACTTATTTTTTTAATAAAAACAAGTAAGAAAAAACGAAATTTTTTGTAGTTTATATGGCTTTGTTGCTAAATTTTGAAAATGTTTATAGTTTTTGAGGTTCACGCACTTGCGACAAGCCTGCTGATTAATTTGATATATAATTTGTATGTTTCAGACTTTAACTTCGGACGGCATCGTGTGGACGGGAAGACGTATTTTTTTAAACCAAGCCTCGGAAGATGTTCAATATGTTTGCCATTTTTAATTTTTTTTCATGTATAACTTTTTTTTGTGAACTTTTAACTAATACCTACAGATGTTCCAAACGGATTGTTCCTGTCTCTTTCTTTTTTTTGAGCGTTTCATGGAGTGCCCCCTTTAACAACTGCAAGCTGTCGAAAGATGTCAGAACTATCAAGGAAATGGAACGAGGTACTTCAGAAGAATATTTGGAGAATCTTATGGAGTAAAAATAAATACTGTTTTGTGGAAAGACATGAAACCCGGTCGCCTCACATCAACATATGCAGGAGTTCGTCCTTTTAAAACATCTTCTCCACAATTTCAACCACACAAAGCCGTAAGATATGATAGAACACAAAAAAAGTATTTCGAAGTCGATTGTCCAAATGCAATAAAAGATTATAACTATCATATGGGAGGAGTAGACCTCATGGATGGCTTACTAAGTCGGTATCATATACACTTAAAAACAAAAAGCCCATCGCTGCGACTATTTTTTTCATTTTATTGATATGGCATTGGTGAATGCGTATCTACAGCATCGACGTATTCATGAGGCGACCATGTTCGAACTTCCTAAATTTCGCAGAGAAGTAGCGTCTGTCCTTTGACCGAGACTGCAGGGACAACGTAAACCATCAGGTAGGCCGTCTAAAAATATTTCAAACGACCGGTTACGGCCACGAAAGAGGACTTACATACCGCCTTCGGATGTACGGTTTGACGGATATAACCATTTACCTGATCTTTTGGTTCGTAAGGGTAAACGAATGTGCAAAAACCCTGGGTGCAAATCAGAAATCCAAGTAATTTTCACGAAATGTAAACTGAACTTATGCTTTACGCCAACACGAAACTGTTTCCGTAGTTTCCACAGTACACAATAATAATGTGGTGTATAACCAAAAATGAAAATATCAGGCATGTGCTGCAAATCGCACGATTTCAAATCGAAATCGGAATTTTTGGGGGGTGTGCTACAAAACGGACGATTTCACTTCAATTCGAAATAAAATTCAAGCTGGGGTCGAATCGAGCGATCCGTGAACGTATCGGCAATCGTACGAAAGAAAATTCCGTGATACGTTAATCGTGTCAAATAAATGGGATGATGGCATACGAAAGCGAACGGATCGTAATTATTTCAAAGTGTAATAGATTTGTTGTCATCTTTTACAATTTTGACAGTGACAGCTTTCATTCAAATCTTAAATTTAAAATTTCCTATGCAGAATTTTTATTATTTTGTGACATTTTTGAACAAAAGTTAGATTATGGACGGCGCCTTACTCTTTTTTTATCATCCGATGAAAGTGATGGTGACGAAAGAATTGTGCGAAGGCGATTAAGGGACCAAAGCAACCCATTAGATTTACCAAGCGCGGCGTAAGTTAAATAAAAAAATATAAGAAGAAACTTACATTGTACAAAGTTCTCTTACAGATTTGTAAAAAGATTTCGCTTGACTAAAGAGAAGAAGAAGAGACTAAAGAAGCATTTAAATATGTCTTAGAGAAGTTGAGTTTTGATCCGCAGCAGTCTACAGCGGCTCAAACAACGCTGCAACTATATAGTAGCAGACCATGCTCTTCTAGTAAGTGGTGGTTACCAACATTCAGTTGGTTGCGACTATTTGATTGGAATGGAACATAAATACTGCAATTAGCTCCTTTTGTGTCGCATTTATTTTATTTGTATTTGTCCTAAAATAATCCTTTTAGCAATATAATTGGGTATTCATAATTTTTTTTTTATTTCTTATATTATTTTTCTTTTCTTGTCGTTTACGAACACAATTTTTTGATCGAATGACAGTTCGTAAGAAAATACTCGTTAACGTTAACCGAATTACGTTAGCGAGTACTCGTTCACGTATGGCGTAATACGAAATCATAACTTTTACGTGACGAGCTGTACGTTCACGGATAGCTCGATTCGACCCCTGAGTTTTTTTGTTGACGTCTATACCATTTTTTGTCGAAACGTTAACAGAAAATTGAATATCTTACATGATGAGCATTTTCTTTGCGAGTTTGATGTATTTAGAAGAAAAAGAAAGAAGACAAGTGGAAACAGTAAAATGCCGCATTTTGAGAGACCATTCCAGCCCACTGGACATGTCGGAATCTCACTCTCTCTAATTTTCTTATTTTGGCTAACAATGTAAATTGGAATTTTTGCAGGTTTTGTTATGTTAGATTAAGGTGGCTGTCGTGGCATGGGACTTGCCGAAAGTAACACTTAGGCCACGGAATGGGCCCGTTGTGATACCACAAGTTTAGGGTCTGTCTTACTGCCGAGATGACTTACTGTCGAGATGACTATTCAATCCATTTTGAATTGTGGATGAACGCAAGCTTTTTATGTTAGCTGAACTGAGGTCATTCAAGTTGTTGAAGAAAGGAGAACCTAGGGCTTTCCATCTTCGTCTAGATAGAGCCGGGCAATTGCAGAGAAAAGACTAATAGTTTCCTCCTCCTCTTCAGGATTGCGACGACCGTGCCAATGTGCTGTCTGCTAAGCGAGACAAGTGCTCTTGTGCGCCTAGGATTAAAAACAGGCCAGAGCTGTTTGGTAGTGGTACAAGCGTTCTCCTCCAAGGAGCAGATTTTTAGCTTGGTGTTGAAATACGGGGGGGTTGGGGGTGGTGGTGCCACGTCTGGAAAGCTGAAAAGCGCAGTTACCACTGCTGTTTTTGTGGCGCGGTACCCAGGTAAGGGTATTGTTGTACACATGCTCTAAGTCATTTAGTAGGGAGCGGCAAAGAGCAACCACTTTCGATGTGGTTGAGACCTTCTTGAGGGCTTTAATTGCTGCCTGGCTGTCAATGAAAATGCGTACCATACCCCCCTACTCTGCCATCTAGCTTGGAGCTGCCTGTATAGAAACCGTGTCTTATTCCCACTCCTGTCTGAGGTATGAGAGTTGAGAATTTAGAGTCGAACAGATATGATGGTAGCGAGTAGTATATGTTGTCAGGTAAGTCAGGTGAACAGCCTAGGATCCGGCAGTAAATCAGTACGAATCCATCTTTTGATGGTATTTAGTCTCACTGCAGAGAGGGTTGCAGCTTGTTTACCGAAGAGGTCAACAGGAAGAAACTGGAGCAGGGCGTAGAGCCCTCTGGATGGTGTTGATCGAATGCTCAAGTTATTATGACCGCCGCCGATCTTTGGACTGAGTCCAGAAGTTTCTGGTTAGCCACATTATCCAGGGCAGTCCACCATACTACTGCTCCATAGAAAAGAATGGGCCTAATCACGGAGTTGTAAATCCAGTGCATGATACGTGGTTGGATACTCCATTTCTTGCCAACTGCTCTTTTGCAAGAGTACAGTGCAACAGTAGAGGAGTTGTAACCATCTTGGTTAACAGGTTGTGAACTATGTCCACTATCGGCTTGCATAGTTTCATGTTAGTCAGTGAGCCAGTAATATTGTTGAAAGCTCCCTCAACATTTTCGCGTTCAAAATTTCTTTATAAGTTGAAACGCAAATAGAATATCAGCCGTTTTCTAATCGCAACGAAAACGGAATTTCGGTTTTCTGGCATATATCATTTCAAACGATTTCATTTTCGAAAATTGACGAAACCAAACCAAATTGAGCACACTCCATCACGTTTTCGCTCCGAATTTGCAACGAAAACGATTTGTAGCACATGCGTGTATATCTTAAACTATTATTTAGCAGAAAATAACATTTCAACGGCTGACTTTTCTCTTTACACTTTTTAATTCGTTGTCTCATAATAAACCAAATTAAAATCAACCATATTGTATTTTATTTTTTCACTCCTAAGCCGACAGGTCCGCCTACAGGCGGGGTACCTTTTTTTATCATCTGGAAGCTAAACTACTCATCAATTAGAAAAAAATAACTTCATTTTCGAAAGCGTGTTAAGCGTGTTCGGCCGTGTTTCGAAAGCGTGGAAAGCGTGTTCCGCCCAGGCGCTTTTTAAGAATGCCGAACAAATTTTCGATGGGATTCAGGTCTGGTGATTGGCCAATCAAGGACTGTAATACCATTCGAACTGAGCCACTCTTTTACCAACTTCGATGTGTTGATCCAATCATTGTCGTGTTGAAACACCCATCGAAGTGGCATATTGTTTTCAGCATAGGGCAACATCTGGTTTTCTAATATATCCTTATAGACAAAGCGATCCATTTCTGTCGAAACTTCGTGTACAAGGCCAAGACCAAAACCAGAGAAGCATGTCCAAATCATAACACTCCCACCTCCGTGCTTTACAGTTCCTTTGCAGTAACGTGGATTGAGCTTTTCTGACACCTTTCGGCAGACGTGACGTATGCCGTCAGAATTGAACAGATTAAACTTGCTCTCGTCTTTAAATAAGACAGTTCTCCACTGACTGACTGACCAATTGAGATGTGGTTTAGCGAAATGTAACCTAAAATGCGAAAAAATTTAAAATAATGTAAAACAATTTTAATTAAAACCTCTTACAAGCCTTTTTGCGCATGCTTCTTGATAAGATAAGCATGGGTTTCTTCAAGGTTGTGTAACTCTTCAGCCCTGCTTCGATGGTGCATCTGCGTACTGTAGTAGAATCCACGCTAAATTTTAGGGATTCCACTATTTCCTTAGCAGAAATAAAAGGAGTTTTCTGTAATAATCTTTTTATTTCACGATCTTCACGGCTTGAAGTTTTCCGCGGACGCCCTCCCACATTATCACTTAATAATTTTGTAGTGCTTTTATATTTATTTATTAGCCGCGAAACTATGGATTTGTGAATTTTAAATCGTTTTGCAATATTTGCTTCAGATTCCTCTTCTTGATAAGTAGAAATAATTTTTTCTTTGAAATTATTATCGTACTTGCATCGCAAGTTTATCAAAAATGTCAACTTAAATCTTCCGAAATTTGACGGAAAATGCAATAAACTGTTTGGTTTCATACACACTTTTGATAACTGAGTTCAATCAAAGAATATTCAATATAAAGAATACGCATCTTTAAAATTTTTGCAAGCGTGCTTGTTGACGCGGGGGAGAAGAGATAAGCGGAGGCATAGGTTGCGAGACAGTTGCTCTCGCTCGTTCGTTTGACAACAGCAAAAACCAATGTTGTTGTTCGCAACGGCTTCGCTCGTGTATATTGAAGTGGTGGTTGTTGTGGCGTAGTGATCGCTCATTTTTTGCATGCATGTTTATTGATCTTGTTCGTCGAAGCGCAAGCGGAGAGCAAACAACGAACCAAAGCATCGTCATCGTCGTTTGAACGAAGATGATTCGCTAATGTTTTTGTTTTGGGAATATTGACTTCAAAATTCGTGAAAACACTTGAAATCAAAAATAATTAAATACGTGTTTTAATTTTTTTGTTTTTGTTTTTAAACGAAATCTAACAGACAAACCAGGGGTTAAAAGATTGTATGGAAAAACATAATTTAATAGGTCTATTGACTTTCAATATGGCGAAAGCACTACTAAAGCACTAAATAAAGAAATAAATAATAAGACAAGTATTTTGTCATAAAAAAAAATGTTATTACGGCATGCCTACGTTTAAAAATAGTATAAATATTCTACACCTGAATGGTTCCATGGCGAATGATGTGACCATAAATTTATAATATTAGATTTTCTCATTTTAGTTCTTTTAAGCAAGCATTATATGTGGGCCGTAAAAAAGTTCCAAAGAACGGGACGGAAAATTACTACGGACTAATAAAAACGTCTTCCTTTCTTTCCAATTCCCCTTTTTATTTAATTGTCTTTGTTGATTACTTATTATTTATTTTTTATTGCCTGTAGCCATATATGTAATACTACAGTATTACATATATGCCTGTAGCGATCATATAGGTCGCCATGCCAGCCATATTTTATTTTCGTTTCTATTTTGCGTACACTACAGTCGGCAGTGAGTTCAGGAGCAATATGAGACGCCGTGCAGGCTTATAGAAGAAGAATAAAAGCCAGCCAGCAAATAGAAATCGTTTTACAATTTCCGCTTTTCGCCAGCGCAACAACAACAACAGCACATCGTATTCTGCCTCTTTGAATGGTGCAATATGATTATTGATCACACAATTGTGCGTGACTGAACGAGTGAGCACAGACGCAGCATTTGTGTTACTATGATTTGCGCTCAGAGCATTGTGCTCGCATTTCAAGTATTCCCTCTTGTTGCCTACCCCCCCCGGGTTGAGATATCAGCACCCGCATTCAAATTTTTGCTTGTACGTGATGCACACGCTTTATGTTGTATACTTTTTGGTTCAATTCACTTCAAAATCACCGGTATGATAACTGTAATTCTAAAACAGTAGCTGAACCTAATAGAGTTGCTTAGGTTTTGCACAGCGAATTTGAGAATCTGTTTTGTTTTCGTTAATTTATTTTTCGTTAGTGAAGTTATATGTACATATTGTTTTATAAATATTTGTTGTAATTACATTCTAAGCTTTAAAAAAATACCACATAATTTCGACTTTATCTCAACTATTTGAAAATATTGTATTTTGTTCATAAGTAATGAAAAAGTTGCTTGGATTTTGCACAATACTGTATGTATATGAATTTAAATAAATAAAATAAATTACTTATACTGTACACATGTGTATGGGTATACAATACAAGTGAAGATATTTACTCACTAAATTTGAAATCATGTTACAGGACTGCTCAGCTTTTGATAAAAAATTAAAAGCAGTGAAAAACTCCCAACGGGAAACATACATACAACTCGCCAGAACCAGATCCACTTCGCTTTTGTTTGATTTTTCTTATTTCGCCGTTATATTGGCACCGCATATTGTGCCACTTTGCGGCCACTTCTTTTACGCCAATGTTCAATTGTTCGGCAATTTCCAATTGTAACTTCTGTTTGTGATTGCTATACCATATGTAACCTCTTTTTTATTCATGTAATTTAACAATTATTTACGTTTACATATATGTAAACGTTAAAATTAACGTTAAAGTTTATTTCAAGGGTCAAACAGGTAAATACTGGAAAACAATGTAATGGGCCCGGACGACATTTACCGGTTTGCGTAGAGTTCACTGGAGCTATCCCATAAATCGCTACTTGACTCGTACATCGATATTAGTTGAAACTTTTTATCCTTTGTCCAGATCCCGCCATTACTTTCGCTTCGTTGCTTTTTCGGCGCTGATGCCATTTCGTTATTTATTATTGTTTGTTTGGTGGATATTTCGGTGCTCTTGAAAACTTATGAAAATTTTCAGATAAAATCACATTTTCAAAAACATTCATAAATCGTGAAATTCTCTACATGCATTCATATAAACAAAAAAACCTGCATGCGAGAGTTCTAAACTCTATTGAACTTGTTCAGAGAGGGGCTTTACGCTTGAATAACGTTGAGAAATATTGAAAACTTATTTCCAAAGTGAGTGCTGTGTATTCCAGTGTCCAAATCGAGTTATCAGCTGTCTTGACGATGTCTATTGGCCGCCTCGGAGCTGCAATTTGACTTTGGACTTTGGATCCTTTGGGCTTTTTTTGTGGGGAACCGTGAATGACCGGTTATGTCAACAATCCAAAACCGATTCAAGCACTTAAGGCCAATATCATCCAAGCAATCCAAGAGCTAGAGTTCTCGTAAAGCCAAGGAAAAATTTGTCTACACTACGAAAAACTCTCGACTAAAAAAATCTCGGGTAGTGAAGAGCTCTACTGAGTGTCTAGACTTCTCTAGGCGAGATTTTTCTCTAGCTCTCCGTATTTTTCTCTACAGTGTACACGCTGCTTTAGGAATAGAGGAAAACGAAAAAAAAAACAATGAGGAAAGTGACATATTAACCAACAAAAAAAAGAGGTCAAAAAGAGGATTCGAACTTGAGTCCCCTGAGCCGCGTTATCTTACAGCCCATTTTTGAAGAAATGTGAGCAAAAAAACTAAAAATTTTCTGATAAAAAAAAATCAACGAATAATTATAATTGAGCGGAAAATAAAAATCGAGAAATATTAGTTTACTGCTTTTTTGACAACTGCTTTCAAAAACAATCACATTATTGCACTACATGATATATCTGCAATGCTTCCTTCATCTTAATTTTTTTGATTAAAAATTTGCGATAACTACTTACGGTCCCTGGTTTAAACAGTTATGTTGATTAAACAAATTAAAAAATCTGTAATATAGTAGTATCGTTAACTTTTTCAAATTTATTTGAACGACGTTACACAGAAGAGGTGCGAAAAACGACGTTACATGGCAAGGGTTGATAATGGGGTTTTTTGAGAAAAAATCTGTTTTTAAAAAATTTTATATAAACAAAATATTTGTTGCTAACTTCTTATTAGTACATATTACATATATAATGTTGTATACGAATAAAAAGGTATGGAAAAGGCCTTTCGTTTGATACCCATATCGATTAAGAACTGAGTGAGTTATTTTGATACCAACTTTGAACTTTGACCCCGAGCCACGCCTTTTGTGGGCGTTTCCCAAGCAAAATGTTCAGTTCATTAGATTTGCAGAAGGAAGCTTCATAAAGGGTGGGCCATCTAGTGGTTTCTTTTTAAATCATAGGTTATTTTGGCACTGACAGCTGTTTCCCACTCAAAATCTTGACAGAAAGTCAGTATCATACTTCCGCGGAACGAAAAGAGGGGCTTTACGCTTGAATAACGTTGAGAAATATTGAAAACTTATTTCCAAAGTGAGTGCTGTGTATTCCAGTGTCCAAATCGAGTTATCAGCTGTCTTGACGATGTCTATTGGCCGCCTCGGAGCTGCAATTTGACTTTGGACTTTGGATCCTTTGGGCTTTTTTTGTGGGGAACCGTGAATGACCGGTTATGTCAACAATCCAAAACCGATTCAAGCACTTAAGGCCAATGTCATCCAAGCAATCCATGAGCTACAGCCCGAAACAATCAACAACGTCTCGGGAAAATTGGAGTGACAGATACGCTACTGCGTAGCTAGCCGAGGTAGCCACTTGAACGGCGTTGTGTCCCATAATTAATGGGAATGTTTGCTATTACTAATAAAGCCATAATACATAGAAAATAATTTAATTTCGTTAATTTTATTGCATTTTTAAATATAAACCACTAGATGGCCCACCCTTTATAGGACGATTTGCGGTTTTTTTTTCATGAGGGCTCGCTATACTGCACTTCTTCCAACCACAAAAGCGGTACTCAAAGCACTTCATCATACTGAACATTATGATACTGACTAAACGATTTAATCAAATACATCCAAAATCATCCAGCACGAGTTTTTTAGCTGCTATGATGTTCAAATAAGGGTAAGTTTGAAAAAGGACAATACAAGTGTGAAACAAACCACGATATCGCATTGCCCGATTATTAAAAAATGATGTCTTGACGTAGGCAAGGAGTGGGCCCCTTCCTATCCGGAATTATGGTTCTACAATCGACTTGCTGAAACGCATGTTTTCAAAGCATACCGTCAAACCTATCTACAAGATATTTACCCGAGGGCATCTGAAGATATGTCGGATCCTGAAACAACTCATTGTCTTCCACATCCAAGTCAAAATCCATCTCAATTTTCAAGTTCTGACACAAAAGTAAATAGCACTATTTCCATGGAACACTAAGTATTTTCAGATTCGAAATTTAAAGCAATTGGAACTGATCAAGAAAGGAACACCACAGAATTACTAAGGATCAAATTACAGCATGACACATAAAAGTTAGTTTCACTCATAGTGATATCAATAAAGTGTACCAGGTAGATGACGTACACTTATTTCTCTGAGTAGCAATTGTCAAAGTGTAAATTTATTTGTCAGTTCGATTAACCTTTATTTTTGTTGCCGCTTAAATAGCACAAAAATTTAAAATGACTTTCAGTACTCCAGAAATATACATTTTCGTAATGCATTTTATGTTAGAAACACATAGAAACTGCATTGCCGGTCGTTTTTTTGCAGAGACACCACGTTTTTCCTGGCATGTAATTGCGTTTTTTGTGTCGGTTTTGGTGCAGAACGTATTTTGAAAAAACAATTTATTTTGAAATTTTTTCATACAGCACAGACGGGTTATGAACTCTGACATTTGTCAGCATAATGAAATTAACTGTCAGAAAATAAGTGTACGATGAAGAGAGAGTTCCTTCCATCTGGCACTTTTTATTAATTTTACTATGGTTTCACTAACAAATGAAAGAAAACATGCGTATGACATCCGAGTCTAACGTCTTGCGTGTCAATTCTATATTTCTATAATAGTAAAATAAGCTAAATAAAATCTGTTCTGAGATGCACCAATTTATTTGATCTATATCTTAATTTATGCAAATACTTTGTAGGAAGTCCAAATTCACTCATAACAAAAAACTTAAATTAGCTAGACTTTGCACATAAAACGGGGAACCCCTTCATTAAAAAATTCTATTTCTCTACAAATTATTTTATTAGAGACTAACACATTTGATAGGCTACGGGCGTCTTATGTAATTCTCGCGAACTTAAGTTAAAATTACACTGCACAACACCAAATATATATGTAACAATGGTCTGACAGCGGATTCTGGTAGAGGACAAAAAACTTTTAATTAAATCTGAAGAAAACTCCCGCATAAGTGCCACAATTTATTGTGCTCTAATCTTAATTTTACCTATACTGTAACGTATCTAGGCTTTACGGCCTAGATACGTTCCACGAAACTCGGCCGCAAAGCGAAAATCCGTATAAGGAATCAATTATTCTAATACAAATTCAATTGGATCGGTTCCAAATTTGTGAAATATGTAACATGGTTAATCATTCAAAATTTATTTTATTTTTTTATTTCATTTAAATCAAAAATACATACATAACAAGCACATATATTTGTACATAAAATAATAACAGATAATAACAAATCTATAAACAAAAATGAAACAACTTCATGTTACATAAAATATATGTGTGTAGATATACATACATATTTTTTTTAAAATGGCTTTGTTTATACGTATCGCGGCGGAGCGGGGGAAATAAAATGCGGGTGGATTGTTCGGGTTATGGTGGTGTTTATTCATCAACGTATGAATAACGAATGACAGGAATAACAATAAACATTGAACGAGAACAACGGCCTAAGCCGGGGAGCATAAATAGGGGGAACATCAGTACAAGAGGAAAAGGAAAGGAAGGGATTAGAGGTGGGATTTAGCCATCGCGGCCGCCATTGCAGAGTGCAATTGATGTAGTAGTCTGGGTTGCTGGGAGCGTTGCCGTGACGCGGCTGACGTCTGGTTGGTGGTGGTGCGGCTCACGGCTGGCTGGCTGTGGGTGCGCTTAGGGGTGCGCCGATAACCTCTTTGCGGGGATGATCGATCCGGTCGTGCGGTCTGGGAGGCACCTGCTGCGATGGTCGGCTGATCTGCAAAAAAGGTGGATGTCAGAGGATTGAAATTATAATGTGGACATCGTGTGAATGGGAAATAGTGGCTAAGCTGCAGGGTTTGCGTAAGCTACAGCCGAGGGAATATGAGAAAAATACAAATAACAATTGGCAAAGTTGCCATTTACTTTTTTGCAGTGAGGGGGGATTTTTGGAGTATATATGGAGAATTTTATGTGCACGTAGGGCTCGAGAGAGGCAGGAGAACCGAGCGAGAATGTCGGTTTGCTCTTCGAGATGGTGGTGGCAGTCAATCGCTCTTTGATCCGGGATTGGAACTGTGTGAGCATGACCGTTTGGCTCAGCATGGAAGAATTGCTGGAGCCGTTCCACCCAAGAGGGAGATCGTGTAGATCTTGGAGTTTATACCCGATCAGTCCGATGTCTACGGGACTTGCAGCGCTTGGAGGAAGTCACACTGGAGTGGCAACTGTCCTCTTTTCGGACCCGGGATGGAGGAGGTGCAATGAGGAACTGCGGGGGAATGCAATTTCCGTCAGTTGCTGTGAGTGCGGAACGAGTGGCGTCAAGCCAACGCTCTTGTCGAACCCTGTTTCTCTGTCTCATTAGAGGCGAAAGCCATCCTGCGGGATCGAAACGTTTGGCAACGAAGGGGGAGATTTGCCGGGTTGAGAATGAGTTTGCAGGAGTGGTGGGTTCAAAGCGATTTTCCATTATTTCCGGGGGTGGAAACGCTACGGTATTGAGGACGGCAATCACTTGTGAAAGGGCTTTCTTTAGGGCGGGAAGGTTATTTCAAAGGGCGGGACCAGTATGCATATGGCGATTTCGTACCTCAGTGGCACATGTCAAATGCGATGGAGGGGGTACTGGACTGCTTAATACCCAACCGAATACTGTATGCTGAGCCAGTAAGCTGTCACATACATTCCGGTGGATACCTTCGAGCATGATCTGCGGGATGAGATCACTGCCAATCACTATATCGATCTGCGCTGTCTCGAAGGGGTTTGGATCAGCGAGATCTAGCATGGCAAAATCTTTCATATTAGGGGGGTTTATATGAGAAGGTGGGAGCGATTTCGTAAGCTCTTGGAGCACGATTGCTTGCACGGGGAGTTTCGTGCTGGTTTGGGGGACTGCCAATGTCAAGAAGCATGTATGATTGGCATTTTGCACAATCTGACCGCCCATGCCCGAGATTTGGAAGGGGGATTTCTCGATTGGCAATTTGAGGCGTTTCTGGACCTTCGAGGAAATGAAGGTACGCTGAGAGGCTTGGTCGATCAACGCTCGAACCTTAAACAACTTTCCTGAGTGCTCAATAGACACCAGTGCCGTAGGCAGAAGGGATTGGGTGCCATTAATGGAGTGGAGGGCTTGTACTTGGAGCGTACTTTGCCTGGAAGATGTGCGGGGTTGCGCATCCGGAAGGGGGGAATGAGTAGCGGAGTTGTTGTGCGTTGTTTTTGAAGCTGTTGCGACCTGTGGAGTGGTCGAATGTGACGGATTGAGCGATTGAGAGGGCTGCGCATTGCTTTTGGGGAAATGAAGCATGGAATGGTGCTTCATTTGGCAATATACGCACGTAAAATTGCTTGTACAATTCTCAACAAGGTGAGATGTCGCAAGACAATTTACGCAGAGATTGTGCTTCTTAACGGATTTTAATCGGCTCTGGGGGGTGAGTCTTTTGAAGCTCTGGCAAGTCCTTATAGGGTGATTTGCGTTGCCGAGTTTGCACGCGAAGTCCTTTTTCACTTGAGTATGATAATTTAGGGATTTATGTGGCCGATTTGGGAGGACATTGGAAGTCGAGGGTTGTAATTTCGGCTTAAAAGGGCGAATATTTTGCAGCCGTTCAACTACCTCGTATCTGCGGGCCAGGAACTCGTCCATTTGCGACCAGGGTGGCAGATCCTTCCGGGATGTCAATGATTGCTCCCAAAGAGCAAGTGTCTCTTGGGGCAATTTTGTAGAGCATATATAAACTAGCAGCGGATCCCAATTGCCTGTATGTACGGCCTGAGAATTTAAAACTGACAGACAATTGTTTATTGTGTTTTGGATCCGCTGTAGTGCCTCACTAGTTTCGGTGTGGGCAGGAGCGATATTCAAAAGGGATTTAAGGGATTTGAGTGTCAACGAGTATGCGTTTATTTTCGAAGCGGGATCTTAGGGCTTCCCACGCGAGTCCGAAATTCTCATCGGTTAATGCATATTGCTTTACAATTGCACCGGCTTTACCTTGCGTCTTGTATCGGAGGTGATACAATTTTTGGGCTGGAGTGAGCTGGGGGTGGTTTATGTATACTGCCGTAAACATGTCCCGGAAGGACGGCCACTGCTCATAGCCCCCGAAAAATGTTTCGGTATCACAAGGTGGAACTTGTAGGCAAATGTAGGGGGTATTTGCTGGTTCTAGGGGTCGAACCGGTTCCATATGCGCAGCGGGTTGGGGGGACTGAGTTTGGAGCATCTCAATGATGTCCAACATATGAGCCATGCACAACTCGTATTGGTCTGTGCAGGCATCGATTTTTTGCCTAGCCGACTGTTTGAAACCGTCGGGCTGGCTGTTGTCTTCGGCAATGAAGACTGCCTCATGTGCGCGCATAAGCCTCTCCCATTGGGCTTGCAAATTTTTTTGCTTAATTTCGACCAGAGATTTGGTGAAATCCTCAGTGGGAGCCGATGAAAATTTTGTGCATAATTGCACGAGTCTATCGGACTCGAAAATAAATTTTGCAACACTAGGATCGGTTGCTTTGGGACTAGAGAGTTTGGAGCGAGTGTTTGGTGGCTCCCGAGTGACAGGAACTGTCAAACGTGCGTTAGACGACTTGGAGGAAGGAGTCTCCATTGTGACTAGTTGGCGTTTAGGGGATCGCTCAACTGGCATTTTGCTTAGAAAAGCTCGACAGAGGGTAAAAAGTTTGAATAAATATAAGTGTAGGGGTTTGAAAAATAGACCTGTAGTCTAACCGCGTCCGCGCGAACGATGTTTGAGAATGGGAAGAGTTGGGAATGGGAAAATTCGTTTAAACGAATTTGTATTTTTGTCGAGCCACAAAAAAAAAAGGGTTACACCCGTGTGTGTAAATGTGAAGGGAAATATATATGTATATATATATATATATAAATATGTATATATGGGAACAAACAAAATTTGTGAATGTGAATGGGTAGTAATATGTGAATGGGTAATAATAATAAAAGAAATGGGTAAGTATGTGGGAATTGGGAATGTATGTTAAAATTATTATAATATACATATTGTAACGATAAGACAGTTTGTCGCTGTGCAAAGCAACCCTGTCGCTACGCGCCGTGCTATAATTCAATCTGGCAACGACGGCCGCGACAATGAAGGCAACTTTTAGTCCAATCTGGCAATGATGGTCGCGATCATCATGGAAACCTTTAGTCCACTCCGGAATGTGCGAGAACGATCTGCGCGATGGCCGGACAGGTATAAAAGACAGCCGGGTGCGGCGCAGCGAGTCAGTCTGATTTTGACTAGTGAAGGTGCCACACGGAGTAATTGAGCGAATAATTAAGTGTAAAGACAGTAAAGTGTAAACCTGTGAAATAAAGTGATTGTTGGTTTATTTTATTGACTGCGGTTGAGGAACTAAGTGTGTTTTATTTTCAAATTACGCAATCCAGAGATACGTATTAGCCCACTAAAACTAGCATTCGTAACATTTGGTGTCAGAAGTGGGATTGTGTTACTGAAAGTAAAAAAAAAAAATAAAAATTAATTATAAAACGCAGACATGGTTAGACTGGAGCAACTGAAGGTGGACCAGCTGAAGAAGGAGCTGGCCGCTTGGAATTTGCCGACTGCTGGCGGAAAGGTGGAGTTGCAGCTGCGCTTGCGAGAGGCGTGTGAATCACGAGGCGTTGATTGGACTGCGCACGAGTTCGGGACGCAGGAGCTAGATTCGTCGGCCAAAGTGGAGGAATCGCCTGCGGGTGCTGCGTCGATGCAAAGTACGGCTGCAGCGGCTGCGCCACCACAAGCATTGGACATGAGCCAGCTAATGGTTGCACTTAAAGGCATGTTCGAGACTTCCAACCGGGAAATGGCAGAGCGAATGGAAAACAAGCTTCAGGAAAATTCTGCGCGCTGGGAGCAGAAAGTGGAAGAAATCGCCAACCAGCTAAATGTGAAGGTGGAGCACCTGGGAACTCGAGTGGAACACTTGGATAAACGAGTCGACGATCTTGATGATTCCCTGAACAAACGAGTTGATAGTCTGGAGGACTCGATGAACAGAAAAATGGACGAGCGGCTTAGGGAGGTACAGCCGCGAGAATGGTTGCCGCCGGTTCCGGAAAGTGTTGCCACCCGAGCAGAAGTGCCTACTTATGATGGGACTACGCCGTTCGATACATTCAAGCTACAATTCGACCTGGCTGCTCTGGAAAATCAGTGGACCGATGTAAGGAAAGGTCGGAGATTGGCGCTGGCTCTAAAAGGTGCTGCGGCTGAGGTAATAAAATCAGTTCCAGAATGCTTAAGAAGTGAGTACGAGACCGTCATAAGGGCGTTGGCAGCGAAGTACAGCGACGAGCACAACAGAACGCTGTACTACTGTGAGCTGAAGAACCGCAGGCAAAGAGCCAACGAGGCGCTGCAGACATATGCAGCAGACATTGAGCGGCTCGCACAGTTGTGCTACCCAAAATTCGGCGCTGAGGATCTCGAGAGGATGAAGATCGAGGCGTTTATTGAAGGTCTTCATGATCCGGAAACATGTCGCAGTGCGTTGATGATGGGCAAGCCGACATTTAAGGAGACGGTGACCAGCGCGATGACATATGAGGCGACATGGATCGGGGCCACTCGGTATGCACCTGCAAGGATACGCCAAATCCAGCCAGACAGCGACATTCCGATCCAGGCCATAAGCTCTGAGACACCGGGCAGGCCACGGGTGGTCTCCACTAAAGTTGTTTGCTGGGTATGTGGCAAGCAGGGTCACATATCACGAGACTGCCGCCAACGAAAGAGGCGTTCCCGTTCTCGATCTCAATCGCCTGAAGCGAGGAATGCTGACAATCGAGGCTCAGCCAACAAGCGCAGGGCTGAGGACGAGGAGCCGTTAAACTAAAAAGGGTCAGCCCAAAGGGGCGTGAGCTGATCCCCACAACCTGCTGCCCCACCGTCCTTGTCTCGCAGTTGAAACGACAACCCAGCAGCTGGACGATTGAGGGAAAGATAGATGGAAAGTTGTTCGTGTTGACACTGGATACTGGAGCGTCATATTCGATCATAAAAAGGAAGCGTCTGAAGAACTGGGAACCACTGCATGGCATACAGCTGAGGACTGCGACTGGCGAGCGTGCGCTGGTAAGAGGGAAAGTAACAAAAACAATTGCTATCGGCACCAGCAGCCTGGAGCATGAGTTCATCGTCGCGGATATAATGGACGACGTGATTATCGGCGTGGATTTCATGATTAGGCACGGTTTTACGCTGGACCTGAAAGAAAATGTGCTGAGGTATGCCAATGTTGAATTTCCCCTGCACACCGGCTATGAGCGAAGCGTGGCGGTAAGGAAAGTTGTCTCGTGTCAACTCCGGAGGATACCAGCGAATTCCGAGGCGGTTGTGTGGGCAAAGGTGGACGAGGACGATGGGACAAGTCGGCTGTGGGTCGTAGAAGTACCGAAACAAGGACACGACAACATCATCATCGGACGTACATTAGTGGAACCTAAGAATGGCAGAATACCAGTCAGAATACTGAACCCCCTGAATGCACCCAGATATGTCGGGAAAGATGAGGTAATTGGCGAGTGTAGGGAAGCCGTAGCAGTGGTCAATTGCGAGAGTAGCCCACCCGGAGGAAATAAGAAGAGCGGTTTTAACATGGACGTCATACCGCAGGAGAATCAGTGGAACAGCGAATTGACGGCCAATCAGAAACGGAAGGCGAGGTCACTCCTGCAGCACTATGGGTCAATATTTGCGGCAGAAGCAGGCGGAAGAACAGCCATAGTGAAGCACAACATCGACACCGGAAGCGCAAAACCGATCCGCCAACCGCCAAGACGAGTTCCTCTGGCCAACAGGGAGGAGGTCACAAAGTTGATCGAAAACATGCGGAAAGAAAAGGTCATAGAGCCTTCTTCGGGCCCCTGGTGTTCGCCGGTCGTGCTGGTCAAGAAAAAGGATGGCAGTACCCGGTTTTGTGTGGACTATCGGAAACTCAATGATGTGACCAAGAAGGACAGTTATCCACTACCTCGGATCGATGACACCCTGGACACACTGTCAGGCACGCAGTGGTTCTCCACGCTCGACTTACGCAGCGGCTATTGGCAGGTAGAGCTTGCAGACAAGGACAAGGAGAAAACGGCTTTCAGTGTTGGCGATGGTTTGTGGCAGTTCACCGTCATGCCGTTTGGACTCTGCAACGCACCAGCAACATTCGAGCGGCTAATGGAACGCGTGCTAAAGGGGCTGCATTGGCGGACGTGCCTGGTGTACCTCGACGACATAATCGTGATGGGTAAAAGCTTCGACGACCACCTGGGAAAGCTAAAGGAGGTATTCGAGCGGATACAAAAAGCCGGGCTTAAACTCAACCCAAAGAAGTGCTCGCTGTTCCAAAAAGAGGTCAAGTATCTGGGTCATACAGTTTCCGCCCTCGGAGTACATACGGATGAAGGCAAAATCACGGCGGTGAAGGAGTGGCCCCGGCCACGCAATCTACACGAACTCCGCAGTTTCCTGGGCCTGTGCACATACTACCGCCGATTTGTTCCGGGATTCGCGAACATAGCCAGCAGCTTGCACAAACTGACGAAAAAGAGCCAAGCTTTCGAGTGGAATGAAGAGCAGGAGCAGGCTTTTGCACGTCTGAAGGAAAAACTATGCACTGCTCCAATTCTGGCCTTCCCCGTGCCTGGAGAGATGTTTGTGCTGGATACGGATGCGAGCGGGCATAGTATTGGCGGTGTGCTATCACAGATAATAGACGGCCAAGAACAAGTGATAGCATACTACAGTAGGATTCTGTCGAAACCGGAACGCAACTACTGTGTGACGCGGAGAGAACTGCTGGCGGTATTGGACTACGTAAAACACTTCCACAAATATCTGTATGGACAAAGGTATGGATGGCTCCTGAACTTTAAGGATCCTGAAGGCCAATTGGCGCGGTGGATCGAGCGACTGCAGAGCTACGACTACACGATAGAGCATCGGAAGGGCAGTAACCAATGCAATGCCGATGCCTTGTCACGCCGTCCGTGCAAAGTCGAATGAAGGGCGTGCTCGCGAGCCGAAAGCAAAGAACAGATAGTGGACGTCCGGTTGGTGAGCGTTATGCCAGAGGAAGAGTGGTCTGCGGAGAGGCTACAAAAGAACCAGCGTGAGGATGCGGATCTTGCAAAAATCGTCGAAGGTAAGGAGCAAGGCGCACGTCCAGACTGGCAGGAGATGGCCGGTGAAAGCCCGATCGCCAAGGCTTACTGGGCACAGTGGAAAAGTCTGCGGCTGAAGGAAGGATGCCTGTACCGCGAATGGGAGAGCGCGGATGGACGGACCAGAAACTCCCTAATGGTAGTGCCGAAATGCAGAATCAACGAGGTCATCCAGGCATACCATAACGACTCCAGTGGAGGGCACCTAGGCATCACCAAAACCGTCGCCAAAATAAAAAGACGATTCTACTGGGTAGGATGTCAGGAGTCTGTAGCCGAGTGGATTAAGAGCTGCGACCGATGTTCAGCCGCGAAAGGGCCAACAAGAAGATCTCGAGGCCGCATGCAGCAGTACAACGTGGGAGCGCCCTTCGAGCGGATTGCTATGGACGTCGCCGGCCCATTCCCAACTCAAGGCAACAAATATGTGCTGGTGGTAATGGATTACTTCAGCAAATGGCCCGAAGTGTACCCAATTCCTAACCAGGAGGCCACTACGATCTCGGAAAAGCTGGTAAACAACTGGGTAGCCAGGTTCGGAGTTCCGTTGGAGTTGCACTCAGATCAAGGCCGGAATTTCGAGTCTGCGGTATTCAAGGAAGTGTGTGAGCTGCTGGGGATAAAGAAAACGCGTACCACCCCTTTGCACCCACAGTCCGACGGCATGGTGGAACGCTTTAACCGGACACTGGAGGAATACCTGCGGAAAGTGGAAGGCAGGAATCAAAAGGATTGGGACACGCATATCCCCTTGTTCCTAATGGCGTATAGGTCAGCCCCGCACGACACGACAATACTCACTCCACCCCGAGCAGTATTCGGCACAGAATTGCGGTTACCCGCTGACTTGAAGTTCGGGGTAGTCAGCACGACGGGAGGCGCTAAGACGGACTACGTGGCCAATGAGCGGGCGGAACTGGAGGAGATTCACCAGTTTATAAGGAGCCGCACCAAACTGGTCAGCGATAAGGCGAAAGCCAGATATGATCTACGGGCCAACTCAGCAGGGTTCCAAGAAGGCGATCTGGTAATGCTCTACAACCCGCAGCGGAGGAAAGGTTTGTCTCCGAAACTTCAAGCGTCATGGGAAGGACCTTACGAAGTCGTGACTAGGATAAACGACGTGGTATACAGGATTCAACGTTGCAGCAATAAAGGCGCTAAGCTGAAGGTAGTCCATTTGCAGCGCCTGGCGCCTTATCACAGCGGAACCTCGGCACTTGTTCGGGACGAACAAGTCTAAGTGGTGGGCAGTGTAACGATAAGACAGTTTGTCGCTGTGCAAAGCAACCCTGTCGCTACGCGCCGTGCTATAATTCAATCTGGCAACGACGGCCGCGACAATGAAGGCAACTTTTAGTCCAATCTGGCAATGATGGTCGCGATCATCATGGAAACCTTTAGTCCACTCCGGAATGTGCGAGAACGATCTGCGCGATGGTCGGACAGGTATAAAAGACAGCCGGGTGCGGCGCAGCGAGTCAGTCTGATTTTGACTAGTGAAGGTGCCACACGGAGTAATTGAGCGAATAATTAAGTGTAAAGACAGTAAAGTGTAAACCTGTGAAATAAAGTGATTGTTGGTTTATTTTATTGACTGCGGTTGAGGAACTAAGTGTGTTTTATTTTCAAATTACGCAATCCAGAGATACGTATTAGCCCACTAAAACTAGCATTCGTAACAATATGATATAAATGTGAAGTCAAATGTGTATGAAAATTTGTCTTTATTTGTGAAAAAGTGATTTTTTTTGTATGTGATGTGAAAATATATATGTGTGTGTGTATATATGTATATATGTATGTGTGTATAAATATATATATTTGTATATATATATATATGTGTATGTGAGTTATTGTATTAGTGTGTATATATGTATGCAAGTTTAGAGAGTGCACAAACTAATTTGTGTACAAAGAAATATTTTGTGTGCGAGTGAGGGAATTTGTCCCACTGTATATATGTAAAGTGTATGCGCAGTGAACGTTTGTTCTGTACAATTGAAAAAATTGTCAATGTACTTCCCACTGTGTGTAATAGTGTGTATGTTAATATTGTATACAAGTGTATGTATGTGTATATATGCACGATTGAAAATTTTCTAAGTCGAAGAAAATTTTCAATGTGCCGTGAAAATGTGAAACTTGTCCCACTGTATCCGCTTTGTGCTTTATTGTTTATGTATATGCACTTGGGCCAAGCAGCGGGATTGCGTGCTGCCAAGTGCGTGCGAATATAGCACAAAGAGAAATGCGGGAGTATGTGCAAAGTGGGCGCGCAGAATGTACACAGCAGGTGGGCTGTTTACTGCTGATCTTGTGTACAGCGCAAAGAAAAAGAAGGGAAATGTGCAATTAGCGAGTTAGTGGGATGCAGGCTGCAGCGGGAGTTTTTGCTGCTTTGCCTGCGTAGGTCGCACAAAAGAGAATGCGAACACAAAAAGCGCAAAATTATGTGCAGTAGCGGGATTGCTTACTGCACTGCGCTATTTTGTATGCGTACAGGGGAAATGTACACGAAAAGCGGACAGTGGCGGGGCACCAGTATATAATTTTTAAACTGGATTTTGAGGGTTTTTTTGGGAATGGGTATATAATATTTTTTTAAAAATATGTGTTTTATGTTAGTGAATGTGTAATGAGTATGTGTTAATTTTTAGTAAAAATTTGTGGGTTTATCTTAAGGGGGCCCAGTGCCCGAGAATGGGGATCTCCTCTACGAGTTGTGTTTTGTCTGTCCGCTGTTTGTGCGCTGCAATGCTGTTGGCTGTTCTTGTTTGCCGTTGTTGCTGCCCTCTTCGTCTGCTTTGTGTTGTTGGTGTGTTTGTTGTTGGATTATGTTCTGCTGCCCTTCTTTTAAGTGTCTAATGTGGTTGGAGTTTGTTTTTGTTTTAACTTTTGCTATTTTGTTTTCTGTGATTAGTTTATTTGTGCACTGTATTCTGTTTGTTTGTTACTTGCACTTTTCACTTCACTCTTTTTCTTTTTTGGTTTTCGTTTTACCTCATTTGTTCTGTTTCACTGTTTGTAATTTGTTAAAGTTGTCACTATGTATTTGGTTTGTGTCACTTGTTTGATTAAATGTTTTTTTTTTGTCACTATGTGTTTGTTTTGTTGTTTTTTATGTTTTATATTTTATGTCGCGGGTTCGCGGTGGCTCGAAGGACCATGTTTATACGTATCGCGGCGGAGCGAGGGAAATAAAATGCGGGTGGATTGTTCGGGTTATGGTGGTGTTTATTCATCAACGTATGAATAACGAATGACAGGAATAACAATAAACATTGAACGAGAACAACGGCCTAAGCCGGGGAGCATAAATAGGGGGAACATCAGTACAAGAGGAAAAGGAAAGGAAGGGATTAGAGGTGGGATCGACAGATCACTGAACAACCACAGCACTCATTTAGCCAGGCTTTAATCCGAAGATGATGAAGAAATGGTAACCTGCAGATCACTGTCGTCATCATTTTTCGCTGGTAAGGATGGGCCTGGCTTAAAAAATTTTCCAACGTTCGAAAAAAAGTTTCTTTTGCCGTTATAGCCGTAAATCTAAAACGTGCCCTAATTAAAAAGGGCCGTTGTAGCGAAATGCTGTATAAAGAGCGGCCGTATAGCGAGGTATGGGTGTACTCTTCCCCTATTAGGCGCACTTGGAAAAATTTTGAAAACGTTTAAACGACGCACTGGTAACCAAACTGAATGCATACAATTTATTTATTTTTTCTTGCTTAGTAACTTTGACAGTTAAACAGATTTACTAAAATAATATATCCGTTCCTTATGTTCATGTTCACTGTTTATTTATTAAAGACATTTTATTACATCTTTTTTATGAAAAAAAAGATATCCATCTTTACTTAGTTATCCGGTTTCGGTTAAGTTGCTCCCTTCTTAACTGCTTGAAGCATCTTGGTTTTTAAGGTGAGGCACTTAAGCGGGTTTCATTGTTGCTTCAGACGATTTTATATTTCGGACACAGACTTTTTATGCTGGCATGACTAGGGCAAAGAAAGTTAAATATTATTCTCACAAATTAGTTGCCTTCCAAATAAAATTATGAAGCAATTTTCATTAATTTCGAAGACTTTATAAAAACAACTCTATCCGGCAAGAAATATTCACCACAAATCATTGTCAGTTGTAATTTGAAATTTATTTTTTATATTTTTATACAAACGTTGGCTGCACACAAGGAAATTTTGTACGTTCGAAATATTTTTATTAACCCTCTAAAGACCAATTTTTGTTTTCCATTAATAAATTCACTTTAAGGTAATTTTCGAGTTCTGAACACGAATCTGAAACTAATTTTTCAGTTGCGTTTCGGAAAAAGTTTTTATGTGTGTTTAAAGTTAACCCGCCTCTAGGCGGTCATTACTGCTTAGTGGATAAAAATTAAAATAAAACGAAGTGTGTCTGTTTTTAGTTTATTGATTTCAAACAGTGAATTTTTTTGTAATTTATTGAGAAAAAAGTATAAATGTTTGGTTTTGTTGAATTAAATGAGGGAAAAGCTTATTTCATGTGGTATTCCAAAAACGAATTCCTTTTAGGCTGCATGCACAAATGAATATTTTGAATGATTAAATTTTTTTGAATACAGTGTTGTCATGTATCAAAGCAGTTAACCCTAAAAATGCACATTCGAATTATTTTATTTTTTAATACAGATTCATTTACCGAAGCCAGTAAAGCCACCATTATTTGGAATTGATCCTGGTCCAGAATCATTATGTTCAATTAATGGTGATCGTGGTCGCCTCGACTGTCGTGTCTTTCGCAATTCCTTACGAATTTCAGCTTCAGGCTGCGCAATTTGTGATGTTTGGTTATCAGTACCAGTAATAGGTGAAGCCCCACCTAACTGCACTAGTGATGGCGATGCAGATTTTGCAATCCCATCGACTTCACTTAAGTAGCTCATGTTTAGCGATAAATCAATGGCTTTTGAAACAAAACCCGCTGAATGAGCTCGAACTCTTTACCCCACATACTCATCAATTTGTGCCTCATCTCTCAATGATAGCACGTAATTTGGATCGCGAACAGAGTCATCGTCATAATCATCACTGATTCCATCTTCGTCCGTGCTTAGTTCCTCATCAGTTATGGGATTCATGACCCTTTCCAAGTCTTCATCGTTCAATGCAGACATTTTGCGCCTTATACTTTCCATTTCTTGAATGAAAAATGATGAAAATCCGTTTTATTGCTAATGTTGCATACACAATAAAACGAGTAGAAGTACGAAAGAAATATCCACGCACCGCGAATGCCCGCCTACAGGCGGTCTTCACTCGGGTCCGTATATTCCTCACTGTATTACTAATATTTAAAAACTAACGGAACAATATGAAAATATCTATTATTTGCTACTTACCAATATTTTTTTTAATTCCGTCTGATCAACAAAAGTATTTATTTAAAATTTTTGAATTTCACTGTTTTCACTTTCGCTTCGCGCTGCGCGATTTACACGAAATTTTGAATTAAACTGAAAATAACTTCGCACAGGACGAAAGTACCGGTTTCAAATCAAAAGCTTAAACTACATTACACATATTTTAAACATGTTTGATACAAATTGGAACATAACGGTGCTTAATTCTATTGTTTTTTTTAGTTTTGCTATTGCCCGCCTGTAGGCGGTCTTGGACGTTAGAGGGTTAATTTATACAGACTTTGCAATTAATTTCCTTATTTTTTCAGCGCAATGCCGAGAAAGTGTGTCTGTGCATGCATGGAAGATGTGGAATTTAACCGATTTCCAAGAGAATCCAATGAATACCTGTAAGTTTTTTGTTGTATTATTGTAGAAACGTAAAATCATTCGACTCAATTCCATGAGGCATTTTCGAAATGTTACGTGGGAGTTCTTTTTTCGCGCCTTCAGCAAATGTTGTGTGTTTGACCGCGATTAGAAGGCAATGCGAAGTTCGGGACTCCGCCGCAGTGGCTACCCAGCAGCTAAGTGAAATAATTGCTAATGAAAAAAAAACACATCCCGTGCTCTCGTGATTGTTACTTCTGTGGCCAAAAGCAATTAGCGCTTAAGTGGACTTAAGAAAGAACTAAGTTATTTCTGTGGTCAAAAGCTTAAGTCCAATAGTACTATTTTGAACTAGCACCCTTAACTCAATGATGTCTTAAGTCTACTTAAGCTTTTATAGGTTTTAACCACAGATTTGTCAAGCATGGCCGTTCGCCACGGCTTTTCAGCAACGACTGCCCTTTGACAGCTCGGCTTCTCCTGACTCCTCGGCCGCCTCGGCCGACTCATCCTCGGTCTCGTCCGATTCGCCTTCTGACCCGACAGTGCACCATGGCTTCATATGGTCACTGGCCCAGACTCCGCTGTACCGTCATTGCGTTTGTGGCTCGTCTGGCAGGTTCTCCGCCAAGTACCGATCGTGGCTCAAGACTTTTGCAATGACGTATGGACCTTTAAACAGCGGGTCCAGCTTGTGCGACGTCCCTGTAGGCGCTGGCACGTAATCGATCACCACGAGATCCCCCTCCGAGTACCGGCGAGGTGACTTATGCTTAGCGTCATAACGATGCTTCCACCGTTGTTTTTCGCGGTTCATGTTCTCGTGTGCCGCTCGCGTCCGGTATTACCCCTTGACTGCCTCCACTGACTCGTCCTGAATGGCTTGGATCAGCCTGTTGACACTGACATCGCGCGGCTGATAGTTGAATACCAGCTGGTTCGGGCTGAACCTCGTTGTAACGTTGATTTGGGAGTTCAGGCTCTACTGTAGAACTGGCAAGGCGACATCCCAGTCTCTGTCGCTTTGCGTTGAGCATTTGAGTAAAGCTAGAATCGTCTTGTTCACTCTCTCTGCTTGGCCGTTAGCCCTGGGAGTTCTCACGGCAACCTCAACATGTTGAACATCGTGCTTTGCCAGAAACCCTTCGAACTCCTTGGACGTGAACGCGGTACCTCCATCTGTTACCACTCGTACCGTCTGACCGTATACCGACATGACTTCTTGGAGGACACTGATAACCGGTGCCATCTTGATGCTTCGCGCAGCTTTGAGGATGCTGTACTTGCTGAAAGCACATACGATTACTAGAATGTGTATGTTACCTTTCTTGCTCCTTGGGAAGGGCCCTAAATGATCCATGTGTAGCACTCTAAACGGAATGGGCAACACCTCGCTAATGTGCAACTCGCCCTCCGGTCTTCCTTCTTTAGCCTTATAGAGACAGCACTCCGGACTTGCTTCGATATATGACTTCACGTAACGCCGCATCCGTGGAAACCAAAAGTTCTTAGATATTCGCTGTAGCGTCTTCTCCACGCCGAAGTGTCCGGCGTCGTCGTGGCACGACTTCGTGATGCGCCACCTGACACTTCTCGGTATCACCAGCCTCTGCAGACCCCCTACTTTACGGTACAGTCGGCCTTCGTGGACTGTATAGTCTTCTCGGCTGAATTTGCAGCATATTGTTGTTCGTGATGCACATGTTATAGCTGAGCGCAACGACAAAGTTAATATAGTAGCGGAAGTAGAAACAGCACATATGGCGGTTGAAATTTAAAAAAACGCTAAAAAGCTAAAAGGCAGCAATATTTATGTTGAAAAAGATCTAAGCACAGAGAAACAACAAAATAAAAAGGCACTGTTAAAATTAAAGAAAGATTTGTCAGCTTTAAATCAGTCCCAGAAAATACTCGTAAAGGGTGATAGTATCTGTGTCAACAACCAGTGAATGGCCTTTAACAACGACAAGGTTCTGATGTGCAAAAACCAACCCGCTGAAAAAATACTCGCATCGATTTACGGTATAGATTTTGCAAAAATTAGCCTAAATCGTAATCACCTGTTAGAAAATAGTAAGACAAAAAACTAAAAAAATTACAGATAGTAAATCACAATTTAAATGTAATAAGCAACCGTGACAAACATACAGAAAAAGCTTTCCAAAATGACTATAAATTGAAACTTGTATCTTATAATGTCCATGGTCTTAGTAGTAAAACTTTATTTAATGAATTTTTTGATTACGTAAAATAATTTGATATATTTATTTTATTAGAAACACATATAGAGTCTGAAAATGTTGAGAGATACCCAAAGTATTTTAATGGATTTTCTCTTTATTGGAAACCGGCAGTACGTTTGAGCCAATATGGACTTGCAAGTGGGGGAAATTTATATGGGGTTAAAAAGAGCCTAGATAAGATGGGAGTCATATATTCGTTTAAGTGTGTAGAAAGTGTAGATGTCATTGAAGTGTCCGTGGCTGGAAGTAAAATTAGTATCGTACCGTTGTATCTAAAGCGTTGCAACTGGACCAAAGAATTCGATCTGGTAACAGAATGCTTTGAGCAACATGATCTCATCAATCCTATTGTGATCGGGGACTTGAATGTACGAATCGGAGATTTACAAGTAGGCATGGATGACATTTTACAGAGTGATATTGTTGGAGGTAAAGAAAAGCGAAATTCAAAAGACAAAGTAGTCAATAGAAATGGGAAAGAATTTATGGATTTTTGTGAAAACATTGGACTTATAGTACTAAACGGAATGACGAAAAGCGATGATAATGGAAACTTTATAAGCAGTGTAGGAGAGTCCGTAAATGACATTTGTGCTGTCTCTAGAGACGTAGCCAAACTTGTGTTGGGTTTTAAGGTAGAAGATAAGGTGTGGTCTGATCACATGCCAATTGCACTTTCGCTGCAACTGAAGCTGAATGATTCCAGTAAAAAGCAGTTGTTGTGAGTTGGGATAGTTCACAAGTAGAATTAAACAACAGACGGCTTATAAACGAAATGCACAAGAGAATAGAAGAAAACGATGAATTGAATTTAGGTGACTTTACGCATATTATAAATTCCGCAGTAGTACGAAGACAAACTGCAAGGAAGTTAGTAAAAAAATCAGAGTGGTTTAACTGGAAATGTCTAGCGGCTAGAAAAGTTACTTTAAGGCCATTAAGAAAATTTCGCAAAACAGGTACAGATGACCTTAAGGAACAGTACATCGTTGCAAATAAAAAATATAAAGAACAATGTAAAATTAGCAAGAAGGAGTATTATGACGATCTAGAGCGAAGAATAAATTAAGTAAAAGAGACATTCGGACAATATTTTAAGGACCTTCTAAATCCAGTCACCTCTGCACATCAAATACACTATGTAGCCTTGCTAGAAACAGACGAAAGTTTAGACAAACCAATCTCTTCGGCAGAAGTTCTTCAAATGTTGCATAAAACGAAATCTGGAAAGGCCACTGGTTTGGATAGGATTACATATGAATTCTTTCTTAACGCAGACGTACAATTCCTTGACGAACTGGCTAAAGCCTACACCAGACTATATAATTGTGGACAAGCGGATAGAGTTTTTGAAACCAGTGTTATATTCCCACTGTTTAAGAAAGGTGACAGGGACGTAGTGTCGAATTACAGAGGTATTTTAATCATGAATTGTATTGCTAAGATAATGATGGGCATACTAAACCAGAGGCTTGCAAACTGGTTAGAGAGCAAAAGTCTAATTACAGAATATCAGGCGGGGTTCCGGAAAAAGTACTCCACATCAGACAACATTTACAACTTGACATCATTTATTCACATCAAATTTGATGAAAAAAAGAAGGTTTATGCGTTTTTTGTAGGCTTTAAGGCAGCATTTGACACGGTTCCAAGACACCTTTTAATTTACAAATTGCATAACTTAGGCATTTCAACTAGAATGGTAAATTTCATCGAAAACATATATAAAAATACAGACTCTGTGATATGGACAGGGGATGAAATTTCGGAAAAATTTAATATTTCGTCAGGAGTGAAACAAGGTTGTCTGATGTCGCCCTTACTTTTTTCGATATATCTAAATGATTTACATGACAGCTTGGAAGATGGTATCTGGATTGAAGACATAAACATAAGACTTCTTCTATATGCCGATGACATAGTTTTGTTAGCTGACGATGTGAATGAGCTGCAAAAAATGATTTGGAATCTTGAAAAGTATTGTAGTATGTGGAATATGCAAGTAAATTTAGCAAAGTCAGCTATAATGGTTTTCAGGCAAGGCGGTAGGTTGGCAGAAAGAGAGAAATGGACGTTTAAAGGAGTACAAATACCAATTACGACAGAATATAGTTATTTAGGTGTGAAAATGACCCCAAAGTTAAGTTTTAAAAAACATGTTTTAAACAGAAGCAATTTGGCAAAAAACATGTTTTAAACAGAAGCAATTTGGCAAAAAACAGTATAAACGCTACGTGGCGATCGTTTTTGGCCAAAGACAAAATAAAATTATCGACAAAATGGAACCCGTTTCTGGCAGTAACAAGGGCGATACAAAGTTACGCTGCACAAGTTTGGGGTTTTGAACTGCTTGAAGAGGTTGATAAAACTCAGTTCTACTTTTTAAAAAGAATTTTGCATCTACCAACCAATACACCATCGTACTGTATTTTATTGGAAACTGGCCTTTCAAATTGTCATCTGTATACGTTGCAACTCCACCTTAGGTATATATATACAAGACTTTATTTGACTACGACGCTAATAGATTACCACACAGACTTTCAAAAATAATCCTACGAAGACAAATCTTTTGGGCAAAGGCAATTCAGGACTTAGGAAAAATGTAATATGAATCTAGTTTATGACATTGCAGATAGGAGATTGTGGAGTGCCAATATAGACTTATTGCTCTCGACTGTGAATCTGACGAATAAACAAAAATTGTGGGAAAGAGCTATGAATAGCTCACGAGTATACAAGGACCTCGATCACAATATTGGTAAAAGTTATTTCAATGACATGGTAGAAAACTATAAAATCTCTTGGATATTGAAGTCCAGATGTGACCTTATTTACCTCGGAGGCCACAAAAATTGGAACTGCACTCTCTGTAATTTAAACGAATTAGAGGACTTGGCACACTTTCTTGGAAGGTGCCCAATATTGAAAGAACCGAGAGGAAATAAACAACAGATTGAATGGTATTGGGTCTGGTGGATGGAATAGTTTAGTATGGTTTGTCACGGGTGCTCTGAAATATAGAAGTCTAATTGTAAATGAATATAGTTAAGCTAAGAATAAGTAAATAAAAAATAATGTATGTATGCTAAGTTTGCCGACAGACGACCTGAGGGTCAATGTTGTATATCCTTTATTTTATAATATAATTTTTCGTTCATATACAAAACTATATTATAAGAAAGCATTTGAATTGTTCTATAATTATAAGAGTATTGAAATAATTAATAAAGGATTTATCTATCTATCTATCTATCTATCTATCTATCTAGATGTGTCATTCTACTGGTGAGACTTGATCGGCGTTGGACAAGGGGCGTGACACATTTTTTATGTCCCAAAATTTACGCAGTACTGAAGAACACATCAATGAAACTTGGTACGAACCTTTCACTTAGTAGCACAAATCGACTAGAAGAAAATTGTGAGCATTGGACAAGGGGGCGTGGTACCGCCTCCATTTTTATATGATTGATTGAACTTGATTGATTTTGAACTTCCTGAAAAGACTCTAAATCAAAAATAATTCGACACGTATTGTATAATTTTTCGAAAATCAAAGTTTAACTGGGCCAACAATGGGTTTACGGGAAGACTCCGAAAAAAAAACATGAACCGATGGGCCTATTGACTTGCAAAATTTTTTAAATACTTGAAATAAAAAAATTATACACGTGTTTCTCAGTATTTTCAAAATCGAAATCTAACTGGATCAGCGACGGGTTAAAAGTATGTATGGAGAGACAAATTTTGTTGAACCTTTTGGGTTCAAACTTGGTGAAAGTATCTACTTCAAATGTAAAATAACTCGATACGTGTTTTTAATTTTTCCCAATATTAAAATCGGACGGGTCAACGACGGGTTAAATGTTGGTATGGAGAAACTGTGAAAAAAACATGAATTGGTGGACCCATTGACTTCAAACTTGGTGAAAGTACTTTTAGTGAGCAATAACACCGTGCGACAAAAATTAAAAAAATTTTTCACACCGGAAAAAATCCATATGGTCGTGAATCTAGAGACCAAATATAGTAATACTGCGTACTCAGTTTTTCATTTCTACATCCTTTGTCCTTTTAAAAGGACTTCAAAATTTTGAAGGGGATACAAAATAAAAAAGTATAAAAAATACTTAACCTCGTTAGAATATGGCGATATGTATATCAACTGAAAGAGGAAGGGCTCAAGAATTTAAATAATATTGATTTTTTTATCTGTTTGTAAAACAAGGATATGAAAAAGGTCCTTTGAAAATTTTAATCCTTTATATCCTTGAAATTTTATAACGAATTTTCTTGAAAAGTAAGTATGTTAAAACCCAATATCTCCTTGATCACGTGCCAAAATTTCATTATTCTCGCTTCATTGATTTTGTATCAATTTTTTATTTAAAATGCTGATACTCAAATAAATTTGAATTTTTGTACTTCATTACACTTGCAGCTTCCGCCTTTTTTTTTAATAACTTTCGAACCAATTAAGTTAAGAGTAATGAAATTTTGACACGTGATCAGGAAGATTTGAAGATTTAACATACTTACTTTTCAAGAAAATTCTGTGTAAATTTTCAGGGATATAAAGGATTAAAATTTTCAAAGGATCTTTTTCATATCCTTTTTTTACAAATAGATAAAAAAAAATTTTTATTTAAATTCTTGAGCCTTTCCTCTTTCATTTCATATACATATCGCCATATTCCATCCATATTTATGTTTTATCCTCTTCAAAATTTTGAAATCCTTTTAAAAGGACAAAGGATGTAGAAATGAAAAACTGAGTACGCAGTATTACTATATTTGGTCTCTAGTTTCACGCACATATGGATTTTTTCCGGTGTGAAAAATACTGTCGCACGGTGTAATTTGAAACGTGTTTTTCAATTTTTGAAAATCAAAATCTAACGGGGTCGAAAGAGAGTTAACAGTTTGTATGGATAAAAGAGGTTTATTGGGTCTTTTAACTTCAAACTTAGCAAAAGCACTTCAATCGGGAAATAATACGTGCTTTTCATTTTTTTGAAAATCGAAATGTACCGTGGTATGCTAAGGGATGATAATTTGTTTACAGCAAATGTGAAAGCACATGATTTAATGGGCCTTTTGACTGAAAATTTTTGAAAACGGGTCAACAAAGAGTTATGAATTAGTATGGGGGGAAACAAAAGAACTTGCGTGCCAAGCCGCGGGGCCCAGCTAACGTATGGTGAATGAAATATGGACACGTGTTCCAGCGCAAAAATAAATTTACCGTTAAACTTGAAACAAAAATTTTTTCTGTAGAAGTGTAACGGGATATATTATTATGCGTCTGACGCAAAGTCTATTCAGTGTGTGTTCATTTAGTCGCGAAAATGTCTTTGAACGAGTTGCAGCGTCGGGAATTAATTTGCAAATTTTGTAAAGATAATCCAAACAAAAGCAAAAATTAAGTTTTTCACCATTTCAAAGACATGGGATTTAAAAAATCGACGATTTATAATTTGATTCAATTATTTGAAAATAAGAAAAGCATAAAAAGAAAAAAAGGTTCGGGTAAAAAATGTGCCCTGCAGGACAGCAAAGTTTGCTCCCAACTGAAGGCGGATACGGTGGGCCGAAAGGCGAAATCTTTCCGCCAGCTTGGAAGAAATATGATGTGGACAAAAATACTGTAACGATAAGACAGTTTGTCGCTGTGCAAAGCAACCCTGTCGCGCACAATCCAGAGATACGTACTAGCCCACTGGAACTAGCATTCGTAACAATACTATAAAAAAGTATTTGACATCAATGAATATTGAAATTTAAAAAAGAAAATTAAAACCAGCTACTACTGCCCAACAGGAAAAAATTATTAAATCCAAGTTACGTGCACTTGCGGAAAAATACTTTGCTACACGCTCACCATACGTGTGTATAATGGACGATGAAAGTTACTTCACTGTAGAAGGCAACGAATGGCAGCCAAAACATTATTTTGAGTCTGCTAATTACAAAGCTTCAGACAAAGTGAAGTATATTCAGAAAACTAAGTTCCCGGGAAAAGTTTTATTATGGTTGGCAATCAGCGAGCGTGGTGTCAGTGAACCGGTGTTTTTTAAAGGTGGTTTAGCTGTCTCTGCTGCAACTTATGCAGATAAATGTATACCTGCGCTTCAAAAGTTTATTAAAAAATATCATCAGCAAGATAAAATAATTTTTTGGCCAGATCTGGCATCATCGCATTACGCGAAATTAACTTTGCAATCACTGGAAAAGCGTGGTATTGCATGGGTACCTAAGAAGTTTAACCCACCAAACGTCCCGCAACTACGACCAATCGAGACTTTCTGGGCTAATTTGAAAAGAAACGTTTATAGCAAAGGCTACACAGCGAAAAATGTGGATTGTTTGATAAATAAAATCAAGGAGCTAAAAAAAATCGATACAAATGGAATTCGAGAGGCAATGAACACACTGCCCCAAAAAATACGTAAAGCAAACCGCCACGGCGCAAACGTTTTTTTGTAAATTTAGCTTAAGACTTATAGTACTGAAATATAATACCAAATACTTTAAAAAAATGTCTAGTCATTTTTTTGCTTAACATATTTGTCCTGATTTCATTCACTATACGTTAGTAGTTAATATTCAGTCCATTCCCCATTGTTGTGTACAATTGCTTGACATCTTGCGTCTTAAACAACTTTCGCTTAATTTTTTGGCATAATCTGAAGGTAAATTCCTCCACATTTTTTTTAGGGTCGCAGAAAGCTGCTTGGTTGTGGGTACCTTTTTTTCATGGATCTTAGCCTTCATAAAAGCCCATTCATTTTCAATTGGATTTGCATCGGGACTTTGGGCAGGCCAGTCTAGCTGTTGTATACCATCTTTCGTTTTCCAAGATGTGCATAGGGGACTACGGTGTTTTGGATCATTATCTTCTTGTAGAATCCAATGACTTTTATCCGTCCTATAAAGTTTTGCAGCAGACTTTAGCAAACATTTTTCATAAATTTTCATAAAGATCATAAATTTTGCTTTACACCTCTCGCGCAAAGTTCCTATTACCAATTCCTATTACCACATCCAAGAAAAGCCTCACTCTTGGTAGTTTGGCGCTTCAGCTATTCGCGAAGCCTTTTATGTTGATGACTTGTTGACTGGGGCAGGCAACATCGAAAACCACCTCGAACTCAAATCAGAAATTGTTACAATTTTAGGCTCCGCTGGTTTGTCCCTTAAAAAATGGCACTCAAAAAAGACAGGGCAAACAATTTCCGTGAGATGTGCTACAGTTTTCTCTTTTTTCTCTTTTTAATGCTCCAGACCAGCACATAACCGGCATGCCTAACTGCTTTTATACCAGTGCACATTATTTTTAATATGCTTAGACTAGTACGGCTTTGCACGCAAGTTTGAAGTCAGTGGGACCAATAAATCAAGTTCTTCTTAACCCTTTGTTGATTCCGTTAGATTTTTATGCAAAAAAACGTATCTAATTATTTCTCATTTGAAGTGCTCTCACCACATTTGAAGTCAATTGGCGCATTAAGGGGGTATTCTAGTCTAGAGGCTCGATTTTGAGGTGATTTACGGGCGTAATAAAAAAAACAGTAATAATTTTTACCATCCATGTTTTTATCAGTATTTTAGTGATACTTGAAAAGTATAAAAATGTACAGGGGAATTCTTTGTAATGTGCCACCCCATGGCTTTTTTGCGTATAACTCGTTAGTAAATTAACTTATCGCCAATGTTAATATACCATTGGAAAGAGGGTTTAAAGAGCTATGATCCCAGGAAACACCTCATTTGAATTATTCGTAAATACAAATTTTACAACCAATTTCCCAAAGTGTTGAAAATCGACACCCTTAAAATTTTTTAATGTAAAGTGCCACCCCCTAAAAAAATCGCTAAAAACCTAGAAATCTCAAGTAAAAATGCATGATTTCGAGAATTTACGAAACATTATTGAATTTAATTTGAATTGAGTAGAAAATGACCGAAAGCAAAATGCAAATTGAATGGTAACGAATAAAACGGTATTTATATGGAAATTAATAAACAAAACTGAACTAATTTATTCCTCATGATAGAATTAGAGAAAAAAATTGACTAAGAACACTTTGAATCCATTTTAATGACGATTCCGAGCAATGAAAACTCATTTCACCGATATAGGATCACAAAACAATGAAAAACGAGGGGTGGCACTTTACATTTTCACGCCATTTTGGAAATCATTGAATAAATTTTCTTCTCTTACGATATGCTCGGATATCATTTCGGATTATGAAAAAGCATTAAAAATTAAGTCTAACACTGATATTTACCTTATTATTATTATTATTGTTTTTATTATTATTATTATCATCCCACGGCCTCTCCCCCCCCCCCCCGCATACCGCGCGAGGCGGGGTCCATTTTCACCGATTATGACGGCAGTTGTCGTTGCAAGTCATATCGGCACTATTGTATAGTATTTGTTTTATTGGTTTAAAAAAAAAAAAAAAATTTTCTTGTTATGTTACATGTCTGTAGGATTACCGCTTTTTGTATTTTACGATGTATAAATTGGTCTATGTTTAGAATTTTGAGGTTTGGAATGAATGATTTGTGTAGTATTCCTGTTGCGGAGATTATAAAGGGTATTGTTTTTACTGTATTTTGTTTCCACACCCGTTTTATTTCAAGTGCTAATTCATTATATTTTTCAATTTTTTCAGTGTATTTTTTGTGTGTGTTTGTGTCATTGGGGGCGCTTATTTCAATTAGATATGTACTATTTTTATTTTTGTCTATTAGGGTGATATCTGGTCTATTGTTGTTTATCGTTTTATCTGTTTGTATTGTTCTATCCCAATATAGTGTGTATTTTTCATTTTCCATGATGTTAGGTGGGGTGTATTTATAATATGGATCATTATTTTCTGTCAGTTGGAGGTTAGTAGCTAGTTCTTGATGCAGTATTTTTGCAATGATATTATGTCTTTGTGTGTATTCTGATCCTGCTAATAATCTACATCCGGTTGTTATATGGTCTATTGTTTCTGTTGATATTTGGCATCTGCGGCACTTGTCATTATTGATAGTTGGGTCCTGTATAATGTATTTTTGATAGTTTCTGGTGAGGATTACTTGGTTTTGAATTGCTACCAGGAAACCTTCAGTTTCGGGGTATAGTTCTCCTTTTTGTAGCCAGGTGTATGAGTGCTGTCTATCTATGTTTGTATCAGTCATTATTTGTATGTGTTTACCGTGGAGCTGTTTCTGTGCCCATATCATCTTTTTATCTTCTATTGTTCTGTGCGTCAGTGTGTATTGGGTATTGTGTAGATTTAGTGGTGTGTAATTTTTGTCCGCTAATGCTATTGCTTGGTGGAGTGCTGATGTGTGTGAGTAGAAGAATTCCCTTAGCTTCCTTATTTGGTTATTGTGTAGATTGTGAATGTCTATAAGCCCTCTTCCTCCTTCCAGTCTGGGTATAGTTAGTCGTTCTATGCAGGAGTTTGGGTGTAGTTTTCTGTAGTTTGTTAGATGTTTCCTGGTGCTTATTTCTATGCTACTTAAATCTGTGTTTGGCCATTTTATAATACCGAATGAATACGTTAGTATGGGTATGGCGAATGTGTTCACGGCTTTGCAGAGGTTTTTAGAGTTGAGGTGTGTTTTTATTATCTGGATGAGGCGTTTTTCATATTGTTTAGTAAGCTGTTTTTTTATTGTTGTGTGGTCAATTCTGGTGCTTTGCTGGAATCCTAGATATTTATATGTTTCGTTTTCTTCCATGTTGTCAAGAGTTTCGTTGTTTAGCGTTTCGGTGTATGTTTCCATCCATTTTCCTTTTTCTATGTGTTGGCTCTTACATTTGCTAATCCCAAAGTTCATTTTTATATCTGTTGTTAGTTTTTCGGTTATTTTCAGAAGTCCTGTTAGTTGTGTCCATGCAGTTGCATATATATAGTTTGATGTCATCCATGTATAATAAGTGGTTTATTCTGTGCTTGGTTGTTCTTTCGTGTCTGATATTGTATCCGTATGACGTGTCATTGAGTGCATTTGAGAGTGGGCTTAGGCAGAGGCAAAACCAAAGCGCGCTCAGTGAATCGCCTTGGAATATTCCTCTTTTTATAGGTATTTCTTCTGTAGTTATTGTGTTTGTTGTGACTAGTTTTATGGAGGTCTTCCACATTTTCATGGTATCTGTTAGGAATTGTATGTACTTTGGGTGTATTTTGTATATTTGTAGTACTTTAATGAGCCAACTGTGTGGAACAGAGTCAAACGCTTTTTGATAGTCTATGTAGCATGAGTATAGGTGTCGTTGTTGTGTTGTGGTCTGCTTCATTATTACTGCATCTATTATTAATTGTTCTTTGCATCCTTTGCTGTTTTCTGCATCATTTCTGTTCATTTGTTATTATATCATATTTTGTTAGGTGGGCGTCTATTTTGTTGGAGATTGTGGCTGATATTATCTTATATAGGGTTGGTAAGCAGGTTATAGGTCTATAGTTGGCAGGATTTGTGGTTTCGTTGTTTTTTGGTTTTATGTATGTCTGGCCTATTGTCAAAAAGTAAGGGAGTTTTTGAGGTTGGTCTATTACTTCGTTAATTGCTTCAGCTAGGTGTTGGTGCATGACGGTAAGTTTTTTGTACCAGAAGTTGTGAATGTTGTCTACTCCTGGGCATTTCCAGTTATGTGTTTTGTTTATTATTTGCGTGATTTCTTCTGTTGTGACTTTGTATTGTAGTTTTCTTGAGTTGGTAGGTCTTTATTACGTTGTTGTTCTTGTTGTATCCATTGGGCCTTGCTATTGTGCTGTATGGAAGTTGACCATATTTCGTTCCAGTAGGTTGTGATTTGTTCTTTGTGTGGGGGTTAATTCGGGGTGAATCTTTGTTTGTAAGCCCTGTGGGAAATCGGACTGGTCCAAGTCTAGTTTTTCAACTGGTCGCTTGACAGTCATATATGACCTCAGAATCGACTCTTTTTCTTGTAGCATACTCACCCTTTTAACATGGCGGTGTCCTAGGCGAGGGTCAATTGTCCCCGTCTGCATCCATTTGCAACTAGTCCAAGGTTAGTCCGAAGTAAACTAGTTTGCAAACTAGTTGCAAAGCGACTAGTTTGCAAACTAGTTTATTCTGGATTAGTTTTCTAACCACACGATTTTTATGGGGAAAATAAAAGTGCATTTTTTTTCAATATTTATTTTATTTTAAAAATATTTAAAAATTAAAACAAAAAATCATCGCGAATAAAAAAAAATGTTTGGTGCGTTTAAAGATGAACTTCTACTTGTTGACACACTTCTGCCGGAACTGTTTGGGGGACTTCGCCTGCAATTAAAAATAAATAAATAAATTGAAGAATTATTTCATAAATAAATAAATAAATATATTACATACCTTTAAGCTGCCGCTGCAATTCGTTGCTTTACGCAACCACGCAAAATTCTAACTGAAATTATTCAAGACAAAACGTGCAAATCGAGCAAACTTCGTGTCATAGAAACATAAAGTTCGAAAAATGCAAACATTTCTACGTTGTTGTTGTAGCAGAACAATCGCAAGATTAGCCTTAACAGTATTTTTTTTGCTTCTCTCACCTCTGTTTCGTTTTTCTCATTTTTATGTCCTCTTTTCGCCTATGAACGCGCACGCAGAACGTGAACGATTAGACGCGAACTGACTGACTTCTGCATCCGCTGACAGTCACTTGGACAACTAGTTGTCCAATTGACTACAAAAAACCAGTTGAAAGACCAATGAATTTTGGGAACTAGTTGTCTCAGGTCCGACAGGGAAGTCTTCTGTAAAATATTTTTTCGTTGTTTGTGAAAAGTCGGTTATTATTCTTTCTTTTGGTTGATTCTTTATATCTAGTAAGTCTGGCCGCATAGACCTTAAGTCTTTGTTTTTGTGTGTCAAGTATTTCTTCTATTGGTTTTTTGTATTTTAGCTTCATATTATTTATGTGTTTAGTGATATTTTTTTATTTATTTCCTCTTGAATATTGTGTTAGTCGGCCTATGTCTTTTCTTAGGTTGTTTATTTTGTTTTCTATGCGGATTTGCCATTTCGGTTTTGATGGGTTATTATTTCCCTTCCGGTGTGATATAGGCTGCTGGTTGTTAATACAAGTAGTTGTTATGGTTATTGCGGATACGTATGTTAGTGTGTGAATGTCTTCTATTGTCGGGTTATTGAGTAGGGTGGGGATGATTTGATTATTGACTATGTCTATTAAGTTTGTAGTTTGTTTTTTAATAATTAGTTTGGGGATTGTTGGCCACATTGTGGGGTTCACTTCTTTCCACCTCATCACGTTTGCTTGCATTTCATTTTTAATTTTTTCTAATAGTACGTTTTCTCTAGTGTCGGTGTTTTCAGGTGCTATACTTTGGTTTCTGTTTGGGCTTGCTTGTGTCTTGTTGTTTTCGTCGGATGGACTATTGGTGGTTAGGTTGTTATTGTGCCGTGTATTAGTGTTTTGGTGCATATACTGTCCTTGGTCGGGCGTGGTTGGGTGATTTGCATTGTTATTGAGATTATGTTGTTGTATTTCGGGGTTTTGTTGAGTGTTTGCGTTTATTTCAGCTGCTATTTCCTCTTTTATGTTTTGGATTTCGATGTTAGATAGGCGGTTGTTAGTTACTATGGCTCTTCTCTGGTCTGCAAGTCTCTGCTGCGTTATTTCACTGTATTGTGGGTATATTTGTACAAATAGGCTATGAAATTCTTGGCGATATCCTACTTTTACTGTTTCTAATTTGGTACTTCTATAGTAGCAGCGCATGATATTTATGTTCATTTCGTTAGTCCACATCATGCGTTGCCTAGGCTTGCCAGCTTTTGTGGTCGTCGGTTGATTTGACAAATTACTTTGGGCTGGTTGGGGTTCGTTGTCCGGGTCGGTATCATGGTCGAGTTGTTGTGTCCCGCGTCGTTCTCGACCGTTACGACGCTCGTCCGAGGCTAGGTTTTGCGATTCTGAAACCTATTTTACACATCGGCAGTGGTTGGCCTGGTCCGATGGTCAACTAGGGTCCGCGGGGCCGTTACACCCGTTATCCTGTCGTAAGGATACCCCTGCGGGGTATTATTATTATTATTATATAGGCTATAGTGCACTGCGACCAATTTGATCTTTTGTGCAGCCTTTGTTTTAACCATCCAAGTTAAGGCTTTTTATAAATTTTAGCACTTTTTGGGGTTGTAGTTTCCAGATGGTTGACGGCGGTATTGACGCCTGACTAAACTGGAGAAATCTCTTTCTACTGAGCGCAGGACATTCGCATAGAATGTGGAGTGATGTTTCCTGTTCTAGCTCACCTATCCTGCACACATCTGTTGAGGATATTCCCATATTTTTGAGATGGTACCTAAGTGAGCAATACCCAATGAGGATGCGAAGGTCCTCTCGGTTTAGCTTGAGGAGTTTGTTGGATACCCCTCTGTCGGGGGCCAGGAATTGTTTTGCCTGCCGTAGTCCCGTTGTGTTGGTCCATTGGTCAGCAAATTCCTGGTCAGCCCATTTCCGTAACCACTCCTGAATGTGTCCTCTTGGTAGTCCACAGAATGGTTCCGGGCCTATCAGTGTGCGTAAGGCACCCTTTTTCGCTAGGCGGTCGGCTTGTCCATTGCCGTCATGTCCTTCATGTCCTGGTATCCAGTGCAGTTCTACAGTGTTGCGCCTGCCCAGTTCATTCAAGAGATTGCGGCAGTCCGTCACCAGCCTTGAGGTAGTCGAGTAGGCTTCTAGCGCCTTTAGGACTGCCTAACTGTCGGACAGTATATAGATATGTGTGCCAGACGACTTCCTGCGTAGGCACTCGCTAGCACACTCTATGATGGCGTATGTTTCCGCCTGAAAGATGGTAGCTAGCTTCCCCATTGGAAAAGCTTTGTGAAACCTGGGACCATATACCCCGGCGCCAGTGCTCCCATCTTCCAACTTCGATCCATCCGTGTACCAAAGTTGCGACCCTGGGTCTGGTATGAATCGATTTGATCTCCATAATTGTATGTACAAGATGTTAATCTTGTACCTTTTGGAGAATTCCACCTTTGGTGGAATAATGTCGGAGATCCTGAGCATTGGGTCATTTTCGAGCATTTTTAGTATGCTCATGTGTCCTTTAAGATCTCCACTCTTTAGTTCAGTACTGCAGACAAGCCTTAAGGCCTGAGAGCAGGCTTCTTTCCTGATGGCTATGTTAAGAGGAGGCACACCTAAAATTGCCTCCATTGCAATTGTCGGGCACGTTCTCATTGCCCCACTCATGCCTATACACGCCAGACGTTGCAGTTTGTTTAATTTTTCTACTGCACTTTTTTGTTCAACCTTATGCCACCAGATTGCTGATGCATAGGTGATTATTGGTTTAACTATGCTGTTATAGGACCAGTAGACCATTTTTGGTCTCAGGCCCCAGGTTTTACCGCAAAGTCTTTGACAGGCATACATTGCCCGCGTAGCCTTGCCGATAACATTGTTCAGGTGAGAGTTCCAAGTCAGTGTCTTGTCCAGGGTTGGTCGAGTATATAGACAAGTCGCTAACATACAAGGAGTATACCCTGGTGTCTTTTATAGACACAGAGGGCGCATTCAACAATGTCTGCCCTCTAGCGATAGGGGGGGCTCTTTCTGAACTTGGCATTGGTAGTAAATTGGTAGATTTCATCAGCGCCCTACTCAGCAACCGTTTCATAAACTCTACGTTAGGGACGGCGTATCTTCGCAGGTCAGTCACTAGGGGAACCCCCAGGGGGGCGTTCTGTCGCCACTCCTGTGGAATCTAACCCTGAACAGACTGGCCAAAAATTCCAAGTGTATTCTCCGAACGGATGAATCACTTCTTGGATATCCTCTCCTCATGGAGCAGCTCCTGCGGCCTTACGGCCAACCCGGAAAAGACGGATCTTGTTCTCTTCACAAGGAAGTACAAAAATTCGCCTTTCAGACTCCAAGCCCTACATGGAACCTCGCTCAAACTGAGCAAGGAGGTGAAATACCTGGGGCTCATATTAGACTCTAGGCTCACCTGGAGCGCGAACATCGCTGAAAGGGCGAAAAGAGCCTCCAGAGCCATCTACTGGTGCAACCGGTCGGTGGGTGCCAGATGGGGGCTCCAGCCACGTCGTTTCCTGGCTTTATGAGGCAGTGGTAGAGCCTATCCTTCTCTACGGCGCTGTTGTCTGGTGGCCTGCGGCGGATAGCCGGGTTAACCTGAAACAGCTCGACAGAGTCAGGAGACTTGCTGCCACTCTCATAACTGGAGCCATCCGTTCCACGCCTACTAAGGCGCTTTTCACTATACTTAATTGGGTCCCTTCAACCCTGCTAGTCAGGCAGTCCGCCAAGATTGCCGCTGTACGACTAAATGCCATATGCAGTTGGGCACGAGCGGACCAAGGCCACTCTAGAATCCTCGGGCTGGATCTTCCAACCCCGACATATATCGACTATACAGTCCTTCCCCCTAGCTTTGAGCGTAAGTTCACCATGGGGATCCCCAGCAATAGCGACTGGACGGAAGGCCGTCGCTCGTTGCCAAACGCTATCGAAATCTTCACAGACGGCTCTAAACTTGAGAATAGGGTCGGATGTGGGGTTTTCTGCGATCAATTGGGGGCCAGTTTCTCTGCTCGTCTCCCTGACCACTGTAGTGTCTTCCAAGCGGAGACCATGGCAATACTGCTGGCAGTGGATCGGCTGCAATCGCAACCCCCCATTCCCTCGGCTATATGTATCTTCTCAGATAGCCAGGCAGCAATCAAATCCTTGATAGGTACATATACCTCCTCTAAACTGGTTGCAGAGTGCCGGGCCGCTCTGAACGACATATCGGAGCATGCCAGGGTTCACCTGAGTTGGGTCCCAGGGCATAGTGGCATCACTGGCAACTGCGTGGCAGACGAGTTGGCCAGAAAAGGCACTCTACTTCCAGCACCTACTACACAGTGTAGCATCCCCCTTGCGACCGTCAAGTTGATGGTCAGGCAGGCTTATCTCCGCCTGGCTAATCGACTCTGGGCGGAGGAGAACCTCTGTAGGATCTCCAGAGACACCTCGCCGTCGCTTAACCATGGCAGAACACGCGAATTACTGCGACTAAAGCGGAAGAGACTCGGTCTCCCCTTCAACGACCATTGCCGCAGCTGCGACGATGAGAGCGAGGAAGAGAGCGTTGAGCACCTGATGTGTCACTGCCCAGCACTAGCGAGGAGACGACTCCGGGTGCTGGGAGCGCCGTTCTTCAGCAATTTGGCCGACCTTACAGGACCCAGCATCGGCCGCATCGCCCGATTCATTGCGGAATCGGGATGGCTCCTGCCCAACACCCGGGGGGTGTACAAGTCTGAAGGGCGGCCACGTCCTTCACGTGGTATCACAACGGGCCGCAATATGGCCTACGTGAGCTCTTCAGCTGCCACCCTAACCTAACCTAACCTAACCTAGATTTTAAAACTAGAGGAGATAATTTATAATAATAATTTATCTATAATCTATTATTTATAAAAAAACATTCGAAAATTTATGATTTTTGAAAATAGTCGAAAAATATCATTTAATTTGAACAATCTGTATACCGCTGGAAAGGCTAATGTATTATCTTCTGACCGACGGACAGCTTGTGTTAGTCGGATGATTCGTTTACGAGATATGTGCTCATAATTGAAACAACAGGGAAAAAACTGGTTTTTCGAAGATTTTTCGAAAACGCTTCTTAAAAAATTTTTGGATTTTCAGATTCGTATTCAGTGGCCCAAAGCTAGTCTAGAAAACACTTTTATTTTTAGGTGCATTTTTCGTGTCGAGTAATGAAATAGAAGCAAATCAATGTGTTCGGCTGTAGTTGAAAATTACAAGTGAAAATTGAGTTGTGCCGATTGAAATTGATCCATATAAATACATGACCTTACATTTTATGTAATTCTTTTCGTGAAAAGATAGTGAGGGACGAATTGCCAGCAGAAGCGCAAAAAATATCCACAGCAAAACGGTCGTAGTTTCAACGAGAACAGTTTCCATGCCACACACACCAATGGAACACATTACACGCACGACTGGTTGATTTATTCAGAATCCAGTGATTCAGTATACTGTTTGTCCTGTGAAATATTCAACCGAAATTTAATTGATTTTGTGCTGTCGGGCCTGGCTACTTAGATTGGAAAAATATTAAACGCTATGTGTCTTTGAAACATTATTTGGCATTAAAAACTTGGTTTGAATTAAGTAAAAGTTTGGAAATAAACAAAACAATTATGCTTAAATGCTCAGTAAGGAAATTGATCACCTTACATAGCAGTCGCCTGCATTTTGTGGTCATACCAGTAATTTATATTAATAAAACTATAGTTTTTTTTAAATTAGTAGAAATGCTAAAACAAAAAGTACTTACGAAAATTACTTTTCATGCACTTTCGGAAATTTGTCTTCTTGGAACGCTCTCTAAAATTTCTTTAGTTGCATAGTTTGATAGAACCTTAGTGCTATGCGCAACTGCAGGCCCCCTAGCATAGGCAACACGACGGCACTGAACCAACATTTACCGGCAGAGGTAGCATTCCATGCTTTTAGGGGGCATTATCGCGGAGACAGTTTTAAGCAACGCTGGAATGTCCGAAAATAAGTCTCCGCGCATACAAGTTTAAATGGGAGCCGGGTACTGAGCAGAGCTTCAGTGAAGTGACTTAAATTGCTAGTAACATAGTTTTATGTGGACACAATCCAGCGATACAAACTACGCCTGCGCCTGTCTTTCAAGCCATCAGCTGTGCTCTCAAATGCTATCTTTCTTGCCAATATGAAATATGATTTGTTTTTTTTCTCGATTTTTTTTTTGCTTTAGTATGATTGCAATACGATTCGGTACTTTATACGCAATCTGTGCTGCATACTGCGTGGCTTGCCGCATAATACTTGAATTTATATTTTACTGCACTCGGTGTGCTTGCTTTGATTAACTGTTATTTTGCATTATTCTTGCTTGTCCAGTTACGTGTAAGTAAGTAAGAATTATTAAACGTAACTCATATCTAAATAGGCTGGGTTAATCGATAGTAATTTTTTACATCAATTACTCCACTGTGTAATCGGTGCTTCAACCAAGTAGTTGAAGTATTGCTATCCAAAATTTGTGCAAATTTATATTTTATATGTCAACATTAATTGCAATAGCGTACACTAATTGTTCAGTCAAAATAGATGACAATATTCAGTTGACAGAATAAGAGTGCTTGACCATACACATTTGAAATACTACTGTCGGCAAAAAATATTAAGACTTTGTTCATAATTTTAAAATTCTGTATTTATTCTTCCAAATCTATTTCGTCCCCTCAAAGTAATCCCCCCGGCCCCAATACACTTGTGCCAACGTTTTTTCAACAGTTGTTAAAGTCAATTTCCGGAATAGCCTACAATGCGCGTAGCGATTCACGTTTAATGTCTTCAATTGACTCAAAACGATATTGGTTGAATTTTTGCCGAAAAACTCACGAAGAATCAATGCAGTATGCGACGGTGCATTATCGTGGTGTAAAAACTAAGAGTTGTCGGCCCATAACTCCGACCTCTTTTTATGAATAGCTTCGCTATTGAACGTTTCGGCACCAGAAATTTGATTCCGCACACAAAATTTAATGGAACTTTGTTGAATAATTTCACTCATTGTAAAAATGGCCGAATGCACTTTTTGTACTTCAGAAAGACAAGCGAATACTAAACACTAATGATTATTTTGATGTGATTGCAATAGCGTACACTAATTGTTCAGTCAAAATAGATGACAATATTCAGTTGACAGAATAAAAGTGCTTGACCATACACATTTGAAATACTACTGTCGGCAAAAAATAGTAAGACTTTGTTCATAATTTTAAAATTCTGTATTTATTCTTCCAAATCTATTTCGTCCCCTCAAAGTAATCCCCCCGGCCCCAATACACTTGTGCCAACGTTTTTTCAACAGTTGTTAAAGTCAATTTCCGGAATAGCCTACAATGCGCGTAGCGATTCACGTTTAATGTCTTCAATTGACTCAAAACGGTTTCCCCGGAGCGGTCGTTTGAGTTTGAACAGCCAGAAGTCACACGGAGCTAAATCGGGCGAATACGGTGGTTGTGGAACGATATTGGTTGAATTTTTGCCGAAAAACTCACGAAGAATCAATGCAGTATGCGACGGTGCATTATCGTGGTGTAAAAACTAAGAGTTGTCGGCCCATAACTCCGACCTCTTTTTATGAATAGCTTCGCTATTGAACGTTTCGGCACCAGAAATTTGATTCCGCACACAAAATTTAATGGAACTTTGTTGAATAATTTCACTCATTGTAAAAATGGCCGAATGCACTTTTTGTACTTCAGAAAGACAAGCGAATACTAAACACTAATGATTATTTTGATGTGACATTTGGCACAGTCATATCAACATGGAAAAAAAATATTTCGACGAATGGATTTCCGCGCGAAATTAAAATTTAAAAGTCTTACTATTTTTTGCCCACAGTAGTAAGTCGTATGCATTGTATTAATAGCTTTTATTTTAAATCAGGCTCCAATGATAACACTAAGGATTATCGCATTAAAATACCCTTTTTAATACCTTATATAGCATTGTATTTTTCAATATACTCACCTGCCTATCAGATACACTTGACGTTGTGCTGGAGATTTCTGACAAAAATGGAGCACCTGTAACACATTCTGCATATATAACTCATCATTCGTATTTTAAAAGTATAAAATTTTACCTAATGATTCTTCGATACTATGATTTTTGATAACAGGTGATGATAGTGAAATCATTTTAACGTCTTGAATCAAAATTTCTTCATTCTTCTGGTCATAATCATCCCTATGAGCTAAGTTTTCCTCATAATTCACTTCTTTAAAATCGTTTTCGTTTTCTTGCGTATTAGCACCAAATACATTAGTTTCTATGCATAATTTGTCAGTAGTTTTTTCCGATGTTTTTACGACTTTATTAGGCAGTGACTTAAGTGTATTGACCGGCTCATTTTGTTTTTTAGCGCAAACTGTCTGCCGTGATTCATTGGGTCCGTCTGAGGTGTCTGATTCAAAAACGGTCAAGTTTTTTGACTTCATATCCAGCAAAGTCTTGCCGAAAAACGCCTCCTGTAGGTAGGTTGGGTAAGCTTAATTAAGCTTGCTTTTAACTTTCTTGCGCAAAAACTTTTTCTTTTTTTTGAAGTCAAGTGAATTGAGATTGGTAATAGAAGGCTCTTCGTTCACTTTTTTAAAGGTACGATTGCGTACATTAAACCCACCAATTCCTAATTTCTGAAGGTTACGCTGACGTTTTCTGCGCAGAATTGAAACACCCTCGTCATTGGTGGAAATAGAAAATCCTTGTGGGGGGCTGTTATCGGCGCCTATCCACACCATACCATCCTTATAGTTTCCGTCTTTCTTTTTGGATAGTTCTCCGTCACCGCTCTCTATGTTTAAATTAGATCCGGCAACTACAGACTCAATAGCCGCAATTATTCCCGATTCTTTTGTTTGACAATCTCCAGCAGCTTTGATTTTACGTTTCCTCTTAATTTCTGTGGAAAGCGACTTAATCATATTTGCGCCTTTGTCGCTCATGCAAATCCCATCTATCCAAAATGTAACCTCTACTTGTTCACTTGGGTCATTTGCAGCACTTGCGGTACCGTTAACTTGCACGCCCAGGGTACTCTTGCTCCAAAAAAGAGGAATATTGCTGTTGATCTTGGGTGACTTATTTCCGTTACTATTTGTTTTTTGAGTTAACAAATAAGAAAGCGGTCTGCCCTTTGGTCTACATAGGGTGCAATGGTACTCCAGTTTATCGTACATCTGTGCTTCCTCTTCGCTTTTAATTGAGTCACACTCACAGTGTAACCAACGTTTACAGTTCCTGCATTGAATAATGAGTTCCTTTTCATTATACTGCTGGTTACAGACGCAGCATGTCACTTGACTGGCACAGTCAAGCATATCTCCCACAGTCCCAGCATATCTCCCACATTTCTGGCAAGCAGCACACCACTTGCATTTCCAATTCCCATGAGGGACAGTGTCTAGTGGTGGGCTCATGCAATAGATGTGAAACGACAAGTCGCACTCATCGCAAAGTATAAGCCGCGCTTCGTCATTTCTCTGCACACATCCCTCACAAACGGTGCAGTCTAAACAACGCCAGCCTCTCTGCAACACCACTTTCGAAAGTTTTATGTTTACACAGTAAGGATGGTAGCATTGGCCACACTGTGCGCACGCAATAAGGTGGCTCTCTTTGTCAAGGCCAACAGAGCCGCACATAACGCATATATCTTGCGACAATATAAATTTATCTTTTGCCGAGCAAAGCAACATTTTTTTCTCTGTGGATAAACCATCATCAGATATTCTACTTATCTCTTTGTCGCCGGGAAGCCCAAAATTTGTGCTTGGTGGTAAAAAATGTCGACTTTTGGCACGCACATTACGTTTTCCACTAAGGTGTGACAGCACACTATTTTTTTGCATAACTATTTTTCCATTGCGACTACGATGGAAATCTTTGAAAATAATTTTCTTTTTAGACATTCTGATAGGATCCGAAATAGCATAATCGTCGGAGTATTTTTCATAGTTTTCATATTCCACCTCCTTAAATATGCTTTCGTGTGTTGTTAGAGTGAAAATGTCTAACGCATTCGACTGCCAAGGACAGCGCGTCTGGTTGCTCAGAGCCTGAAGTTTTTCACCATTTGGAGTCCGTTTGCATTGGGGACAAACGTAATCGTAATCGGGATTATTCTCTTTTTTTTTATGGTAAACATTTAAGTCAGCGTCCTCATCACACAAACTATGTACAAACCTATGAATTGAGAAATATATCCATTCACTTACCTAGTAACATGCTTATAAATTTAATTACCTGTGACACAAACTACATTTAACCATTTCTTTATGAGCAGTTGCTCTGTAAGCTTTGTGACAGATTGGGCACGAGAAACCTTTGTTGCGCTGCTGATAGCAAGAATCACAAATGGTGTAATGACAATGCCAGCGTGAAGAAGTGCCGCCGCCTGGCGTTCTGGAGCCACAGTCTGTGCAAACACGGCATCGCTGAAACGTAACGAAAAATGGTAAACAATATACAATATGCTAGATGTTCACGCGGCTTCACTTACGTCGATTTCGTAATTAATTTTTTGAAAGTATCCGAAATTTCAATAAATATAAAAACACCAAATAATTGAGTAACATTTGATCTGTGCAATGTTTTCATGTCGATGACTTGTCCAACACCCATCAAATTCTTCCGGTAAAAATCTACAATTCTAAAAAAAATATCTAGCTAATAATATTGTATATATACCGTGGCGTGTAAAACCTTTCAGATGTTTGCTACTTTTGCACTTCAAGTGCTTTAGAATTTAAAGCATTAGTCCAAACATTACCAAATTTTGAGTGTTAGTTCCTTTTTTATTGTAGAATAAAATACCCGTCCACAGTTAACCCGCGTGAATGAGGTGAGAAATTGTTACACCAGCTATGAGGCAGGTAGGAGATACCCAAAATTTTGATGTTTTGCAATTTTTGATACTATTATTGTGTAATTAGCATTTATGCTTGAGATGTATTAATAATAGTATCCATTCAACAAGATTAGTAAATAAAATACCAGCTTTAAGTATAAAAAGCGTTATTTTTTTATTGAAATTGCAAAGTATCAAAATTAAATAATCTGCGTTAAAAAACTTCTCGGGTATGAGCTTGATAACAAAAAACAAAGAGAAATTCTCAAACAACTTCATTCAGTACAGTTTTGCCCGTCACTCTATATAGAAAATTAACGATTCTAGTTCAATTTGACGCTCAACTAAACCTAAAAATGTACCTTTAATTGCGTTTTCATTATCTGGAAGCGAACACCTGTACAATGTTGGCTAGATTCGTCATTTGGAATTGATCCTAATATAAAAGCATTTTAAATCAAGTGGTCGTGTATTTTACATTTCAAATGCGCAATGTATCATAATAAATTAGGGGAGGGATCGAAATGTTAGTAAAAGGTGGTGTTTCGACGAATACACGACACTCGGTACAAGCTTATGATTTACTCGTGTCCTTTGACAGGGGGAAAAGAGTGGGTTTTGAACAAGCGGGCGTGGCACCGACCATACAACCCAAATTTTTAACGTGCAATAGCTTCAGAATTATAAGTCGGAAAGCATTGAAATTTGGTATATGGCCACCGTTTAGGTGTGTCGTTTCACTGGTAAAATTCACGAGATTTGGGCAAAAGTGCGTGTCACCTGCCAAGAAACCAAAATCTACCAGGGACCGAAAATAACTGTTATTTTACAATTTTCAAATCAAAAAGGCAAAACGAAAAAATTGTCGGTGGACTTTTTCAAATATACCATTATGATCGTAATGGCCTCAGCTTCACGAATATAAAACGCCTATTAAATTTTAAACTGTTACTATAAAAGTTAAAATTAACTGTTATTTTGTGCCTTTCATTACTTCAGGCAAAAATAACTGTTACTTTTGACTTTTATTTTATCGGTCAAAAATAATAGTTATTTTGCGACTTTTATTTTATCGGTCAAATATATCAGGCAATTTGAATTTTTTTAAAGGCCGTTTGACCGACTAAAAAACTATTGATACCATTTTTTCGTCGCACAAGTCTTATAGCTCAGAATGTGCGGTCTGCTGAGACGCCATCGCCATAGATCGCCATCTCGTGCATTTAATTATAAAAAAAAAAAACAAATGTTGTGCGAGATGAAATTCGCCGTCTCTGCTAGTATGATTGTAAAAGATCACGCCTAAGCAATAATCTTCATAAGCGCCATTTCAATATTGCAAATAAATGCTTGTAACTGAATTTAAATCTCATTTTGACAGCCCTGCGTTCGACAACCGCAGCTGTCATCTGTCTTTGCATTGTGTTAATATTGTAGTTTAGTGTTTGCCATTTATGAAAATGGACCGATTTAGCATCGCTCAACGTGTAAACATAGTGAAAATTCACTACAAAAATGGTGAAAATTTGAGCACCACTTTTCGCGCACTAAGGAAGGATTTCGGACGTCACGGAAGGCCTGTTTTGTCAACAATTTCGGATTTATTGGCGAAATTCGAACGAACTGGTTCTGTACAAGATGTACAGAGGCCAATACGTAATCGCTCTGCTCGGTCGGACGAAAATATTGCTGCTGTAGCTGCCAGGGACGAAGGACATACCGTTACCGTCAATTCTGAACGTTATGGCCGTATGATAACCGAGTATTTCTGGCCAGCGATCGAATATATGGATGTGGAGGAGATGTGGTTTCAACAGGACGGCGCTACATGCCACACAACACGACCGAACATGACAGAATTTCGAACCAGGTTCGATGGACGCATAATTTCGCGTTTTGGTGATGCCAATTGGCCGTCAAGATCGTGCGATCTGAACCCTTTGGACTTTTTTCTTTGGGGCTACGCGAAAGACCAAGTCTATGCAGACAATCCGCAGTCTCTGGAGCATTTGAGGGGCAACATACGTGCAGTTCTTGGCGCCTTACAGCCTGCTATATGTTAAAAAGTCATCGAAAATTACCTAAAGAGAATCGAGGTGTGCCAGGCTGCTCGTGGCGGTCATTTGAATGATGTCATATTCCATTACTAATGGCACAAACCAAATATTATTTTGATAATAAAGTTTCATCAAAATTCAAATTTTAATTGATTTTTCTTCTTTATTTACTTTTTCGGCTCATGATGAAAAACCCTATATATAAAAACGAATCTTGGTCCGTTCGAATGCTTAAAACTTGAAAACGACTGAACCAAATTGGATACTTCTTTCGGCGGGCTTGTTAGTAATTGCTACGCGAAGGTTAAGATAAAATGGAAAGTCGGGAAAACGGGGCGTGGCATCACCAGCATCAATTTTTATACAACAACTTTGGAACCGTAAGTCACACATCATTTAAACTTGGCATGAACTGATTATTTAGTCATGTTCTTAGATAGAGGGAATGGGGCACGTATTGAATGAGGGGGCGTGGCACCGCCCATACAACTCAATTCTTTTATATTGAATAGCCTCGGAATTGGAAGCCGCATAGCATTGAAGTTACATAGATGTGTCATTAGACTTCGGGTGGCTGGCTACAGCTGTGCACCTGCTGATTATCGGTTGCTGCACCGGGGGAGTTTTTGGGTACGAGCCAGAGGGTGTGGTGTAGGGTGAGTGCGAGTGTTGAGCTGCCTGTTTATACATAGCCTGGTTGCAGTGTCCCCGGCACCGGCACTGCTGTTTGTTGTTGTTGTGAGGTTGGCTGGGAAGCAACCAAGCAGGGACACCTACCATCAAGTGCTGACCGCTAGTTAATAGCGCTGCCAGATCGATTCTTTTATCGATAACGTTGGACACTCGCGCAGAGTTACCATCATGCCGTTGAATCGCACGCCAGAAAAACACACGGTTGCAGCCCAGAGTGGCAAGCGGCGAAATTATGAATTATCGCCAGATATCGAACGAATTAGCCCCCAGATATCATTGCAGGACATAATGAATGCTATACGTGGTGTTGAGACCAAATTTACTGCGAAACTGGGGAACTTAGCCTCGAAGCAAGACATAGACGAACTCAAACAATCTTTTAGTGTACAAATTGAGAACTTGAAATCTGAAAACCAAATGTTAAAAGAAGACATACAACAACTTAAAAAAGAAAGAGAAAACGACCGGAAGGAAATAGAGCGGTGGGTTAGTCAAAGTAAGAGAAACAAGATAATTGTAAAGGGTCTAGCAAAGGATGTATCACCCACAAAAACAGTCCAAAATATGTGTAAAGAGCGGCTGAATTTGCAGCATATTGTTGTTCGTGATGCACATGTTATAGCTGAGCGCAACGAAAAAGTTAATATAGTAGCAGAAGTAGAAACAGCACATATGGCGGTTGAAATTAAAAAAAAACGCCAAAAAGCTAAAAGGCAGCAATATTTTTGTTGAAAAAGATCTAACCACAGAGAAACAACAAAATAAAAAGGCACTGTTACAATTAAAGAAAGATTTGTCAGCTTTAAGTCAGTCCCATAAAATACTTGTAAAGGATGAAAGTATCTGTGTTAATAACCAGTGGATGGCCTTTAACAACGACAGGGTTCTGATGTGCAAAAACCAACCCGCGGAAAAAATACTCGCACCGATTTACGGTATAGATTTTGTAAAAATTAGCCTTAATCGTAATCACCTGTTAGAAAATAGTATGACAAAAAACCAAAAAATTTACAGATAGTAAATCACAATTTAAATGTAATAAGCAACCGTGACAAACATACAGAAAAAGCTTTCCAAAATGACTATAAATTGAAACTTGTATCTTATAATGTCCATGGTCTTAGTAGTAAAACTTTATTTAATGAATTTTTTGATTACATAAAATCATTTGATATATTTATTTTATTAGAAACACATATAGAGTTCGAAAATTTTGAGAGATACCCAAAGTACTTTAACCCTTCGTTGCATGATTTAATTTCCGTGAAGAAAAAACATTTTTGTCATATAATTATTGTTGCTTGTTAAGTTCTGATGGTAAAAATGAAATTTTGTTAAATTCCTGCACCTATGAAAGAAGTTTTGCGGATATTTTCCGAATCCTGGTGAGAACGCTACCGCCTAAATGAAAGTCGGTTTTATCTATATTTTAGTGTTGGCTACTACGGGGAGTCGAACAGAGGTCAGGCGTCACTGTATACTCGTAATTCAACGCACTAAACAGCTGAGCGACGGCGACCGCCAAATCACCATCGCCATCAATAACCAAAATTATTTCACCAAATCGAAACATTTGTTGTTTTTTCGATTCTTTTGCACATACTTTCAATGTTATTCGCAAAATTCCGTTAGTAATAAAATGTTTTAACATAAAAGACACAACTGAAGAATGAATAACTGTAAAACGGTGAATAGAATAGTTTCCAAATCTATGAAAAGTTAACATTGCATATATGCAATGCCATGCAGCAAAGGGTTAATGGATTTTCTCTTTATTGGAAACCGGCAGTACGTTTGAGCCAATATGGACGTGCAAGTGGGGGAACTTTATATGGGGTTAAAAAGAGCCTAGATAAGATGGGAGTCATATATTCGTTTAAGTGTGTAGAAAGTGTAGATGTCATTGAAGTATCCGTGGCTGGAAGTAAAATTAGTATCGTACCGTTGTATCTAAAGCGTTGCAACTGGACCAAAGAATTCGATCTGGTAACAGAATGCTTTGAGCAACATGATCTCATCAATCCTATTCTGATCGGGGACTTGAATGTACGAATCGGAGATTTACAAGTAGACATGGATGACATTTTACAGAGCGATATTGTTGGAGGTAAAGAAAAGCGAAATTCAAAAGACAAAGTAGTCAATAGAAATGGGAAAGAATTTATGGACTTTTGTGAAAACATAGGACTTATAGTACTTAACGGAATGACGAAAAGCGATGATAATGGAAACTTTACTTTTATAAGCAGTGTAGGAGAGTCCGTAAACGACAATTGTGCTGTCTCTAGAGACGTAGCCAAACTTGTGCTGGATTTTAAGGTAGAAGATAAGGTATGGTCTGATCACATGCCAATTGCACTTTCGCTGCAACTGAAGGTGAATGATTCCAGTAAAAAGCACGAAAGCCTATTACCTAAATTGAGTTGGGATAGCTCACAAGTAGAATTGTACAATAGACGGCTTATAAACGAAATGCACAAGAGGAAAGAAGAAAACGATGAATTGAATTTAGGTGACTTTACGCATATTATAAATTCCGCAGTAGTACAAGACAAACTGCAAGGAAGTTAGTCAAAAAGTCAGAGTGGTTTAACTGGAAGTGTCTAGCGGCTGGAAAAGTTACTTTAAGGCTATTAAGAAAATTTCGCAAAACAGGTACAGATGACCTTAAAGAACAGTACATCGTTGCAAATAAAAAATATAAAGAACAATATAAAATTAGCAAGAAGGAGTATTATGACGATCTAGAGCGAAGAATAAATGAAGTGAAAGATAGTGCAGAGTGGTGGGATCTTGTGAAGACAATTCGAGGCTCAAACCCATCGCCAAGTTCTGATATATCTGCAGAGACATTCAGACAATATTTTAAGGACCTTCTAAATCCAGTCACCTCTGCACATCAAATACACTATGTAGCCTTGCTAGAAACAGACGAAAGTTTAGACAAACCAATCTCTTCGGCAGAAGTTCTTCAAATGTTGCATAAAACGAAATCTGGAAAGGCCCCTGGTTTGGATAGGATTACATATGAATTCTTTCTTAACGCAGACGTACAATTCCTTGACGAACTGGCTAAAGCCTACACCATACTATGTAATTGTGGACAAGCGGATAGAGTTTTTGAAACCAGTGTTATATTCCCACTGTTTAAGAAAGGTGACAGGGACGTAGTGTCGAATTACAGAGGTATTTCATTCATGAATTGTATTGCTAAGATAATGATAGGCATATTAAACCAGAGGCTTGCAAATTGGTTAGAGAGCAAAAGTCTAATTATAGAATATCAGGCAGGGTTCCGGAAAAAGTACTCCACATCATACAACATTTACAACTTGACATCAATTATTCACATCAAATTTGACGAAAAAAATAAGGTTTATGCGTTTTTTGTAGACTTTAAGGCAGCATTTGACACGGTTCCAAGACATCTTTTAATTTACAAATTGCATAACTTAGGCATTTCAACTATAATGGTAAATTTCATCGAAAACATATACACTAGTCAGAATAAGTTCGCGTACAGGGGGTACATAGTTTTTTCATATGAAAAATAAATCACTTAAAGTAATTTTTCAAAAACACAATATTTTTTATTTTTTCCATAAACTTAGTTCTTTTATTCTATTAAGATAATAATAACAAAAACTTTCCCAAATTGTAAAAGAAGGGCCAAAATCAAAATGTATTATGAATTCACCTCAGAAAAAGTTTGCGTACAAGATAAGGTTATGTAGTAAAAATTTAATTCAAACTAAGTTTTGTCCAAAAATTAATAACTTTTTGGATATGCTTCTCTTATTGAAACTCGGCATAAATTTTATTAAATTATGTGTTTTTTCAGCTGTTCTTTTGATATATCTTTGAATTGTTATATTTGTTTACTATATCTTTGAAGATGGAGTGTTGTTGGGCTCAGGGTTCAAGTAAACCCTTATATATTTAATTAAATATACGTTAGGTGACTAGGGAGGAACTGTTTCAACTTTTTTGAGCCAGTTAATAGCAAAGATAGCTTCACATCGTATGCATTCCGCCTTAAGGTCATCGTAAAGTTGAAAAGAAATGTTGGAACCTGATCCAAAATTTTGAAACCTTGGCTTGCATAAGGTTTTAGAATATGTAAATAACCCCTCGGAACCATTTCTGAATAAAAAAACACAGCCTTCTCACTTTACTAGACATGCAGCACCATACCATACCCCCTCATATGCTATGCTTTACTGTTAATGCCAGATTTTTGTTATTAACTGAATCATCTTCAAATTAGTTGATGCATTTTAATGCCAAATATGCCAAACCATTATCAGAGAATAATAAATCTTCTTACTCCATAGATAACAACACATAGTCCCGCAAATTCGGTTTTCTAGACTCTTTGATGGACTCTTTCACGAAAGAAATTCTGTGCTCCTTGTAAGTAAGCTAAATATGGGCTTCTTACATCCTGTTATGTAGGGGAAATATGTATTTTTCATGACTTTTCTTATAAAGGCACTGCTACTGGGTTTTATAAAATATTTCTGTACATTTCTGAAGATATTGGATGCAACTAGCCTTACAATATGATGCACTGATCGCAAAACAATCCAATCCTATTGCTTGGGTAGCTTAAGAAAATGGCCAGAACGTAGCAAAGAAGCAAGAATTTCTGGTTTTTTCGAAATTTGAGATGGCATTTCGAAATGGCGAAATGCTCTTCCAAAAGTTTCTCTAATTTCACGAAATTGTTTGTCAATTTGGGAAAGATTTAGTAAGATTATCCTTTTATCCATTTTTATTTTTTTTCGCTTGGGTTCTATTGCTTTCTATATAATTTTAAGCACATATATGTTTAAAAATAATTTACAAGTCAGTTTACTGTTCAATGGGATACAAATTTCCAAATAAAAATGAAAAGCATAACTGGAAATTCCCGTAATTAAAACTTATTCTGCACCGTTTTGTGAGTATATTGTCAATAAATACGAATATATGGGAAATTATTGTTTTAATGCATCTAAAACACATCAAAAAGTGCAGTTCAGGCGTATATGAATGATGTGGATAAGTTTTAGTAAACAGAGAACACATTTTCTAAGTCAAAATTGTTGATAACCTAATTTTGACTTGCCTGTACGCAAACTTTTTCTGACTAGTGTATAAAAATACAGACTCTAATATCGACAGAGGATGCAATTTCGGAAACATTTAATATTTCGTCAGGAGTGAAACAAGGTTGTCTGATGTCGCCCTTACTTTTTTCGATATATCTGAATGATTTACATGACAGCTTGGAAGGTGGTATCTGGATTGAAGACATAAACATAAGACTTCTTCTTTATGCCGATGACATAGTTCTGTTAGCTGACGATGTGAATGAACTGCAAAAAATTATTTGGAATCTTGAAATGTATTGTAGCATGTGGAATATGCAAGTAAATTTAGCAAAGTCAGCTATAATGGTTTTCAGGCAAGGCGGTAGGTTGGCAGAAAGAGAGAAATGGATGTTTAAAGGAGTACAAATACCAATTACGACAGATTATAGTTACTTAGGTGTGAAAATGACCCCAAAGTTAAGTTTCAAAAAAACATGTTTTAAACAGAAGTAACTTGGCAAAAAACAGTATAAAGGCTACATGGCGATCGTTTTTGGCCAAAGACAAAATAAAATTATTGACAAAATGGAACTTGTTTCTGGAAGTAACAAGAGCGATACAAAGTTACGCTGCCCAAGTTTGGGGTTTTGAACTGTTTGAAGAGGTTGATAAAACTTATGATATATATATGACTTTATGATATTGCAGATAGGAGATTGTGTTACAATATTGGTAAAAGTTATTTCAACATGATAGAAAACTATAAAATCTCTTGTATATTGAAGTCCAGATGTGACCTTATTTACCTCGGAGGCCACAAAAATTTAAACTGCACTCTCTGTAATTTATACGAATTTGAGGACTTGGCACACTTTTTTGGAAGGTGTCCAATATTGAAAGAGATCCGATATCGGTACTTTGGACAATTTTACTTAGACCAAGAGGAAGTTAATAACAGATTGAATGGTATTGGGTCTGGTGGATGGAATAGTTTAGTATGGTTTGTCACGGGTGTAGTTAAGCTAGGTTAGGTTAGGTTGGAGTGGCAGCCTCCTATGTGAGAAGCTCACTTAAGCACAACTTATGGCTCATTGTGATACCACAGTGGATGGCGCGACTCCCCCTTACTGCGCTGAAAACCAAGAAGGTTCTGTTATGAACCTGGCTATATCCCTGATATTCAGAGGCGATAGCTCGGTTAGACTGGTAAAGAAAGCTGAGCCGAGAGACTTAAGTCTTCTTCTGGCTAGTGAAGGACACTGACACAACAGGTGGAGAACGGTCTCCTCCTCCTCCTCGGACCCGCATCCTCGACAGTATTCGTTGGATTGCAGTCCCAGTCTCTCCGCATGGTTACCCATAAGGTAGTGACCCGTGAGCACCGAGACCGTTGTACTTATTGAGTGACGGCTAAGGTTAAGCAGCTGGTTAGTCCGTTTCATGTTATAGGAAGGCCAGGTTAAACGAGAGATACTGCAAGTCTGTTCCTCAGACCACAGTTCATTCGCTACTCTTTAGTAAAATTGTCTGAGCATCAATTTGATCGATGCAATAAGAGCTCCCACTGGGAGGAAGGACGAGGCCTCCGCGAGCAATGTGTCTGCTCTGGCTAATTCGTCCGCCTCGCAGTTGCCTACCCATAGTTAAGCTAAGAATAAGTAAATAAAAAATAATGTATGTATGCTAAGTTTGCCGACAGACGACCTGAGGGTTAATGTTGTATATCCTTTATTTTATATAATATTTCGTTCATATACATAACTATATTATAAGAAAGCATTTGAATTGTTTTATAATTATAAGAGTTTTGAAATAATTAATAAAGGATTTATCTTTCTCTATCTCTAGTCTTCTCATAACTGCTTCGCACTCGTCGCGCCTGCCTCGCTGATCGCCACTACGATGTCTTTGATCCTATCGTCTTGCACCTGGATTGATGCGATCCAATTTTCGTTGCGCTCGTATACCCTCAGGATGATGTCGGCGACTGTATGTGTCTTCTGCGCCGGTAGAACGGGGACTCTGCTCATACTGTCGACAAGCGTCATCTTGGACCCCGGTCGATGCTCACATCGGAAGTCAAATTCCTGCAACTTCAGCAACCATCGAGCTATACGTGGCGGTAGCGACGTGATTGCTTTTGTGGTCGCAACCGCGTTGCAATCGGTCCCGACCTTGAAATGTTTCCCCAGCAGATACATACGGAACCTCTGAAGAGTCTCCACGATTGCTAGTGCCTCCAGTTCGTGGCTGGCGTACCGCTGTTTGACTTCGCTGCACTGCCTGCTGTAGTAGAACACTGGCTTCAGTTGATCCTCGTCGCGCTGCAGTAGAACCCCTGACAATCCCGTAGAACTGGCATCGGTATGGACCTCATGTTCACGTTCCGCGTTGAACAACGCTAGGACGGGCTGCGTTGTGATGGCTTCCTTCAGGCGTACAAATGCTTCTTCTTGTTGCGGGTGCCACTCAAACTGTGACTGCTTCTTAAGTAACGCCGTCATCGGTTGAGCGATTCTGCTGTAGTCTTTTACAAATTTACGGAAGAATCCCGTAATACCCAGAAATTGTCTTACCGCAGTTATTGAAGTCGGCATTGGAAAGTCGGTGATGCGCTTCGTTTTGTCTAGACCTGGTCGTATGCCCGCGCCGTCAATAATGTGTCCCAGGAAGTTGACCGAAGTTGACATGAACACACACTTCGATGGACGCAGTGTTAGTGTCAGCAACCGTCTTCGTTGCGATAATGACTTCGTCTACATGGTTGATGATTCATTGCCGATTCTCCAGTCCCCTTATAACGTTGACAGTCATCTCTTGAAACACCATCGGGGCATTTACTAGCCCGAAAGGCATGACATTATGTTCGAAGAGCCCTTCATGTGTCAGGAACGCGGTGTACTTCTTTGACTCCTCCAACGGGATTGGATAGTACCCCGACGTCATATCTAGCGTTGTAAAAACCGTATTCCCTGCTAAACGTTTTAGCTGTTCCTCTATAATCGGCATGATGTATTGCTTCTTCACAGTGACTGCATTCAGTGCCCTATAGCCGACACACATTCGTTGTTCGCCGTTGGACTTCTGGACTAGTAGGACTGATACCGCATGTGGCGATGTACTTGGTCGGATGACACTGTTCGCTTGAAGCTTTTGCAGGATTTCAGAAAGCTTACCATAGGTACCTGATACCTCTTGCAGTTGACGGACTTATCGGTGCTGACCTCAATCTTCATTTCCGTTGTGTTGCACAGCCCCAAATTCGATAGATCCTCCGCGAATCGGTCGTCGTATTCGTACAGCAACTCCTCTAGCCTCTGTTGTTCATCTGTCGTTACGCCGCCAATTTGCTCGTGTCTATCGCCCTCAGTCGCGTGCAGCTCCAGAATTCCGGACTTCACCGCCAAGCGAAATTCCTGTCGGCATAACACGTCCCGACCCAGTAGTACCTGATAAGACAGAACCGCATCTGACACCACATAGAATGTAGCTACAATTGACCGGTTGTCAACCTCGACCACTGCTTCGATCTGGTGGCTTTGGTGGCCCAAAATTCTTCATAACAGGTGGTATCGTCTGCTCCGATCGCTCGTGATCGTTCTCAATCCTCGTCACTGTAGGCTTGGTTTGCGCTGGACAATTCTTGGCCTCATGCCCCACTTTTAAGCACTTCTGGCAGCGGTTCTTCCGCTGTGGCTTCGGACATTTAGCAGCTATATGCCCGAACTCGTTGCAGTTATAGCACTTGATGCCTCTGCGGTCGTTGCCGGGTTGCTGCTGCTGTTGTCCTTGAGTCGGCTTTGCTTCCGCTGCATCACTTGGCATCGGCACCATATTCTCCAATGAACTGAGCAAATCGTTGCAGCTTTGACGATTCATAGCCCACAGAGTTCTCGATAGCACGTTGTCATTGATACCGCCAATTATGTACGAAATGACTGACGGTTCATCTAACCTGCCTCTACGACCCGCGTTGAGCATTACGTAATAGTACTCCCGCAGCGATTCGTTGTGTCTGCGCCTTCGTTTTGCCATATCTCGATGCACATCTGCTATCTTGACTCCACACGGAAAATCTCGCAGCAGTGCACTTACAAATTGTTGCCATGTAGTAAACACTGGCTGCACATCCGCCCATTCTTTCGCCATGCCTCTAAGCTTATGCTGCACTGCAAATAAAACTGCCTCCTCCGACCACGCGTACAGTCCTAGCATCTGCTCCACCTTGTCGACGAACTGCTCCGACGACATTACGCCCTTCAGTGGGTCAAATTCTGGAAGCACTCCTACCATGTCGGTCACACTGCTTGGCTGCCGCATTGCTGCACTATTCACGGTGGCTCTGTTGTTGCTCGTTGTGGCATTCGCCGCATTGACTACCGTGGCCAAATTCGTGACCACTTGCCGCAAATCGTCCAGCCCTCGTTGAAACTGCGCGCTGCTGTCGTTCAGTTCCAGCTCCTCGTCGTCCACTTCGTCGCTCTCGTAAATCTCCGCCAGTTTATTAATTTTCGCCGCCTTGTTGCCCGTCATCTCTACGTTTTGGCTTGCCAGCAGCTTATTCAGCTGCTCTACTTTCAGGTTATTCAATTTAACTCTCACCATCGCTTCCAGCACGTCCAACCGCTTAGAGTGTTCAAGCTGATCTGTCCTTTCTCGTGATTTTTCGGCTTCACTTGACGCCTGATACTTTTCTCGAAAGTTCTCCTCAGCCGACGCTGATCTTCTCACTCCTTCTTACTCTCTCCTTATGCGCGGAAAATTCCACTGGCTAGCCTTTTCATCTGCAGATTCGAAAACTGTGCCGCTATCGATGTTGCAAGTTCTCAACGTTTGCGTGCTCGTTCATTCTCGCTTTGCTTTCCTCGTGTTGCTTTCGTTACCCCTGCGCTATCGTTAGTCAGCTTTAGCGACTGCGCAACCGTTACCGTTACTCGTTGTGCTTTATTGTTTGGAAAGCGTTCCTTTCTCCTTTCGTTCTCGTCGTGCCGTTGTGCTCTTGTTCGGTGGCCGTTGTGCCGCTCTTCGTTGGCCGTTGCGCCTCTCCGTGTCGTTTGGGAAGCGTTTCTTCCCCTTATCGTTGCCGTTGTATCGCTGCTGCTGGCTAGCGATCGTTTCCGTTAGAGCGTTCGTAGCTCTCTCTCCTTTGCTGACCGATTGCGTCAGCCAATTTTACCTATGCCTATGTACAACAAACGTTATGTACCCTTCGGCGTTTCGCTTTCTCCTCTCGTTGCGTCAGCCAATCTGTCTGTTCACCTGTACAAGGAGCGTCATGTACGTATTACCGTTACATTACCGTACGCGTCATGTACCCGTTACCGAAATTTAAAATTCACGCGAAAGATTGCTGATCCCACTTCTGACTTTGTGAAGCATGGCCATTTTATTAATTTTTAAAGCAATATACAACAGTAAAATGGTAAATGTACAGAGTCCAAGTAAATAAACGTTAAGTGTTCATGGCCACTCTCACATCGACGCGGCCCGTCCGCTCGCCACGGCTGTTCAGCAACGACTGCCCTTTGACAGATTTGTGCCATCATGTTCCCTTCACTCTGTTGTAGATTAATGTACTAGTAATCGATGAATTTTTAAGTTTAAGTTGCAGGTGTAAAGACAGTAAAGTGCGTACTGGTAAATAAAGGAATTAATGGTTTTTGACTGCGTCCAAGAATTTAAGAGTGTTTTATTTCAAAGCACAATCCAGAGAGACGAATAAGCCCACAGAACTAATTTTCATAACAGTATAAAGAAAGATAGAGGCCATTCATTAGGTTTGCGTTTTTTGATATACTCATCATACAAATTTTGTTTTTTCTGAGTGCACGAACGCACGACCTTTTCGCATGACCCACAGCTCTTTGATTACCGTCTTTGGATGTGTATGGCATTTCAGGAAGTATTAGCACTATCGCACGTCCATATTCTGATTACATAAGTATTTATCGGTACTGGAAGACATAAACTGTATGAAGTAACGTCAACTTCGGCAAGGCATAAATTCTTCATAATATGTAGTTTATTTCACGTATTTTCAAAAGTTTTAATTGACTTCATCCTATGCCGACTAGATGTGTGCTATGCTTACAAGCTATGAAATTCACACGATAAGAATGCACCTAAATATGAAAAACAAAAACATTGTTCCATATGGTGGACAAAAAGTCATAGAATTCTGAGTAAATTTGATTTTTTCGTCAAATGAGATTCTGGGACTCACTTCTGGGGGTTTCGTTACAATTTAAAAAAATTGTTAAAAAAAATGTAAATACTGTTTAAAATGTTAAATTTATAAATGCAATATAATTCCAACATTCCATTAGAAGATTACATAAAATATTGGAATCGAAAATCCTTTGGTATAGGATTCATCACCATTTAAAATCTTTGGTGAGACTGTGAGGCTCACTTCTGGGAATTAGAGTTAAGTGGTTATTTCTTTAATTTTTTTTAACATTTGTTGCTCTTTTTTCTTTTAGGCAGTTATCCAAATTTGATCGCATTAATTGTTGAAATTAACTACAACTGCTAACAACTACTATTTCTGAATAAATTTCCATTCATACTGGCTAATTGAGTGCTGTGATTGTTCAGTGATGTGTCGATCTCACCTTTAATCCCTTCCTTTCCTTGTCGTTTTGTACTCATGTTTCCCCCTATTTTCTGCTCCCCGGCTTCGGCCGTTTGTATCGTTTAATGTTTATTGTATAATGTTTATTGTACTGTAAATTTTTGTGTCGCGGCGGAGGGGATAAATAAATACGCGGGTTGAATCGGGTTTAGTGGTGTTTATTCTTCGACGTAAGAATGACGAGTAACAGAGAATACAAGAAACATTAAACAATACAAAGGGCCGCAGCCGGGGAGCAGCAAATAGGGGGAACATTAGTACAAAAGGAGAAGGAAAGATTGGGATTAGTGATGGGATCGACGGATCACTAAATACAGCACAGTACATCTGAACATCGCGGCCGCCATTGCAGATTGCAATTATATGGGGTGCCAGGGTCTCGTCCAGGGTTGCGGCGGACGGCTGGCTGGTGATGGTTTGGCAGTGGCTGTACGATGGGCTGACGGCTGGGGGGTTGTCGCCGATCAGCGATGACGGAGCGCTGGGGAGTGCGCTGAGGGCCTTTTTGCTGTCGATGCTCGGTGCGGACGTGCAGGGCAGTCTGGGGGGCAACTGCTGGGGTGGTCGCTAGCGCCGGATCTGCAAAAGAGAAGATATTGATATCGTTGGTGTGGGGTGTGACCGGTTTGTCAGGCGACAGGGTTCGCTTGAGTTAACGTCAGAAGAGTGAAGGCGCTTGGAACAGGTCGCACGGGAATGGCGACTGACTCGGACCCAGGATGGGTGCGCTCGAGGTTTATTGTATGAGAATGTGTAATGTGGAAATGCGAGGGGGCTGCAGTTTCCATCAGTTGCTGTGCATATTGACCGCGTGGCGTCAAGCCAACGCTTTTGTCGCACCCTTTTTCGCGGTCTCATTGGGGGCGATAGCCATCCTGCGGGAGCGAAACGTTTGGCAACGAAGGGGGGTGTTTGCCATTTCGAGTTTGAGTGTGCAGGGATGGTGGGTTCTGATTGATTTGCCTTTTTTTCCTTGCGTGGAAACCCTACGGGATTGAGGGCGGCACTCACGTCAGAAAGAGCATCCTTTGAAGTAGGAAGGTTTTTTCGAAGGGCGGGACCAGTGTGCGTATGGTGATTTGGCACCGCGGCGACGTATGTCAGAGGTGATGACAGGGGTACTGGACCGCTTAATATCCAACCGAATACTGTGTGTTGAGCAAGTAAGCTGCCACATACATTTCGGTGGAAACCTTCGAGCATGATCTGCGGGATGAGATCACTGCCAATCACTATATTGATCTGCGCTGCCTCGAAGGGGTAGACTGGCGAAATCGTTCAAATGAGGGGGGTTTTTTTTGGAAGGGGGAGCAATTCCGTTAGCTTCTGAAGCACGATTGCTTGCATGAGGAGGTTTTTACTCGTTTTAGGGACTGCCAAAGGCAAGAAGCATATATGATTGGCGTTTTTCACAATTTGTCCGCCCATGCCCAAGATCTGGAAGGTAGATTTCTCGATTGGCAATTTTAGGCGTCTATGGACCTTCGAGGAGATGAAGGTGCGCTGAGAGCCTTGATCGATCAAAGTTCGAACTTTGAACAACTTTCCTAAGTGTTTAATGGTCACCAGCGCCGTAGGCAGAAGGGAGTGGGTGCCATTATTTGGATGAAGGGCTGGTACTGGGAGCGTACTTTGCCTTGAAGATGTGCTGGGTTGCGCATCGAAAAGGGGGAATGAATGATGGAGTTGTTGCTCGGTTGTTGGAGAACCGTTGAGACCAGGGAAGTGGTCGAAGGTGATCGATTGGGGTAGTGAGTGGGTTGCGCATTGCCTTTGGGGAGATGAAGCAAAGAGTGGAGCTTTTTCTGGTAATATACGCATGTGAAATTGCTTGTACAGTCCTTGTACAGGAAAAATAAAAAAAATTAGAATTATTTTTTATTTATATTTTGAAAATCCTTTAATAACAATTATTTTTGATTTTTTTCATATTAGTCCACAAATAACAGTTTCATTTCGATTTTTATTTTAGTTGTCCTATGATAACAATTATTGGTGACTTTTATTTTTTTAATCATCAATAAAAATCATTCAGTAACTTTTATTTATAAAAGTCATCAATAAAAATCATTCAATGACTTTTATTTTTTAAGTCATCAATAAAAATCATTCAATGACTTTTATTTTTTAAGTCATCAATAAAAATCATTCAATGACTTTTATTTATAAAAGTCATCAATAAAAATCATTCAGTGACTTTTATTTATAACAGTCATCAATAAAAATCATTCAATGACTTTTATTTTTTAAATCATCAATAAAAATCATTCAGTGACTTTTATGTATTTATAAAAGTCATCAATAAAAATCAGTCAGTGACTTATTTTTCAAGTCGCAATATAAAAGTCATTTTCATTAATGCATGCAAAAGTTATGATTCTTCCAGAAAATAGAATTGTCAAGACAGGTCTTGTTAAGCCGATCAAGAATATATATACATTTCGATATTTAATGAATCCAATAGTGCAATTAATGAAAATGACTTTTATATTGCGACTTAAAAAATAAAAGTCACTGAATGATTTTTATTGATGACTTAAAAAATAAAAGTCTGATTTTTATTGATGACACAATATATTGATATTGATGCATACAATTTTCATCGGCTTCCACTGAGGATTTGACCAAATCACTGGTCGAAATTAAGCAGAAAAATCTGCAAGCCCAATGGGAGAGGCTAATGCGCGCACATGAGGCAGTCTTGATTGCTGAAGACAACAGCCAGCCCGACGGTTTCAAAGAGCCGGCTAGGCAAAAAATCGATGCCTGCACAGACCAATACGAGTTGTGCATGGCTCAGATGTCGGACATCATTGAGATGCTCCAAACTCAGTCCCCCAGCCCGCTGCGCATATGGAACCGGTTCGACCCCTAGAACCAGAAAATACCCCCTACATTTGCCTACAAGTTCCACCTTGTGATACCGAAACCTTCTTCGGGGGCTATGAGCAGTGGCCGTCCTTCCGAGACATGTTTACTGCGGTTTACATTAACCACCCCCAGCTCACTCCAGCCCAAAAATTGTATCACCTCCGATACAAGACGCAAGGTAAAGCCGGTGCTATTGTTAAGCAATATGCATTAACCGAAGCCCTAAAATCCCGTTACGAAAATAAACGCATACTCGTTGATACTCAAATTCGATCCCTTTTGAATATCGCTCCTGCCCACTCCGAAAATAGTGAGGCACTACAGCGGATCCAGAGTACTATAAACAATGACACTGACAATTGGGATCCGCTATTGGTCTACATATGTTATACCAAATTGCCCCGAGAGACACTTGCTCTATGGGAACAATCTTTGACATCCCGGGAAGATTTGCCACCCTGGTCGCAAATGGATGAGTTCCTGACCGGCAGATACGAGGTAGTTGAACGGCTGCAAAGCATTCGTCCTTCTAAGCCGAAACCATCACAACCCTCTACTTCCAAAATCCTCCCAAATCGGCCACACAAATCCCTAAACTATCACACTCAAGTGCAAAGGGACTTCGCGTCCAAACTCTGCAACGCAAATCACCCTTTACGGACTTGCCAGAGCTTCAAACGACTCACCCCCCCGAGTCGATTAAAATACGTTAAGAAGCACAATCTCTGCGTAAATTGTCTTGCTACATCTCACCTTGTTGAGGATTGTACAAGCAATTTTACGTGCGCATACTGTCACAGGAAGCACCACTCCATGCTTCACTTCACCAAAAGCAGTGCGCAACCTCAATCGCCCAATCGGCCACATTCGACCATTTCACAAGTCGCAATAGCTCCAAAACCAACGAAAAACAACTCCGCAACTCACTCCCCCCCTTTCGGATGTGCAACCCCGCACATCTTCCAGGCAAAGTACACCCAAAGTACAAGCCCTACACTCCACTAATGGCACCCAATCCCTTCTGCCTACGGCACTGGTGTCCATTGAGCACGCAGGAAAATTTTTCAGAGTTCGAGCGTTGATCGACCAAGCCTCTCAGCGTACCTTTATATCCGCGAAGGTCCAGAAACGCCTCAGATTGCCAATCGAGAAATCCTCTTTCCAAATCTCGGGCATGGTCGGAAAGATTGTGCAAAACGCATATCACATTTGCTTTTTGACATTGGCAGTCCCTAAAACGAGCACGAAACTCCCCGTGCAAGCAATCGTGCTTTCGCCATGCTAGATCTCGCTGATCCAAATCGCTTCAAAACAGCGCAGATCGATATAGTGATTGACAGTGATCTCATCCCACAGATCATGCTCGTAGGTATCCACCGAAATGTATGTGGCAGCTTACTTGCTCAGCATACAATATTTGGCTGGATATTAAGCTGGCCAGTATCTCCAATTTCACATTTGACAGAGGTCGCAGATGCGTCACATAACACTCTGCACACTGGCCCCGCGCTACGAAATAACCTTCCTGCTCTAAAGAAAGCCCTTTCGTGATTGCCGCCCTCAATCCCGTAGGGTTTCCACACAGGGAAATAACGGCAAGTCACGTTGAACCCACCACTCCTGCAAACTCATTCCCAAACCGGCAAATTCCCCCCTTCGTTGCCAACCGTTTCGACCCCGCAGGATGGCTTTCGCCTCTAATGAGACGGAGAAAAAGGGTTCGACAAGAGCGTTGGCTTGACGCCACTCGTTCCGCACCCCCAACAACTGACGGAAATTGCAATAGAGATCAGTCGCCAGTCCAGTGCGACCTGCTCCAAGCGCTGCAATTCCCGCAGACGTCGGACTACTCGGGTATAAATTCCAAGATCTACAAGGGAGGAACGGCTCCAGCAATTCTAATGCTCAAACTGTTCCAATTCCGGATCAAAGAGCGGCTGACTGCCACCACCCTCTCGACGAGCAATCCGACATTCTCGGTCGGGTCTCCTGCTTCGTTCGAGCCCTACGAGCACACACTTATCCCGAGCGGAGTTGGCCTTGCTTACAAACAGCCTAACAACCCTCTCAAAACTCTCGCTCGAAATTCTCATTCCCCTAACAAAATTAAATGGCAATGCAACCAATTTATATATGTATTTTCTCATATTCTCCCGGCTGTAGCTTAAGAGAACCCCGCAGCTCAGCCACGTTGTCTCATTCCCACGATGTCAGCCTCAATACTACTATTTACAAGAAAATTACATCTAATCTTTTTGCAGATCAACCATCACAGCAGGTGCCTCCCAGACTGCCCCGCACGGACCGATCATCCCCCGCAAAGAGGTTATCGGCGCACCCCGAAGCGCACCCACAGCCAGCCAGCCGTGAGCCGCACCACCACCAGCCACACTTCAGCCGCGTCTCGGCAACCCTCCACCCGGTTACTACATCAATTACACTCTACAATGGCGGCCGCGATGGCTAAATGAATGCTGTGTATCGTTTAATGTTTATTGTATTCTTTGTCACTCGTCATTCGTACGTCGTGTAATAAAGACACCATATAAACCCAAAACGAACCCGTGCTTTTTATTTCCCCCGCTCCGCCGACGTAAACACATACTTTTTTCTGCATCATTACGATTTTCTTCTTATTTGTCGGAAAACAACTGACTTTTAAATTTGATCTAATGAAATTACCTGAATATTATTCTCCCATGATACCAAGGTACTTGGCTTGCGATTTGATTTTTAAGATTGTTCCACTAAGATTAGGGCTATCAGACGTCCCGGTTTTCCTGGTCACGTCCTGGTTTTAGACTGTTTGTCCCGGTGTTCCGGTCCAACCTTGATGTGTCCCGGGTTTCCCTTAAACCTTCCGGTTTAAAGATTTGATTGCAAACAAATTTGCAAAAATAAAATTTTAGAATTCTCTACTAGTTTTAATTGTGAAATAGTATATTTATAGCCGGCCTCGATAGTCCAGCGGGTAGCGCGCTGGCTTCTCATACCGAAGGCCCCAGGTTCGATTCCTGGATCGGACTGATAAAACGCTCATCTACTTCTATCGCTATCCACATGAAGCAGATGAGAATTACAAGAATCGCACAAGTGCGCTCTTGGCAGGCAATGGCAAAACCTCCAAGTGTGAAAGAAAAACTGCCAATCCGCCGTTCGGATTCGGCGTTAAACTGTAGGTCCCCTCCCTCCCTTTCCCCATCCGCCTGAAATGTGTGTTGTAACATATGTTGGAAAGACAGTGTTGCATACACATTTCAAAAACGGGTGATATATGTGGTTTCACAATGGGCCTTTTGGGCCTCCGAGTGTGCCTCTTATAGAGGCAGCCACCATAACCTAACCTAACCATACATATTTATATAAAAGATATGTGAAAATACAATTTGAAGTTTTGTTTTTATTAACATGTTTTTTGTGTTGACGAGCGGTACAGAGGTATTTTACAATACTTTCACCAAAGTGTCCCGATTTTGCAATACGCATATCTGGCAGCGCTAACTAAGAGGGGAAAGAGGAAATTTTGTGTTTCCTTGTGAAGAGAATCAGATTGGTTTCGGATTATACAGGGTGGCGCAAAGTCATCACTTTATCGGCAGATCCTATAACTTTTACAAATGGCGGCAAAAGTAAATTCTACTTTGACATTAGTTCATTCATACATACTGTTACGAATGCTAGTTCTAGTGGGCTAGTACGTATCTCTGGATTGCGTAATTTGAAAATAAAACACACTTAGTTCCTCAACCGCAGTCAATAAAATAAACCAACAATCACTTTATTTCACAGGTTTACACTTTACTGTCTTTACACTTAATTATTTGCTCAATTACTCCGTGTGGCACCTTCACTAGTCAAAATCAGACTGACTCGCTGCGCCGCACCCGGCTGCCTTTTATACCTGTCCGGCCATCGCGCAGATCGTTCCCGCACATTCCAGAGTGGACTAAAGGTTTCCATGATGATCGCGACCATCATTGCCAGGTTGGACTAAAAGTTTCCCTTATTATCGCGGCCGTCGTTGCCAGATTGAATTATAGCACGGCGCGTAGCGACAGGGTTGCTTCGCACAGCGACGGACTGTCTTATCGTTACACTGCCCACCACTTAGACTTGTTCGTCCCGAACAAGTGCCGAGGTTCCGCTGTGATAAGGCGCCAGGCGCTCCAAATGGACTACCTTCAGCTTAGCGCCTTTATTGCTGCAACGTTGAATCCTGTATACCACGTCGTTTATCCTAGTCACGACTTCGTAAGGTCCTTCCCATGACGCTTGAAGATTCGGAGACAAACCTTTCCTCCGCTGCGGGTTGTAGAGCATTACCAGCTCGCCTTCTTGGAACCCTGCTGAGTTGGCCCGTAGATCATATCTGGCTTTCGCCTTATCGCTGACCAGTTTGGTGCGGCTCCTTATAAACTGGTGAATTTCCTCCAGTTCCGCCCGCTTATTGACCACGTAGTCCGTCTTAGCGCCTCCCGTCGTGCTGACTACCCCGAACTTCAAGTCGGCGGGTAACCGCAACTCAGTGCCGAACACTGCTCGGGCTGGTGTGAGTGATGTCGTGTCGTGCGGGGCTGACCTATACGCCATCAGGAACGGGGGGATATGCGTGTCCCAATCCTTTTGATTCGTGCCTACCGTCGGACTATGGGTGCAAAGGAGTGGTACGCGTTTTATTTATTCCCAGCAGCTCACACACTTCCTTGAATACCGCAGACTCGAAATTCCGGCCTTGATCCGAGTGCAACTCCAACGGAACTCCGAACCTGGCTACCCAGTTGTTTACCAGCTTTTCCGAGATCGTAGTGGCCTCCTGGTTAGGAATAGGGTACACTTTGGGCCATTTGCTGAAGTAATCCATTACCACCAGCACATATTTGTTGCCTTGAGTGCTAGTTGGGAATGGGCCGGCGACGTCCATAGCAATCCGTTCGAAGGGCGCTCCCACGTTGTACTGCTGCATGCGGCCTCGAGATCTTCTTGTCGGCCCTTTCGCGGCTGAACATCGGTCGCAGCTCTTAATCCACTCTGCTACAGACTCTTGACATCCTACCCAGTAGAATCGTCTTTTTATTTTGGCGACGGTTTTGGTGATGCCTAGGTGCCCTCCACTGGAGTCGTTATGGTATGCCTGGATGACCTCGTTGATTCTGCATTTCGGCACTACCATTAGGGAGTTGCTGGTCCGTCCATCCGCGCTCTCCCATTCGCGGTACAGGCATCCTTCCTTCAGCCGCAGACTTTTCCACTGTGCCCAGTAAGCCTTGGCGATCGGGCTTTCACCGGCCATCTCCTGCCAGTCTGGACGTGCGCCTTGCTCTTTGCCTACGAAGATTTTTGCAAGATCCGCATCCTCACGCTGGTCCTTTTGTAGCCTCTCCGCAGACCACTCTTCCTCTGGCATAACGCTCACCAACCGGACGTCCACTATCTGTTCTTTGCTTTCGGCTCGCGAGCACGCCCTGCATTCGACTTTGCACGGACGGCGTGACAAGGCATCGGCATTGCCATGGCTACTGCCCTTCCGATGCTCTATCGTGTAGTCGTAGCTCTGCAGTCGCTCGATCCACCGCGCCAATTGGCCTTCAGGATCCTTAAAGTTCAGGAGCCATCTCAATGCCGCATGATCTGTGCGCAGGCGAAACCTTTGTCCATACAGATATTTGTGGAAGTGTTTTACGTAGTCCAATACCGCCAGCAGTTCTCTCCGCGTCACACAGTAGTTGCGTTCCGGTTTCGACAGAATCCTACTGTAGTATGCTATCACTTGTTCTTGGCCGTCTATTATCTGTGATAGCACACCGCCAATACTATGCCCGCTCGCATCCGTATCCAGCACAAACATCTCTCCAGGCACGGGGAAGGCCAGAATTGGAGCAGTGCATAGTTTTTCCTTCAGACGTGCAAAAGCCTGCTCCTGCTCTTCATTCCACTCGAAAGCTTGGCTCTTTTTCGTCAGTTTGTGCAAGCTGCTGGCTATGTTCGCGAATCCCGGAACAAATCGGCGGTAGTATGTGCACAGGCCCAGGAAACTGTGGAGTTCGTGTAGATTGCGTGGCCGGGGCCACTCCTTCACCGCCGTGATTTTGCCTTCATCCGTATGTACTCCGAGGGCGGAAACTGTATGACCCAGATACTTGACCTCTTTTTGGAACAGCGAGCACTTCTTTGGGTTGAGTTTAAGCCCGGCTTTTTGTATCCGCTCGAATACCTCCTTTAGCTTTCCCAGGTGGTCGTCGAAGCTTTTACCCATCACGATTATGTCGTCGAGGTACACCAGGCACGTCCGCCAATGCAGCCCCTTTAGCACGCGTTCCATTAGCCGCTCGAATGTTGCTGGTGCGTTGCAGAGTCCAAACGGCATGACGGTGAACTGCCACAAACCATCGCCAACACTGAAAGCCGTTTTCTCCTTGTCCTTGTCTGCAAGCTCTACCTGCCAATAGCCGCTGCGTAAGTCGAGCGTGGAGAACCACTGCGTGCCTGACAGTGTGTCCAGGGTGTCATCGATCCGAGGTAGTGGATAACTGTCCTTCTTGGTCACATCATTGAGTTTCCGATAGTCCACACAAAACCGGGTACTGCCATCCTTTTTCTTGACCAGCACGACCGGCGAGCACCAGGGGCCCGAAGAAGGCTCTATGACCTTTTCTTTCCGCATGTTTTCGATCAACTTTGTGACCTCCTCCCTGTTGGCCAGAGGAACTCGTCTTGGCGGTTGGCGGATCGGTTTTGCGCTTCCGGTGTCGATGTTGTGCTTCACTATGGCTGTTCTTCCGCCTGCTTCTGCCGCAAATATTGACCCATAGTGCTGCAGGAGTGACCTCGCCTTCCGTTTCTGATTGGCCGTCAATTCGCTGTTCCACTGATTCTCCTGCGGTATGACGTCCATGTTAAAACCGCTCTTCTTATTTCCTCCGGGTGGGCTACTCTCGCAATTGACCACTGCTACGGCTTCCCTACACTCGCCAATTACCTCATCTTTCCCGACATATCTGGGTGCATTCAGGGGGTTCAGTATTCTGACTGGTATTCTGCCATTCTTAGGTTCCACTAATGTACGTCCGATGATGATGTTGTCGTGTCCTTGTTTCGGTGCTTCTACGACCCACAGCCGACTTGTCCCATCGTCCTCGTCCACCTTTGCCCACACAACCGCCTCGGAATTCGCTGGTATCCTCCGGAGTTGACACGAGACAACTTTCCTTACCGCCACGCTTCGCTCATAGCCGGTGTGCAGGGGGAATTCAACATTGGCATACCTCAGCACATTTTCTTTCAGGTCCAGCGTAAAACCGTGCCTAATCATGAAATCCACGCCGATAATCACGTCGTCCATTATATCCGCGACGATGAACTCATGCTCCAGGCTGCTGGTGCCGATAGCAATTGTTTTTGTTACTTTCCCTCTTACCAGCGCACGCTCGCCAGTCGCAGTCCTCAGCTGTATGCCATGCAGTGGTTCCCAGTTCTTCAGAAGCTTCCTTTTTATGATCGAGTATGACGCTCCAGTATCCAGTGTCAACACGAACAACTTTCCATCTATCTTTCCCTCAATCGTCAAGCTGCTGGGTTGTCGTTTCAACTGCGAGACAAGGACGGTGGGGCAGCAGGTTGTGGGGATCAGCTCACGCCCCTTTGGGCTGACCCTTTTTAGTTTAACGGCTCCTCGTCCTCAGCCCTGCGCTTGTTGGCTGAGCCTCGATTGTCAGCATTCCTCGCTTCAGGCGATTGCGATCGAGAACGGGAACGCCTTTTTCGTTGGCGGCAGTCTCGTGATATGTGACCCTGCTTGCCACATACCCAGCAAACAACTTTAGTGGAGACCACCCGTGGCCTGCCCGGAATGTCGCTGTCTGGCTGGATTTGGCGTATCCTTGCAGGTGCATACCGAGTGGCCCCGATCCATGTCGCCTCATATGTCATCGCGCTGGTCACCGTCTCCTTAAATGTCGGCTTGCCCATCATCAACGCACTGCGACGTGTTTCCGGATCATGAAGACCTTCAATAAACGCCTCGATCTTCATCCTCTCGAGATCCTCAGCGCCGAATTTTGGGTAGCACAACTGTGCGAGCCGCTCAATGTCTGCTGCATATGTCTGCAGCGCCTCGTTGGCTCTTTGCCTGCGGTTCTTCAGCTCACAGTAGTACAGCGTTCTGTTGTGCTCGTCGCTGTACTTCGCTGCCAACGCCCTTATGACGGTCTCGTACTCACTTCTTAAACATTCTGGAACTGATTTTATTACCTCAGCCGCAGCACCTTTTAGAGCCAGCGCCAATCTCCGACCTTTCCTTACATCGGTCCACTGATTTTCCAGAGCAGCCAGGTCGAATTGTAGCTTGAATGTATCGAACGGCGTAGTCCCATCATAAGTAGGCACTTCTGCTCGGGTGGCAACACTTTCCGGAACCGGCGGCAACCATTCTCGCGGCTGTACCTCCCTAAGCCGCTCGTCCATTTTTCTGTTCATCGAGTCCTCCAGACTATCAACTCGTTTGTTCAGGGAATCATCAAGATCGTCGACTCGTATATCCAAGTGTTCCACTCGAGTTCCCAGGTGCTCCACCTTCACATTTAGCTGGTTGGCGATTTCTTCCACTTTCTGCTCCCAGCGCGCAGAATTTTCCTGAAGCTTGTTTTCCATTCGCTCTGCCATTTCCCGATTCGTAGTTTCCAATTTTGCTGCCATCTGCGCCGACATTTCACGATTTTCACGACTGACATTCTCAATTTTCGCAGAAGTTTCCTGAAACATGCCTCTCATTGCAACTATTAGCTGGCTTATGTCCATTGCTTGTGGCGCAGCCGCTGTACTTTGCATTGACGCAGCACCCACAGGCGATTCCTCCACTTTGGCCGACGCCTCTTGTTCCTGCGTTCCGAACTCGTGTGCAGCCCAATCGATGCCTCGCGATTCACACGCCTCTTGCAAGCGCAGCTGCAACTCCACTTTCCCGCCAGCAGTCGGCAAATTCCAGGCAGCCAGCTCCTTCTTCAGCTGGTCCACCTTCAGCAGCTCGAGTTTAACCATGTCCGTGCTTTTATAATTTTATTTATTTAGTTTTTTTTTATTGTTTTGTTTATCTTCAATTTTCCACAATCCCACTTCTGACACCAAATGTTACGAATGCTAGTTCTAGTGGGCTAGTACGTATCTCTGGATTGCGTAATTTGAAAATAAAACACACTTAGTTCCTCAACCGCAGTCAATAAAATAAACCAACAATCACTTTATTTCACAGGTTTACACTTTACTGTCTTTACACTTAATTATTCGCTCAATTACTCCGTGTGGCACCTTCACTAGTCAAAATCAGACTGACTCGCTGCGCCGCACCCGGCTGCCTTTTATACCTGTCCGGCCATCGCGCAGATCGTTCCCGCACATTCCAGAGTGGACTAAAGGTTTCCATGATGATCGCGACCATCATTGCCAGGTTGGACTAAAAGTTTCCCTTATTATCGCGGCCGTCGTTGCCAGATTGAATTATAGCACGGCGCGTAGCGACAGGGTTGCTTCGCACAGCGACGGACTGTCTTATCGTTACAATACATTTATTCTTACGTTCATTCATTCATACATACATACATACATTCATACATTCATTCATGCATAAACAAATTAGAGCCAAAGAACACTAAATAACAACTTTTGCGCCACCCTGTAACTAAATAAAAGATTTGTTTGAGAAAAAAATGTTTTTTTTTTAAATTGTTTATGTTTTACATCAATGAAAAGTATGGAAAAGACCTTTGGTTTGATACCTATATCGTGTAAATCAATTGTGTTAACGCCGATAGTTAGAATGTGATCGCGCACAAAAGCAAATAAAACGCACAATATCGGATTAACGTTATAATTGATTTTTAATATGTTCACTTCAATGTAAATAGATGTGTAAATAGATGTAAATTTCGTGTATGTGATGTAAAGTATGTACAATGTGTAATTAATGGTTTTGATGGTTTAATTTACAATGTGGGGATAAATGTACAATGTAATTCTGTTCAATTATAGGTGATTGGTGTTTATTGTATGAAATATGTGGTGTAATGTAATTTGTATTTCGTAGAAATTGTCTGAAAATGATGATGATGTGTGGTGGTAAAGTTGTATCGTTGATCGTCTCGTGTTGTCACGCCGGTGTTCAGATGATGAATATTTGGCCGTCAGCCGCGCAACCACCGTTTCGGACAGCGAGGGATGTCGTCGGCAAGTACATAAGGAAAGTATACAAGGTATGTATGAAGTGAGGATAGCGGATAAGAAATAGCGGACATGCACAAATGGTGAGTATATAGGGGTAAGTATATAGGGAGAAGATAAGTAAAAGAGGTGGGAGAGGATATGTACTGCTCATTAGTTATCATTTATTATTTATTAGGTGATGCGCGGTGACGGCAGGCAACGACATGAACATCCTGGGGCCGGATGCACTCGTACATTTAAACGACCCCCCCCCCCCCCCCAACTGCGTCAGGGACTTAATAGCTTGCGTCAGCAGCGTCCGAGCCTTTCGTCCCCGTAATTGGCTCGTAGTTATCCCTTGTCGGGTGTGGTCGGCCGAACGATGTTGGCGACGCGCTGGTATGCTGGCGGCGCTGGTGGACGGCTGACGTATGGGCGCGATCCGCGCCCTGGAACGGATCGGTCTCTGATAATTGCGCGACGACCGCACCTTAGGAGGAGGGGGGCGTGGACGTTGGCGCGAGGATTGCGCCGTAGTGCAGGAATCGCGGCGGCGTTGGCCTTGAGTCCGGTTGACGGTCTGCTTCGCCGGTCGGGCACCTTATTGTCGTCGTCCGGAGGGGAGAATGAACGGGTTGAAATAGATGTTGCTCGAGGATGCCCGCAGGGATCCGTCTGTGGTCTGGCAGCAGTATGCAAGTGTTGTGCGTATGCGGATGATCTGCTTATCCTTGTGGAGGGCAGATCAAGAGCGGATGTAGAGCGCTTGGGGGAGCAATTTATGTGTATGGTGTGTGAATGGGGTGAATCGGTGGGTGTGGATGTGGCAATGGACAAGACTGTGACCATGCTGCTGAAAGGCAAATTGGCTCGCAGTCGTCCGCCCATTGTGCGTGTGAATGGTGTTGGCCTTCGGTATGAGACGCAAGTCAAATACTTGGGGCTAACAATTGGCGAGAGAATGAGTTTTGCTCCTCACTTGGTCAGGCTGAAAGAGAGGGTTGTGTGCATAATGGGTCAGGTGCGCCGGATACTCAGGAGTGACTGGGGGCTCGGCCGACGCGCAGTTCGTAACATTTACCACGGTCTGTTCGTAGCTTGTGCTGCGTACGGAGCGTCGGCATGGCACGAATTGGCCGCGACGGTTGTAGGCCGCAAACACTTGCTGTCTATTCAGCGTGTTATGTTGTTAGGTTGTATGCCTGTGTGCCGCACTGTATCAACAGATGCATTACAGGTGTTGATGGGTGCGGCTCCTCTGGATCTCGTAGTCATACGGCGTGCCGTGGGCTTCCGGCTAAGGAGGGGGAACAGAGAGGTGCTGCTGCAGTATGAGTGGCTGCAAGGCGAAGGTGTGGAGAGTGCTGACAGTATGAAGCGTAAGCGAATACTGCAGGACTGTGTTCTGCAACGTTGGCAGCAACGTTCGGCTTCGGCTTGAGCCTTGGGTTTCTACTCACCGGACACGGGTCACTCAATGTATTTTTGCATGAGAGAGCCTTGAGTGCAAGTGCTGAGTGTGTGGGTGGGGCTGTGAGAGAGGATTGGTTGCATGTGTTGTGAGAGTGCCCGTTGTACTCAGATTTGAAGGACCTTGGGCGGATGGGGATTAGTCGGACGGACGGTGTGTGCGTGAAGCACTCTCCACCAGCCAGCTGATTGCCATAATGAATGATTATGCGAATGCTGTGTTTCGGCGGCGACGGCAGTTTGGTGTATTGCCAAGTGTGAATGTGTGAGCGGGCTGTGTGGAGGGCCGGTCTATTGAGTGGATGAATGAGTGCGCACGTGAATGAGGTCAAGTGCAGTGCGGTGGTCACCAGTCCACGAGCTAAATGGGGCTCAACTGGTAGTAGCACGGCTACGAAGTCTGACCAGAGGCTTTGTCTGGTACCACGGGAATCAGGGTGCCCCTGGAGCCTTGTGCTTCAGCCTGATTATGGGAATGGCCCCCTCTGGGAGATCCGTGGTGGCGTGGTTTAACACCCAAATGCGGGTAGAGTTTCGTCTCGGCGTGGAGTTGCGTTTACAACCGGGTGCCGGACCCATAGCACGGCAGAGGTTTAGATAGGCCTCGATCCCTACCAAGGAGGGGTAATGTCCATTTACATTAACCCAATTGGTACCGGGAGCTTGCTCCCGGGGCGCTTATCAATGCTTAATTTTGATACGCTGTGCTTTTGAGCACCGTGGGGTTAGGCCACACTGTGGCGGCACTCACGTTAAAAATTCGGCATTCAATGTCGTCGTCCGGAATGTGCCGTCCGCTGCAGGATGTCGATGGGGTGCAACATCGTGTGATGTGCCAACCCTTGCAACTGGTTGGCGAGTCGCAAGCCCCCGTGTCGTGGGACCGGGCCAAAGAGTTGCGGCAGTAGCCGTGCGCGTGCACGACATCGTCGCGTTGGCCGGTGTTCATGGCAATGCACCCGCGGCAGAACCTCAAGGGATGAGGGCCATGGCAGATTTGGCAGCGGTGCATATCTTCCATGGTGGAGCTGTGGAGAAAGAATAAAAGAACCAGACTTTAGTGTCTTATATTGGTAAGTAGGCAGCGATGCCCGCGAAAAATTATAAAGAAATTTATAACAAACATAGGGTGTTCTACACGGTGGGTAGAACACATAATTTCACAATCGGGCGCGTGAGTGTGCCGGATTGTGTGCGGACATCGGCTACGCGGATGTAGCCGTCGGGTCCTCGATGTAAGGCGATGATGCGTCCTAATCTCCACTCGGTGGGGGCAGCAGCTCGTCCTTGATGACGACTAACTGGTCCAGTTCTAGCTCCTGTTGGGGATGGCGCCACTTATGTCTTTTCTGCAGCTCGTGGAGGTATTCAGTATTCCACCTCCGGCTGAACTCATGATGCAGAGCTTTCAGCTTCTCCCATCGGTTGATCAAGGATAGATCTTCCGAATTGGGTTCGGGAGGTGACATAAGGGGAGCGCCTCGCAGGAAGTGAGCTGGAGTAAGCGCTAAGAGATCAGTTGGATCTTGCGATAGAGGTGATAACGGTCGGGAATTCAGGACGGCCTCAATTCTAGCAAGAAGAGTTGTGAACTCTTCGAAGTTGAATTTGTGATGGCCGGCAGTCTTCTTGAGATGAGATTTGAAACTCTTGACTGCGGATTCCCACAACCCGCCCATGTGAAGTGCACTGGGGGGAATGAAAACCCAATCGACTCCTTGAGTGGAATACTTCTTCAGGATGTTGTGGGATACCTCTTTGGTGAATTTGACATGATTTTGCGGGGGAGGCCTCGTCTGCCAACGAATCTGGCAAAAGCCGCTCGAAATGCCTCTGTGGTGAGGGCAGAACACAGTTCCAAGTGAATGGCCTTGGTTGAAAAGCAGACGAACACCGCGACATAACCTTTGATGAAGGTTGCCGTTCGGAGCTGAGATGCTTTAATCTGAGATGGGCCCGCAAAATCAACACCTGTCGTCGAAAATGGGATTGACAGTGTGCAACGCTCTGGCGGAAGGGCTGCCATAATTTGTGATCGCACTTTTTGTCTCTGAAGCGTGCAGACCTTGCATAGGCGCATGCATTTCTTGATCTGAGGCTTTAGACGGGGAATATAAAACTCTTGACGAGCCATTCTGAACATGAGCCGGAGTTCTGCGTGTAAGAGAAGAGTGTGGAGGAACTCAAGATACAACGTGCAGAACCGAGATGCCTCTGGTAGGATTATCGGATGGCGCTCATTGTAACTAAGCGCCGCCTGGGACAATCTACCATCAACTCTCATCAGGCCGTCCTTATCGAGGAACGGATTGAGAGTCAAAATCGTGCTTTTTCGGGGAAGAGGGATCTTGTTGGACAACGCGGTAAACTCGGGGTGGTGGAAACGTGTCTGGGCTAACGAGAGAAGTCTCGTCTTGACAAACTGAATCTCATTCTGGGAAACGAATGGATTCAAGTTGAGAGGAGAGTTGCTCCTCTTGGCGAGTCCGTTATGGACAAAACGGAACACGTATGCAAGGACACGTAGCGCGCGAGAATAGGAGGAGAACCGATCGAGGATGTCTGATGGTTCCTCCAGCGCGAGATTAACTTCGACCTTCCGGTGCTCAGGTGGAGCAACATTGGAGGGAGTTGATTTGGGCCAGGCTTCTTCAGGTGACTGAAGCCATTTGGGGCCGTTCCACCCAAGGGGCCGTTCCAGGGGATTTCTTGCAAGATCGTGGGGCTTGCACCCGCAAGTGCCCAAGTCGGCGGGATTGTCATGGCTGATGACATGACGCCAGGTAGCATTGCCGACATTTTTCAAAATCTGGGCTGTGCGGTTGGCTACGTATGTCTTCCAAGTGCTTGGAGGTTTTTCTAGCCAGGTGAGAACTATTTGTGAATCCGACCAGAAGAAGGTGTCTTCGGGGTTCACATCGAGATTTTCAGTAAGGCATTTGGATAACTGGGAAAGTAAAACGGCGCCGCACAATTCTAGTCGCGGAAGGCTAACCGTCTGCAGAGGTGCAACTTTACCCTTTGCCACGAGCAGGTGACACGAGGTATTGCCATCGCTGCAGTGGCGCGCAAATACAGAGTTGCGCAAAGGCAGAGTTGCCTTTTCTGAAGCATCGCAAAATCGTGAAGTTGGGTTCGCTTCAGAGGTGAAAACTGTACCCATCGGGGGATCTCGATCTCGCTGATGGACGACAAATTCTTAATGAATTGATTCCACTTTATGAGGGATCCGGGCTTTACGCATTCGTCCCAGTCCGTGCCCTCCAACCAAAGCCCTTGAAGGAGTAACTTGGCTTGAGTAATAATGGGCGAGAGCCATCCTGCCGGGTCAAAAAGTTTTGCGACCGCAGAGAGAATCTGTCGCTTCGTGGCAGAACTCGTTTCTGAGATGGGAACGATCGAATACGAGTATCCGACAAAGCGTTCCATCTCATTCCAAGTGTTTTTGTGGAGCTGGCACTCTCGAACTTTAGGAAGTCGGAATCGAGAAGTGCCGAGGTGGGAATGTTTTCCAGGATCCTCGGATGATTAGAAGTAATCTTCCTGAGAGGAAATCCTGAGGATTTAAGGGCATTAATCACTTGTGTCAGTGAGTCGACTGCCTCGGAAATGGAATGAGCACCGGACAAAATGTCATTAACATAAGTCTCCTTGAGAAGGACTGTTTCCGCTAACGGGAATTTGTCCTTTGAATCTTCAGCCAGTTGTCGAAGTGTTCGAATGGTTAAGAAAGGAGCACAGTTCACACCAAACGTCACTGTCTTGAGCCTGAAGTCTCGAATGAGGGAATTTCGAGATTCACGAAAGAGGATTCGCTGAAACTCTTGATCGTCTTGGTGGACAAGAATTTGTCTATACATTTTTTCCACATCTCCATTAAATACAAATTGGTACAGCCGCCATCTTAAGATGAGGGTCATCAGGTCGGGCTGTAATGTGGGACCAATATGCAGGATATCATTAAGTGAATATCCAGAGCCGGTTGTTCTAGATGCGTTGAAGACAACGCGGACCTTGGAAGTGGTCTTTTCCGGCTTTACTACAGCATGGTGTGGCAGATAAAATGAAAAATATTTGCCATCAGAAATGATCTCATTGGACTGAGTTGGCTCCATATGATTGAGAGTGAGATACTCTTTGAGGACCTCATCATATGTGGCTTGGAGATCGCCTTTCTTTGCCAAAGTCCGTTCCATGCTGAGATATTGAGAGAAGGCTGTGGTACGGGATTGACCTAAAGTCAGTTGACTGGGAAAACTTGCCTTGAAGGGGAGTCGGACGACGTATCTACCATCTGACCGCCGGGATGTGGTCTTTTGATAGAGGTCTTCGCAAAACCGATCCTCTTCAGAAATTGGAGAAGGCTGTGGAATTTCCTCCTGTTCCCAAAAGCGTTTGAGCTGGGAACTTAGGAGTTCATTGGAAACTTCTTCCACTTGTGTCGAAAATGTTGACACTTTCTGGGGGAGTGGCCCACTTATGATCCAACCGAATATAGTGTTTTGGGCAAGAAGGCTGCCACACATTTTCCGGTGGATTCCATCGAGAAGGATTTGAGGAAGTAAATCGCTTCCGATGACCATGTCGATTTGGGCCTGTTTGAAGCAGTTTGGATCTGCTAAGTCCAGCATAGCGACGTGTTTCCACTCTTTCAGGCCCACATTAAAAGTGGGAAGAAGTTTGGTGAATTGTGGGAGTACAATTGCCTGTGTAGTGATTTTAGTACTAGTTCGAGTTGCGACTAGTGTTATGTTGCAGATCTGGTTTGAATTTTGGATGGTTTTTCCACCCATCCCAGATATTTCGATCTGAGTCCTCTGCGTAGGGATTCTCAGTCGATTCTGCACTTTGGACGAGATAAATGTGCGTTGCGAACCTTGATCGATAAGGTCTCGAACCTTATGATATTCGCCAAGATGCTCTAAAGAAACAAGAGCAGTGGGGAGAAGTGTTTTCTCTTCGACCGTGGTGCTAAGAGACTGCACTGGCCGATTTTTTTCGTGATAAGCGGGACTGCTCATCAGAACTTGACTCAACCCGAGAACTCCGGGCCGTTCTTACGGGGGACTTTCGCCTTTATGGACTGTGAGGCTGGGTCGTGGAGACTTGAGCAACTACGTTTCGTTGCCGAGGCGGGTTGTTGTCAGCTGTAATATGAAGCAGCGAATGATGCTTTCTCTGACAATGTGAGCAAGTGAATTGGCTCGTACAATCCCGCTTCAAGTGAGTGTGTGACAGGCAGTTTTCGCACAAGTTGTGTGTTCGTACTGCCTTCACTCGGTCTCGAACAGACAACTTTTTAAAGGTGGCGCAGAATTTGAGCGCGTGAGGAGCGCCGCAAATCGGACATGAAAAAGTCCGCTCACTTTCCACCAAAAAATTCTGAGTTCTGTTGAAACCCCGGTTCGGAGGCAACCCGGACTTGACTGGTTTGACGGTGTTGAGCCGTTCCACGACCTCTCAAGAGCGTTTTGACTTGTTTGTCAACTAGAATGCGCCAATTTTCGAATCGTGATCTCAGCGCATTCCATGCCAGTTCAAAGTTCGCATCGATTAATGCGTACTGCATCACAATCGCACCAGCTTTTCCGGCTGTCTTGTACCTGAGGTGATACAGTTTCTGGGCAGAGGTGAGTTTAGGGTGGTTTATGTAAACATGTCACGGCCACTCTTCGTACGCACCGGAGAAAATTTCTTTGTCGCATGGTGGCACATTCAGGCAAATAGAATTATTTGCCTGCTCAGAAGCTGAATTTGTAGAAGTTTCAGCTGTACGTGCTGTTTCAGCGGGGGGAGGTTGCTGAACGTCCATCAGATCTGAGATCTGGGCGATTGTCTGGTATGCTCGTTCTCGGCATAGCTCCCACTTGCTTCGAGCAAGAAGCTTGAAGTTGCTTGGCAGGTCGTCATCAGAGGTGATGATCTTCATAATAGCCGTTCAAATCGGCTAGAGCTGCCTTGAGCATGGGCACAGTTAAGTCGTCGATTGCACGCGAGGAGAATTGTGTGCAAAAGTGGACTAGATTTTTCGCTTCGAAAATGAAGGCACTCATGGAGGGATCATGAGCCACTTCCTTTTGAGATTTTCGAATCTCGACCGTCTGTGCCCTTGTGGTGCGTTTTGTGGGAATTGCATCCAATAAGTCTGAACTAAGGCCCCCCGACTCGGTGTCAGGCGTCCGAGCGAATTTCGCAGACGGCTCTGACGGTACCAAGAGGGGATCCGACTCAGCTTTATTGCTGGTGGATCTGTCGGGCGACCTGTTCACTGGCATGTTGTTTATTTAGAGAAGACAAAAAAACGATAGTTCATAGTCCACGAAAAACAAGTAAATAACGTGATAATCGAACGAGTTTCGAACACGCAAAATTTACGGCGCGAGATATCCCGAAAATTGACCACGCGAGTTTGATCAACGAGAAAAGAAAATTTCAGAAATTGGGGAAAAGCACTAACAACCAATGAGTAAGAAAAACTCGCAATAAATAAATAAAAAACCGCAATGGATATTTACGGACGAAATTAGAAAAAGGAACCAACGAAAAAATTTGTATCTTTATTTATTTATTTTTTTTTAATTTATTATTATTTATAAATAAAAACCTTCCAAAGAATTTGGAATTAATTTTGTGTAGTGTACTTATGGGATCTAAGTATACCAGCAGCCTTTATTTTTCTCTACAGTGTACTATAAAGGGGTTATATAGTACCACTGTATGTACTGCTGGGCTGGTAGGGCACTAGCACTAGCACCGGTTGCCTATGTACATAAGTGCTATGTACATCCGCAAAACCGCTATATAAGTATGACGGGTTGGCTCTGTATATAGATGATATACAGAGAAAAAGAAATTATTCCAACCGTCTTTTATGTAAAATTATGTAAAAATTGGAACGACTCACGCAATTGCCTAGGGGGTAGGCAATGTATAGTGGTGCTCCCGCGTAGTGCTCGCTGCTGCCGCCTATGCTGCTGTCCCACTGCTTGCTGCCGTCTGCGCCAATATATGCGCCGCTTGCTGTGTGGTTGTTTGTGTTGTCGCCTTATGTACACGCTGGGAATGATGGTCTTTGCTGATGTTGACGCTGTTGTTGTTGTTTCGCGCACTTGAGCTTTGGCACACACTTCACACAATTTTCATTGCCCTTTTTTCTCTTAATTTCGGTAAGTTTAGTGGACTTTACGCTTTCTTGTAATTTGTGATTTTTCTCTTTCTTTTTTCTTTCAGGTAATTTTTCTAAATTTGTTTAATTTCAGGTAATGGCTTTTGTTTTACAGGTTTTGCACTTTTTTCTCTTTCCACTTTTCCTTTCCTTCACACTCGGGTACGTATATGTCACTTTGAGTTTTCGTTTTTATTTTTCTTTTCCCTTTTTTTCAGGTTTTAAAATTCCACTTGGGTAAGTATTTTTCCTTTTTTTTTTGTATTAAAATTCCACTTGTTTATGTATTCTTCGGTTCGTTGCACTTTGTATATAATTTATTTTCTTTTCAGATTTCCTGTTCACCACTTTTCACTTTTCATCACTTTTGTTTGCTTTGTTTTTAGGTTTGGTATGTATGTGTATATGTTTTGTTGGTTATCACTTTACCTCATATTTTCCGTTTCTTTCAATGTCGAGGAGAACTTTTGCGTGTTTTGCACCAAACTTTTTGCCAGTTTTTTGATGGCTCGAAGGACCAAATGTTAACGCCGATAGTTAGAATGTGATCGCGCACATAAGCAAATAAAACGCACAATATCGGATTAACGTTATAATTGATTTTTAATATGTTCACTTCAATGTAAATAGATGTGTAAATAGATCTAAATTGTGTGTGTAAATTTCATGTATGTGATGTAAAGTATGTATGTATGTAAGTAAATATGTACAATGTGTAATTAATGGTTTTGATGGTTTAATTTACAATGTGGTGATGAATGTACAATGTAATTCTGTTCAATGATAGGTGATTGGTGTTTATTGTATGAAATATGTGGTGTAATGTAATTTGTATTTCGTAGAAATTGTGTGAAAATGAAGGTGATGTGTGGTGGTAAAGTTGTATCGTTGATCGTCTCGTGTTGTCACGCCGGTGTTCAGATGATGAATATTTGGCCGTCAGCCGCGCAACCACCGTTTCGGACAGCGAGGGATGCCGTCGGCAAGTACATAAGGAAAGTATACAAGGTATGTATGAAGTGAGGATAGCGGATAAGGAATAGCGTACATGCACAAATGGTGAGTATACAGGGGTAAGATATAGGGAGAAGATAAGTAAAAGAGGTGGGAGAGGATATGTACTGCTCATTAGTTATCATTTATTATTTATTAGGTGATGCGCGGTGACGGCAGGCAACGACGTGAACAAATTGGAAATTGATTGAGTTATTTTGATAAAAACTTTGAACTTTAACCCCGAGCCCCGACCATGTGCGACGGGGACCGTATACGCGGAGTACCCATTTTGACAGTGTACCTCTCGAAGGCGGCAGGGAAGCACAACAAGCAGCTCCTAGACCTCCGCATTGCTCAAAACGAGGGGCTGTACACGAACCTATGGATGATCTTCCGTTCCAGGGACGAGAAGATGGGCAAGGTTCTGACTATTGGGGTCGACGACCAATCGTTTGAAGCGTTTAAGAGGTGCACGTGCACAAGCGCCGATAACAACCAGTCACAGCTGTTGCACCAGAAGCCAAGACTTCGGCGCAGGATTTAGAGATTCCGAAGGAGGTGGCTACTCAGGTCGAGAAGGAGGCTGCCAGCAGTGAGGTCATAGAAGAGACCACGCGATCGTCCTCTCAACGCTGAGCATGGCCGCCGAGGCTGAGGACTCGGACAGTCACCCTGTCAGAGCTGGACAAAGAAGGCGGTCTGACAGGATGAAGGCGCAGCAGACAGATCCTGAGGCAGCGATGACCAGCACTAAAGTTGCGAAAATCAATCTGCACCACGCGAAGGCCGCCTCGGCAGTCATCGCGAGGGGAACCCTCAGGTCTAGACCGAGTGTAGTACTGGTCCAGGAACCCTGGGTGTGCAGGGGCCAAATCAAAGGTTTGGCAGAAAAGAACATTCAGGTAGTTTGAGACATTAGGTTTAACAACCCAAGAGCCTGCATGTTAATAACCAATGGTTTAAATTATCTTTGTCTTGCAGTTTTCCTTTCTAGGGATCTGGTTGCGGTACAAATACCGGTGCAAGTACACGGGACTACGTAGCACATTGTGATGGCCACAGGCTACTTCCCGCCAGAGGCAGTCTCTAAACTGGTGAAGTACTGTGAGCAGAAGAAGCTGCCACGTATACTAGGCTGCGATGCAAATGCACACAGCGAAGCCTAAGGAAGCAGCGACACAAATCAAAGGGGTGAGTACCTTTTAGAATTCATTGTCAGCAATAAACTAGGAATTTTTAACGTGGGGAATATACCAACGTTTGTAAACAGTTCGAGAGAGGAGGTCTAGATATTACCCTAAGAAATACTCTAAGCTCCGAACTGGTTAAAAACTGGAGAGTGTCACTCTGAGCGTGAACCTTCAATCTCGGATCATAGAATAATACGTTTTGACATTGAAGGTTCTGCTTCAGTTAGGAAAATTCCAGGAAACACTGAGCGTAAACTCCACCAACATTGGGATGGGGGACAATATCAGGAACTCCATGGAATTAGAAACTATTGTGAATTGCTTCAATAAAACAATTATTGATGCATTATTGAATCCTCCAGGGACGTACCCTGGTTAAGCAAAGACCTCAGCACACTGCCAAGCAAGTTTCGCAGGCTATTCAACTGGGCTAAACGTACCGGAAACTGGTCCGAGTACAGGAGCACACTGACCCTTTATAATAAGGAGATCAGGGAAGCCAAACGCATAAAATTCAGGAATTTCTGTGAGAATATAGAGCAAACCTGCGAGGCATCTAGACTCTATAAGGTTCTGGCAAAGGGCCACAGCCTGTCCCCTACCAACCTCAGGAAAAGAAATGGGGAATTTACCGAGGGTGAGGAAGAAAAAGTTCAGCTACTTCTAGATACTTACTTCCCGAGCTCTATTGCTTTGAGAGGGACGGGGCAGGCTGGGGCACTACGCAGGATCTCATAAAGAGATTGGTTAGTGGCAAAGGAAATTTGAAAGGAGGAAAGGGTGCAGTGGGCAGTTAACATCTTTAAACCACTGAAATCACATGGACCTGATGGCATTTTGCCGGCCCTACTACAGAAAGGGATAGGCCTTATCAGACACCATCTCCTGAAGATAACTAGAGCCAGTCTGACACTGGGATATATACCAGAAGCCAAGAGAAGGGCAAAGGTAGTCTTTATGCCGAAGGTCGGGAAGAAGGACCCTCTTCACCCGAAATCCTTCAGACCAAATTGCATTACTTCATTTGTACTGAAAATTCTAGAGAAAGTTATGGACAACTACTCTATACCAGCTGACAAGTGAGTTACAGGAAAGTCTAGAAGAGAAGGAAATGGCACTATATGCCTTCTTAGATATAGATGGGGCCTTCGACAATACCTCTCATGAAATCATACACAGTATGCTCGCTACTAGGTTGGTGAAGATACATACTAGTACGGGCGGCCTAGTAATAGCAAACACAACCCGAGGCTGTCCACAGGAAAGAGTACTATCCCCGCTTCCGTGGAGCCTCATGGTTGATAACCTGTTACAGGAGCTGACTAACGCTGGCCCAACGGTCCAAGATTATGCGGATGACATCATAATCCTGTGCAGGGGGAAATTTGAAGATACCCTGCGGGATAGGATAACCTTAGGATTAAGGTTAACCAAGGAATGGTGTACAAAGGTGGGGCTGAATATAAACCCGGCGAAGACCATCATTGTACCCTTCACAAGGAAATATAAACTTGATGCTCTTAGACCAATCCGTTTGGATGGGATAGAGTTAGAATTCCAGAAGGAGGCGAAATATCTAGGAGTTATAATAGATCGGAAACTACTCTGCAAAGGACATATAGAGGAAACCATAAGGAAGGCCACCAAGGTCTTCATGACCTGTAAGTCCATAGCAGGCAAAAGTTGGGGTTGCACTCAGATTATTCTGAGATGGATCTACACGGCGATCGTGAGACCCATGATAACGTATGGTTCAGCTATCTGGGTAAACAGGACCAGCCAACCAACCACTATCAAGGCGCTCAGTAAGATACAAAGACTGGCATGCGTATGCATAACAGGGGCTATGAGAACGTGTCCAACAGTATCTATAGAGGTTCTTCTTGAACTTACACCTCTTCACTTACATATACAGACCCAGGCGAAGAGGGCTCTCCGACGGATGACTGATGTTAATATCGGGATTGAGGGATTCCTGAGCCGTAAGAGGATTGATACTCTTACGAATCAGTATTTCGAAATTGCAATACCGAGGGACACAATCTCACTAAAGTTCAGTTTTGTCAAAAGATTTAAAACTGAACTTAGTAACAAAATGAACTGGGTAGTTATATCGGAAACATCTGATCTGATAGACCAGCATATGATATCCTGGAACGCAGATGGCTCCTTAACGGAGGAGGGCACCGGGATAAGCGTATACGGGCCGAAGATAAGATACTCGGAACCTACGGGAAAACACACCACAATCTTCCAAGCGGAAATATATGCCATTAAAAGGTGTGCTTATTTCAATCTGGCGAGGAAATACCGGAACCGAAAGATTGCTATCCTCTCCGACAGCTAAGCGGCACTCAAGGCTCTAAGATTCTACCAGGTGTCCTCGAAACTGGTTCTGGAGTGCCTTGAGAAGCTGAACGAACTTGGCCGTTACAACCAGGTCTGGGTACTTTGGGTTCCGGGCCACGCTTGCATTGAAGGAAACGAACGGGCCGACGAACTGGCAAGGAGGAGAACTTCCACACCCTTTGTCGGCCCTGAACCTTTTTGTGATTTGGGAAAAGGAGCTTCTTCGATCCTAACGAGAAAGGACGAGATAACCGGAAAAAATCAATACTGGGAAAATCAGTCCAGTCCAAAATCAACCAGGTTGGTTATCGGGTCCTACAATGGGAAAAGATTCGTGGAATGTATGACCCTATAAAAAAATAATCTAAGGATGATCACGGGAATGCTAACAGGGCATTGTAGATTGAATTATCATCTAGCTAAACTAGAAATCCGTGAAAACGGGTATTGCAGGTTCTGCTTGCAGGAAAACGAGACTGCAATACATATACTAGGAGAATGCCCTGTACTCATAAAAGAAAGAAACATCTGGGGGACCATCTTATACCGGGTAAAGACTGGGTATCCAGAGGTCTACAGGTCGCGGTGCATTATCTCCATCAATAATAATAATAACCCCGAGCCACACCTTTCGTATGCGTAACCCAGGCCAAATTTTTAGCTCGTTCGATTCAGGAGCCAAACCTTTATGTAATAGCATACTAATTTATGTTTTTCAGGAGGTTTCGCTATACTGCATTTGTGAGTAATTACTAAAACCATTTAAGTTGAGAGTGAGGAAAATCATTAAAAGGCTTGAGGGAATGATTATTTTAATATTCTTTTTCAAGTTTTGTTTTGTTCAATTTCAACGGAAACAAGGAGTTTCTACAAGAATGCTATTTGCGCCTGGCTAAGGAATAGAGGTGGAGGAACATCGATGTTTGCTACCATCCATGTTTTCAATGTTTTTAAGCCAAACATCGATGTTACACCGATGTTTCTTAAGAAAATATATTGGTAGAGTTCACATTTCATAGTAGTTTAGGTGTAATGACAGCTTGCTACGATAGCAACTTTATACCTAAAATGCTGGGAAGTGTGAACTCCACTATTATTGTATAGTATTGTTACGAAAATTAGCTCTCTAAGTTCGTTTTTGGATTGTGTTTGAAAACCATAAAAACCACTTCAATTATTCAGCGCAAACGAAAACAAAAACCAACAATCACTTTATTTACAGATTTAAACTTTTCTTGTCTTGACACTTGTTACTACTTTGCTCGATTGAATCTTCCTGTACATTTTTGTATCATGCTACTTTGCTTGTTCAAATCAGACTTGACCCCCTGCGCTGCACACTGCTGCCTTTTATACTTGTTTGCTTATCGCGGCGATTGTTCTTGCACATTCCAGTTGAACTCTCTCTCTCGATGGTTCTCGCACAGCCCATTACCATCGTGAACCATCCTTGCCATATCGGAATTATAGCAAGCCGACCGTACTCCAAAGTGCATGCCTAAAAGTATGCCCGTAAAAGCATTCATGCATAGCACAGCAACAGAGTGCCTCATCGTTACACTGCCCACCACTTAGACTTGTTCGTCCCGAACAAGTACCGAGGCTCCGCCGGAGTAAGACGCCAGGCGCTCCAAATGGACTACTTTAAACCTGGCGTATCTGTTGCCGCAGCGTTGAACCCTGTACACCACGTCATTAATCCTGGTCACGACCTTGTACGGTCCTTCCCATGACGTTTGTAGTTTTGGAGACAACCCTTTCCTCCGCTGCGGGTTGTAGAGCATTACCAGATCGCCTTCTTGGAACCCTGCTGTGTTAGCCCGTAGATCATATCTGGCTTTCATCTCATCGCTGACTGGTTGGATACGGTCCCTTATAAACTGGTGAATTTCTTCCAGTTCCGACCGCTTATTGACTGCGTAATCAGTCCTAGCGCCTTCCGTCGTGCTGACTACTCCGATGTTCAAGTCAGCAGGCAACCTCAGCTCCGTGCCAAACACTGTTCAGGCTGGAGTGAGTGATGTCGTATCGTGCGGGGCTGACCTATAAGCCATCAGGTACAGCGGAATATGCGTGTCCCAATCCTTTTGATTCCTGCCTACCACTTTCCGCAGATATTCTTCCAGCGCCCGATTAAATCGTTCCACCATGCCGTCGGACTGGGGATGCAAAGGACAGGTGCGAGTTTTCCTTATTCCTAGTAGCTCACATACTTCCTTCAATACCAGAGACTCGAAATTCCGGCCTTGATCCGAGTGCAACTCCAGCGGAATTCCAAATCTGGCCACCCAGTTGTTTACCAGCATTTCCGCGACCGTGGTGGCCTCCTGGTTAGGAATCGGATACACTTCGGGCCATTTGCTGAAATAGTCCATTACCACCAGCACATATTTGTTGCCTTGAGTGCTAAGTGGGAATGACCCGGCGACGTCCATGGCAATTCGCTCGAAGGGCGCTCCCAGGTTGTACTCCTGCATGCGGCCCCAAGATCTTCTTGTCGGCCCTTTCGCAGCCGAACATCGATCACAGCTCTTAATCCAATCGGCTACAGACTCCTGGCATCCTACCCAATAGAATCGTCTTTTTATTTTGGCGACAGTTTTTGTGATGCCTAGGTACCCTCCGCTGGAGTCGTTATGGTATGCCTCGATCACCTCGTTGATCCTGCATTTCGGGACTACAATTAGGGAATTGCTGGTCCGGCCATCCCCACTCTCCCACTCGCGGTGTAGGCAGCCATCAGACAGCCGCAGACTTTGCCACTGTGCCCAGTAAGCCTTCGCGATCGGGCTCTCACCGGCCATCTCCTGCTAGTCTGGACGTGCGCCCAGCTCCTTGCCTTCAATGATTTTTGCAAGATCCGCATCCTCGCGCCGGTCCTTTTGTATCCCCTCCGCAGACCACACTTCCTCTGGTATAACGCTTACCAATCGGACGTCCACTATCTGCTCCTTGCTTTCGGCTCGCGAACAATGCCTGCATTCAGTTTTACACGGACGGCGTGACAAGGCATCGGCATTTCCATGACTGCTACCCTTGCGATGCTCTATAGTGTAGTCGTAGCTCTGCAGCCGCTCGATCCACCGCGCCAATTGGCTTTCAGGATTTCTAAAGTTCAGTAGCCATTTCAATGCAGCATGATCTGTGCGCAGGCAAAACTTTTGCCCATACAGGTATTTGTGGAAGTGTTTCACGCATTCCAATACTGCCAGCAAGTCTCTTCGTGTCACACAGTAGTTGCGTTCAGGTTTCGACAGAATCCTACTGTAGTATGCTATCACTTGTTCTTGACCATTTATTATCTGTGATAGCACACCGCCAATACTATGCCCGCTAGCATCTGTATCCAGCACAAACATCTCTCCAGGCACGGGGAAGGCCAGAATTGGAGCAGTGCACAGTTTTTCCTTCAGTCGTGCAAAAGCCTGCTCCTGCTTTCGCCCCACGCGAAGGCTTAATTCTTTTTCGTCAGTTTGAATCCAGGAACGAATCTTCGGTAGTATGTGCACAGGCCCAAGAAACTGCGGAGTTCGTGTAGATTGCGTGGTCGGGGCCACTCCTTCACCGCCGTGATTTTGCCTTCATCCGTATGTACTCCGCGGGCGTTAACCGTGTGACCCAGATACTTGACCTCTTTTTGGAACAGCGAGCACTTCTTTGGGTTGAGTTTAAGTCCGGCTTTTTCTATTCGCTCAAATACCTCCTTCAGCTTTTCCAGGTGGTCGTCGAAGCTTTTGCCCATCACGATTATGTCGTCGAGGTATACCAGACACGTCCGCCAATGCAGCCCTTTTAGCACACGTTCCATTAGCCGCTCGAATGTTGTTGGTGCGTTGCAGAGTCCAAACGGCATGACGGTGAACTGCCACAACCCATCGCCAACACTGAAAGCCGTTTTCTCCTTGTCTGCAAGCTCCACCTGCCAATAGCCGCTGCGTAAATCGAGCGTGGAAAACCACTGTGTGCCAGACAGTGTGTCCAGGGTGTCATCGATCCGAGTTAGTGGATAGCTGTCCTTCTTGGTCACGTCATTGAGCTTCCGATAGTCCACACAAAACCAGGTACTGCCATGCTTTTTCTTCACTAGCTCTATGACTTTTTCTTTACGCATGTTTTCGATCAAAGTTGTGACCTCTTCCCTCTTGGCCAGAGGAACTCGTCTTGGCGGTTGGCGGCTCGGTTTCACACATCCGGTGTCGATGTTGTGCTTCACTACAGCTACACAGCCAACATATCTACGACTAAAGAGAAGATATCCAGGACTTATCGTACTATAAAGTTGAAATGGATCGCGGCAAACCGTACTAAATTAAATTTTGTCCAGAATAATGAGGTATGGTTGGAAAAAACAACTTACTTCGATGCAGGAGATGCATGTAGCATAAGCGATGACCAACCATCGACATCAAAGGCGGCAATAGGAAGGCCGGAAGGTATTTCAGGTTGCAGTACTCCCACTGAAGACCACTTCACAAGACTAAAATTTTACTATTTAGTTAAAAACATTTTAATGGATGACGTTACGCAAATTTCCGAAAAAATTAAAGAATATTTGACCGAAAGTACAGGGTCCGAGTATTTTTTATCAGACGAAGAGAAAATGGAAATATATGATTTAGTATTGAAGGTAAAAGCAAGATGGAGTGCAAGCAATAGAACTGAAAGCGTCTTTTTAAAAAGAAATAATGATTGGCTGCAACAAAAGCTTGAATTAAAGAAAAACAAACAAACTAAAAAAAAAGATGAAAAAGAAAAACCAACTGTATCCGGTAGACCAACACGCAGTTTTTCTGAGTCATCTGACAGAACTAAACGTAGGAAAACTGAGGAATTAAGAGCATCGGTGTCCACTGAAGTGCTACTACATTCTACAACTAGCAAATTGCGGTCAGAAGGTAAAACGGATTTTGTCAAAGTCATTCGTGACATTGCAGAAGGAAGTCCTACGAAGGCTTTAAAATACAGAAGATCTATTGAATCGTCAGATACAAATTTACCTTTTTCAAATGACGAAGCATTGTCTTTATTCGTTGAAATTGGATTATCGCAGGGTCAGTATCAAAAGTTGCGCAATGCACATTTACAAAAAAAATCCAAGATGCTCCCATCGTATAAACAAATACAAAAAGCCAAAGTTCAGTGTTACCCTACATCAGGTCTATCTTTTACAGACAGTGTAGCTGAAGTGAAATTACAACCTCTTTTGGATCACACGATTGATCGTATTATACTCTGTCAAACGGAAGTTCTTAAATCTTTATCGGAAGAACAACTTCAAAATTTAACTTTAATTGTAAAGTGGGGTTGCGATGGAAGTTCAGGACATAGTGAATACAAGCATAAGCTTGATGAAAACAGTGCCAGTGACGAGAGCATTTTTTTTAAGTCTTGCGTCCCTTTGCAACTTGTGTGTAAAAACACTACAAATACGGAAACCACTGCTGTCTGGAAGAATCCAAGGCCGTCATCGCGTAGATATTGTCGGCCTATCAAGATAGAATGTGCAAAGGAAACAGTAAATCTGATAAAAGAATCAACCAATAATGTAGAACAGCAGGTAAATAATTTAATTCCGTTTGTTACCGCGGTTTGCGGAAAACCTGTGTGTGTACGTTATCATTTAACGTTAACAATGATAGACACAAAAGTTTGTAACTCGTTGACTGACACAAGTTCCGCAATGCGCTGTTACATATGTATGTAATTGCACATCTAAGGAGTTCAACAATGTAGAAAAGATGTTGCAAAAAGAAGTTTGTTCCGACAATTTAAAATTCGGCTTATCGTCTCTACATTGTTGGATTCGTTGCTTCGAATTTTTATTACATTTATCCTATAAACTGGAAATCAAAAAATGGCAAGCTCGATCAACAAGGGAAAAAGAATCAGTTGAAAAAAGAAAAACAGCAATCCAAGTGGCATTTAAAAACCAATTGGGTTTGAACGTTGACAAACCAAAACAAGGTAGTGGAACTTCGAACGATGGCAACACAGCACGATTATTTTTCGAACATCATGGGAATCTGGTCAAATTATTGGAATCGATCAAGATATTATTTATCGGTTTTACGTTATATTACAAGCAATTTCATGTGGATATGAAATCGATGTGAACAAATTTAGGCAGTATTGCAAAGAATTAGCTGAAAGGATCGTACATGCATATGATTGGTATTACATGCCTACCTTAGTGCATAAACTTCTAATTCACGGCCCAGACATCGTTAAACAATCAATACTACCTATAGGCCAAATGTCCGAGGATGCCCAAGAGGCATGTCATAAATTTTTTAACATTTACCGCGTTGCTTATGCAAGAAAAAACTATCGGCAAAAAACGATGGAGGACGTTTTCAAAAGATTTCTGATTTCATCCGATCCTTACATTTCTACTTGCCGAAAATTACCAGTAAAACCACTTAAGTCTTTATCACCTGATACAATCGATTTATTATCAGCTCCATCTGTACATGACGAAGAAAAAGAGCCGGAAAGTTTGAACAGTTCCTCTGCCTCAGAGTCAGAAGCAGACGTAGATGTGGATTCCTACGAAACCAATTTTAAAATATTTCTTTCCTTATAACATAAAAGCAATTGACAACTGCTTAAGCCTCTCTACACTCGCCAATGACCGCATCTTTCCCGACATATCTGGGTGTATTAAGCGGGTATTATTAAGCTTGTATTTTGCCGTTTTTGTAATGTACGTACGATAATTATGTTGTCGTGTCCTTGCTCTGGTGCTTCTACAACCCACAGCCGACTTGTCCCATCGTCCTCGTCCACCTTTGCCCACACAATCGCCTCGGAATTCGCTGGTATCCTCTGGTGTTGAACCACATACCCAGCAAACAACTTTAGAGGAGACCACCCGTGGCCTGACCGGTGTCTCAGAGCTGATAGCCTGGATCGGAATGTCGCTGTCCGGCTGGATTTGGCGTATCCTTGCAGGCGCATACCGAGTGCCCCCAATCCATGTCGCCTCATATGTCATCGCGCTGGTCACCGTCTCCTTAAATGTCAGCTTGCCCATCATCAACGCACTGCGACGTGTCTTCAGGTCATGAAGACCATAAAAAACGCCTCAATCTTCATCCTCTCGAGATCATCAGCGCCGAAATCCAAGTAGCACAACTGTACAAGCCGCTCAATGTCTGTTGCATATGTCTGCAGCGCCTCGTTGGCTCTTTGCCTGCGGTTCTTCAGCTCACAGTAGTACAGCGTTTTGTTGTGCTCGTTTCTGTACTTCGCTGCTAACGCTCTCATAATGGCCTCGTAATCGCTTCTTGAACATTCTGGAACCGATTTAATTACCTCAGCCGCAGGACCTTTTAGCGCCAGTGCCAATCTGCGACCTTTCCTTATATTGGTCCACTGATTTTCCAAAGAAGCCAACTCGAATTGCAGTTTAAATGTATCGAACGGCGTAGCACCGTCATAAGTGGGAACTTCTGTTCGGGTGGCAAAACTTTCCGGAACCGGCGGCAAACATTCTCGTGGCTGTACCTTTCTAAGCAGTTCGTCTATCTTTCTGTGCATCGAATCTTCCAGACTGTCAACTCGTTTGTTTAAGGACTCATCCAGATCGTCAACTCGTCTGTTCAGGGAATCATCCAGGCCGTTGACTCGTTTATCCAAGTGTTCCACTTGACCCCCAGGTGCTCCACCTTCACATTTAGCTTGTTGGAGATTTCTTCCACTTTCTGCTCCAAGCGCGCAGAATTTTCCTGAAGCTTGGTGGACAGCTCGCAATTTGCGCTTTCGAGTTTCGCTGACACCTGCGCCGATATTTCATGGGTCGCGCTTCCATTTTAGCCATTTCTTGATTCATAGTTTCCAGTTTCGCTGCCATTTTCCGATTCGTAGGTTCCAGTTTCGCTTCCATTTGCGCCGACATTTCGCGATTTTCACGGTTGGAAGTCTCGAACATGCCTTTCATTGCAACCATTAGCTGGCTCATGTCTAATGCTTCTAATGGCGCAGCCGCTGCAGCCGTACTTTGCAGCGACGGAGCACCAGCAGGCGATTCCTCCACCTTGGCCGACGCCTCTAGATCTTGCGTCCCGAACTCGTGCGCAGTCCAATCGATACCCCGTGATTCACATGCCTCTCGCAAGCACAGCTGCAACTCGGCCTTTCCGCCAGCAGTCGGCAAATTCCAGGCAGCCAGCTCCTTCTTCAGTTGGTCCACCTTCAGCAGCTCGAGTTTAACCATGTCTGCGTTTTTATAGTTTTATTTTTATTTTTTCTTTATTTTCAGTAGTACAATCCCACTTCTGACACCAATGTTACGAAAATTAGCTCTCTAAGTTCGTTTTTTATGGTGTTTGAAAACCAAAAAAACCACTTCAATTATTCAGTGCAAACGCAGACAAAAACCAACCATCACTTTATTTACAGATTTACACTTTTCTTGTCTTGACACATGTTACTACATTGCTTGTTCAAATCAGACTTGACCCCCTGCGCTGCACACTGCTGCCTTTTATACTTGTTTGCTTATCGCGGCGATTGTTCTTGCACATTCCAGTTGAACTCTCTCTCTCGATCGTTCTCGCACAGCCCAATACCATCGCGAACCATCCTTGCCATATCGGAATTATAGCAAGCCGGCCGTACTCCAAAGTGCATGCCTAAAAGTATGCCCGTAAAAGCATTAATGCATAGCACAGCAACAGAGTGCCTCATCGTTACAGTATCAAAGAATATGAAGTAATATAGAACGCGCATGTGGGCACAAAAGTGCCCGGTTATTATGATGCGAGCGGGAAGAGCGAAGTGTAGGCATTTCAGCATGTTAAGTTCATAACATTTTCTGTTAGATTTGCGTAGGACAACAGCAAAAAGCAATGTTATTGTTCGCAACGGCTTCGCTCGTGTACGCTGAAATGGTGGTTGTTGAGGCGTAGTGATCGCTCAATAATTTTTTGCATGTTTATTGATCTCGTTTGTCGAAACGCAAGAGAGCAAACAACGAACCAATGACGATGCTCATCGTCGTTTCAACAAAGAGGATTCGGCTAATGTTTTTTGTTGTTGTCGTTTATTGTGTGTATGCTTTTTTGTGTTGCCGATTGGTTTTGGTGCACAAATTGCTGTAATGTCACCATCAATCGAATCTTTGTGGTGTATGGCTTTTTGCTGGCCAATGGTGCGCTTTGATTGATTTAAAAATTTGATGGTTGATCCCAATTTAAAATGTTTACAAATATTTTTACGTGGCGAGTTCCAAGTAAAATTATTGGTTTATATTTTCACATGGTTGATTACAATTTTGAAAATATGGGAAAACTACGAACAAAAATGAACTGATGGGCATTGTTGCGAAAAGTAGGCGACCAAGTGGGCAACCCGGCAGCCGTCATTTACTTTCTTTGCCTTTCTGACGACGTGGCAACGTCGTCAGTGAAAATTACTAATTTTAACAAAGAAGAGAATCTGCTTTCTCTTCCTTTCTGACTGGCGACGTGGACCCGACCGGGTGGGTTACAAATTAAATCCTCAAACATCGGGAAAACGGACAAAGTAATTATAAATTAAATATAAGAAAAACATTGTAAACTAATTAGTTATTTAATTACCATAGATATTTGAACCACAACACAACATTATACTACACATCAATTTCACAATAAAGATACGTTTGTTTAAACCCCTGCGTGGGGCACCCGTTACAAATATTGGCCTAAATCCCAACAGGCATATTGACTTCAAAATTCGTGAAAACACTTGAAATCAAAAATTATTAGATACGTGTTTTAATCTTTTTTTAAATCGAAATCTAACGGGCAAACCAAGGGTTAAAAGATTGTATGCAAAAACATAATTTAATAGGTCTATTGACTTTCAAAATGGCGAAAGCACTAAATAAAGAAATAAATACAGTCGTGTCTGGATATAGTGAACTAATTATTGCAAGGCCTGTTCACAGTATTGAGGTTGTTCACTATATCAAGGTTACAATTTTTGTTCAAAAACTTTTTTATTTGCTCAAAATATACGTTGTGTATATAAATGCAAGAGATCATTGAAATAAATTAGTAGGAAAACATAAATGTATGCTTTTTGAAAGTATTGGCGAATAGACGTTGGCTTCTTGCGTTCATAACGTGACTTTTGAACCGCTTTTTCGCGTAGACTACGCAGTGCTTGCATGCCAGCATCATCAGTGCTGTTGTCAGCGATTAAGCGATGTGAAACTGGGAGAGTAAGCCGATTTTTGTGCGTTTTTTGCAATTCACGTACACAGTCTGTGTGTGCTGGCAGTGATCAGCTCTTCACTGTTTCCGCTCTTATCCCGATATTAGGGATTATTTTGCAAACTAAAATTCCGCCAGTTTCCTTTCAATTATTTGCTTTTTTCTGCATCAAATACACAACATATCAACTTTTTGGTTTCATTACGTAGATATTATTGAAAAATATACCAAAAAACACAAAGCTTAATGCGTTGAATACGACAGGGTCAATTGCCGCCCTTTTTATTTCGCAGTTCTTCATTTAGCGAATCTAACGATCAGATCAGAACAGGTATGCTTTTGGTGATAAATGCTCAAGTTCGAACGCAGGACTGTTTTTTTTATGCAGCTTATAAAACCTTAATTTAATTCCATAAAAAGAATACTGTTCGGAAACCCTGTCAACAGGGAATTTACTTGTATTCAAAAACCCTGTACACAAAGAATTTATTTGTATTCGGAAACCCTGTTCAATTGGAATTTAAACTGTAAACCGCTACTTCCATTGTTTCCACTTCCAATCTGTTTGTTTCAATAAAATTTACTACGACTGTGAATGTCAAGCCGAACGGACGTGTTTCATTTGCGGTCATAGTCGCGTTTTGGTCCTTCGAGCCCGATTTTTTTGGTTGATTTCGCATTAAGTGTTTCGTCGGAAAGAAACAATGGAAAAAGTGTTAAAACAGCGTGGCTGGGTCAAAGGTGCGATCACGCGCGCGTGTGCAAGAGCAAAAAGTTTCAATGAGCTTACACCTGTTGACCAGCTCACTAATCGTCTAAGCAAGTTGGAGTCGTCTTACGCAGAATTCGTGGAGCTCAGCAAATCTCTGTACGAGTATGCTGACATCGAAGATTTCGTGGATCCTTCAGAGGATGCCGAAGAGTACGAGGAAAAGTACTTCATAGCCCATGCCGCTATTACAAAGCTCATCAGTGAGTCTCCTTGTTCAACACATTCGCCGAGCAGTGTGTTGGAGGACCCCCTCGAAAGGCTTGCCGCGCATCAAGCAAGCTTTCTCGACAATTTCAGTGCAGCAGCAGGCAGTTCGAATGTGCATCTTGCCAAAATTTCGTTGCCAACATTTTCCGGCAAATATTCGGACTGGCCTTCATTTCGCGATTTGTTTAAAAGTGCTATTGACAGCAAGTCAAACCTATCTAACATTCAAAAGTTTTATTATTTGCAATCATATTTGGAGGATGAAGCCCTCAATTTGGTGAAACATATTCCGTTAACCGAACATAATTACAAGAACGCTTGGGACAAGCTCGTGGAGCGGTACGACAAAAAACCGCTAATTGTACAGTTGCTTGTGCAACAGTTTTTGTCTTTACCATCGTGTAACTGTACCAACATAGCGTCACTTCGAAAGCTAACGGACAAAGCTGATGAAACAATTCGTGGACTAAATGCTCTCAATTCTAACGGTACAGATCCGTGGCTAGTGACAATTTTGCTGAGTAAAGTGGACGATGAAACAAAAAAGGAATGGGCAAAAATAGGGGACTCTCATACAGAGCGTTCCTTTGACGAATTTCTAAAGTTTCTCTCTCACCGTTGTGACGCGCTGGAATCGTGTAATCCCTCTCGCTCAGGTGGGAATCGTCGCGCAGCTTTAGTTCATTTCGGTCATTCCAATGACAATACAAAGAAACAGTGCGTGATGTGCAAAGACGCACATACACTCTCACAGTGTCAAGCATTTCGTCAGATGGACAGTGTCGCGCGTCGCACATTGGGAAAAAACAGGCAAAAACGCTCGCATTGGAGCAAATCCAAAAGTTGCGAATCTGAATTTTTTTTTTTTTACTTGTCGTAATATAGATAGACTAGCGAGACAGAAAATCAACTTTTCAAGTCTCTTCATCCCATGACCTGGACTTTACGGCCTTTCAAAGTTGAACGTTTTATTATATTATTTTCACTTCTAGCAAAATATCGTTAACAATGCTGTCTTCAGATGCCCGTAGAATCTATATTTTTTAATGAAATCCCATAATTTTTCTCATGTGGGGTTATGATATTTAAGTAATTAATGTATCAAAAAATTTTATTTCAGAAATATTCATTTTGACAGAAAAAAGCATATCTAACCTTTGCCTCATATTTTGATAAAAATGAGAAAAATCGGGATTTTCTATGGACTGTAACTTTTGAGATTCCATAGCATTCCAAGAAATACTTATACACTGAATAGGTGGGACATACAGCTAAATGATGGTACTAAACTTATCTGCGGAGTCCTGCGTCAGCGTGAATGCAAGCAATTTTCGCATGCCAACCCAAGCACTTTTTGTACTCAGTTCTGGTGAGCAACGATATATTTTTAATTGCTGAGCAAAACTACAACGTATGAAAAACAGCACGGCTGGTGTTGAAAGGAATAAATATGTATTTAAATATATAGAATTGAGATATGTTAATATATATCGCATTGATTTATCTCTGTCCGTCTGTTAATATGTCTTCCAATTCGTCTGTCTGATGGAAGGTATTCATAATAGCTTTCGAAAAAGTTGGGACACGAAACTGAAATTTCATACAAACACTTTGGAAATCATGAGAACAACATATTGCCTAAAATGGGCGTGGTTTGCCCATTTTTTAACAGGGTTGCCATATAAAGATATTTTTCAAAATACGAACTTTTAAATATTTACCGTCCGATATTTTTGTCTGGAAATAGGTGTGACATGCCTCTTTAACCCATTGAGATACATAATAAGTGATTATTTTAACTTTTAGTGAGGAAAGTTATACTTGTAGTTAATCTTTTACGTGCTATATAAAAGTAAATGAATAGTTTAGATTTTTTTAAGAAAAAGTTTGCCTACTTTTATAAAAGTGGGCTAAGTGTCCCTAAAGAACATTTTAATGCATGACCACAAAATTTTAGCCTATTTTAATATTGTTAAAAATAAAGTCTGTATGGAGAGTAGGCGTGGCCGTGGGCGAATTTTTTTCATTTTTGGAATAAATCATCTTCTACTTATGGGAAACCGTTATGCGAAAATTCAATCCTTTATCTTTTTTATTTCCGAAGTTATTAAATTTTTCGTTATACATTCGGAAACCATAAACCGTGCTGCGAAAAAGTGCTCAAATTAAAAAACGCTAAAACACGTGTAACTTTATTTTTGATCTTCTACGAGAATCAGTTATCAAAATATTGACTTTTTTTTTTGCTTCTGATCATGCATGTTTTTAAAACTCTTAAATTCCGACTGTAGGGTGCCAGCTCCTGGTAGGGGAAATAAAAAAAAAATTATACCATACAATTCTCTGAAGAATTCTAAAGATAATAACGAAATTTCAGTTCTCTAGTGCAAAAACTATAGATGCTAAAGCTCAAAACAGGCGATGCGAGCGTTTTTGCCGGTTTTTTCCCAATGTGCGTCGTACATATGTAAAAGAAAATAACTTGTGTTTCAATTGTCTCAGTTCAACACATCTCGTAAGTCAGTGTACGTCCGAATATCGCTGCAAAAACTGTCGTGCAAAACATCATACATTCCTACATAAGGACAAGCCAACGCATAGCAACATGCAACAACCGCGTCATGAATCCAATTCCAGGCGTGAACTTCCATCTCCTTCTGCACATTCTAGCTGTGCAGATTCTAACTCTCATACCCCTATCGTGTCTGCACATACGTTGAGCAAGCGTGCATCGTCGTCGTTTGTGTCTCACAGTTTGTTGCCAACCGTGCTCGCGAGTGTTAAAGATAAGTGGGAAAATACGATCAATTGCCGAATTTTGCTGGACACGGGTTCCACAGCATCATTCGTTACCGAATCATTTGTGCAGAAAATTGGACTTCCGCGTAGCAATGCGCGCATATCAGTTGTCGGTCTTTCGGCGTGCGCAGCAGGAGTTACTCGTGGTCGCGCTCAAATCAATTTAATGTCGCGCCTATCGGAAAAGACTTGTGAAATCAGTGTTCTAATTTTACCAAAGCTAACAACTGACATTCCTAACGAGACGGTAGATTGCTCTTCAAGTGCGTGGACTGAACTTCTAAATCTGCCGCTTGCAGATCCGTCGTTTGGTGTTATAGGCCCAATCGACGTCATTATCGGTTCAGACCAATTGTGGTCAATTTATACAGGCGAACGTATATAATTTGACAAAACAATGCCCATTGCGCTGAACAGCATTTTCGGCTGGGTAATTGCAGGTCCATACCATTCAATCGTTCCTTCCCATTCGCCAGCAATTACAAATCATGCACTCGTTGATTTAGACTCTCTTATTCGCTCATTCATGGAAGTCGACAACTTACACACACACTCTTCTGTCACACCTGTTGATCCTGCAGAAGCACACTTCACTGCTACTCATACGCGCAACAAAGACGGAACGTATGTCGTCGAATACCCCTTTAAGGAGAAATCACCGCCAATTCAAAACACCTTGCAGCAAGCGTGTATGCGACTCGCATACATGGAAAAGCGTTTCTGCAAAGCTCCTGAGTTGAAACAGCAATATCACGAATTCATGCGTGAGTATGCAGCATTGGGACATATGGAGAAGCTGCCTGAGCAGGAGGTTGAAACAGATCAAAAATGTTTCTATCTGCCTCACCACGCCGTTCTGAAGCCTGACAGTTCAACTACAAAATGTCGCGTCGTGTTTGATGGCTCGTGCAAAGACTCATCGGGCGTTTCGCTTAACGAACGCTTATATGTAGGGCCACCCATACAGAGAAATCTGTTTGGGGTGTGTTTACGTTTTAGACAATATCGGTTCGTGTTTTGTGCAGACATTGAGAAAATGTTTCGCGGTATAAAAGTGGCGAGTAAGCACGCTGACTGTCAGCGAATAGTATGGCGAGCGAGTGAAAATATGCCTGTTGAGCATTATCGTTTATTGACTGTGACGTACGGGCTTGCGCCGTCACCTTTTTTGGCAGTGCGGGTATTGAAGCAATTAGCCGACGACTACAAAAGTGAATTCGTAGCGGCGTCGCGTGTGTTAACAAACGATGCGTATGTCGATGACATACTGACCGGGTGTAATTCAGTGGCGGATTTATTAATTCTAAAATCCGAACTAACTGCATTATTAGCTAAGGGCAACTTTAAGTTGCGAAAGTGGAGTTCGAACTGTTGGCCACTTCTAGACTCCATTCCGGAAGAACATCGCGAATACAGCCCTCTTGAGTTTAAATCGGATGCAACAAACTCGTTCGTAAAAGTGCTCGGGTTGCAGTGGAACCCTGGTACAGATGACCTTTTTTTGAAAATTAAAGATACGCCGTGCATTTCGAAGCCAACAAAACGTATAGTGTTTTCGGAGATATCTAAAATGTATGATCCTTTGGGGATTGTGGCACCGGCTGTCATTCTCTTCAAAGTTTTATTTCAAGAGTTGTGGCTGCTTGGTTTACAATGGGATGACAAACTTCCTGACGATTTGTGCGTTCGATGGCAGCAATATACAAACGATTTCCATTACTTGCAAGCAATAACTGTTCCACGTCGTATAGCTTCGGAAAGTGGTTCGATTGAGCTTCACGGTTTCGCGGACGCGTCCTCTGTTGCATATGCTGCAGTTGTTTACAGCCGTGTAAACATTGATGGTGAATTTTGTACCAATTTGATTGCTTCGAAAACACGAGTAGCTCCGTTACAACCTATTTCTATACCGAGACTTGAACTGAACGCAGCGCTATTGTTGACAAAATTAATTAAACATATTAAAGCTTCGTTGACTCTAAATATTGAAAAAATTTACTGCTATAGTGATTCAGAAATAGTGCTCCATTGGCTCTCGTCACCTCCGCGTAGGTGGACGACATATGTGTGTAATCGTACGGCGGAAATCCTTGAAGTGTGCCCACGTAGTTATTGGCGACACGTGCGTTCCGAACATAATCCCGCGGATTGTGCATCGCGTGGTTTATTGCCATCCAAGCTCGTACAACACAAACTTTGGTGGACTGGTCCGCATTGGCTTCCATTACCAGAAGTCGAGTGGCCATCGGCCAAGCATACGGGTGTGTCCGACAGTGATTCGTTAGTTCTCGCAGAAGAAAAGCCAAAGAAGCAACAACTGCTTGTTGCCACAAGCAAAGACAATGTTATTGACAATCTAATTAACAAAATCTCTTCATGGATGCGGCGGCTTCATATCGTCGCATATTGTTTTCGTCTTGGACCGACCAGTCATTCGGCCTCCATCCATGGTGTATCACTGAGCTTCGCTGAACTGCGTCGCGCGGCAACCACCATATTGCGACATGTACAACAATCAAGCTTTGGTGTTGAATATAAGCTGCTGCAGGAGTCGAAGCCGCTGCACCAAAAGTCTTCGTTAATTCGTTACACTCCGTTTATTGATCAACAAGGGCTCTTGCGTGTTGGTGGACGAATAAAACACGCCGACGTTAACTTCAACACTAAGTCTCCTATTTTGTTGCCTAAATGTTCTTTCGTTGCAATCCTTTTAGTCCGATACATACACGAGACGTATCTTCACACTGGTGTAGAAGCAACTTTCACAATTCTCCGTCAACGCTACTGGATCCTTGGGTGCCGAAATTTGGTACGAAAAGTGGTGTTCTCATGCAAGCGGTGTTTTATGCAGAGACGAACAACAAGCGTACAGCTGATGGGAGACTTGCCATCTTGCAGAGTCCAACCCACCAGATGCTTTCTTCATTGCGGTGTTGACTACGCTGGCCCTGTATCTATCAAGATGTCAAAGGGACGCAGCCCCAAAATTGGAAAGGCTTGGTTTGCTATATTTGTTTGCTTCTCGACGAAGGCGTTGCACATCGAGCTGGTAAGCGACCTTACTACCGACGCGTTTCTGGCAGCATTCCGCAGGTTCATTGCACGCAGAGGCAAACCTACAGACCTGTACTCCGACAACGGCACCACCTTTCATGGTGCCAAGTGGAGCCTGGACGAGCTACAACAACTTGTTGCTTCACACGTCTACCTAGCAGAGGTGGCGTCATCCTTGGCCAACGATGGGGTGCACTGGCACTTTATCCCTCCTTCAGCACCACACTTTGGTGGCTTGTGGGAGGCTGGCGTTCGTTCTGTGAAGTTACATCTCCGGCGAGTGGTGGGTAGCAGCGTTCTAACATTTGAGGAGTACTCAACTGTGCTCGCACAAATTGAGTCCATCCTTAATTCCCGCCCGTTATGCGCAACGTCCGACGATGACCTCGACCCACTCACTCCTGCACACTTTCTCATTGGAGAACCCTACACATGTGTGCCAGAACCGTCCATTTTGGATGTTAAGCCAAATCGTCTTCAGCAGTGGCAGCATCTACAGGCGATGGTTCAAGGTTTCTGGAAGCGCTGGCACGCAGAATACATCACATCTCTACAACAACGTAACAAATGGAAACAATCAACAACTAATATCGAGAAGGAAACCATGGTCGTTCTGAAGGAACCGAATCTTCCACCGTCCAAATGGGTACTTGGGAGAGTAGTCGATGTCTTCAGAGGCGACGACAACCGAGTTCGAGTAGTAACAGTAAAGACTTCACGTGGAGAATATAAACGGCCCATCACCAAGGTGGCCCCTCTCCCTTTTGCCTGAACTGTCGTTCAGGGGGGGCGGTATGTTCGGAAACCCTGTCAACAGGGAATTTACTTGTATTCAAAAACCCTGTACACAAAGAATTTATTTGTATTCGGAAACCCTGTTCAATTGGAATTTAAACTGTAAACCGCTACTTCCATTGTTTCCACTTCCAATCTGTTTGTTTCAATAAAATTTACTACGACTGTGAATGTCAAGCCGAACGGACGTGTTTCATTTGCGGTCAAATACCAAACGGTTCTTTTGACACTTTTGGGCAATAATATATTTTTATAGTTAGTTCTATACAAACGTATTACGAAATTGCACCAAAAAAATACAAATAAAAAGAAATATTTCTTTGGTCACAAAAAATGACTCACACCAGCAACACTGGAAATTGAAATGAACTAGAACAGCAACCTCGTTTTAGAAATTTATATGGAGGAAAAAGTACGGTCCTGATCAAGCTTGGGGCCTACTAGTAGGCCCCAAGGTTGCAATTTCGCAATAATATTAGTGAAATTCTGTGCATGTATTTCTACCGGCTCTCCCACTTTCACATCGCTTAATCGCTGGCTGTTGTCCTCAGCCCCAGCGATAGCTTTTTGCTTGAAATTGCTTGCAAAATTTTGTTCACTATTTAGAGGTTTTCGATTGTTCACTATTTAGAGTACTCCATGTAAAAATTTGGGCGTTCACTATATCGAGGTGTTCACCATACCCAGACACAACTGTAATTAGGCAAGTATTTTGTCATAAGAATCTGCCGGGCTCAACAAAGAGGAAAAGAAACTTGATTTATTGGGTCCATTGATTTCAAACTTGCGTGCAGAGCAGGCCCTGATAAGTTTCGAGCAGAACCTTAAAAAACTGTTATTAAGGCATGCCTACGTTTAAGAATAGTATAAATATTCTACACCTGAATGGTTCCATGGCGAATGATGTGACCATAAATTCACAATATTACATTTTCTTATTTTAGTTCTTTTAAGCAAGCATTATATGTGGGCCGTAAGAAAAGTTCCAAACAACGGGACTTTAAAAATTATTGCGGGCTAATAAAAACGTCTTCCTTTCTTTCCATTTCCCTTTTTAATTGTCTTTGTTGATTACTTACTATTATTTATTTTTGATTGCCTGTAGCGATCATATAAGTCGCCATGCCAACCATATTTTATTTTCTTTTCTACGATTTTGCGCATACTACAGTCGGCAGTGAGTTCGGGAGCAATATGCGACGCCGTGCAGGCTTATAGAAGAAGAACAAAAGCCAGCCAGAGAATAGAAATCATTTTACAATTTCAGCTTTTCGCCAGCGCAACAACAACAACAACAGCACATCGTCTTCATCTCCCAATCATCCCACGCCGCAGCAGTGTGCTAACGCAGACTCGCTGCAGTGAGCGCAACCAAAGAGCTCAACACATAAAACTACGTTTTCGCTTGTAAAGCAACCTTCTCACCACAAGCTCCGCCATACAAAATTTTTGCTTGTATGACATGCGCGTTCTGTATGTTTATTTTCTTTGCTTCTACTTACATGTTACGCTGAAGTTACAGAGAATTCTGCTCGTTGTTAGTGTGCAAAATGCAAATGCAAATGACATAAACTCAAGTTGTAAAGATACTGTTACGAAATACTAGTTCTAGTGGGCTAGTACGTATCTCTGGATTGCGCAATATAAATAAAAACACACTTAATTTCTCAAACGCAGTCAATGAAAACCAACAGTCACTTTATTTCACAAATTTCACACTTTACACTTAATTTGTCTTTGCACTTAATTATTCGCTTAATTATTCCGTGTGGCACCTTCACTAGTCAAACCAAGACTGACTCGCTGCGCCGCACCCGGCTGTCTTTTATACCTGTCCGGCCATCGCGCAGATCGTTCTCGCACATTCCGGAGTGGACTAAAGGTTTCCATGATGATCGCGACCATCATTGCCAGATTGGACTAAAAGTTGCCATCATTGCCAGGTCGAATTATAGCACGGCGCGTAGCGACAGGGTTGCTTTGCAAAGCGACAAACTGTCTTATCGTTACAATACTAATAATTAAAATAAATAAAACATATACAATTTTTTTATTGGTTAAAATTAAGAAAAAACATTGATTAAAATAAAAGAATCATAACATTTTAATTCATGGATTAAAATAATAAAAAAAAATACGATTTTTATTCACCGGCGTTTCAAAAGCGTATTTAAAAAGAAGAAGAAGCTTTAAAACTTTTCAAAAATTGATTGATTTTTGTTTATAAACATAAGTTTGTCGACCACGAGCGGCTTGAGGCGCGTTCGTCGATCAGAAGAAATTTGCCCAACCTTGCTGAACATTCGTTCTGACCCAGAGGAAGTTGCCGGCTCCTGATAGGCTCCATACTTTCTGAATTCGTCTAAAAATAGGTTTATTAATTTCAGAATATTAAGTAAAGGGTGTTTTTTAGCAACTTTCTTTTTGGCAACACTGTTTTTGGCATCTCAGCTGTTTTTGTGTAACATGTTACTGTCAAACATGTTCAGTTTGGTCTATAATTTAACCATGATCGCCTTACAAACGAACAACGCTTGCAGATCATTGAATTTTATTATCAAATTTCATGCTCGGTTAAGAAAGTGCATCGTGCACTTCTTCCATTTTATGGTCAGTTTGGGCGACCTTCTGAGGCGGCTATTCGGAATCTTGTGACTAAATTTCGCACCAAATTTACATTATTGGACATGTGTGAAGAGCAGCCAGAAGCATTGCAAGAAAGAAAATGCACTGTTTGGTGTGGATCAGTGCTGCCAGATGGATTTCAAGAAATCCCCCTAAAATGAAGTCCATTTCCCCCTAAAAACTAAAATTTCCCCCCAAATTTATAATGCACACATAAAATTAATATTTCATGAAAATTGCTCATTCTATTTGGTACATGCAATTAAACAAAGACCCACTAGCCAATATATCTGAACAAGGTGTTGATGTAACAAAAATGAAAACTGGTTGGCCATAGACTTTTTAAAAAGCGTAAATTAAAAATGTCTGTAAAATATTTCCCCCTAAATTTTCCCCCTAAAATATTTATCATAAAATTTCCCCCCAATCTAAACAAATAAACCCCAAATCTAGGGAGAAAACCCCTAATCTGGCAACACTGGTGTGGATTATGGGATTGGATTTTTCAAAGACGACGAAGGCAGGAACGTTATTGTGAATGGCGCTACCCAAAATGGAAGAACTGGCCTTGGCTGACATGTGGTTTCAACAAGACGGTGCCACATGCAGTGACTACGTGACGCGAAACTCGGAGGAGAAATGATTTTCAGACCATTTTTTGCTTTTTCCAATCGTCCCATAGTGTACGGGTTTTTTTACCCAAACATTCGCACAGTACCGGTTACCAGTCAATTGTTTGCATCTTAAAGTGCTAACTTTTCTTATTCGCTGTAAATATAGCATTGCAAACCAACTTGTTTTACTGGTCTAAGTAATTTTGATTATAACGCGTACAAAAAAAAAGCAGAAATAAATTATTTCATACGCTGAAGTCGGCAGATATTCGGTTGCTTTTTCCTTCAGTTCATGTCTCATTGAGTTTGCCGTTTCTAGTGCAGCAAGAAACAGTGATGGCAAGTTGAACTCTTTTCAAACGCAGAGCTGCAACTCAAGCAATGCAAACGTTAAGGCTTTGAGGGCAGTCAGCAAAAACTGAAGTAAAATCATATTAAAACACGAGGCAACATACTTATGACGTTTTTCAGCAACAACGTGTTTTTGCAATCAATTTTCTATAAACGTACTACAGAATGAAAGCAAAAAAACCAATTATTTTATTTGCAAATAAACATCGAACGCAGCAGCAGCCCTTGCCCTGGCGTTTGTATGGCGAATTTTTTATACGAACCCTAATCAACTCTGGGGCCTGGTTTTACCGAATTTGCGACTCTGGGGCCTGGTTTTACCGAATTAGCAACCGTGACCCCTCCGAGTTTCGCGTCATGTAGTCATTGGCCACATGCCACACAGCACGCGAAACAATGGCCCAATTGAGAGCCGAGTCCGGTGAACAGTTTAAATATTTCACGTTTGGGGCCGGTCAATTGGCCGCCTAGATCGTGCGATTTAACGCCTTTAGACTATTTTTTTGTGGGGCTATGTTAAGGCTCATGTCAATAGCGTCAAGCCCGCAACGGTTGACGCACTGGAAGCCAATATTGAAGATTTTATTCGTGAGATACCGGCCGATATGTTGGAGAGAGTATGCCGAAATTAAAGCCAGCGTATGAACAATTTGAAGCACAGCCGCAGTCAACATTTACATGAAATCATCTTATATCCGAAGGCCGAAGTGCAAAAACTATAGATGCTAAAGCTCAAAACAGGCGATGCGAGCATTTTTGCCGGTTTTTTCCCAATGTGCGTCGTACATATGTAAAAGAAAATAACTTGTGTTTCAATTGTCTCAGTTCAACACATCTCGTAAGTCAGTGTACGTCCGAATATCGCTGCAAAAACTGTCGTGCAAAACATCATACATTCCTACATAAGGACAAGCCAACGCATAGCAACATGCAACAACCGCGTCATGAATCCAATTCCAGGCGTGAACTTCCATCTCCTTCTGCACATTCTAGCTGTGCAGATTCTAACTCTCATACCCCTATCGTGTCTGCACATACGTTGAGCAAGCGTGCATCGTCATCGTTTGTGTCTCACAGTTTGTTGCCAACCGTGCTCGCGAGTGTTAAAGATAAGTGGGAAAATACGAGCAATTGCCGAATTTTGCTGGACACGGGTTCCACAGCATCATTCGTTACCGAATCATTTGTGCAGAAAATTGGACTTCCGCGTAGCAATGCGCGCATATCAGTTGTCGGTCTTTCGGCGTGCGCAGCAGGAGTTACTCGTGGTCGCGCTCAAATCAATTTAATGTCGCGCCTATCGGAAAAGACTTGTGAAATCAGTGTTCTAATTTTACCAAAGCTAACAACTGACATTCCTAACGAGACGGTAGATTGCTCTTCAAGTGCGTGGACTGAACTTCTAAATCTGCCGCTTGCAGATCCGTCGTTTGGTGTTATAGGCCCAATCGACGTCATTATCGGTTCAGACCAATTGTGGTCAATTTATACAGGCGAACGTATACAATTTGACAAAACAATGCCCATTGCGCTGAACAGCATTTTCGGCTGGGTAATTGCAGGTCCATACCATTCAATCGTTCCTTCCCATTCGCCAGCAATTACAAATCATGCACTCGTTGATTTAGACTCTCTTATTCGCTCATTCATGGAAGTCGACAACTTACACACACACTCTTCTGTCACACCTGTTGATCCTGCAGAAGCACACTTCACTGCTACTCATACGCGCAACAAAGACGGAACGTATGTCGTCGAATACCCCTTTAAGGAGAAATCACCGCCAATTCAAAACACCTTGCAGCAAGCGTGTATGCGACTCGCATACATGGAAAAGCGTTTCTGCAAAGCTCCTGAGTTGAAACAGCAATATCACGAATTCATGCGTGAGTATGCAGCATTGGGACATATGGAGAAGCTGCCTGAGCAGGAGGTAGAAACAGATCAAAAATGTTTCTATCTGCCTCACCACGCCGTTCTGAAGCCTGACAGTTCAACTACAAAATGTCGCGTCGTGTTTGATGGCTCGTGCAAAGACTCATCGGGCGTTTCGCTTAACGAACGCTTATATGTAGGGCCACCCATACAGATAAATCTGTTTGGGGTGTGTTTACGTTTTAGACAATATCGGTTCGTGTTTTGTGCAGACATTGAGAAAATGTTTCGCGGTATAAAAGTGGCGAGTAAGCACGCTGACTGTCAGCGAATAGTATGGCGAGCGAGTGAAAATATGCCTGTTGAGCATTATCGTTTATTGACTGTGACGTACGGGCTTGCGCCGTCACCTTTTTTGGCAGTGCGGGTATTGAAGCAATTAGCCGACGACTACAAAAGTGAATTCGTAGCGGCGTCGCGTGTGTTAACAAACGATGCGTATGTCGATGACATACTGACCGGGTGTAATTCAGTGGCGGATTTATTAATTCTAAAATCCGAACTAACTGCATTATTAGCTAAGGGCAACTTTAAGTTGCGAAAGTGGAGTTCGAACTGTTGGCCACTTCTAGACTCCATTCCGGAAGAACATCGCGAATACAGCCCTCTTGAGTTTAAATCGGATGCAACAAACTCGTTCGTAAAAGTGCTCGGGTTGCAGTGGAACCCTGGTACAGATGACCTTTTTTTGAAAATTAAAGATACGCCGTGCATTTCGAAGCCAACAAAACGTATAGTGTTATCGGAGATATCTAAAATGTATGATCCTTTGGGGATTGTGGCACCGGCTGTCATTCTCTTCAAAGTTTTATTTCAAGAGTTGTGGCTGCTTGGTTTACAATGGGATGACAAACTTCCTGACGATTTGTGCGTTCGATGGCAGCAATATACAAACGATTTGCATTACTTGCAAGCAATAACTGTTCCACGTCGTATAGCTTCGGAAAGTGGTTCGATTGAGCTTCACGGTTTCGCGGACGCGTCCTCTGTTGCATATGCTGCAGTTGTTTACAGCCGTGTAAACATTGATGGTGAATTTTGTACCAATTTGATTGCTTCGAAAACACGAGTAGCTCCGTTACAACCTATTTCTATACCGAGACTTGAACTGAACGCAGCGCTATTGTTGACAAAATTAATTAAACATATTAAAGCTTCGTTGACTCTAAATATTGAAAAAATTTACTGCTATAGTGATTCAGAAATAGTGCTCCATTGGCTCTCGTCACCTCCGCGTAGGTGGACGACATATGTGTGTAATCGTACGGCGGAAATCCTTGAAGTATGCCCACGTAGTTATTGGCGACACGTGCGTTCCGAACATAATCCCGCGGATTGTGCATCGCGTGGTTTATTGCCATCCAAGCTCGTACAACACAAACTTTGGTGGACTGGTCCGCATTGGCTTCCATTACCAGAAGTCGAGTGGCCATCGGCCAAGCATACGGGTGTGTCCGACAGTGATTCGTTAGTTCTCGCAGAAGAAAAGCCAAAGAAGCAACAACTGCTTGTTGCCACAAGCAAAGACAATGTTATTGACAATCTAATTAACAAAATCTCTTCATGGATGCGGCGGCTTCATATCGTCGCATATTGTTTTCGTCTTGGACCGACCAGTCGTTCGGCCTCCATCCATGGTGTATCATTGAGCTTCGCTGAACTGCGTCGCGCGGCAACCACCATATTGCGACATGTACAACAATCAAGCTTTGGTGTTGAATATAAGCTGCTGCAGGAGTCGAAGCCGCTGCACCAAAAGTCTTCGTTAATTCGTTACACTCCGTTTATTGATCAACAAGGGCTCTTGCGTGTTGGTGGACGAATAAAACACGCCGACGTTAACTTCAACACTAAGTCTCCTATTTTGTTGCCTAAATGTTCTTTCGTTGCAATCCTTTTAGTCCGATACATACACGAGACGTATCTTCACACTGGTGTAGAAGCAACTTTCACAATTCTCCGTCAACGCTACTGGATCCTTGGGTGCCGAAATTTGGTACGAAAAGTGGTGTTCTCATGCAAGCGGTGTTTTATGCAGAGACGAACAACAAGCGTACAGCTGATGGGAGACTTGCCATCTTGCAGAGTCCAACCCACCAGATGCTTTCTTCATTGCGGTGTTGACTACGCTGGCCCTGTATCTATCAAGATGTCAAAGGGACGCAGCCCCAAAATTGGAAAGGCTTGGTTTGCTATATTTGTTTGCTTCTCGACGAAGGCGTTGCACATCGAGCTGGTAAGCGACCTTACTACCGACGCGTTTCTGGCAGCATTCCGCAGGTTCATTGCACGCAGAGGCAAACCTACAGACCTGTACTCCGACAACGGCACCACCTTTCATGGTGCCAAGTGGAGCCTGGACGAGCTACAACAACTTGTTGCTTCACACGTCTACCTAGCAGAGGTGGCGTCATCCTTGGCCAACGATGGGGTGCACTGGCACTTTATCCCTCCTTCAGCACCACACTTTGGTGGCTTGTGGGAGGCTGGCGTTCGTTCTGTGAAGTTACATCTCCGGCGAGTGGTGGGTAGCAGCGTTCTAACATTTGAGGAGTACTCAACTGTGCTCGCACAAATTGAGTCCATCCTTAATTCCCGCCCGTTATGCGCAACGTCCGACGATGACCTCGACCCACTCACTCCTGCACACTTTCTCATTGGAGAACCCTACACATGTGTGCCAGAACCGTCCATTTTGGATGTTAAGCCAAATCGTCTTCAGCAGTGGCAGCATCTACAGGCGATGGTTCAAGGTTTCTGGAAGCGCTGGCACGCAGAATACATCACATCTCTACAACAACGTAACAAATGGAAACAATCAACAACTAATATCGAGAAGGAAACCATGGTCGTTCTGAAGGAACCGAATCTTCCACCGTCCAAATGGGTACTTGGGAGAGTAGTCGATGTCTTCAGAGGCGACGACAACCGAGTTCGAGTAGTAACAGTAAAGACTTCACGTGGAGAATATAAACGGCCCATCACCAAGGTGGCCCCTCTCCCTTTTGCCTGAACTGTCGTTCAGGGGGGGCGGTATGTTCGGAAACCCTGTCAACAGGGAATTTACTTGTATTCAAAAACCCTGTACACAAAGAATTTATTTGTATTCGGAAACCCTGTTCAATTGGAATTTAAACTGTAAACCGCTACTTCCATTGTTTCCACTTCCAATCTGTTTGTTTCAATAAAATTTACTACGACTGTGAATGTCAAGCCGAACGGACGTGTTTCATTTGCGGTCAAATACCAAACGGTTCTTTTGACACTTTTGGGCAATAATATATTTTTATAGTTAGTTCTATACAAACGTATTACGAAATTGCACCAAAAAAATACAAATAAAAAGAAATATTTCTTTGGTCACAAAAAATGACTCACACCAGCAACACTGGAAATTGAAATGAACTAGAACAGCAACCTCGTTTTAGAAATTTATATGGAGGAAAAAGTACGGTCCTGATCAAGCTTGGGGCCTACTAGTAGGCCCCAAGGTTGCAATTTTGCAATAATATTAGTGAAATTCTGTGCATGTATTTCTACCGGCTCTCCCACTTTCACATCGCTTAATCGCTGGCTGTTGTCCTCAGCCCCAGCGATAGCTTTTTGCTTGAAATTGCTTGCAAAATTTTGTTCACTATTTAGAGGTTTTCGATTGTTCACTATTTAGAGTACTCCATGTAAAAATTTGGGCGTTCACTATATCGAGGTGTTCACCATACCCAGACACAACTGTAATTAGGCAAGTATTTTGTCATAAGAATCTGCCGGGCTCAACAAAGAGGAAAAGAAACTTGATTTATTGGGTCCATTGATTTCAAACTTGCGTGCAGAGCGGCCAGGCCCTGATAAGTTTCGAGCAGAACCTTAAAAAACTGTTATTAAGGCATGCCTACGTTTAAGAATAGTATAAATATTCTACACCTGAATGGTTCCATGGCGAATGATGTGACCATAAATTCACAATATTACATTTTCTTATTTTAGTTCTTTTAAGCAAGCATTATATGTGGGCCGTAAGAAAAGTTCCAAACAACGGGACTTTAAAAATTATTGCGGGCTAATAAAAACGTCTTCCTTTCTTTCCATTTCCCTTTTTAATTGTCTTTGTTGATTACTTACTATTATTTATTTTTGATTGCCTGTAGCGATCATATAAGTCGCCATGCCAACCATATTTTATTTTCTTTTCTACGATTTTGCGCATACTACAGTCGGCAGTGAGTTCGGGAGCAATATGCGACGCCGTGCAGGCTTATAGAAGAAGAACAAAAGCCAGCCAGAGAATAGAAATCATTTTACAATTTCAGCTTTTCGCCAGCGCAACAACAACAACAACAGCACATCGTCTTCATCTCCCAATCATCCCACGCCGCAGCAGTGTGCTAACGCAGACTCGCTGCAGTGAGCGCAACCAAAGAGCTCAACACATAAAACTACGTTTTCGCTTGTAAAGCAACCTTCTCACCACAAGCTCCGCCATACAAAATTTTTGCTTGTATGACATGCGCGTTCTGTATGTTTATTTTCTTTGCTTCTACTTACATGTTACGCTGAAGTTACAGAGAATTCTGCTCGTTGTTAGTGTGCAAAATGCAAATGCAAATGACATAAACTCAAGTTGTAAAGATACTGTTACGAAATACTAGTTCTAGTGGGCTAGTACGTATCTCTGGATTGCGCAATATAAATAAAAACACACTTAATTTCTCAAACGCAGTCAATGAAAACCAACAGTCACTTTATTTCACAAATTTCACACTTTACACTTAATTTGTCTTTGCACTTAATTATTCGCTTAATTATTCCGTGTGGCACCTTCACTAGTCAAACCAAGACTGACTCGCTGCGCCGCACCCGGCTGTCTTTTATACCTGTCCGGCCATCGCGCAGATCGTTCTCGCACATTCCGGAGTGGACTAAAGGTTTCCATGATGATCGCGACCATCATTGCCAGATTGGACTAAAAGTTGCCATCATTGCCAGGTCGAATTATAGCACGGAGCGTAGCGACAGGGTTGCTTTGCAAAGCGACAAACTGTCTTATCGTTACAATACTAATAATTAAAATAAATAAAACATATAAAATTTTTTTATTGGTTAAAATTAAGAAAAAACATTGATTAAAATAAAAGAATCATAACATTTTAATTCATGGATTAAAATAATAAAAAAAACATACGATTTTTATTCACGGGCGTTTCAAAAGCGTATTTAAAAAGAAGAAGAAGCTTTAAAACTTTTCAAAAATTGATTGATTTTTGTTTATAAACATAAGTTTGTCGACCACGAGCGGCTTGAGGCGCGTTCGTCGATCAGAAGAAATTTGCCCAACCTTGCTGAACATTCGTTCTGACCCAGAGGAAGTTGCCGGCTCCTGATAGGCTCCATACTTTCTGAATTCGTCTAAAAATAGGTTTATTAATTTCAGAATATTAAGTAAAGGGTGTTTTTTAGCAACTTTCTTTTTGGCAACACTGTTTTTGGCATCTCAGCTGTTTTTGTGTAACATGTTACTGTCAAACATGTTCAGTTTGGTCTATAATTTAACCATGATCGCCTTACAAACGAACAACGCTTGCAGATCATTGAATTTTATTATCAAATTTCATGCTCGGTTAAGAAAGTGCATCGTGCACTTCTTCCATTTTATGGTCAGTTTGGGCGACCTTCTGAGGCGGCTATTCGGAATCTTGTGACTAAATTTCGCACCAAATTTACATTATTGGACATGTGTGAAGAGCAGCCAGAAGCATTGCAAGAAAGAAAATGCACTGTTTGGTGTGGATCAGTGCTGCCAGATGGATTTCAAGAAATCCCCCTAAAATGAAGTCCATTTCCCCCTAAAAACTAAAATTTCCCCCCAAATTTATAATGCACACATTAAATTAATATTTCATGAAAATTGCTCATTCTATTTGGTACATGCAATTAAACAAAGACCCACTAGCCAATATATCTGAACAAGGTGTTGATGTAACAAAAATGAAAACTGGTTGGCCATAGACTTTTTAAAAAGCGTAAATTAAAAATGTCTGTAAAATATTTCCCCCTAAATTTTCCCCCTAAAATATTTATCATAAAATTTCCCCCCAATCTAAACAAATAAACCCCAAATCTAGGGGGAAAACCCCTAATCTGGCAACACTGGTGTGGATTATGGGATTGGATTTTTCAAAGACGACGAAGGCAGGAACGTTATTGTGAATGGCGCTACCCAAAATGGAAGAACTGGCCTTGGCTGACATGTGGTTTCAACAAGACGGTGCCACATGCAGTGACTACGTGACGCGAAACTCGGAGGAGAAATGATTTTCAGACCATTTTTTGCTTTTTCCAATCGTCCCATAGTGTACGGGTTTTTTTACCCAAACATTCGCACAGTACCGGTTACCAGTCAATTGTTTGCATCTTAAAGTGCTAACTTTTCTTATTCGCTGTAAATATAGCATTGCAAACCAACTTGTTTTACTGGTCTAAGTAATTTTGATTATAACGCGTACAAAAAAAAAGCAGAAATAAATTATTTCATACGCTGAAGTCGGCAGATATTCGGTTGCTTTTTCCTTCAGTTCATGTCTCATTGAGTTTGCCGTTTCTAGTGCAGCAAGAAACAGTGATGGCAAGTTGAACTCTTTTCAAACGCAGAGCTGCAACTCAAGCAATGCAAACGTTAAGGCTTTGAGGGCAGTCAGCAAAAACTGAAGTAAAATCATATTAAAACACGAGGCAACATACTTATGACGTTTTTCAGCAACAACGTTTTTTTGCAATCAATTTACTATAAACGTACTACAGAATGAAAGCAAAAAAACCAATTATTTTATTTGCAAATAAACATCGAACGCAGCAGCAGCCCTTGCCCTGACGTTTGTATGGCGAATTTTTTATACGAACCCTAATCAACTCTGGGGCCTGGTTTTACCGAATTTGCGACTCTGGGGCCTGGTTTTACCGAATTAGCAACCGTGACCCCTCCGAGTTTCGCGTCATGTAGTCATTGGCCACATGCCACACAGCACGCGAAACAATGGCCCAATTGAGAGCCGAGTCCGGTGAACAGTTTAAATATTTCACGTTTGGGGCCGGTCAATTGGCCGCCTAGATCGTGCGATTTAACGCCTTTAGACTATTTTTTTGTGGGGCTATGTTAAGGCTCATGTCAATAGCGTCAAGCCCGCAACGGTTGACGCACTGGAAGCCAATATTGAAGATTTTATTCGTGAGATACCGGCCGATATGTTGGAGAGAGTATGCCGAAATTAAAGCCAGCGTATGAACAATTTGAAGCACAGCCGCAGTCAACATTTACATGAAATCATCTTATATCCGAAGGACCTTAAAAACACATTTTATAATAACATTTTTAAAATTTACCTTCCAAAACGATAGAGGATCGCATTCTTCTGGTTCGTTTATATTTTATAAGTGCTGTCTCAAAATTATAATAGCATCCGCTCGAGATTATTATAATTTTGCCTTGATTTGTTTTGCAAAAAAGAACAATGTGGTTTTTGAGAAGATTCAGGTGTTGTTGGCTGCTCCCGAGGAGTCCTTGACAAAGCGGTGTACATCTCCGGCTCCAAAGCTTAAACTGTCTGATCTGTATTTGAAAGCTATTTAAAAGCATCCTTTTGAAATCGGGGATCTATTAAGGTTGCTATGCGGGGAACAGTGCGTGTTTCGTAGCAAGGCGAATTCATACAAGTGATAGCGCAAGGGCAGCAACAAAATTTTAATGTATTTTGTTTTTGTTTTCTGGGTTTAGATTGTCAAAATCAACCAATCAAAATAAAGCTTGCTTTTTTCATTTTGAAATTGTCACAGTTGTACACAGGCATTTTGACAATCTAGACCTTTTCCACCACAAAAAAAAACAAATCAGCTGATTCAACGAGGTCACCTGTATTAATTCGCCTTGGTTTCGTATTGTGCTAATCTATCACATAAACGGCAACTTAACATATCGAAAGCACAGACAACTTCTGATGTTTTAAGATTAGGTCTTAAGTTTTGCAATTTTTGATAAAGCTCGCATGTTAGGGGGAATGACAAGAGAAATTGTTACATTTCTGCTATCGGTAATAGCCACCGCTGCTTCTTGGAATGGAGCAACTTCCAACTTGTCGTTTTTATAGAGGTGACAAACAAACAATCGATAGTCGTCACCGAACATCGATGTTTTACAAAAATTAAAAATCATCGATGCATCGATAGTACCATCGATGTTTTCTCCACCTCTACTAAGGAACGTTTCGAACGTCGATATATTCATTTGGAAGAAGTTCGAAATAAATAAGTGCATGCGTGGGTTCAATAAGTCCCCTTTAATTGTTCAGAGTATATTTTATTTATCTTCAATTGATTTGCAGTGATGAATTGTTATCAACCAAGAGGGACTTTAGCGCGTGCAGTTTTTGAAAAATTCCACAATGACCAGTGTCTGGAAGATTTTGACACAAAATTGGTAGGTGCTTAGGCACTTTTACAATCAAACGACTGAATGTGAAAAATTCAATTTTGCAAAATGTTTTTGCCTTTTCTTACTCGTCAGAAAAAAATAAAAGAAGAAACATGTTTAAAGAAAAATTATAAAAACTGCTCCTAGGTCTACAGTGAAACTACGTGCTTTTGTATCATGGCTTGTGTTACACAATTTGAATCATAGCTTGTGCTACACAATTCGAATCATTGTAAAAGACGAATGATTTTAGAAGTGAATATTGTAAGAACAGGAACAAGTGCAGTATAGCGTACCCTCAGAAACGGCAAACAAGGAGCTTTTTGCGAATCTAATGGGAACAAGTGTAGAATAGCGTACCCTCGTAAAAAAATGAAAATTTTGCTGTATAGAGCTGGTTTTTGTGAATGTAACAAACTACAAATTTTGCCTGGGAAACGCCTACAAAAGGCGTGGCACGGGGTCAAATTTCAAAACTTTTATCAAAATAGTCAATTTTCAATCGATTTATACGATATGGGTATCAAACGAAAGGTCCGTTTCATACCTTAATTTTGATGTACCACATTCAGCCCTATCGGCAATCTCGGGGGAAAATTTTTTCCATGGAAATATTTCTCTTCCCCCGAAGGGAGTTACTCTATCGTGAATTTTCATCGGAAAATGTTTCCAATCGAAAAAAATGCTACCAAGTTCTGAGAAAAATTTCAGCTTTCGGAACTCATATTTTGACAGTCAACGTAAACAATTATTTAAGTAAAATTGCAAAAATGTTCCGAGCAGTATTTATTATAGCGGCTGAAGAGGAAATCTCAGCGGAAAAAAGAAGTGAGATTAGTGCGAAGGAATATACGAGACAAATCCAATCCTTTGGAACTACCATCTACGCTGTACGTATTAACATCTAAAATTTCAGAACAAATATGCTATTTGATTATTTGCTTTAGATTTGTAAAATACTTTCGCGTCAACAAACCCGAATTAAAATATTTGCTGGAAGTGCTCACAGAACCTTTGCCGCCAACACGAAAAAATTTTGCTGTAACGCCAACTATAAAGTTATGCGCTTCGTTACGGTTCTTCGCTGAAGGCAGCTACCAAACTAGAGTTGGCAAATACTTCGACATTGGGTTGGCGCAATCTTCATTTTCAGAAGTGCTTTCCGAAGTGTTGAGCGTTTTAGAGCGCAAATTATGCCCGAAATGGATACAAATGCAAAAGACCGCAGAGGAAAAAAGTGCCACTAAATTGCACTTTATCAACAAATTTAAAATCCCAGCGGTGCTGGGCTGTATTGACGGAACGCACATTCGGATCATCGGTCCTCCGGAAGATAAGCATTTGTACTATAACCGGAAAGTGTTTTATAGTTGCAGTAAAATTAAAATAAATTTGAAATTAAACTTAAATTTTTCGGTATAACATTTCTTTCCCGCACAATTTGTTGATGGAAATTACAGTGAAAAAATGAGCGACTTTTCCATCGGAATGCCTTTCACGATAGCAAAATTTCCTCCGGAATTTTTCGAACATGCTTCACGATTCCCAATTTCGGAGGAAGAGAAAAATTCCAATGAAATTTTTGTTCGCGATCGGGCTGATTATATACTTTATATGTACGAGTAAAAAAATTATAAGAAAAAAATATTTTTTTTATATAAAATTTACAAAACCCGATTTTTTTCCCGAAAAAATTGGTTTTTAACCCTCTACTGCCCCATACGGCCTTAAGGCACGGTCCACAAAAACCTAGAAAAGTCCACATAAATAATAATTTTTTTTAATGAAATTTTTAGGGCATGTTTTAGATAAATTAAGTTGTCATTTCTTTAATGTTGCACGGCTGTAAGCATCACATGTTTCCCAATATTATCAGTTGAAAGTTGAACTTCGTGGAAATTAGTAGAAATACTTATTTCGTGAAAAGTAAAGAAAAGAAGAAATTATTAAAAATACTTTTCGTTAAAATATTAAAACAAGAAAATTATGAGTGAGTAAATTGTAATGTAATTTATTGATTTCAAGTATTTTATAGAGAAAAAAAAGGATTTACAGTAACTTTTTCGGCTTGGGAAAGCAGACTGCCTTTAGGCAGCATCAGGCACCAAAGCGAAAAAGCACCCAAAAAAAAAAACACAAAATAATATACTCATAAATAAAATACTTGCATATTCAGCTATAAAAATTAAAGCAAATCCTCCACTTCTGTATTCTACATTAAACCCGGACACTAATTCAGATTCACCTTCAGCAAAATCAAAAGGAGTTCGATTAGTCTCAGCTAAACAAATTATTAACCAAACTAAAGCTAAAGGAAACAAAATAAAGAAAAATCAAACATAACTGTGATAATAATAAAATCCTACAATATTGTATCCACCAATTAAAAATATAAAACAAAGTAAAACCAAGGCTATTCTGACTTCATAAGAAATTGTTTGAGCAACAGCTTGTAAACCCCCTAACAAAGCATAATTTGAATTAGAAGACCACCCAGCTACCATAACAGTATAAACCCCTAAACTAGTACAACATAAAAAAATAGTAACCCTAAATTAAAAGAAAATAACTTTACAAATTAGGGTACACATAGTCAAACTACCAAAGAAAAAATAAGGAAAAAAATAGGAGAAAAATAATAAGAAATATAATTAGACAACAAGGGATAAGTTTGTTCCCTAGTAAATAGTTTAATTGCATCACAAAAAGGTTGAGGGATCCCCATTAAACCCACTTTATTTGGTCCCTTACGAATTTGAATATAACCAAGAACCTTACGCTCTAGTAAAGTAAGAAAGGCAACTCTAACAAGAACACAAATAACTAAAATTAAACTACCCACAAAAAATAAAACTAATTCTATAAAAATCAAGTACTATTTGTAATATAAATTACATACATAAATTCTAAATTTATTGCACTAATCTGCCAAAATAGTAATTAATCATATTCTTAACAAAAAATTAAATAATTCTAATATTTGGTCCTTTCGTACTAAAATATTATACCTTATTAAAGATAGAAACCAACCTGGCTTACGCCGGTCTGAACTCAGATCATGTAAGATTTTAAAAGTCGAACAGACTCAAAATTTAAGCGGCTACACCTAAAATTATATCTTAATCCAACATCGAGGTCGCAATCTTTTTTATCGATATGAACTCTCCAAAAAAATTACGCTGTTGTCCCTAAAGTAACTTAAACTTATAATCGCTAATAACGGATCAAATATTCATAAATTAATGTTATAAAAAATTAAAAGTTATTTAAATTTTAATATCACCCCAATAAAATATTTTAAATTATAAAAATAAAATAAATCCAAAAAATTTAAACAAAATAAAATATAAAGATTTATAGGGTCTTCTCGTCTTTTAAAAAAATTTTAGCTTTTTGACTAAAATATAAAATTCTATCAAAAATTTAAATGAAACAGTTTATACCTCGTCCAACCATTCATACCAGCCTCCAATTAAAAGACTAATGATTATGCTACCTTTGCACAGTTAGTATACTGCGGCCATTCAATTTATTCATTGGGCAGGTCAGACTTTAAAAATAACTCAAAAAGACATGTTTTTGTTAAACAGGCGGGCATACAATTTTGCCGAATTCTTTACATAAACTTTCCCTATATAATTAAACGTACAATAAATATATACTAATTCATTATTACTAATCATTATTACTTAATTTAAAAAATTAAAATTAAAACTTTTATAGATAATTAAAGCTAAATAAATAATAAAATAATTTATAACAAACTTAAAAATGGTTGCAAATTCTATACATACTACTGTGTACAAAGAATACCCGGAATTTGTTTATAATTCAAAAAATCTTTATTTATTCTTCCAAATCAATTTCATCGCCTTCAAAGTAGTCCCCCCCGATGCAATGCACTTATGCCAACGGACTTTCCAATCTTCGAAGCATGCCAAATAGTCACCTTCCGGTATGGCCTTCAATGCGCGCGGCGATTCACGTTGAATCTCTTCAATCGATTCAAAACGGTGTCCTCGAAGTGGTCTTTTGAGTTTGGAGAATAGCCAGAAGTCACAAGGAGCTAAATCAGGCGAATACGGTGGCTGTGGAACGATATGAGTTGGCGAAATGCTCACGAAGAACCAATGCCGTGTGAGATGGTGCATTATCGTGATGCAAAAACCAAGAGTTGTCTCTCCATAAATCCGGCCTCTTTTTGCGAATAGCTTCACGCAAACGGCGCATAACGCTCAAGTAATATTCCTTGTTGACAGTTTGGCCCGGCGGAAGGAACTCATAATGCACAACACCACGATAATCGAAGATCCGGGTATTCTTTGTACACAGTAGTACATCTCATAAAATAATTATTAACTTTTAATAATTTTTTCCAAAGCTTATCCCCTGGAAAATTATAATTAAAAAATTTTTTACTTAATATAAATAAACAAAAAATTTAAAATTACTAAATTTATTTTAATTTTTTTTATTTTATTTAAATTTATTTCTAAAAGAACTAGATACCTTTATAAACGAATAACATTTCATTCCAAATAATTTATTCAAAATGATTTTGATACATCAACTTTAATAAATTATTAACTCTTATAAAATCGACAAAAATAAATAATGATTGTTTACTTAAAATAAAAATGTTTCAAAATATTTTAATATTCACTCACGTTACTAATCAACTATAATAAAATCTATTTATTCATTAAAAATGACTTAAACAATCAATTTTATAATTATTTTTAATAATTTAAACAATCAAAAAAATATTAATAAATAAAATCTAATCAATTTATATTGATTTGCACAAAAATCGTTTCAATGTAAATGAAATGCTTTACTTAATAAGCTTTAAATTGTCATTCTAGATACACCTTCCGGTACATATACTATGTTACGACTTATATTTTATATAATAAGAGCGACGGGCGATGTGTGCATATTTTAGAGCTAAAATCAAATTAATAATCTATTTAATTTTACTATCAAATCCACCTTCATTAAACATTTCACATTTAATTCCGTTTAAATAAATTTATTGTAACTCATCTCTACTTAAATATTAGCTACACCTTGATCTGATATATATTATGATAAAAAATCTAGAAAATTATTATTCTAATAAAATATTCTAATAACGACGGTATACAAACTGAAAAACAAACTTAAGTGAGGTCCATCGTGGATTATCGATTACAGGACAAGTTCCTCTGAATAGACTAAAATACCGCCAAATCTTTTAAGTTTCATGAACATAACTATTACTACCTTAGTAAATCAATTACATTTTAAATAATAGGGTATCTAATCCTAGTTTTATATTAAAATTTACAAGCTTCAATTAACTAAGTACAAAAACTTAATGAATTTAAAATTTCACCTAATAAATTCAATTTTATTTTATAAACAAAAATTTAACTTCTACCGAAACAAATTTATTTGTATCATAAGTATAACCGCGGCTGCTGGCACAAATTTAGCCAATACTAAATAAAATTACTATTTCTAAATTCCTTTAATTAATAATACTAATTACTGCGGCTCCAATAAAAACTATTTATGATTCAAATAAATAATAATTCACGCTAAAACTTTCATATAAAATAATCTAATAACAAACTTTAAAGCCAAGATAAAACTTTATAAATAAAATAAGATAAAAATAAAAAATTAAAAGAACTTTAATAAAATATAAATAAATAACTAAAATAAATCAAAATTATAAAATAATTAATTAATATACCTCAATAACATTACTTTGTATGCATTTGGTCACTAAGGTACACTTGTATGTGGTTTCCGTTTTATAGATATCAATCGGCATTTAAAAAAAATTGTCGGTTTTATGGGACAAAGAAGTACAGGTTTAGAAAACTTGGATTTCGATGTTTTCGAAGAAACTGATGAAGAAAATTATGAAGAAACTGATGAAGAAACCGTTAATGAAGTGTTAGCTATGTTAGATTCAAAGTTCAAAGTAGGAAATTTAGTTAAAAGGAGACATTTTTCCTCTTTCATTTGATACCCATATCTTCATCATTGCACAACGGCAAATATTTAAAAAAATATTTGAAATATGTATGTCCTTAAAATTTTAAAGTCCTTTAAAAAGGACTTTGGGTCAGAAAATGAAAAGCTGACTACGCCAGGATATTATAAATGACCTCTAGTTTCACGTCTATATCAACATTTGGATGGGTCTCGGCAAAATGTTTTTTTTTGTCGCACGGTGTAATAAATGTAAAGTTTGTGTTCACTCACTGCTTCATAACTTTGTCATTTTTCTTTCGATTCTGTTGATGTTAGGCTTCATATTTGCTCAAATAATATATCTTTCATCTTAGATTTTAAAACTAGAGCAGATAATTTATTTTATCCATAAAAAAAATTTAATATTGAAAATGGTCGAAAAATTCACTTTTTTACAACTTTCACCGTCAGTAACTTCACGGTTTCACGCCCACACAGAAGCAAATTTTTGTATTTTAAAAATTTTCCCTTATATGATTCTAAAACTACATGGTTAACAATTTTTGGACTTAAAAAAAATTGGGGCAGTAGAGGGTTAAGGTACACACAATTTTGCACTATATTATAGCGTGTAGAATTCTCTTTTCAATGAAATATAAAAACATATACAGTGTAATCTGGGTGGAGTGAACCCCCGATGGTACGAATACCCCGATAGAGTGAACATACAAATTTTTACATTGAGTACTCTATAGAGTGAACAATTTTAAATCTCTTTAGAGTGAACACAATTTAAAATAAATTACTTCAAAATTTAAAATAAATTACTTCAAAATTCAAAACTGTAACGACAAATTCAATCACAAAAAAGGGAATCACCGATGTAGGAAATCAGGTGTTTGCTCACATGTGTTTGTCAAAAAATTACACTTTTTATTGTAGACCGCATCTGCGTGGTTTTGTTTGACGTGCGCGAATATTAAACGTTTTTGTGTCTATACCAAAGGCTTAACTATTATACGTTTTTTAAGAAAATAATTGCAATGTAAGTATTGCAATGCAACATAAATTTAATTTGTTGATTATAATTATTATTTGCGACAGTTAATTTTTACGTTGCGTAATAACTGTTATGAGAAACAAATTTTTTTTCCGTTCTCGATAGTTATTATTTTGGAATTTTTTTGTTTACGTTGCTTCATAATTTTTATTTATGACTTTTTTATTTACGTTACCGATAACTATAAATTGAGTATAAATTGATTTTTAATTGTTTAGTTGTTGGTGGAAATTAGGTTTCTGCAGTTAATTTGCGTATGTCAATTTGAAACAATTAAAAATCAACTCATATCCAAAATGCAGTAATTCAATGTAAACATTTTTTTTCCAAATAACAGTTAGGCAACGTAAATTAAAAAAGTCATAAATAAAAGTTATGAAGCAATGTAAAAAACAAAAATCCCAAAATAATAATTATTGACAACGAAAAATATACTTGTTACTTATAAGAGTTATAATGCAACTCAAAAATATTTATTACATGATAATAGTTATAGGCGACGTAAAAAATTTCTTATTGGGAATAATTATTATAAAGCAATAATTATAGACATTTTTTAAATTAGGGAAATTTTTGTATTCCCAAAAATATGGATAATAATTATTTTAGGTCTCTGGTCTATACTTTTGAAGTGATAACTGTTTAAGCAAATATGGAGTAAAAAAAGCGAAAGTACTTATCTTTAAAAGAAGAGTGCAATATTGTGGAAACAAAATCGGAAAAGAAGTTGATGTTACTATTTTGGCGAAACAATAATAAAAATAAGAAAACAATTTCGAAAGTTACTGCCAACCAGAATTTCGGGCTGTTGAAGAGAAAAACTCTTAAAAAAGAGTCTTATTTTGGAAGATGCTATCCGAAAGAACTTATGAAACCAGTGCAGAAAAAACGGCTCCAGGCAGGAAATTAGAAAAAGCCAGTTACATTTCTTGCGTCCGCAAACACAAATGGACAAAATCTTTCAAATCTTTCAACATTCCGGTGGACTATCGACTCTCAAAAAATGCATGGATGGCAGCAGAAATTTTTAAAGAATGGTTCCATAACTGTTTTGTTCCATAGGTAAGATATATACTCGTAAGTACTTAAGGGTGAACAGAAAAACTTAATCTGGATACAGTGAACAATCTGGATTCTATGAACTGGCCTTGCATTAATTAGTTCACTCCACCCAGATTACACTGTATATTTTTTTTCAATGCGTGTTTTAATTTTTTCTAAGTCGACTCTTGGTCCCAAAAAATTTCCTAATCCCCGTAATTTTCAGGCAATGAAGGCTGAAGGGGGTTGTACAAAGTACCTGCCATATTAAAAAAGATTTGAAAAGATCTAGATTTCTAGCTTTGCATTATTTTGAAAGCTTAAATTTCGCCAATAGCCATTAAAACCTTTTTTGCTTTTATGGTATTGTGGCATTGAATATTTTGCGTGACACCACAAGCCTTCAATTGAATTTGTGTGTGGTTATTTTTTTTGCATTATATGGAGGGTGGTAGTAAACTGCAGTTTTTCTGTATTCAAATACCTTTTGTGTGGCCGGGCTTAAAAAAATAACCCTCATGGGAGTAACTAGGGCATCAGGTTCAGTAAAGTGCTTACAGTACTTTTTGTATTCAAATCTTATGATTGCAAAAGAAAGCGCCTAAGCATTAACCCTCAGAAGCGCCATTTCAATTTTGCAAACAGATGCTTTTAACTCAATTTAAATATAAAAACAAAAACACAAAAAGTTCAAATGTTCTATATTTCATTGTAAAGGGAATTCCGTAGAGAATATATGGTAACAAATTTATTATATCTTTATTATGGGTTTTTCGAGAAAAAAATCTAGTTTTGTAAATTTTATATAAAAAAATATACATATATATATGCTTATAGTTTTTTACTCGTACATATAAAGTATATAATGTGGTTCATCAAAATAAAGGTATGAAAAAGACCTTTCGTTTTATACCCATGTCGTATAAATCGATTGAAAATTGACTGAGTTATTTTGATAAAAGTTTTGAACTTTGACCCCGTGCCACGCCTTTTGTAGGCGTTTCCCAGGCAAAATTTTTAGTTTGTTAGATTCAGGAGCCAAACTTCTTTGTAAAAGGAGACTTATTTATTTTTCAGCAGGGTACGCTATACTGCATTTAAGCCAAAAACCGTAATAAAGATTAATAAATTTGTTACCATATATATATTCCTTACGGAATTCCCTTTAGAATGAAATATAGATCATTTGAACTTTTTTATTTTTGCTTTTATATTTAAATTGAGTTAAAAGCATCTGTTTGCAATATTGAAATTGCGCTTATGAAGGTTAATGCTTAAGCGCTTTCTTAAGTAAAGAGGATTTTACAAAGTACTTGCCATATTAAAAATCGTTTTTAAAAGATCTTGTTTTCGTTTCCCGTCCAACGGTATTTTTCCATTAGACAGAGGGTGGTAGTAAACGGCGGTTTTTCTATATTTAATACTTTTTTTGAGGACGTGCTTTAAAAAAATAACCCTTATGGGAGTAATTAGGGCATCGGAATCAGTAAAGTGCTTACAGTATTTTTTTATTCGAAACCATGGTGTGCGTTCGCTCGCTCCTAAGCAATAACCTTTATCAACGTAATTTCTGCTTCACGGCCAAAAGTATTTCTGCATTCAAATACCTTTTGTGTGGCCGGCCTCACCCTAATGGGAGTTACTAGGGGATCAGGATCAGTAAAGTGCATATAGTAATTATGTATTCAAATCCTATGATTGCAAAAGATCGTGGCTAAGCAATAATCTTCATAAGCGCCATATGCCAATATTGCAAACGAATGCTTTTAACTCAGTATAAATTTAAATATAATGGTATATTTCCACCGGGCCTTAAGGCCAGCGCCTGGTTTAGACAGTGTGTTTTTGTTTATGTTTTTTTTCAAGGAAGGAGTAGATTGGTTGTCAAAAACTCTTTTGGTATAAATGTTTTATTGTTTGAACATGTAAAAAAAAAATTTTTTTGTCCGCTGTGTTAGAAAATGGCCGCCGTATCGCGGCGTGAAGTTGGGGTTTTCGTCAGATCTGAAAAAATCGAATGACATTCTGTTAAGAACTAATTTGTCTGTAAATTGAACCTAAATTGAGTGAAAAGTAATGAAAATTCCGGAAATGGTGGCATAAGTCGGAAAATGGTACTTTTTGGGTACGCTCACAATGAGCGTACTTTTTTTGTTTGTTTAACGAAGTGCCTCAAAATGGTCCAGTTTACGCGAACCCATCTGAAGAGTGTGTGTGCCAATTTTTATTAAATTCGATTCATAAGTTTACGAGTAATGATGTGAACCGATGGAAAAACACTAACTTTTCAGGAAACGAGTTTAAAGTTTCGGAGGCGGAGGAGTTGTAGGCGGAGCTTTGTTCCTGAATTTGGACGTGAAGGAGTTCGAGTAGAGACAAAATATTTTAGGACATAATTCCAAACATATTAACCCTTATTCTCATACCCAAACTTACTAACGTCGTTTGGCACCCGGGTACCCATTTCATGAAATTTTTAAGTTTTCAATATAGAAAACAAAATTTTTTAAATATATGATTTGTTCGCTTTTCACCTAAATAACGAGGATCCGGAAGGTAAAAAAAAAATTTTCATTATTTGTCAGTTTTTTTCACGAAAATACATCGCAGTGGGTACCCGGGTACCCGGGTATGAGAATAAGGGTTAAACTATCATATTCTGGAAAAAAAAATTTTCAAAAATTTCAAATTTCTAAACCAGGCGCTGGCCTTAAATGCATTTAACATTGCATTTAAATGCTCAAAATCCCATGCAATTGTTGTTGTAGCAAAGTGCGTAAACTCACTTTCAAAACTGAGTTAACTCAGTTTTGCCATTTACAGACGTCTAACAGAAAATTTTATTTTAACCCTTTCCGGCCAATTGAATCATATCTGGAGATACAATTTTTTCCTTCAAAATATTGACTCTCATTGAACATTTTAGCAATAGAATAAAAATAAATATCAAAAAATCATTCAGGTTGAGAATTACAGCTCAATCAATTTTGTACGATATATCGTACAATGGTCCGCAAAGGAGTGAAAATTGCATGAAATTTTGGTTTCGTTTTTTTTTAAGTTTTATGAACAATTCATTGATATTTTTGATAGAAAACATAAATTATAACAACATAAAATCAAAACGTGATTTCATTTTGATCGAAACTTAAATTATATATATATAAAAATGGATTCACATTTATTCGGCCTTATATAACCGTTGTTGTTGTTGCAAAGCCCTTTTCCTCTCAATAAAACACATCAATTAAAATTCATACAGTTTTACAGAAAGATACTGAATATAGCCTATTCCTATTATCGTAGTGGGAGTGGCAAGTTCGCATGTCTAACCTTACATAGCCTGTGTCTGCCTAGTAAAACAGAATCTCGTCTAGGAATTCTTAGTTTTGATCGAAAATTGCGGAATAGTCGAATTTTATTAGTCACGTGGTTTACAGATGGGCGTGGCAGGCGAAAAAACGCAAAAATTCTGTTACCAAACCCATAACTTAAAACAAATGCAAACACAACTTGCAACCTTTCTCTTCCATTTGTACAATATATCGTACAAAGCTTTGCAACCCTTGTGGTCATTTGTACGATATATCGTAAAATTTTTTTAAGGACTCGGGACAAATATGTAGACGCAAAAAATGTTAAATTTATTAAGTTTTATAAATCAACTTAGATTCAAACTTTGAAGTTGTTTAGCTTTTTGCTACCAAAAAGTATTATTTATTTAAAAATTCCTCCGCAGAAGCACCGTAATTTGCTGGATTTTAAAATTCTTGCAAAAAACTGCTTACAAAACGCACTCATATTGTGTAGCCACGGCAACAATGATTTATATTTTTAAACAGAATGATACAACACAGCCTCCTTAATAAAAATTAAAAAGCCGTTCCATAAAAAAATGCGTTCGCTGTCAAATAAAAATCTTCGAAAAAATTGTACGATATATCGTACAAATTTCCGGAAAGGGTTAAAAGCGGGAGCAATACTCACAAATGTACAAATTTTGATAGCATGCTTTAAGGCGCTGCAAGAGCCGTACGACACAACTTCTATTATTTTCCAATAATAAATGCTGGAAAAGAAAATAAAAAAGTGGAAATTTCATGAACCCTCTTGACATTAAAAATTCAGACAGGTCTGGTATCAATCAGCTGACAACTTTCACAAATAAAATAAATATTGACAAATGAAATCAGTTTTCACAAATATGAAAACGCAGACATTCCTAGACTGTTGAGAAGGAAAGCGGTGTCGTTTTTATGCAGAAGAGGGGCTACAAGAAACCACACATACGTATACAAGGAGATGGCGGCGATGGGTATAGCTGTGACTGCCCAGAAATAAATGCAGCATTTGACTTGACCAAATGAAAATGTAAACAAAAACCAGCTGACTCAGTTTCGGTGGAAACGCTTGACAGTTCTCAAGCTTAACAGAGCCCTTAAATGCATTTAAGCGCTCGGTGGAAATACAGTATAAAAGCAAAAATACAAAAATTTTAAATGTTTTAAATTTCATTGTAAAGGAAATTCCACAGGCTATAATATGGCAACAAGTTTTTAAAAATTTTATGTAAAAAAATATTTCTCGCATAAAACTTCTTATTTGTACATATTACATAACTAATGTTGATACCAAAAAAAGCTATGGAACAGGGCCTTCGTTTGATACCCATATCGTGTAAATCGATTTAGGATTGATTTGAGATATTTTGATGTCAACTTTGACCCCGAGCCACGCCTTTTGTGGGCGTTTCCCAGGCAAAATTTGTAGTTCGTAAGATTCAGGAGCCCAACCTCTTTGTAAGAGCATACTTTTTTATTTTTTACACGAGGGTTCGCTGTACTGAACTTAAGCCTAAGAGCATATTGTAACGATAAGACAGTTTGTCGCTGTGCAAAGCAACCCTGTCGCTACGCGCCGTGCTATAATTCAATCTGGCAACGACGGCCGCGACAATGATGGCAACTTTTAGTCCAATCTGGCAATGATGGTCGCGATCATCATGGAAACCTTTAGTCCACTCTGGAATGTGCGAGAACGATCTGCGCGATGGCCGGACAGGTATAAAAGGCAGCCGGGTGCGGCGCAGCGAGTCAGTCTTGGTTTGACTAGTGAAGGTGCCACACGGAATAATTAAGCGAATAATTAAGTGCAAAGACAAATTAAGTGTAAAGTGTGAAATTTGTGAAATAAAGTGACTGTTGGTTTTCATTGACTGCGTTTGAGAAATTTAGTGTGTTTTTATTTATATTGCGCAATCCAGAGATACGTACTAGCCCACTAGAACTAGTATTTCGTAACATTTGGTGTCAGAAGTGGGATTGTGCTACTGAATAAATAAAGAAAAAAAAATTAAATAAAATTGCAAAAACGCAGACATGGTTAAACTCGAGCTGCTGAAAGTAGCCCAGCTGAAGAAGGAGCTGGCTGCCTGGAATTTGCCGACTGCTGGCGGAAAGGTGGAGTTGCAGCTGCGCTTGCGAGAGGCGTGTGAATCACGAGGCATTGATTGGGCTGCGCACGAGTTCGGAACGCAGGAGCTAGAGGCGTCGGGCAAAGTGGAGGAATCGCCTGCGGGTGCTGCGTCGATGCAAAGTACGGCTGCAGCGGCTGCGCCACCACAAGCAATGGACATGAGCCAGCTAATGGTTGCAATGAAAGGCATGTTCGAGACTTCCAACCGTGAAAATCGCGAAATGGCAGCGAAACTGGAAACTACGAATCGAGAAATGGCAGCGAAATTGGAAACTACGAATCGGGAAATGGCAGAGCGAATGGAAAACAAGCTTCAGGAAAATTCTGCGCGCTGGGAGCAGAAAGTGGAAGAAATCGCCAACCAGCTAAATGTGAAGGTGGAGCACCTGGGAACTCGAGTGGAACACTTGGATAAACGAGTCGACGATCTTGATGATTCCCTGAACAAACGAGTTGATAGTCTGGAGGACTCGATGAACAGAAAAATGGACGAGCGGCTTAGGGAGGTACAGCCGCGAGAATGGTTGCCGCCGGTTCCGGAAAGTGTTGCCACCCGAGCAGAAGTGCCTACTTATGATGGGACTACGCCGTTCGATACATTCAAGCTACAATTCGACCTGGCTGCTCTGGAAAATCAGTGGACCGATGTAAGGAAAGGTCGGAGATTGGCGCTGGCTCTAAAAGGTGCTGCGGCTGAGGTAATAAAATCAGTTCCAGAATGTTTAAGAAGTGAGTACGAGACCGTCATAAGGGCGTTGGCAGCGAAGTACAGCGACGAGCACAACAGAACGCTGTACTACTGTGAGCTGAAGAACCGCAGGCAAAGAGCCAACGAGGCGCTGCAGACATATGCAGCAGACATTGAGCGGCTCGCACAGTTGTGCTACCCAAAATTCGGCGCTGAGGATCTCGAGAGGATGAAGATCGAGGCGTTTATTGAAGGTCTTCATGATCCGGAAACACGTCGCAGTGCGTTGATGATGGGCAAGCCGACATTTAAGGAGACGGTGACCAGCGCGATGACATATGAGGCGACATGGATCGGGGCCACTCGGTATGCACCTGCAAGGATACGCCAAATCCAGCCAGACAGCGACATTCCGATCCAGGCCATAAGCTCTGAGACACCGGGCAGGCCACGGGTGGTCTCCACTAAAGTTGTTTGCTGGGTATGTGGCAAGCAGGGTCACATATCACGAGACTGCCGCCAACGAAAGAGGCGTTCCCGTTCTCGATCTCAATCGCCTGAAGCGAGGAATACTGACAGTCGAGGCTCAGCCAACAAGCGCAGGGCTGAGGACGAGGAGCCGTTAAACTAAAAAGGGTCAGCCCAAAGGGGCGTGAGCTGATCCCCACAACCTGCTGCCCCACCGTCCTTGTCTCGCAGTTGAAACGACAACCCAGCAGCTGGACGATTGAGGGAAAGATAGATGGAAAGTTGTTCGTGTTGACACTGGATACTGGAGCGTCATATTCGATCATAAAAAGGAAGCGTCTGAAGAACTAGGAACCACTGCATGGCATACAGCTGAGGACTGCGACTGGCGAGCGTGCGCCGGTAAGAGGGAAAGTAACAAAAACAATTGCTATCGGCACCAGCAGCCTGGAGCATGAGTTCATCGTCGCGGATATAATGGACGACGTGATTATCGGCGTGGATTTCATGATTAGGCACGGTTTTACGCTGGACCTGAAAGAAAATGTGCTGAGGTATGCCAATGTTGAATTTCCCCTGCACACCGGCTATGAGCGAAGCGTGGCGGTAAGGAAAGTTGTCTCGTGTCAACTCCGGAGGATACCAGCGAATTCCGAGGCGGTTGTGTGGGCAAAGGTGGACGAGGACGATGGGACAAGTCGGCTGTGGGTCGTAGAAGCACCGAAACAAGGACACGACAACATCATCATCGGACGTACATTAGTGGAACCTAAGAATGGCAGAATACCAGTCAGAATACTGAACCCCCTGAATGCACCCAGATATGTCGGGAAAGATGAGGTAATTGGCGAGTGCCCACCCGGAGGAAATAAGAAGAGCGGTTTTAACATGGACGTCATACCGCAGGAGAATCAGTGGAACAGCGAATTGACGGCCAATCAGAAACAGAAGGCGAGGTCACTCCTGCAGCACTATGGGTCAATATTTGCGGCAGAAGCAGGCGGAAGAACAGCCATAGTGAAGCACAACATCGACACCGGAAGCGCAAAACCGATCCGCCAACCGCCAAGACGAGTTCCTCTGGCCAAGAGGGAGGAGGTCACAAAGTTGATCGAAAACATGCGGAAAGAAAAGGTCATAGAGCCTTCTTCGGGCCCCTGGTGCTCGCCGGTCGTGCTGGTCAAGAAAAAGGATGGCAGTACCCGGTTTTGTGTGGACTATCGGAAACTCAATGATGTGACCAAGAAGGACAGTTATCCACTACCTCGGATCGATGACACCCTGGACACACTGTCAGGCACGCAGTGGTTCTCCACGCTCGACTTACGCAGCGGCTATTGGCAGGTAGAGCTTGCAGACAAGGACAAGGAGAAAACGGCTTTCAGTGTTGGCGATGGTTTGTGGCAGTTCACCGTCATGCCGTTTGGACTCTGCAACGCACCAGCAACATTCGAGCGGCTAATGGAACGCGTGCTAAAGGGGCTGCATTGGCGGACGTGCCTGGTGTACCTCGACGACATAATCGTGATGGGTAAAAGCTTCGACGACCACCTGGGAAAGCTAAAGGAGGTATTCGAGCGGATACAAAAAGCCGGGCTTAAACTCAACCCAAAGAAGTGCTCGCTGTTCCAAAAAGAGGTCAAGTATCTGGGTCATACGGTTTCCGCCCTCGGAGTACATACGGATGAAGGCAAAATCACGGCGGTGAAGGAGTGGCCCCGGCCACGCAATCTACACGAACTCCGCAGTTTCCTGGGCCTGTGCACATACTACCGCCGATTTGTTCCGGGATTCGCGAACATAGCCAGCAGCTTGCACAAACTGACGAAAAAGAGCCAAGCTTTCGAGTGGAACGAAGAGCAGGAGCAGGCTTTTGCATGTCTGAAGGAAAAACTGTGCACTGCTCCAATTCTGGCCTTCCCCGTGCCTGGAGAGATGTTTGTGCTGGATATGGATGCGAGCGGGCATAGTATTGGCGGTGTGCTATCACAGATAATAGACGGCCAAGAACAAGTGATAGCATACTACAGTAGGATTCTGTCGAAACCGGAACGCAACTACTGTGTGACACGGAGAGAACTGCTGGCGGTATTGGACTGCGTAAAACACTTCCACAAATATCTGTATGGACAAAGGTTTCGCCTGCGCACAGATCATGCGGCATTGAGATGGCTCCTGAACTTTAAGGATCCTGAAGGCCAATTGGCGCGGTGGATCGAGCGACTGCAGAGCTACGACTACACGATAGAGCATCGGAAGGGCAGTAGCCATGGCAATGCCGATGCCTTATCACGCCGTCCGTGCAAAGTCGAATGCAGGGCGTGCTCGCGAGCCGAAAGCAAGGAACAGATAGTGGACGTCCGGTTGGTGAGCGTTATGCCAGAGGAAGAGTGGTCTGCGGAGAGGCTACAAAAGGACCAGCGTGAGGATGCGGATCTTGCAAAAATCGTCGAAGGCAAAGAGCAAGGCGCACGTCCAGACTGGCAGGAGATGGCCGGTGAAAGCCCGATCGCCAAGGCTTACTGGGCACAGTGGAAAAGTCTGCGGCTGAAGGAAGGATGCCTGTACCGCGAATGGGAGAGCGCGGATGGACGGACCAGCAACTCCCTAATGGTAGTGCCGAAATGCAGAATCAACGAGGTCATCCAGGCATACCATAACGACTCCAGTGGAGGGCACCTAGGCATCACCAAAACCGTCGCCAAAATAAAAAGACGATTCTACTGGGTAGGATGTCAGGAGTCTGTAGCCGAGTGGATTAAGAGCTGCGACCGATGTTCAGCAGCGAAAGGGCCAACAAGAATGTCTCGAGGCCGCATGCAGCAGTACAACGTGGGAGCGCCCTTCGAGAGGATTGCTATGGACGTCGCCGGCCCATTCCCAACTAGTACTCAAGGCAACAAATATGTGCTGTTGGTAATGGATTACTTCAGCAAATGGCCCGAAGTGTACCCAATTCCTAACCAGGAGGCCACTACGATCTCGGAAAAGCTGGTAAACAACTGGGTAGCCAGGTTCGGAGTTCCGTTGGAGTTGCACTCAGATCAAGGCCGGAATTTCGAGTCTGCGGTATTCAAGGAAGTGTGTGAGCTGCTGGGGATAAAGAAAACGCGTACCACCCCTTTGCACCCACAGTCCGACGGCATGGTGGAACGCTTTAACCGGACACTGGAGGAATACCTGCGGAAAGTGGTAGGCAGGAATCAAAAGGATTGGGACACGCATATCCCCTTGTTCCTAATGGCGTATAGGTCAGCCCCGCACGACACGACATCACTCACTCCAGCCCGAGCAGTATTCGGCACAGAATTGCGGTTACCCGCTGACTTGAAGTTCGGGGTAGTCAGCACGACGGGAGGCGCTAAGACGGACTACGTGGCCAATAAGCGGGCGGAACTGGAGGAGATTCACCAGTTTATAAGGAGCCGCACCAAACTGGTCAGCGATAAGGCGAAAGCCAGATATGATCTACGGGCCAACTCAGCAGGGTTCCAAGAAGGCGATCTGGTAATGCTCTACAACCCGCAGCGGAGGAAAGGTTTGTCTCCGAAACTTCAAGCGTCATGGGAAGGACCTTACGAAGTCGTGACTAGGATAAACGACGTGGTATACAGGATTCAACGTTGCAGCAATAAAGGCGCTAAGCTGAAGGTAGTCCATTTGCAGCGCCTGGCGCCTTATCACAGCGGAACCTCGGCACTTGTTCGGGACGAACAAGTCTAAGTGGTGGGTAGTGTAACGATAAGACAGTTTGTCGCTGTGCAAAGCAACCCTGTCGCTACGCGCCGTGCTATAATTCAATCTGGCAACGACGGCCGCGACAATGATGGCAACTTTTAGTCCAATCTGGCAATGACGGTCGCGATCCATGGTTTCCATGATACCTTTAGTCCACTCCGGAATGTGCGAGAACGATCTGCGCGATGGCCGGACAGGTATAAAAGACAGCCGGGTGCGGCGCAGCGAGTCAGTCTTGGTTTGACTAGTGAAGGTGCCACACGGAGTAATTGAGCGAATACTTAAGTGTAAAGACAGTAAAGTGTAAACCTGTGAAATAAAGTGATTGTTGGTTTATTTTATTGACTGCGGTTGAGGAACTAAGTGTGTTTTATTTTCAAATTACGCAATCCAGAGATACGTATTAGCCCACTAAAACTCATATTCGTAACAATATGTACCATGCGGTCTCTCTTTTGCATGACAAAAAGAAAGACATTTTAAAGATTATTTGTCACAGGAAATCGTTGCAGTATTGGCAGCAGTACATCTAACATAAAAATTTTTTTAGTGTCTAGCATAGTAGCAAAGAATATGTACACTGGTGGCAATTTCCATAAACTCACTTTGAGCTGAGGTATGAAAAGTATGAAAAGAAAGGAGTAGAGGAGATGATTTAAAAAACAAATAAAGGTTGTAGTTTACACTTCCATAGTTTGCTGTAAGAAACGGCAGGTGTACCGTTATGCACTCTTTTATACGAGTTTGTGTGATCGTGCAAAACATTAAGAGCGACTAGCGTTTTTCAGAGTTGATATGACACTTCATATAAACTCAGCGATTTAAATTGATCAGTGAAATAAAAATATAAGTAATTTGAGGTAAGTTATGCCTTTATAAACTGATTTAGTCGATATTTGTACTATTAAAAAAGTAAAATATTTATTTTCTTCAGACCTGTGAAAATGCCAAGACGAAAGTAAAATAGGTACAGGGTTTTTCATTTCGAACCGAAAACTTTGACAGCCCTGCGTTCGACAACCGCAGCTGTCATCTTGCGTTGCATTGTGTTAATATTGTAGTTTAGTGTTTGCCATTTATGAAAATGGACCGATTTAGCATCGCTCAACGTGTAAACATAGTGAAAATTCACTACAAAAATGGTGAAAATTCACTTTTCGCGCACTAAGGAAGGATTTCGGACATCACGGAAGGCCTGTTTTGTCAACAATTTCGGATTTATTGGCGAAATTCGAACGAACTGGTTCTGTACAAGATGTACATAGGCCAATACGTAATCGCCCTGCTCGTTCGAACGAAAATATTGCTGCTGTAGCTGCCAGTGTTGAAGATGGCCCGAATTTATCGCTTCCCCGGCGTTCACAACAATTGGACATCTCCATCACCTGAATTTGGCGTATTTTGCATTTGGATTTGCATCTTCATCCATATAAAGTTCAGTTGGTGCCACACAACACGACCGAACATGACAGAATTGCGAACCAGGTTCGATGAACGCATAATTTCGCGTTTTGGTGATGCCAATTGGCCGTCAAGATCGTGCGATCTGAACCCTTTGGACTTTTTTCTTTGGGGCTACGCGAAAGACCAAGTCTATGCAGACAATCCGTAGACTCTGGAGCATTTGAGGGACAACATACGTGCAGTTCTTGGCGCCTTACAGCCTGCTATATGTAAAAAAGTCATCGAAAATTACCTAAAAAGAATCGAGGTATGCCAGGCTGCTCGTGGCGGTCATTTGAATGATGCCATATTCCATTACTAATGGCACAAACCAAATATTAATTTGATAATAAAGTTTCATCAAAATTCAAATTTTAATTGATTTTTTTTCTTTATTTACTTTTTCGGCTCATGATGAAAAACGCTATAGGTCTGAGACTCCAGTGTGTCATTATTTAAAATTATGCGAACTTTTCAATGAACTTTTTTTTTTAAACTTTTTCAATGACAAATATATTCAAGTTTTTGATTGGCCAGTTCGAATTCTTGACTTAAATTACATCGAGCACCTTTGGGTTCTTGCTCGGGCTGTTTACGCAAAAGAACGACAGTTTTATTCAAAGATTGACTTTAACCCTAATTCCCAGAAGTGAGCCTCACAGTCTCACTTAAGATTTCAAATGGTGATAGATCCTATACCAAAAGATTTTCGATTCCAATTTTATGTAATCCTCTAATGGAATGTTAGAATTATATTTCATTTATAAATTTAATTTTTTAGACAGTTTTTCTACTTTTTTTCTACGTAATTCCAGAAGTTAGCCTCAGGAGCTCATTTGAACAAAAACTCAAATTTACTCAGAATTCCTTGACTTTTTGTCAACCATATGGAAGAATATTTTTATTTTTCATGTTTAGATGCATTTTGATCGTGCCAAGTTCATAGTTTTTAAGCGTAGCACACATCTAGTCGGCATGGGATGAAGTCTACTAAAATTGTTGAAAATACTGCAATCTACGACATATTATGAAGAATTTATGCCTTGCCGAGGTTGATGCTAGTTCATACAGTTTATGTCTTCCAATCCCGATAAATATGTAATCAGAATATGGAAGTGCGACGGTGCTAATACTTCCTGAAATGTCATACACATGCAAAGACGGTAATCGAGGAGCTGTGGATCTTGCAAAAAGGGTGCAGAGGGTAAATAAACTTAAATAAAAACGTCTTTTAGTAGTAACTAGATTTGGAAAAATAAAATAAATTTAGTTTTTCAGTAGTTTAGCTCATATGAGCCTGGCAGTCTCACTTCTGGGTTTACGTTACTTTTAAAATTCTGGGAATTAGGGTTAAAAAAGCGATTAAATAGGTTGGGGCTTGCATACCGGCACAAACTCTGCAGAATCCTATTTTATTTGTGCCTAAAATATTTTAAACCGTAATGGGAAATCGAACAATAATTTTAAAAAACTATTTAGAGTACCTTGAGCTATGAAAACATTTTTTCTCTATTCAATTTTATATTGTTTTATGTACTGAGTTTATGTGAATTGCCACCTCAAATTGTTCCATTTTTATGAAAAAAAATAAATTGGCAGAACAGTTACTTAATTGCGATTTCTGCTTTTAGTTCTTATATACTATATTTTACAATAATATTTCAGTAAAACTATTTTAACTGAATAAATTTTTTAAAGAAAGTGTAACAAAATCCAAGCAGATTTAGGTGAGTTTATGGGAATTGCCACGAGTGTATAATAAGAACGCGCATGTGGGCACAAAAGTGTTTTCGACTGATGCGAGCGGGAAGAGCGAAGCGTAGGCATTTAAGCATGTTAAGTTCATAACATTTTCTGTTAGATTTGCGTAGGACAACCAGTGTGACCGCAGCCTTGTGAAAAAGAGACCTAAAATGTATCAATATGCATCACCTTTCTTTTTTTTTTAATATCAAAGTATCAATATGGAATAAACCTAATAATTTGAAAAAACACTTTCTAAATTCATTTAATATTTCTTCAAAACAAAAAAGTACACGTATCGAGGACATATCCAGTTTTACTTGGTACTAGTATAATAATAACATGTAGCAGTTCAACTCGGTACTAGTATGATAGCTCGGTGTGAATACCCCTATTGTTTATTACTTTTTAAGTAATATATTACCAGTAATATTATTACCAATATTTTGGAAGTAATACAACTTGTTTCTAATATATTACTTTGGTTTTCAAGTAATATGTAATATAACATTATTACTTTTCGAAGCCACTAATATGTAATATTAATATGTTACATTTTAAAGTAATATGTTTCAACACTGCTCTTGACAGTAGTACCAACTTACATTTACATTCAGAATACAAAGAAGGTTCGTTCAGTGAAAGACAATGAACTTTTGGATGTATGCTGCCACAGGTGTACAACATTTTTGTAATGCTTACAAATGTACAGAAAAGTATCAAAATTTGTACTGGATGAAAAAAAGAATTGTCCCTCCAAAATTCGTCGCAAAATGTATCACTTTTGATTCACTGGGATCAAAACGGTCACATTGAGGACAACAGCAAAAAGCAATGTTATTGTTCGCAACGGCTTCACTCGTGTACATTGAAATGGTGGTTGTTGTGACGTATGGATCGCTCAATCATTTTTTGCATGTTTATTGATCTCGTTTGTCGAAACGCAAGCGGAGAGCAAACAACGAACCAAAGCATCGTCATCGTCGTTTCAACGAAGATGATTCGGGATTCGTTAATGTTTTTTTTTGTTGTTTATTGTGTGCATCCTTTTTTGTATTGCCGATTGGTTTTGCTGCACAAATTGCTGTAATGTCACTATCAATCGAATCTTTGTGGTGTATGGCTTCTTGCTGTGCGCTTTGATTGATTTAAAAATTTGCAGATATTTACACGTGGTTGATCCCAATTTTAAATGTTTACAAATATTTTTACGTGGCGAGTTCCAAGTAAAATTATTTGTTTATATTGTGACATGGTTGATTACAATTTTGAAAAATATGGGAAGACTACGACTCAAAATTGGTAAAAACACTTGAAATCAAAAATAATTAGACACGTGTTTTTCATTTTTTGAAAATGTAAAGCTAACGGGGTAAGACACGGGTTTAAAGTTTGTATGGAAAAACATGATTTAATAGGTGGATTGACTTCAAATATGGTGAAAGCACTACAAATGAGAATAATTAGACAAGTATTTTATCATAAAAATCTGAAGGGTTCGACAAAGGGTAAAATAAACTTGATTTATTATATATTTATTATACGTATAAGAGTAGTGTAAATATTCGACACCTAAATGGTCCCACGGCGAATGCTGTGACCATAAAGTTACAATATTAGATTTTCTTATTTTACCACACCTACGAAAACATTGCGTGTGGGGTGTATAACAAGCAGGATTGAAGAATTGAATTGAAAATGGACAACAATTGCTTGCCAATAAAAACGTATGCATTTTAGAAAGTATAAATTAAAACAAAAGTAGCAACAGCAGTAGCAGTATTCCCGCCTACACGGCTCATCGCAAAAAAACAGTACACCACCGACTTTTTTTTCGTTTGTCAATAATATTAATGATACTCGCTCAAACAAGAAAAGCAGCGCTCATCGTCATGTTTATCAACTGGCACAGTGGCGCACATAGGATTTCATTTTGAGGGGTGCTTACGTCCACAACTGTCAAGACCATTTTTGCAAGGTCCAAATATTTGGGAGGGGTTTGAACCCAAAATCTTTCCCCCCTTGCGTGGGCCACTGAATTGGGGCAGCAGCAGTGAAAATACGAATGAGTACAGAAGCAACTTCTACTCATATGTTACGCTGAAGTTACAGAGAATTTAGCTGTTAGTAACAGAGGGTTCTGCTGTCAATAACAGAGGGTACTACCAGCAGTACCCGCCATAGAACGCGTTTGTTTGTATGAGATGCGCGTTTTATATTCATGTTCGTTGGTAGTAGCAGACAAGTAATGGAGTGTGGGCTGCACTTCAATGAATCACAGAGCGATTTGAGAGGTGTTGAGTAACAGAGAAACTCTTTGACAAAATGTTTGCCATGTTTTTTCTATTTATGAAGAAATATGAAGCCGTGCAAAAATCTGGCCTACTGTTTACTGTGATAAGTACTATGTGTAATCTATTGAAAATTTTCCTTTGTAGTGGTACAGTGTAAATACACAACTGCCGTCAGTGTTCCAATCGAAATTTGTGCCACTGTCTGAGCCAGACGCTGCAACGCTGCACTGGCTGGAGCATTCAAAAATTCTGTCAACAAATATTTGGTTACACTTGTGGCACTCCATAGCTCGTACCGTGTTACAGTTCTTTATGACTCAAACTGACATCAATGGATACCTCAAACGCGGTTCAATGTTTATTCTCTCAGAGCAACAGTTCAAAACGCTTTTGTTAGCTGGTGGCTTCAGTGTGAAAACGTATGATGTGGTAAAAGCCGGCATAAAGTTTATGTTATTTGCTAGATATTTTAATTTCGGTTTAACTATTTCTAGATAACGTTCCTGGACATAGGTGCGGGTGATGGAGAGATATCCGCACGATTGTTGAAGTCTCTTGAAGATATGCGTCCGAAGCAAAGTATTCAGGCATTTGCAACGGAAACAAGCTGGGTGATGCGCAAACGACTGAAAAAGCGCAACTTTAATGTATTGGAAAGCGTTAGTAAAGTGCGAAACGCTCAGCTAATATCATGCCTAAACGTTCTGGATCGCTGCAATGATCCCTTCGAGCTCTTGCAGGATGTTTATAGAACGCTGGCACCTGATGGTCGAGCCATTTTAGCACTGGTTTTGCCCTACTCGCACTATGTCGAAACGAACTCGTCACACTTGCCGTTGCGTCCACTCTTTTCACATTGGCCAGAAAGGAATAAAACACTAACATTTGAGGCGGAGGCTGTGGAGTTTTTCGAGTTATTAGAAAATTTTGGGTTTCATCTGGAGTCTTGGACCAAAGCACCTTACCTATGCGAAGGCGATTTGCGACAATCTTTTTATTGGTTGACTGACTTGGTTGTTGTATTATCAAAAAAACCTTTCGAAAATAAATTTTAAATTTTATGAAACTGTTTACTGTTTGTAGTAGAAATACTACAACTAAGGTCCAGTACATTAAAGTTATGTACGGCACTGCAGCTCAAACAGTACACAACCACATTCATTCCTTACAAGAAAAGAACTAATACTACGTAAAATCTGAGACGCGAAGTCAAATCACGCATTTTCCCGTACAAACTCAAATCTACAAAATCACTCATTTGAACAAAAGGAGGAAGTAAATGTGATAAAACATGACAAATTTTATCGAACGCATCACAAAATAAAGGCGCTTTTGCTTGTTTTTTTACGGTGCGAAATCATTACAAACGAAAATTATCAAAATTAAAAATTTGAATTAAAATTTTCGTTTATTTAAAAGTTGTAGAGTATTCTTAACATGTACGGTGTGTAATATATTTGTATTTAAATATTGCAGTGTGTAGCACATAGAGACAACAAAAAAACAACAAATTCTGTAGTCAGCAGCCAGAGAAGGGCTGCTCCATTGTATAACAACGAAGTTGTATTAAAATACAACACAGCATTTTGCTTTTAGTAAAATTTTATTCGAATGAAAATGCGACTGTGGTTGAATATTTTTTGAACTGAAAAATTTCAGACATCGAAATTGACGTCTTTTCAAATAATTTTGTTTTCTTTGAGCGGGAGAGTTTTTACTAGACTACTTCATTATTATACTATGAGCTACTCTATCAACTGATGCAAGAGGACATGAGCATTGAACCAGTGATAAAGTGATAGGAAACTGGCAGAGGAAGCGATTTTCAGACAATTTTTTGCATTTCACATACACAATCTGTGTGAGCTGTGAGCCCTGTTCTAGATACAGGGATGATTTTTCCAAGGAGTCAATGAAAACTCAAATAATGGCATTTTGAGGACATATTCAAAAATTGTTATAACATTTGTAATTAATAATATATTTTTATATTCATTTTTCTGCAAACGTATCTCAGAATAATAAATACAAATAAAATAAAGAAATAAAAATTCACCACAACTATAACCGTCACAAATGAAAATTGACCACCACAAAACCCTCAATCTTGAGTTTGTATAGGACAAAAGAATATGAAGTAATATAGAACGCGCATGTGGGCACAAAAGTGTTTTCGGCTGTTATGATGCGAGCGGGAAGAGCGAAGCAGGCATTTGAGCATGTTAAGTTCATAACATTTTCTGTTAAATTTTTGTAGGACAACAGCAAAAAGCAATGTTGTTCGCAACGGCTTCACTCGTGTACATTGAAATGGTGGTTGTTGTGGCGTAGTGATCGTTAATTTTTTGCATGCATGTTTATTGATCTTGTTTGTCGAAGCGCTATCACTTCGTTGCTATCACTTTATCACTGCATTGAACGTTTGACAATAGCTGTGTAGGGATAGGACGATACTTCAAAGTATCGATACTTACACGATACTTATACAAAACGCTTTTGTTAGCTGGTGGCTTCAGTGTGAAAACGTATGATGTGGTAAAAGCCGGCATAAAGTTTATGTTATTTGCTAGATATTTTAATTTCGGTTTAACTATTTCTAGATAACGTTCCTGGACATAGGTGCGGGTGATGGAGAGATATCCGCACGATTGTTGAAGTCTCTTGAAGATATGCGTCCGAAGCAAAGTATTCAGGCATTTGCAACGGAAACAAGCTGGGTGATGCGCAAACGACTGAAAAAGCGCAACTTTAATGTATTGGAAAGCGTTAGTAAAGTGCGAAACGCTCAGCTAATATCATGCCTAAACGTTCTGGATCGCTGCAATGATCCCTTCGAGCTCCTGCAGGATGTTTATAGAACGCTGGCACCTGATGGTCGAGCCATTTTAGCACTGGTTTTGCCCTACTCGCACTATGTCGAAACGAACTCGTCACACTTGCCGTTGCGTCCACTCTTTTCACATTGGCCAGAAAGGAATAAAACACTAACATTTGAGGCGGAGGCTGTGGAGTTTTTCGAGTTATTAGAAAATTTTGGGTTTCATCTGGAGTCTTGGACCAAAGCACCTTACCTATGCGAAGGCGATTTGCGACAATCTTTTTATTGGTTGACTGACTTGGTTGTTGTATTATCAAAAAAACCTTTCGAAAATAAATTTTAAATTTTATGAAACTGTTTACTGTTTGTAGTAGAAATACTACTACTAAGGTCCAGTACCTTAAAGTTATGTACGGCACTGCAGCTCAAACAGTACACAACCACATTCATTCCTTACAAGAAAAGATCTAATACTACGTAAAATCTGAGACGCGAAGTCAAATCACGCATTTTCCCGTACAAACTCAAAACTACAAAATCACTCATTTGAACAAAAGGAGGAAGTAAATGTGATAAAACATGACAAATTTTATCGAACGCATCACAAAATAAAGGCGCTTTTGCTTGTTTTTTTACGGTGCGAAATCATGACAAACGAAAATTATCAAAATTAAAAATTTGAATTAAAATTTTCGTTTATTTAAAAGTTGTAGAGTATTCTTAACATGTAAGGTGTGTAACATATTTGTATTTAAATATTGCAGTGTGTAGCACATAGAGACAACAAAAAAACAACAAATTCTGTAGTCAGCAGCCAGAGAAGGGCTGCTCCATTGTATAACAACGAAGTTGTATTAAAATACAACTCAGCATTTTGCTTTTAGTAAAATTTTATTCGAATGAAAATGCGACTGTGGTTGAATATTTTTTGAACTGAAAAATTTCAGACATCGAAATTGACGTCTTTTCAAAAAATTTTGTTTTCTTTGAGCGGGAGAGTTTTTACTAGACTACTTCATTATTATACTATGAGCTACTCTATCAACTGATGCAAGAGGACATGAGCATTGAACCAGTGATAAAGTGATAGGAAACTGGCAGAGGAAGCGATTTTCAGACAATTTCTTGCATTTCACATACACAATCTGTGTGAGCTGTGAGCCCTGTTCTAGATACAGGGATGATTTTTCCAAGGAGTCAATGAAAACTCAAATAATGGCATTTTGAGGACATATTCAAAAATTGTTATAACATTTGTAATTAATAATATATTTTTATATTCATTTTTCTGCAAACGTATCCCAGAATAATAAATACAAATAAAATAAAGAAATAAAAATTCACCACAACTATAACCGTCACAAATGAGAATTGACCACCACAAAACCCTCAATCTTGAGTTTGTATAGGACCAAAGAATATGAAGTAATATAGAACGCGCATGTGGGCACAAAAGTGTTTTCGGCTGTTATGATGCGAGCGGGAAGAGCGAAGCGTAGGCATTTGAGCATGTTAAGTTCATAACATTTTCTGTTAAATTTTTGTAGGACAACAGCAAAAAGCAATGTTGTTCGCAACGGCTTCACTCGTGTACATTGAAATGGTGGTTGTTGTGGCGTAGTGATCGTTAATTTTTTGCATGCATGTTTATTGATCTTGTTTGTCGAAGCGCTATCACTTCGTTGCTATCACTTTATCACTGCATTGAACGTTTGACACTAGCTGTGTAGGGATAGGACGATACTTCAAAGTATCGATACTTGTACTCATTTAAAAGTTCAGCTTTCGGCATCGTACCAAGTAAGTATCGAACAAAAAGTATATTACTCGGTATCGCAAGTAATTTTGGAATAAAACGCAACCTACAAGCATTTTCATGCTTGTAACGCCTTATTAAGAACACAAAGCTCAATAATAAAGGCTTATTTGAACCAAACAATTATATGTATAAACATAAATGCAGTATAGCGAACCCTCGTGGAAAAAATAAATAAGTATGCTCTTACATAGAGGTTTAGCTCCTGAATCTAACGAACCAAAAATTTTGCTTGGGAAACGCCCAATATGGTATCAACATAACTCAATCGATTTACACGATTTGGTTGATACCCATAGTCTTTCCAGGCCTTTTCCATACCTTTCTATTGGTATACAACATTAGATATATAGTATGTACAAATAAGAAGTTATAAGCAAACAATATTTCTTTTATATAAAAATTTAAAAAACGGATTTTTTTTTCGAAAACCCCCATTATTAAGTTATAATAAATTTCATACCATATTATGCCTGTGGAATTCCATTGCAATATATTGAAAGGGCACTTATGAAGATAATTGCTAAGGCGCGAACTATTACAATCAAAGGATTTGAATACGAAAATACTGTAAGCACTAACTAGTTACTCCTATGTAGTGTCCGACCGAATATTCGGTTTCGGCCGAAACCGAAACTTTCTGGAATATTTTTTACATTTTATTGTGTAGCGAGTGAACAGCTACTTAGTTAGTGCTGCCGAGCAGATATATAGTGAAAGGATGATGCACCTATGTAAATAAACTTTTTTAGAATATAATAATAAATTAATTTTGAATATTAGCGAGTAAGGTACGAAAGGGTGATTTTTTTATGTTTATGTTTTTGAAAAATGAATTAATTGTTTTTATTACTAAGTATTTATTTATAATATGTTATGTTTGTTTGTTCTTTATTTACTTAAAGTAAAATTCGTTTGTTGAAAAATGGTAATTTTGATGCTTGATGTGGTGATTTTTATTTCAACTAGAAAGTTTCGGTTTCGGCCGAATATTAAAAAAAAACCGAAACTCGGTTTCGGCCCAAAAAAGCGGTTTTGATCGGACCCTACTCCTATGCCTTAGATACTCCCATGAGGGTTATTTTTAGAAGCCCGGTCGAAGGCCGGCCCCAAACAAGGTATTTGAATACAGAAAAACTGCAGTTTACTACCACCCTCCTTGTAATGGAAAAATATAACCAACACAAATACAATTAAGGCTTGGCACGCAAAACATTCAATGCTACAATAAAGTAAAAAAGGTTTTAATGGCTATTTGGCGAAATTTAAGATTTTAAAATAATGTACAGCTCGAAATTAAGATATTTGTAAAACGTTTTTTAATGTGGCAGGTACTTTGTACAATCCCCTTCAGCCCTCATTGCCCAAAAGTGACAGCGAAGGTAAATACGAAAAGCTTTGGTCGAATTAGAAAAAATTAAAAAAATATGTTCATAAAAAACAAAAGTATAAATTTTTTATATTTTATTATAAAGGGAATTCCACAGGCTACAATATGGTCACAAACTTTTATACCTTAGTAATAGGTTTTTTTTAGAAAAAAAAATCCGTTTTTTCGCTTAAAACTTATTAGTACATATTTCGCATCTGATGTTGTGCTATACATCAATAAAAAGTATGATAAAGGCCAATTCTTTCCGAGCCACGCCTTTTGTAGGCGTTTCCCAAGCAAAATTTTTAGTCTGTTAGATTTACGAAAATAAGGGGTATATATAGGGCTGCCACTTCTTCGGCAGCCCCGACCCGGAGATTAAAAAACAAACAAAATTTATTATTTTTTGAAGGATAACGCCAGTTTATTTTTTTGTCAAAATCAAATAGGTTAGGTTAGGTAAGAGAGGCGGCTTGCTGGTTCTCAGCAAGTACACTCGGAGGCCCCTAAGGCCCCATTGTGATGCCCGATGAGAGTGTGACAAGCCCTTGTCATCCTGTATTCGGTGCTGGATGAAACCAACCTGAGCGTCGAATGAATCCGGCAATATCCTCCAGTGGCGTGGTACAAACCAAGCCCAAATCGCCCAGCACTCTGCCCCCTAGATACCGGTGGCGTATGCTGTGAAGCGCAGGGCATTCGCGTAGGAGGTGCTGCACGGATTCAATTTCCTCATCTTCGCAGCTGCGACAGTAGTCTCGATGGGGCAGACCGAGTCGTTCCGCACAAATGCCGATGGCGCAGTGCCCCGTTAAGACCCCCGCGAGAGTACGAAGTGTTGATTTGCTAAACCGTAAGAGTTGCAGAGTTCTCTTTTGGTCCAGTTTCGGCCACAGCGCGCGTGAGATCCTGCAGTCAGGCCGAAGGCTCCATTGATCATTGGTGCGCTGGATTGCTTTCCTATCAAGATCAGTATAGAAGTCTTGAAGTGGCGGGTAGATTCCTGCCACCATGCTCGCATCCGTAAGCTTAGATCCTTTCCGAGCCAGTTCATCCGCTCTTTCATTGCCAGGAATGCCTTTGTGACCAGGCACCCAGCAGAGTGTGATGTGGTCGCTGATGCCATACAGAGACTTACGACATTCCATTACTGTCTTCGATTTTATAGTGTGAGAGGCCAGTGCTTTGATTGCCGCCTGGTTGTCTACACAGATGATCAGGTTAGATGGAGGTAAGTCCAGTACTCCGATCATGTGTGCAGCCTGGTTTATGGCGTATACCTCGGCCTGGAAAACACTGCACCGATCAGGTAGTTTAAATGACCTGCTTAGTGACAGTGCATCCGAAAAAACCCCCGCACCTGTCCCGCAGTCCATTTTCGAACCGTCGGTGAAAATTGGGATCTCGCACTCCCCTACGGCAGTGATAGTATCCCAATCCTCCCGGGTTGGAAAGTGAGTTCGATAGGTGTTATTGAAACAAAGAGTTGGTACCATGTAGTCACATTCAAAGTTCGGGTACCCCTGACCTACCCGTAGTAGTATTGAGGCATGACCCGTCGTGTGTGACTTGAAACAGCCCCCAGCACAAAGCCTGAGAGCAGTTCTCGAAACCGTGCACGTAATGAACGTGTCCAGTGGTAATAAGTTCAGCATAATTTCGAGTCCCGCCTGGGGTGTTATCCCCAGACAGGCAAGTCTTTGTACCCTGGTTAGAATGTCGAGGTAGGACTTCTTGTCTACAGCCTCCCACCAAACCAACGCACCGTAGCACAGTATGGGTCTTACTATCGCCGTATACATCCAGTGTATGATGTGCGGTTGTAGTCCCCATGTTTTGCCGAACATCCTCTTGCAATTCTCGCTTTTTCCGCCCTGACCTCCAAGTTCCTTTTCCAGCATAATTTAGAGTCAAGGACAACCCCTAAGAATTTTGCCTCCCTGGAGAGGTTTAGAGCTTTTCCGTTCATTTTAGGTGTGGTAAAGCATGGAACCTTGTATCTTCTGGTGAATAGTACGAATTCGGTCTTTGAAGCGTTGACTCCTAGCCCGTTTTCAACTGCCCATCTCCTAAACTCTTTCAACGCCGACTCCATGAGTTCGCTAACTATCGGAAGAAATTTTCCTGTTAGTATAACCACGTCGTCCGCATAGGCTGTAATTCGAATGCCTTTGGATCTCATCTGCAAGAGTATTTGATTAATGACCAGATTCCAAAGCAGGGGTGAGATAACTCCCCCTGCGGTGTGCCTCTGGTCACACGTTCCCTAGCAGATGTGTTGCTAAGGGTTGAACTGATAATCCTGCACATCAGCATGTTTTTGATCCACAGGTTTACCTTGCCAATTGAACATGTGTACGCCAGAGCAGTGTAAACGGATTCAATTTTGACGTTGTTAAAAGCTCTCTCCACGTCTAGAAACGCCGCAAGGGCGTACTCTTTATGCGCGAGAGCTTTCTCCACGGTGCCGACTACTTCGTGCAGCGCTGTGTCCACCGACCTACCCTTGCAGTAGGCGTGTTGTGCGCTGCAGAAGTTTTGCTTATTTAGCATACTTCTGATGTAAAGGTCGATTAGTCGTTCTAGGATTTTCAATAGAAACGATGATAGACTAATCGGCCTGTAGTCCTTGGGGGTTGAGTGATTTGGCTTCCCGACTTTAGGAATAAACACCACTCGTACCTCCCTCCACTCCTCCGGGATGTAGCTCAAGGCTAAGCACCCCTTGAAAATCCCTTCTAGCCAAGGGATCACCAAGTCCTTTGCCTTCTGCAGCATGATAGGATAGATACCATCCGGTCCCGCTGCTTTGTAGGGTTTGAATGAGTCTATCGCCCAAGCTATCTTCTCTTCCGTAATTATGCTGCTGATGAGCCCCTCCGCCTCCAGACTAGAGGGATAGGTATCCATCGGAATGGTGCTATCCGCATCCATACAGCCCGGGAAGTGTGTGCTCATGAGCAGCTCGAGAGACTCCTTGCTGTTGCTTGTAAAGGTGCCATCTGGTCCGGCTAGGAGGCCCGGTGTACTTGCCTCCTTGGCAAGAACCTTCTCCTTTTTGTACTCGTTGAAACTGCGACGATATGCGTCCCAGTCGCCTATATTTCTACTTCTTTTGGCCCTATTAAAAAGCTTCCTTGTTTCGGCCCGTAGTTGTTTGAGCCCTGAAGACCACCATGCAGAAGCACGTGCTCTTGAGGGTCTACTGATGGGACACAATTTGATGAAAGCCTCGTTAAGGTCGATCTGGAACAGTATCCTGTAGTTCGAAACCCTTAAAGAGTCTGAATCTGAGACAAGCGTTAAGTCAATGACCTGTTCCTTGGTCCTATTAATGAACGTTGGGTAATTCCCTCAGTTACTTATAATAAGTCCAGTAGATAAAATGTACTCAAAAAGAGACTCACCCCTTTTGTTGATATCTGTGCTACCCCAGACAGTATGATGGGCATTAGCGTCGCATCGCATAATGAGCCCCAGCCCGGTCGCCCTGGCTCTGTTGATGAGGCGTCTGAAGGCCGGAGGTGGCGGGTCGTCCTGTTCGTATGGCATATATGCGGCTGCTATGAGAAAGTGTGAGTTTCCCTTACGTTCACACAACGCCACTGTGAGGTCTCCGTCACAATCCTGAGGTGAGAGAAAAACGTTTATCGACTTGTTGGCCAAAATACATGTTCTCACCTTACCTTCGCTCGGCGGCACGAGAAGAGTATAGGATCTAGACCCTAGACCATGAACCTCACCTCGGCCAGATCCACGTTCTTCTCTGCCATAAAAACCAGCAGGTCCTCGCTGGCGGCCTTAGAGTGATGCAGGTTTATCTGCACCACCCTGTTGCCACAGCCAATGACCTTCGTACCCCTGATCCACCGAGCACCGTCAAACACTCCGATAGCTGGATCGCTTGTGGCCTGTCTCATAGCGTTCAGCAGAGCCTGAATGATTTTCTCCTCCAGAATGAGCCAGTTATCGGTCGTCATCTTTCCTTCCGGGTGCTGACGGTCAATAACGGCGATCTGGAGTTCGGGAGCCGAGGTCAAACTAGCTGATGGTCTGAGACGTTTTGTCGATGTTGCTTGAACCGTGTCACCAGACCGCTGGCGCTTGTTTGACATGCCGGCTGACGTTCCGTTGTCGGTTGTGGCATCCTTCAAAGTGAGCGGTCGCGTATTAAAAATACCCGCCTTTGGCTGGTTGCTAACGCTGCCCGAGGACCTGTTCGCCTCTTCGGAGGCTTTCGACGGCTGTGCCTGTACTGCAGCAGCGTTAAGAGTGGCACCGAGCTCGTACCTACGTACGCAGTAGGTGTGCTTCTTTCGCAGCCTTTTCTCACTCTGCGATAGCGAGACTGGGTCACGTGCACTCAGTTTCTTCAAAAAGCGTACTGAGGCTTTGTATCCCGTTCTGCGCTTACGCTCCAGTTCACGCTCCTGGTCCCCACCATCCTCCGTTGAGGTTGACGGTTTGATCTCTGTACGAGCTGCCCCACTGCCGGGATCCGCCGTCGGGGCCGAGTTCCCAGCACGGGATAACACGGCCACATCCTCGTCATCCGTGGAATAGAGGCCAAGCCCCGCTAGCATACGCCCGGCATCAGACAGCTCAGAGTCACAAGGAGTGAAACGTTCCTGTCGGCTAAGGACCACCCTACTCTTCCGTTCATCCGTATACGATGATCTGATGCTTTGCTGCAATATTTCGGCAGAAGAAGCACATTGCCTGAGGGTTTCCTCAGGCTCGCGATTATCGCCCGGCTTGTAGGTGGACATAAGGCTACCTGGAAGTGAATTCGGAATTACATTTATTATTGTAAATCGCGGGATTGTAGAATGAAAAATGTGGCTTCACCGCATATGCTGAAAATGAGTAAACGTATAAAACCTCCTATTGGCACTAGATGGCGGTGTTTGTTGCTTGTCGAGCTGGTCGAAAGACTGAGGCTAGACACTAGATGGCGCTGTAGGTGGTGAGCGGGAAACTGAAAAACGTCGGAAAATAGGGAAAAAAATAGGTACCACATATATAAAACTTACTATAAAAATAGCACATATTCATTTGTACTGAAATCTCTTATGGTTATACCATAAACTTATAAAATAATAAAAATATTGCTTTAAAAATAACACAAATTCGTTTGTACTGAAATCTCTTATAGTTATACCATAATCTTATATAATAAGTAATTACAGGCACATTTTAGTAGCACAGGTTTTTAAAACATAAAAGAATAAAAATGTTGATCTACTTAGTAGGGACATAAATATTGTTACAACATTGAACACACCCATTGTAATAGTTGAATTGAACATACCTGTCCAATAATATTGGCCACAGACAGATGTTTTGAGTTGGCACCACCAACGCACAATGTTGGCAGCACTCGAGTGCTGCACATTGATGCCGTAGTTTTCCTTTTGCTCTTTGTCTTTCTCCTTCTGAAAGCAGAGTTTTGTCGTTACTTAGTGTTTGAAAATAAAGCGAGCCGCACGCGTTCGGCGGGAGCTCCCACTTTGCCATTTTTTGGTTTTTGGATTTGGTTTGGAATTACTATCTTGCATGTGCAGAGCCAATTGGAAGGGTTTGCTGCACATTTGTTGGCGCCGGCAGCATCCTTCACTGGTCTGCTGGCATACGACAACAATTCAGTTGAACATCTTGGCTTTGGCAACGGCAGCACCCGGCAGTGGTCTGCTGACATACAACAATTAAGCACTGGCACCACCCCGCAGTGGCCTGCTAGCAAACAGCAATGGCTGAGTTAAACCAACGTGCGGCTGCCGTAAATGCATTGCGTCGGCAGTCGGCGGTGATTATGGCTGACACATTTTCCGAAGATGCATTCGAATGCCAGCAGCGCTCGGTGACCATACGGACGCACTTCGATCGGTTCATGAAGGTGTATGACAACTTGGTCGGACAGGCCGCGACTGATGAGGGGCTGGCAGCGCACCACGAGCTGTACGGAGAAACAGAAGATCTCTACCACGCCATGATCGTCAAATTGAATCGACATATGGCTGTAAACGATGTGCATGGCGCACCTCTATCGGATGGCAGGACATCGGCAAGTCCTAATGTAATGATGGATTTGAAATTGGATCCGGTTCGCGTTCCGAAATTTGATGGCTCACTACGCAACTGGCTTTCCTTCAAGGATGCTATTGAGACCCTTCTCAATAAGTCTGAAGTCCCCGAATACTACAAACTGGCTAAATTACGAGACGCAATGGCAAGCGAATCACTCCAGACTTTGGTTGGCAATTTATATACTGGTGGTTTCGATGCAACATGGACCGAATTGCTTCGGCGCTACGATAGCCCAAGCCAACTGGCTGAGTTACATGTTTCGCGGTTCGTGGGCATCAACCCAGCATCAAAGGAGACCTCTGAGAATTTGTTGACGATTGTGGACACGGCGCGCGAGTCGTTGCGTGCACTACGGGTGATGGAGTTACCGGTCGATCAATGGATGCGCTATCGGTGCCCATCATCACGTCAAAGCTGCCACCAGCTACAGCACACGCTTGGGGCATGCATTCAAATCAAAAGGCGATTCCGAAATTGGACGAGTTGCTCGAGTTTGTGGAAAGGCGCGCTCAAAGCCTTTCGCTCGACATTTTACATTGGCCCGGATCATTCAGCACTGGCTGGAAAGGCGCGCTCAAAGCCTTTCGCTCGACATTTTACATTGGCCCGGATCATTCAGCACTGGCGCTGCAAGTGGATCCTTTCAGCGTGGTGGATCAGCGAATTCATCACGGCGACGAATAGTGATTGTACATTCTGCAATGAGGCTGGTCATTCACTCACTCGATGCCCGAAATTATTGGCGCTGACTTCAGGACAGCGGTTTTCGGCATTGAAGGGTTCGGATCTGTGTTTCAATTGTCTGAAGACAGGACACCTAACTAGAGAGTGCTCATCAAATGGCAGATGTCGGACTTGTGGCGGGCGGCATCACACTTTGCTGTGTCGTAAGGAATCCAGCCATGCGCCGCCACAAAACAGTTCGACACCGAATGCGACACCATCATCGATGTCAGCTGGCACGAATGCGGGTGCGAGCGCAGGATCGTCGAATCAACCACCACCCTGCACAATCGAAGTAGAGGGGGTAGGCTCCGTCACGGCCCGCACGCGCGGCCTTACCATTCTCAGGTTGACATCCGTCAACAATTCATTTGTCATCGAGGTGGCCTTTCATGTCCTCGATACTGTTACATCACACACGCCTGTGGCAAACATTGCGCCTGAATGCTGGACGCATTTGCAAGCTCTTGATCTGGCTGACCCGTCTTTCGGCAAGGTTGGTCGAATAGACGCTCTCATTAGCGCCGATGTATGGGGCGCCATCGTCGAAGAGGGTATCGTTCGCGGCTCCATGCATGAGCCATTCGCCCACCAAACAAAGCTTGGCTGGGTTGTGTTTGGTTCAGCGACCATCGAGGACACAAGCTTCCCGTCCGTGCGCTCATTGCATACGCACGTCGACGAAGTTATGGCAGCCGACCAACGTTTTGATGCGATGGTACGGCTCTTTTGCGAGTTGGATCACGAGGTGACTCCTACACCAGACGAAGATGACATGTGTGAACAAATTTTCATGGCCACGCATCATCGGGACGCCGACGGCAGGTACGTTGTTCAGATACCGTTCCGACCGGATGCACCGACACTTGGCAACTCGCATCCACTGGCATTGCGACAATTCTATCAATTGGAGAAGCGACTGGCCGCGAACCCTGGACTGAAGGCGAAATACATCGCTTTCATGCGAGAATACATCGATTTGGGGCACATGGTGTTGGTGATGGGAAACCATGAATCTCCATCACAATGTTATTTTATACCACACCATGCTGTGCTTGCCAAATTCTGAGTGGTATTCAACGCAAGTGCGAAAACTCCTCCTGGCATCTCTCTCAACGAGACTCAACTGGTTGGCCCTGCAATACAGGATCTTCTCGTCAACATAATTTTACGGTTCCGACGATACGCAGTGGCACTCTCAGCGGACGTCGAAAAAATGTTGCGTCAGGTGCGAATCGATCCACGACATCGATGCTGGCAACAAATACTATGGCGCGAATCGCCGCATGAGCCGATTCACACTTATCAACTCACCACAGTTACCTATGGTATGGCATGTGGGCCATACAACGCAATCCGCGCAATGCAACAATGCGCAAAGGACAACCATGGCATTATTTCAGATGGCAATAGGGCAGCGACTGCATTGGAAAGCATCCTGCGCGATTTCTACGTTGACGACTGACGACTACTTATCCAGCGTAGAAACATCCGACTTGGCGGTACAATTAGCTGGCGACATTGATGCACTACTGCGTACTGGCCACTTCTCACTACGCAAATGGCTATCGAATGATTCAACAACATTGGCAAAAATCACACAGGCATCGAGCCCGACTGACACCATTGAACTGCGGTCGGTCGAGGCAACGGTTTTGGGTTTGCGCTGGGACCCAACAACCGATGAGTTATTTTATCGTCTCACCATGGAAAGTGAACCGACGAAAACCAAACGGCTGGTCCTGAGCGACACGGCGCGACTGTATGATCCGACAAATATGCTTGCTCCGGTCATCATCGTGGCGAAGGTCTTCATCCAAACACTTTGGCTACATGGCTTCGGCTGGGATTCAGAATTGCCCGCTGAACTACTCACTGAATGGCTGGAATATCGTGCGAATCTCTATCAACTGGAGCGCATTCGCATTCCACGATGCTTGAATATGGGAGCATCGGTGACATCGCACCTACATGGCTTCTGTGACGCAAGTCAAAAGGCATACGTACATTCAACAGCATACTGAAATGGCCAAATGGCGGCATGTGCGCACACATCTCAATCCAGCGGACTGTGCAAGTCTCGGTATCAGAGCATCCGCGCTCGTCAGTCACGAACTTTGGTGGCATGGTCCAGTCGAGCTAATGCGCGACAATCAACAGGTTGACATCCCGGAGCCGGATGAGGACGAACTCAGCGCGGTGGCTTTCGAGGTCAAGGCGCACGCTGCACGTGCGGTGCAACCACCCACAATTCAGACGCGATTTCGTCGAGGCGACACGGTCGTCACCATCGACTTGGTGGAACGTTTCTCACAGCTCGGCCGATTGCTCCGTACGACCGCATACATATTGCGTTGCAATCCGACCCGCCGACACTATTGGCATCACACACTCGTGGACACAGAAGAATTGGCTGCGGCACTCACTTGGCATGTGCGTGCTGAGCAAGAAAGGTATTTGGGCTCTGACATTTCACATTTGAAACAATCTCGACAGGTGGCAGCTGCCAGTAAGCTGGCATCCCTCGCGCCGTATATTGACTCGGATGGCATATTACGAGTGGGCGGACGTCTGCAACGTTCCGCACTCCTCACCGATCAAATCAACCCAATTATTTTGGCTAAGGAAGGCATACTGTCGCGACTCATCGTTCGTGACGTGCACCTACGTAATGCACATGCACAACATGCACTAATGCAACAAACACTCCGCCAGCGATACTGGATCCCTGGTGGCCGTGTCCTCGTCAATCAATGCGTATACAATTGTGCGGTTTGTCGACGACACTCGCGTCAAATGTCCCAACAGCAGATGGCATCACTTCCGAGAGCTCGCGTCACTGCATCACCACCGTTCTCTTCATCTGGTATTGACTACTGTGGCCCATTCAACGTCCGTATCGGTGCACAGCGGACTCATACAAACAAGAAAACGTACGCAGTGATCTTCGTTTGCATGGCGACAAAAGCATTACACATTGAACTGGCCGACGACCTGTCGGCACGAGCGTTTCTCAACGTTTTCGCTCGATTTACGTCGCGTAGAAGCCCATGCGAACACCTCTACAGCGACAAAGGCATCCAATTTCTAATGGCGAGCAAAATTCTCAGAGCTGACCTGGCGGCATGGCACGGCGACTATGCGCGACAGGAAGTCGCGAACAAGGGCACACAATGGCATTTCGTGTCGGCTGCATCACCCCATCAAAATGGTTTGTGTGAAGCTGCCGTGAAATCAGCGAAGAAACATTTGCATCGGGTCGTTGGTGGACAAACGCTTTACTACGACCAGCTGAACACTTTGCTCACACGCATCGAGGGCTGTTTGAATTCTCGTCCGCTGATCGCACTTCACGATGGAGTGGATGATCGATTGGCACTCTCACCAGCAGATTTTTTGATTGGGCGTTCGATTGTGGCTGTACCCGAGCCGCGTGAACACACCTTGCCCGCAAATCGTACGCATCATTGGCGTCTTCTACGGCAACAACACCAATCGTTTTGTCGTCTCATTACAACAATGATCGAAATGGCGTCGACCGGCTGGGAATCTGCAGGTTGGCGATGTCGTCGTTCTGCGAAACGAAAATCTACCACCGGCTGAATGGCGACTTGGCCACATCACTGAAGTGCATCCGGGCAGCGACAATCTTGTTCGAAATGTCACTGTCGAATACTGCGCGATGGACGCCCGGCAACCCCAAGTGGAAACAGACAACACGAGCGGCACAGAAGGTGTGTCGATAGTTCAGCGAGGATCCTGAACCTACCGGCCCAGCCGGGCAGGAAATGTCCAATAATATTGGCCACCGACAGATGTTTTGAGTTGGCACCACCAACGCACAATGTTGGCAGCACTCGAGTGCTGCACATTGATGCCGTATTTTTCCTTTTGCTTTTTGCCTTTCTCCTTCTGAGTTTTGTCGTTACTTAGTGTTTGAAAATAAAGTGAGCCGCACGCGTTCGGCGGGAGCTCCCACTTTGTCATTTTTTGGTTTTTGGATTTGGTTTGGAATTATTTATCTTCCATGTGCAGAGCCAATTGGAAGTGGTTTGCTGTACACCTATTCTATCGAACGCCTTCTCAAAATCCAAATTGAGTACCGAAACGTGAGTACCGGATGCCAGTGCGTTAGCTGAAAAATGTTCCAAATATAGCAGCGGTTCGATGACGTCCACACCTTATTGGAATCCAAATTGGCGAGCGTTTACTAGTCCATTTGCCTTAGCATACCACATAATTCAAGTGGAAATGATTTTTCCGAGGGTTTTAGAAATACAGGGGAGCAAGGATATGGGTCTGAAGTTGGAAGTGTGGGTAGGAGGCTTGTTGGGTTTAGGAATAGGAACGATTATGGCAGTTTTCTATTCTTGGGGGTAAATTCCAGAGTTTAGGATTTCGTTGTACAGATTTATAATTCTGATTTTAAGAGTGTGGGGTAGGTTTTTTAAAATTGGATATGATATTGTTACGAAAATGACTTCTCTAAGTTCGTTTTGGATTGTGCTTCAAAATAAAACAACTTCATTCAATTCAGCGCAAAACGCAGTCAAAAATCAACAATCACTTTATTTACACTTTGCTTGTATCTACACTTCTTGCTACTTTGCTTATTCAACTAAGACTCGACCCGCTGCGCTGCCACTGCTGCTTTTTATACTTGTTTTCTTATCGCGCCGATGTTTCTTGCACATTCTAGTTGTACTCTCTATTGTTCTAGCACAGCCCATCACCTTCGCGAAGTATCCTTGCCATATCGGAATTATAGCCAACCGGCCCGCCGCACACTGGGGTAATTCATGCCGATTTTGGCGATTAATTCACCCGGACTATTTAGACATGAAAAAAGTATTAGGTTTAGTTAATTATACATAAAGAAGTAAAAAATAAATGTATTTGAACATACTTTAGTGGATTTTTTTTTATTTATGACCAAAAATGCAAAATTGTTACAAAAGGGTATTATACAGAATTCCTCGCTTATTTATTAATTACTATCGGAATCATCATCGTATTCACCCACGCTTTCACCTTCGCATCCATCGTTATCATCATCATCATCATTGTTCATATCATCGCGTCATTCTTCCGCAATTATCAACAAATCCAATGCTTCCCTTGGCATGCGCGTAACTGCTTTATGCGGCAATTTCGTTTCTGTCGATATAATGGGATCAGAACTTATAAGCAGTCTATTTAGAACGTCTTCGTTGGTTTTTTCTCGGCTACTTTTTCGAGAAAAATATTCCCTGAAAGCCTTAAAATCTTTATTTCTCGCTTCCTGCGCTTCTTCAGATAATTCACCGATTGGCAACAAGCCGTGAGTTATGACCTCTGGTCCATGAATTAAATATTTATGAACAGTCGTAGGCATGTTATACCAGGGATAGTACTTAACGAAAGATTTGGCACAATTTAAGGCAAAGAGTTGGTCGTTATGTCATAAAGACTTTGACGAGTATACCAAATAACATTTGGATTCGTTCCTACATGAAAAAAATCTTTTTTTTTTTTGAAAAAGTAGTCATTTGCATTTACCCTTTTCCGAATTAGTTTAATGCACATCACTGCGGTTATTTCAATCGATTACACATAAGTAATACAAACAATAACAATGCCCAATACTGCAACTTCTGACAAATAAGGTCGTTTGACCTAGTCTTGCACACACCCTACAACAAAGACAAATGAAAGAATCCAAGATATCAAAAATTTATTTGGTTCTGCATCATTTGAGACGATTTTCTATTGTGTTTCATAAATAACACCAAAAATATTTAGCTTACGTGTCGCGATATCCCGCCTAATATGTAACCTAATATGCTGGCTAATATAAATCTAATATGCCGGCTCCCCGTAATGTAGGGTAAAATGCATAAAGCAATACTAAAAACCATACATTGAACAACAACAAAACTAACATATTATGTTTCATTTGTTGCTTATCTTATATTTTTTGCATTTACATTTATTTCTTGACTATCCTTTCATGGACCGCGTGCATATTTTGCCAAGAGTTCACATACAAAAATCGAAATGCTGCAAAAGTGCGCAACAATAGCGCAACTTTTTTTTTTATAGAAAGTTGCTAGAATATCCACAAATTACGATTATGACAATATTTTAGGTGAACATCACTGAACAAACAACTATATGTCTATGAATAGGGTCAAAATAAGGCAATTTGTAAGCTTTTTTTTAAAAAAATAACAAAAATATTTACGAACTTTAAAAAAAAAAACAAAATTAGTATTTTAATACTTAAATACCTGAACAAGAAGCCTCCATCATCACTTTTATGCTACTTTAAAAACTTGTAAAGCAAATTTGATTTAAATAATTGAAAAATTCACGTTTCACGCTGTGCGCACGCCAAATGAAAAGAAATGTCAACTTTCAGAGCGCTTTGCGGGAAAACGGTAAACTATTATGCAACAACTCTTTCACGTGGTGATGCAGATTTATCCACTTTAACCCGGTACCAAAAACATATTTGTATCTTTATTTTTCGTTTTTGAATTAATCGCCACTTTACTTATATATTACCCCAGTGTGCGCCGGCCGCGGCCGTACTCCAAAGTGCATGCCTAAAAGTATGCTTGGAAAAGCATTCATGCACAGCACAGAGTGCCTCATCGGTGCAATATTTTATCCGCGCAAGGTGTTTTTCCTGCCATCCTTGAAATCGTGGATTCAAGTTCATTTATTGTTATTTTGGATTCTATAATACTTGCTTTGGATGATGTGGATGGATTACAATAGTTTTCGGGCATAGTTTGACTTTTTAGGGTGATGAAAGGGGTATGGAAGTTGGAGTCGTGGGAGTAGGCTGACCATGACTTTGCAAATTGCTCAGCGATGTCTTGAGGTGAGTGAAGCGGTCCTTGATCGCTGTGAATAAATGGAATGTGGAAACGTGGAGAGGAACCTGTAAGCATTTTAATATTTGACCATATCTGTTTTGGGCTTGAAAAGGGGTTTATATTTGCCGTGAGTTTTTCTAAGGACTGTCTTTTGGCTGATTTTAGTTCTTTCCTGATCATCGCATTCGCTTTTTTGTAATTTATAAGGTTGGCGTCGGTCATGTGTGGCAATTTTGCGGAAAATTTTTTTGTATTTGTTTGTGGTATAGACAAATGAGCTGATGAGCGAATTATTGACTTGATTATTGAAGCTTCGGCGTTAATGTTTTTGGAAACAGGTTTGTCATTAGATAACGATATGGCAAGAGTATGAAATTTAGTCCAATTGGCTTTTTCTGTTAAAAATTTTGACCGCGGTTTGACTTGGTACCAATTGGGAGTGGATAGGGATGTTATAATAGGGAAGTGATCACTGTTTTTGAGCACTTCTAGTGTGCGAGAAGCAAGTTTGGGGGCAATGGAGGCTGACGTAAGGGTAACGTCAGGATGCGTAAAGGTTTTGTGGGTGGAAAAGAGGTACTGAACCTTCTCTAGAGGCTTTAGGTACGTCTTTTTCTTGACCGCAGTCCACCACACCAAAACACCGAAGAGGAGTATTGGCCTTACTATAGCTGTGTAGCACCAATGCATAAGAGAGGGCGACATGCCCCACGTAACGCCTAGTTTATTTATCTATCGAGAGTAGTTTATTTATTTATCGAGAAATACGCCCATGACGTATTCCTTGAATTCCATTGCCTTCTCCACGTGTGTGATTGGTGAATGTAATGCGGTCTCGTTGGACCTGCCTTTCATGTATGCATGCTGCGTGTCACCTATGCCCGTAGGACCTAGAACTTCGCGCACGTGCAAGTCGAGGAGTTTTCCGAGCGTTTTGAGAAGGAGTAACGTTAGACTAATGGGCCTGAAATCCTTGGTATGGAGATGGTATCCTGCTTTCGGTATAAATACAACCTTCGCTTCCTTCCAGATAATAGGCACATAGTTGTTCTGCAAACATTCCTTGTAGATTCTGAGTAACCGCGGTGTGACCAGATGAAGGGCCTGCTGTAGCATTGCTGGAAATATCCCATCTGTCTTGGCGATTTGTAGGGAGCGAAGTTGTTAATAGCCCATGTCAGTTTTTCCCGCGTGATCACCTCCTGCGGCACATAGCTCGCTGGAGACCGCGTAGGCACTGAGTCGGATAGATCTTTGCAGCCAGGAAAATGCGCGTCAAGAAGCGCCTCTAGCGATTCATGGCAGTGGTTCGTCCAGACGCCATTCTCTTTTCGGACGAGACTTGGCATAGATGGCTGCTTGGACAAAAGCTTCCTTTGTCTCGCCACTTCGGTAGTCCTCTCCAGGCTACCGCAGAATTCCTTCCAGGATTCTCTTTTAGCCTTGCGGACTTCTTGTACCTTTTGAGCGTGTCTTTGTACTTGGACCAGTAGATTTCACAATCGGCTAGTCTCGCTAACTTGAAAATGTCGCGAACGTATCGTTGAGCCCCAAGCTCCCTATTCCACCAGGGCGGTTTAGCTCTCCGCCCTGTGCGCGTGGGAGGGCAGGCGATACGGTACGCCTTACTAAGAGAGGTGGTTAGGAGGTCAAGGTCCTCCTCTATCGTTAAGAGAGAGTTTCCGCCCCTTTTTGTCCCCAAAGTTCTGCCAAGTGTACGCCTGAAAAGATCCCAGTTTGTGTTCCTGGGATTTCTTACAGTGACACTGGTTTTTTTTGGTAAGAAGGTAACGGAAAAGCTTAAATACTTGTGGTCGGAGAAAGAAGACATATCGAGAACTCTCCAATATACGACCGAAGTATTCGCGCCTGTGAATAGAGTTATATCGAGAACATTTCTTGAGGTAGGCCCAATAAACGTTGGCTCCTCACCACGGTTGGCAATATATAGAGTACTTTGTATGATAAAGTTAAATAGCTACTCACCCCTTCCGTTGACGTCGCGACTTCCCCACGATGAGTGGTGAGCGTTAGATGCGAGACGCGAGAAGTACAGGTTCATCTTCGCCGCCTTCTATCGCTACCACAGTCAGGTCATCTGTGGAGAGATTAGGTAAGATATACGAATAGATATTTTTCTTAACTAAAACGGCGGTTCTTACCTTGTTTGTGACGCTCGGTAGATATGTGTTGAAGAATCGCGACTTTAGTCCAGATACCACGTTACCCGACGCAATCCATGGTTCCTGGACTAAAGCCGCGTCGTAGCTGCCCCCTCTAGGTTGAGGAGGAGCTCAGCTGAGGCAATTTTGCTACGATGGAGGTTGACTGGAAGGACCTTCAGCATTCACTTCTGATGCCTTCATGGGGTTGGATGCGCTCGCCAACACACCTGCCACTTCTCCATCCCTTAGCGACAGAAACGTCTCCAGGATTTCCTCAATCCCGAGATCCGCCCCTACTTCGCCCGTGTCGAGTGCGTTTTGATTATCGTCCTTGGGGTGACGCTTTTTGAGGCGCAGGAACACATTGCCCACGCCCCACGCCATCTTCCCAAACCGTGCGTATAGAATGTCCTTGGCCACCTTGTTGATCTGCAGGACGTGGTTCTGTCCAGCATTTGGACCTGCTGACTTTGCTACATGCAGCACCTTCCAATCAACGGTTGGCACATCAAGATTTTGGCGTTCAAGTAGCAGAAGGGCATCCTCCGGCTTTACCACTCAAGGTATAAATACTTTCGCTTTGGGCAAAGATGGAATACTGCCGCGATCCACTACTTCTAGCGATGCACCGTCCCATAGGCCTTGGAGCGTTGCTACAGCCCCCTTTACCCAGTTTAGGGTCGGATCATCGTTGCATTTAATGATCTTGACGCCGTTATACCACCCGGCCCCATCAAAAGATGGCGTCGGCACGTTTGGTTCGGCCTTTGTTCCAGCGATTAAAGCCTCTAGTAGCTTCATTTCTAGTTCCAGCCATCGCTCTTGAGAGATACGTCCCAGCGGGTCGCTGCGGTCTATGAGTGCCACGATCAAATGTCGTTTGGTCACTTCACTCGCAGCAGCCGCTGCTCTCGACGCGCTGGGACGCTCTGGCTTCGCAACCTCCTCTTTTTGGTTTGGCCGCTTGCCAGACGGGTCTTCGTAGTCCGGGGAGCGTTGCCATTTAGCTGCAATGTGCTCTCCGACCCGGTTAGCAAACTTCGGGTCCGAAGAAGCACATCATGCTTTAGCGGTGTAGTGGGCCCGGCCTTTCTCCACAGTGTCCTTCGCCCAAGCTAGCCTTTGCTTTTCCACCTTTGAAAGGTCTAGCCTACCCTCCAGAAGACTGGAGATCTTGACCGCAGCCTTATATTGGGACTTGGCTTTCAGCCCCTCCTTACTAGGCTTGCTTCGAGGCCCCTTCCTGTTGCCGGAAGTGATACTTGCGGAGCAGCCTGGAGAGAGCAGAAGAGCCTCCTCCTCAGCGGCGCTGATGCTACACACGCTTTCCATATCCGAGTCTCCTTGGACTACGGCACTCGCGCGTTGCATCTTTTTGCTCGTTGGAGCGTTCGTTTTGGCAGTAGCAGTGCAACTACTGGAACCTGCTCCAATTCCAGAAGTTGTGGCAGTAGCATTATAACTGCTGGGACCTGCTCCAGTCCCAGCAGAGGTGTGGCCGCTGGCGACACGGCTTGTAGTGTCACCGTGCCCGCCGGTGGTAGCAGTCATCACTCCCACCGACGTTTGGGCTGAAGTCTCAGCCCGATCGCTTCCTTTATCGACCTCCATTGCAAGTATTTTTTATCGGGGATCTCCAACCCCCAGCGTTTTATGCCTATCCGCCAGGCACCCCTTAACAATGATTAGAATATGGCTTCATATGCCGCCCCTTGGGCACGGCATATCAAGCTATACTCCTAAGGGCGCCATGTGAAGCCATAGTCCAATCTTTGCTAGACACAATTTTTCCTGACCAATTGTGTCTACCGAGGCTGCCAAAATCAGGAGGCCAAATGGTGCCCATTGCCCGGTTGGCACCCGCTTGGAGGGTACAGTTAAGAGGATTTTTGCCAACCTTCCTGCGCGTTAACTAGCCAGATTCTCTCTCGGAGAATCGCCATAAACGCTTTTAGTCCAGCATGATGATTTCGGAAGTGTAGATGCCGTAAATATGTTTCTGTAAAATGCGAATTCTTTGGCAACACTCATTAACTGACCACCTACTCGAAGCAATTTGAAATTCAGTAGGCCATCTGAATACTCATGTATAAATGGGTTTAATTTCTGTATGCTAGTAGGGAGTGGCTGATTTCTTTCCGATTTCCTAATTTCCTCGGCAAATCCTTTATGTTGTTCTATTTGATTTAATTTCAAAAAGCTACAATTCTGATCTTTTACTGCTGGGTTATTTCGCCTTCCTTTGGTGTAATTTTTCGATTCTTTACTAATGAAGTATAAATGCGAAAATACGAACCATTTTTTGATGACAAGAAGCATCGCGTATGACTTCCAATAAAGGATTTTCTGTTTCAATTGCGGCTAACGAGAAGATATTTTTCCTTTTTTCCAATGATTCTTCTTCTTGAGAAAGGATGAAGAGAGAATTTTGAGGCCACCGTGCAGGGTCTTCTAGAAGGAACTGTGGACCGTTGAACTAAATTGAGCCGTTTAGCTCGTCCACGTTGCATCCTCGAGACACTAAATCTGCAGGGTTTTGTTGGCACATGTTGCCACATGACTTCTGTCGACCACTCTTGTATTCGAGATACGCGATTTCCTACGAAAGTAGTTAAAGTTGATGGATGTGTGTTGGTCCAATGAAGCACAATTTCGGAATCTGTCCAAAAATGAATCTTGACCCATTGTCGACTCAACATTGGCGCAATGCTTGACCATAATTTGGCCAGATGATGTGCTGCACATAGCTCTAATCATGGTAGCGGCTTTGTTTTCAGTGGAGCTACACTGGACTTTGCGGTGAATAAGGTACATATCACCTTGTTAGCAATTTGGCTTCGTACGTAAATACAACAGCCATATGCTCTAATCGATGCTTCCGCAAACCAGCAGCTAGCACCCACACTCGTATTCACATAACGAGGAATGCTGATTGACGAGAGCTGAGCCAAGTTGGCTTTGAATGTTTGCCAGGTCGTGTCCAAGCGCAACGGAATCGACTCGACCCAATCCAATTTGGATCCAAACCTCTTACAATAAGATTCTTGCTTTGATGACGATAGGCGACAGTAATCCAAGAGGGTCGAAAAGGCGCGCAGAAACAGACAAAATGTTTCTTTTGGTTGCGCGCAAGTCATGAAATGTTTCATCCAACCTGAAACAAAATGGATCGGATTTCGGTAGCCATCGAAGTTCCAGCGTTTTTGTCGAACTTTCGTTATTAAATTGCAATGTCTTTTCTGAACTTCTACTGTTGATGTGATCAGGATGATTCGAAAACCACTTCGCTAAGTGCGGCTGATTTTAACATATCGATTACCTCACATAGAAATCCCTTGAAATGATTTTGGTTCCCAACGGATTATTTGTCGCATTAACATCGCTCAGCATTTTAAGGCATCGGATTGCCAGAAATGGAGCAGGCGATGTGCCATAAGTCATGGTGTTCAAGCGAAAAATTTGAATTTTCTCTGCCGGATCCTGGCGCCATACTACCAGCTAAAAATTCCTATCTTCTTCGTGTACCATTACCTGTCGGTACATCTTTGTAATATCTGCCGTGATGGCATATTTGAATGGTAGGGCCCACCATTAAGATGACATTCAGCGCGAGCTGTGATGTGGTGCGCACGAAGCATCAAAAACTACGCGAAGTCTTGTGGTGGTGCTATCTGGTCGTAGCACGCATTGATGCGGAATAAAATAATGTGGAGTCGTTGGAATTTTATTATTTGTTGGACTCATATGCCCTTACACTAAATATTCGTTCATGAAATCCTGATAGATTTGCCGAAGTTCTGGATTTTTCGACAGCTTTCTCTCCAGGGACCAAAATCGACGTTCAGCGGTTTCATATGAAGAGCCTAGCAAAGTTGGGTTTTCTTTAAATGGCAATCGAACTTCCAATCTCCAAGACGTTAAAAATTTAGTATTTTGGACGAAATGTGTTTCGCATTTCACCTGCTCATTAGTCAATACGTTTTCAGAAACTTCCGATGGAATTTCTTCTAATGAAGATTAATTACCTACTATCTTTCAATGTATACTTCCCTGAAATGATCCAACCAAGAACAGTTTTTTGTAACATTGGGTGCTTAGGGCTTGTTTTGATTTGGCCCACTGAGAGAAGTTCGAAAAAGTTTTCAGCACCCAAGAGAACATCAAATTTCTGAGGTTTATGAAAGTTGGGATCCGCTAACTCAATATTCGAAGGAATATTCCAGTCATCAATGCTGATTTTTTGGTCTGGATCAGTTGCTGAAATGGGTCGCAACACCTAGAAATCTGCCGAGAATTCGTGCGCGTTTATTCGCGACTTAACAAACATGTTTAGTTTTGTGCGCCTTGTAGCATTAGCCTTGCCTATACCCATTACATTTAAATTCGTGGTCTCACGACGGATGCGAAGTTTTTGGGCCAGCTCTTCAGTCATAAAGTTCACTTCGGATTCTGAATCTAAAAGAGCTCTCGCTTGCATATATTCACCGGACTGACTTTTTACCATTACAATAGCTGTAGCTAAGATGATTCGATCAGGCGCACTGACTGAGTGCATGGCATGTGATGCTGGTTGTTGAGGTTCGGTTCCAAAACTAACCGGATATTGATGCAGCAAGCTATGGTGAGACCTATTGCACACGCGACATTTTTGTGAGTTGCATTTCGACAACGTATGACCCTTACGCAAGCAATTTATACACGAAGGCACTGATTTAACGAAATCAAGTCTCTGTTGTACAGCGAGAGTGAGAATGGAAGGGCAAGCAGAGATGTAATGTTCGCTGGATTTATAGTGGAGACATGTCGGCTGCTTCTGTTTCGATGCTACATACGAAGACCTTGAGTTTCTGTTGCACGACTTGTTGCCACTCTGGTCCTGCTTGGATTTGTTGTCGTTGAAGGTCGTAAATTTCGACCGCGATGTTGATGCTTCCTCAGCAGAAATGTTGATATCTTTTGTTGAGAGCAGCTTCGCACTCACTCCACAATGGCAGCCTTTCGTAGTCCAGTTGCTCTTCCCACTTGGAGCGAGTTGTTAGATCCACCTTGGACATGACTAAATGAATAATGATCGCATTCGACACTTTTTGTCATCACCTAATGATAAGAGTGAGTCGTATACAGCCGACACTGTAGCGATCATGTTGCGCAACGATAGTGATAGATAGTGTTCACGCCTGACGGCGTGGCAGGGACGCGAACGCGATCTGGCAGCGCAGTGCAGCGGCGAAGGAGACGAGAGAGAGAAAGAAAAAGGGAAAGACGGAACATTGTACAAAGCACTCGGAATTAAAATCGACATTTTTGAGATACGTTTTGGGAACGAAGAACATTGGTGGTTGTTTTATTTAGCGCGTGATTCGCGGTGCGAACATTTTGGTCCATCGAGCCGAATATTGGAGAGCTGAAGGATTGGTGCAGTTTGGGTGTAGGAACGAGTGCGGAAGGAGCAAAAGAGCAAACCAAGTAAATAATAAATTAGATATGAAAATTATATGGAATTAAAATAAAATGAAATAAAGAAGAATTAGTGCATGTAGGGCAGAAGGCAAACGATGGCGGCGGTGCATGTGAGGTGCGCAAGATGTGAGCGCAGCGCTCGCGATCGCCGCAGCGGAACGTTAAGGGGGGGGATCGGTTGAATAGCACAGGGCTCGCATGGGTTGCGCGTATTATGTAAGGTTATGTGCGAACAATGGAAAATAGGTCATATTTGGTCCGGTGCACGTTTGCGGGGAAGAGCGCTTTGGCGCAGCGTGTTGTTGGGGGTATGAGTTGGCAGGCGTCTGATTAATGCTTTGTTCCATGATGCCGGGATATACGGGTGGTTTCGGTGCGGCAGATATTTGTTTGCAAATTTTGTACTGCTATTTAATTTTTGCTACAGAGCTGCAATTTCACACAATTAGTTTATGTAGTATATCATTCAGTTTCTGTATTTCTTGCTTTGTTTGCACCCTTGAAAATTTTATTTTGTTTGTCAAGGGGAAAAAGCAAATGACTTTTAATTTTGCTCGATGGAGTCTACCTGTGTATTTTTGTATCATGCCTTGTTCCTTTCACATATTTTCAAATTTGCTGAATGGATGAACGCTTGCTTGTAATACTGCGTTTGCATTGAGACGAGGTTTTCAATTCAGATTTTCCATTTTGATAATTTTCGTTTGTTTAATTTTGAACTGTCAAAACGACAAGCTTTGAAGCTTTTGAAGGGGTTTTTATTTTGTGATGCATTCGATAGAGTTGGTCATGTTTTATCGCATTTGCTTCGTCGTTTTGTTGGAGTGAGTCATTTCGTGGATTTGAATTTGTATGGGGAAATGCGTGACTTGGTTTTGCATTTGAGAATTTGCCCAAATCACGCGTTTGGGTTCGGTGCAAGCGTGGTATAAGTTAGTATTAGTTTGCAGACCATTCGACAGGGAGCCTTCATCGATATCAGCTCAGCAGCGAGCGTACGGTTGGTAGGAGCTCAGCAGCGAGCATTTGGTTGTTAGCAGCGAGCCGTATTTTGATATCAGCTCAACAGCGAGCCTTCATTGATATCAGCTCAGCAGCGAGCGTACGGTTGGTAGCAGCTCAGCAGCGAGCATTTGGTGGTTAGCAGCGAGCCGTATTTGATATCAGCTCAACAGCGAGCCTTCATTGATATCAGCTCAGCAGCGAGCGTACGGTTGGTAGGAGCTCAGCAGCGAGCATTCGGTTGGTAACAGCGGGCCATATTTTGATATCAGCTCAACAGCGAGCCTTCATTGATATCAGCTCAGCAGCGAGCGTACGGTTGGGAGCAGCTCAGCAGCGAGCATTTGGTTGTTAGCAGCGGGCCGTCAGTTTATATCAGCTCAACAGCGAGTTTAATTAGCAGGAGGTTGCTTCTCTTGGTGTAACAGCGGATGCATGTATTATTAATAACTTTTTTACTAGGTTTATGATGAGTCAGCGCAAGCAGAGGGCGCGGACGGGGCCCATCGAGGAATTGCAGGAGCCGATGCCTGAGGTGTCGGGGCGTCCAGAGCAGAGTGCGGAACAGTTGGGGCGCGGAAAACGTAAGGCCGGCAGAGTGGCAGTAGGCCTACCCAAAAGGGTTTCGGCTGAGCCAGGAGGGAGCGGTGCACGGGAGCGAATCAAGGCGAGGATAGAGCAGGCGGTGGAAGGGATACAGCGCCAGGCGGATTGGTTGCGCGATGCTGGCAACGATTGTCCAGCGGGTGAGATCTTGCATGGCAGACTCGAGCTTCTAGGAGTCGCTTGGGGAAGGTTCGAAGAGAATATTGATTTATGGCGACAGGGTGGGTTAAGCGAAGAAGCCTGCGGGGTGAGGCGAGTTGAGGTCGAGAACATATATATTCAGGCTGCCGCAGCCATAAGGCAGGCCTTGAAGGAGCAGAGGCCGGAGGAGGGGACAGGTAATGCGCACGAGGCACCACCCGTGCAGGCTTGGTACGGCGATTATCTTCCGGAGGATCGGCTTCCCGTCTTCAATGGCGATCGGCAGGGATGGGACAGCTTCCGTGATACATTTACGGCTGAGGTGATTGACAATCAACGACTTACTAATGTGCAAAGACTACGCAGGCTCCAGAACTGTGTTCGCGGCTCGGCCGCGCGCGTTCTTGGTTTTTGGCCACAAAGAGATGAGAGTTTTGACGGGGCCTGGCGGAGCTTGTGCACGGCTTATGACAACATTTTTTTGACGCTGACGGCGCATGTCGCGGCCATAACCGGGTTGCCCAAGATAGAACGAGTCACTTGGACATTCGGGCCATGCTGGACACTGCACGCAACACGTTGCGCCTGATGGGTAATAGGTTGAGCGCTGGGGAGCAGCGCGATCTGATGGTATTACATTTGCTGGAGTCACGTCTGGATTCCGAATCTAGAGCGCAATGGGAAATGGCGAGACCCATCAACGGTATTCCCGCGTTGCACGGCGATTTCTTGGAGTGGTTGGAGCGCCGCGCTAGCGGTTTATTGTCACAAGGTAGCAGCGCACCTCGGCAGGAGCACCAGCAGCAGAGGGTGCAATTGCAGAGAACAGCTAGAGCAGGGGCGTTAAGATGTTTCGTCTGTGGGGAAAACCACCCTTTATTCCGCTGTAGCGTGTTTTCTCGGCTGACTCGCGAGGAGCGGGTACAACGACTGAACGGCCTTGGCGTCTGCCACAATTGTTTGCGTCGTGGGCATCCAACTGCGCGTTGTATATCACCGGGTTGTCCAAGGTGTAATCGAACATTACATAACAGTCTCATCTGCCCTAAGGCAAGGATGATCTCAGCTGCAGCGGGCGTAGAGCGGAGTCCAGGCGACGCAGCGCCGACGACATTTCAGCAAGATTAGCAATTATTGAGCAGCATGGACATTCGCCTCGGAGTGTCCACGAACAACAGCCAGGCTGTGCCCAGGTCACTCTCTGACGGGGTTAATCACGTAGACGGACATCGCCCGTTATTGGCAACAGCGATGGTGCGACTCCTGGTGCAGGGCAAGATGTTTGGACCTGTCCGAGCGATTTGCGACACGGGTTCACAAGTAAATTTGATTTCGGGCGAGTACGTGACGAAGCATAATATCCCCACTGTACGAACAAAGGCCGCCATTCTGGCAGTTGGTGGCCCTGTTAGCGACGGGTGCACGAAGGCGATATCAGGTTACCTGCTAGCCATGAGCGATGAGCAGCCACTGATGCCCTTATCATGTCTGGTTTTGCCTTCGTTACTGCCGGGTATATGTTTGCCGGTACGGACTCCCGTTGTGTCGGGGTTTTCCGATGAGGTGATGGAGAGGCTGGCTGATCCGCAGTTCGATGTGGCGCTACCGGTGGCGTTATTATTAGGTGTGTCTGTCTGGGCGACGATGATGCAGCCGAATATACGACGATCGGCTGCGGGTTTGGTAGCCCAACAATCGAGATTAGGATGGCTAATATTCGGGGAGGTTGCAACGAGTACCGGTCCCCTAGTACTAACCGCGGCCGGCATTGAAGATGATCGAGAGGAGCTTGGCATGGAGAGGATATTACAGAGATTTTTCGAGGGTGAGGAGCTCCTTGGTGATTCTTCACCAAAGACCGCGGAGCAGCAGCAATGTGAGGCCCACTTCCAGAGGACCTGCACCTTCGATGCCAGCAAGCGCCGCTATATTATAGAGATTCCTTTGCGGGCCAATTGGACTGAGCTGGGTACTAACCGTGCGATTGCCCTACAGCGTTTCCTTCGTCTTGAACGGCGACTGCAACAGGATGTGGAGCTAGCGGTAAAATATTCAGCCTTCATGAGAGAATACCAAACGAATGGATGGCTCCAGCCGGCACCAGAGTCTATCGAACCCCCAATTTATTACATACCACATCATGCAATAATCCGGAAGTTCCGTGTGGTATTCGACGCCTCTTGTGCAACTAATTCTGGTCTATCACTCAACGATGTGCAGATGAACGGACCGAAGCTGCAGCGTGACCTGGGTGACTTGGTGTGGAGCTTCCGCTTGTGGAGGTATGGTGTGACTGCGGACATTAAGCAAATGTTTCCGCAGGTGAAGGTAGCGCCCGAGCATTGGAATTTGCAGAGGATCTTTTGGCGAGATGAGCTCGGTGCCCTGCGTGAATATTGCCTTACAAGGGTCACATTCGGAATGGCATCGGCTCCATATTGTGCGGTGCGCGCGATGCAGCAGTGCGCTCATGACAATGCTTCGCAGTGGCCTAGGGGCGCCAGGACAGTATTGAGAAACTTTTATGTGGATGATTGCTCGGCCGGAGCGGACGATGAAGGCAGCTTATTGAGGTTGTGCACCGAAACTAGGGACCTTCTAGCGGCCGGCGGGTTTGAGCTGGCGAAGTGGCATTCAAACTCAGCCCTTGTGCGACAGAGCTTTGAGCCTTCTCAGAAGGTGGACAAAATGCTCATAGACGGCGCTGATGTGTCATCGATCTTGGGTCTACGATGGTTGACGTCTACCGATGAGTTGGCGTTTAGAGTGGCAGACATTCAAGAGCCAGAAGAGGGCTGGACGAAGCGGTCGGTGCTTTCAGTTGCAGCTCGTCTCTACGATCCAGAGGGACTTATAGCGCCAGTGGTAATAAGAGCGAAGATGTTACTGCAGTTAATCTGGAGGGCCATGTTACCGTGGGATAAGCGTCTCTCCTCGGAGTTATCGGGAAAATGGAAAAACTTCTATTCGGGGTTGGAACAGCTGCAAAATCTTCGTGTTCCGCGCTGGATAGGATTCAGACAGGAGCAGCCCTTTGTTTTACACGGATTTTCTGACGCATCCCAGGTAGCGTATGGTGCCGCTGTTTACTTGTGTACAGAATCTGGAGGGGTCATGGGGTCGCAGCTGCTATTGGCCAAGTCGAAGGTGGCCCCAATCCAATCGCAATCAATACCGAGGCTAGAGCTGTGTGCAGCGCTCCTACTGAGTCAACTAATCGAGCGCATACGAAATAATCTACGAGGTGAAAACGAAGACTTAGAATTCAGTGCATTCTGTTGGACGGATTCGATGGTGGTACTGGGTTGGTTAAACCGTCCGGTGGATAGCTTGAAACAGTATGTGGCAAACAGGGTCCGGAAGATTAAGGAGACCACTGCAGAATGCGAATGGAGGCATGTACCGACAGATCGGAATCCAGCAGACTTAATTTCGAGAGGCACCTCGGTGGATGAACTGGCAGCATCGGAATTGTGGTGGCACGGGCCAGAGTTCATCCGGCAGCCGGGTTCGGCCTGGCCTCCCATCAAGGAGGCGCGATCGGATGCCGTGCGCATGTTGCAAGAATGTAAGGCGCATGCTAGATGCAAGGCCAGACGAAAGGACGAGGTGGCGCAGGGGAGCTGCCTGGTTTGCACTTCGGCACTTCAGCGAGATGGTGAATCAATTCTCTTTCGATTGTCGTCCTTACAACGTTTGCAGCGAGTGACGGCGTGGGTGTTCAGGTTCGTCTACAACGCAAGGAAGCCGCAATCAGGCAGCCGCACTGGCTCTCTGAACCCCGAAGAAGTCGATCGAGCTCTTCTATGGTGGATCAAACGGGAACAAATGGATAACTATGCTAGGGACCTACAATGCCTTGTGCGGGCTCAGCAGGATGGGCAGCAATTATCAAGCGTTCGCCTGGCAGCTGAAATTGCGACGCTCGCCCCGTTCGTGCACGAGGGCATTTTACGCATGCGTAGCCGTCTCCAGGAAGCAGATCTTCCGTTTGACCAGCGCAATCCCATAATTGTACCTGGGAAGGGGCGCCTCGCATGGCTCATCGCTAGAGAGACGCACCTGAGACTCCATCATTGTGGCGCGCAGCAGCTGCTAGCAGTCATGCGGCGGCGTTTTTGGATAGTCAATGGACGAAGGTTGGCGAGGTCGATAGTGAAGGACTGCATCGTTTGTGAGAAAAGCAAGGGCAAGGTGGCTCAACAGATCATGGGCGATTTACCCGCATGTCGGGTGCGGCCCGCTCGCCCCTTCCTATGTACGGGCGTGGACTATGCTGGGCCCATTTGGGTCAGACCTCATCGTGGCCGGGGCAGAACTCTGATGAAGGGTTACATCGCCTTATTTGTGTGTATGGTGACGAAGGCGGTGCATCTCGAGTTTGTTTCGGATCTTTCTACCAACGCATTCCTCATGGCATTCATCCGCTTTACCTCACGCTTCGGGCATTGCTTACATCTGTGGAGCGACAACGGTACCAACTTTGTAGGTGCTGAGCGCGAGCTAGCGCAAATGCTTCGTAGTTGGGAGGCTTCGGATCTTTACGATCAGCTGGTACAGCGCCGGACACAGTGGCATTTCATCACCCCCTCTGCGCCCCACCAGGGTGGTCTGTGGGAGGCCGCGGTGAAGGCGATGAAACATCATCTGCGTCGCGTAATGGGTTCACGTACATTGACAGTCGAGGCGATGCAGACGCTGTTGGCTGAAATTTCGGCGATACTTAACTCCCGGCCCTTAAGTGCTCTCAGTATGGACCCCAAGGATACGAGCTTCCTTACTCCCGGCCATCTGCTCATTGGGGAGCCCTTAGTACCAATGGTGGGCGAATGCATTGCGCCTGAGGCCAATTGCGATCGTTTAAATTATTGGCAGCAGCGGCAGGCTATTGCGCAACGGTTTTGGAGATTGTGGCAGGATAGCTATCTACACGAGTTGCAGCAGCGCCCAAAGTGGCGCAAAGTGCGGCCGGGGTTCAAGGTAGGAGACCTGGTTGTAATAAAGCGAGAGTCAACGCCGCCGGCCCTTTGGCGAACCGCACGCATCTCCGAACTGCACCCCGGGAAGGATGGTGTGGTGCGCAACGTGACTGTGTGGACTGGCAGTGGTTCGCTGACACGACCTATCCAACGGTTGTGTTTGTTGCCGTTGGAACCGGTTGAGCCACGTGAGGAGCTCACGAGTCTCAAGGCCGGAGGATAATGTTCACGCCTGACGGCGTGGCAGGGACGCGAACGCGATCTGGCAGCGCAGTGCAGCGGCGAAGGAGACGAGAGAGAGAAAGAAAAAGGGAAGATGGCGGGGTTTTTGACAGATGAAGGGCATTATTGGATTGAGATTTGATGTAGACGGAACATTGTACAAAGCACTCGGAATAAAAATCGACATTTTTGAGATACGTTTTGGGAACGAAGAACATTGGTGGTTGTTTTATTTAGCGCGTGATTCGCGGTGCGAACAGATAGTAAGAGGCTTTTGGCATATTTGGCAGTTCAAAATATTATTATTGTTGAATCTTGTAACGGCACCACAAGATAACCAACATCTGGTTGCACTTATCAAGTGGTGTCCGCTGCAAGAATTCAAGTAACATGCGCGATGCTATGCTACCTACGTGCATGTGCAGGCAAAACCTAAAGATAAGAAATAGTGTAGGTACTATTTAGGACATAAGAAATATAATAAATAATGGCTCCGGGCGACCGGAGCATTAGTCTAGTTTCAACAGTGAACCAGTGTGGTTTCATTTTAGCCTTCAGAGCAGCCGACCCTTAAGCGGACAAACATATGGTGACCCCAGGACACGGACCTACTGGTAAGTGGACAAAAAATAAATAAGGAAAAGTTTAGTTTAATAAAATTAGTTTTTGGAGAATAAAGAGTAGTAGGAAAATGGCAAAAGAAATGCTAAAGAAACAGGAAGAGCTTGGCAATGCTATTCTTAGCATCTGCAACCAGCTGAACGCTGAGGGTCGCAATGAAAGGCTTCAAATGCATCTGAATTCGTTGTTCGAGGAATTAACAGCGAATCACTGCATATTAACTCCCGCCACGCGCACTGTAATGACAAATCAGCCGTGATATAGTTGTCATAGCAATATGAGTATCAAACAATTCAGCATGTCATTGTGGCAAACATAGCCTATATTATAACCGGCCACACCCACTTTCCGCGCCCACTTAACTAACAAAACAAAGCTACAGTACATGTCTGTAAATCAATGTTGATGTAAAATTATTTTGTGTTTGTGTGTTTGACCACGCTCGCCTTATACGCAGTCTTGCAATGGCCATTATGATGACAGAATTAACTAATTACGATTTTTTGTCTTTCCACCGGTAAAACTTAATGAGCTTTGGACAAAGGGCGTGCCACTTTTTAAATTCCCGTGTAACTTTGGAATTATAGCATTCACATCAATGACACTCGGTAGAAACTTACGATTTAGTCGTGTCCTTCGGTAGGGGGAATAAGGTGGATTCTGGACAAGAGGCGTGGTACCGCCCATACAACTCAATTCTTTAATATGGAATCGCCTCGGAACTATAAGTCACTCAATATAGAAATTTTGTACAGCGTCATGGCTTAGACGTGTCGTTTCGCCGGTAAAATTTAATGCGCGTTGGACAAAAGGCGTGGCACTTTTTAAATTCCGGTGTAACTTTGGCACTATAGCGTTCACATCCACGACACTCGGTACAAACTTACGATTTAGTCCTTCGACAGGGGGAATAAAGTGGATTTTGGCCAAGTGGGCGTGGCACCGCCCATACAACTAAATTCGTGGCAAATTTGTTTGACACACACTATCCGCATAATTTTGAAACTGTTAGTCGCACATCAATGAAACTTAGTACGAACCTACCATTTGGTCATATCTTTCGACAGAGGGAATGGGGCGGGTTTTTAACAAGGGGGCGTGTCACCGCCCATAAAACTCAAATATTTCATACGAAATAGCTTCGGAATCGTTAGCCGCACAGCATTGAAAGTTGGTGTACCGTCGTCTCATAAATGTGTCATTCTACTGGTGAGATTTGATGAGCATTTGACAAGGGGTGTGGCACATTTCTTATGACGCAACATTTATGCAGTACTGTAAGTCCACATCAATAAAAGTTGGTAAGAACTTTCCGCTTAGTAGCACAATTCGACTAGAAGAAAGTTGTGAGCATTGAACAAGGGGGTGTGGTACCGCCTCCATTTTTATATACATACATAGATTGTTTATCCTGACTGACTGATTGATTGATTTATCTTCGCTCAGCCCAAACCGCTGAGGCTACAAACATGAAATTTGAACTGTAGGTAATTCTTGAAGAATGAAGCTCTGCTAAGACGGGATTTTTTGAAACTTGGGGTCTAAAGGGGCAAAACATGTGTTAAGGTGTTGTATGAAGAAACGTGATTTAATAGACATATAGATTTCGAACTTCCTGAAAATACTCTAAATCGAAAGTAATTCGACACGTATTTTATAATTTTTTGAAAATCAAAATTTAACTGGGCCAACAGTGGGTTAAGGTTTGTTTACGGAAGGACTTTGAAACAAAAAACACGAACCGATGGGGCTATTGACAATTGTAAAAATAATTGAAATAAAAACATTACAAACGTGTTTATCATTATTTTCAAAATCGAAATCTAACTGGATGAACGACGGTGTGGCAACACCGTCATACGAACCCTGGGTAACGCGGGGGCGGGGGGGGGGGGGGTGGGGCTTTTTGCGGGGAGAGTTAAAAAAGAAGACCAAGTTCTTAAAAGCGCTTGTAGATCGCCGAAAAATAATAAAGACAATAAGTGCTTATTAAATTGGGTTTTATTTAATTGATAACATTCTTTTAAGAACTTGAATTTGTTTACCTTGAATTTGAAAAACTCGCCAAAACACGGGTAGAACATGGGCAAGTCCTCATTGGTGGAGGCAAGCTGCGTCATTTGTCGGCATCCGGACGAAGGTAAGATGGTGCAGTACCAATGACTACATGACGCGAAACTCGGAGGGGTCACGGTTGCTAATTCGGTAACACCAGGCCCCAGAGTCGCAAATTCGGTAAAACCAGGCCCCAGAGTTGATTAGGGTTCGTACAAAAAATTCGCCATACAAACGCCAGGGCAAGGGCTGCTGGTGCGTTCGATGTTTATTTGCAAATAAAATAATTGTTTTTTTTGCTTTCATTCTGTAGTACGTTTATAGGAAATTGATTGCAAAAAACGTTGTTGCTGAAAAACGTCATAAGTATGTTGCCTCGTGTTTTAATATGATTTTACTTCAGTTTTTGCTGACTGCCCTCAAAGCCTTAACGTTTGCATTGCTTGAGTTGCAGCTCTGCGTTTGAAAAGAGTTCAACTTGCCATCACTGTTTCTTGCTGCACTAGAAACGGCAAACTCAATGAGACATGAACTGAAGGAAAAAGTAGCCGAATATCTGCGACTTCAGCGTATGAAATAATTTATTTCTGCTTTTTTTTGTACGCGTTACAATCAAAATTACTTAGACCAGTAAAACAAGTTGGTTTGCAATGCTATATTTACAGCGAATTAGAAAAGTTAGCACTTTAAGATGCAAACAATTGACTGGTAACCGGTGCTGTGCGAATGTTTGGGTAAAAAACCCGTACACTATCGGACGATTGGAAAAAGCAAAAAATGGTCTGAAAATCATTTCTCCTCCGAGTTTCGCGTCACGTAGTCACTGGCAGTACGACGAATGCGATCAGTGGTACCACTTCGCCTGTGCGGGAGTGAGCACGGAGGTTGAAACGCAGGACTGGAGTTGCGGTGAGTGCGCCGCCAAAAACACGGTGCACTTGGTGGATGACTCAGTTTGCTTTTTTCCGTGCTGTAATTTCCTCTTTGGGTTCTATGTTTATGTTTTGTGTGTGTAGGTTGAGTGGAGTGTGTTGTGTGCCTGAGCTTGAGATACGAGTAGCTTTGTGTAGGGGTGTTTGTTTACTGTGGAAATAGTTTCGTAGTTTTTGTATTTGTGTGTTGTGTAGTGCTATAAGGTCTATAATGCCTCGGCCCCCTTCGTCCCTGTTTAGTGTTAATCTTTCGATGCAGGAGTTTGGGTGGAGGTATCTATGTTGCGTCATTTTTGTCCTGTTCATCCTTTCTAGATCTGTTGCTGTCCATTTTATTATGCCAAATGAGGGATGTCTTGATTTTATTGCCTTTTTCTATGTTAATAAGTTTGCATTTTTGTATGCCGAACTTCATACATGTGTCGTTTGTGAATGTTTGTGCTAGTGTTAGAAGATTTTGCATTTGCGTTATGTTGGGTGCGTATAGCTTTATGTCATCCATATATAAGAGATGGTTTATTACGTGATTTGTTGTGTTTTGCTGCTTTATTTTGTATCCTATTGTACTGTTGTTTAGTAGATTGGATAGTGGGTTTAAGGATATGCAAAACCATAGGGCACTCAGCTAGTCTCCTTGGAAAATACCTCTTTTTATTTGTATTTCTTCGGTTTCAGTTTGGTGTTGCTTTGTGTGTAGGTGTATCTTTGTTCGCCATGTTTGCATAATTGTTTTTAAGAATTGTTGGATTTTGGCGTCTATTTTGTAAATTTGTAAGATCTCTGTTAGCCAGCTGTGTGGAATTGAGTCGAAAGCTTTTTTGTAGTCTATGTATCCGGTGATAAGGTTGCGGTTTTTGTCTTTTACTTGTTGTAGTATTACGCTGTCTATAATAATCTGTTCTTTGCATCCTTGACTGTTTCTTCGACATCCTTTTTGTTCTTCCGCGAGTATGTTGTTTTTTATAATATGGCTTTCTATTTTTTGTGTTAGTATGGACGTTATAATTTTATATATTGTTGGTAGGCATGTGATCGGTCTGTAGTTTGCTGGGTTTTTTGTGTCTTGGTTTTTTGGTTTGATGTATGTTTTTCCTAGTGTTAAAAAATGTGGTGTATCGTGGGGGTTTGTTATAATATGGTTTATCTGCTTTACAAGTGTTAAATGGAGTGAGGTGAATTTTTTGTACCAGAAGTTATGTACGTGGTCGATTCCGGGTGCTTTCCAGTTATGAGTTTTATTGATTGCATTTTTAAGTTCATCTATTGTTATGTTGCTTGCCTCTTGTTGGCTGATGTTGTTATGTCTATTTTTTTCGTCAATTATCCAAATTGCTTTTTTGTTGTGTTGTTTGGGGGTCGTCCATATGCTTTCCCAATATGATTGTATTTCGGGTGTTGTTGGTGGCTCGAAGTCCATTGTGTCATGTTGCTCCAGTGTTTTATAGAATTGTTTTTGATTTGTGTTGAACTTGTGGTTCTGTGTTTTACGGGTGTTGGATTCGTTGTATCTTCTAAGTCCTCTGCAAGACGGAGGTGACGGAAACTCCAACACATGCTTACAATTTTTGTCTTAACTAATACATAGACAGTTGCTTTCTAATAGTACTATTACTCGCAATGGGCATCATGTGAAAAAGTTGCGAACGTATTATGCAACCATTTTTATGTAACTCAATCTATAGTTGTCAACATTCATTGCAAAAAAGAAAATAATAGTAACAAACCCCTAAAAAAGTAGTATAATATAAAAAAACTAAAACTAATTCCCCACATGATGACCACATTTACCGTTACGCGCGCATTTCAATTTCGGGCATTGACTACTCGCAAGAGTGAAAGAACTCCTTTACATTTCAATTGAATTCATTCTTCCATTTGTGAGAGTGAAACAAATATATACGTCACAGTCACCTGTCATCATGAAAATGTCAGATTTGTGAAATTTGTGCGTTTTGGTGAAATTTGAAGCTGCTGGACAAGAAGCTGAAAAAATATTTGCAAAATACAGCGCGGAGAAACCACAAAATTAAAGAAGATAAGTATAAACGTGTTAATTATTTTATGAAGTAAGTGAGAAAGAGGCTAGCAGCGAGCATTTTGCTGATGGGGGCGAACACATTGTCCAAGACAAATGTTTTGAGGTTATGTCATGGGCAATTCGCCACAAAATCAGTCAAAGTGCTCTCGATGATTTATTAAAAACTTTTCACAAGGTAGGAGTGACAGAATTACCATTGTCTGCAAACGTTTTTCTTACAAGTAGTTATACATAGTGATAAAACATAATTTGTGTTCTCTTTTTTAGATGCATTCAAGGCCCACGGTCAAATGGCGTTTGAGAAGCGGATGAAAAAGGTGGTAGAGCGCTGCCACAATCGGGTAAAGCAAAAAAAATGTAAATGTAAAAATTCGGCAAAATAATATTATAATAAAGCATTTTTTAATTAAAAACAAATCATTTAGTTATTTTATTGGTAAAATAGCAGTGGCTAAAATATTTGGTAGAGGTGACTGGTTTATATGTTACCTATAACCGATATTTACGTTACTGTTTTAGGAAAACTTTCGGGTATTTTATCGGTAATATACCCAGTACTGCTAACGAGAGTGAGCGAGATAAGCATATGTCTGAAATATGTTGGCAAACAAATGTGTGAGAATGGGATAGAAGGTCACATGTATACATGAGTTTCATTAATTTTTTTCCCATCGCCCTTAAGAAAGTGATAGAAACTCCAGAACAAGCGGTAACTGAAACTTTCACAGTACTACCAGTTAGATGACTGGTAATCTAACCGGTACCTGTCTCGCAGGGTCGGGTTGCGTATACGGCAAGTTTTTGTTTGTATGTTTGTAGGATCTCGATAGTGTTAATGGTTTCTGCGGGGTATCGGTTTAGAATGGATTTCATTTGTTTCATTATATTTTTAGAGTGGTTCCCTTTGTTGTATTGTGTTAGATGTCCTATTGTTTTTCTAATATCTCTTATCTTATTTTCGATACGTATTTGCCATTTTGGTTTTCTATTGTGTTGTTTAACTTTGTTCCGCTTTACCTCACGCTTCGGGCATTGCTTACATCTGTGGAGCGACAACGGTACCAACTTTGTAGGTGCTGAGCGCGAGCTAGCGCAAATGCTTCGTAGTTGGGAGGCTTCGGATCTTTACGATCAGCTGGTACAGCGCCGGACACAGTGGCATTTCATCACCCCCTCTGCGCCCCACCAGGGTGGTCTGTGGGAGGCCGCGGTGAAGGCGATGAAACATCATCTGCGTCGCGTAATGGGTTCACGTACATTGACAGTCGAGGCGATGCAGACGCTGTTGGCTGAAATTTCGGCGATACTTAACTCCCGGCCCTTAAGTGCTCTCAGTATGGACCCCAAGGATACGAGCTTCCTTACTCCCGGCCATCTGCTCATTGGGGAGCCCTTAGTACCAATGGTGGGCGAATGCATTGCGCCTGAGGCCAATTGCGATCGTTTAAATTATTGGCAGCAGCGGCAGGCTATTGCGCAACGGTTTTGGAGATTGTGGCAGGATAGCTATCTACACGAGTTGCAGCAGCGCCCAAAGTGGCGCAAAGTGCGGCCGGGGTTCAAGGTAGGAGACCTGGTTGTAATAAAGCGAGAGTCAACGCCGCCGGCCCTTTGGCGAACCGCACGCATCTCCGAACTGCACCCCGGGAAGGATGGTGTGGTGCGCAACGTGACTGTGTGGACTGGCAGTGGTTCGCTGACACGACCTATCCAACGGTTGTGTTTGTTGCCGTTGGAACCGGTTGAGCCACGTGAGGAGCTCACGAGTCTCAAGGCCGGAGGATAATGTTCACGCCTGACGGCGTGGCAGGGACGCGAACGCGATCTGGCAGCGCAGTGCAGCGGCGAAGGAGACGAGAGAGAGAAAGAAAAAGGGAAGATGGCGGGGTTTTTGACAGATGAAGGGCATTATTGGATTGAGATTTGATGTAGACGGAACATTGTACAAAGCACTCGGAATAAAAATCGACATTTTTGAGATACGTTTTGGGAACGAAGAACATTGGTGGTTGTTTTATTTAGCGCGTGATTCGCGGTGCGAACAGATAGTAAGAGGCTTTTGGCATATTTGGCAGTTCAAAATATTATTATTGTTGAATCTTGTAACGGCACCACAAGATAACCAACATCTGGTTGCACTTATCAAGTGGTGTCCGCTGCAAGAATTCAAGTAACATGCGCGATGCTATGCTACCTACGTGCATGTGCAGGCAAAACCTAAAGATAAGAAATAGTGTAGGTACTATTTAGGACATAAGAAATATAATAAATAATGGCTCCGGGCGACCGGAGCATTAGTCTAGTTTCAACAGTGAACCAGTATGGTTTCATTTTAGCCTTCAGAGCAGCCGACCCTTAAGCGGACAAACATATGGTGACCCCAGGACACGGACCTACTGGTAAGTGGACAAAAAATAAATAAGGAAAAGTTTAGTTTAATAAAATTAGTTTTTGGAGAATAAAGAGTAGTAGGAAAATGGCAAAAGAAATGCTAAAGAAACAGGAAGAGCTTGGCAATGCTATTCTTAGCATCTGCAACCAGCTGAACGCTGAGGGTCGCAATGAAAGGCTTCAAATGCATCTGAATTCGTTGTTCGAGGAATTAACAGCGAATCACTGCATATTAACTCCCGCCACGCGCACTGTAATGACAAATCAGCCGTGATATAGTTGTCATAGCAATATGAGTATCAAACAATTCAGCATGTCATTGTGGCAAACATAGCCTATATTATAACCGGCCACACCCACTTTCCGCGCCCACTTAACTAACAAAACAAAGCTACAGTACATGTCTGTAAATCAATGTTGATGTAAAATTATTTTGTGTTTGTGTGTTTGACCACGCTCGCCTTATACGCAGTCTTGCAATGGCCATTATGATGACAGAATTAACTAATTACGATTTTTTGTCTTTCCACCGGTAAAACTTAATGAGCTTTGGACAAAGGGCGTGCCACTTTTTAAATTCCCGTGTAACTTTGGAATTATAGCATTCACATCAATGACACTCGGTAGAAACTTACGATTTAGTCGTGTCCTTCGGTAGGGGGAATAAGGTGGATTCTGGACAAGAGGCGTGGTACCGCCCATACAACTCAATTCTTTAATATGGAATCGCCTCGGAACTATAAGTCACTCAATATAGAAATTTTGTACAGCGTCATGGCTTAGACGTGTCGTTTCGCCGGTAAAATTTAATGCGCGTTGGACAAAAGGCGTGGCACTTTTTAAATTCCGGTGTAACTTTGGCACTATAGCGTTCACATCCACGACACTCGGTACAAACTTACGATTTAGTCCTTCGACAGGGGGAATAAAGTGGATTTTGGCCAAGTGGGCGTGGCACCGCCCATACAACTAAATTCGTGGCAAATTTGTTTGACACACACTATCCGCATAATTTTGAAACTGTTAGTCGCACATCAATGAAACTTAGTACGAACCTACCATTTGGTCATATCTTTCGACAGAGGGAATGGGGCGGGTTTTTAACAAGGGGGCGTGTCACCGCCCATAAAACTCAAATATTTCATACGAAATAGCTTCGGAATCGTTAGCCGCACAGCATTGAAAGTTGGTGTACCGTCGTCTCATAAATGTGTCATTCTACTGGTGAGATTTGATGAGCATTTGACAAGGGGTGTGGCACATTTCTTATGACGCAACATTTATGCAGTACTGTAAGTCCACATCAATAAAAGTTGGTAAGAACTTTCCGCTTAGTAGCACAATTCGACTAGAAGAAAGTTGTGAGCATTGAACAAGGGGGTGTGGTACCGCCTCCATTTTTATATACATACATAGATTGTTTATCCTGACTGACTGATTGATTGATTTATCTTCGCTCAGCCCAAACCGCTGAGGCTACAAACATGAAATTTGAACTGTAGGTAATTCTTGAAGAATGAAGCTCTGCTAAGACGGGATTTTTTGAAACTTGGGGTCTAAAGGGGCAAAACATGTGTTAAGGTGTTGTATGAAGAAACGTGATTTAATAGACATATAGATTTCGAACTTCCTGAAAATACTCTAAATCGATAGTAATTCGACACGTATTTTATAATTTTTTGAAAATCAAAATTTAACTGGGCCAACAGTGGGTTAAGGTTTGTTTACGGAAGGACTTTGAAACAAAAAACACGAACCGATGGGGCTATTGACAATTGTAAAAATAATTGAAATAAAAACATTACAAACGTGTTTATCATTATTTTCAAAATCGAAATCTAACTGGATGAACGACGGTGTGGCAACACCGTCATACGAACCCTGGGTAACGCGGGGGCGGGGGGGGGGGGGGGCTTTTTGCGGGGAGAGTTAAAAAAGAAGACCAAGTTCTTAAAAGCGCTTGTAGATCGCCGAAAAATAATAAAGACAATAAGTGCTTATTAAATTGGGTTTTATTTAATTGATAACATTCTTTTAAGAACTTGAATTTGTTTACCTTGAATTTGAAAAACTCGCCAAAACACGGGTAGAACATGGGCAAGTCCTCATTGGTGGAGGCAAGCTGCGTCATTTGTCGGCATCCGGACGAAGGTAAGATGGTGCAGTACCAATGACTACATGACGCGAAACTCGGAGGGGTCACGGTTGCTAATTCGGTAAAACCAGGCCCCAGAGTCGCAAATTCGGTAAAACCAGGCCCCAGAGTCGCAAATTCGGTAAAACCAGGCCCCAGAGTTGATTAGGGTTCGTACAAAAAATTCGCCATACAAACGCCAGGGCAAGGGCTGCTGGTGCGTTCGATGTTTATTTGCAAATAAAATAATTGTTTTTTTTGCTTTCATTCTGTAGTACGTTTATAGGAAATTGATTGCAAAAAACGTTGTTGCTGAAAAACGTCATAAGTATGTTGCCTCGTGTTTTAATATGATTTTACTTCAGTTTTTGCTGACTGCCCTCAAAGCCTTAACGTTTGCATTGCTTGAGTTGCAGCTCTGCGTTTGAAAAGAGTTCAACTTGCCATCACTGTTTCTTGCTGCACTAGAAACGGCAAACTCAATGAGACATGAACTGAAGGAAAAAGTAGCCGAATATCTGCGACTTCAGCGTATGAAATAATTTATTTCTGCTTTTTTTTGTACGCGTTACAATCAAAATTACTTAGACCAGTAAAACAAGTTGGTTTGCAATGCTATATTTACAGCGAATTAGAAAAGTTAGCACTTTAAGATGCAAACAATTGACTGGTAACCGGTGCTGTGCGAATGTTTGGGTAAAAAACCCGTACACTATCGGACGATTGGAAAAAGCAAAAAATGGTCTGAAAATCATTTCTCCTCCGAGTTTCGCGTCACGTAGTCACTGGCAGTACGACGAATGCGATCAGTGGTACCACTTCGCCTGTGCGGGAGTGAGCACGGAGGTTGAAACGCAGGACTGGAGTTGCGGTGAGTGCGCCGCCAAAAACACGGTGCACTTGGTGGATGACTCAGTTTGCTTTTTTCCGTGCTGTAATTTCCTCTTTGGGTTCTATGTTTATGTTTTGTGTGTGTAGGTTGAGTGGAGTGTGTTGTGTGCCTGAGCTTGAGATACGAGTAGCTTTGTGTAGGGGTGTTTGTTTACTGTGGAAATAGTTTCGTAGTTTTTGTATTTGTGTGTTGTGTAGTGCTATAAGGTCTATAATGCCTCGGCCCCCTTCGTCCCTGTTTAGTGTTAATCTTTCGATGCAGGAGTTTGGGTGGAGGTATCTATGTTGCGTCATTTTTGTCCTGTTCATCCTTTCTAGATCTGTTGCTGTCCATTTTATTATGCCAAATGAGGGATGTCTTGATTTTATTGCCTTTTTCTATGTTAATAAGTTTGCATTTTTGTATGCCGAACTTCATACATGTGTCGTTTGTGAATGTTTGTGCTAGTGTTAGAAGATTTTGCATTTGCGTTATGTTGGGTGCGTATAGCTTTATGTCATCCATATATAAGAGATGGTTTATTACGTGATTTGTTGTGTTTTGCTGCTTTATTTTGTATCCTATTGTACTGTTGTTTAGTAGATTGGATAGTGGGTTTAAGGATATGCAAAACCATAGGGCACTCAGCTAGTCTCCTTGGAAAATACCTCTTTTTATTTGTATTTCTTCGGTTTCAGTTTGGTGTTGCTTTGTGTGTAGGTGTATCTTTGTTCGCCATGTTTGCATAATTGTTTTTAAGAATTGTTGGATTTTGGCGTCTATTTTGTAAATTTGTAAGATCTCTGTTAGCCAGCTGTGTGGAATTGAGTCGAAAGCTTTTTTGTAGTCTATGTATCCGGTGATAAGGTTGCGGTTTTTGTCTTTTACTTGTAGTATTACGCTGTCTATAATAATCTGTTCTTTGCATCCTTGACTGTTTCTTCGACATCCTTTTTGTTCTTCCGCGAGTATGTTGTTTTTTATAATATGGCTTTCTATTTTTTGTGTTAGTATGGACGTTATAATTTTATATATTGTTGGTAGGCATGTGATCGGTCTGTAGTTTGCTGGGTTTTTTGTGTCTTGGTTTTTTGGTTTGATGTATGTTTTTCCTAGTGTTAAAAAATGTGGTGTATCGTGGGGGTTTGTTATAATATGGTTTATCTGCTTTACAAGTGTTAAATGGAGTGAGGTGAATTTTTTGTACCAGAAGTTATGTACGTGGTCGATTCCGGGTGCTTTCCAGTTATGAGTTTTATTGATTGCATTTTTAAGTTCATCTATTGTTATGTTGCTTGCCTCTTGTTGGCTGATGTTGTTATGTCTATTTTTTTCGTCAATTATCCAAATTGCTTTTTTGTTGTGTTGTTTGGGGGTCGTCCATATGCTTTCCCAATATGATTGTATTTCGGGTGTTGTTGGTGGCTCGAAGTCCATTGTGTCATGTTGCTCCAGTGTTTTATAGAATTGTTTTTGATTTGTGTTGAACTTGTGGTTCTGTGTTTTACGGGTGTTGGATTCGTTGTATCTTCTAAGTCCTCTGCAAGACGGAGGTGACGGAAACTCCAACACATGCTTACAATTTTTGTCTTAACTAATACATAGACAGTTGCTTTCTAATAGTACTATTACTCGCAATGGGCATCATGTGAAAAAGTTGCGAACGTATTATGCAACCATTTTTATGTAACTCAATCTATAGTTGTCAACATTCATTGCAAAAAAGAAAATAATAGTAACAAACCCCTAAAAAAGTAGTATAATATAAAAAAACTAAAACTAATTCCCCACATGATGACCACATTTACCGTTACGCGCGCATTTCAATTTCGGGCATTGACTACTCGCAAGAGTGAAAGAACTCCTTTACATTTCAATTGAATTCATTCTTCCATTTGTGAGAGTGAAACAAATATATACGTCACAGTCACCTGTCATCATGAAAATGTCAGATTTGTGAAATTTGTGCGTTTTGGTGAAATTTGAAGCTGCTGGACAAGAAGCTGAAAAAATATTTGCAAAATACAGCGCGGAGAAACCACAAAATTAAAGAAGATAAGTATAAACGTGTTAATTATTTTATGAAGTAAGTGAGAAAGAGGCTAGCAGCGAGCATTTTGCTGATGGGGGCGAACACATTGTCCAAGACAAATGTTTTGAGGTTATGTCATGGGCAATTCGCCACAAAATCAGTCAAAGTGCTCTCGATGATTTATTAAAAACTTTTCACAAGGTAGGAGTGACAGAATTACCATTGTCTGCAAACGTTTTTCTTACAAGTAGTTATACATAGTGATAAAACATAATTTGTGTTCTCTTTTTTAGATGCATTCAAGGCCCACGGTCAAATGGCGTTTGAGAAGCGGATGAAAAAGGTGGTAGAGCGCTGCCACAATCGGGTAAAGCAAAAAAAATGTAAATGTAAAAATTCGGCAAAATAATATTATAATAAAGCATTTTTTAATTAAAAACAAATCATTTAGTTATTTTATTGGTAAAATAGCAGTGGCTAAAATATTTGGTAGAGGTGACTGGTTTATATGTTACCTATAACCGATATTTACGTTACTGTTTTAGGAAAACTTTCGGGTATTTTATCGGTAATATACCCAGTACTGCTAACGAGAGTGAGCGAGATAAGCATATGTCTGAAATATGTTGGCAAACAAATGTGTGAGAATGGGATAGAAGGTCACATGTATACATGAGTTTCATTAATTTTTTTCCCATCGCCCTTAAGAAAGTGATAGAAACTCCAGAACAAGCGGTAACTGAAACTTTCACAGTACTACCAGTTAGATGACTGGTAATCTAACCGGTACCTGTCTTGCAGGGTCGGGTTGCGTATACGGCAAGTTTTTGTTTGTATGTTTGTAGGATCTCGATAGTGTTAATGGTTTCTGCGGGGTATCGGTTTAGAATGGATTTCATTTGTTTCATTATATTTTTAGAGTGGTTCCCTTTGTTGTATTGTGTTAGATGTCCTATTGTTTTTCTAATATCTCTTATCTTATTTTCGATACGTATTTGCCATTTTGGTTTTCTATTGTGTTGTTTAACTTTGTTCGGAGGTATTGGTTTTTGATTGTTGAGTGTAATCGCTGTCATGGCCGCTGCATAGATTAGTAGGAGGGTTTCTTCGAGGTCAGTTGGTTCGAACGCGTATTGGGTAAGTATGTTGTTTATTGTATTGATAATTTGGTTGGTATTTGTTTTAAAAATGAGTTTCGGGATCGGCGTCCTATATTGTGGGTGTATACCCTTCCATTTTATTATGATAGTCTCTATTGCATTTTTAAGGTGCTGTTGTTCGTTGGTTGTTTGGTGGTTTGTCTCGGAGGTCTCGATTATTATTATTATTATTATTATTATCCCACGCCACTCTCCCCCCCGCATACCGCGCGAGGCGGGGTCCATTTTCACCGAGTATGACGGCAGTTGTCGTTGCAAGTCACATCGGCACTATTGTATAGTATTTGTTTTATTGGTTTAAAAATTTTCTTGGTTTGTTACATGTCTGTAGGATTACCGCTTTTTGTATTTTATGGTGTATAAATTGGTCTATGTTTAGAATTTTGAGGTTTGGAATGAATGATTTGTGTAGTATTCCTGTTGCGGAGATTATAAAGGGTATTGTTTTTACTGTATTTTGTTTCCACACCCGTTTTATTTCAAGTGCTAATTCATTATATTTTTCAATTTTTTCAGTGTATTTTTTGTGTATGTTTGTGTCATTGGGGGCGCTTATTTCAATTAGATATGCACTATTTTTATTTTTGTCTATTAGGGTGATATCTGGTCTATTGTTGTTTATCGTTTTATCTGTTTGTATTGTTCTATCCCAATATAGTGTGTATTTTTCATTTTCCATGATGTTAGGTGGGGTGTATTTATAATATGGATCATTATTTTCTGTCAGTTGCAGGTTAGTAGCTAGTTCTTGATGCAGTATTTTTGCAATGATATTATGTCTTTGTGTGTACTCTGATCCTGCTAGTAATCTACATCCGGTTGTTATGTGGTCCAGGGGCGTAGCCAGAACTTGGTCATGGGGGGGGCGGGGGGTTTAAAAATTGTTTGCCAGTTTAGTATTACATGTTTTTTTAAGTAAAGTGCACTTTCCAAATAGGGCATTTTGTTGTGGCTTATGTGACTTAATGCATTAAAAACTAAATTTTTCCCTGATTTTTAGTAAAAATTTCATGAAATTTGGTGGACTGAAAGCGAAGTTATCATCTGAAGTGGAAGTATGTGTGTGTCATCGTACAAAAATGTGCATCGAACAAAGATCCAATATTAACTATTGTTTTAAAAATGTTTAAACTTTAACCGAAGCATTTAAATTGATGGACCAAGTTTATGGTGATTTTTTTTTATACCGTGGTGGAGTTCAAAGTGGTAAAAGCGATTTAAAAACTATTGTTAGAACATAAATGATGACCAAAGTGTTAGCCAACTGAATCCGCGATCACCGTAGATCAAAACTGGGCGGTAATTCATAAAAGATAAGCCAAAATCTTCATTGAAATTCTTGAAATTGGATTTAACCTTCGCTTTACTTATACCCACCGGGGTGATCTTTTTAATATTCATGTTTAATATCTGCACAAATTTTAAGGTAATTTTCAATAACATGAAAAAATATTTGTTTGAAATTTTGTTTATGTTTAAACTTGAATTTTGTCATTTTTTATACAAATGTATCTGGGTGATCCCAGGCGCTTTCGCTACCATTTTGATTAAAAGTCACGATAAATCACGATAATTTTTTTGCGTACCTCATTATGTGTTCAATAAACCCTCTGGAAAGAAATCTTCTAATATTTTCCATAGTCTCAAAATAAATCATTAAAGTTAGGCCTTTTTTCGAAATACGAACTATCGCCAGAGGAAGATACTAAATACTGAAGTATGAAAAAAATTTATAAATTATTATATATTTATTGTGAGTTTTACTCAAAATAGCAGCGGAAGTGCCTGGGATCATCTTTAGTAAGGCGAAGGTTAAGCATCTCAATAGCTTAAATTTATTGCATTTGAACTGAACATTTGGCTATCGAAGGATGCCATCCCATCTATTGACACTTGTTTTCACTGTTTTTTTGTTTTCACATGATGTGGCACCGGGCGAATTTCACCTTTTCAAAGAATGCATTTGCCGATGAAAAAAAGCGTTTTGAGAAAGTAGAAACCATCCAAAAGGCTTGTACCGACATCCTGAAGGACATTCCGGTCGACGAACTAAACTACTCTTTAGACATGTTTTTAGAACATGCAAATCGCTGCATTAAGCATAAACGTGACTATTAAAACAACAAATTAGTTTCGGTAAAAAAAGGGTTTGTTAATATTCTTTTAAATATTTAGAGATGAAAAGACCTTTTTGCTAATGTGGGAACGTACATACGATGCATAGTGATTAAAAATGTTGACAAATTATAGGCTATGGGGGGGGGGAGGTTCTGACACCCTAAAGCCCCCCTTGGCTACGCCCCTGATATGGTCTATTGTTTCTGTTGATATATGGCATCTGCGGCACTTGTCATTATTGATAGTTGGGTCCTGTATAATGTATTTTTGATAGTTTCTGGTGAGGATTACTTGGTCTTGAATTGCTACCAGGAAACCTTCAGTTTCGGGGTATAGTTCTCCTTTTTGTAGGCAGGTGTATGAGTGTTGTCTATCTATGTTTGTATCACTCATTATTTGTATGTGTTTACCGTGGAGCTGTTTCTGTGCCCATATAATCTTTTTATCTTCTATTGTTCTGTGCGTCTATCTATTGGGTATTGTGTAGATTTAGTGGTTTGTAATTATTATTATTATTATCGAGTTTCTCCATCTCGGCAGGGTTCCGCACTGCCGGAGATAACATTTGTCCCGGGTATCGCTACCAAGGGAAAATGCTCTGTTGTTTCTGTCTTATGTTATTTCGTTTTACTATTGATTCCAAAATTTTCTTGTTATGTTGCAAGTTTTTAGGATCACCGCCTTTTGGATTTTATAGTGTAGAGTTTGGTCTATGTTAACCCATTTTCGGCCGCTGGTCGATTTTTCGACCAGCCACTTTGAAGGAGAGTAGCTCTGCACTTAGACATTATATGTGTGAACTTTTGATGCATAAAATAGCTTTGGTCTTTTGGTAACCCCTCGAAATAATAATTTTTTTTAAAAAAGATAAATTTAGAGATGTTGGCGAAGGCACGAAAAAAAGCATTTTTTTAGTCATATTTTGAATATTCTGAAAAATATATAACCTTTTCAAATTATTGATTTATTATTGATTCTTTACGAAGCCTAAAGACCAAATTACCACAATCAATTGATATCCATAAGATTATGAAAATATTTTTACCTCTCAGCACCGCGTACTTTTCAGTGGTCGAAAAATCGACCATTGGCCAGAAGTCGTCATGTATGTACATATGTATGCCAACAATTGTTTGTTTTCATGCTTAATTATGATTTGACCAAAATTATATACATATATATTTGTTTTTATTTGAAATTAAATTTTTATTAATTTATAAAAAAAATAATTTAAAAAAAAAACACAAAAAAAATCCAAAAATATTCATGATTAAGGTCCTAAATGTAAGTCCTTAAAAGGAATTAAGAAAATATTGGCTATTTCTGGTAGCGGCCGAAAATGGGTTAAATGATTTAAGGTTTTGTATGAATGTTCTGTGTAATATGTCTGTAGCTGATATTATAAACGGCATGGTTTTTACAGTGTTTTGTTTCCACACGCGTTTAATTTCCTGTGACAGTTCGATGTATTTTTCTATGTACTTTTTGTGAACGTTTTTATCGCTTGGTGCGCTGATTTCAATTAGATATGTTTAGTGTCCGACCGAATATTCGGTTTCGGTTTCGGCCCAAATAAGTGGTTTCGGTTTCGGTTTCAGTTTCGGCCAAAAAATGGCCGAATAGCCGAAACCGAAACTTTCTAGAATATTTTTTACATTTTATTGTGTAGCAAATATATAGTAAAAAGAGGAGTAATTTAGATGCCAGCAATGTAAATAAACTTCTTTTTTTAGCATATAATATTAAATTATTTAATTTTGAATATTAGCGAGTAAGGTACGAAAGGGTGATTTCTTCTTGTTTACATTTTTAAAAAATGAATAAATTGTTTTTATTAATAAGTATTTATTTATTTATGCTATGTTTGTTTGTTTGTTCTTTATTTACTTAATGTAAAATTCGTTTGTTGAAAAAAGTGCTTGATATGGTGATTTTTATTTCAACTAGAAAGTTTCGGTTTCGGCCAAATATTAAAAAAATCCGAATATTCGGTTTCGGTTTCGGCCCATAAAAGTGGTTTCGGTCGGACACTAGATATGTTGTTTTCTGTATTTTGTCTGTTAGTACTATGTCCGGTCTATTATTTGGTATGGTTTTGTCTGTATATATTGTCTATCCCAATAAAGTTTATGTGTTTCATTTTCGAAGATGTTTTGTGGGGTGTATTTCTAGTATGCGCAAGTAATAAAATTTTGACACGTGATCAATGAGATTTAGGGTTTTGACGTACTTACTTTTCAAGAAAATTCGATGTAAATTTTCAAGGATATAAAGGATTAAAATTTTCAAAGGACCTTTTTATATCCTTTTTTACAAATAGATAAAAAATTAATTTTATTTAAATTCTTGAGCCTTTCCGCTTTCATTTGATATACATATCGCCATATTCTAACGAGGTTAAGTATTTTTTAAAAAGGACAAAGGATGTAGAAATGAAAAACTGAGTACGCAGTATTACTATATTTGGTCTTTAGTTTCACGCACATATGGATTTTTCCTGGAGTGAAAAATGCTGTCGCACGGTGTTATCAGTGCGGTTTTCACGTGAAGTAGCTCTATGCACATTTAACTTATTTCAAGGACCTATGCTGGTTTGTCTTCTTCACTGCATTTTAACGGACTACTGTAAGCCGTCAAGGAATTGTTTTCACAGGCACTCAAATCTGTCGAACTTTTTTTGAGAACTTAATTTTAAGAGAAAAGAATGTTAATGACAACTGCACACAATCGCATGGTGGCTGGCAGGAACTCATATCTGTCGAAAATTCCTTGAGGCTGATAAAAATGAATGTTCGCGAAATACCATTCAATTCGCTTTACCAACTCTACTCTTAAAATCAATAACCTTTTAATGACAATTTTACACAATCGCAAGGAATGACAATTTATGCCTGGCCCAACTGTTAAGCAAAAGGACCCCGCGTTCCGAAATGGAAATTCCCAAAAACGCCCCTTTCGATTTGTACGACTTACAAGTCTGACGTTATTCAATTATAAAAAGTTGGGTGGTTCCACGCATTCTCGTCCATTATTCTAGTCGAATTGTGGGTATAAATCTTTCGGGCCAAAAATTACTTTTGCCGGAAATTTGGGCCGCAAAATAAGTGCCGCACCGCTTGCCCAACGTTCGTCAAATTGTTTTTAAATTTATAAACAACCCCTGTTTCAAGGCGAACAAACCCAAAAAAATTATTAAAATCTGTCCAGCCGTGTTTGAGTTATAGCGAGACTAACACACGGCAATTAATCTAAGTACATATAAATGTTTGTCCTGGCTGGCTGACTGACTGATTCATCATCGCCCAGCCCAAACCGATAAAGCTACAAATATGAAATTTAAACTGCAACTGAAATTCGGATTCGAAAGGGGTAAAACAAGGGATAAGAAGTTGTATGAAGAAACGCGATTCAATGGGTCTATTGATTTCAAACTTGGTGAAAATACTCCAAATCAAAAATAATTCAAAATTCAACAGGGTGACCCAAGGGTTAAAGTTCGTATACAGAAAGACCACGAAAAACCCCTGAGCCGATTGGCCTATTGACTTCAAAGTTGGTGAAAATGTATCGTTCCAGTGCTCTGTGGATCCTACACGAATCGAATCCTCTCCCTTCCAATTCCCCTTTGTACATATCGCTCCTTCGCTGCAAGAACGTCATAACTCAAAACTACATCATTCCGAGAAAATTCAATTTTAAAGTTTACCATTACAGGCAGTGGCGTACCTAGAAAATTGAGCACCCGGGGCAAAAAAAATTCGCCGCGCCCCCCCTCCCGCCCCCTCGTTTTATATGATCCCCATACATACAAACTACGTAAATCGAGTCCTGATATAATTTTGCAGATAATTTTTTACAATTTTAATGCTTTATTTCCTTATTTACGCAAATTTGCGTACATATTCTTACGTCACTGACGGCAGGCGTCGTTTGACATTATGGATTACGAGGCGGCAGTCATTAGAACTAATTTCTCTGCGGTGTTTTGTTATGAACAACATAACGTTTCAGGCTTGTTACAGGCTTGTTGCGTATGGAATATATTTATCTCTTCGGAATGTTGCAGTTTTCTTTCGTTTTTCCTATCACTAATAATATAATAAGATGATTTATCTGGATATTTCCCGGTTTCAGATAAACCTTACTAGAAACGAAACAAAATGAAGAGAAACAAACCCAGTGGTGCCCAGTTTCGAAAAATGAAAATGCAAAAACTGCAGAGTTCTACGAAGTCTAAAAACTTTATGGAAGCTTTCGTCGAAAAAGGCACGACTGCACAAAATCCTGTTTTTTCAAGTGAGGACTCGACATCAGCTGAGGAAACTGATATTGAGTACGATAAGAATGCAGATGAAGTCAGTAAGAATAGCGAAGAAAAATCAGAAAAACATTCATTAAATGTCATTGGAACCAGCGATGAACTTGATATTCACTCAAATCATCCGGAAGAAGATATTGCTTTCCGTAATCCTGAGCTCATTTTGCCGCCCCCAAATCGTTGCGCCCGGGGCGACCGCCCCCCCGCCCCCCCCTAGGTACGCCACTGATTACAGGCAGTTCAAAGTATAAAAAAATGTTCATGGTCCTTCGAGCCACGCGAACCCGCGACAAAATATATAAAAACTAAAAAACAGTCACAAAACATACAACAAGACAGTGACAAATTAAAACTTAGTGAACAACACAAATGAGGTAAAAAAAAAAACCAAACGTCATCCCCCCCCCTGTTCAAAAAAACCCAAATAAAAAGCCATCCCGGCCCCCTGTTCGAAAAAAGCCATCCCCGGCCCCCCTGTTCGAAAAAAAAACAACAACTTACAAAGTGCAGTGCAGTGCAGTGCAGCAGCAATAACGAAACGGAAAAACATCAAACAACAACAACACAAACCCTACACAGACGAAGAAGAAAGCACTCAAAGCAGCCAAAAAGCGGAACACAACACAACGTTGGACGGAATTTAAGAACACATAGAGGAAATCCCAATAAGATAAGCCCAAAAAATTTGATTAAAAATTAATATTCACATACTTATAAGGACTGTATCGAAAATTATAAATACACCAAAACAAGTTTCATACTAGTGCATAGCAAAAGTTAGACTTTATTTTTTTTTATAAATGACATTTCATATTGTATTTTCTTGTAAACAGCAAAAAAAAATTATTTAGTGGGAGGCTTACCCACATTTTTAATCTTTTTGTGGAGGTCCTTCATTAAATTCTGGACACAGCCAGAACTTAATTTTTTGGCAACACTATTCCAATCTCTTTTAAATTTTTGAACAGAGTTAGTTGGTTTAGGTATTTTTTTAAGGTCCCTCTTCATCAACGCCCAGAATTTCTCGATGGGGCGTATCTCTGGACAATTTGGAGGATTCATGTTTTTCTTAACGAAATTTATGTTCTTCTCCTCATACCACGTGAGTACAGGCACTAAGCAAATAAACACATAGAGGTGTCACGCAGTACAAAAATTTTCGGTCACGCAAATCTAGCACAGTAGGTCCCACACGTACTTCGGCTATACGAAGTTTTGTCGCTGGCTTCGGCAAACTTAAATTTTCGAAGATCACCTTCATTCTCTGTTAAAGTGTTCGACAAGGAAAATCAATTGCGAGCTGTGCTGTGCTGATTGGCACGAGACGGCGCGCCACGGCGTACCGTTTGCAAATTCGAATATGCCAGGGTGTGTGTCCGTGTGAAAATAAATGTGCGTGTTGCTTGTGTATGCGCTGAGGCGAATGAAAACAATACGAGCAACTGCACAAGATGAAAAGCAAATTGAATTTCCATGGCTTTCGGTTCTGCTATGAATAATGAACCATGTGAACTCGCAAAGGGGTACAGTAGAGTGTGCGTTCTTATTGATACAAAAACAAAACCATGAATTTGTGCTGTGCAATGTTTGCATTCATGTAGGCTACGTTGCCTTCTGGCCTAATAAAATTCATACCGATACATTTTTCAAATTGATATATTAACAGGCCAATTCTTAATACATTCACCATATTGACTATTTGTCAAGTTTTTACTATTTGTCAAGAATTGGCATTCTATTTCTAAAAGTAAGAGCTCTTTCCTTGATAAATTGTAAAAAGTGTTAATGCTATTGAGAATAGCTTACAAATTGATTTTTTTTGTTAATTAAATTAACAAAACAAAAACAAAACATGAATTTAATTATTGATATTTATTATTATTATTAATTATTAATTATTGTTATTTATTGTTATTATTGTTATTTAGTTGGTATTTATAACTTTTTCTTCATTATTTATTCTTTTTATTTTCTTAAAGTTTATATCATTTAGTATTTTTATGTGTTCTTTAGTATTTTTATGTTATTCTTATTTTTCGTTTTACTAAAAGAGCACATTGCACTTTTAGCCAAATGCAATTTGGCCAAGCAAAATTATTAAAAAGTAATCTACAAAAAATTTCTTATGTTCCCTACAAGTAGACGGTTCTGAAAACCACATTTTGTATTCATCTACTTCTGTTACATTTGCAACACACAAATTGTACAAAAGCTTTTTTATATTGGAAGAATGAGGGGTTTCCTTAAAAAACGTATGAAATGTGTTGTAAAAGATTTTTGAAATTAATAAAAAATGAGTCGCTTGGAGCTTTTGGTTTTAAACTACCATTAAAATAGTTGAAATTTTTTAAAAATATAAACATTTCGTTTCCTTGTAAATTACAAGGCTTCAACAAATTATACAAATGACATTCATGATAAAAACTTGATGGTCGTTAACAAAATTTTTCAATTTAAACAAATTTTTTGGGGATTCAACCACGTCAGAATTCGTTTAAATTTTTAAATTCAAACAAATTTCATTTGGATTCATTTCAAAACACGCAACCAGACAGCGCAACGATTAGATTGTTAACGAGCTGTTCTCAGCATATTTGTTGAAGCGAAAGCGATCGTCAACGAAAATAAGTATACACACAAAAAATGAGCGCGAACAAGGGAAATTGTGTTTTTGCTTTTGTTGGCTTTTTTGGTGGTTGATTATTTCATTGCATGTGAAGTCAGCGCCGAATAGCCGAAGTGCGTATGGGACCTGCTGCGCTGGTAACAAGGCGAATCACAGCAGCAGTCGCAATATCACAGCTCGCAGTTGATGTGCAACATAAAGCAAATTATGAAAGCTGACTTCGAATTAAGAAGTGTGCCGAAGTCATCGCGAATATCTTCAAATAGCCGAAGTGCGTATGGGACCTACTGCGCTGGTACACAAATTTGTGCGAGTTGACACCTCTATGTGTTTATTTGCTTATTGGTACAGGCTTAGCATAGTGGCAAGAAGCTAAGTCGGCCCAAAACAAAGTCTTGCCAGTGTGTTTTTTCACCAACGGCAGCAATCTCTTCTTGAGGCACTCATTAAGGTACATTTCAGCGTTCAGGGGCTTGTCCGTGAAGAATGGAGTCGACATTTTTCCACACTTGCATATTGCTTGCCAAACAAGAATCTTTTTGCCAAATTTTTCGCAAAAAAATGATTTGTCAGCTTTTGAAACTTCACTGCCTCTCGGAACTGTGTAGAATTGGGGTCCTGGCAGCGTTTTGTTTCGTCGTCCATTATGATGCAATCATAACACCGTGCGACAGCATTTTTCACACCGGGAAAAATCCATATGGGCGTGAAACTAGAGACCAAACATAGTAATACTGCGTACTCAGTTTTTCATTTCTACATCCTTTGTCCTTTTACAAGGACTTCAAAATTTTGAAGATGATAAAAATAAAAAAAATATATAAAAAATACTTAACTTCGTTAGAATATGGCGATATGTATATCAATGGAGCCTTCGGCCTGACTGCAGGATCACACGCGCGCTGTGGCCGAAACTGGACCAAAAGAGAACACTGCAACTCTTACGGTTTAGCAAATCAACACTTCGTACTCTCACGGGGGTCTTAACGGGGCACTGCGCCATCGGCATTTTTGCGGAAAGGCTCGGTCTGCCCCATCGAGACTACTGTCGCAGCTGCGAAGATGAGGAGGAAATTGAATCTGTGCAGCACCTCCTATGCGAATGCCCTGCGCTTCACAGCATACGCCACCGGTATCTAGGGGGCAGAGTGCTGGGCGATTTGGGCTTGGTTTGTACCACGCCACTGGAGGATATTGCCAGATTCATTCGACGCTCAGGTTGGTTTCAGCCAGCACCGAATACAGGATGACAAGGGCTTGCCACACTCTCATCGGGCATCACAATGGGCCTTTGGGGCCTCCGAGTGTACTTGCTGAGAACCAGCAAGCCGCCTGTCTTACCTAACCTACCTAACCTATATCAAATGAAAGAGGAAAGACTCAAGAATTTAAATAAAATTAATTTTTTATCTATTTGTAAAAAAAGGATATGAGAAAGGTCCTTTGAAAATGTTAATCCTTTATATCCTTGAAAATTTATATAGAATTTTCTTGAAAAGTAAGCATGTTAAAACCCCAAATCTCCCTGATCACGTGTCAAAATTTCATTACTCTAACTTTATTAGTTCGAAAGGTATTAAAAAAAAGGCGGAAGCTGCAATTCTAATGAAGTACAAAAATTCTAAATTATTTGAGTATCGATATTTTAAATAATAAAAAGATACAAAATCAATGAAGAGAGAATAATGAAATTTCAACACGTGATCAAGGAGATTTGGGGTTTTAACATACTTACTTTTCAAGAAAATTTGATGTACATTTTCAAGGATATGAAGGATTAAAATTTTCAAAGGACCTTTTTCATATCCTTTTTGTACAAATAGATAAAAAATGAATTTTATTTCAATTCTTGAGCCTTTTCTCTTTCATTGGTATACATATCGTTATATTCTAACGAGGCTAAGTACTTTTTATATTTTTTTTTATTTTTTATCCCCTTCAAAATTTTGAAGTCCTTTTAAAAGGACAAAGGATGTAGAAATGAAAAACTGAGTACGCAGTATTACTATGTTTGGTCTCTAGTTTCACGCCCATATGGATTTTTTCCGGTGTGAACAATTTTTTTAATTTTTGTCGCACGGTGTAATGGGATGGGAGGGACTACGGCACTCGAAAAGATTCCTTAACTTTAACACAAAACGAGCTAAATCTGCTATACTTCTTAGCAGAAGACAACTCAAAATCCTATGTGGCGCTCTAACCGGCCACTATTCTTGTAACTACCACCTCCACAAACTTGGCTTGGTCATCGACAAAACATGCAGATACTGCAATGAGGTCGATGAAACAATGGAACACGTTATCATAAACTGCCCAGCCCTGGCACACAGACGTGCAAAGTTTCTAGGGAAACATATTCTCGGTGATGAGGACCTGATGCAAATATCGCAGAAAGGTCTGATTCAATACCTGAGCACATAAAACACCAGATGATTCAAGGGGCACAATAAACCTACTAGGTTGCATTGCGCAAGGGCATTGTCCCTACCCATTATCATTACATTACATGATGCAATCAAATTTTTGCCTATAAATATAGTCGTACAATTTTAGTTTCCCTTCTTGGCACGTTGGACCATTGCTGCACTCGCTGCTTTTTTTGAGCAATCGCGTACGGATAACTACTTATTTCTTTTAAATAAGGCACATATCTTAGTATCTAGCGATGGTTGGGACGCACCCTTTTTACGACCTCGTCCTGGCAAATCTTCAAGTGTGCAATGTGTAGTATACCGGCGAATTGTGTTTTGCACAGCGAACAGGCTAACATTAGCGTCTTTTGCTAGTTTTCTATACGACATTCCCTTGGTTGATGCCCATTTGGACAAAATTTCTTGACGAAGTTTTGCGGAAAGTCCTCTCATTTTTAAGCGCGTCGATAAACTACACAAAATTTTTTACGAAAATGTAAATTTGAACCTCTGGAATCTAAAAAACGATATTGCTAAGCAACCAGTATTGCATAGCCCACTTTATATGATTTTTAAAGTGTATTTATAATTTTCGATACAGTCCTTATACTAACACACATACACACATATATCTTAGTAATTTAGAAAAAAATTCCTATACTCCCATATACATATATACCCACCCAATTATTTTGCCGTTGAATATTGTATATATGTACAGGGTTTTTCATTTCGAACCGAAAACTTCGATAGCCCTGCGTTCGACAACCGCAGCTGTCATCTGTCGTTGCATTGTGTTAATATTGTAGTTTAGTGTTTGCCATTTATGAAAATGGACCGATTTAGCATCGCTCAACGTGTAAACATTAAAGAGCTGCACAAAAGTTCTATTGGGCACACTTCACTACTGCACAGTACTGTCAAGTACTGTACTTCAGTGTCGCGGTGACAGCAAATTCAAATGCTCAATAGTTCTATTCTGCAACAAAGCAAGCACTGCATCATTCGAAAACCTTTTCGCTACAGCAGCGACAGTGCTTGTGTTCTGTTGTGAAACAAAACATCAAAACAGAATGCTATAATGAGGTTAAGTAACGGTAAATCACAGCAAGCACACCGAGTGAAGTAGAACTTCTACTTCACACCGAGTGAAGCAGAACTTCTACTTCACACCGAGTGAAGCAGAACTTCTACTTCACACCGAGTGAAACAGACTTAAATAAATATCGAAACATGTTTTAAACCTGCGTTTTTTACATTAATGTTGTAATGCTTGAAATGCAGCCCAGATTCCATACAAAATACCAAAAACAAACATCAGCTGTTCCGATCGTGCAAAACAAAACACCGTATGCTTGAAAATGTTCTACTTCAGTGCTTCACTTCAGTGTTGTTCTACTTCAATGTTGTTCCACTGCAGTATTGTTTTACTTCAGTGTTGTTCTACTTCAGTGTTGTTCTACTTCAATGTTGTTCTAATTCAGTGTTCAAGGTGCTTGAAGTTCTATTGTCGTTTCGTGCAGTATTCGTATGAATATCAAAAGCTTTCTTCACTGCGCAAAATGACACTTGCGGCATTTGTCACTGTCTGCACTAGTGTCTTTGAGAATATATTTTTTGTAGTTTCGTGTGGGGATTACTTGGTCTTGGATCGCCAGCAGGAAACCCTCTGTCTCGGGGTAAAGCTCGCCTTTTTGTTGCCAGGTGTATGAGTTATTGTAGGTATTTGTTCTGTATTTAATTTTAAAGGTGTGTAATTGCTATCGGCTGCGGTAATTGCTTGATGTGTTGACGATGTACTGCTGTGAAAGTAGTTCCTTAGGCTAATTATTTGTTTCGCATGTAAATTGTGTATGTCAATAAGTCCTCTTCCTCCTTCTGTTCTTGGTATTGTTATTCGTTGTATGCACGATTTAGGATGTAGTTTTCTAGTGTTTGTTTCAATATTAGTAAGATCTGTGTTCGTCCAGTTTATGATCCCGAAGGAATATGTGAGTATGGGGATCGCATGTGTGTTGATGGCTTTGAAAATGTTCTTAGAGTTGAGATACGTTTTTAGTAGTCGGTTGAGGCGTTGATTATATTGTTCTGTTAGTTGCATTTTTATGCTAGTGTGGTCAAGTTTAGTACTTTGTTGGAAGCCCAGGTATTTGTATGTTTCGTTTTCCTCCATATTTTCCAATGTTTCACCATCTAGTGCTTCAGTTGTTGTTTCCTTCCATATTCCTCGCTCTATAAGTTGTGCTTTGCATTTACTCATTCCGAACTTCATTTTAATGTCTGTTGTTATTTGTTCAGTTATTTTTAAGAGTCCTTTTAGATGTGTTTGTGATTGTGCATATAGTTTAATATCGTCCATATATAAGAGGTGGTTTATTTTATATTGCACTTTGGTTTGGTGTTTGATGTTGTATCCAAATGTTGAGTCGTTAAGTGTGTTTGATAGAGGGTTTAGGCATAGGCAGAACCATAAAGCACTGAGTGAGTCTCCTTGGAAGATACCCCTCTTGATTTGGATGTCTTCTGTTGTTATTGCGTGCTTGGGTGTGATTAGGTTTATTGTTGTTCTCCATTGTCCCATGGTTTCTGTTAGGAATTTTATGTAATTTGGATGTATTTTGTATATCTGTAGGACTTTGATTAGCCAGCTGTGTGGAACTGAATCGAATGCTTTTTGGTAGTCAATGTAGCATGTATGTAGGTTGCGCTGTTGTGTTGTTGCTTGTTTCATTATTACTGCATCGATTATTAATTGTTCTTTACAGCCTTGGCTGTTTTTTCTGCATCCTTTCTGTTCTGTTGTTATTATGTTTTGTTCTGTTAGGTGTTGATCTATTTTTTTGCATATTGCCGCTGTTATTATTTTATATAGAGTTGGTAGGCACGTAATTGGTTTATAGTTTGCTGGATTTTTTGTTTGTCTATTTTTTGGTTTTATGAACGTCTTTCCTATTGTTAAAAAGGTAGGTAGGTTCTGTGGTTGGCTGATTACATCATTAATAAGCTTAGAGAGATATCGGTACACCGTTGTGAATTTCTTGTACCAGAAATTATGGATGTTGTCAATACCAGGGCATTTCCAGTTATGTGTTTTGTTTATTATTTCTGTAATCTCTTCTGTCGGCAAAACATATTCTTGCTGTGGTCTGGTATTTTTTTGTCTTTGTTCTTCTGTGTGTATCCATGTTGCGTTTTCGTTGTGCTGTATTGGTGTTGACCATATGTTCTTCCAAAATGTACTTATTTGTTCTTTTGTGGGTGGATCTACTTCTGTTACTTCTTGGGCAGCTAATTTTCTGTATAAAATTTTTTCATTGTTTCTAAATAAGTTATTGTCTTTTCTTCTGTTGTTAGATTCTTTGTATCTCGCAAGTCTGGCCGCATATACTTTTAATTTTTGCTTGAGTGTGTCTCTTATGTCTTCTATTGGTTTGTTATGGTTCAGTTGAATTTGGCGTACATGTTCGGTTAATTTCTTTGCTTTGTTTCCTCTTATATACTGTGTTAGTCGGCCCAAATCCCTTCGTAACTTGTTTATTTTCTTTTCTATTCTTACTTGCCATTTCGGTTTTACATTGTTATTTCTGTTGTTATAGGGTTTTGACTGTTGTTTGTTGAGTGTTAGTGTTGTTGTGGCTGCTATATAGATAAGTGAGTGGATATCTTCTAGTGTTATGTTGTTGTCTATGGTCACTGGTAGTATTTCGCTGTTTATAATATTGATGAGTTCCGTAGTTTCTTTTTTCATAATGAGTTTTGGAATGGATGGGCGGAAGATAGGGTTGACTCCTTCCCATTTCAGCTTTTCGGATAGAAATTGGGTTTTGATTTTGCTTATTAATTCTGCTTCTGTTGTGGTATTTGTGTGTTGAGTTGTGTTCCTGTCGGGTGTTAATTCTATGTTATTGTTTCTGTCCGTTGGGCTATTTGCCTGTGGAGTTTGGCGAGTGTGTTGTGGTGAAACAGTGGTGACGTTAAATGTACTGGTGGTTGGCTCTGTATCCTGTTGTGTTGCCATGTGTAATTCAGCACTTACTTGTTCTTTAATGTTTTGTAGTTCTATGTTTGTTAATCTGTGGTTTGTGGTAATAGATCTTTTCTGGTCAACGAGTCTCTGTTGGGTTAGTCCACTGTATTGTGGATAAAGTTGAGCAAAAAGGCGGTGAAATTCTTCGCGGTATCCTATTGTTATCGTTTCTAATTTCGAACTTTTGTAGTAACAACGCATGACATCGGTGTTCATTTGTGTAGTCCAGGTCATGCGTTGCCGAGGCTTCCCAGCTTTTGTGGTCGCAGGTTGGTTTGCGAAAGCACTTGTAGCTGGTGTTGGTGGTTGGTCTGTTTCATTTGGGTGGTCGAGCGATTATGTCCCGCGCCGTCCTCGACCGTTACGGCGCTCGTCCGAGGCTTGGTTTCCTGTTTCTGGAACCATTTTTCCACATCGGTAGGTGGTTAGCCTAGCCCGATGGTTTAACTGGAGTCCGCGGGTATTATTATTATTATTATTAAAGTCTAGGGAGCGGCCAAAAACGCGGGCGCGTAGGCAAAGGTCTGCCCTTTGTGCCCTGGCTTACGCCTCCCTCCTTGCGAGCAAGTAGCGGGCCCAATTCCGTTGGCGACTCTCATCGCCAAGCCAGAAGGGGTCATTTCTAAGAAATACTTAACTGCGCCCCCGTTCGCCGGTCACGAGACAGAACCTGTCTCCAGTGACCTATTGCATTCAGGTTTGCAGTCGCCCTAAGAAGGTTCCCATAATCTCTTGATCTCAGTTAGACGGAGCGTAGCTTTAGCAAAGCTGAGCACGTCCGACAACTTGAGGTTTCTGAGCTCATCCTCGCGAAGGATCATACTGCCGAAGCACATATGCCTGAGCCGCCCGAAAGCCAGGCACTCACAAATGAAGTGCACCGTGGTTTCGTGGTCCTCAAGGCACATGTCACATAAAGCCGAGTCTTTAACCCCAATCCTATTGAGGTACTCGTTAAAAGGAATAAGCCCTGTGACGAGCCCTATATTAGTTCTCAAGTCACTCTTGCCTAAGCTCAGCAGGTAGCCCGTCTGTTAGGCCTAGGCGCATCAATGAACATCCTCGACTGCTTACATGTAAGAATACGCCAGTAGTCGAGGTGTCTGCGTGCTAAAGTGCTACTGAATGCAGCCTTGTGCTCAGATAAGCCGCAGCCAATCGCTGGTTCAGGTCCTAAGAAACGGACCAAAGATCCAGCCCTGGCGAACTCATCCGTCTTTTCATTGCCTCCGACATCAGAATGCCCAGGCACCCACAGAAGTGTGACGACATTGTCAATGCTTAGCTCGTTCAGTCTGCTGACAGCCTCCCACACAATTTGGGATTTTGTCTGCATTGCTGAGTAAGCCTTATCAGCCGCTTGGCTGTCTGAGCAAATATATATGTCACACCCAGACCTTCCCCTCCGCCGCAGCTCAAGCGCTGCTATAGATATGGCAAACACTTCCGCCTGAAAGACAGAAGTGTGACTGCCCAGCGGGAAGGAAAGATGAATGTTGTCAGTGTCAGAGTGAACTCCAGCACCAGAGCCAGTGTCCATCAATGACCCATCCGTGTACACCACTGCCGAATAAGGCTTAATGCCTTCCAGCAGTTGTTCGTCCATTCCGATCGATCGGGGATAACGGTTTGATACCTGCGGCGAGGCATAATCTCAGCACACTGAGCGTCAACTGCTCCCCCTCTCTCAGATGGAAGAATTTTAAGAAGATCTCTTCCGGGTTCCCCCTGTCTCCAGCGCTGAGAACAAGTTTCCTGCCAAACAGCACTTCAAACCGATATGCCGCACGACTGGCCTCATTTTCTGCAGCTAGAAAACAAAGGAGGAAGACACAGCTTCACGCAAGGTCTTCAAGCTTGTCCAACCGTCGCCTCCTGGGATACGCCCTTGACCACCATACTAAGGCTCCACAGAGGATATAAGGTTTGACAATGCAAGTGTAGATCCAGTGGACAAGCCGGGGGCTAAGCCCCCACGACCGGCCAACAATCCTTCTGCATTGCCATAGTACCTTGGTTGCTTTCTCCACACGCGATTCAATATGATCGGTGAAGAGAAGCTTTGAATCAAGCCAAATACCTAAGTACTTGACCCTTTCAACAAGTTCCAGCCTGGTGCCCAAAAAGAAGGGCAACCTGATTGTTGGTACCTTTCTTCTTGACGTAAACAATATCATTTCCGTTTTCACGGGGTTAACAGATAATAATTGTTCCACGCACCAGTCCCCCACATCGCTCAATGCCGATTGCATACGATCACAGAGCAGTTGTGGGTTACTACCACTGACGACTATGCACAGGTCGTCAGCGTACCCTATAGTCGGGAAACCACCTTCTTAAAGCCTTGCTAGAAAAGAGTCAACAAGGCGGTTCCAGAGGGTGGTGGATAAAACCCCTCCTTGTGCAAATCCTTTTACGGACCGTACCGAGGTAGTGAACTCGCCAAGAGTGGCCGTTGTAATCCGACACCCAAGCATTGAGAGGATCCAATCAACCATTACTGGATGAATCCCTCTAAGCCTAAGTGCCTCCTCGATGCCTTCAATGTCTAAGAAAACTGCGAGAGCAAATTGCTTCTTGTCCAGGGTTCGTTGAACCCGTCCAGTCAGCTCAGCTAACGCAGTTTCCGTCGACTTTCCCTTCTGGTAGGCATGTTGGCTGTCATGGATCGGTCGGTGAACCAACGTCCCCGATTTCAGCCAAATGTCCACCAGTTTTTCGAGCCCCTTCAGCAAGAAAGCTAATGGGCCGAAAGTATTTAGGCAGGTCGTAGGTGTCCTTCCCTGGCTTGGGGATGAACACCGCTCTGGCCGTCCTCCATGCCGTCGGCACATAGCCTAGCGCGAGGCGAGCTCTCTAGATATTAACAAGATGTGGAAGTATTACAACCAGACCCCTTTGGAGTAGAACTGGGTAAATACCATCAGGCCCCGGAGATTTATACGGACTGGATGACTGCTACCACCCTGCCCCCCTAATAATTCTCGAGGCCCTTTCCCACTGAAGAAATCGATTCGTCGCGGAGCGGGTTAAAAGAACGGGTTGTGTTCGGGTCGATTTGGGATGTCTTTATTGTTAGACGAGTGAATGACGAATGACAAGTAGTACAAGAAACATTAAACGACACAAACGGCCGAAGCCGGGGAGCAGAAAATAGGGGGAGACATGAGTACAAAAGGAGAAGGAAAGGAAGGGATTAGAGGTGGGATCGACGGATCACTCAGACGGGTGAGGACTCCGGGATGCAGCTTTTACGGGTGCGGGGGCCGTCCATCGACGCTTCGTCCTCGAGGAAGTGCTGCTGCAGCGGTTGGCGCGTAGTTACCGACCTGCAAATAGAGTGAGATGTCAGTTATTTGGACATAACAGTATTGAGACTGACATCATGGGTATGGGAAATCGGCTAAGCTGCGGGGTTCGCTTAAGCTATAGCCGGGGGATTATGGAAATATATAAATTTGGCCGAGTTGCCATTTTTTAGGGGAAGTGATAATTTCGAGCTCCGCTCGGGATGATTGGGTGCTCGTAGCGCTCGTAGAAGCAGGAGAACCTACCGAAATGTCGGCTTGCTTTTCGAGAGGGTGGTATGGTCAATCATTCGGTGTCCTGGAAGTTGAACTCTAAGCGCATGACCGTTTGGCTCAGCATCGAAGAATTGCTGGAGCCGTTCCACCCAAGAGGGAGATCGTGTAGATCTTGGAGTTTATACCCGATCAGCTCGACGTCTGCGGGTAATGCAGCACTTAGGGCAGGTCGCAATGGAATGACGACCGACCTCTTCTCGGACCCCGGATGCAGGAGGTGCAATGAGGAACTGCGAGGGAATGCAATTTCCGTCAGTTGCTGGGGGTGCGGAACGAGTGGCGTCAAGCCAACGCTCTTGTCGAACCCTTTCTCTCTGTCTCATTAGAGGCGAAAGCCATCCTGCGGGATCGAAACGGTTGGCAACAAAGGGAGGAATTTGCCGGTTTGGGAATGAGTTTGCAGGAATGGTGGGTTCAGAGTGATTTTCCATTATTTCCTGGGGTGGAAACCCTACGGGATTGAGGGCGGCAAATCACTTGTAAAAGGGCTTTCTTTAGGGCGGGAAGGTTATTTCGAAGGGCGGGACCAGTATGCATATGGCGATTTGGTACATCTTTGGTACATGTCAAATTCGAAGAAGGGGGTACTGGACCGCTTAATACCCAACCGAATACTGTATGCTCAGCAAGTAGGCTGCCACATACATTCCGGTGGATACCTTCGAGCATGATCTGCGGGATGAGATCACTGCCAATCACTATATCGATCTGCGCTGTCTCGAAGGGGTTTGGATCAGCGAGATCTAGCATGACGAAATCTTTCATAGTAGGGGGGTTTATATGAGAAGGTGGGAGCAATTTCGTAAGCTCTTGGAGCACGATTGCTTGCACGGGGAGTTTCGTGCTCATTTGGGGGACTGGCAATGTCAAGAAGCATGTATGATTGGCATTTTGCACAATCTGACCGCCCATGCCCGAGATTTGGAAGGGGGATTTCTCGATTGGCAATTTGAGGCGTTTCTGGACCTTCGAGGAAATGAAGGTACGCTGAGAGGCTTGGTCGATCAACGCTCGAACCTTAAACAACTTTCCCGAGTGCTCAATGGACACCAGTGCCGTAGGCAGAAGGGATTGGGTGCCATTAATGGAGTGGAGGGCTTGTACTTGGAGCGTACTTTGCCTGGAAGATGTGCGGGGTTGCGCATCCGGAAGGGGGGAATGAGTAGCGGAGTTGTTGTGCGTTGTTTTTGGAGCTGTTGCGACCTGTGGAGTGGTCGAATGTAACCGATTGGGAGATTGAGAGGGTTGCGCATTGCCTGTGGGGAAATGCAGCAGGGAATGAGGCTCCTTTGGCAATATACGCAAGTAAAATTGCTTGTACAATCCTCAACAAGGTGAGATGTAGCAAGACAATTTACACAGAGATTGTGCTTCTTAACGTATTCTAATCGACTCTGGGGGGTGAGTCTTTTGAAGCGCTGGCAAGTCCGTATAAGAAAACCATGTAACCTCACATTTTAGATATGTGATGTGTTCAGCAATTTGATGTAAAATACTACGGAGAATATTTTTGTTTAGCATTTTAACCCTGTAGCTCCTATTTGTGTGGGTCAATTTGACCCTTTTTTCTAAAATGCCAAAAATGTCCTGTAAAACAGGACTTTTTAAGGACAAAATGTACCACGAAAATACTCGCCATAAAATTCTACTATAGGTCTCTGAATACACCAAAGCTCAGAAATTAACTTGAACCCCAAGATTTAACACAAAATGAAAATGTGTTTGTGTTTATTTCGTACTTATTCAAAATTGGTACTGAATTGTCCTACAAAACTTGATTTTTGAGAGTTAGTGTGTATGGGAAAAATGTTGAACGTAAAATTTCACTATAAGTTACTGTACAAAAGAAAGCTCTAGATATAATATATATAAATAGATACTTACTTACTTACTTACTTAACTGGCCATAACAACCCGTTATCGGGTTACGGCCTGCCGCAAAACTTCTCTCCAGGCGACTCTGCTTTGCGCGCGCCTTCTCCAGTTGGTCACACCAAGAGATAGCAGGGCCTCTTCAACTTGGTCCTTCCACCGGAGACACGGCCTCCCTCTTCGCCGTCGACCTTCAACCATCGCATCGAACACTTTTTTCGCCGGAGCTTCGTCGTCCATACGGCAGACATGACCGAGCCAGCGTAGCCGCTGGATGTTAATTCGCTGCGCAACGTCCATGTCCTTATATAGCTCATACAGCTCGTTATTGGTTCGTATACGATAATCGTCACCAACACGAACAGGGCCGAAGATTTTGCAAAGTACCTTCCTCTCGAACACTCCAAGGGCCGCTATGTAATTTCGTGTCATTGTCTATGCTTCAGCGCCATAGAGGAGCACGGGCAAGATAAGCGTCCTATAGAGTGCATGTTTTGTCGGTCGAGAGAGGTCTCTACTTCTCAATTGCCTACCGAGACCGTAGTAGCACCTGTTGGCAAGAGTAATCCTTCGCTTTATCTACAGGCTGACATCATTGCTGCTGTTGATGGCGGTGCCAAGGTTGACGATTTCCTTGACAACTTCAAAGGTATACCTGTCGGCCTCGATGTGAGACCCTAGCCGCTGCGAGTCCCTGCGTGTAGACAGCATACACTTCGTCTTGCCCTTATTTACCGCCAGACCCATTTTGGCAGATTCTCTTTCGATAGCCGCAAAGGCAGCAGTGACATTTCGCTTGTTACGCCCGATGACATCAATGTCATCAGCGTAGGCAAGGAGCTGGACACTTTTGTTAAAAATTACCATTGCGATGTACGCCGGCCTTGCGCAGAACACTCTCCATGGTGAAGTTGAAGAGGTCTCAGGATCGCCCTGTCTGAATCGGTCTTGACGGAGCAGCGCGTATTGCTCAACGTCGCTCTGCAAAGTCTCATGAGCTTTGCAGGGATACCAAGTTCAGATAATGCGGCAAGGCGATCCCTTATCAGGCTATCGAATGCTGCCTTGTAATCGATGAAGAGATGGTGTGTATCGATTTAGCTCTCATGGGTCTTCTCCAGGATTTGGCGCAAAGTGAATATCTGGGCGATGGTGGACTTACCAGGTCTAAAGCCGCACTGATAAGGTCCAATCAGCGCCTTGGCGAGTGGCTTTAATCTTTCACATAGTACGCTCGTCAGGACCTTGTATGCAATGGGAAGTAGGCTGATACCCCTGTAGTTGGCGCATATTGTTGGGTCGCCTTTCTTCAGCACAGGGCAAAGGGCACTGAGGTTCCAATCGTTGGGCATCCGTTCTTCCAGCCATATTTTGCAGATGAGCTGATGCATGCACCCAATCAACTCATCGCCGCCGGCCTTAAACAATTCAGCTGGTAGCCCATCCGGCCCTGCAGCTTTATTGTTCTTGAGTCGCTGGTGCCGTCGATTAGTGCCATCTGAACATCTTCACTACTGGCGGTATTGTTCCCTTCGTCGCCTTGGTGAAGTACTCCTTCCACAACCTCAGTACACCCTGGATATCTGTAACCAGAACCCCGTTTTTGTCTCTGCAGGAAGATGCCCCGGGCTTAAATCCTTCCGTCAGACGCTTGATTTTGTGGGCGTCAATCCTGCTTCTACACTCCTCTATTTCCTCACGCTCGCGCCTTGCTCCGTTTCTTGCGTCTAAAAAGGCAATTCTCTTTTTTCCTCTCCTACCGGTATTTTTCTGTCACGGCTCGCGTAGCAGCCGACTGCAGGGTCTTCTTGTAAGCAGCATTCTTCGCTGCAGTGGCTGCGACACTTGAGCGGAGTAGGCTTCGGCTACCCCTTGTGATCGCAGCTTACTGATGTCCAGCTTTCTTCGCAAACTAGGTTGTGCGGTCTTCGCTGCGCAAAGACGCATGCGTACCTTGGCTGCAGCAAGGTAGTGGTCCGAGTCGATGTTGGGTCCTCGGAACGTGCGCACATCTAGAATGCTAGAAGCATGCCTTCCATCAACCACAATGTGATCAATCTGGTTGCGGGTGGATTGATCGGGGGATAACCAGGTGGCCTTGTGGATATCGAGGTGCTGGAATCTGGTGCTACTAACTACCATGTTTCGTGCCGCGGCGAAATCGATCAGCCTCAGACCGTTGTTCAAAGTGGTCGCATGGAGGCTGAACTGCCCGACTGTGGGACCAAAGATATCTTCTCGCCCAACCTTTGCATTGAAGTCCCCGAGGACAATTTTGACGTCATGGGCCGGGCATCCGTCGGAGACGTCCTCGAGCTTCGCATAGAAGGCATCCTTGGTCGCATCGTCCTTCTCTTCCGTCGGGGCGTGCGCGCAAATTAGGCTGACGCTAAAGTATTTAGCCTTGATGCGGATCGAAGCCAGCCGTTCGTTCACCGGAGTGAACCGAGAGACGTGGCTGCGAAGTCTCTTGCTGACCACAAATCCGCAGCCAAATTCGCGCTTCTCCGCATGGCAGCTGTAGTAGATGTCGCAGTCTGCTCGCTTGGAGCAACCTTGTCCTGTCCATCGCATTTCCTGGATGGCGGTGATGTCAGCCTTACATTTCGTGGGGGCCAGTTGGATAGAGCCACCTTCCCTATAGAGGGTCCGGACATTCCAGGTGCATATCCTCAAATCGTGGTCCTTAAATCGTTTGCTGTGGTCGTCAACATTGTGGGGTCCTTCCGAGGCTTGCTTTTTAGCTTTCAGAGACACTCATCGCGCAAATCTATTTAGCCATTTTTCATCTGGCTTACATCACATCCAAATGGACTGAAGCTAACGTGATCTTCATTCCCAAGGCTAGGAAGGCCTCTCATTCTAAGGCAAAATATCACAGACCAATAAGTCTGTCTTCTTTTCCCCTTAAAATCCCAGAAAGGCTGATCGATATCTACCTTATGATCAAAAAAGGGAATTTTGAACTGCCGCGCTTATCCAATCGGTAAATTTTTATTTTCTCAACGTTGGCAATACTTTTGTTGGTGTTCTGTCAAATTTTGACGCATATCGTAAGATTAGTATTCGATTGGCGTCCATACAAAGAAGTCGAAAAATTGTTGTGTGGCGATTTTTATAATGGATGAAAAGTTAGAACAACGCGCGTGCCTAAAATTTTGTGTTAAAAATGAAATTTCGTGTGCCGATTCGTTGAAAATGTTACAAAAGGCGTATGGTGAAGCGTGTAAGTCGAAAACACGAGCATACGAATGGTATAAACGGTTCAAAGGCGGCCGAGAGAGCCTAGAGCACAATGAGATCTCTGGACGGCCATCAACGTCTCCTACCGAAGAAAAAATCGAATCGGCGAAGGAAATCGTGTTTTTGTTTTATTAACCTTCACTCTGTGCATGGGGTATACAGTTCCCCATAGCCACAGAGATTATGAATTTGTGAAGGTATTTCTTTCTGAACGATATATTAATGCATATATCATTGGATAGCTATTGATGAAAAGATTCTAAAAACATAAGCAGTTATTTTTCTTGAAGTGTGATTGGGCCAGTACACCCACATATTGCACACAAACTGATTGTTGTGGTTTGAAGAATAAATGACCCCGTTATTTATACCAATACATTTTGTAAGCAAAACTTATCCAAGTTCTGAACCACTCAAGTTCTAAACCACGAGCACACTTACCGATGGAATAACAAATTCAATGACGGTGTTAAAATAAATAACAAAAAAAATACTAATACAAAAAAAAAAACAAAAACAACATTAATAATATTTCATACTCTAATGATAGTATAATAATTTCTCAAAAAATTATTATTTTACTCATTCTCATACAAACTATACTGGTTCAAACGGATGCCCTGAACGTGCTGTTACACTTTCTCCCTATTGACATACATATAATGCACATCACCCTCAACTCCGCAGCTAGGCTCAAGGCGATTGGTTGTTGGGCGGAACGTAGTTATGGGCACAGCAAAGTGCTAAGTACAGTACCAAACGTTAAGTTTAGTGGGATGACTGACTATATCGTGCCGTACCTATGCTTTCAAAAGGATTTCGGGGCGAAATTCCCTTCGAGGGCCGAATGGGAAAGGACTAGTCTTTTCAATGAATACGACATACACATTTTTACGGATGGATCCAAAATGGCGTGCGGGGGTATACTCACAGCACGTGGGGATAAATGAAGCCATACGTCTACCTAATGATGCCACAGTTTTTCAGGCAGAAGTCCTGGCGGTCAGGGAAGCCTGCCGACTGGTAGAGAGACATATCACCGATAGGTGCAAGGTTGCAATATTCATTGACAGCCAGGCAGCAATAAAGGCTCTACAATCTACCACGGTCAAGTCAAGGCTGGTCGAGGAGTGTAAGACGGCTCTGGGCGCGCTAAGTCGTTGTGCTGATATCACCCTCATCTGGGTTCCCGGCCATAGGAACATTGAAGGGAATGAGAGAGCGAACGAGTTGGCGCGCTCAGGGGCCTCACTTGACGCATCACTGGGTGTCTCGGTTCCGACGCCTTTGGAAGTTGTCAGGAGGGGCTGCTATCTCAGTCTTGCAAATCGGAGGTGGAAGTCGCTTACTTCCTGTCGTACCTCGCGGGAGACGTGGCCCTCCTACAATGAGCAGAGATCCCGCGAGCTTATCTACAAATCTCGCACGGACGTCGCTAGGCTTACGGCGGTCATTACAGGCCACTGGACCATAGGTCCACATGCAGAGAGGCTAAGCATCCCCTTCAATACCCACTGCAGGAGCTGTGGGAATTTAGATGAGAAAGAAACACCAAACCACTTCCTCTACCAGGTGGATTTAGTCATACTACTAACCAGGTTTAGTTTTCGGTGAGCATGTGGTATCAAAACGGCGTCTATGCGCTAATTGTGACTTGCAGGGGGACTGTGAGTCAGCCACTTCAACCAACCAACCATACTGGTTCAAAAATGGGGAACTCAGTTCCCCATTGCACGGGATTAGGGTGTAAAAACAATGCACAGAGTGAAGGTTAAACGAGCCAACGCGCAGAGGATACCCCTATAAATTGCGGCGTTGAGGCATTGCGCTGGTTAAGGAAGGATATATAGTGCTAAGAAAATTAGTTCATCTCTCTGGATTGTGCTTGAAAAATAAAACACACTTCAATTACTCAGCGCAAACGCAGTCAAAAACCAAAAATCACTTTATTTACAAATGTACACTTTGCTTATCTTTATACTTGCTACTACTTATAGGACTATTGCATGTTTCCACTTTGCTTGCTCAATTCAGACTCATCCCTCTGCGCTGTACCCGGCTGCCTTTTATAGTTGCCTGCCTATCACGCCGAATGTTCCCGTACATTCCAATTGGCCTATCTCTCGATCGTTCTCGCACATCCCACTACCATCGCGAGCCATCCTTGCCATATCAAGATTATAGCAAGCCGGCCGTAATCTAAAGTGCGTGCCTAAAAGTATGCCCGTAAAAGCATTCATGCATAGCACAGCTACAGAGTGCCTCATCGTTAGAATAGGTTGTGAGAAAGGATGTTGAGTGAAGAATTTATGGGCTCTTGCCCTGAACCAAGATCATAAGTGCTGGGGAAAATATCTGCAGGGAGACCAATCCACGGTCGCGCTGTACGGGCCAGGAACGAACTTTCTCTGTAGTGCTTAGTGCGCTGGAACATCGTTTCGACGTGGAAAGCATGGGCGCCAGTGTTCAAACGGGTCGCCCGGGGGAATCCCGGAGTGATGGTAGCAAGCTCATGTCCACTGAGCAATTACTGAAAAAGTAAAGTAAAATAAAACCACACATGCCACGTTTCGACGAACATGGAACATGAGTCAATAGAGCTGGTTGCCCTACTGTCCCCTATAAGCTTAATCGCACGGTTTTGCACAAAATATGTTTTGTACCGCTTTAGGAAGCCGAGGCACTTCCGAGGCTGCTTCTTTCGACACGCCAAAAATATGATCGTCCCATGGCCAGAACATCAAGAGCTGCCGATTCCGCAATACTCACACCACCCATAACCAGGGATGTGGGGAGACTCGTTTGTGGGAAAACAGGCAACATTAGGTCTTGCGAGTATTAAAATCGACCCTGTTCGCTTGACCCCACTTGGAGATTGTTTGTAGGTCGCTGTTAAGTGTGTCATTCATACGGCGCCGTTCTCTCTCAATCTCCACAAAGCTGGGGCGCTTTGTGAAGGAGTATGAATGACAAATGGTGCTGTCATCCGCATACGAGTAGATGGGATTCTTCGTCGACGACAATTATTTACACCACCTATATCCGACCTAAAATGGAGTTTAACTCGCACCTATGGGCGGGGGCTTCAAAAACCCATTTGGAGCTCCTGGACCGGGTGCAAAACCGTGCGATCAAGCTTATAGGGGACAGTAGGGTTTCCAGCTCTATTGACTCCTTGGAACATCGTCGAAACGTGGCATGTGTGGTGTTATTTTACCGATACTTTTTCGGTAATTGCTCAGTGGAGATGAGCAGCTTGCTGCCATCACTCCGGGTATTCCTCAGGGCAACCCGTTTGAACACTGGCGCCCATGCATTCCACGTTGAAACGATGTTTCAGCGCACTACGCACTGCAGAGAAGGTTCGTTTCTGGCCCGTACATCGCGGTTGTGGAATGGTCTCCCTGCGGATATTTTCCCCAGCACTTATGATATCGATGGGTTCAAGTCGAGAGTCCATAACCACTTCTCTCAAAACCCTATCTCCTAACCCTTATATCCTTCCTGAACCAACGCAATGCCTCGCATTAATAGGGGTCATCCCCTGCGCGTTTGTTGATTGAAAAAAAAAAAATAGGTCGTTGATAAAGATAAGGAAAAGAGTTGGAGAAAGGATCGAACCCTGCGGCACTCCCGCGCTAAGGGAATGCTTTTCCGAGGCTATACCGTCTATTACAACACGAATAGAGTGATCATAGAGGAAGCTCGTAGTCCAACGAGAGAAGATACTACGACTCCATAGGCAATCAATTTTGACACGAGTGCTTTATGCCACACACGGTCAAAGGCCTAAGAAATATCCAATGCGACAACCTTGCTTTCACCGAGGTTTAGAATGCTATAGTTCCATTTCTCGGTGAGGACCGCCATAAGGTCTCCCGTCAATCGCTGTCTTCGAAAGCCGTATTGGCGGTCACTTAGCAGTCTATTGTGCTTCAGATATTTCACAAGGTTGAAGTTTACAATGCCTTCCATTACTTTGGAAAGCACTGAACAGATTGCTATAGGTCGGTAGTTCGCAGGGTAAGTAGTCTTGCCTTTTTTAGGAACTGGTTGAACATTTGCTACCTTCCAACATGTCGGAAATGCACCTGTGGTGTATGACATGTTGAAAAGATTGCGTAATGGACAAGCCAGTGAGGTAGCGCACTTTTTCAAAACAATGGCTGGAATGCCGTCCGGCCCTGAAGCCTTATTTTCATTAAGATTTGCAAGCACTCTTTTAACTACCCGTATCGGAAAATTAATTTCTGGCATAGAGAAAGAGACGTTCTTGACTACGGGTAGTGGCCCAGAATTTTAAAAGTAACGTGAACCCAGAAGTGACTGTCAGGCTTATATGAGCTGAATTACTGATTACATTTGTTAAAAGTACAAAAACTGTCTAAAATGTTAAATTTAAAGGTTAGGTTATGGTGCAGCTTAAAGAGCTCACGTAGGCCAATTTGCGGCCTGTTGAGATACCACGTGAAGGGCGTGGTTGCCCTTCAAGCTACACACCCCCCGGGTGTTGGGCAGGAGCCATCCCGATTCGGCAATGTATCGGGCGATGCGGCCGATGCTGGGTCCTGTCAGGTCGGCCAAGTTGCTGAAGAACGGGGCTCCCAGCAGCCGGAGTCGTCTCCTCGCTAGTGCTGGGCAGTGGCATATCAGATGCGCGACACTCTTCTTTTCGCCCACGTCGTCGCAGCTGCGGCAATGGTCGTTGGAGGGGAGGCCGAGTCTCCTGGCGCGTGCGCCGTTCGTCCAGTGTCCCGTTAGCACAGAAACTGTGGAGTAAATGGAATTCCGCTTTAAAGGAAGAAATTCACGTGCCCTGCCTTGGTTAAGCGACGGCCAGGTTTCTCTGGAGATCCTGCAGAGGTTCTCCTCCGCCCAAAGTCGATTAGCCAAGCGGAGATAAGCCTGCCTAACCGTCAGTTTGACGGTCGCAAGGGGGATGCTACTATGCGTAGTAGAAGCTGGAAGCAGAGTGCCCTTTCTGGCCAACTCATCTGCCACGCAGTTGCCAGTGATGCCACTATCCCGGGACCCAACTCAGGTGAACCCTGGCATGCTCCGATATATTATTCAGAGTGGCACGGCACTTTGCAACCAGCTTGGAGGAGGTATATATACCTATCAAGGATTGAACTGCTGCTTGGCTATCTGAGAAAATACAGATAACCGAAGGAATGGGGGACTGCGTTCGTAGCCGTTCCACTGACAGCAGTATTGTCATGGTCTCCGTTTGGAAGACACTACAGTGGTCGGAGAGACGAGCAGAGATACTGACCCCTAATTTATTTATTTTTTATTTATTTATTTTATTTCTTACGGCTCATTTTAGGCCTAATTCATATTACATTTTTGTTGTAAATATAAAATATAAAATTATCTTATTGCTAAGGTCTTACAATAATTGTAGAGCTTCCTTTTGAATACGTTTTGTTCACAATGTTTCAATTCCTCTGGCAACTCATTGTAGCATTTCAGACAGAGACATAACACTTATAACGTTTTTAGCAAAAAAGTTGGTAAATAACTGTTTCACTGTAACAAATATTTTAGTTGTTAGATATAATTATTATTTGGAAATAATTATTTTTACATCTATATATAACTATTATTCGTGACAAATATTTTTTTCTGTTGCCTAATAACTATTATCAGCAAGAAATATTTTTTCCATTGCTCGGTTACGTTTATTTTTTGAAAAATATTTTTTTCGTCATCGCATAACTGTTATGAGAGAAAAATATTTTTACGTTGCTCGGTTACGTTTAGTTTGTGAGTTTTCTCTCATAACAGTTATGCGATGACGGAAAAAATATTTTTCAAAAAATAAACGTTACCGAGCAATGGAAAAAATATTTCTTGCTGAAAATAGTTATTAGGCAACAGAAAAAAATATTTGTCACGAATAATAGTTACGAAATGGCGAAAAAAGTATTTTTCCCCTCATAATAATTATTGTCCAACATTTATAAATATCTCTTAAAAATGGGCAACGTTTTCGAATTTTTAAAAATTAGTAACTGTTATTTTGGGTCCCTGATTTCAGACCCTTTATAAGACAAACAATTCTCATCCATTTCTGTTCCCACTTTAGGAAGTTTGAAATTATTTTTCTGTCTGGTATCAATGCTATGCGTTTCGTTTACGAATTGTAATTGCGTATATATATTAAGTAATTAGGTAAGTTACCATTTCAAATATTTTAGATAAATTTCATTGTGCAGTAAAATATTTGCTGCTTTACACTAAGCCAGTTAAGATTACACAGCATATCTCCTATATGTGCATCATAACGTGATTTCAAAATAAATCGCACTGCTTTGTTTTGCATTTTTGGTAGCTTTTTAATTTGTGTATCTTTCATTATAAAAAATATCGTTGGGCAATAAATAAAGAGCGGTTCGATAATGGACTTATAAACCATAATTTTATACGATTTTTGTAAGTGTTTGCAAGTTCTTCTCATAAAGAAGATTTGTTTGGCAATTTTAATAATTGTGTAATCAATGTGATCATTGAATGACAATTTCTCATCTCTCATTACAATACCTAAATATTTGATTTTAATTACCTTTCCAATCTCTGCCCCATTGAATTTCAATACATTCACGTTTAATTTGTTGTTTCTTGTGATAAACATAAATTTCGTTTTATCAATGTTATGTTTAAGTTTGTTTGCACAGAGCCAACTATAAAAACTTTCTAAGGGCCAATTTTTCAGTGCGAGTTTAAACGCAGTTCAAACGTAGTTTCCTTGAACTTGGTTTAAATATAAACTCAGTTTAAACGAGAAAGCAGTTTTTCAGTGCTAGTTTAACTGGAGCAAATATTTGTCATTTGGGTGTGGCAATACCGGCAATATTTTTATCTAGCTAATAATTTTCCTTTGTTTTGATTGTCATTCGTAAATAAATTCTTTGCGCTCAAATAAAGTATTTCATCAAAATAAGCAAACGGAGTCCAAATTTTTCGTCTCAAGAAATCGAATGTCTTCTGTAAACAAGTGCTCGAGCGCAAGAAGACAGACCGCGTTAGTGCCGAGGAAACCAAACGAAATGGAAAGAAATTGAGGACGATTGCGATTAAAAATTTGTTGATAAGTTCCGGTGCGCGAAAACGTTGCGCACAAAGTATAAAAATCTAAAAAAAAGTGAAAAAAAAACTTTCTGTCACGACAGGCAAGAGCTGACCAAAACAAAAAATAAATGAACTGTCAGAAGCTGTTGACAGTTTAAACTTAGTTTAACCGTGCAGGGTTGGGCGTTTAAACTGAGTCAAGTTTGACTGAAAAATTCGATTTTGCGTTTAAACGAAGTTTAAACTAGAAACTGAGTTAAACTCGCACTGAAAAATTGGCCCTAAGTGTAATTGCAGTTTTTCGTTCGTTTCCTTGCCACTTATCATGATCAACCCATCATCTGCAAAAAGATTTATACTGCTGTATTGAAGTGATGAAACAATATCATTTATATAAATGTTGAATAAAATTGGAGCTAAACCCATTCGAGACCGATTGCACACCGTGTGTGCAATGGATTTCCGAGGCTATAAGACAGCCTGCACACCGCGTGTGCAATAACAGTAATGTGCAATTATCAGTTATTCTGAGTAAACTAGTCGTCGAAATAAGATTTTTCTGGAACTAAAGAAATCTGTAAAGTACAGGAAAATAAAATTTGGCATTGGTTTTACTGTGTACAAAAATGTTATTTTTTTCATTATTCAACTTATTTTTTTAACTTTTTACTACTTTTTAAAAATTTTCTTTGCATTATATTTTGTTCTTTATTACTGAAAGCAAAATAACGATTTTATATTATCTAACTATTTTTGAAATAAATGTTTATACATTTTTAATGATGCATTTTCATTTTACCTTACATTGCACACATGGTGTTCAATCCGCTCCTCGCAATAAAAATTTTCCGAGGAGCGAGCTGCACACCCGGTGTGCAATGATCTTATTTATGTGAATTCACTTACGAATTGGATGATTTCCATAGTAAACATGTTTTTTTTATTAAAAATGAACAATACAAAGAAAAAAAAATTTTCGCTCCTGGGGTCCGTGTTCGAAAAAAATCGTCGTCTCGAATGGGTAAAACAGAACCTTGCGGCAGGCCGATTTTAACTTCCATATTGTCAGACACAGAGGAACCTATAACTGTTTTCTGCATCCGATTTTTCAAAAAACTTCTAAACCATTCCAATTCAACATTCCTTATACCAATTAAAAACAACTTGCGCAATAGAATGTCCTGATCTATAGTCTCAAAAGCTCTTTAGAGATCAACAAACACAGCCAAAATAGATTTTTTGTTGTTCATATCTTCTTTCCACCCCGTTAACACCAGGGGGGCTACTCTGTAATGCGATGCGAAAGTGAATTGCGATGCGAAAGGCAATAGGTAATCTGTATCGCTTTCGCATCGTTGAAAAACGGCCCTTATTTTGTTTCGAGAGTAAATTGGCATTACTAGCGTCGAGTGTGTAAGCGGTGGCAAATCCGTCCCATCCGCGAGACGAGGTGGCAACGCCGACGATTGAGGAAGAGTCATTCGAACAATGGCGCGTGCCGAGTGCAGACATACATTTCTATAACGTTCAATAAAATCGTTGCTATTCTTTAAGAGTTCAGTTCTTCCGTCTACAAGTGTCATAAAATGTAAACATAATAAAGCAAACCAAGTGAAACGAAGAAAATAAATTGAATTTAAAAAGTTTTGTCGCAGTAATTTTAAAGAGGAAACTTTTATCATGGATTGTGTAGCTCTTTGGAATAGTGACGATGATCATGAGAGGATTCAGCGGACAATTCTTCGTGATAGTTCCAATATTATAAACCTCAGTGAATCTAAGTAAGTAAGTTTTGGGATGTAGCGCAGGTCGCCTCCTCGTGGTGCATCCTGGGTAACGCTAAATGACCTGCCTGACCCCCCCCTTCCCCTTCCCCGATATACGTATCGGTTGATAAGACCCTGCTTTCGTCTCCGGACCTCTCTCTTACCTCCTGTGTGGATACTGTTTGCTTTTGGGCCGGTGGTCGTGGTATTCTGTTACCTGAGTACACTGGAGTGACACCCAGTGGAAATGGCTTCCAGGCTAATGCCACGGCTGCCTCCGTCCCGTTAAAACCCTGGCAGGCCTCGTGGTACGTTCAATGCCCGTCGCCGTTGAGTTGGTGGCGTAGGCGTCAGTTGAGTCTCACTCCTGACTTGCATTGGATCTGGCTCTGAGCAGCTGACCCCATAAGGGCAGCTGCCAAAACGTCGCATGGCCTCACTGCTTGCATAGATAACCATGGGATCCTATAGTGACTACGCAACCGGGCGGAGATAGCGGCCACGAGTGGGGACCCATCAGCCATGAATACAAATTCAAAAACACCCAAGCCCAACCCACAGGGGACGCGTGCGCCTAGCCTTAAAGGGGGGCGCACGTCGACTCCCCAGGGAACTCGCCCGCTTAACCCGCAAAGGGAGCGGAAACCCGCCTCTGCAGCTAGGGCTCCAGTAGCTAGGCAGCAGCAGGTTGGCTCCAAGGACCACCCCTCCTCTTCGGGCAACACGTCCGCTACCAGGCAGAAACCGCCGGGCGATCGTGTCCTGCCCCCAAAGCCCGCACTTGCTCAGGACGGCAGACCTTCGGCGAAAAGCCCGGCACTTGCTTCGGCGAAAAGCCCGGCACTTGCCTCGGCGAACAGCCCGGCTCAGCCCACCCCTGCAGCCTCCCACAGCGCCGCCCCCTCTTCAGGCGCAAATTCCAACGTCGCCCCCTCTACGCGGGCCTATCGCACAAGGAAGACGGCCTATAAGGTCCTGCGAAGGCTGGAGAAGATCCCGCCGGGAGATCTCTCGGAGAGGGATCAGGTCTCATTGGAATGGGCGAGGAAGAACATTCACACCAAGAATGCCTCGCCTCATTCCCTTCAGTCTGCCTCAAAGCGACAAAGGTCGCAGGAGCAACAGCAACCTCCGCAGGTGGCTCAGGCCGGCAAGAGGCCGAAGCTAGCGGCACCGGCTCCGACGTCTGGTCGGACCTTCAGTGACGTAATCAAGGGTAACTTGGTATGGGCCCTCGTTGATGCTAACAGCGCGGATGGAGCTATCTCCGCTGAAAAATGGCGGACAGTCAGGTCAGCCCTACTGTCTGTCTACGACGAGGTTCTAGCAGCGAACCCGGGTCCCCCTCCCAAGTGTAGGGACGCAGGCTGGCACCAAGGCCGGGTAAAGCTAATGGCCTGCTCCGACCAGCGCTCCGCGGACCTGTTTCGGTCCGCGGTGAGTAAGCTGGGGGAAGTCTGGCCAGGTGCCAGCCTACGCGCGGTGCCCCGGGATGAGATCCCCAGCAGACCGCGCTCCAAGACCTGGGTTCCTGCAGAGCCATCTGACCCAGCAGCAATTCTGCACTACCTCCGGGCCGGCAACCCGGAGCTCCCCACTCAAAACTGGAAGGTGGTGTGGGTCAGCGAACCGCGTGGCTCTCTGAGGGAAGTCATGATTGTCCTTAACAAGGAATCCCTCAAGCCACTTGCCGCTACCGGAAGTGTGGTCAGCTACGGCTTTGACTCGGTCACACTGCGGGTTTACCGCACGGCGCTGTTGTATGGTGGCCTGCGGCGGCTAGCCGAGCTAACCTGAATCAGCTCGACAGAGTCAGGAGACTAGCTGCCACTCTCATAACAGGAGCCATCCGTTCCACGCCTACCAAGGCGCTTTTTGTTATGCTTAATTGGGTCCCCTCGACCCTACTAGTAAGGCAGTCCGCCAAAACTGCCGCTGTACGGTTGAATGCCATACGCAGTTGGGCACGGGCGGACATAGGCCACTCTAGAATCCTCGGGCTGGATCTTCCAACCCCGACACAGACCGACTACATAGTCCTTCCCCCTAGCTTCGAACATAAGTTCACTATAGGGATACCCAGCAGGAACGACTGGTCAGAGGACCGTCGCTCACTGCCAGACGTCGTCGAAATCTTCACAGACGGCTCTAAACTTGAGAATAGAGTCGGGTGTGGGGTTTTCTGCGACCAATTGGGGGCCAGCATCACTGCTCGGCTCCCGGACCACTGTAGCGTCTTCCAAGCGGAGACCATGGCAATACAGCTGGCTGTGGACCGGTTGCGATCGCAACCCCCCATTCCCTCGGCTATTTGTATTTTCTCGGATAGCCAGGCTGCAATCAAATCCTTGAAAGGTATTTATACCTCCTCCAAACTGGTGGCAAAGTGTCGTGCCGCCCTAAACAGCTTAGCGGAACATGCCAGGGTTCACCTGAGTTGGGTCCCTGGGCATAGCGGCATCTCTGGCAACTGTGCGGCGGATGAGCTGGCCAGAAAAGACACTTTGCTTCCAGCACCCACTACGCAATGTAGCATCCCCCTTGCGACTGTCAAACTGATGATCAGGCAGACGTATCTTCGCCTGGCTAACCGACTCTGGGCGGAGGAGCGCCACTGCAGGATCTCCAGAGAAACCTGGCCGTCGCTTAACCATGGCAGAACAAGTGAATTACTGTGGCTAAAGCGGAATTCCATCTATCCCACAGTATCTGTGCTGACAGGACACTGGACGAACGGCGAGCACGCCAGGAGACTCGGCCTCCCCTTCAACGACCATTGCCGCAGCTGCGACGATGTGGACGCGGAGGAAAGCGTCGAGCACCTGATGTGCCATTGCCCAGCACTAGCGAGGAGACGACTCCGGGTGCTGGGAGCGCCGTTCTTCAGCAGTCTGGCCGACCTCTCAGGACCCAGCATCGGCCGCATCGCCCGATTCATCACGGAATCGGGATGGCTCCTGCCTGACACCCGGGGGGGTGTGTTAGCCTGAAGGGCGGCCACGTCCTTCACGTGGTACCACAACGGGCCGTACTATGGCCTAAGTGAGCTCTTCTAGCTGCCACCCTAACCTAACCTAAGTAAGTAGGTTATAATGATGCAGTTATACTTTGTTACAGTAACGTAATAGGGGTACCGGTTAATTCGTGCGGTTTTTTTTTTAAATTGAAGCTTTATTGTGAAAAAATGGTTAAAAATTTAATATTCAAAGTATTGTCCATCACTAGCTATAACTTTTTCCCATTTTTCTGGCAATTCACGAATACCCTTTCTGAAAAATTCGGCCAGCTTTTCCGCTATCCACGAATCGATCCAATTTTTGACTTCTTCATAATTGGAGAAGTGCTGGTCAGCCAGGCCATGTTGCATTGATCGGAAGAGATAGTAATCGGATGGCGCAAGGTCTGGACTATACGGCGGGTGGGTTAGGGGTGTCCATTTGAGCGTTTCAAGGTAGGTTTTGACGACCTGTGCAACATGTGGCCGAGCATTGTCATGTTGCAAAATTACCTTGCCGTGCCTTTGTTCATATTCCGGCCGTTTTGCGCGCAGTGCTCGGCTCAAACGCATCAATTGTCGTCGGTAGACTTCCCCTGTGATCGTTTCATTCGGTTGCAACAGCTCATAATAGATCACACCCAGCTGGTCCCACCAAATACACAGCATAACCTTCAGGCCATGAATATTCTGAACGGCCGTCGATGATGATGCATGGCCGGGGTATCCATACGTTGCTCGACGTTTTGGATTATCGTAATGGACCCATTTTTCATCGCCAGTGACAATTCGATGCAAACAACTTTTTCTTTTGTGCCGTTGAAGCAGTTGTTCACACGTGAAAAATCGGCGTTCGACGTCTCTTGGCTTCAATTCATACGGCACCCAATGGCCTACCTTCCGGATCATTTCCATTGCTTTTAGACGATCGGAAATGGGTTGTTGAGCGACGCCAAGTGATTTTGCAAGTTCTTCTTGCGTTTGGGATGGATCTTGGTCGAGCAATGTCTCCAATTCGTGATCTTCAAATTTTTTTGGCTGGCCGATGAACGGCCCCATCGTATCCAACCACGTCTGGCACGTACGCTCAGCAAGAGCATGTACACCATACACTTCCACCAAAATACGATGACTTTCGGCAGCCTTTTTCTTCATATTGAAGTAATGAAGAAGTACTCCCCGCAAAAACACTTTATTCGGCACAAAATTCGACATTTTCAGAGTAAAAAAAGTATTGTTGTTTACGCTTCAGCTAAATGACACATACTGATTCTGAAACTATATGACAATAGCTTTCCAACACATATTTGGAAAGGTGAATCACTGTTCACAAAATCAAGTTACGACATCTGTTAGAAAACCGCATGAATTAACCGGTACCCCTATTACATACATACTATGTCTGTTTTACAGTTTTGTAAAAAATTTTCGCCTTAGCAAGGATGCTTTCATGTATGTCCTGAGCAGCATTGAAAACGAGTTCGCACAGAAAAGGTCCACCGCTATTCCTGCAATTGTGAAGCTATCCACAGCATTGACGTTTCTTTTTTGGGGGGATACCAACACCAAATGTTTAAAGATCGAAACTTGAGTTTGGCACAGCAATCAGTTTCGAGTTGCATTTGGGCAGTTTGCAAGGCAATCGAAAACATCCTATGTCCAAAACATATTGTTACGAAATACTAGTTCTAGTGGGCTAGTACGTATCTCTGGATTGCACAATATAAATAAAAACACACTAAATTTCTCAAACGCAGTCAATGAAAACCAACAGTCACTTTATTTCACAAATTTCACACTTTACACTTAATTTGTCTTTGCACTTAATTATTCGCTTAATTATTCCGTGTGGCACCTTCACTAGTCAAACCAAGACTGACTCGCTGCGCCGCACCCGGCTGTCTTTTATACCTGTCCGGCCATCGCGCAGATCGTTCTCGCACATTCCGGAGTGGACTAAAGGTTTCCATGATGATCGCGACCATCATTGTCAGATTGGACTAAAAGTTGCCATCATTGCCAAGTCGAATTATAGCACGGCGCGTAGCGACAGGGTTGCTTTGCACAGCGACAAACTGTCTTATCGTTACACTGCCCACCACTTAGACTTGTTCGTCCCGAACAAGTGCCGAGGTTCCGCTGTGATAAGGCGCCAGGCGCTGCAAATGGACTACCTTCAGCTTAGCGCCTTTATTGCTGCAACGTTGAATCCTGTATACCACGTCGTTTATCCTAGTCACGACTTCGTAAGGTCCTTCCCATGACGCTTGAAGTTTCGGAGACAAACCTTTCGCTGCGGGTTGTAGAGCATTACCAGATCGCCTTCTTGGAACCCTGCTGAGTTGGCCCGTAGATCATATCTGGCTTTCGCCTTATCGCTGACCAGTTTGGTGCGGCTCCTTATAAACTGGTGAATCTCCTCCAGTTCCGCCCGCTTATTGGCCACGTAGTCCGTCTTAGCGCCTCCCGTCGTGCTGACTACCCCGAACTTCAAGTCAGCGGGTAACCGCAATTCTGTGCCGAATACTGCTCGGGCTAGAGTGTGTGATATCGTGTCGTGCGGGGCTGACCTATACGCCATTAGGAACAAGGGGATATGCGTGTCCCAATCCTTTTGATTCCTGCCTACCACTTTCCGCAGGTATTCCTCCAGTGTCCGGTTAAAGCGTTCCACCATGCCGTCGGACTGTGGGTGCAAAGGGGTGGTACGCGTTTTCTTTATCCCCAGCAGCTCACACACTTCCTTGAATACCGCAGACTCGAAATTCCGGCCTTGATCTGAGTGCAAATCCAACGGAACTCCGAACCTGGCTACCCAGTTGTTTACCAGCTTTTCCGAGATCGTAGTGGCCTCCTGGTTAGGAATTGGGTTCACTTCGGGCCATTTGCTGAAGTAATCCATTACCACCAGCACATATTTGTTGCCTTGAGTTGGGAATGGGCCGGCGACGTCCATAGCAATCCGCTCGAAGGGCGCTCCCACGTTGTACTGCTGCATGCGGCCTCGAGATCTTCTTGTTGGCCCTTTCGCTGCTGAACATCGGTCGCAGCTCTTAATCCACTCGGCTACAGACTCCTGACATCCTACCCAGTAGAATCGTCTTTTTATTTTGGCGACGGTTTTGGTGATGCCTAGGTGCCCTCCACTGGAGTCGCTATGGTATGCCTCGATGACCTCGTTGATTCTGCATTTCGGCACTACCATTAGGGAGTTGCTGGTCCGACCATCCGCGCTCTCCCATTCGCGAAACAGGCATCCTTCCTTCAGCCGCAGACTTTTCCACTGTGCCCAGTAAGCCTTAGCGATCGGGCTTTCACCGGCCATCTCCTGCCAGTCTGGACGTGCGCCTTGCTCTTTGCCTTCTACGATTTTTGCAAGATCCGCATCCTCACGCTGGTCCTTTTGTAGCCTCTCCGCAGACCACTCTTCCTCTGGCATAACGCTCACCAACCGGACGTCCACTATCTGTTCTTTGCTTTCGGCTCGCGAGCACGCCCTGCATTCGACTCTGCACGGACGGCGTGACAAGGCATCGGCATTGCCATGGCTACTGCCCTTGCGATGCTCTATCGTGTAGTCGTAGCTCTGCAGTCGCTCGATCCACCGCGCCAATTGGCCTTCAGGATCCTTAAAGTTCAGGAGCCATCTCAATGCCGCATGATCTGTGCGCAGGCGAAACCTTTGTCCATACAGATATTTGTGGAAGTGTTTTACGCAGTCCAATACCGCCAGCAGTTCTCTCCGTGTCACACAGTAGTTGCGTTCCGGTTTCGACAGAATCCTACTGTAGTATGCTATCACTTGTTCTTGGCCGTCTGTTATCTGTGATAGCACACCGCCAATACTATGCCCGCTCGCATCCGTATCCAGCATAAACATCTCTCCAGGCACGGGGAAGGCCAGAATTGGAGCAGTGCACAGTTTTTCCTTCAGACGTGCAAAAGCCTGCTCCTGCTCTTCGTTCCACTCGAAAGCTTGGCTCTTTTTCGTCAGTTTGTGCAAGCTGCTGGCTATGTTCGCGAATCCCGGAACAAATCGGCGGTAGTATGTGCACAGGCCCAGGAAACTGCGGAGTTCGTGTAGATTGCGTGGCCGGGGCCACTCCTTCACCGCCGTGATTTTGCCTTCATCCGTATGTACTCCGCGGGCGGAAACCGTATGACCCAGATACTTGACCTCTTTTTGGAACAGCGAGCACTTCTTCGGGTTGAGTTTAAGCCCCACCTTTTTGTATCCGCTCGAATACCTCCTTCAGCTTTCCCAGGTGGTCGTCGAAGCTTTTACCCATCACGATTATGTCGTCGAGGTACACCAGGCACGTCCGCCAATGCAGCCCCTTTAGCACGCGTTCCATTAGCCGCTCGAATGTTGCTGGTGCGTTGCAGAGTCCAAACGGCATGACGGTGAACTGCCACAAACCATCGCCAACACTGAAAGCCGTTTTCTCCTTGTCCTTGTCTGCAAGCTCTACCTGCCAATAGCCGCTGCGTAAGTCGAGCGTGGAGAACCACTGCGTGCCTGACAGTGTGTCCAGGGTGTCATCGATCCGAGGTAGTGGATAACTGTCCTTCTTGGTCACATCATTGAGTTTCCGATAGTCCACACAAAACCGGGTACTGCCATCCTTTTTCTTGACCAGCACGACCGGCGAGCACCAGGGGCCCGAAGAAGGCTCTATGACCTTTTCTTTCCGCATGTTTTCGATCAACTTTGTGACCTCCTTCCTCTTGGCCAGAGGAACTCGTCTTGGCGGTTGGCGGATCGGTTTTGCGCTTCCGGTGTCGATGTTGTGCTTCACTATGGCTGTTCTTCCGCCTGCTTCTGCCGCAAATATTGACCCATAGTGCTGCAGGAGTGACCTCGCCTTCTGTTTCTGATTGGCCGTCAATTCGCTGTTCCACTGATTCTCCTGCGGTATGACGTCCATGTTAAAACCGCTCTTCTTATTTCCTCCGGGTGGGCTACTCTCGCAATTGACCACTGCTACGGCTTCCCTACACTCGCCAATTACCTCATCTTTCCCGACATATCTGGGTGCATTCAGGGGGTTCAGTATTCTGACTGGTATTCTGCCATTCTTAGGTTCCACTAATGTACGTCCGATGATGATGTTGTCGTGTCCTTGATTCGGTGCTTCTACAACCCACAGCCGACTTGTCCCATCGTCCTCGTCCACCTTTGCCCGCACAACCGCCTCGGAATTCGCTGGTATCCTCCGGAGTTGACACGAGACAACTTTCCTTACCGCCACGCTTCGCTCATAGCCGGTGTGCAGGGGGAATTCAACATTGGCATACCTCAGCACATTTTCTTTCAGGTCCAGCGTAAAACCGTGCCTAATCATGAAATCCACGCCGATAATCACGTCGTCCATTATATCCGCGACGATGAACTCATGCTCCAGGCTGCTGGTGCCGATAGCAATTGTTTTTGTAACTTTCCCTCTTACCAGCGCACGCTCGCCAGTCGCAGTCCGCAGCTGTATGCCATGCAGTGGTTCCCAGTTCTTCAGAAGCTTCCTTTTTATGATCGAATATGACGCTCCAGTATCCAGTGTCAACACGAACAACTTTCCATCTATCTTTCCCTCAATCGTCAAGCTGCTGGGTTGTCGTTTCAACTGCGAGACAAGGACGGTGGGGCAGCAGATTGTGGGGATCAGCTCACGCCCCTTTGGGCTGACCCTTTTTAGTTTAACGGCTCCTCGTCCTCAGCCCTGCGCTTGTTGGCTGAGCCTCGATTGTCAGCATTCCTCGCTTCAGGCGATTGCGATCGAGAACGGGAACGCCTCTTTCGTTGGCGGCAGTCTCGTGATATGTGACCCTGCTTGCCACATACCCAGCAAACAACTTTAGTGGAGACCACCCGTGGCCTGCCCGCTGTCTCAGAGCTTATGGCCTGGATCGGAATGTCGCTGTCTGGCTGGATTTGGCGTATCCTTGCAGGTGCATACCGAGTGGCCCCGATCCATGTCGCCTCATATGTCATCGCGCTGGTCACCGTCTCCTTAAATGTCGGCTTGCCCATCATCAACGCACTGCGACGTGTTTCCGGATCATGAAGACCTTCAATAAACGCCTCGATCTTCATCCTCTCGAGATCCTCAGCGCCGAATTTTGGGTAGCACAACTGTGCGAGCCGCTCAATGTCTGCTGCATATGTCTGCAGCGCCTCGTTGGCTCTTTGCCTGCGGTTCTTCAGCTCACAGTAGTACAGCGTTCTGTTGTGCTCGTCGCTGTACTTCGCTGCCAACGCCCTTATGACGGTCTCGTACTCACTTCTTAAACATTCTGGAACTGATTTTATTACCTCAGCCGCAGCACCTTTTAGAGCCAGCGCCAATCTCCGACCTTTCCTTACATCGGTCCACTGATTTTCCAGAGCAGCCAGGTCGAATTGTAGCTTGAATGTATCGAACGGCGTAGTCCCATCATAAGTAGGCACTTCTGCTCGGGTGGCAACACTTTCCGGAACCGGCGGCAACCATTCTCGCGGCTGTACCTCCCTAAGCCGCTCGTCCATTTTTCTGTTCATCGAGTCCTCCAGACTATCAACTCGTTTGTTCAGGGAATCATCAAGATCGTCGACTCGTTTATCCAAGTGTTCCACTCGAGTTCCCAGGTGCTCCACCTTCACATTTAGCTGGTTGGCGATTTCTTCCACTTTCTGCTCCCAGCGCGCAGAATTTTCCTGAAGCTTGTTTTCCATTCGCTCTGCCATTTCCCGATTCGTAGTTTCCAATTTCGCTGCCATTTCTCGATTCGTAGTTTCCAGTTTCGCTGCCATTTCGCGATTTTCACGGTTGGAAGTCTCGAACATGCCTTTCATTGCAACCATTAGCTGGCTCATGTCCATTGCTTGTGGTGGCGCAGCCGCTGCAGCCGTACTTTGCATCGACGCAGCACCCGCAGGCGATTCCTCCACTTTGCCCGACGCCTCTAGCTCCTGCGTTCCGAACTCGTGCGCAGCCCAATCAATGCCTCGTGATTCACACGCCTCTCGCAAGCGCAGCTGCAACTCCACCTTTCCGCCAGCAGTCGGCAAATTCCAGGCAGCCAGCTCCTTCTTCAGCTGGTCTACTTTCAGCAGCTCGAGTTTAACCATGTCTGCGTTTTTGCAATTTTATTTAATTTTTTTTTCTTTATTTATTCAGTAGCACAATCCCACTTCTGACACCAAATGTTACGAAATACTAGTTCTAGTGGGCTAGTACGTATCTCTGGATTGCGCAATATAAATAAAAACACACTAAATTTCTCAAACGCAGTCAATGAAAACCAACAGTCACTTTATTTCACAAATTTCACACTTTACACTTAATTTGTCTTTGCACTTAATTATTCGCTTAATTATTCCGTGTGGCACCTTCACTAGTCAAACCAAGACTGACTCGCTGCGCCGCACCCGGCTGTCTTTTATACCTGTCCGGCCATCGCGCAGATCGTTCTCGCACATTCCAGAGTGGACTAAAGGTTTCCATGATGATCGCGACCATCATTGTCAGATTGGACTAAAAGTTGCCATCATTGCCAGGTCGAATTATAGCACGGCGCGTAGCGACAGGGTTGCTTTGCACAGCGACAAACTGTCTTATCGTTACAATATTGTGTTTGAAACATCCAAACAGGAAAAAAGGCGTGCGAACAGACATTTCTTCACAAAGTGTGGTATCCCAGGCGTAATTGGTGTGAAAATTTTCTCTTTAACTTACATTTTCGTACGCTGCGAAAATGGAAATGCGAAAGTAGCAAATTTCAATGCGATTGTCACATTTCAGAGTACTAAGGGTGCGAATGTGATACATTTTATGTTCGCATCGCATTACAGAGTAGCCCCCCAGGTTTAACGTTATTTTGCAAGAGTGCTTTTAGCACGAGTGCTATATCCGGTACAGAGACTTGCATGAATTTGAGTTCAGTGTTAATTGGTCAACTTAACGAGTTTATGCCACTAGATTGTATGTTGTCAACAATTTCCTCTACCTCTGCAAAAAATATATGTTTAAATTATTTGCTAATTCCGTTTCTTTTTCGTACAATTGGCCTTTAATTCTTATTTTCGTTATGTGTGGTTTTTCAACCGTTCTGCAAATGATTTGTTTCAAAAATTTCCACATCAATTTGCTATCGTGTCTATTGTTGGTTATTTTATGCTCTAAAAACTCGGTCTTCTTTTTCCTAATTAATTTCTTATATAATGTTTTAATGTGTTTATATTCATCCCATACCCCCGTTGTTCGCGCTATTTTGTATAATTTTAACTTGTTTTTATTTAGAACGGCTAATTCCTTATCATACCACTTGTTCATTATTTTAATCTTTATTAATTTTTCATTAGTAAGCTTTAGCCTAACGTTCATAATAGTATTATTGAGGAACAACACCTTGTTTTCCAGGTCAATCTGATCAAAGGAACTAAAGTTTTCTTTTCGTAGGAACTTCATAAGAATCTCGATATTATATAACTCCCATGAGATTATTTTTGCACTACTTCTCATTTGAAAGTTAGCATTTCTTTCGATATAAAATTTTATCGTTTCATGGTCTGAAATCTGACACTCATTCAGCCTTTCACATTGTACAATGTTAGAGTTTGTAAACAATAAATCAATTTTTGTTGTAGATCTTTCTTTTATACGAGTATCGAAATCGACTTTTTGGTACATCGAATTTGATTTAAAAAGTTCTATTAATTTATTACTGTAAGTTGATTGCTAATTTAAATTTATGTTGAAATCACCTACAATGATGCAGTTATTGGACAATTCACAGGTACCACCTAGAACATCGTTTAAATAGGTAATGAAATAAATTGATTGCAGAAATACCCACAGCCGACCGTATTTTCAAGATTACAGCCGTCTGTGAAGGTTTCAATAGCGTTTGGCATGGAGCGTCGGCCTTCCGTCCAGTCGCTCCTGCTAGGGATCCCTATAGTGAATTTATGTTCAAAGCTAGGGGGAAGGACTGTATAGTCGATGTGTGCCGGGGTCTGAAATTCCAGCCCGAGGATTCTTGAATGACCTAGGTCCGCCCGTGCCCATCTGCATATGGCATTAAGCCGTACAGTGGCAATTTTGGCGGACTGCCTGACCAGAAGGGTCTAAGGGACCCAATTAAGAATAGTGAAAAGCGCCTTGGTAGGCGTGGAACGGATGGCCCCAGTTATGAGAGTGGCAGCGAGCCTTCTGACTCCGTCGAGTTGTTTCTGGTTCACCCGGCGATCAGCTGCAGGCCACCAGACAGCAGCACCGTAGAGAAGGATCGGCTCCACCACTACCTCGTAAAGCCAGGAAATTACTCGTGGCTGGAGCCCCCATCTGGCACCCACCGCCCGTTTGCAGCAGTAGATGGCCCTGGAGGCTCTTTTCGCCCTCTCAGCGATGTTCGCGCTCCAGGTAAGCCTGGAGTCTAATATGAGCCCCAGGTATTTCAACTCCTTGCTCAGTCTGAGCGAGGTTCCGTTTAGGGCAGGGAGTCTGATAGGCGGAATTTTGTACTTGATTGTGAAGAGAAGATTTATAAATGCAATATAATTCAAACATTCCATTAGAGGATTACATAAAATAATGGAATCGAAAATCTTTTGCATTTATCACCATTTGAAATCTTTAGTGAGACTGTGAGGCTCACTTCTGGGAATTAGGGTTAACGCAATTTTTATACTTTCATCTTTGCGTATTATTTTTAATACATGTGGCATAAAATTGTACACATGAACATACCTATCGTAATACTACTACGTTTACATTTAGCCCAAATGCGTGATATGGGCAAAAATTCTCAAATGCGAAGCCAAATCACGCATTTCCCCATACAAATTGAAATCTACGAAATGACTCATTTCAACAAAACGACGAAGCAAATGCGATAAAACATTACAAATTTTATCGAACGCATCACAAAATGAAAGCGCTTTCAAAAGCTCCAAAAGCTTTTGTTCTTTTTGTCAGTTCAAAATCAAAACGAACGAAAATTATCAATTGAATTGAAATTTTCGTCTGCTTTAAATATGTAGAATATTCTTAGCATGTAAGGTGTGTAATATACATGTATTCAAATATCGCAGTGTGTAGAACATAGAGGCAGCAAAAAAGAAACAAATGATTTAGTCAGAAGCCGGAAAAGAGCTGATATATGAGCTGCGGCAAGTGGACATTAGTGAGCATTTGACACTAACTGCCAAACAAAATGAAATGCAATGCAAATGAGGCAATGTAAACACTTTGAAATTACTCATTTGAAACTAAGCATTTGGGTTCAATGTAAACGTAGTATAAGATTAGTACCTACAGTACACGACATATACACTCCATTGCTTGTAACTCTTTGAATATGCATCTAAAAAAGGGTTAAAACCAGTGTTGCCAGAAAAAAATTTGGTTTGGAGCTAAAATTGTGAAAAAACGAGCAAAAAAGAGCTAAAAAAATTTTGTTGGAGCTAAAAAAGAGCTGAATTTATTTTTTAAGCATTTATCAATATTAATATTTTTTACGTATTATACGTAAATATATTTATAAACTGAACAACAACTTATATATCTGTTCAATAAATATCTGTTAATTTAAAATGAAATAAAATTCACTTTTGCATATTTGTCGGTACAACAAAACTTAAAAAGGCTAACATTTTTTAAAATTCTTTGTAGTTTAAATAAAATACAAGTAGTTACAAACATCACAAATAGTTATTACATATTACGTGCAAATTTACAAAATTTTCCAAAAATTTTTTTTTGTGAAATAGACTCCAGGGGGTCTTAAGAATATCTCCCTCGAGTGGTTTTTAATTTTGATGATCCGTTCCCCTGCAGCAGTGCTTTATTGATGGTCAATTCGTTTCGCATGATATCGGTAACGCAAAGTGTAAACCGAATTATTTCGAAACACTGGTTTTTGATTATAGAAGTAGAATATCTCGGCAAGTTTTAGTCCCACTGATCTAAAATTTGGGCAGCAACTTTTTGAAACATAGAACTTCTAAAGTAACTAAAAATGTCATTGTTTTTGGCCAAATTCCGCGGCGCCATTTTCGGGAAATTAAGAAAAAAAGGTAATTTTTTCGGTTGGAGCGTATTTTTGTATTTTCGAGAAAATATTTTTTTTTGTTAGTTACTTTAGAAGGTACATATATTTTCCCATAATAACTAATACATAGCAATATTTTTTCAGATGATTTTTGGGGCGCCGGCACAACTTCTACTAGAATTTGGGCCTAACGTTGGACCCCCACCACCGCCGCCATTTTGAGCACGCCAAAAAAATAAAATTTTTTTTCTTGCATTGCTACCTTTTAATAAAAGAATGAAAAAAAAATTTTACATTGCATTAATTTTTTCCGGCGTATGCGCGATTCCAAAAATATACCGTTTACACGTATTGACCCCCTTAAATAAAATATTTCATCTTCCGAAGAAGAATCGTTACTATTACAGTCGTAAATGTTGTTTGCAGTCATTAAGTTTAAGAGATCATAATTTATTGCAAAATCATGACAACATTTATTCAGTTTTTTAAGGCCACTTCTTACTGTCAACAGCGAGTTTAACATAAATAAATTAATTTTATTCCTTTGCTTGTTTTTAATTAAGTTCATCATGGAAAATGATCTTTCAACTTGCTTCAGCATTGCTGAGCGGTAGGACAAGGAGAGTAAAAACAAAATTTACCAGGTCGTTAAATGGATTTTCATTGACTGAATTCTTGAATTCCCTAACCTCGACCCAAAAATCTAGTGTATTTAAATTCTTCCATATATATAAATATAGTAACGTCATTGAACTTCTATACACGTAATTTCATCAATGGTGAACTTATTTTTTTCATTTTCAAAATGATCAAATATCTGTGGCTTTACAGCTTCTATCGAATTATCAATAGACAAAAATCATATCAAATATTTTTAAGTGTTTTTATATTACTTGGCAAACGTTGCTTCAATTGCGCAATTAATTTTATAACAAAGTCGCGACATGTTATTTTTTTACGATATTTTTTTTAAATGCGATTTTCACGATTTAATTAATAGTGAAAATTGATCAATTAATCACTGAAATATAAAGCTATACTTCTAAATTTTTGTAGCTAAAAAAGAGCTTTAACATTTTCAAAAGAGCTAAAAAAAAGAGCTAGGAGCTAAAACCAAATTTTTGGAGCAATTTTGAAAAAATAAAGCTAAATCTAAGCACCAAAATGGCAACACTGGTTAAAACCGACAAAAATCTCGAGTGAGTTGAATTCAAAATAATTTGAGCGAACAGTTCCCAAAATAAGAGTACTTGACATAAAGTGTCACTATCGGGATGACTTTATGATTTGACTATGATTGTAGGTACTTGAAATCATGATACAATAATAGAAGGTAGAACCGCTGTCAATTGTTTTGACACTAAACGTGCTTATTGACGTTTTTCGTATTTGTCAAAAGCTTGAGCCGTGATGCCACTTCGATGTAATATTAAATTAGACATATTTAAGGTTATTGGAATTTTAAGATCTTTTTTAAAATAAACACGGAATAGACATTTCACTGTGACTAATACATTTTGGGGGAAAGTTTAAAAATGTTAATGCACATTCAACAGCAGATAATATATTGCCGTATTAAAAAAATGTTCAAGGGATTTTCTAACAACAGTACGGTAGCACATTTTCAAAGAAGAACGTCAAAAAGACCATTAGTGTCAGATGTGCAATATGGCGGCTGAGAAGAAGCATCGGCTCTAACTTCTATTTTTGTATCATGCTTGAAATCGAATAATCGGTTGTGCCAAGGCAAATTTATGAGTTAGTGGTGGCATCACAGCTGATTAAACTTTTTTCTTTTGATTATTCGCGATTATTCGCCCACTTGCTGTGGGTTCCGATATGATTTTGACAATGAGCATCCCAAAAGCACTAACGAAATACATGGGGTTTTTGTTGTTGCCGTAGTGCTATCACCTTATTTAATACACCTAGGGTAGTGCTGTAGGGTTGTCCGCCATACGCCATATTTAAAATTGGGGAATGGCAGCTCTGCTTATGCCTGGGTGCTTCTTACGATAAAAATGCGTGTATGCATTCGTAGGTATGAGTGAGTATGTATTCGACTGGCTTGTGTCAGATAATGTTCGGGTAGACTAGCTATCGTTAAGTGCTGGAGTTGTATATAATTCATGACGGCACTATCTACAAAGTATTTATCCGATATCGCAAAATTTCACATCGCTAATATGGTGTAAAGTGAGTTCCTTCTCAAGTGTTTAAGATAAAATTGTGATAAAAGCAAATACGTTTTAAATGTAGTTTGCCGAAGTGAGAATAATATTTGGTAATATGGTGTTAATTTCCAAAAAGACTCGAAATGCGGGTCACTAGGATTATGCTAAAGATAAGAAAAGCTTGCTGTTTTCGTTTGACTGAATCCAAGAGAAAATATCAAACATGTACACTTTTTCTGCATTTTCAATAAAAAGGAAACTTTGATAATTTCTGAGCGTAAGGGATGGTTGTTCCGACACCACTCCTCAATTTCGGACGCATTCGTTCATATGTATTGAAATGTAATAATTTATACATATACTTTAAAGAGGTATAGTCGCATTTGTCTTAAAATGTGACATGCTTCATTTAAAAACGATGATGCAAAATTTAGTGTTTTAGTAAACGAATTATACACCCTTATTTAAAATTAAATTCCTCGTTCCTTTTCACTACGACAGAATTTGCAGTTCTACATATTCTAAAATAATATGTGAAATGCAGCTATAAATCTAAAAAAATAATTAGTATTTTGATTTTGGCTAAATATATTTTTAGCAGAAAATTAAACAAAAGAAACAGTAAGCCAGTAAGGATGCTAACGAATCTTAAGTTCATATTCGTAAAGCAGTAATTCTGCAGTCACCATGCAACTACTGCCTAAGTTCGATATTCTGGGTTTGCTAAATATTAGAAATACTTGTATAAATGAAGACAATGTTACCCACCATTTATTGTTCCACAACGCTCGCCCAACGTCTAGGAAAACGACGGGACTCATCTTCAAGCCAGCCAGATACCTAGACCTAGAAATAGGTTTCTTATATTGATCGAACTGAGGTTATTCAAAAGTCGCTAAAGGGAACACCCAAGCTCTGTTCTCTACTGAAGAACAGGCCTTCTCCTCCATAGAGTATCGACTTCATCCTCCCCCTAGAAGTCCCAACCACCAAAAAAACATTGCGCAAAACTTAGTTACCCTTTTTCCCCGCCCTAAGAAAGTGATTTTAATACTATTAAAATGTAATTGACGTTAAATCCTTACATAGTGTTACGAAATTTAATTCTGCCACCTCAACGCAGGCGTATTCGTTTCTCTGGATTTTGCTCAAAAATAAAACACTAAAATTCTTCAACGCAACTCTTCACTAGTAGTCGCGTTATTTACAATTTACACTCTACTGTTTCTACACTTGTACTACCCGCCTTACTCCGTGTTGAACCGCTGCTTGCCAAGACCAAATTCTTCCTTTGCGGTTGCCTTTTATTCCTGTTTATTTGTAGCATCGATCACTCTCGCACATTCTAATTGGTCTCAAAATTGCCAGTATCGCGAGTAATCTCTGCGAATGTGTAGTGAAATTATCATGCTCCTAAAAGTATGCCAAGGCGCAAGTCGTATTCTAATTTCCAATGCTTTGCAAATTGCACAGTTACGGCGAGCGTTATCGTCACAATAGTATAATTTAACCCTGCTTAGATAATGTACATCTGCGAGACGTACGCCTTTTGAATTTTTTGTTCTCTCTCAATCGTCAATTTTAATTTTATTTTTATTTTACTAAACAAACATTATTTTACTTCAAAAATTATTTAATGTTAACAGAAATTTATTAAAGTAATGATCTCAATAAGAAATTTATCAATATTCCTTCTAACAACACTTTTAAAAGGATATAAACTAGCATACGTCTCTCAAACATATCGTTATCTTTTCAGTACAAAAAATATCGTTATCTAACTTGGGTTAATGCCGAAGAGTAGAATGCGATTTCAATCAACAGTCACCATTAACGTTTTGCAAGTGCGACACTTTTGGAGAAAGGGGAAGATAACTTAAGAATATAATATCAATAAATAAATAAATAAATAAATAAATAAAAATAAATAAAATAAATATACATTGTTTATAAATTAATATATAATATACAGGGTGGACCATTTAAGATTTGGAATTTTAATCGGTTATAAAAAAAAACTAATGAATATTTTTTGAAAATTCCTGTTTTATTAAAAAAGCTTGGACTTTGTTATTTAAGAATGAAAAACGATATCGTTCGTATGACTGCCACGACTGGCCTTACAGTACGCCATTCGGTCAACCCAATTTTCAAGTATTTTTTCGATTGTTCCGGGTAGAATTTCCTGAATGGCAACTTAGAGTTCATGTTTCAAATCTTCAATCATATCTGGTTAGCGTAAAACTTGTCCTTTACGGCTCCCCACAAAAAAAGTCCAACGGACTTAAATCGCAGCTCCGAGACGGCCAATTGACCAGAATTTCGGCTGATTATTCGATTTTCGAAAATGGCGATGGCGAGTTAACGTTGATGGATGTTCACGTACATTTTCGGCTACAAAAAATGTTTTCGGCTGTGCGCACTGTACGAGAACAGGAACGGGTTGTTTGGTCCATTAACGATCCAGTGTCACGAGCTCGCTTCACAAATTGATCCACAAACTGAGTTGAAGACTCAGTTGACTGGGTTGAAGACTCTCCACTTCGGAAGTAAGTTCTCAATATTTCCCAAGTTTGTTCAAGCGTATAGCGTCCCATTTCGAAAATGTCAAACTTTTAACTAAATTACGAACACATATTGGATGACATTTGGACTGCCATTCTCGAAATAAAGCGTAGTTCAAATTCCAAATCTTAAATGGTCCACCCTATATAAGTTATTAAAAAAATTAATTGCAGTGTCATTTTATTAGAATGGACCCAGGAAATATCAGTGGAAGTAAAAAGGACTTCTCACTTTCAGTAGAAAAGTCTCACAAATAGTGAAATTAGCTGTAGGATCAACAGCGGCTCTTGGGTCGTCAAAAGTTTTTTGATCAACATTGAGAGCCATCTACACCTTTTCAACCTCAAAATGCGAATGCGTAAGTTCATAATGAGAAATATAAATTCATAATGAGAATGTGTTAATTCCAAATGAGAAATATAAATTCATTATGAGAATGCGTTAATTCAAAATGAAAAATATAAATTCATAATGGGAATACGTAAATTCAAAAAGAGAAAAATTAATTTCAGAATGCGAAAATTCAAATTATAAGGTGTATTTTCAGAATAAGTTAAAATAAAAATTCTTTACATCCTTACGTGCATATTCTTCAAAGTAAGGCCATCTGCATGGAATGTAGTCGTGTGCTGTACTGCTCTTGCATAATCTCGCCCAGTAATGGTTTGCTTTGCGTTATCAATTATTGCTTCCAGATACTGCAAACGTTGTTCACATACTGAAGGAGCGTGGACATTAAGTATGTGCAGATTACTTCACTTTTCTTCACTTCTAATTTTTGCCCAAATAGTTTCGATTGGATTTGGCATTGGCAAATATGGGGCCAAGCGCAAAACTATAAAAAAAAATATTCTCATTTTGAATTGACGCATTCTCAAATTGAATTTTCCTTTTCTCATTTTGAATTTATGCATTCCCATTATGAATTTATATTTCTCATTTTGAACTAACTCATTCCCACTATGAATTTACATTTCTCATTATGAATTTACATTTCTCATTATGAATTTACGCATTCCCATTTAGCATTTATATTTCTTATTATGAACTTACGCATTCCCATTTAGCATTTATATTTCTTATTATGAACTTACGCATTCTCATTATGAATTAACATATTCTCATTTTGAGGTTGAAAAGGTGTAGAGCAACTACAATTATAAAAATAACTTTGCGTGAAGCGTTCAAATCGCACGCCAAATTAGGGCAATTATGCTCAAGAAAATAAAACACTACAATTCTCAAACTAGCAGTCACTTTATTTACAATTTTTCAATTTTAATATTTCCACACTTGTTACTCATTGCACTACCCCGTGTAGCACCGCTGTTTGCTTCCCTCTGTGCTGTACCCTGCTGCCTAATTGTTTGCTCGTCGCGCAGATTGGATTTGAAATTCCAGTATCATCGGGAGTCATCTTCGCGAATGTTCTAGTTCAAGGATCCATATACGCGAAAATTGCTCTTTAATGCGTTCGTAAGATCGAAATTGGAATATGGGTCTTTTATTTAAAACCCACACTACGATGTACATATCTATCGCCTTGAGCGGGTTCAGCGTAAATTTGTTAAGTTTGCTCTTAACTTCGATCTTCTACTTCCCCCCTATATTTCGCGATGTAAATGAGTAAATTTGCAGTCACTCGAGTTGCGCAGAAGAATTTCGGCCCTCTCTTTTATATTTGATATTGTTTCTGGATTCATCCATTGCTCTGATTTGCTTGGTGTAATAAACTTCCATGTCCCAGCTAAGTCGCTGCGGCGACATCAAAGGGTTTGGACTGAGGGTCATAAAGTTAATTATGCACTTAATGAGCCAATCAATAGAGCGCTTTCGGATTTTAACTTGCTTTGTGTTAATCATCATTTTGATTTTAGCGTAAGTAGAGCTCAATTTAAATTATTTCTTTGTAAAATTTTTAACTAGTTTTAAGTAATTTTAATTTATTGTTTCATAGTCTTTAAGGTTGCGAAAACATTAGACTGAATAAACAAATAAACAAAAATAAACAAAATAGAAATTATTATGCCCCTAAAAGTATGCCTTGCACTGTGACAGCGAGCAGTATCGTAACACTGCCCACCACTTAGACTTGTTCGTCGCGAACAAGCGCCGAGGCTTCGTCGTAGTTAGACGCCAGGCGCTCTAAATGGACTACTTTCAGCCTAGCGCCTCTATTGGTGCAAAATTGAATCCTATATACCCCGTCGTTAATCCTTGACGTTTGAAGTTTTGGAGACAAGCCTTTCTTGTTGACCAATTAAGTGCGGCTCCGAGATCTTCTCATCGGCCCTTTCGCAGCCAAACACCACTCACAGCTTCTGATCCAGTTGGCGACAGACTCCTGTCATCCGACCCCATAGAACCGCCTTTTTGTCTTTGGCGACTTGTTTTGCGATGCCTAGGTGCCCTTCTCTAGAATCGTTATGGCATGCCTCGATGACATTGTTGATCCTGCCTTTCGGGAGCACTATTAGAAAGTTTCTGGTCCTACCATCCTTCATAAAGAAGCCAGATGGCTCCTGGACTGAAAGTACCGAGGAGGCCCTAGACCTGCTGCTGAATACACACTTCCCAGGCTGCACAAAGGAGGACACCTCGAATAGGCATGCAGTGCAAGGCCTAACACCGACAAACGATGATAACAACATTATAACGAGAGAAAAACTCACATGGGCTGTGAAAAGTTTCTCACCATACAAGTCGCCGGGACCACATGGCATTCTTCCCATAATGCTGCAGGTGTCACAGGACTCAGTACTACCCTGGCTAGAGGCCATTTTTAGGGCCTGTCTAGTCTGGAATTATATCCCCGTCAGTTGGAGGCGGGTGAAAGTCGTCTTTATCCCGAAGGCAGGGAAAAGAGTACACGACTCAGCGAAAGATTTCCGGCCTATAAGCCTGACATCTTTTGTACTTAAAACCTTCGAGCGGTTGCTCGACCTCCACATACACGAGGAAGTAGGACATAAGCTATCTGAAGCCCAACATGCTTACCTAAAGGGTAAGTCAACGGAAACCGCCCTCCATGAGGTAGTACGAACAGTGGAAAGGTCACTGGAGTATAAACAGTACACACTGGCAGCCTTCATGGACATAGAAGGTGCCTTTAATAACATAAAGACGAATGCGATAGAGGAATCGCTGATAAACCTTGGAGTTAACATACAGGTACGCAGCTGGGTTACTGCAATGCAATGCAATCGAGGGTGGTGAGCGCGACGCTCGGAAACACCCACCTTACAAAATTTGTAAGCAGGGTCACACCACGGGGGGGGGTACTGTCACCTCTTCTGTGGGTTTGTGCCATCAACAGCACTTTTTTAATGGCATCAGGGATGTGCCCTGACGTGATTAGTGGAATCCTTCAGGGTGGCCTGGATAAGTTAATCGCTGCACGGGACGTGGACTAAGCATTAACCCTAGCAAAACTGAACTGATGCTGTTTACCACTCGTACTAAGATACCAACTTTTAGACGACCTCATCTTGAGAATATAACATTACCCCTTTCGTCCAGTGCCAGATATCTCGGGGTAATTCTAGACCCCAAACTGAACTGGAGGCTTAACATAGAGCACAAGCAGGATTTGCACTCTACTCCTGCAGGAAAATGATAGGCAGGAGGTGGGGCCCCCGACCAACTTTAACGCTATGGATGTTCAAGATGGTTGTACGTCCAACACTAACATACGGAGCTCACCATTTATTGTTCCACAACGCTCGCCCAACGTCTAGGAAAACGACGGGACTCATCTTCAAGCCAGCCAGATACCTAGACCTAGAAATAGGTTTCTTATATTGATCGAACTGAGGTTATTCAAAAGTCGCTAAAGGGAACACCCAAGCTCTGTTCTCTACTGAAGAACAGGCCTTCTCCTCCATAGAGTATCGACTTCATCCTCCCCCTAGAAGTCCCAACCACCAAAAAAACATTGCGCAAAACTTAGTTACCCTTTTTCCCCGCCCTAAGAAAGTGATTTTAATACTATTAAAATGTAATTGACGTTAAATCCTTACATAGTGCTACGAAATTTAATTCTGCCACCTCAACGCAGGCGTATTCGTTTCTCTGGATTTTGCTCAAAAATAAAACACTAAAATTCTTCAACGCAACTCTTCACTAGTAGTCGCGTTATTTACAATTTACACTCTACTGTTTCTACACTTGTACTACCCGCCTTACTCCGTGTTGAACCGCTGCTTGCCAAGACCAAATTCTTCCTTTGCGGTTGCCTTTTATTCCTGTTTATTTGTAGCATCGATCACTCTCGCACATTCTAATTGGTCTCAAAATTGCTAGTATCGCGAGTAATCTCTGCGAATGTGTAGTGAAATTATCATGCTCCTAAAAGTATGCCAAGGCGCAAGTCGTATTCTAATTTCCAATGCTTTGCAAATTGCACAGTTACGGCGAGCGTTATCGTCACAATAGTATAATTTAACCCTGCTTAGATAATGTACGTCTGCGAGACGTACGCCTTTTGAATTTTTTGTTCTCTCTCAATCGTCAATTTTAATTTTATTTTTATTTTACTAAACAAACATTATTTTACTTCAAAAATTATTTAATGTTAACAGAAATTTATTAAAGTAATGATCTCAATAAGAAATTTATCAATATTCCTTCTAACAACACTTTTAAAAGGATATAAACTAGCATACGTCTCTCAAACATATCGTTATCTTTTCAGTACAAAAAATATCGTTATCTAACTTGGGTTAATGCCGAAGAGTAGAATGCGATTTCAATCAACAGTCACCATTAACGTTTTGCAAGTGCGACACTTTTGGAGAAAGGGGAAGATAACTTAAGAATATAATATCAATATATACATTGTTTATAAATTAATATATAATATACAGGGTGGACCATTTAAGATTTGGAATTTGAATCGGTTATAAAAAAAAACTAATGAATATTTTTTGAAAATTCCTGTTTTATTAAAAAAGCTTGGACTTTGTTATTTAAGAATGAAAAACGATATCGTTCGTATGACTGCCACGACTGGCCTTACAGTACGCCATTCGGTCAACCCAATTTTCAAGTATTTTTTCGATTGTTCCGGGTAGAATTTCCTGAATGGCAACTTAGAGTTCATGTTTCAAAGCTTCAATCATATCTGGTTAGCGTAAAACTTGTCCTTTACGGCTCCCACAAAAAAAAGTCCAACGGACTTAAATCGCAGCTCCGAGACGGCCAATTGACCAGAATTTCGGCTGATTATTCGATTTTCGAAAATGGCGATGGCGAGTTAACGTTGATGGATGTTCACGTACATTTTCGGCTACAAAAAATGTTTTCGGCTGTGCGCACTGTACGAGAACAGGAACGGGTTGTTTGGTCCATTAACGATCCAGTGTCACGAGCTCGCTTCACAAATTGATCCACAAACTGAGTTGAAGACTCAGTTGACTGGGTTGAAGACTCTCCACTTCGGAAGTAAGTTCTCAATATTTCCCAAGTTTGTTCAAGCGTATAGCGTCCCATTTCGAAAATGTCAAACTTTTAACTAAATTACGAACACATATTGGATGACATTTGGACTGCCATTCTCGAAATAAAGCGTAGTTCAAATTCCAAATCTTAAATGGTCCACCCTATATAAGTTATTAAAAAAATTAATTGCAGTGTCATTTTATTAGAATGGACCCAGAAAATATCAGTGGAAGTAAAAAGGACTTCTCACTTTCAGTAGAAAAGTCTCACAAATAGTGAAATTAGCTGTAGGATCAACAGCGGCTCTTGGGTCGTCAAAAGTTTTTTGATCAACATTGAGAGCCATCTACACCTTTTCAACCTCAAAATGCGAATGCGTAAGTTCATAATGAGAAATATAAATTCATAATGAGAATGTGTTAATTCCAAATGAGAAATATAAATTCATTATGAGAATGCGTTAATTCAAAATGAAAAATATAAATTCATAATGGGAATACGTAAATTCAAAAAGAGAAAAATTAATTTCAGAATGCGAAAATTCAAATTATAAGGTGTATTTTCAGAATAAGTTAAAATAAAAATTCTTTACATCCTTACGTGCATATTCTTCAAAGTAAGGCCATCTGCATGGAATGTAGTCGTGTGCTGTACTGCTCTTGCATAATCTCGCCCAGTAATGGTTTGCTTTGCGTTATCAATTATTGCTTCCAGATACTGCAAACGTTGTTCACATACTGAAGGAGCGTGGACATTAAGTATGTGCAGATTACTTCACTTTTCTTCACTTCTAATTTTTGCCCAAATAGTTTCGATTGGATTTGGCATTGGCAAATATGGGGCCAAGCGCAAAACTATAAAAAAAAATATTCTCATTTTGAATTGACGCATTCTCAAATTGAATTTTCCTTTTCTCATTTTGAATTTATGCATTCCCATTATGAATTTATATTTCTCATTTTGAACTAACTCATTCCCACTATGAATTTACATTTCTCATTATGAATTTACATTTCTCATTATGAATTTACGCATTCCCATTTAGCATTTATATTTCTTATTATGAACTTACGCATTCCCATTTAGCATTTATATTTCTTATTATGAACTTACGCATTCTCATTATGAATTAACATATTCTCATTTTGAGGTTGAAAAGGTGTAGAGCAACTACAATTATAAAAATAACTTTGCGTGAAGCGTTCAAATCGCACGCCAAATTAGGGCAATTACGAAAAATTTAGAAATTTTTAAATGTTTTTACAGAAATCTAAGCAGTTCCACTTCCGACCAGACGATTCAACCAGTGGTTTTCTACCAATAGCGCAACTGCTGCGCTAACATCAAAATATTGTTACAAAAATTGGTTTGGCCTCTTAACTCCGGTGAATTCGTTTCTCTGGATTATGCTCAAGAAAATAAAACACTACAATTCTCAAACTAGCAGTCACTTTATTTACAATTTTTCAATTTTAATATTTCCACACTTGTTACTCATTGCACTACCCCGTGTAGCACCGCTGTTTGCTTCCCTCTGTGCTGTACCCTGCTGCCTAATTGTTTGCTCGTCGCGCAGATTGGATTTGAAATTCCAGTATCATCGGGAGTCATCTTCGCGAATGTTCTAGTTCAAGGATCCATATACGCGAAAATTGCTCTTTAATGCGTTCGTAAGATCGAAATTGGAATATGGGTCTTTTATTTAAAACCCACACTACGATGTACATATCTATCGCCTTGAGCGGGTTCAGCGTAAATTTGTTAAGTTTGCTCTTAACTCTCTTAACTTCGATCTTCTACTTCCCCCCTATATTTCGCGATGTAAATGAGTAAATTTGCAGTCACTCGAGTTGCGCAGAAGAATTTCGGCCCTCTCTTTTATATTTGATATTGTTTCTGGATTCATCCATTGCTCTGATTTGCTTGGTGTAATAAACTTCCATGTCCCAGCTAAGTCGCTGCGGCGACATCAAAGGGTTTGGACTGAGGGTCATAAAGTTAATTATGCACTTAATGAGCCAATCAATAGAGCGCTTTCGGATTTTAACTTGCTTTGTGTTAATCATCATTTTGATTTTAGCGTAAGTAGAGCTCAATTTAAATTATTTCTTTGTAAAATTTTTAACTAGGTTTAAGTAATTTTAATTTATTGTTTCATAGTCTTTAAGGTTGCGAAAACATTAGACTGAATAAACAAATAAACAAAAATAAACAAAATAGAAATTATTATGCCCCTAAAAGTATGCCTTGCACTGTGACAGCGAGCAGTATCGTAACACTGCCCACCACTTAGACTTGTTCGTCGCGAACAAGCGCCGAGGCTTCGCCGTAGTTAGACGCCAGGCGCTCTAAATGGACTACTTTCAGCCTAGCGCCTCTATTGGTGCAAAATTGAATCCTATATACCCCGTCGTTAATCCTTGACGTTTGAAGTTTTGGAGACAAGCCTTTCTTGTTGTTGACCAATTAAGTGCGGCTCCGAGATCTTCTCATCGGCCCTTTTGCAGCCAAACACCAATCACAGCTTCTGATCCAGTTGGCGACAGACTCCTGTCATCCGACCCCATAGAACCGCCTTTTTGTCTTTGGCGACTTGTTTTGCGATGCCTAGGTGCCCTTCTCTAGAATCGTTATGGCATGCCTCGATGACATTGTTGATCCTGCCTTTCGGGAGCACTATTAGAAAGTTTCTGGTCCTACCATCCTTCATAAAGAAGCCAGATGGCTCCTGGACTGAAAGTACCGAGGAGGCCCTAGACCTGCTGCTGAATACACACTTCCCAGGCTGCACAAAGGAGGACACCTCGAATAGGCATGCAGTGCAAGGCCTAACACCGACAAACGATGATAACAACATTATAACGAGAGAAAAACTCACATGGGCTGTGAAAAGTTTCTCACCATACAAGTCGCCGGGACCAGATGGCATTCTTCCCATAATGCTGCAGGTGTCACAGGACTCAGTACTACCCTGGCTAGAGGCCATTTTTAGGGCCTGTCTAGTCTGGAATTATATCCCCGTCAGTTGGAGGCGGGTGAAAGTCGTCTTTATCCCGAAGGCAGGGAAAAGAGGACACGACTCAGCGAAAGATTTCCGGCCTATAAGCCTGACATCTTTTGTACTTAAAACCTTCGAGCGGTTGCTCGACCTCCACATACGCGAGGAAGTAGGACATAAGCTATCTGAAGCCCAACATGCTTACCTAAAGGGTAAGTCAACGGAAACCGCCCTCCATGAGGTAGTACGAACAGTGGAAAGGTCACTGGAGTATAAACAGTACACACTGGCAGCCTTCATGGACATAGAAGGTGCCTTTAATAACATAAAGACGAATGCGATAGAGGAATCGCTGATAAACCTTGGAGTTAACATACAGGTACGCAGCTGGGTTACTGCAATGCAATGCAATCGAGGGTGGTGAGCGCGACGCTCGGAAACACCCACCTTACAAAATTTGTAAGCAGGGTCACACCACGGGGGGGGGTACTGTCACCTCTTCTGTGGGTTTGTGCCATCAACAGCACTTTTTTAATGGCATCAGGGATGTGCCCTGACGTGATTAGTGGAATCCTTCAGGGTGGCCTGGATAAGTTAATCGCTGCACGGGACGTGGACTAAGCATTAACCCTAGCAAAACTGAACTGATGCTGTTTACCACTCGTACTAAGATACCAACTTTTAGACGACCTCATCTTGAGAATATAACATTACCCCTTTCGTCCAGTGCCAGATATCTCGGGGTAATTCTAGACCCCAAACTGAACTGGAGGCTTAACATAGAGCACAAGCAGGATTTGCACTCTACTCCTGCAGGAAAATGATAGGCAGGAGGTGGGGCCCCCGACCAACTTTAATGCTATGGATGTTCAAGATGGTTGTACGTCCAACACTAACATACGGAGCTCTGGTCTGGTGGAAAGCCCTAAGGAGGGAATACAACATCACCAAACTCGGTAGACTACAAAGAGCAGCTTGTACCGGAACTACGAGAGCGATTAGATCCTGCCCTGGAGAGGCGCTAAACGTGCTGACGCACCTGCTTCCCGTCGATCTGCATATTATGAAGGCCGCAACTCTTAGTGCTCTTAGGCTGAGAGAAACAGGTTGCTGGAAGGACAGACCGTATGGCCACGGCAGTCTGTTATCACAAGGGCAAAGGTGCCTGCAGAGAGGGAACATCCTAAATAACCTGAGTACCACAATCTACTCTGATGGCTCCAAAATGGAATGCGGAGTAGGAGCAGGAGTTTTCTCCGAACATCTAAAGATAGACGTGTCTTTCCGCCTCCCCAACACAGCAAGCGTCTTCCAGGCGGAAGTGCTCGCTATTAGGGAAGATCAACTCCTGCGGCCTTACGGCCAACCCGGAAACGACGGATCGTGTTCTTTTTACAAGGAGATATAAGGTCCCGTCTTTCAGACTTCCCGCCCTAAATGGAACCCCGCTCAAATTGAGTAAGGAGGTGAAATACCTGGGGCTCATACTAGACTCCAGGCTAACCTGGAGCGTAAACATTGCTGAAAGGGCGAAACGAGCCTCCAGGGCCATCTACTGTTGTAAACGGGCAGTGGGTGCAAGATGGGGGCTCCAGCCTCGCGTTGTTATGTGGATTTATGAGGCAGTGGTAGAGCCCATCCTCCTCTACGGCGCTGTTGTATGGTGGCCTGCGGCGGCTAGCCGAGCTAACCTGAAACAGCTCGACAGAGTCAGGAGACTTGCTGCCACTCTCATAACAGGAGCCATCCGTTCCACGCCTACCAAGGCGCTTTTCGCTATGCTTAATTGGGTCCCCTCGACCCTACTAGTAAGGCAGTCCGCCAAAATTGCCGCTGTACGGTTGAATGCCATACGCAGTTGGGCACGGGCGGACTTAGGCCACTCTAGAATCCTGGGGTTGGATCTTCCAACTCCGACACATATCGACTACACAGTCTTTCCCCCTATCTTCGAGCATAAGTTCACGATAGGGATCCCTAGCAGGAGCGACTGGTCAGAGGACCGTCGCTCACTGCCAAACGCCGTCGAAATCTTCACAGACGGCTCTAAACTTGAAAATAGAGTCGGGTGTGGGGTTTTCTGCGACCAAATAGGGGCCAGCATTATTGCTCGGCTCCCGGACCACTGTAACGTCTTCCAAGCGGAGACCATGGCCATATTGCTGGCAGTGGATCGGTTGCGGTCGCAACCCCCCATTCCCTCGGCTATATGTTTTCTCTCGGATAGCCAGGCTGCAATCAAATCCTTAAAGGGTACATATACCTCTTCCAAACTGGTAGCAAAGTGCCGGGCCGCTCTTAATGACTTAGCGGAGCATGCCAGGGTTCACCTAAACTGGGTCCCTGGGCATAGCGGCATCTCTGGCAACTGCGTGGCGGACGAGTTGGCTAGAAAAGGTCCTCTTCCTTCAGCACCTACTACGCAATGTAGCATTCCCCTTGCGACCGTCAAATTGATGGTCAAGCAGGCGTATCTCCGCCTGGCTAATCGACTCTGGGCGGAGGAGAGCCTCTGCAGGATCTCCAGAGAAACCTGGCTGTCGCTTAACCATGGCAGAACACGCGAATTACTGCGACTAAAGCGGAATTACATCTACTCCCCAGTTTCTGTGCTGATGGGACACTGCACGAACGGCGAACACGCCAGGAGACTCGGACTCCCCTTCAACGACCATTGTCGCAGCTGCGATGATGCGGGCGAGGAGGAGAGTGTTGAGCACCTGATGTGCCACTGCCCAGCACTAGCGAGGAGACGACTCCGGGTGCTGGGAGCGCCGTTCTTCAGCGGTTTGGCCGACCTCACAGGACCCAGCATCGGCCGCATCGCCCGATTCATTACGGAATCGGGATGGCTCCTGCCTGACACCCGGGGGGTGTGTGAGCCTGAAGGGCGGCCACGTCCTTCACGTGGTACCACAACGGGTCGTATTATGGCCTAAGAGCTCTTCTAGCTGCCACCCTAACCTAACCTAACCTAGGGAAGCGTGCAGGATGGCATTGACGGACACATCCTACAAAAGCCACATTACAATACTTTCCTACAGCCTATCCACGGTCAAGGCACTGGAATCGTCGATTGTATCGTCAGAACTAGTACGGGAATGCAGGAAGCTCTTGATAGAGCTAGCTCAGCGGTTCAGAGTTATCCTGATATGGGTGCCAGGGCACAATAACATTGACGGGAACGAAAGGGCCGATGAACTGGCTCGAAGAGGCTCCGCTCTTGATGAGAACGAGGCGTTGACGGTTCACGCCTCACTGGGCTCTATCAAGGGCGAGGTCTCGAAGGACTTCCTTGCCAAAGCCAACGCTAGATGGCAGAGGACGGAATCTTATAAAATCAGCAGATCACTGTGGCCAACATACAACAAGAACAGGACCGCGGAGCTCTTGAACAAAGGCCGACGGCATGTGGCAAGACTGACGGCAGTCATCACTGGCCACTGACCCATTGGAGAGCACGCGGCAAAAATGGGGATCCCATATAACACCAGCTGTCACAGCTGTGAAAACCCGGATGAGAAGGAAACCGTTCACCATTTCCTCTGCGCCTGTCCGGCCTTAGCAAGAAGGAGATGGAAAACGCTTGGAAAACCGATATTTCAGACTTTCGAAGAGATAGCAAAGTGCAGCGTAAACTCACTTCTCTCTTTCATTAACCTCTCGGACTGGATATAAGCATATGTATGGATAGATACATATAAGTCCAGATGACACCACACAATATACCTTGGGGTACCTACCGGGAATAGTGGTATCAAAACGGCGCTAACGCGCTAATTGGATGTTGGAACATCGCCCCTTAAACCAACCAACCAACCAACCATCCTCACTCTCGCGACATAGGTGGCCATCCTTCAATCGCGGACTTTGCCACTGTGCCTTATAAGCCTTCGCGGTCGAACTCTCACCTGCCAGTCCGGCCGTACTCCCTGTACCGTTTCTTTGATGATTTTTGCGAGATCCATATCGTCGGGCTGGTTCTCTTGTATGCTCTCTGCAGACCAATCTTCCTCTTGCAGAACGCTTACTGACCTGATATCCACAATCTGTCCCTTACTTTCGGCTCGCGAACGATGCCAGCACTCGGTTTCGCAAAAACGGTCTGGCAGGGCGTCAGCACATCTTGACGACGTCAGCTGTCCGGAACGCTTCTCTCGCAGGTGGCAGTCTCGTGCTGTGTGGCCTTGCTAGTAAATAGTCTGGAGACGAAAATTGCAGCGACTTCGCCGGTGCCTCGGAGCTTACTATTTGGTTTTTCGTGTCGTGTCCAGGTTGGGCGCTTTTCCGCAGATGAATGTCGAGAGCTTCCCATCCATGCCGCCTCATACGTCAATGCGCTTGTCCCCGTCTCGTTGAATTTCGACTTCATCATCAACATACTGACACGTGTCCCCGGGTAATGAATGCCTTCGACAAACGCCTCGATCATCAGCCTTTGCAAAACTTCCACGCTGACTTCCGGGTAGGACAGTTGTACCAGCCGCTCAATATCCGCCGCATACGCCTTTAGCGTTTTGTTGGCTTTTTGTCTACGGTTCTTCAGCTCGCAGTAGTACAGCATTTTGTTGTGCTCGTCGCTGTATTTGGCCGCCAGCGCCCTTAAGACTTGTGTGTGTGTGTGTGAGTGAGGGTGGGCAGGAGACTACAAGCCTTCCATAGCATTCAGTCCATTTCGGACCATTGTACTATACCCAGGGGGATAGGGAAAGAAAATTAGAGTAATATCTCGTATTTCACCCGCTTTTGAAATTTGTATGCAACACTGCTCTTTCCAACATATGTTACAACACACATTTCAAGCGGATGGGGAAAGGGAGGGGAGCTACAGTTTTACGCCGAATCCGAACGGCGATTGGCAGTTTTTCTTTCACACTTGGAGGTTTTGCCATTGCCTGCCAAGAGCGCACTTGTGCGATTCTTGTAATTCTCATCTGCTTCATGTGGATAGCGATAGAAGTAGATACGCGTTTTTTTCTAGCCCGAGCCAGGAATCGAACCTGGGGTGCTCGGTATGAGAAGCCAGCGCGCTACCCGCTGGGCTATCGAGGCCGGCCTTAAGACTCGTAATCACCTCTCAAACATTCTGGAAGTGATTATATTACTTTAGCCGCAGGACCTCTAACAGCCAGTATTAGTCTCCGACCTTTCCTAGTATAGGTCCACTGACGGTCCAAAGCAACCATATCGAATTGTATTTTGAAGGTGTCGAAGGGCATGGTACGTAAGTAGGCACTTTTACATCTCACGATTTGCATTTTGCATTGTTTTTTGAAATTTCCCTAGAGCTTGGTTTCCATTCGCTCTACCACTTCTCGGTACGCCGCTTCCAAGCACCTGCCCCCTGTACTCACGTTCGAGATTGAATTGCACACAGAGCCTGATAGCATACAGTTCCGCTTGGAATATGCTGGGTGTTTTCCCCATGGGCTCGTAGTGCTTGAGGCGAGGTCCAAACACCCCTGCCCATGTTCCCTCGTGCGTTTTCGAGCCGTCTGTAAACCACTTAATTGTGTGGTCTAAAATGGATCTGGTGGTCTTCCCAGGCTCAGTCTTCTTTATTGCTCATATAAACTCTGAAGTGTTTTTCGTAGTTATATGTTCTTGTTATTGTATCCATCGGATACAAAACAAGGGTTACTAGTGGATAGCACATCTAAGTCTCTGTGCCTAAGAATGTGATCCCCCCCTTTACTGGTTCTGGCCAGTCCAAGGATAGTACGCTTGGCCGCCATCTCAATTGCTACGTGCAATGGCGATATGTTAAGTATCACCTCCAGTGTCACCGTGGGACAGGTTCTCATAGCACCTGTAAGCCTAGGCGTATACGGAGACGCAGGCCGCGCAGCACAGCACAGGGCAGCGCAACTCAAATAAAACTGTGTGACCCAGAAAATATGTGAATTGCGTATACGAATCTCGTAAAACCACCACACGTGTTCCGTATTCATTCCATAAACCCAGCAATACGAGTTATTTGTCTGAATTAGACTTTGAAATAGAACCTATATAATATAATATGGGTGTAATATCGGCTGTTCACGCACTTTTTCAATTAGTTATTCAATTTTTGCAAGCTAACGTGTCGGCTGCGCGTAGGAAACTGTATTTCAACTACAGCGCGACGCAGGTGTGCGCAGGCACGTCTCTCCGCCGCACGCGGCTATGTCGCTGTATACGCCGTTATACGGTACTGCATTATTTACAGAAAACTGAGCTGCGTTGCGCTGTGCTGCTTGTGCGGCCTGCGTCTCCGTATACGCCTAGGCTAATGCACTTGCACGTAGGTCGCTGGACCTTGTCGAGTCTTTTCCTCACTGTCGTGAGTGTGGCTCTCGGGGCCCATGCCACTGCTGCATATGTGAGTACTGGCCTCACAATCATGGTATACATCCATTTCAGTATGCTCGGGTTACATCCCAAGTTTTGCCTGCTAAAGATCTGCATACCATGACCGCCTTTGTTGCTTTACTGATAACTACCTCCGCATGCTTGTTCCAGAGTAACTTCGAATCTAGTGTTACACCGGCAGTCTCTGTCGATCTGCCTGCCCTATACGCATGTTGTTTTGCGTGCATAGGTGTTCTCTTGAGCGCCACGGTTCTAATATACTGATCTAACACCTTCTCCATGGTCTTCATGAAGAAGGATGTTAGACTGATTGGCCTAAAGGACTTCGGCTCCGTATAGTCCTTTTTACCTATTTTTGGTATAAAAACTACCAGGGCACTTCTCCAACTAGCGGGGATGTACCCTGTTACTAGGCAGCTTCTCATTATTCCAGTGTGATGTCTGAGTAGGGCCCCCTTGCCTTTTTGTAGAAAGACAGGAAAGATCCCGTCCTGGGTCGCTACTCTGTAATTCGATTCGAAAGCAAAATAACTCCAATTCGAACAAATGGTACTCTGCAATTCGTCTTCCGGATTTAATTTTTTCCCTTTTCGGATTTGAAATTTTCCGCACTTGGCAACTCGAATTCGTTTGTCAAATTTATTCGAATTGCGGATATTTCATTCGATAGCGGTTTAGGGTTCGGAAAGCGATTCAAATAAATTAAAATGTAAGTTTTCCAAATGTTTTTGGTGTTTCATTACTCCGAGTGAGTAATAAACGCTATTTATAGGGCATCTTCGTCAAAAAACAAAAAAATCAAGGCAATTCGAAATTATGGTTGATTTCTTCCAAGAACATTCGGACTTGGCCAAGGGACAGTTAAAGACAGCTACTGCAAAAAATTGTGCAGCTAACTTATGGAAGAGACTGGCAGATGAGTTAAACGCTGCAGGCCCCCGTTCGCGTGACGTTGTTGGTTGAAAGAAAGTACGTTTTTTATATATCTTTGCTATTGCCAAAATAAAATCCAATTTATAATGCACAGGTTTGGGATATTCGAGATATTGTACCCTAAGTCCATTAGAGGAGCAGGTCGTCCAGTTGCTCTCCATAGATGAGGCTGTTAACGGCATGAGTGGCACTGTAGAGTTCGGCGTAGGGCTGCAAGGTGGCAGCGTACAAAAAGACATGCCAATGCATACTGATGAGGTCGAAAATGACGCTACTGCAGTCACTAACACAAGTACTGTCAACACACCGCAGACTCCCCAGCGTAGAAACTCAAGGCAAAACACCGGTGACAGAGAAAATCTTCTCCAATACCAAGTAGAGAATCAAACAAGATTTCATGAAAATTCGATTCGAGTTCTTGAAGATATCAACTCAAACTTGAAGAACTTGTACACAATTTCAAAGAAAAAAACGAGGTTAGCTAAAAAAAATATAGGCTGTCTAAGGAGAAATTTGAGTATAAAAAGAAAAATGACAATGAAAAGCTAAAAACTAAATTTAAAAAAAACTAGAAATAAAACAATCAATGTGAAACCAAAGACTGAAACGCGATTACAAAGATCTTATTTAAAATGTTAATGGAATTAAACTTTTGCTTTATATTTGTAAGGCTTGAAGCCGTAAATAATTTGAATTCATTTTTATTTATTTGTTTTTAAAATAAAGTTATATGTACACTTTCATAACCTACATTTATGATATTAAACTATTTCTTATTTCATCCCTTGTATTTCTAGCAATACTTGTTAAGTTGCTAGTTTCAATAATATCGGTATTAGTCAGTATTTCAACTTCTTTCCTTGGCAAATTTGATGGTTGTTCTACGTTGTGAAGAAAACAAATATTATGCAAGGCACAGCATGTGTTTACAATTTTGGTGGCTTTTTCTGGGGAATAATGTAGCTCTCTCGAAGCTAAGAGACAACGAAATCGTCCTTTTAAAACCCCAAAAACTCGCTCAATCGTCGTCCTTGCTTTAGAAAACTGTTCGTTAAAGAAGGATTCGGATGAGTTGTCCGCTGCATTTCTATATGGTGTCAATATCGACGGCTCTAATGGATATCCAGAATCGCCTTAAAAGTGCAAATGCATCGTTGAGTTACACCACCAAATCGACCGTTTACCGCCCTTATAAACATTTTGTGATCGCATGTCTAAATTAACGCGGAAGAACATTAACAAAAATGAGCACCACTCAAAAGGAACGAAGCAACTTACAACCATATCATTTATACTGTGTTTCAGTTTTCTATTAAAAAATTAATGTTCATTTGTGGCTGGCCTGATCACTTGAATGCGCGTGCCATCTATCACCCCAATAATTCCCGGAATGCCAGATATGTGGTAAAAAAGGCCTTTTGAAGGAATAATTTTAATATGTGTAAAACAAAAATTGTTCGCGTAATATTACCTTTTTGCAGCGGCTTTCTCTGCATCGGACATTTCGAAATTAATGTGTTTGGGACAAAGTACCTTTTCAATAGCGTCGCATACCTCAAACAAGCAAGTGGGCATAGTTTGTTGAGCTAAGCCTACGTAACGGTCTTGGCCAATTTGGTGCTGATAACCACCTTGAGCCAAAAACTTTAATGTTGCAGACAGTTTGATTACAGGTAGGACTGCAGTCGACCTTTGAAGAGTTTTTAGCTCATGCACTATGTTGTCTAGTACATACATAAAAGCTTGTTTATTTAAGTAAAAGTTTTGCATAAAACTACAAAGACAAAATTCAGTAGAAAATATGTTGATTGAACTTTTTCACACCTTTTGTCACTGAGTCCCATAACGTTGGAATGGTCCCTAATGATTCTGCGCTCAATGCTTTCATCTTGGTTGTTATTTTCTATCCATAAAGCCACCGAATCCATTTCGCCAAGCACTTTTCTGTATTTCAATTTTAAATTTTTTGTTTACATTTTTGACATTTTCTGAGCAGTGATGCCTACTGTAAACAAAAGTACAAATGAAAAACTGTTGGCAACGCAGTTATAGATTCGAATGAGTTAGAGAGTACGATTTTGCTTTCAAATCGCATTCGACTTTCGAATAGCATCACTTTTCGAATCGAATTACAGAGTAGCCCCCCCTGGCCTGGCGATTTGAAGGGTTGAAAGGTGTTCAATGCCCAATCAATCTTATCCCGAGAGATGACTTTATGCGCCAGCTCCCAGTCCCTTCTATTTGGACGGTAGGTAATACATTCGGCAAGTGCGTCCTGGGGGATTGCACCAGGGAAGTGTGCACTTAGAAGAGCGAGAGCCCTTTGCTCTTCATTGCGCGTGTAACTACCATCTGATACTTTGAGCGCTATCTTATTTTGCGTTGCCCCGTTCGCTAGCGCCTTGTGCAGCCTTGCTGCCTGGGGGTGGAAGACATTTCTTCGCAAAACGATTGGAAACTAGCCCTTTTCGTACTTCCTTTGTGTACTTAGTGAGAGCGGCAGTGTATTCCTGCCAGTCACCTGTCCGCTTTGCCCTGTTAAAGAGCCTCCTCGTGTCTGTTCTGAGTTTCGCCAGGGTAGTATTCCACCTCCTACTCTCAGGACAGCTTGAGTGGAAAGCATTAATTATTGCCCCATTTACTGTTTCAACCGCCTGCTCGATTTCGAGGGGATGCCGCATCCTGCCCCGAACATCCAGCAAGGGTTGATCCTCTCGAGCAACCTTGTAAATTTTTCCCAGTCGGTCTTCCTGGGGTTTCTGGTTGGAGGTGACTCCATTAGAGTGGCTGCTAATCTAAATTCGATCATCCTATGATCTGATAGGGAGGGCTCATTCGAGACTCTCCAACCTGATACATAGACACTAATCCTACTGTTACCTATGGTAAGGTCTAGGACCTCCTGCCTAACTCTAGTGACAAAAGTCGGGGAACATCCCGAATTGAATATAACTAGGTTAGTTGCTAGTATATAATCAAGTAGGTACTCACCCCTAAGATTATCGTCTGTGCTTCCCCAGATCGTGTGATGGGCGTTCATGTCCCCGCCTATTAGGAGTGGCAAGGCGTTTGTCCTGCAATGCTCCACCAGGCCCTGCACTTCGTGGAGGGGAACTGCCGTATAAGCAAAATCCTTACCTATTTTATTATCTTTATATAAGTATGAATAAAACATCTTATGTATACTTAAAACTACGAAATAAATAGTTTATACTTCAATAGAAGCGCTTAAGTTACTTAAGGACCTGTAAAACGCAAATTTCAGTATCGAAAAAGAGCGAATACCAATACCTTTTTTAACCCTTATGTGTGTGATGGACTACCCGGGTACCCAAATCACTTTTATATCGAAATTGTATATACTTGCGGATAACATAGAAAGGTGAATCTTCATGACAACTCCCAAAATGGTATTCTGTCTTTATATTCGAGTGTTTCATTCCATTTATTTTATTTTGGAGGGTGTGGCACAACATTTTGCTTTTTACACCCTTACTCGTGTGCTGGGGCACCCGGGTACCCTAATACATTTTATATGGAATTGCATGGATTTCATAGATTTTTCCTGTAAGTTAAACTTTCTAAAGTTAATAATTTGTAATAAAACAATTTTATCAACGGAAAAGAATCACTCAATCGGTTTTGAGGAAACGAAAAAATTGATTTTGGTTATATAAACTCTAAGATATTTTATATTTGCAAACCAGATCCAAAACAACTCTCTCACCTACATTTATCGACATTCGCCTTCAGCGGGTTTTCCCGGGTACAGTTGACTTTGGAGATGATACGAATTTCTTGCGTTACAAGACCAAAAAGTTGTTAACTCATATTTTTCAGGTTTCGACGGTATATATTGCGTAAGCGTCCTTTTCGGTTGGTTTCACGCAAAATTGTGTCACATATTTCACTTGGTAAAAGACTTTTGAATATAGCTTTTGCTGTGCATATATTGTAGGAAGAATCGAGGGCACTACGCTGGCACACTATGTCGAAATGGCTCAAGTCTGTATGCCATCTTTACCACAAAGTTCGATATTTGGATATTTCTCTTCGTCCCTACCATTCAAGTCATATGAGATGGTCAGTATCTATGCAACCCGCAGGCTCAGCGTCGTCAACTGATGGAATATTTTTATCTTCGCCTTCGGAAATGGAAAATTCTTCATCACTTTTACTTTCGCGCAGCATTTCTTGAATTGCGGCTGGGATGAATCTTCCAGAACGAGCTGTTGCTGAATAAGAACTCATTCCCGAATTTGTTCAGATCTTTCACAATGCAATTAAAACTAACTAGTTGTAACCCCCGAAATTCGGGTGTAAATAAAAAAACTACCATTTCGTTTATGTAACTAAAATGTAATGTATATTTTTTGCATTATAGTACTTCGTGAAATACTACATTCGCCGTTGTGTTTAATTTATTTGTCAATAATTGCACTCTTATGTCTAATGATGATCGCACCCGACTTAACGCTACATACAATTGGCCATGAGTAAAGCAATCCTCTTTTAAAAGGACTTTAAATCTTGTCAAAGTTTGACCTTAAGATTTCTTAATTGTTATAGCGAATGCTGGAATTATTGCAAATTGGCGACGTTTTAAAACAAATGGAAGTTTTGTCTCGCTTGGTTGCAAATTTATGCGAGGTAGTATAAGTCGCTTTCCTTGCGCTTCGCCGGTTAAAACTTCGACGTCTAAACAATTTGAATACATTTATTTTAGGATTAGTCGAGTACCATTCACTAACCCCTCTAATGTGTTGAGGTTCCGGATAAGCATCACCTCTGTTCCTATTTTCAATTTTAATTCATGTGGTGCAATCCCACTAAAGTTAAGTGAATTCAAAAATTCCATGGGATACCTTACTGCATCTGCGGAGTCCTCCGATGAGATACTATCGGCGCTGAGATAAATTTTTATTCGCCCAGGTAGCATTTGAATTATTTTTTCATTTATTTTTGCGCATTGATCGTTTTTCGGACACAATATTGCTCGCTCTCATAAGCTACGCTGCTCGATCACACCAGAATGAGGCTCGAAGACCCAATCAATTAAATTGCCATTTTTCAAAATAATTGCATCTGGTAATTTTATTTTGCAATTATCCGTTTCTCGGCCATCTCCAACACGCATAAGAAAGTTGCTGTATTCGGGTTCATTGGACCGCATATTAGTAGTTAATTTGAACTGCTTAAAAAGTGGCCACAAAGACCAACGCTTTAAGCAATTGCTAACTATAGCAGCACGCGCACAATTCGGCACCACTGGTAAACCTTGCCTGAAGTATCCGCCAAGAATAAAAATTTTTCCACCGAATGGCGATACGTTTTTGTTAAATTTTTAATTATAGCTACAAACCTCCTCCTCCTCATGTGTGGCTACTCGCGGCCAACCAGTCATACCTAACCTAACCTACAAACCTCCTCCCTTCGTCCAGTCAAACTCATTTTTCTTTTTTTTGCAGTTGATCTTGTCATTTTTCAAGAAGAATTCAAATTGCTTTTTTGTAAAATTTGAATCTTAAGAATAACGTAAGAATAATAATGATCAAAACAAAGCATAAAAATGCAAAATTTGGAACATAGCAGCACTGGCTAGCCTTAAAGAAGAACAAAAGCTTGCCAGAAAAAAGAAATCGTTTTAAAATTTTAGCCTTTCGCCAGCGCAACAACAACATAGGCATATCGTTTTTACCTCACATCAGATACAAAATGCTTGTCTTTACAATGTGAACATGCACTGGTCAAGCCACCGATGTTGTTAATTTTTAATTATAGCAACAAACTTCCTCCCTGCGTTAAAATTTTGTTTCTTCTTTTTGTAGTCGATGTTGCCATTTTTCAAAAAGAACTCTAACTACTTTTTTATAAGATTTGAGTTGGACTCTTAAGAATAACGTGATCAAAACAAAACATAAAAATGCACCATTTGGGACATAGCACCACTGGCTAGCATCAAAGAAGAACAAAATCTAAAGAACAAAAGAAAATTGAAATTTCAGCCTTTCGCCGGTGCAAGAAGAACAACAGCGCAAATAAAACAACGCTGTGGGCACTGTTGCCAACTTAGTGATTTTCGCACTAAATTTAGTGGTTTTTGAAAATCAAAACGCGGAAAATATTGAGTTTGGTGCTTGGTACGTTTTTTAGTGTTTTTTTTATTTCAAAGACACCAAGCCTAATTCATGCTTGGAAAAAAAATTTAAGTTGTTTTTTAATAACTTGAGTGTTATACAACTCTATATTTCATTTAACACCTATATAACACTGGAATGTTGGGCTAAAAAATCTTTGTTTGGATATAACATGACAACTGATGTGATCGTCCTTGGTGGAATTGCTACTTAGGACACGGTTGCCACTGATCTGCAATAGATTTCCTTGTATGGTACAGGCAATATTAGGACAACTACCACCTTTTTTTTTGCTCATCAGTGCTTTCTGAGTGGAAAAACGCGGTTTTTTTTTGCGGTTTTAGTGCTTTCTGAAATAGAAAATTTGGCAACCGTGGCTGTGGCATGTAAAGTAACGCTCTCACCACATGCGCGTGTGGGTTCCATGCACGATTTTGTTTGTTTGCTTATTCCCATCTTCTCGCTCAAGCGCACAGCTTTCTGATTGGATTTGATAAACGTAAAGAGCTATGCTGTTTCCAATGGGGAAATTAATGCACTTTTCGATGCAAATATCTCCAGATAGGCTTTATCAATTTACATTTTGTGCAAATATGCTCATTAAGAGCTTTAAAATGATGTATCATATGATATTGTACGATGTGTGGATAAGCGAGATCTCAGCGCCCTTATTCAAATAAATATATAGATTACTAACGACTAATTAATTTGTTACAAAGTATAAATGTAAAAAATTTCCGTGGGGAATGACCTTCCATTGAATTTATGGCAGCGTATAAATGGTATTCCCCTTTTTATTCATTAGAGTAAGTTCGGGTAATGGTGGTATGGTCGGGTAATGTGATATAGGTGCTTATTTCACAAGTGCGTTGACCTTTTTCAAAATTAATCTTTTTAAAATATAACAGCTAAAAAATTCGTGCTGCATGATTTTGGATGTGTTTGCTTAACCCTCCATTACTATCGTCAGGGTGGAATCCACCCTGTAAGTTCAATTTCTTAGTAAAATATAGATTTTTTAACCAAAACCAACATAAAGTTATAAGGTAATCCACATTTGTCTATTTCGGAAGGTTTTAGAGTACATTGCAGTTGCATAAATAAAGCTGATGCTTTTATACAATTGTTTAAAAAGTCACTGGGTGTGTTACACCCACGGTAGTAGTGGCGTTATAAAATTGCTGGATGCTTAACACCGATTGTTAGTAATGAAGTTGTATTTTTTATAAAATACATTTATATATTTTTATTCACTTTTTGGCGACAATTTTTTTAAATAACGTATAGACCATTTACTTAGGATAGGATGCTCTAGGATAAGTAACAAAATTTTTATAACATTAAATTTGTTATATCTTAAACTAATAAAGTTAGAAGGACGAAATTCAAGGATGTAGTAGTGTACATATTAGTCCTTAAGATATATTAAAAAAAAAAACTATTGGAAATTTCCAAGGATATTTAAGGATAAAGTTTAGTTTAACGTTAAAAGGACATTTTCAATACCTCTTCGTCCTTTTGCACCAAAACATTAAATTTTCTAAGATTCTAAGGATTTTTCTCTTTCATTTGATACCAATATTGTTATTCTTCAATGCGCTCAATTTTTAAAATAATTCCTTGAAATAAACATATCCTTGAAATTTCAAAGTCCTTTAACCCATTAAGCCCTGAGCGTTGCGTTTGCGCAACGTTTGGGAATTTCGCTATATTAAGTAATTCATGAAGACAAAAGACTTGAAAATGGGTAGAATTGGATTAGAATTGATCGTTTTAGATTCTGCCATACTCAAATTTCAAAATTATTTAAATATTCATACGTTTTTTTCGATCCAAAGTCAAAGGTTTTTTTTGGGGAATTTTTGAAATTCAATCAAAAATACTTATTCTTCAAACCTATCAAAATCCCTTAGTGGGCTGCATTTTGCAATGCTAAACTATTTAAAAATAAGTTTTGAACATTTTTTTTTTTATTTTTTAAACAAAAAATATGCTTTACGTTTTGTGTTGCGCGAATGCAACGTTGGGCCTAAACACTGCCAATTTTCATACAACGCAAAGCGTGAAAATGTCAAAATCCAAGCAGCTGATATTTTATTGGCACATTTTATTTTCCGCAAATGTTTGATTTTGTTTATTTGTGTAATGTTTGCGAAAAACATGACAAAAAAAAAAACATGATATGAATGTTTTGCTTGATTTTTTTTCTTGATTAGGTCAATTAATAAGATTGTGTAAAATTTTATGGAAATCGCACAAGCCTTTCTGGGGTCAGGTTTTAATGGGTTAAAAAAAAATCCTGACGTCAGAGAGAAAAAAAACGCAGTTTTACTACATTTGGCCCCTAGTTTCGCGAGTATATCGATTTTTTCGTGTGTTTGGAAATTTTTGTAACAAGGGAAATCCCGAAATGTACTTTGATATAAATGAGAGCTTTAAAACTAAGCAAAAACAGTAAAATTTCTTAGAGTCCGAACAAAAAGTGAGAAATTTTCGTACAATTTGTACAGGGGTACCCGGGTACCCCATCACACGGGTAAGGGTGTTTTTTTCAGCACACACACACTAGTGTTAAAACTTACATTTTTCTTTTCTGATAATCTTATTAACTAGCTGGATTTTGGAAATAATGAAAAACACGTGTCTAATTTTTTTATTTCAATTATTTTTACAATTTTTGAAATCAATACGCCCATCGGTTCGTGTTTTTTGTTTCGGAATATTTCCGTAAAAAACCTTAAGGGGCCCGAACACTGTAAACTGCGATTTTTCATATGTTTTTTATTTTATTTATTAAAAAAAAACGGACGTTCCGATTTACATGAAACTTTACACATATGTTAATAAATGTTTAGATTATCGAAAACAATTTTTTTTTTTTTTTTGGCGGCCATGTTTGTATTCTGTAGCTGATCCAAAATGTCGTCTTTTTAAAATGACCCTTGTCGCGTTGACAGCAAATCAGCATAACGGAGCCTCCTAGAGCAAAAAACAAAAAATATTCTTGAAATATACATTACTGGCTACTGTTTGACGTAGGGGATTTTAAAAATATTGATTAGAAAAAAAATGGCGGCTGTTTGAAGAAAAAGTTTTTTTTTTCGCGTAAAATTTTGCACTAAATTATTTATAAAAAAAAAAGTTTGGCATATATCGAAAAACGGCTACGTCGAGCAGAAGCGACACTATTCCCGAATAGAATGCAATTTGAATCAGGTCGATCGGATAAAAACTTTTTCAGTTATGCTGTCAACGCGGTCAAAAAACATAGTTTCGAGATAATCGCGTTTTAAGTTTTGAAAGGGGCAACCAAAAAAAAAAAAAAAATTGTTTTCGAAAATCTAAACATTTATTAACATATGTGTAAAGTTTCATGTAAATCGGAACGTCCGTTTTTTTTTAATAAATAAAATAAAAAACATATGAAAAATCGCAGTTTACAGTGTTCGGGCCCCTTAACCCATTTTGATTTTCGAAAAATTATAAAATACGTGTCGAATTATTTTTAATTCTGTGTTTTTTCAGGAAGTTCGAAATCAATATGTCTATTAAATCACGTTTCTTCAAACAACACCTTAACACATGCCTTGTGCCTATAGACCCGGAATTTCCAAAAATCCAGTCTTAGCGGAGCTTCATTCTTCAAAAATTATCTACAGATCAAATTTCATGTTTGTAGCCTCAGCGGCTTGGGCTGAGCGAAGATAAATCAATCAATCAGTCAGTCAGGATAAACAATCTGTGTAAAAAAACGGATGTGGTACCACGCCCCCTTGTCCAATGCTCACAACTTTCTTCTAGTCGAATTGTGCTACTAAGTGGAAAGTACCAAGTTTCATTGATGTGGACTTACAGTACTGCGTAAATGTTGCGTCATAAGAAATGTGCCACACCCCTTGTCAAACGCCCATCAAATCTCACCAGTTGAATGACACATCTATGAGACAACGGTACACCAAATTTCAATGCTGTGCGGCTAACGATTCCGAGGCGATTCCATGTTAAAGAATTGAGTTGTATGGGTGGTGCCACGCCTTTTGTCTAGAGTCCACCTTATTCCTCCTGCCGAAGGACACGACTAAATCGTAAGTTTGTACCGAGTGTCATTGATGTGAATGCTATAGTTCCACCGGAATTTAAAAAGTGCCATGCCCCTTGTCCAACGCCCATTAAATTTTACCGGTGGAATGACACGTTTACGCCATGACACTGTACCAAATTTCAATGCTGTCCGACTTATAATTCCGAAGATATACCATATTAAAAATGTAGGTTGTATGGGAGGTGCCACGCCAACCTGTCGTACAAACATGTAATATCGCTATAAACCACCGTATTGACATCTACTATCACACACAAAAAGAATTTTGCCGAAAGAATGAACCATTTTCGCGAACACTGGCTACACACAAAATTTTAAGTTTTTTTATATATATTGTTCCACAAAACTCTACGTACAGCACCTAAGTTTTAGTAAAACAAGTAGAAAAAGCATGCGGTGGTAAGTTAGTGGGGAAACAATTTTTTATAATTAATTTAAAGTAGTAATACAGTAGTACTACATACAGTAGTCGAAATCTTCATAGACGGATCTAAACTTGAAAATGGGGTCGGATGTGGGGTTTTCTGCGATCAATTGGGGGCCAGTTTCTCTGCTCGTCTCCCTGACCACTGTAGTGTCTTCCAAGCGGAGACCATGGCAATACTGCTGGCAGTGGATCGGGTGCAATCGCAACCCCCCATTCCCTCGGCTATATGTATCTTCTCAGATAGCCAGGCAGCAATCAATCCTTGATAGGTACATATACCTCCTCTAAACTGGTTGCAGAGTGCCGGGCCGCTCTGAATGACATATCGGAGCATGCCAGGGTTCACCTGAGTTGGGTCCCGGGGCATAGTAGCATCACTGGCAACTGCGTGGCGACGAGTTGGCCAGAAAAGACACTCTGCTTCCAGCTCCTACTACGCAGTGTAGTATCCCCCTTGCGACCGTCAAGTTGATGGTCAGGCAGGCTTATCTCCGCCTGGCTAATCGACTCTGGGCGGAGGAGAACCTATGTAGGATCTCCAGAGAAACCTGGCCGTCGCTTAACCAAGGCAGAACACGTGAATTACTTCGTTTAAAGCGGAATTCCATTTATTCCACAGTTTCTGTGCTAACGGGACACTGGACAAACGGCGAACACGCCAGGAGGCTCGGCCTCCCCTTCAACGATTTTTGCCGCAGCTGCGGTGATGCGAGCGAGGAGAAGAGCGTCGATCATCTGATTTGCCACTGCCCAGCACTAGCGAGGAGACGTCTCCGGGTGCTAGGAGCGCCGTTCTTTAGCAGCTTCGCCGACCTTACAGGACCCAGCATCGGCCGCATCGCCCGATTCATTGCGGAATCGGGATGGCTCCTGCCCAACACCCGGGGGGTGTGTAAGCCTGAAGGGCAGCCGCGTCCTTCACGTGGTACCACAACGGGCCGCAATATGGCCTACGTGAGCTCTTCAAGCTGCCACCCTAACCTAATCACATACAGGCATGTGCTACAAATCGTTTTCGTTTCAAATTCGGAGCGAAAACGTGATGGAGTGTGCTCAATTCGTTTTGATTTCGTCAATTTTCGAAAACGAAATCGTTTGAAATGATATGTGCCAGAAAACCGAAATTCCGTTTTCGTTGCGATTAGAAAACGGCTGATATTCTATTTGCGTTTCAACTTATAAAGAAATTTTGAACGTGAAAATGTTGAGGGAGCTTTCAACAATATTACTGGCTCACTGACTAACATGAAACTATGCAAGCCGATAGTGGACATAGTTCACAACCTATTAACCAAGATGGTTACAACTCCTCTACTGTTGCACTGTACTCTTGCAAAAGAGCAGTTGGCAAGAAATGGAGTATCCAACCACGTATCATGTACTGGATTTACAACTCCGTGATTAGGCCCATTCTTTTCTATGGATCAGTAGTATGGTGGACTGCCCTGGATAATGTGGCTAACCAAAAACTTCTGGACTCAGTACAAAGATCGGCGGCGATCATAATAACTTGAGCATTCGATCAACACCATCCAGAGGGCTCTACGCTCTGCTCCAGTTTCTTCCTGTTGACCTCTTCGGTAAACAAGCTGCAACCCTCTCTGCAGTGAAACTAAATACCATCAAAAGATGGATTCGTAATGATTTACTGCCGGATCCTAGGCTGTTTACCTGACTTACTTGACAACATATACTACTCGCTACCATCATATCTGTTCGACTCTATATTCTCAACTCTCATACCTCATAGACAGGAGTTGGAATAAGTCACGGTTTCGAAAACTGGAATATGTTTCTATACAGACGGCTCCAAGCTAGATGGCAGAGTAGGGGGTTCGCATTTTCACTGACAGCCAGGCAGCAATTAAAGCCCTCAAGAAGGTCTCAACCACATCGAAAGTGGTTGCTCTTTGCCGCTCCGTATTAAATGAGTTAGGGCATGTGTACAACATTACCCTTATCTGGGTACCGGGCCACAAAGACATCAGTGATCACTGCGCAGCTGATGAGCTTGTCAGACGTGGCACCACCCTCCCGTATTTCAACACCACAGTTACAGCAGGCATTCCTCTTGCTTCCTGTAAACTAAAAATTTGCTCCTTCCTCGATATGGGCAACAGGCGATGGCAAGAGGAGAACACTTGTACCACAACCAAACAGCTCTGGCCTGTTTTTAATCCTAGGCGCACAAGAGCACTTGTCTCGCTTAGCAACAGCGCATTGGCACGGTCGCACAGTGCTTCGACTCCATACAAAATTGCGGCAAAAATAGAAGGAGTACGTGAAATTCGCTGAAAATTTACAGTCTAAGTCATTTTGGGCTGCTGACTTCAGAATTTGTGTTTGTTTCCAAAAAAAAAATATATAGTTTAAAAAAAATTGAATATATATGGTTATATATTATTTTATCATCACCGAGCCCAAACCGCTGGAGCTATAATGATGAAATTTGGTCAAAAGTTGTATTTTAGAAAGTCAACCCTTAAAAAGAAGCGATTTCAAAAACGTCGACCTGGAAAGGGCGGAAAGGGGGTGGTGAAGCTTATATGGACGGACATTGTTTTTTGGTCGGATTGTTTAAAAATTGTGTATATGTATACTAAAAATAAAATAACAATAGACGTATTTTAGCGTTTTTCTAAATTCGTCATTTGAAGGGGGGAAAGAGGGCGGTAAAGTGCGTAGAGCTTAACATGGAGATGAATACAGGTGAATATGCAATGCAGCTCAATTTATAACGGCAAGACTATTATAAAAATTATTCTTCAAAATTAGACCTTCTTCAAAATTAGACACTCTTCCTTTTTTAGAATATATTAGCGTCAATTCACATTTTAGCAAACAAATTCCATAATAATGAAAAAATTGGATAATATGGCTCATAATGGGTTAAATAGGCGTGCCAAACCTATTTTTATAAAAAACATTCATAGTTCGTGGCATTGATTTGGTTACATATTTTGGTCGCAATTTTAACTCAGGCGATTTCTGTAAAAAAATCAACATTAGTAGTTTCGAAAAAATTGAATATTTTCCAAAGGCGCAAAAAGACGCAGAATTTTTTTTGCAGACTTAAGAGAAGAAAGTCCATCTAGAAAAGGTCATAAAAAGGATTTACGCCAGTTCACGCCATTCGATTTAAATTGCCTTTCTAAATTTTGTTATTTTTAATTTTCATTGGTTAAAAAACATTCATTTTTGAAAATTCGTACAAAAAAAATTATTTATGCTAAACAAAAAAAACTGATCAACTCTCGCTCCTATCAATATAGTTTTAATTTTAAACGAAATTACTAGCCAATCTACAACAACACATTTTCTACAATTTTTTTATACAAGCATCTAAATTTCATTTTTCCCCTTCATAAAATTTTGTAAAAATATATCCGACTTTGAAAAGCTATATCTCCAAATCTCGACAGTTTTTCGAGAAAGTATTTCGGATCCAGCTTAATCAAACAATTACCTTTAACATGATACTACTTTTGTCAAAATCCGCGATAATTTTGTTCTTATTTTTGTCCACTCTCGAAGCACTGTGGGTCGTTGCAATCCTGACAGGCCACTATCTACTCGGACGCCATGCCTACAGACTAGGCGTCAACAGTTGGCACTTCTGCCGCAGTTGCCACAATGAAGAGGAGGAGGAAACTATTAGTCATCTTCTTTGCAACTGCCCGGCTCTATCTAGACGAAGCTGGACATTTTTCGACAACTTGAATGACCTCAGTTCAGCTAACATCAACAACTTTCTTGAGTTCATCAACAATTCAAAATGGCTTGAATAGGCTTCTCTACTTGCAGTAAGACCAGGGTTACCAACTGTCCGGGTTTCGCCCGGACAGTTCGGTTTTCGAAAGTTTTCGTGTCCGGTTGCAAAGTACGACCGAACACAAAAATGTCCGGTCGTACATAAACTTGCCAAGAAAGTGTTTAGTAATATCTAGAAATTAGAAATTGTTCTATTTACTGTTACCGTTTCACACAAAAATCGATGATTATTATAAATGCGATGCTTGCTATGAACATCACATACATGTATTAAACAATATGGTAACGATCTACAATCAGCTGTGCTATACAACAGTATGGTAGCACTTCTGAATCAGCTGTGATTTCCTTTTTTGTTTTAAATTTTTTATTTTTTTTTAATTTCATTGCTTTTAACTTATTGTTTTTTTACTTATTTCTTCTTTTGTGAATTTCGTTTGTTTTAGTTGTTAACTTTTTTGTGAATAATATGGATAATGCTTATAAGACAACATACATAGGTCGTTTATGTTTTAATTTAATTAATCAAAACCCCCGCGGCCTTCTTTAAACGGTTTTAAAACATCTGTCCGGTTTTCAAACACTAAAAAGTAAAAGGCATTCCTGAGTAAGACAGACCCTTAACTTGTGGTATCACAACGGGCCCATTCCGTGGCCTAAGTGTGTCTTTCGGCAAGTCCCATGCCAAGACAGCCACCTTAACCTAACCTAACAAAATCTGCAAAAATTCCAATCTACATTGTTTGCAAAAATGAGAAAATTAGAGAGAGTGAGATTCCGACATGTCCAGTGGGTTGGAATCATAGTGAAATAAATAGAGTGAACCAGCTAGGCAGAGGCATGCTTAAAAAATGTCAATTGCTTTGAAAATTTGTTTCACGTCAATTCGTTTTGAATTAACCCATTTGAGTTTGCTGTTCTCGAACGCATGTGTGCCGAACTCAGTATTACAAATACTTTCCCACTTTCTTTTTTGCTGCACATTTAAATGTACTGAATACATGGGGATCGTGCCCCCATGAGCAGTTTTACATAGTGCGCACGATTCCTTCGGCATTTCAGTAATTTTTATTTTTCTAGGCTGCAGACGTTCTGCCTCTTGGAAAAAAAAAATATTTTTTGAACAAAAAGAGTTAAGTATTTGACAAATTTGTTCATAGTGACATAAAATTAACATGCCGATTCAAGAGAGTTGTCAGTATCTGGTTCACTTTATTTATTTCACTATGGGTTGGAATGGTCTCTCAGAATGCGGCGTATATTGTATAGACGTCAACACAAAACATCAGCTTGAATTTTATTTCGAATTGAAGTCAAATCGTCCGTTTTGTAGCACACCCCTCAAAAATTCGTACGATTTCAAATTCCGATTCCGATTTGAAATCGTGCGATTTGCAGCACATGCGGATCGACCCTTTCAAGTTCGATGACGGCTCCATAAAGTCACTGCTTACTTTGTTATTGATGACTTGAACATTCAAGATCCAAGCAGCATTAGAAGCCTTCCGGTACCGATAAATATACAAATCCTTTACACTTTGAGATTCCTTGGAAGACATTTTTATTAAAGTGATATTGCTAACTTACACCAAACTTGAATTCAATTTGCCTTTTACCCCGTAAAATGAGCAACAATTTTCAAATCAATCAGCTGTTCGTTTATGTCAGGGATGGGCAGATTAATCCTTGAAAAATTATGCCATCGAATTTTTTACGCTGCCGTCTGCTTTTCACAAGTAGTCGACCGTAGACATCAATTTTTAACTGCCTATTAGTGGTCAGGAAAACAAATATTGTAAAATAATTGATTACAAAATAAATCAAAATGTTCAGTGACTAATTTGCCACTGAAGTCTGAATTGCTGAGTTGAGCACTTGAACTTAATCCAGCCCGGAGCAAAGAATAAACGTGTTGTGTTTGCTGTTTAAAAATTGACTCACTTTATTTACAACTTTCTTGGTATTTTATAATATTCCCAATGTCAAACGTTCTTACGGGCAAGTTGGGCCTCGTTGCTGACAGCATTCCCACGGTTGCCCAAAATGTATTGCATATTGATTACGCTGCTTCTGCTGCAACTAACCGAGTGAAATTTGAGTGTGCAAAATGCATTGACTGCCGAATTGAATTTGAGTATGCAAAATGCATTGACTGCCGAATGTTAGATAACACTGGCGCGTAATATTAATAATGCAGCGGTGGGAATCGAGTCCAATTCTGCCGTGAGAACGTTTGACATTGGTTGCATAATAATTATAAGTTCAGAGTCTGAACATCCTCCCCCCGTTACTTATGGTCAACACTCCATATCTATTTCCAAGCTCGGATGACGGTCAGCTTGTGGACGAACTCGCGTGCATCGCACACAGTGTTGGACAATAGATCTAGCCATAATTTTGCCCTTTATTGGCCAAAATCGTTGTCTGGTTTGGGCCAATAATGCCTGTGGCGAGCAATGGACTCCTTTCTCGTGAAGATGTTGCATGATAAGTTTTGCTATCGGATCGTTATAAGGCAGCAACATAGGATGCTTGGCGTCGTATGTGAGATGTGATGATGTCAATCGGCCCCCTACCCTGATGATGCCGCGATTGTCTATAAATGGAGACAGTCCATGGAGAGCGCTGTTTCCTTTGACTTCACCCGTATTTGATAGTTGATGCATTTCTTCCCTGAAATCGCTTTGTTTTATGGCTCTTATGATGACGTACAGCGACTCATCCAGTTCGGTTGGTCTTAGGTTGATGCTACCATGTTTGCTCTTATCATGTAGACGTTTAATGAATCGCAACACATAGCCAACAATTCGTTGCAACATTGTGAAGGAGTTTCGATGCCGTATTGTGTAGACCATGTTACTCAGATCATCCTAATGTGCGATAGTAAGCGCGTTTGACCTTTTCTTGACTTCTGGGTCTGTTTGACCAGGGATCATGTTCTCCTGACGAAATGGCTGCGGCCAACTTTCTTGCTTGCCGTGAAGGAATAATGGCCCGTAAAACCACCTTGTACACCCCTGGATGTTAAGTGGATCTACACCTTGAGATAGCAAGTCAGCTGGGTTGTGTTTGGTGTTGGCATGCCTCCATTGTTCAACTAGTGTCAATTGTTGAATTTACTGACACGGTGAGCAACGAAGGTTTGGAATTTGGATGGATCCGAGTTAATCCAATGCAACGTTATTTCCGAATCAGTCCACATATAAATCGGATGCTGATCATATTCCATGTCCCTTTTTACTGTTGCCACCAGTTGTGCTCCTAACAGTGCTGCGCATAACTCGAGCCGCGGTATTGTCTGCGTTTTGAGCGGAGCGACGCGTGATTTTGAGCAGAGTAGTTGGACCGAGATAGTTCTATAAGCCATTTCTGCTCTGATGTAAACAGTGGCTCCATAGGCGCGTTCGGATGCATCGGTAAACACATGAATTTGAATGTTTCTTGATTGTTTGTGATGCATAATGTGTCGTGGCACCTCACATTGTTTAGCTCACCTAAGTTTTGGCGGAAGGTAGTCCACTGAGTGTGCATTTCCGCTGGCTGAGCTTCATCCCATGACAGCTTTAATTGCCACAGTTTTTGGACAAACGTTTTGGCCTTAACTACCACCGGAGCCATCAATCCCAATGGGTCAAAAATGTGTGGCAAGTCAGACGTCACTGTCCTTTTCGTTATTTTCCAATCGACAGCCCGGTTTGTTTTGATGCAAAATTCATCCGATTTTGGCAGCCATGTAAGACCTAAGATTTTCACTGTATTATGTGAGTCGTTGCTAATGTCTAGGTCTACATCTTGATCCTCCGGAGGTAAGCCTTGAAGTAATTTTGCATGATTTGCGCACCACTTTCGTGGCTTAAACCCAGCTGTCGCTAGAATCTTGATGAGTTGATCTTTTGCTGCTATTGCTTCAACCAGGCTGTCTGAACCACTCAGACCGTCATCGACGTAGAAGTCCTTACTTAGAGTAGCTGCCCCGAGTGGGAACTGCACTTCATGATCTTTTGCTAGTCTGCAGACATTTTGTTGCTAGGTAGGGTGCTGCTCTTGTTCATACGTTACTGTTTTTAGTTTGTAATAGCACAACTCGTCCTGCGCTGACTCTCTCCAGATGATGATTTGGTATCTTTCGACGAATCGTGACCTTCTAAAGCGCAATAAGATGGACGTTAATTCGCTTTGTACGACTGGCCCATTGTGCATGATGTCGTTGAGTGAAACCCCGCTTGACGTTTTTGCGGATGCATCGAAGACAACTGTTAACTTTGTTGTTGTGCTGTCCAATTTGGTTACACCGTGATGCGGCAGATCGTAATGAGGAGTCAATATAGTGTTGCGATCGATTCGTTCCCTATGTCCGAGATGTTCGTATTCCCGCATGAAGTTAATGTACATTTCTCTCATCACTGGGTTTTTTGACAGGCGACGTTCGAGGCTGAAGAAACGATTGGTTGCCATCTGCATGGATTCGCCAAGAACTCCTGGGCCTTAAACGGAATTTTCACGACAAATCGCCCCCTTTGATTGTGCTTGCTGTGTTGTGCAAACAATTCCTCGCATTTTCTCTCCGCATCCGTAAATTGGTCCTTGTTCTCTGGCAATTCCTCCAGCTGCCAGAATTTAGTCAGTATGTTGTCTAATGCATCCTCGTCGCTTTCGCTGCATACGCCGCAGGTAAGAGCTTCCTGATTGGCACCGCTAATTTTGCCGCTGCATATCCATCCGAAAACCGTGTTCTGCAGATTCGGCAATCCGTCAGCCAATTTAATTTGCCCTATTGACAGAAGGCTGTGGTGGAATTCTGCCCCAATTAATAGGTCAACGTGATTTGGCCTAAAAAAGTCCGGATCAGCCAAATTTATGTTTCGTGGAATTGGCCAATCTGAAGTACTCAGACGCTGTGTCGGTTGGGCTGAAATGATCCGGGGCATGACGAAAGCCCTGAGGGCCACGTTGAAGTTATTGATGCGGGACTGGATTTTTGTGGTCACGCTATATCTTGCATCCTTTTTACTTGTACCAATGCCCTCTATCCACAATGGAGATGGCTGCAACTGCAGGTTCAGTTTTTTCGCCAGTCTTTCCGTTATCAAATTTACTTGTGATCCAGAATCCAGTATTGCTCTGCAGTTGACGAAATCACCATGGATCGTAGCTATTCTTACGATGGCGGTGCTAAGCACAACATACCCCTGGTTTGGCGAAGATGCCGTCGACCAGCACTTCCTGCCTGGTGTTGGGACCTGGCTGGTTAATGGCCTTAGTTGGCTCTGATAGATGCAGTAATGTGTTATGATATTGTTACATTTACTGCAGTGACGAGCTCTGCAATCAGTGGCCTTATGTCCTATGCGCAGACAATTCAGGCACAGGTTTAGCCGCTGAACTGCCTTGATGCGATCTTGTAGTGTTGATTGCAGGAATGCCTTGCAAGGATACACTGGATGTGGTAAGGATTTTTGCGGAGCTTGGCTTCTCCTTGTGACCAATTGCCTCCAACGACTGAAATCTGGTTTCCAGGAAGGCCATGAATTCTTGAGTAGACTGGATCTCTCGTGAATGTGTTAATGATTGCTCGTATAACATGCGGCTTTGTTTATCCAGTTTAAGCAGCAGGCTATGAAGCAGTAATGGAGACCATGAATCGGTTTCTAGTCCCTGATTTTTTAGAGCTAGCAGTCCCTCAAATGTGACGCACTATGGCTCATCTGCTGGCAAAAATCAAAAATTTCATGAAAGCGTTCGATAAAATGAATACATACATCTTATTGAGAATTTTCCAGTGATTACGAAATGTAACAAATGTAACTTTCATTCAATTCGGATTAGTAGTTTGGGAGGTAGAGCCGCTCCAAGTTGACAATTTTTCCACATCGAGAAAAATGTGTATTGGTGTGTTGGTTTTTTTGTCATCTTTAAGATTGATTTGTATGTAAATGAAGCGACTAATCGGTAACTTGTTGGTTTTTTCTAAAAGGTACGTTAATTGTTAATATAATGAAAATAAAAAATTTTTGTGTTGTCTTAAAAGTTGTTCGATCTACCGATTGCTCGAGAAGTCTATATTTCGACCTTTTTTCCAACTGTGATCGAGAATAAAAAAAATATAGCTAAAATAACCTCCGCGAAATTGAGTGTGGTTATTTATTATTCAATTATTTACCTAACTTCCAAAACTCAGCTGCCGCTTTTTGCCGCTTTACTTTCTAGAGCAATAAAAGTGAAACAACCTCGGGTCGAAAAACACGCAGGTATACGAAAAATCGCGCACATTTAGTACGGTCAAAAACCCACTTTGTGTTGCTGGCATCTATCTAAATCTATATATCTAATCACGCTCAAACGGACCGGCTGATTTCAATGAAGTTTTCTTTGTTGGATTCGTCTTGAGTCAGTTCAGGTTTGTGCGAAAAGAAAATTTCGGGAAATCTATTGGAAAAGTCGGAAAATCCCTGTCATTTTTGACTGTGCATTCTGAATACTTTCAGACGATAACGTTGGAACTATAAGTCACACATCAATTAAATTCACTACGAACTTACTATTTAGTCATGTCCTTCGACAGAGGTAATAGTGTGGGTTTTGGACAAGGGGGTGTGGCACCCGCATAAAAACCATTAGATTTGATAATAGATAATAGAATATCTTCGAAATTGTATGTCGTACAAAACTGAAATTTAGTACCTCGTCGTCCCATAGATGAGTCATTCTACCGGTAAGATTTGATGGGGCGTGGCACATTTTTGTGACCAAAATATTCCGCTGCACTATAAGTCGCACAGCAATGAAACTTAGTACGAACCTACCATTTATTCATATCTTTCGAAAGAGCGAGTGGTGCGAGTATTGAATAAGGGGGCGTGGCACCGCTCATATAATTTAAATCTGGTTCCAGCGCATTCCATTTCTTTACTGAAACTTAGCAGTCTCGATGGCAGCCTCGATTGAGTTAATCAGAGAAGAAACTTACTCCTACGGTACATAAAATTTTAGCACATGTAAAGGATTTAACACTAGAACTACCGGGAGCGGTCATTTGACGGTTTTCAGTTTTTGATTAACCGTAGCTCGAAAACGGGTTAAGTTACGAATCAGGTTCTTGACTTTTAATATTTTGCACTAAGCTCAATATTCTAAAATTTTGCAATCACTGCGCCGATCTGTTCTCTTTATATCATCGATTTTACCTACTACGAGGGTTGCCTTTTATGTTTCGGGATTTGGCAACTCTGGTGGTGCAATCTGGAAACTGACAGCTGTATCGTAAAGTTGGACATTTTTGAGGTTATAAGTACTCAGAACATTTTGCCATACGAGCGCTATTTATATTATTTACAGTGAGTTGAAAATTTCATCTCGGCCCAAAAATGGAATTAAATCGTGAACATTTTCGTGCGATTATTTTTTACAACTTTCGACGTGGATTAACTCAGCAACAGTGCATAGATGAACTTAATTTAATTTTTGGTGATGAAGCTCCATCAAGGACCAGTGTTTATCGATGGTATGGTGAATTCAATCGTGGTCGTAGTTCACTCCAAGACGAATTTCGTGAAGGTCGTCCAAAATCAGTTGTTGTTCCGAAAACCAGTGATGCTGTGCGCGAACTGATATTGCAAGATCGTCATGTGACCTATCGTGAGATTGAGACAACTTTAGGCATTAGTGGGACCAGCATACATTCAATATTGCATGAACATTTGACTGTAAAAAAAATTTGTTCGCGTTGGATCCCACACAATTTGTCAACTGCTCAAAAAAAGACTCGTGTCGAAAAAATATAAATAATATAAATAATAATAATAAATAATAATATAAATAGCATCTGGAAAATGTTCTTTCAAATAATGTTTCGCTAAAAAGATGTGTATGTAAGCCCCCCCCCCAGTGAAATCCTGTGTGCCACATTGTGTATATGGGGCATTCCACCTCAAGTGTTCCCACCTCAAAAACGAAACATTTCCGATTTTGATGATATTTGGTAGAGTTGTTGTACTATCAGAGTACATTGATTGTGGAAAAGGAGGGGCGGATTTATGCACGGGTTGCAGTGATACAGGGGCTTGAATTTTCGCCCTTTATTTCGGACGTCGATTTTAATTAAATTCTCAGTCCAAAAAGCTGTTGCTAACGAAAAAACAACATGCACGTATCTTTCAGTATTTTTTCCGTACTTTCCAAAAAAAAATATATAAACAATTTTTTATGGAATTTAATAAAATTTTTTTTTATTTAAACTTTGTTAATAACATTTTTTCAACAAGAGCCTGTTGGGATTTTTTTCAGAGTTAGCTTATAATACAGTTCATTTCCTCCCCTACAAAAGTGTATATGGTATTTTATGGGCAAAGTTGAGTTTCTTGTTTTTTTGAAGCACCAAACCCAACGCGTTTACCGCGCCCGATGCGCGACTCAGCCGTGGTACATTTTACTTGTTAGAAGAAGTTAAAATGCTTGGGTTTGGAGCCTCAAAAAGAGAAGAAATTCAACTTTGCCCATAAAATACTATATATACTTTTTTGTAGGGGAGGGAATGAACCGTATTATAAGGTAAGTTTGAAAAAAATCCCAACAGGCTCTTGTTAAAAAAATGTTATTAACAAAGTTTAAATTTAAAAAAATGTTATTAAATTTCATGGAAAATTTTTTATATATTTTTTTTTGGAAAGTACGGAAAAAATACATAAGGATACGTGTTCTTTGCTTTCCATTATCAACAAATCTTCGGACTTACAATTTTAAATAAAAAATGTTTCGTTTTTGAGGTGGGAACACTTGAGGTGGAAAGCCCCATATGTAAAGCGATTTACTCAATATATCCCCTCGAAGCCGGCTAAATATGGAATCAAGGTATGGTGGATTTGTGATGCTGAGAGTAATTATCCACTGAAGGGTGAGATTTACCAGGTGTATAAGCTTAAATCCGCTGTTTTTTGGTTATAAAAACACATTTGTTTTGTGTAGAAAGCAAAAAAGAATTTTATTCAAAGTACTTGCCCTCGCTAGCTATACATTTTGTCCATCTCTCGGGCAATTTGTGAATACCACGCCAAAAGAATTCCTTATCTTTCGAGGCAAACCATTCGTCTGGTCATTTTCGAACGTCTTCGTAAGAATCGAAATGCTGTTCGGCGAGTGCGTGGCCCATCGACGAAAACAGGTGATAGTCGGAAGGAGCCAGGTCTGGTGAATAAGCGGGATGGGGTAACACCTCCCAGTTGAGTGTTTCCAGGTAATTTCGGACCAATTTCGATGTGTGCGATGGTGCATTATCGTGGAGGAAAATCAGTTTGTCATGTCTTTGTTGATAGTTGGGCCTTTTTTCACGTAAAGCACGATTCAATTTGATCAACTGTTGGTGGTAGCGGTGGGCATCTACAGTTTCACCAGGTTTCAACAGCTAAATTGAAACAGAAAAGCAGAGCTTCCCGCATATGCTCTTTTTTTGGCACAAAACTAGACATGATTACACAAAGAAAAATGTATGTTGTTGTATGAAATCGCTTATGATGTACACTAAATGATGTGAACAGATGTCGAACTCATACTAAAATGCTAAGACATTTCCATGGTATTTGGTAATACGCTCACTAACGTCACCTATGAGCAAACAGCGGATTTAAGCTTATACACCTGGTACACTGGTAAATTAGCAAGCGATTTACGAGATGTGCAGCAGGGCAAGCGAGTGGTGTTATCTTCGACACGAAAATTCTATGGAACCGGACGCACAATTTATTGCGACAATTTTTTTAATTCATTGCCCCTGGCTGAGAAACTGCGTACATTGAAACTGGCAATTATAGGCACTGTCCGATCCAATAAACGGTTTGTCCCAGATGAGTTCAAAAAGTCGACGAATCGTAAACTGGAGGAAACATTGTTTGGCTATTACAACGAGCAAGTTTCATTGTGCTCATATGTGCCAAAAAAAAATAAGGCAGTAATTTTGCTGTCAACACAGCATTATGTATCCAAAGTTGACAATGCCAATAAAAAGAAGCCTTATCAAATTTTGGATTACAACGAAAATAAAGCAGGGGTGGCTTTCCGTAATTCGATACTCGACCATCGTTGGCTCGACACATCGATTCGATATCGAACGCTCAACGAGACAGTTTCGCTTTCCGTAACTCGATATGAGAACTCTCGTTGTCATTTTTTGGGAAGTGTGTGGAAAGTACTTTGGAGCTGTCAGAAGCAGCGGGAAGTAAACAAAACGAAGAAAATTTGACAAGTGAGAATAAACAAATTTAAACATTTCGGGAATAAAAATGTACAAGTGGCGGTATTTATTGTTTTTGAAGGAGTTTCGTCCTGAAACTCCAATCAATAGGTGAAGATTAAGAGATGCAGCGGATCCCATGGAATTACCAGAGTTATGGTAAGTAAAATTGGTATTTTAGAAAATTTGTTAGTACAATTTCCATTTCACAGCTTCCAACAAAGGTACCGTTTGAGCAAGAAGCATTTATGTACGTTCTCAATGCCATACAATTAAGGAATGGTATGAGAAGTACATACATTCCTCCTTCACAAAGTTTAGCCGCCACTTTAGAGAGGTTATCAGTGGCAAACGGGAGGCGCACACTCATCTGCCATGGGATCCAGCACTCTGTCAAAAATCTTTCGGCAGACCTTAACGTCAATGGAACAAAATTTATGCAGCCAATGGATTAACTCTAACACAGACCGCCAGCAGTGTAAAGATTATTTCAATTCTAAATACAATTTGTTGACTCCTAAAAAAATTAAAAACATTTATCCAAATCCAAAAAATTTCAAATTTCATACTTACATTTTGTTACGGTTGCGACGGAGAAAAAGCAAAACGAGAGCAAAATTGGTATCGAGCTGTTTGTATCAAACGTTCGATACGACACGACGACATTTTGTGTTACGGAAAGCAAAAACGATAGTTCGATACACGTATTTGCTCGATATCGAATTATGGAAAGCCACCCCAGGTGTCGATACTATGGACCAGATGCTCAGTAGCTACTCGTGCAAGCGTGGCACAAACCGTTGGCCACTTGCCATGTTTTATAACATATTAGATATTGCTGGCCTGGCATCCTTTATTGTTCACGATTCGTTCAAACGATCACCCAAAACGGATAAACGTCGTGAATATCTAACGTTTTTAACGTCTCAGTTGGTCACTCCTTACATGGAAAATAGGGCAATGAACAGTCACGTTAGCCGCTGGCCTAATATCAGTGCAGCTATGGCGAAATTTAATGTTTTTGTAAGTAATTATTAAAAATGAACTATTATGCATTGTTAATTCTGTCTTTTTTATTACAGACACACGCTCACTACCCAGCCCCAAGCACATCCGCACGACCAGACAAGAAACAACGAAAGGACTGTGCATGGTGTAAGCCTCAAAATGACAAAAAACGGCGCAAAACCTTCTTCTCGTGTAACTCATGTAAAAACTTCATGTGCCTTGAACACGGCTCTGTAAAAAAAATATGTTTGTGCCATGGCTGTGCTGCAGAATAAACTGTCTCTATTTATGTTGATTTCAATTTAATCAATAAATAAATAATTTAAATGTTGTGCCATATACAAATAGCAGTTTTACTTTTTAGGGCACCTCAACCCCCACTCTCTTAAGAAATCCCCCCAAATAATTACATCGACACATAGCTATACTATCATAGAGTACGTGTGCCAAGTATCAGCTGTCTATGCCACGCCTAACTGGGCGAAAATCGTAGGAATAGCTGATTACGTTTATGGGCCTCGCCAGGCCCAGTTGCTCCACTCAGCGCCTACAAAGTAGTCGCTCATCCTAGTGTTAAAAATCGTTTGTCATTGAATATTAAAAAGTGTTCTCATGTGACATATTCTAAACTACGGTGCCCATTCCGGTCTTCATACAGTCTTGGAAATTCCAATCTTTCACTTTTGGATGAAACGCTCGACCTTGGAGTCGTTTTTGATTCACGTTTCACGTTTATTCGGCATCTGAACTACATCATACCTAAAGCTAATTCACTTCTGGCATTTGTCAGACGGAACTCTCAAAGTTTTACAGACCCCTATACGCTTAAACTGTTATATATAACATTTGTAAGATCTTGATTAGATTATGCCTCATTTATTTGGTCCCCATTCTATAACACTCATATTAACCGTTTAGAACAAATTAAAAAAAATTCATATATTTTGCATTACGTTCGCTTCATTTTTTACAACCTCGGCCACCATACATTGCCCGTTGTTCACTCATTGATTTAAAATCTCTTGTGTCCAGAAGAACTGTCCAATCGTTGATCTTTATCCATGACATTGTTAGTGGCAGGATAGACTGTTGTGCACTTCTAGAACGAGTCAAATTTAATGTTCCTCTTAAGCAACTGCGTCATAATGATCTCTTTTATATTGGTACTCATAGAACTAATTTTGCAACTAATGAAACTAATAATTTGAAAAGGTTATATATTTTTCAGAATATTCAAAATATGACTAAAAAAATGCTTTTTTTCGTGCCTCCGCCAACATCTCTAAATTTATCTTTTTTAAAAAAAATTATTATTTCGAGGGGTTACCAAAAGACCAAAGCTATTTTATGCATCAAAAGTTCACAGATATAATGTCTAAGTGCAGAGCTACTCTCCTTCAAAGTGGCTGGTCGAAAAATCGACCAGCGGCCGAAAATGGGTTAAATAATATCTAAGAAATTTACTGTATTCCTAGTCTGTAAGTTTCTAGTCTGTAAGGATTGTATTCCATTGACGGAAAATAAACTAAACTAAACTAAACTAAATATTTTCGGCTCTCCAGTTCTTTTCATAAACTTTTGATTTTAAAACGCCCCAAAAATTTTCAATTGGTCGCGCTTCTGGCACATTTGCAGGGTTATCTTCTTTCTCCACAAATACTATGTTTTCACCACGTAAGAACTCTAACACTTTTTTCGCGTAGTGGGCGCTGGCAAGGTCGGGCCAAAACACATAATTACCTTGCGGATAATTTTTTTTAATAAAAGGCAACAACCGCAACCGTATACAGTCATTAAGGTAAGTTTTTGTGTTTACGGCGTACCCAGACCGACGTATCAGGACTCGTGACAATCCTTTGCAGCTCATAGCTAGCCACACCAGTACCTTCTTTTCAAATTTGGTTTTTGTTTGAAACTTCACATCTGTCGCAGCCAAGGATATGTTAGAGGAGGTTGTCTCTTGAATCCGTCATTTCCATTTACTTTCGAGTTCGTTAGAGTAAAATAAGACTCATCGTCCAATATGAAGTCGTGATGATAGAATTTTCTGTAAAGTCGACCACACTTTACTTTTGCTGCAGTAATTTGCTGGGAAGAACGCTTCGGGATAGTATATTTTTTTCTATATCGAATGTTGGTCTTATGACGCAAAATTTTTGCAACATAGCTTTTCGATATGTCAAATTTTCTTGCGGCAATGCGTTTAGAAACTCCATCCCTCTGGTCAAACATCTGCTTCAGGCTTTCAACTTTACTCTGATGCATTTTTGCAGCTTTCCGTTGTTTCCCGACTTTTCTTTCTGCTGGCAGACCACTTTCGTATCTTTTAATGATGGAATTCACAGATTTCTTCGCGACATTTTCTTGTTTTATAGTAAATAATTTTTCACAACTTTCATGCTCAAAATAACAATTTGTACACACGTTTTCTTAAGTTCACTTCGTTATTTGTCATGTTGTCAGACAGAAAAATGATTGCGAACTGTTTATTTTGGAACACGTGTAGACAGTACAAGCACAAATCGAACGGTACATTTTCTATGCATATGCGATCAAAAGTTTAGAAAATATTGATATTAGAACTCAGTGCCGATTTAGAGTGACCAGATCTTATATGCATGCTGCGCAGCATGAAGAGGTTGTCTCTTGAGCGTCACGGTTCGTATGTGCTGATCTAACAACTTCTCCATAGTCTTCATGACAAAAGATGTTGGACTAATTGGCCTGTAGGACTTTGGCTCTGTACAGTCCCTCTTGCCAATTTTCGGTATAAAGACTACCAGGGCACTTCTCCAACTTATGGGAATGTATCCTGCTGCTAGACAGCTTCTCATTATGCCAGTTAAATGCCTTAGCAGCACCGCCCTGCCTTTTTGGAGAAATACAGGGAGGATACCATCCGGCCCTGGCGATTTGAAGGGTTGAAAGGTGTTCAATGCCCAGTCAATCCTTCCCTGAGAGATGACTTTGTTCGCCACCTCCCAGTCCCTTCTGTATGGTAGGTACATACTGCACTCGCCGGGTGTGTCTTGACTGCCCCGGGAAAATGTGCGCTAAGAAGAGCGAGAGCCCTTTGCTCTTCATTTCGTGTGTAACTTATGGCTCAGTCGTCTGGGTAAACAAAACCAGTCAACAGTCCATTATCAAGGCGCTCAGTAAACTCCAGAGACTAGCATGTTTATGCATGACTTGGGCTATGAGAACGTGTCCAACAGCATCCATGGAGGTTCTGCTTGAACTTACACCTCTTCACATACATATACAAAGCCAGTCGAAGAGGGCTATCCTACGAATGACTGAAAACAATATCGGGGCTGGAGGATTTTGGGCCGTAAGAAGCTTAATATTCTTACGAACCAATATCCAGAGATAGCAATACCGAGGGACACAATCACACCGAAGTTTAGTTTTATCCAGAGATTCAAAACTGAACTTACTGACAAAAAGAGCTGGGTAGGGATATCAGAAACGTATCTGATAAACCAGTACTGATAACCTGGTATACGGATGGACCCCTTACGGATGAAGGTACCAGGATTGGTGTATATGGGCCGAGGACTAGATACTCGGAACCTACGGGTAAGCACACAACAATATTTCAAGCGGAAATATGTATACGCAATTGAAAGGTGTGCTGACTTTAACTTAGCGAGGAAGTACCGGAATCGGAGAATTGCGATCCTGATAGCCAAGCGGCAATCAGGGCACTAAGTTCGTACCAGGTATCCTCGAAACTGGTGATAGAATGCCTTGAAAAGCTTAATGAGCTAGGCCTGCACAATCAGGTATGGGTCCTCTGGGTGCCGGGCCACGCAGGTATAGTAGAAAACGAGGCGGCCGAAGAACTTGCAAGAAGGGGCGCCTCAACCATTCGTTGGCCCAGAACCTTTTTGTGGATTGGGAAAAGGAGCTTTATCAATCCTAACCAGAAAAGACGAGAAAATCAGCAGGAATAAAGACTGGGACAATCAACCAGGTCTGGAACATTCCAAGGCGATTATCGGGTCATATAGTAGGAAAAGATTCGAGGAATGTATGAGTTTATCAAAGAATAACCTGAGAATCATTACAGGTATCATGACAGGGCATTGTAGGTTGAATTATCACCGAACTAAACTAGGAATCCGTGCAAACAGATATTGCAGGTTCTGTTCGCTGGAAAATAAAACTGCAATGCACATACTAGAAGAATGCCCTATACTTGAAGCTGTTGAAGATGAATAGACATCTGGGATACTTCTGTAAGGAATGCATTGGGATGACTGGGAAGTTAACCAAAGCGCTTGGTGCAATTATCGATTCTCAAAAGGCTGGTTTGGAGAAGTTCAGTAATATTCTTAATGCGAACTGCACCTCACTACTTTCAAAATTTGAACATTTGGATACTCGGTTAAACAACAGAAAGAGCATATGGAGCTGGTGGAGAAAAACACTAAGCTCTTCGCTCATATCTCGTCGGAGCTGTCTGTGCTGACTGCTGCACACAACAAAAACTTGCAGCACTAACATAAACATCCCTGATGTTACGGCCACTGCGGGAATTAATAGCTGTTTCAATTCTGACTCTCAGAGCACGATTATGCCGACACGCTCAAAGGCTAAGGTCGTTGACCCTAACTCTCTGCATGTCCAATCTGCAGTTATAAGAATGTCTCCTGTCACTAATACTGTTGGTGGAGTTGAATTTAATTCGCCGTCTTCGTCTGCTTTTCGTATTACAATGGGAGCTAAGGCCACCCCGCTTGTTAATGCTGCTGTTGGTGTAACAGATGGAGCTGAGTCGCTCTCTTCACCTGCTAAAACTGCTAAGAGTCGTAAAGTCACTTCGTTCGCTGATGCTGCTGATGTTTGGACTATGGATGATACCAGCTCGCGCTCTGCTGCTACTTTTGCTGATGCTGCTGCTGCTCCTAGAGAATCCGATACTGAAACCCATGATGAATCTGTCTCTGCTGCTGATCCCGCTGATGTTGCTTCTAATGGTGGCGGTTGGGTGAGAGTCAGTAAGAAGAAGTCTAAAAAACAGATTACGGTTGTCGGTAGCAACGCCGAAAACGCCGAACTTGATGTAGTTGTGCGCAAAAAATGGGTTCACCTCTCTTCCTTCAAGAGTTCAGTCTCTGAAGATGATATTATCTCTTGTCACTCACCACACTCAGTTAGATAAGCAGCACTTGGCTTGCTTTAAATTAGTCAAAAAAGATATCGACATTGTGAAGCTGAAGAGCGTTAACTTCAAGCTGGGAGTAACACCTAGTGCTTTCAATACTATTTTTAACTCTTCTATTTGGCCAACTGATATTTAAAGTCCGTCCGTTTAAATTTTTTCAAAAGCCCCCAAGCACCAATGGCTTAGCTACAAGCCTCTCTCAAAACCTTGTGTCTTCATCTGGAATTTTTAAGGTCTACTACCAAAACATGTCAGGGATGAGAACAAAAGCAAAATGATATCTTTGCTGCTTCCTCACAGTGTGAGTTTGATGTAGTAGTGTTTACGGAAACGTGGCTCAACCCAGATTTTTTTGATGGGGAATTCTTTGATCCTAAACTCTATAGTGTATATAGGAAGGACAGAGATCCATTAAAGACTGGTCTTACTAGGGGTGGCGGTGTTTTAATTGCTACCAGAAACACTGCGTTCCGCCTTGATGGAATTGGAAATATCTGACACCCTTCTTGACCAACTTTGTGTTTGCATTACTGGCTCGAAGGGCCGCCTCTTTATTTGTGTGTCATACATTCCGCCTAATAGTGTAGATTCTTTATATTGTTCACATGCAGATAATATTGTACACTTAGTTGATAAGAATTGTAATGATAATTTTTGTATCCTTGGGGACTTTAATCTGAATAACATAGTCTGGTCTAATATTGCTGATGATCACGTTTTAACACCCACTAATGTACACCACTCGCACGAAGTTTACTTCCTCGATTGCCTTTTGAGTCTTGATCTACTTCAAATTAATTCGTTCGTGAATAGCCTAAATAGAATCTTGGTTCTTATTTTTGTCAGCAATAACGTCTGCCCTAAGTTGTGTGTTTGTGATTTCCCTTTTACAGTGTCTGACAAAACATAAGCCCTTATTACTTGAGATTGATTTCTACGACTTTTCGGAACTTTCGATCGTTGAGAGTAAATCATTTAATCTAAAATTAGCTAATTTAGAGTTGATCAATTCAACTATCCTCGACACCGATTGGAACGAGCTGTTTTCCGGCAAGTGCATTAAAGTCTGTTATGACATTTTTATTGATGCCATTACTAAGGCTTTCTCAAACTATATACCTCTTCTCCCAACTAGAGTGCACAAGCTGCCCTGGTATTCCAAAAATCTTAAAACTATTAAAAATAAAAGGAATAAGTTTCACAAACTTTATAAAGCCTCTGGCTCTGTTGATTGTAAAGTTAAGTATGAACGCTACATGAAGGAGTTTAATGTGCTCCATAAATTCTTATACCAGAGGTACATCTCTAAGTTCGAGAATGATTTCAAGCCCAATCCAAAATCCTTCTGGTCCTTTGTCAATTCAAAAAAAGGTTGCTCTAGCATTCCCTCCTACATGAAATATAATGGCAAAACCTCTCATAATTTTCGGGACACCTCAAATTTATTTGCTGATTTCTTTAGCTCAACTTTTGTAGAGGACCATAGTATTTGTTCTCCCTCGCCCACTAATACTGGTACCTCAATAGTCAACTTTGGTAATGTTTTGGTTTCTGCTATGGATGTTCTTGTTGCGATTAGGGACTTATCCTGTTCAACAAAACAAGACTGTGACGGTCTGTCCGCCTCCCTACTCAAAAGTTGCGCTTCTGCTATCGCTGCTCCTTTAAGCACTATCTTCAATCTGTCGTTGCGATATGGCGTATTTATTGATAAATGGAAGGTTGCCTATATTACACCAATCTTTAAATCTGGGAAGAAAAATTAGATTTCAAATTATAGGCCACTCTCAAAGTTAATAGGTTGACGGACACTTTCGTCTATAGCCGTCAAAGCGAAGTTCACTATGTGGCATGACGGCAATAGCCGTCTAAAACGAAACGGTCGTTTTTGGACACTGCGGCTATAGCGGCACAAATGTGCATTTACCGGCGTACAAGTAGAAGCATGTTTTGTAGTAGTGTCATGTTTTGGAAACAATTTGTTGAATTAATCAAAATTAAGTTTATTTAAGCAGAAAAAGTAAAACTATACTTCTAATAGCGTAAATTTTCGAACTTCACTTGTTCCTACTGTCCGTCAATGTGTTAACAACGATTTCTAAAATTTTTGATTTTTGAGAAGGTAGTCAAAACTAAAATGTTTTTTGCCGTGAAACAAATAATTAGCCGAACCAATATGGTTTTATGCCAGGCCGCTCTACTGTGTCGAATCTGTCCGGCTTTTCCGAATTTTGTATGTCGGCTTTTAAGAATGGTGACCAAGTGGACACCATTTACACTGATTTTTCTAAGGCATTTGATAGTGTTTCGCATGTTATTTTAGTTTCAAAACTTGCACGATTTGGCTTTCACTCAACCTTTCTTAATTGGCTAAAATTATATCTCACTAACAGAGTATGTTGCGTGAAGATCGGTAATGTTAATTCTCGCACTTTTGTTGCCTCTTCTGGTGTTCCGCAAGGCAGTATTCTCGGCCCACTTTTGTTTGTCTTGTTTATCAATGATATTGGGGATGGTTTTCAACATTACGATTTTTTGTTATATGCTGACGACTTAAAACTATTTCGTAGTATACGTGATCACACTGACATTCCTTTGCTCCAATCTGACATTAACAATCTGGCAATTTGGTGTCACAATAATAAGTTATCCCTTAACATCAATAAATGTTTTCATGTTAGTTTCTCTAAGTCTCATAGTCCTGTCCCCTCTTTTTACATGATTTCTAACTCACTGCTGACTACTGCACACAAATTTCGTGATCTTGGAGTGATTTTTGACGCTCAATTTCGTGCCGCATGTGAATTACATTATTCCAAAAGCATACTCACTTTTATCGTTTATCCGGCGGTATGGACAAAAATTCAAGGACCCTTATACGCGTTAGTTTCTGTTTACGTCTCTCGTCGGTCTAAACTTGAGTATGCCTCTGTAATCTGGAACCCACTGTATACTTTACACTCTTCCCGGCTTGAAAGAATTCAGCGTAGGTTTCTTCGTTTTGCCCTACAGCCGCTGCATTTTTCTGAACCATTTCCTTCATATAGTGTACGTCTAATGTTGATTAATTTGCAGTCTCTAGAGGTTAGAAGATTCGTCCAATCTGTAATGTTCGTCTTTGATCTCGTCTCCAATGTCATTGATTGCCCCTGTCTTCTAGAGAAAATCCAGTTCAATGTGTCCTGTAAATCACTGCGTTACTCCCCCTTTTTATGTAAAAACTGTTAAAACTAATTACCTCCTTGCAGCACCTACAACACGGGCTATGTGTGACTTCAATAAGTTATCCAAATCAATTCTCTTGGATCTGTCTCTTACTAGATCATCCTTCAAAAGGCAGCTCGATGAAGTGAATCTTTTGGCACCTTAGTCATTTTTGTTTATTTAATTTATTAGGTATATATTAATTTTGATTTAATTTTAAGTGTTTTGTTTATCTAATTGTAAATGCTAGTCAGTATGAAGCGATTTCTATTTGACTATTAAATAATAATAAACCTAAACCTAAACCTACTTATGCATGATCGTAAGAAGCACCTAGGGGCATACCTTATCAGATGTGCGAACTGGGACTTCAGAGGTATAGGAGATATACTAAAATTCCTCCCGGCAGTTGGGCTCACAGATGAACTGTGAGTCCATGAAGGGGCACAATAGATCTTTAGGTCGCGGTGCACTATCCCCACTAATAATAATAATAATAATCTGATGTTTTACCTTTATATATTCATATCGAGAATTGGTGACTACAAAATAGCAAACTACACGAGTTTCTGCTCTGCTCCCCGAGTACTGCTACCGAAAATGAAATAGCAGTAGAAGGAGCTGGAGCACAAAACCGAAATATAAGCACTCGGCTCTACTACGGAGCCGCGGTAGCAACACGAACTACTCAGTAGCCCTAGCCGTTTTCTGAAATGAAATGCTCCGACTGTCAGCACTAGCCGTTCGTTTCTGAAATCGGGAGCCGAAATTAATGCTCCAAAAGAGCAGTGAAGTTTCAAATCCCTGTTCATATCCATTAGCGTTTGTTCTAGCACTACGAATAATTGTTCGCCACTCACGAGGAGCCTATATAGTGCGGTTTCGAATAAAGGATTCTGTACAAGTAGTACTGTGAATAGAATCAACTGGCAACATAGTTTGACCAGGTAATAAGTAATTTTAATGGATTCAATGTATATAAATGATTTAATGAAATAAGCAATCATAGTCAGCATGGCTTTGCTACGATTTTTCCCGGCGCAGCTATCACAAGATAATTTATTTTATTTTATCTATAACTAGATGACCCGGTGAACTTCGCACCACTTAAAAAATTTAGTTAATTGCAACTCTTCATAAGCGAATATTCATTTCAATTCAGCCTAATTCATTTTTTAACTACAATTTATTAACATCAATAATATCAACCGCATCATATACGGTTTGAGCTTCACGATATTTTCATTAGCCGTGGGTCGCTGGTCATCAGTGCGGTTTGCGCGTGAAGTAGCTCGCTGCACATTTGACTGACTTCGACGACTTATGCAAGCTCGTCTTCTTTACGGCATTGTCATCGACACTGTAAAACGGCACGGAATTGTTTTCACACCCACTCAAATCAATCCAACTTTCCTTGAGGACTTTACAATATTGATATCCTCAAAGTAAGTCCAAGCAGGGTTTTCTCTAAGCTAGCCAAGTCAATTTGAATGAATGAATGTTCGGAAAATGCCATTAAATTGGCATTAATTAAATCTGTTTTCAAAATCGACTACAATTTTAATAACATTTAGCTGAAGTTAGGCGGAAACTTTGGGTCGCAAAGACACGGTCTAACGGTAGCCCCATACCGGGCTCAATGTTGTGTGACTCATAATTCGGAAACTATTCCCTGTATTGGCGGGTAAGTTCGTATCAAGTTTCATTGATGTGCGACCTGCTGTCGAAAATCGGGGTCGCAAAATAAGTGCCATGCCCCTGTCCAAACAAAAAAAAACCCCAAATAGAATGGTTCAAATCGGCCCAGCCGTGTTCGAGTTTTAGCGAGACTAACGTAAGGCAAATGATTTTTCTATATACAGCCCTGTTCCAGAATCCGAATCGGATCGGAAATGGATTTGATTCCGACCGTCGGTGTTCTACATTCCGATTATCGGAAATATTTTCCGATGCAACCCTGTTCTCAAATCCGATTAAATCCGAACGAATTTGAATCGGAAATTTGGTGTTCTGCATTTCGATTTTCGGAAATTGTTGTCAAAAATATTCCGTTAAACAAAAAGCTGTTGGAATTGAAATCGGAAACCAGCAAAACGAAAACAACCAACGAAAATGTAAGTAAATAAATTACGCATCGTGTTAAATAAAACTAATAAATTAATTTTTAATCGGGAAAGCATAAGGAGGAGAATGCGAGCAAAATGGAGGAGAATGCGGACATCGCGAAAGGATTCTGCAAAGGTGACAAGCACGAGGTTGAAAATAAGTGGAAGCATTGAACGCAGTCGCTGAACGGGCAAGAACCACCAACAAAAAGTGTAACGGAGTGGGAAAAGGTGAGAAGTAAATTAAATCAATTTTGTAAAATTTTCTTTAATCATAGACCTGGGTTGATTGGAAAAGTGAAGTAAGAAGGAAGCTGGCGCATAATAGAAGAGAAGATATAGCGACCGGCGGTGGACCTTTTAAGAAGCATACACTTTCCGAAATGGAAGAAGCGGTTGCCTTTCTTAACGATCATTAATACCCTCCTTCGGCAAAAAATCGCATAGCCGTCGCCAAATTCAATTCTGACAGGGTGGAGCATTGCCGAAGAAAAGGTTTCACTTCGGTCAAGATCATGTTGAATGCTGCTTTGTTAAGGCGGTACTGAGCAATAAACCTTAATAGGAAATTTTGAACAACATAACTGAGATAACTTGTACTACGTACGAAGAATCTGGCAATTCCATCGGATTGCTGTGGTCTCGCGAAATTCTGCGCTTCACTTTTTCAACGGCGGACTGCTCGTTCTCAAGCAATACAATAAAATAACCGAACTCATTTAATAAAATAAAAAATCTTACAAAATTTTACAATTGACTTTTTTATTTGAACATTTCAAGCAAACAGCTGATTGAAGGTTTGTTTAATTTGCTAACAATCGGATTCGAAATAAACTTTGAACAATTCCGTTCGGATTACAGAACACCTCTTCAAATCGGAATCGGATTTCATTTCGATTCGAATCCGATTCCGATTCGGATTCTGGAACAGGGCTGATAAAGAAGATGTAATGTAATGTAATGATAATGGGTAGGGACAATGCCCTTGCGCACTGCAACCTAGTAGGTGTATTGTGCCCCTTGAATCATCTGGTTTTTTATGTGCTATGTATTGAATCAGACCTTTCTGCGATATTTGCATCAGGTCCTCATCACCGAGAATATGTTTCCCTAGAAACTTTGCACGTCTGTGTGCCAGGGCTGGGCAGTTTATGATGACGTGTTCCATTGTTTCATCGACCTCATTGCAGTATCTGCATGTTTTGTCGATGACCAAGCCCTTGTGGAGGTGGTAGTTACAAGAGTAGTGGCCGGTTAGGGCACCACATAGGATTTTGAGCTGTTTTCTGCTAAGAAGTGTAGCAGATTTGGCTCGTTTTGTGTTGAAGTTAAGGAATCTTTTAGAGTGTCGTAGTCCCTCAATATTACTCCAGTATTTTTGTTTTTGTCTTTGGATCCACTTGTGGATGTCCTGTTTTAGGTCGGTTCTACCGAATCCGCACATCGGGCCCGGCCCTATGAATGGTCGTTCTGCACCATTTTTTGCTTGTGTGTCTGCCCTTTCGTTGCCATCATTGCCCTCATGCCCAGGAATCCCGACAAGTACAACCCTGTTCTGGGTCCCTAGGGCGTTGAGTTCCTTGTGGAATTCAAGCAGAATTTTTTATGTGTAGGAGTAGGTTAGGTTAGGTAGGGAAGGGTGTGTGCGGCAGGACCGCACTTCCACTCGGAGGCCAAAATGGCCCATTGTGAATCCCTTCTTATGCTGTTCTGGAGCTAACCAATAGTCTCATTCAAGGGGAAACCAGTTCGACCTCTTAATGAAGGAGAGCAGATTCGAGATTTCGACTTTCGCCGCGCAAGCCAGGTCTGTCAGGAATCTTGACCCCAAGGTGCGGAGTCGGCGTTCCTGCAGAGCCGGGCAGTGGCACAGGAAGTGTTGTATCGTTTCTACTTCTTCTTCATCTCCACAGCTACGGCAGACATCACTGGACGAGAGGCGCCATTTGATAAGCATAGATCCAATAGCGCAGTGTCCGGTGATGACTCCAACGAGCTGTCGAATGGAGGTACGACTCAGGGACAGTTCGAATCGTGTTTTCGTCAAGGAGAGGGGGGAGGGCCACAGTGTCCGGCAGGTGCTGCAGTCGGTCCTGGTTCGCCATGACGACTCAATTACTCAATTTCCTTTTTGGTCAACCTGTCAATATACATGTACAGGGCAGATATCGGAGGAAACACAGAGGTATCCACTTCGGTAGCCATCTCGTCCGCTGCTTCGTTTCCTGCCACTCCTGAGTGGCCCGGAACCCAGCAGAGAGTGACCTGGTGGTGCCCAATGCCTTGAAGTGCGGTACGACACCTCTGCACTACCTTTGATTTCACAACAACTGATTCCAGCGCTCTAAGCGCCGCCTGACTATCTACGAAAATTGTGACATCTGTGGGTGGTAGCCCACTGTCACGGATAAGTTCGGCAGCCTTCAAAATTGCATAGATCTCCGCTTGGAAGATACTGCAGAGGTCCGGCAGTCTGAATGACATGTGGGTCTGCAGTACGTCGGAGTAGAGACCAGCTCCAGTGCCTTCCTCCATTTTGGAGTCGTCGGTGAAAACGGTGATGGAGGCGTCTCTCGTCGCACCTGTCAGCTCCCATTCCTCCCTTGTGGGATATGAGGCTAGTGCGCGCGTGTCGAAATCCAGGTATGGGATCAGATAGTCCGTGCAGGAATCCAACTGATATCCAATATCCGGCTTCGCGAATGACTTAAAAATTCCAGAGTGTCCATATGCGTGTTGCCTCCACAAGTTGGCCTCCCTCAGTCTGAGGGCGCCTTTAGCGGCACAACCCTTAATGAACAGCTCAATGGGATGAAGGTGCAAGATCACCTCCAGTTCAGCCTGGGGGGTGCTTTTGACAGTGCCTGCTATTCCCATAGCCGCTAGTATCTGCACCTTCATCAATTGCGTTACCAGGGTCTTGGTGCCCGTAGCCGGCCACCAGACACTGGCTCCGTAACTTAGGATCGGCCGTATAATCGCGGTATACATCCAATGAACGATAGTCGGCTGCAATCCCCACTTTTTCCCGAAAGCCTTTTTACAAATGTAAAAAGCATTCAGGCTCTTTTTCACCCGCTCTTCCACATTGCGCTTCCAAGAGAGCTTGGAGTCAAGTATGGTGCCAAGGTGTTTTGCCTCGGGTGATAGGGTGAGAGTAGTGCCACCAAGTTTAGGCAGCTTAAACTCCGGTATTTTGTATTTCCGGGTGAACAGTACCAAAACAGTCTTCGAGGGATTAACCCCTAGACCATTTAGCTCTGCCCACCTGGAAAGTTCCTTTAGAGCAGACTCCATGAGATCGCTGATTGTGGACAGGAATCTTCCAGGGATCAGGATGGTGACGTCGTCTGCATATGCTACTACTCGTAGCCTCCTGGTTTCGAAGATCTCGAGGATACTATTCACTACAAGGACCCACAGCAGAGGTGAAAGAACACCCCCTTGTGGTGTGCCCCTTGTAGTTAATTTCCTCACTGAGCACAGGCCTAGGTGGACCCTTCTGCTACTGAGCATGTCACTGGTTCACGTTACCACCTTCTCATGAACTTCAAACTTTCTAAGTGTGCGTGATTATAGCCTCCAAGGTAACGTTATTAAAGGCCCCCTCGATATCGAGGAAAGCGGCTAACGTATACTCCTTAACGTTCAGCGATCTTTCGATCGTCTGGACAGCCTCATGCAGGGCGTTGTCGACAGATTTCCCCCTGCAATACGCATGTTGCGCCTTGCAGAGTCCTCTGGACTGTGCCACTTCTCTAATATAGACGTCTATCAGCCGTTCAAGAGTCTTAAGTAAGAACGATGAAAGGCTGATCGGTCTGTAATCTTTTGCTGTTAAGTGGTTCACTTTCCCTGCTTTGGGAATGAACACCACCCTAACCTCCTTCCAGGCACGCGGCACATATCCTTCTGGAGAGATCCACGAAAGATTCTCGTCAGGACCTTGACTACCGCCTCCTTAGACCATTGTAGCATAGCAGGAATGACACCATCAGGGCCCGGGGATTTGTACGGGCTGAAAGAGTCAATATGTGTAGGAGTAGCTGTCAAGGGCTTTTAGAACTGACAGGCTATCCGAGAGTATAGTGAACTTTGTTCCTTGAGGGTGTGATGCATAGAGTTCAGCTTGAAATATTGAGGTATTGTAGCTCATCGGAAGGGCTAAGTTGACCCCAGGGCCCCACAACTCCAGCTCCTACACCACTAGGTGTTTTAAAACCATCGGTGTACCATTTTTGAGAGTCCCTTTTAACCATTTCGGGTTGTTATCCCACTGTTCCCTAGTCGGAAAGTCAATTATTTCCTTGTTGGGCTAAGAGGGGTTTTATGAAGTCAAGGTAAGATGATTTGTGGAGGGTATCCTCTGTTTTAAAATTGCCAGGTGACCCGTAAGGTTACCCTGTTTAAGTAGGTTATGCCTATATAGCACGAGTGCACTCGGGATTGCTTCCTCTTGGATGGCTATATGGAGTGATGTTAGATCGAGTAAGGCCTCCATGCCAGCAGTTGGGGTTGTTTTCATGGCTCCCGTAATGCTAAGACATGCAAACGGGGTGAAAGGCCCCAAGATTTTCCCAGTAATTGCTTAAGGGGAGGTTCTCATTCAAAATTTTCAAAAATTCGATTTTTTTTTCTTTACATTTTTTGAAAGGTATTAGTGTCTACTATATTGCGGTAAACCGATTTTCCGATCCGCGCATCAGAAAAGTTTCTACAGGCCATCCCGCCATGGGGCGCTCTCGGCTCGGAACGGAGTTCTCAAAACTTTAAAAGCGTGTATCTCAAAACATGATTTTTCTAAACTGCGTACAATCTCATTTGAAAACGGTTCAACTGAAAGACTTCATGTTTTGTTTTCTCGAAAGAAGACCCTTTTCATTGGAGTAATGACCTATAAAATCTACAAATTCTTTGTATTAACTATTTTTTGTGAAGCTTCAAAGTATAAAAAAAGGGCTAAAAAATCGATTTCAAAGTTTGAGATCGCACCATTATGTCAAATTTGAAGTTTTTTACCCGTTCTTAGGTCATTCCTCCAATAAAAGTATCCTACTTTCGAGCCTTATAATTGGTTTTGTGTTTCAGATCGATCCTGAGGCAGCAGGCTGTACGCAGTTTTGTTATTCCACGCGAACCGCATCTTAGACGGAACGTCACCACGGGCGCCATTTTGTTTTTTTCGTCTTGAAAAACTTTGTAAATAATGACGAAATTTTTGAATCCTAAAACTGTTTTTTCCTATGTTTTTTTATTGGCCCACAAAAAAATGCCAAATTTTGCTTACTTTTTAGTCATTTGAATGAGAACCTCCCCTTAAGGGGGTAGTCAGGTAGATTTTTTTTCCAAAAAAAAAAAAAAAAAATCGAAAAATGTTTTTGAAGTTTTGGTCTATTTAAACCCTTAGGAATCATGTAGAAACCTTCCTTTACCTCGGATAGTATCCGAAAGCGATTGAAAATGAGATTAGCTGTAAGGGCTCGCGCGCTCGAATCGCACACCTGGCGCGTGAAGTAGATGCTGTTGTTTTGAGCTGGCTGACACGATTACGGCCGATTTACTGCACCGATTTGCTACACAAATTATTAACAATTATTAACAAAAAACAAGCAAAAAAAGAGGAAACAACTTTACAATTGCACTAAATGTTTATTTATTAATATTTTTTTACAGTTATAGTTCAAACGAGAGCCATTCATTTGTACTTCAAAATGAAATTTGTTTGGTATGTTTCAGATCATCCAAAATGGAGAAATCGTGTCAGCCCGATTTCAAAATGGCGTCTTCCGGTCGCCCATATCTCCCCCGGATATAAACGAAAATTTATTAAAAAAATGTTGTTCAGTACTCAAAACTATGTACAATAACATATAAAAAAATTTGTAATGTGGAATAAAAATTTGTATGAAAAAAAAAATTACTTAAAAACATGGTCGATTCTACCTGACTACCCCCTTAATGGTCCACAACGATTTCGTTGCTTTTTTAACGACTGTGTTTAGATGCGGTTCCCAAGTGAGCTTTTGATCTATGGTAACCTAAATACTTGAAATCAGCCATAACGGGTACAGTTATGTTATTTATTTTTAGTGTAGGAAGATTGAGCTTCCTGTTTTTTGTAAATGGGACGATATTAGTCCTTCACTACTACACCAGTTCCAGGTTTCGTTTAGGGCATTTTGCATGAGGTCGCACAATGTGCCTTCATGCGTACCCTTTGTTATTACTGCTAGGTCATCCGCGAAGCCTATAGTTTTATGTCCTTCGGAATTTAGTAATTTAACTAATTCATCAACTAGTATAGACCATAATAGATAAAACCCCACCTTGTGGGCAGCCTTTTACTACGTTGATACTTAGTACTAATAATTAATTTAATAATAATTGACTGGCACGACAGCCCGCTTACGCGAGACTAATAGCGGAATCACAATGCGGCAGCAGCAGCGGCAGTGGCAGTGGCAGTGATCACCTGTTTCATGTTTTACTGCTCACAGCTCACAATGCAGCAGTGACAGTTAGATATTTGACAAACAAAAATTAATTCCATTCAGGGTCTTACGGCTCTGTATGAGCTTTATTTAAAATATTTAAAATTACAACGGATCAATCGAATATGGACGAGAGAAATTTATACCCAGGAGGAGAGGCAAACACATGGGTTTTTCCAGAAAGCATATCGGATAATAAAGGAAAAAGACCCACAAGAATTCAGGAAAGTTACAAGAATGAGTGTGGAGATCTTCAATATGCTTCTGGAACTCGTCAAAAACAACTTGGAAAAAACTTCTATTCGACGGCCAATCGAGCCCGAGTGCAGATTGGTTTTGATGGACTTTTATGCTACTTTGAGGGAAACATTTTGTAAGTAATATTTCCATTTTAACAGGTTTTTTGCGCAAGGTGGTAAATGGCAGTCTCTTGCGTGGATGTTTAGGATGGGGGTGTCGACAGTTCGATCGATAGCCTTGGAATGTTGCCAAAAAATATGAGATGAACTCCATCCGATACACGTAGCCCCACCAAATGAATCAGAGTGGAAGAGAATAGCTACCGATTTCTACAATATGACTGGACTTCCAAACTGCGTTGGAGCAATAGATGGGAAGCACATCAAAATAAAGTGTCCTGCTCACTCAGGATCTTTATACTACAATTACAAATCATTCTTCAGCATCGTACTCTTGGCTGCGTGCGACAGCAATTATTGTTTCACTGCTGTGGACATTGGGGCATATGGGAGCCAAAGCGACGGAGGGGTTTTACAAATGAGCGCGTTTGGAAGCAAGCTTTTGAGAAGTGAAATAGGCTTGCCGCCCAAATCCAAAGTCAGGAATGCAAATATTGACATTCCATATTATTTTGTAGCGGATGCAGCGTTCCCCTTGAGAATGAATATTATGCGGCCGTATCCAGGACGTTTACTTCCAGACAACAAGGCAGAATTCAATAAAGCGCTTTCCAGGGCAAGGTCAAAAATTTAAAATACTTTTGGAATTTTGACCATGCGCTGGCGGATACTGCAGGATGGTCTACAATGCTTCCCGGACAACGCTATAAAAATCGTGCAAGCTGTGGTTCTATTACATAATTTTGTTAAAATGCATGACGGAGAATATTGTCCTCAAAATGCTGTAGATCATATTGATGATAACAACGAAATTGATGGACTTTGGAGAAAATGCGCAAAACCTCTTCCGCAAACAAAACTTTTTTCTCGTTATAATGCACCAAAAGAAGCTTTTGCTGTACGTGACACTTTAAAAAATTTTTTAACAAAAATAAATTCAACTTGATTTTACATATTGATACCAATATTTGTGTAATTTCAATTTTCAATAATTCATGAACACAAAAAACCTAAACAGAAGTGAATGCAAAATTCTGTAAGCAATCGCAGTGTTACACTGGTCAACAGCATTTCTGCCACAAAGTAACATCCATATTTTTCTGAAAGAGGTCAAAGTTGTTTGGCATAAAAATGTGAATATGTTTTTTTATTATATATAATATATATTGCACAATTAAACATACATATGCATAATAACCTACATAATGCCCTATAGAATTTCGTACTCAAGGTTTGAGCTAGATACTGCATCCCGAACTATGTTTAAAATGTCACATTGAAATTAATTAAATTCGCAGCTTCAACTTGCATGGCGACGCTCTGCATAAACAGCATCATTGAGCTGGGTTTGTCCTCCCTTTTTTTAAAACTTGCTATCGCCTCCAGCATCTCCTTATGTACGTCCATTTCACCTTTCTTTTTAGACGTTCGGGATTTGGAAGACGACGTGTGATTAGAAACTTCAACTTCAATCGTTCGGGGTGTGAAAGACGACGTGTTGTCCGAAACTTCAACTTCAAGCGATTGCGAGCTCTCATCCTCAAAATCAGTGCTTCCGAAATTGCCAACAGTGCTAAAATAACAAGAATATTTATAACAATATCAATAATAACGATACTCAAGCGAAACTCCCGACAAGCACACACCTCGTATTGAAATGTTCGCACTCGCTGAGAAATGTAAGTTGATTGAAATACTTGTATTTCTCAGCTGCCGGCACTTTTTGAGCACTTCCTGATTTTGAGGCACTCTTATCCTCCTTTAGGATTCGGTAGTACCTATCTCTAATGGTCTTCCACCATTTCTTAACTTTTTCGACTGAAAATATGCAAAATTGAATAAATTTTCTTCTACTTCATTTGCTATTTACCTGGCTGGTTTACTTGACTCGCGATCTCCTCCCATGTTTTGTCCTTTTTTATTATATTTTTGTAACCCCCGTGGGTCTTGTCGTACAAAATTTTGTTATTTCTTATAAAATCGATGAGTTTTTCCTCCATATTTTGTAAATTTGTATCTCATTATTTGAGTGTTTCCGCCCTGATATACATATATTCGTTTTTTTTCATTGGGAGCATTGCGGCAATGGCAGTGAATTTAAAAATAGAGCTAAGCACGGCAGTATTGCTTACTGCCACTGCTCTTATGTGATTGCTTCCATTCAAATACACTGTTTCTAAAAATACAGGTGATCACTGCCACTGCCGCTGCTGCTGCCGCATTGTGTTTCAACTATAAGGCCTAGCTTCCCGCAACCACCCGTGTTGTGCGTGTGAATTTGTACGCGGGTGGAAGGGACCTACAGTTTTATGCCGGTTCCGAACGGCAGGTTGGGAGCTCTTTCATAAGCAATTTTTACTCTCAGAGGTTTACCATTTCCAGCTGAGAGGACAGCCACCGAAAGAAAAAACTAGTTTTCCCGTTATTTTTTTTAGGCGTTATTACAGGCAGTATTTGAACCTGGGTCGCTGCCTTCGACTCGCGGTCCAACGCACTAACCAACTGAGCCACGGCGGCTGCCCTGCGGCTGATACTTAGTACTGCGGGATATAAATTGGTGGTTATTACCATTTGATTAAGCACGCTGCATATCCATTTGGTGACCTTGTAATTTGTCCTCTATTAGAGAGGGCTAATACCATTGATTGGAAGTTAGCGTTGTCGAAGGCGCCCTCTATGTCCATAAATGTACATAGGGCTATGCCTTTTGCATCTAGTGCTTTTTCTATATCAAGCACCAAGGAAATCAGTGCTGTGATAGTTGATTTGTTCTTTTGGTATGCAAAATGATATTTGTGTAGTGGAGTTTGTAATAGTACCTCTTCCCTTATGTAGAGGTCTATAAGTTTTTCCATTGTTTTTAGCATAAACGATGAGAGGCTGATAGGCCTTTATAATTTAGGGGAGTCTGGTGGTTTGTTGCCTCCTTTAGGTATAAAGATAACCCTTACCCCCTCCAGATTTTTGGAATATAATTGAGTGTAACACTGGCTCTGTAGATTAGAACCATTTTTTTAATTAGGGCACGGATACCCCTTGAGAGGAGTGCCGGAAATATGCCATCTGGTCCTGGCGATTCGTAGGGCTTAAATGAGTTGATCGCCCATTTTACCCTATCAAAGCTAATGATTTTGTTAGCTATCAACTGGCCTAGGCTGTACAGGTGAGATAATTTCAGGAGTGTATTGACTCCTTTCCCGTATCTTGCACTCTGAGAAATGAGTTCTTAGAAGAAGCTTTAGAGTGTCTCCGAATGAGTTTGTTAGGGTACCATTAGGGTGCCCTAATGTGTCTATCGGATAAGTATGTCCTTTGGACAGGGTACTTTTGATTCTGGCTGTTGCCGGAATGTCCCCCAAATCCTCGCAGAATCGATAAAGAAGATATAAAGAATAAAGACAAAGAAGATATAATTAACACTGGACAACAGCATGTCTGTTGCATGAAGTTTTTTACATGAATCTGAATAGTTTTTCCACGCTGTTTTCAAAACCATATTCCGTTTTTAATGTAACAGTTTTGTAACTATTTTTCGCAAAAAATGGGCATGCTACTTTTTCGAATTTTCCTCGATTTTTTTCACGTTTTTGACTAATTTCCAAACCAATAATTCTATCGATAAGATTTTGATATCGTTGCACTTACAACATCTCACGCCTTGTTTTCAGACATTAATAAATTTTATGCGTTCTAAATTGGCGTGGAAATAAGGTTTCAAATTAGGAAAATATGGAATTTCAAGGCTTTTTTTCTTATGACGAGAATTGTACAAATGTTTCATAAATCAAGTTACGAAGTATATGAATATCTTAGGAAGAAACATGCAATACAACTGAGGCAACATTTTTGGCGGAACACTTATTAGCATCGAAATAATACCAAAAATGTGCTCATGCCAATTTCAACACTTTTCAGCCATTTGTCAATGCTTTACTTAAAAAACAAAGGCCCTCAAAATATGCAAAATTTTTTGTTTTTATTTTCCATCGAGCAATTCAAATTTTTTTTGTTTTTTACTTATACAAAAGAGGGAAGGAAAATAAGAAAACTTTGCATATCTGGAGGCCCTTTGTTTTTTAAATAAATCATTGATAAATGGCTGAAAAGTGTTGAAATTGACATGAGCACATTTTTGGTATTATTTCGATGCTAATTAGTATTCCGCCAAATAATTTGGATGTGTTGTATTGTTTATGTGTCATTATACACCTAACACGTTAATTAAATTCCGAAAAATGTGTATGTTTTGGCCAACAAAGAAAACGCCTTAAAATTCCATATTTTCCGACTTTGAGCTGCGGAATTTTAAAACTTATAAAAATAAATTGTATCGAAAAAGAAGCCGTGCGGTGTTGTTAATGCAATAAGGTGAAAATCATGTCAACCGGTTTATTGGTTTAGAAATTAAAAAAAAAAATATGGAAAAAGTAGAGGAAAATCTGAAAAAGTGACACGGTACCTGTATCTCACTAACTAGAGCTGCTATAAAAAATCGGAGGATAGATTTGAAATCAGCGCACCCACATTAGTAAAAAACAGTAGAAAAACTCCATGCAACAGAAAAGAGTGCGATTTTGTCGTTTTACCGTCAGTAACTTCCCCAAATCTTCTCTGATTTGGACAATCTTTATATCGCTGGAAAAGTTTAGGACATATTTTGGTCCTGAAAGTTAAAAATTAAAAAAAAAGTTAAAAGGATACAATTTTCCCCTTTCATTTGATACCCATGTCTTCATCATTGCACAACCGCAAATATTTGAAAAAATATTTGAAATGTGTACTACTGTGTACAAAGAATACCCGGAATTCGATTTCTTCGATTATCGTGGTGTTGTGCATTATGAGTTCCTTCCGCCGGGCCAAATTGTCAACAAGGAATATTACTTGAGCGTTATGCGTCGTTTGCGTGAAGCTATTCGCAAAAAGAGGCCGGATTTATGGAGAGACAACTCTTGGTTTTTGCATCACGATAATGCACCATCTCACACGGCATTGGTTCTTCGTGAGCATTTCGCCAACTGATATCGTTCCACAGCCACCGTATTCGCCTGATTTAGCTCCTTGTGACTTCTGGCTATTCTCCAAACTCAAAAGACCAGTTCGAGGACACCGTTTTGAATCGATTGAAGAGATTCAACGTGAATCGCCGCGCGCATTGAAGGCCATACCGGAAGGTGATTATTTGGCATGCTTCGAAGATTGGAAAGTCCGTTGGCATAAGTGCATTGCATCGGGGGGGACTACTTTGAAGGCGATGAAATTGATTTGGAAGAATAAATAAAGATTTTTTGAATTATAAACAAATTCCGGGTATTCTTTGTACACAGTAGTATGTCCTTAAAATGTGTATATTTGCTCAAATAATATATCTTTCATCTTAGATTTTAAAACCAGAGGAGATCATTAATTTATCTATAAAAAAAACGATTCGAAAATGTATAATTTTTGAAAATGGTCGAAAAATTCACTTTTTTGCAACTTTCATCGTCAGTAACTTACCCAAATCTCATCTGATTTGGACAATCGATATATCGTTGGAAAGGTTAGTTAATTGCCTTCTGAACGACGGCCCACTTGTGTTAGTCGGATGATTCGTTTACGAGGTATGTGCTCATAACTGAAGCAACAGAAAAAGCTGGTTTTTAAAAAATTTTTCGAAAACGCTTAAGAAAGTTTTTTGATGTTCAGTTTCCAGTTCAGCGACGCAAAATTAGCATAAAAAATAGTTTGATTTTAGGTGCATGCGATTAGCCCACGTTTTGTCTAGTAGTATTATTTGCTTACTTACAGTTATTGCTAGAAGCTTTTATGTTGCTTACGTTGTTTTTGCAGTAATGCAGTAGGTTAGGTGTCGCTTAAGACAATATTCTAATCTGTATATCTCTGTAACTATAATGATTATCCATATAATATTTTGTCAGGTCACGAGTTATTCTTTTAAGACATTTCCTCATCAAAAAGTAAATTTCGAAAAAAATGTCGCTTAACCCTTTCAATACGACTTTTGGCCAGTGAAGATATTTCTGTATAATTGAACTAAATGTGCTGTAAATAAGTAAAAAAACATGTTTACATAATTTCAGATTTTTTTTTTTTATGCACAAAGAGAACGCTTACACTTCTGAACGTATACCAAGTATGAATTAGTTAGGTTATGCTAACCAAAACACGTGTTGTGACGTACTGACTACAGACTACTGTTTAGTCCCATCCCAGCACTTTAAAAGCGAATACTTTTCGCACCGGTAATTTTTGAACATTATCTGGGACTTATATATCCCCGCAGTATTGAAAGAGTTAAGTTATTTTCGCCGGTAGGGCTCGATATAATGCTTTACTGTAACACCGGCATTGCCTTGCGGTTTAAATCGTGGTTGATACAATTTTTGGGCTGGAATGATCGGGGTTTATTAATATATACAGCAGTAAATATGTGTCTTTGAAGGGCGGGTAACCCCCTGAAAAGTTTTTGATACCCCAAAGTGAAGTTTTTAGATAAATGTTGGGAGTATTTGTTGGTTTTAGGAGTCAAACCTTCTCCATATGCATAGCGCGCTAGGGAGCTGAGGCTGGAGCATCTTTGTGATGTCCAACCTCTGAGCCATGCTCGTACTAGTCTGTGCAAGCATCGCTATTTTTGGCCTCGATTACTCTTTGAAACGGTTGGGATGGCTGTTGTCTTCAGTTATGAAGACTGATCCTCAATGGGAGTTGGCGGGAATTTTGTGCATAACTACACGCGTCTTTCGGACTCTGCAGTGACTTTAATAACAATAGGACCTTAGATAGGTTGTTTTAAGGCTGCGAAGTTTGGAGCGAGTTTTGAGTGTCTTGCACGCGACAGGATATGTCAAAGGTGTATCTTTGGTGTTACGAGGAAGGTGACTCCATTTCATTAAATTATCGTTTTGGATTTGTCGTTGGATGGTTCCACGGGAATTTCAATGGCTTAGAAAACCTCGAAGAGAGTTCTTGAATAGAAATTTAATTCGGTGCTATGAAGAATACAATTAAATTTAACCGCGTCCGCGTGAACAATAAGGAACATGGGGAAATTTGCACGAAATCGTAAAGAATTGTCAGTATGTCAAAATTTCTTATTGACTTATCTTAAACGATTTTTAAATTTATGTCTGCATTTTATGTGTTTTTTAGTTGAAAAAATTATTGCGGGAAATAGAAAAGTAAATATGGGTGGGTATGGGCGATGTAAATGGCAATTTTCATGTTTAGTTAGGCTGACGCTTTGTTCTGTACCAATCAATCTACTGGCTATACGCGGGAGTACATCATTGCGCAAGAGTTGTATGGACTACAATTATATAAATGGAATTTAAGAGACAAAAACTGCCTTCCGGGGCTAGTCCTCCTGTACTTCTTCCTTGACGTTTTTCCAGCTGTTCTTCCCAATTCGGACCTTACGACCGACCTGATGCCGAAGGCGATGTACATATATGTCGGTGGCGAAAAACGACTATCACCAGAGGAAGTTACTGTTATTAATCATCTGCGACCGATTGACTTACGGTGACGCCACATTCGCCGTTTGCCTCTACTTCTATCTGCTCTGCTTCCACATCAGGATCTACATTTACCTCATTAGCCCATTACGCACCTTTTTTGTCTGTCGACCGATTTTATTAATGTTCACAGCATTGGCGTCCCCAGGAGGGATTAGGGGGATCTATTATCCAATTTGATGTAACAATATGGAATTGTGAAATACTTTTATTATTTGCTATATCTCTTCTGTGATCACCCACTTAAAACCTAATAGTTGAACCTCCCATGATCTGACCAGACCATGGTGTAAACAAGAGGATAATCGAGGATTGTTGTTAAGGATATAAAAAAACAGAAAGTGTGAACGCAATGCTTTTGGTGGCCTACATTTTATTTACGTAAAACGGTAAAAATATACTTTTATAATTACGTAAATAGCGAGTTTCAACTTCAATGAATTAATTTTGAAAGTCAAAAAATACGACGGTAAACCAAGAAAATTAAAAAATTTATAAATGTAAAATACGTTGCTTACGGATCTGCTTCAACTGCTTGACGAATACAGTTGTTGCAACGATATAATGCAGTATCATGACTCAAACACATTGAGATTTTACATTGGACACATACAAATCGCGTTTTGATATATCTATTATTATTTCTGGATTCCTTGCACTGTTAACAATTCTGAACTGCTTTGCCAAAGAAAAACATGCAGAACATGCTCAACATGTTATTGTTCATGCTGAACTGGCCGGATATCGTTTTGCTTTTCGTCTTCGTCGTCGCTGTCTTCAAATTGAACTATCAAAACGACCATTTTTTCTATCATCAGAAGCTTCGTTTTGTTAAGGGCCAAATGAAAGCGTGAAATTTGCAGCACCGTTATTATTACCTCTAGCAGCAAATTAATTAATATCTAAATTTTGTTGCTCTAAAGCATTAGTTTCCGCTATTGTTCAGACAATTTTTTCAGAAAAATTGTCCTCTCTGATTTAACTCCAGCGTCGAAGTTCAAAAACAATATCCACTTGACCCTCAAAGTAGCATTCGCTTCCTTCCATCTTTGCAACAGAAAACACCCAATCGCATTGATAAAAAACCAGAAACGACAAGACAACAAATACTTCCTTCACTTCAGGAATGTAATTGAAAAAACGGACCAAAACACAGACATAACCATGAATACAGTGGACAATTATTAATTTTGAATATGTTCCGACATTACTTTCCAAAAAAAATAATAATTTACTAACCCACAAGAAAATAAAAGCCAAGGCGAGTGAAAAACACTTCGACAAGGTAGATTTTGCGCCAACTAACTTATGTCACGATCACATCGGATGGCACGAAAAAAGGGTTTAAAATCGAGTCAAATGGAAAGTCTAGTTGAAGCCATATGTTCCGTAAAGGACTGAAAAAGGAACAAACGGAAAAACTATTTTAAGCCACAATAACAATAATTACGTGGAAATAACAAACATTTTAACTGGCAAATCTGTATGGAAATACACCATGGTCTGGCCAGGCCATGGTTTTGGTTTTTGTGCTTAGAAAGGATCAGTTGAGGATATCATGAAATATGAGCTCGATAGCTTAACTACAACATTACTAAAGTGGATCGAAAGTTCGATATGGTCTGGCCAGAACCGGATGCCCGCAGAAGGGTTAAGAATAAATGAATACACAAATTAGTATTGCATTTGTTCTCGCAGAATAGTTGTATTTTCAGTGTTCCCAAAAGTATCGCTTATTTACCAAAGTATTAGTCAAGCACGGGTTGTCAGGCAGTCAGCTGTTGAAATTTAAATTTCAAATCTCCAACGATAATTCTCAACACATCTCCACTTGAGAATAATAGCGTTCTTAACAAAAATTTCATTTTTTTTTTGTATGAAAAATTATTGATTCTTAACTGGAGAAAACTATAATTCTCAACTTGAATTTAAAGGTGATTCTCCAATTGAACTCAAAAGTACTGCCTAAAAGTATGCCTCAAAAATGCATTACACAACAAGTGTATTGCAAAAGAATATTTTATTTGATATGGTTTCACAGATGCAGACTAGCTTTTAATATTTGTACTATAATTAAATTTAATATAATATTTAATACATTTATGGTGTTCACAGTTCAGCGGTATCTAGCATGTTAAATTTCCCACCTGGTAATTTTCCCGAATTTTCCAATATGGTATCTCAATTGTTTTTGCTTTGCATGAAAAACAGAGATACCGGTAGTTTCAAAATTTGCCGCACTGCTGATCATGTTTATTGAAATAGTCAAAAAACAAAGTCAAATGAATTTTTTGACACAATCTCCGGGTTGGATTTTTTTTATGCCACTATCGGGACGATTTCTTTATTTGATGTTCAACGCTTGTTTGACATTTGAGCGAGGCATTTTTATTTTTAAAATTTTTCTACAATAGTTTAGGGGTATATGTATATGAGTAGTTTACAGGATAAATCTCTTATCTCTATACTACTTTTAATGCAAAATTTTGTGCTGATTCCGAATCTGCCTTCAGTTTTTTTTTCATCGCGTCAGAAGTCAATTTGAACTGGTACCATACCACTTCCATATTCCGCATCGAAAAGTTACCACAAGTGAATAAATATGAAAGTAGAAATACAGACGATTATTTTGAGGTATTTGGAGGCTACAAAAATTTGGGGAATTTTGGTGGGCAGCTGCTGTTGACGGCCCTGGTGTCAAAGCTCCCCCAGCACTTGGGCGTTCCAACAGCAGATCCACCACCTGCCTCACTTCCCTTTGCATCCTTTTATCTTACCTTTTATTTTATTTCCAGCTGTTTATTATTTATTTGTTGCAGCTTTGGTTTTTGTGTTTTTCACTTTCACTTATTCAAAACTTTTGAGGAATAATTAAAACATGATTCACTAGAATTAAAACATGATTCACTAGCATTACCAGGCATACATTTTCGCGAATTTAACTGCAGCATTGCCATTGAAATTTTCTCAAATGTAACTCCCCTGCTACTCAAGTTGGAAGCATATGTTGGAGAAAATGTTTGAATTCAAGTTGAGAATTATGTTGATTATCAACTTGAGAATCATAGAAACCTCAAACATTGCCACATACAAAATGTTAAAATATTTTCTCAAATGTAACTCCACTGCTACTCAATTGAAATCATGTGTTGGAGAAAATGTTTAAACTCAAGTTGTGAATTATGCTTAATATCAACTTGAGAATCATAGAAATCTTAAACGTTGGAGAAATATTTTTTTGGTGTTTATTGGGTTAAAACAAACTTGAATTTTTTTGTTAGGATTTCATCACTTATAAATATCAAAAAACAGCATATTGTTACGCAAATGACTTCTCTACGTTCGTTTTCGGATTGTGCTTGAAAATAAAACCACTTCAATTACCCAGCGCAAAACGCAGTCAGAAGCTAACAATCGCTTTATTTACAGATTTACACTTTGCTTGTATCTACACTTGTTACTACTTTGCTTGTTCAAATCAGACTTGTCCCTCTGCGCTGCACACTGCTGCCTTTTATACTTGTTTTCTTATCGCGCCGATTGTTCTTGCACATTCCAGTTGGATTCTCTCTCTCGATCGTTCTCGCACAGCCCATTACCATCGCGAACCATCCTTGCCATATCGGAATTACAGCAAATCGGCCGTACTCCAAAGTGCATGCAAAAGTATGCCCGTAAAAGCATTCATGCATAGCACAGCAACAGAGTGCCTCATCGTTACAATATGTATACATATATGTATGTGGGGCATTTCACGTCAAGCGGACAACCCAAAAAAATGAATTTTGTTTATATTCTGGTCAGTTATTCTTCTAGTAGTCGTGGATGTGTACACCCAATTTTTTTTCGTATGATGTTTTTTGCTGAGTTATGAGCTTTTAAAAATTCACTAAGAATAAAGTCGTGAATTTTTGGATGCTTATTATCTGTATCAATTAATTTGTAAAAAAAACTAAAAAGTATTGTTTCTGATAGTAAAAAAGTTGTTGTTTTTTTGTTTTTGTCGAGTTCTAAATTTTAATTTTTTTTACGTATAGTAAACCGGAAGTGAAAATTTCAAATCGATGTTTGAGTAACTTCGACTTTTTTTTTTAATTCTTTTAACTTAAAATAAAGCTTCAAATGTACTAATTCTCCACAACAAAATTAAAACGTGATCTCCAACCGTTTAAGACTTAGACCACATACAGTACATACACATAGCTGAAAATAATGGATTTTATGTAATTTTGTGTAAAAATCCATTATTTTCAGCTATACATAGCTGAAAATAATGGATTTTATGTAATTTTGTGTAAAAATCCATTATTTTCAGCTATGTGTATGTACTGTATGTGCTCTAAGTCTTAAACGGTTGGAGATCACGTTTTGTGTTTTTTTGTGGAGAATTAGTACATTTGAAGCTTTAATTTAAGTTAAAAGAATTAAAAAAAAAGTGTCGAAGTTACTCAAATATCGATTTGAAATTTTCACTTCCGGTTTACTATACGTAAAAAAAATTAAAATTTAGAATTCGACAACAACAAAAAACAACAACTTTTTTACTATCAGAAACGATATTTTTTAGTTTTTTTTACAAATTAATTGATACAGATAATAAGCATCCAAAAATTCACGACTTTCTTAGTGAATATTTAAAAGCTCATAACTCAGCAAAAAAACATCATACGAAAAAAAAATTGGGTGTACACATCCACGTCTACTAGAAGTATAACTGACCAGAATATAAACCAAATTCATGACCTCACTTTTTGGGTTGTCCGCTTGACGTGAAATGCCCCATGTACCTTATGATCAAACAAGAACGGGAATTTAAAAAAAAACGATGGATGTTAATTCGGTGTGCTACGTTCCAGGGGCGTAGCCAGAACTTGGTCATGGGGGGGTTTACAAAATTTTTGTTTTGCCAGTTTAGTAATATGTGTTTTTTAAAGTATAGTGCACTTTCCAAATGTGGTGTCTTATGTGACTTAATGCATTGGAAATTAAATTTTTTCCCGATTTTTAGTAAAAATTTCATGAAATTTAGTGCACTGGAAGCGAAGTTATCGCATCTGAAGTGAAAATGTGTTTGTGTCATCGTACAAAAATGAGCATCGAACAAAGATCCAATATTAACTTTTCTTTTAAAAATGTTTAACCCTAATGTGTGTGCTGGGGTACCCGGGTAACCCAGCCCAGTTTGATACTGAAATTTTATATACTTGCGGATAGCCTAGAAAGGTGAAACTTCATGACAACTCCCAAAATGGTATTATGTCTTTATTTTCGAGTGTTTGATTCCATTTAGTTGCTGGGGCACCCGGGTAACGCAACACATTTTTTATGAAGTTGCATGGATTTCTTAGATTTTTCTTGTAAGTAAAACTTTCTAAAGCAAATAATTTGTAATAAGTAGAACAATTTTATCAACAAAAAATGGCAGCCGCTTTATTTGCTTGGGCTCGTAAAAACGTAAAATTTTTTTTAACCTGTCGAAAGACAGCTTTAAAACTAAGCAAAAACGGCAAAATGTCTTACAGTGGTAATAAAAAGTGAGACATTTTCATACAATTTGTACTGGGGTACCCCATCACATGAGTAACCGTAGGAACACAATTGGAGCGTATGAGCGTATTTACGTTCGACGTATTGCGTTGTCAAATTAAATTTCATGTATTTCTATGAAAGCGCACACAATTGACGACGCAAGCGTATGAACGTAAAAGCGCCGTACGCTCACTTAGATATATTTCTATTTTTTACGCCGCGTATGGGCGTATTATTCATTTTTCGACCATAGTATAATAATAAAGTAGACTAATAAAAACTCTCCCGCTCAAAGAAAACAAAATTGTTTGAAATTACGTCAATTTTGATGTCTGAAATTTGTCAGTTCAAAAAATGTTCAACCACAGTCGCAACTTCATTCAAATAAAATCGTACTAAAAGCAAAAGGAAAGTGCTTAGGTATATTTTAATACAACTTTGTTTACTCTGCTGATGACTTTTTTGACAATATTGGTCAATCAAAATAGAGGTACATTAGGGGTACTCTCTTTGATTAGACTACTTTATTATTATACTGTCGAACTTCCCTATAATGAATTCGCACGGGACCAGAAAAAAACGTCATTATATAAAAACTTCATTATATAGAAATTATGATTTTTTCATCTTTTATTTAAAATAATGAGGTATTTTAGTTGTTTGGATTACACCCTTCCACTTTTCTTCCTCAACAAAGCCCTGTTATACATTTAGAGACTTAAAAACATTATTCGGTACATTGCTCTTCATCTCCACAAAGGTTCGAAGTACATCAAGAGAAGCAGAAATTCGTCCCAATGTAGGTAACACCGCATCCGCCAATTCTTCTTCACTGGCCATTTCTTCTTGTTAGTGATGTGACTTTCTTCTTCTTATGCTGTTGTTATTTTTAACTTCTGGGGTTCCCCTAAATATGGTTTACTTTTTTTCGGTATTTAGTGTTGTTAAAATGCGTGACAGAAAATAGCATGGACAAATTCATTATATGGAGACAATAAACGAATGAAAGCGAAGTTTTCAACTAAAAAAATTATTCGTTGTAGAGAAATATTCACTATATGGAAATTCATTATAAGGAGATCAAAATGCACTTAGAATACGAGTAGAACGATAAAGCTATGTCTTTGAAATTAATTCATTATACGGAGAACTTCATTATGTAGAAGTTCACTATAGGGAAGTTCGACTGTACTATGTTTTTCGACAGTTGAAAAACGTATTTTGAGTATTTTATACGTTGCTGCTCACGCTGGATTTGTGAGCAAGGCCGTACGCCGCACAATGGGGTAAACATGCCAAAAACCCGCGCATTGCCTATTTTATGCTGTAGTATCTATACGGTGGCATCATCGAGGATCCGACTTGCATGTCTTGCCTGGAGGAGGTTGATAGTACAGAGCACTTTCTCTGTGCATGTCCTGCCTTCTCTAGAACGAGATTGCGCACGCTGGGTTCAGATGTAATGAGAATGGACGAAGTTCATTCTCTCACCCTGTGTGATCTCCTGAGATTCATTAATGAGTCCGGGAAATTTGCACAGGAGACCTCATAGCCCTTTCTCCCTTTCCACCCACTTTCTCTTTTTCTCTTTCCCATTCCAATCTCCTCTATCAACCTTTTACCTGAGCCTTAAGTACAATGGGCTATAAAGCCTGAGTGCTTGAGGTAATGACCTCCCTTAGGTTATTTCCTCGGCTCCCCCTCACATCCATCCATCCATCCATCTATACGGTTAAAGATAAATACCTCAAATTTGGACATCTCCTTCAGGACTCTTCAGAGATTTGTCCACCATAATTTTTAAAATCTTCTTTAGTAAAAACAAAACCAAAGTTATAGTATTTAAATCAACCAAAACTGACTTATGAATACTCTGGATTGTAGTAACGCCCCGTTTTTTGGCCTCCTTTCTATTGTTCACATAAAATACATAAATGTTTAAAATTATGTTTATGTATTTCAAAACAAACCATTTAATAAGGAAAAATGGGTTGATACGGCTCATAGCGGGTTAATGGGGAGTACCACGCCCACTTACCGTTATAAATAACCACAAAAGGGCAGATGACATTGGTTAGTATATCAATTTTCCTATTTAACAAAATACGCTTATATGGCAACCCTACTTAAAAGTGGGCGAACTATGCCTATTTTCACGTCAGAGTTTAGTTAGGCCACTTGTAAATTCTTTACAAAGTTTTATTGAAATATATTGCCTCTTTCGAAAATCATCCTGCGTACCAGCCGAAAAAATTTATAAGAAATATTTTATTTTAGCATATTTATTCATTCAGGTGGTAAATCACAGCTATTTTTACTTAATTAATTTTTTTTTTAATGATATATATATGCACCAAGTGTTATAAACGTACCGACCCATACGCGCGTTAAACAGTTTTCGGTTTTAATATATTTATTTTCTTACCGAGAGAAGTGAATAAAAGTCCTAAAATCTAACCATTCCGCAGCTTTCCGCAAACAAGTTGGGTATAATTTTTTTGTTAAGGTTGTTACTTACTATTACTATTACCTAACCTAACCTACTATTACTCAAGATTTTTGATGATCCATGATGAACCAAAAAAGTTATAGACCACGAAATTAGGGCATTTTCCAAAAAAATCGTCGTTTTTGCCCAAACTTTGAGAACTTATATCTTTACAAGAAAATGTGCCATGTAAAAAAATTATATGTCAAATTAATTGTAGGAATATGCTTATTATATGTACTAAAAATTATTTGATTATATTTATAAATAACGATTTAACCCTAATCCGTCGTTCGGGTGATTTTTCACCCATTTTCAACTTTGGGATGCTATAACTTTCCTATATATTTATCAATATGATTAAGGTTTCTTGTATTTGTAGCAAACCAATATAAGTTTTAGAAATTATCTACAACATCTATATATTTATTTGAATAAGGGCGCTGAGATCTCGCTATCCACACATCGTACAATATCATATGATACATCATTTTAAAGCTCTTAATGAGCATATTTGCACAAAACTGTCAAAATGTGGATTGATAAAGCCTATCGGGAGATATTTGCATCGAAAATTGCATTAATTTCCCTATTGGAAACAGCATTGCTCTTTACGTTTATCAAATCCAATTAGAAAGCTGTGCGCTTGAGCAAGAAGATGGGAATAAGCAAACAATCAAAATCGTGCATGGAACTCACACGTTCCACACACGCATGTGGTGAGAGCACGGTTGCCAACTTTTCTATTTCAGAAAGCACTAAAACAAACGCTAAACAGACGCGTTTTTCCACTTACATTTTTTCTAAGAATGAATTAATCTTTGTGTCTTTGAAATAAAAATAAACACTAGAAACGCACCAAGCACCAAACTCTATATTTTTCGCGTTTTCATTTCCAAAAAGCACAAATTTTAATGCGAAAAGCACTAAGTTGGCAACAGTGGGTGAGAGCGTTACTTTACATGCCACAGCTTTGTTTTATTTGCGCTCTTTGTTTGCGCACACTGCAGCGAGTTTGCGAAAGCACATCGTCGTGGCGGGGGATGATTGTTAGGAGAAAATGATATGCTGTTGTGATCTTCTTACGCCGGCGAAAGGCTGAAATTTCGATTTTCTTTTTCTCTTTAGCTTTTGTTCTTCCTTAATGCTAGCCAGTGCTGCTATGTCCCAAATTTTGCATTTTTATGTTTTGTTTTGAATTTCTATTTTCTGGCAAGCTTTTGTTCTTCTTTGAGGCAAGCCAGTGCTGCTATGTTCAAAATGTTGCATTTTTATGTTTTATTTTGATCATTATTATTCTTACGTGATTCTTAAGAGTCCAATTCAAATTTCACAAAAAATCTATTTTAAATCTTCTTGAAAAATGGCAAGACCAACTGAAAAAAAAGAAAAAGTTTGACTGGACGAAAGGAGGAGGTAATTAAAAATTTAAGTAACGGATGTGGGCATTTAAATCTTATATTCTTCAATATTCTTTAAATGCAGAGCCGTACACACCGAAAGCATAGTTTGTATAAAATTGCATTAAATGCGGTAGTTGCATAGGTCAGCTATAGCCACCTCGGTGGCTTGACCAGTGCATGTTCACATTGTCATGCGAAGCATTTCGTATCCGAAAAGGTAATGCTTTCCTTTCTACGTAAATTTGTGTTGATAAATTGTATTTCATTTCTTACATTAGACAAACAATCGTTTCGGTACGTGTTGCCACGGTGGAAAAGTAAAACTACCACCAATACGTGTGCCAGAATTATTTGAGTCGATCTTGAAAAACGATCTTAACTCATGGCGAAACCACTATTTAGAGAATATTCGTCAACTAAATAGCACCTTTGGATTCGCATCTTTTGAAGCGCAAATTGTAGAGCCACCAAGGCGAGGCCCTTACTGTTTTCGAATACATGGGACAATATACCACCGCGTAGGGCCACTTCATGCAGATAATTCTTCATCATCGTTCCGTGTCCAGTATATAAATGGTAGTTTTTTTGTTTACACCCGAATTTCGGGGGTTACAACTAGTATTGATTATATCATTATAACGGTGATTATAAAAAAAGTTACGTTGGCGACGTTCGGGTGAAATTTCACCCATATACAAATTGTATGGAAATTCATCGCAAGACATACAGAAAATGCCATAAAATTACGTCACTGGATTGAAAGTTTTGAACTGCTTTTATAGGTAAAACCTTTTTATGGATCAATGGGCCTCTGAACTCAACGGAAGAGTAAGAGCGAATTATATTATTTCAACTAAATTTGGTATAACTCGCTATGCTTGAAGTCGTGTGTCAGCAATGCAAGATGCCAATGAATACCAATGTTAAAGATAGTAACTGACAAAACTAATGTTGAAGGTTTGCGAGTTTTTGGCAGTGCATGGATCAGCGTTGGTGATATTCAGGTTTGGTATTTCAATTTTGAGTGGTGTTTATAAGTCGAATGGATAACCTCTTGATAATCTGTAGAGTTACACAACAGGCAGACCAATTTTTCATTTTGTCGGTGACAAAAGCACTCGCCAAGAACGTAACGATTGTAATCAAGAATGAAGCTCGTTAACACACATAAGAGATATATGAGAAAAGTGGGTTTAGCGACAACTGCTATGTACGTCCTATGAAAAGGACACACTAAGTAAACAATTGCTGCCTTTTCGTGGAAGATGCCCCTTTGAGCACTTTTCATCATAACCAGGATATGTTGGTGACAAAACATTATCCGAAATTATATCGTTTTACAATAAGTCAAAAGCAGTAGTGACACTTTAGACCAATTGGTTGTTCACTATTGGTTGTTCAAGCGAAAAACTAATCGCTGTCGATCCCAGCTGGAATCGCAACAAAAAGTACAAGCGGCAAATTTTTCTTGAAGACTTAGATTTGAGTTTAGTAAAACTAAAGATTTTGCGTAGAGCAACATTACCGAAAGGAAAATCTTCATGCTGACTTCTTATCTCAATACAGCCAATTTCCCAAACCTTGTCAGAAAATCAGAGCGAAAAAAGTAAAAAACTATTGAAACACGGTGCCAATTTGGTATCAAAAACGATTGAAAGGCATATTCTGCTTGCAATTCTTGAAAAAAGTATACATGTGGTGAACACAAAGTTTTTGTTAACTACTGACCTTCCTTGCCCCCTTTCCCCATCCGCTTGAAATGTGTGCGTTTTTTCCTCAACATATGTTGAGGAAAAAACAGTGTTGCATACACATTTCAAAAACGGGTGATATATGTGGTATCACAACGGGTCTGATAATAGGACGTCAGATGAGGGTTAATTGACATTTCAGCATCACCATCAAAAAAGTTGCATCGACAAAATGAAATTTAGTATAAAAACACCCAACTTTGAATGGCTATACAGAGCCAGTTTCGGTCCAATTTCCATGCAAAAAAGGTTTTCTGACTACTACATGCATGCAGATTACGTAACAATAAAAAAAAGTTAGGCCCGTAACTTTAAGTTCAGCCGTAATGCGCGGGTTTTTGGCATGTTTACCCCAATGTGCGCCGTGCGCCCATACGTCCATACGCTCCAATTGTGTTCCTACGGTAAGAGTGTTCTGTTTTAACCACACACACTAAGGTTAAACTTTAACCGAAGCATTTGATGAACCAAGTTTATGGTGATGATTGTTTATACCGTGGTGGAGTTCATAAGTGGTAAACGCGATTTAAAAACGATTGTTTGGACATAAATGATGACCTACTGAAATTCGCGATCACCGTAGATCAAAACTGGGCGGTAATTCATAAAAGATTAGCCAAAATCTTCAGTGAAATTCTTCTTCTTCTTCATTGAAATTATTCATATTTAATATCTGCACAAATTTGAAGGTAATTTTGAATAACATGCAAAAATATTTGTTTAGAATTTTTGTTTCATGTTTCTCATTATGTGTTCAATGAGCCCTCTGGAAAGAAATCTTCTAATATTTTCCATAGTTACAAAATAAATCATTAAAATTAGGACTTTTTTCGAAAAACGAACTATCGCCAGAGGAAGATACTAAATACTGAAGTATAAAAAAATTTATATTTGTCATCCGAGTGAACGACATTGGTACACGACGTATACAAAAATCTTTGGTAAGGTGAAGGTAAAGCATCTCAATAGCATAAATTTATCGCATTTTAACTGAACATTTGGCTATCGAAGGATGCCATCTCATCTATCGACGCTTGTTTTGACTGTTTTTTTTTGTTTACTAAAAGTCGAGTTTTAACCATCAACCACTCCTCGTTTTCGCCTGATGCGGCACCGTGCGACTTTTACCTTTTCACAAAAAAAAAAAAAAATCGCTGTTTTGAGCCTAAACGGGACTATTAAAAAACCAAATTAGTTTCGCTAAAAAATTTTTTGTTATTATTCTTTAAAATGTTTAAAAATGAAAATAATTCTTGCTATTGTGGGAACGTACATACGATGCATAGTGATTGAAAATGTTGGCAAATTATAGGCTATGGGGCGTTCTGACACCCAAACCCCCCTTGGCTACGCCCCTGCTACGTTCATGTCCTTATACAGCTCATACAGCTCGTTATTGGTTCGTATACGATAGTCGTCGCAAATACGAACAGGGCCGAAGATTTTACGAAGTACCTTCCTCTCGAGCACTCCTAGGGCCGCTATGTCGTTTCGCGTCATTGTCCATGCTTCAGCGCCATAGTTAAGCGTCCTATAAAGTGCAAGTTTTGTCGGTCGAGAGAGGTCTCTACTTCTCAATTGCCTACCGAGACCGTAGTAGCACCTGTTGGCAAGAGTAATTCTTCGCTTTATCTCCAGGCTGACATCATTTCTGTTGTTAATGGCGGTGCCAAGGTAGACGAATTCCTTGACAACATCAAAAGTACATCTGTCGGCCTGGACGTGAGACCCTACCCGCTGTGAGTCCCTGCGTGTAGACAGCATATACTTCGTCTTGCCCTCATTTACCACCAGACCTATTTTGGCAGATTCTCTTTCGATAGCCGCAAAGGCAGCGGTGGCATCTCGCTTGTTACGCCCGATGACATCAATGTCATCAGCGTAGGCAAGGAGCTGGACATTTTTGTTGAAAATTGTGCCATTACGATGTACACCGGCCTTGCGCAAAACACTCTTCATGCAAGGATCGCCCTGTCTGAATCATCGAATGGGTCGGAGAGGTCACTTCCAACCTTGACAGAGCTCCGCGTATTGCTCAACGTTGCTCTGCAAAGTCTCACGAGCTTCGCAGGGATAACAATTTCAGACAATGCGGCAAGGCGATCCCTTATCAAGCTATCGAATGCTGTCTTGAAATCGATGAACAGATGGTGTGTATCGATTTAGCTCTCATGGGTCTTCTCCAGGATTTGGCGCAAAGTGAATATCTGGGCGATGGTGGACTTACCAGGTCTAAAGCCGCACTGATAAGGTCCAATCAGCGCCTTGGCGAGTGGTTTTAATCTCTCACATAGTACGCTCGTCAGGACCTTGTATGCAATGGGAAGTAGGCTGATACCCCTGTAGTTGGAGCATATTGTTGGGTCGCCTTTCTTCAGCACAGGGCAAAGGGCACTGAGGTTCCAATCGTTGGGCATCCGTTCTTCCAGCCATATTGTGCAGATGAGCTGATGCATGCACCCAATCAGCTCACCGCCGCCGGCCTTGAATAATTGAGCTGGTAGCCCATCCGGCCCTGCAGCTTTATTGTTCTAGTGTCGCTGGATAGCGACCCAGACCTCGTCATAGCTAGGCGGTGGCATATCCACACCGTCTTCGTCGATTGGTGCCGTCTGGACATGTTCACCACTGGCGGTATTGTTCCCTTCGTCGCCTTGGTGAAGTGCTCCTTCCACAACCTCAGTACACCCTGCGCATCTGTAACCAGATCCCCGTTTTCGTATCTGCAGGAAGATGCCCCGGGCTTAAATCCGTCCGTCAGACGCTTGACTTTTTGGAAGAATGTTCGGGCGTCATTCCTGCTCCTACACTCCTCGATTTCCTCACGCTCGCGCCTTTCTTGCGTCTAAAAAGGCATCTCTCTTTCTTCCTCTCCTCCTGGTATTTTTCTGTCACGGCTCGCGTAGCAGCCGACTGCAGGGTCTTCTTGTAGGCAGCATTCTTCACTGCAGTGGCTGCGCGACACTCTTCATCGTACCATTGCACAGTGTGCTTTTTTTTCAAATCTAGGAGGACAAAAATCAGTAGCGTGGCAAAATGGTACAAATTTTAATTTCATTTGCTATTAAAGAAGTCGTAAAGATATTGGGATCAGTTTAGAAAAATAATGATGTGTAAAAATGTATTATGTAACAACAAAAATCATAAAAATTTTGAATAAGCAAGTCGACTTTTTGATATTATTTTATTTTAATATTATTCACTTTCACCGGTCTCGCTTGTTTCATCTTCTGAGGAAGCAGTAGAACTTAGTTGAGCTGATAGTAACTCCATCACGGCTGGAAAACGATTTTTCTTTCGCTTACATGGCAGTTTTCTTAAACTAGATATAACGGCTAATATCCGACGTTACAAAAAGCATTTGGAACAAATCCATATTTGTGTCTTTGCGTGACATTTTTCTTGTATTAGTTCCCGAAAGTCCTTATAAAGGGCTTCTTGGACTTCCTCCGAAAGTTGACCGATGGGCAACAAACAACTGCTAATGATTTCGCGTCCATGACATTGAACTTTATGGATAGTTACTGCCATATAGTACCACGGATAATTTTGAATATAAATATTATATGTTTCCTTAAATACATTTCAAAAGTATCAACGTCAATTGCACGGCCACACGATTTGCTTGGAGAATAACTGAACAATTTTTAATCAGATTTAAATTAACTTATTCTTGATGCTTTTTCTGGATCTTTAAAAAATGTCCTGGCAGTGTTCCCATCATTAGTATTGGCATTATCTTGCTTGGGATAGTCAACAAAAAGACACATTTCCGCTCGAAATGCCTTTTGCAGCTCCTTTTTTCTTAACTGCATTCTGTGTTTTTCTTCCCCAGAAACGCGCCATTTTTTTATATCCAAACGGTATAAAATATGCAGCACACATTCAAAAAATCGTATTAATGCATGAAAAGGAGACATTCCAAATTGTAAGGCATTTTCGTTTATGGTTTTGCTTGCCAATTTTTCCGGATCGTTCATTTCTTTAGGGGAAGCTCCGCAAATGTAGCATATTTGATATGACTTATATGAAGACAAAGTTGCACAAATTTATCCGTCAACCTTAGTGAAAAGCAATGTATGGTAAATTTTGATAAAATATTCATTAACTTGGAATTTGGTTGGATCAAGATCATTAATTTGAGATTTGATAATTTCGACCTCTTCTTTTACGACTTCATCGGTTTCCTTTGTGAATACAAATTTAATAATTTTACAAAATCGTGTCGATGAAGGGCTTGGATTTTCCTATAGTACTGTACCATCTTCAATACAACACATTTTCATTGGTACAAATGTGTTTTGGGATAATGTATCTTGAACTAAGGAATTGTTTGCTTTTTAGCATAAAGCGACGATATTTTCGGTGCTCTCTATTCCATCGAAGGCTCATTTTATGGCTCATGGTACTCGCTTCCCTTCTGAGCAGCGTTCGGAATTCGGAACAGCAAATTTTTTTCCTACAGGCACTAACCTAAACATCAAATATTGCATCTAATTTATTTGCTTTCGTCGCTTTCACCTATTCTGTGAAAATGTTTTGAATTTTTAATTCGGCTTCTTGCCCTAAAATTGAAAAGTTTGTTAGACGGCCGCAAATATCCGCAATGGATTTTTCTTAATATCGACAAAGGACACTTCAAGGATTTTAAAGATATTTAATTTTTAAGTGAATATCGGTGAATATATATAATTTTTTATCTTTTAAAATTAGTATAAGACGAAAAATAAATATTTTTAATCTGTGTATTGAAATCAATATCCCAGTTGAAATACTGCAAATTAAAGCAATTTATTGATTAAAAACAAAACTACATACCTGATGCCATGTTTTCACTATATGACAAAAAATGTAAACAATCTGGGATACAACCAAACTCGTACTAGATTGTGCTTCGATATAAGTAAAAAATAAAAAAAAAATTCAGTTTAAGAAAAGGTAAAGTTTGAAGACCCTGTGTACCTTTGTGCACAACACCATGGTCATAAAATCAACCTTTATAGACAGTATGATGTATTGACAGTTGATCCATGGTGTTTTTTCATTAAAAAATTGTATTTCAAAATTTGACTTCTGTCCTCCTAGATTTAAAAAATAGCACACTGTGCATTGGTTTTTTGGTGGTGGGCGTCGAAAACCAAGGACATTTTCTGTGGCGGCGCGCATATAGTGGGATAAGTGAACGCATAATCCGCCGATGTCATCAGGTGGAGAGGGGCAGCGACCGAGCTGGTTGGAGAGTTGAGCGGAATAGGCTTCGGCTACACCTTGTGATCGCAGCTTACTGATGTCCAGCTTTCTTTGCAAACTAGGTTGCGCGGTCTTCCCTGCGCAACGAGGCTTGCGTACCTTGGCTGCAACAAGGTAGTGGTCCGAGTCGATGTTGGGTCCTCGGAACGTGCGCACGTCTAGAATGCTAGAAGCATGCCTTCCATCAATCACAATGTGATCAATCTGGTTGCGGGTGGATTGGTCGGGGGATAACCCGGTGGCCTTGTGGATATCGAGGTGCTGGAATCTAGTGCTACTAACTACCATGTTTCGTGCCGCGGCGAAATCGATCAGCCTCAGACCGTTGTTCGAAGTGGTCGCATGGAGGCTGAACTGCCCGACTGTGGGACCAAATATACCTTCTCACCCGATCTTTGCATTGAAGCTATGGGCCGGGCACCCATCGTAGACGTCCTAGAGCTTCGCATAGAAGGCATCCTTGGTCGGATCGTCCTTCTCTTCGTCGGGGCGTGCGCGCAAATTAGGCTGATGCTAAAGTATTTAGCCTTGATGCGGATCGAGGCCAGCCGTTCGTTCACCGGAGTGAACCGAGAGACGTGGTGGCGAAGTCTCTTGCTGACCACAAATCCGCAGCCAAATACGAGCTTCTCCGCATGGCAGCTGTAAGAGATGTCGCAGTCTGCTCGCTTGGATCAACCTTGTCCTGTCCATCGCATTTCCTGGATGGGGGTGATGTCAGCCTTACATTTCGTGAGGGCTTCCGCCAGTTGGATAGAGGCACCTTCCCTATAGAGGGTCCGGACATTCCAGGTGCATATCCTCAAATCGTGGTCCTTAAATCGTTTGCTGTGGTCGTCAACATATTGGGTTCCATCCGAGGCTTGCTTTTTGGCTTTCATTGGTTGCTGATTTTACGTGGCGGGCACCAAACCCTGCGCACAACCCAAATTTCAAGTCCTGGGGATTGGACACGCTGCACACATTAGTTCACTATTCAGCGGGTTCCAAATAGCTATCCAGAAGGGCCGCGCGAAGGCTGTGTATCAGCTTGGATTGGACAGGGACAAGGATCGTTCTAGCGTTCGCCAGGTTGAACGCAATCAGAGACTTTACCTTGTATGTCCGCTCCCTTCCTTCCAGCGTACCTCGCAAACTCATAATCGATATCACTGATTTACTTCTGATTAGCCTCGAACTTTCTAATAATATTTTTTTTGTACCTTTAATTCTTTCAAACTTCTTGACCAAAAACTTGTGCAAGCACTACTCAAAACACATCCAAAATCATGCAGCACGAGTTTTGTAGCTGTTATGATGTTCAATGTGTTCATGTGTGGGTCAACGCATTTGTGAAATAAGTCACTATATCACATTACCCGGCCATATCACATTACCCGAGCTTACTCTACTCACTATCCAATTTTTACTACAGAATCGTGACCTTTTGCCATAACTTTATAGAGTCTGACCCTGAAGTTCTACTTATGTTCTCGCAGAAATTTCTGAACTTTCTGCGTTTAGCTTATCTTATCTCATTATATAAGTTCAGTGTACTTCTGTACTTGGACCATTTCCCGGTACATTTAGCACTGTTGCATAATCTGCTAATTTTACTTCTCAGTATATTGATGTCCCTATTTCACAAGGACACGTCCCTGGAGGAGTTTACTTTGCTGACTGGACAGCTATTCTCATATGCATCAATAATTGTACTATTGAAGCGCTCTACCATAGTTTTCCATTAGTTCCATTGTGTTCCTGATATTGTCCCCAAATCCAAGGTTGATGGAGTTTAAACTCGTCCTCAATATCGAACCCTGTTATCCTATGGTCCGACATTGAAGGTTTGTCGGACACCATCTATCTAGTATTTAACCAGTCATACTTTAGCAAAACCAATATTTTTGGTTAATACATTCAAAAACAATTTTTTTCTGGTTTATAGATTTAACAAAAAAAATTTGAAAACTACAATTTTAGTGGAGTAAATTCGGGTAATTTGATATGATCGGGTAATGTGATATAGTGGCTTATTTCACAAGTGTATTATCCTTTTTCAATATTAACCTTTTTAAAACATCATAGTAACTTAGAAACTCTGCTGCATGATTTTGGAAGTTTTTGGTTGTAAAGTGTGAAAATTATAAGAGTGTGGGAAGTCAATCAAAAGCAAATTAGTGATATCGCAAAAAGTCAATTTTGGGTAACGTGATACACCAAAATTTGTGTAATGGGATATACTTATACACATTATTACAGCAGTACTATTTGTATACAGAAATGTATACATATACCTTATTTTAAAATATCTGAAGTGAAATAATCTCGAAAATCTGTTATGGTTAAAACACCAGATTCATATACATATACATTTTTATATCGGAAAAATAGAAATCAAATATATAAACCAAGAAGAGAAATTCGAAAATGGTTTTAATGAATGAAGCAATTATACAGGGATATCCATTTTTCGGTTTCAAAAGTAAAGATAAATAAAACACACATAAAGATGTGATTTCGATAAAACTTATTTTATGATAATGCTTGGACCTTGCCATTACGTACGAAATACAATGTCATTTAACTTCACGAATGTTGGTTTTCAAATGCTCCAACGTTAGGGGATTATCCGCGTATGCACGGTCTTTGACGTACCCCCACAAAAAAGTCTAACGGCGTCAAATCGCATGAACTTGGTGTCCAATTGGCGTCGCGAAATCGTAAAATTACGCGTTCTGGAAACTTACCATGCAATAAAGCCAAAATGGGTCGTGTTGTGTGGCTCGTGGCACCATCTTGTTGAAACCACATATCGTCCTAATCGTTCATAATCTTCAATTGTAGGCCAAAAAGGTCGGTTATCATACGACCATAGCGCTCTGAATTCACGGTAATGCTGAGAACGCCGTGTAATCGACAAATTGGGATTATCCGCAACATTTTCTCTAACAGAAGCGATATTATCGGCAGTGCGCACATTGCGATGATGCACAGGCCTGACCACATCTGTAACGCTTCTAGTCTCCTCAAATTTCCTTATAATCTAATATGTTTTTGGTACCGGGGTAAAGTGGATAAAATTCTGCATCATTATGTGAAAAAGTTGTTGCAAAATAGTTAACCGTTTTCCCGCAAAGCACTCTGAAAGTTGACATTTATTTTCAGTTTTTGTGCGAACAGCGATAAACGCGTTTTTTCCTTTACTTCAAAACGATTTCTTTTTGTGAATTTCAAAAAGTATTTAAAAATTAATTATGCAACCTTCATGTTCAGGTATTTCAGTAATGCAGTGTGTATTTTGTTTTGTTAAAAAATGTTTATAAGTATTTTATTTGATTTTTTTTTTAAAAGCTTAATAATTATTCCATTTTGGACCTTTTGATAGACATATAGTTGTGAGTCTTGTGAGACAGGGGCGTAGCCAGAACTTGGTCATGGGGGGGTTTCAAAGAAAGTTTTTTGCCAGTTTAGTATTACATGTTTTTTAAAGTAAAGTGCACTTTCCAAATAGGGCATTTTGTTGTGGCTTATGTGACTTAATGCATTAAAAACTAAATTTTTTCCCTGATTTTTAGTAAAAATTTCATGAAATTTGGTGGACTGAAAGCGAAGTTATTGCATCTGAAGTGGAAGTATGTTTGTGTCATCGTACAAAAATGTGCATCGAACAAAGATCCAATATTAACTATTGTTTTAAAAATGTTTAAACTTTAGCCGAAGCATTTAAATTGATGGACCAAGTTTATGGTGATTTTTGTTTATACCGTGGTGGAGTTCATAAGTGGTAAAAGCGATTTAAAAACAATTGTCAGAACATAAATGATGACCAAAGTGTTAGCCAACTGAATCCGCGATCACCGAAGATCAAAACGGCGGTAATTCATAAAAGATAAGCCAAAATCTTCATTGAAATTCTTGAAATTGGATTTAACCTTCGCTTTACTTATACCCACCCAGGTGATCTTTTTAATATTCATGTTTAATATCTGCACAAATTTTAAGGTAATTTTCAATAACATGAATAAATATTTTTTTGAAATTTTGTTCATGTTTAAACTTGAATTTTGTCATTTTTTATACAAATGTACCTGGGTGATCCCAGGCGCTTTCGCTACCATTTTGATTAAAACTCACGATAAATTTTTTTTGCGTACCTCATGTGCAAAATAAATTTTTTTTAAATTATTTATTTTTTAGATGAAGTTAGAAATAAGCAAAAGGTTTTATTGTTGTTCTTATTGTTTTTTCAAAATGCAGAAATATCTGCATCAATAGTAGAAATCGATGTAGACTTAAATAAAAACATTCACACCATTTTATGGTTGTTTCTAGTGAACATCAAATCGAAATGGAAACATTTCGCAGCTATGGATTGAAAACTAAAATATTTTTTAAAATGCTATTGCTGGTAAAATATGCCCACAATTTTCCACAAATAGTTTTTGTATCGACCGCAAATCATACCGTATGCTTTATTGCCAATCGGGCAACCTTCGGAAGAAGCACGGAATAACCATTTCGAGTGTTGCAGGGAGAATTTTTTACGAAAGTGGACTGAAAAAATACCATTGAAAACATTTGTTAAATTTTTTTTTAAATTCTGACCCCATTGTATCAAGTATGGGAAAATTGCCACAAAAAAGTGCATCGTATGTGTTAATTTGTGCGGTTTTCTAACAGATGGCGTAACTTGATTTTGGGAACAGTGATTCACCTTTCCAAATATGTGTTGGAAAGCTATTGTGATATAGTTTCAGAATCAGTATGTTTCATTTAGCTGAAGCGTAAACAACATACATACTCTGAAAATGTCGAATTTTGTGCCGAATAAAGTGTTTTTGCGGGGAGTACTTTCTTCATTACTTCAATATGAAGAAAAAGGCTGCCGAAAGTCATCGTATTTTGGTGGAAGTGTATGGTGTGCATGCCCTAGCTGAGCGTACGTGCCAGAAGTTGTTTGCACGGTTCAAAAGTGGCAATTTTGACTTGGAGGACGATGAACGGCCCGGACAGCCAAAAAAGTTTGACCAGCTGGGTGTGATCTATTATGAGCTGTTGCAACCGAATGAAACGATCACAGGGGAAGTCTACCGACGACAATTGATGCGTTTGAGCCGAGCACTGCGCGAAAAACGGCCGGAATATGAACAAAGGCACGGCAAGGTAATTTTGCAACATGACAATGCTCAGCCATATGTTGCACAGGTCGTCAAAACCTACCTTGAAACGCTCAAATGGGATATCCTACCCCACCCGCCGTATAGTCCAGACCTTGCGCCATCCGATTACTATCTCTTCCGATCAATGCAACATGGCCTGGCAGACCAGCACTTCTCCAATTATGAAGAAGTCAAAAGTTGGATCGATTCGTGGATAGCGGAAAAGCCGGCCGAATTTTTCAGAAAGGATATTCGTGAATTGCCAGAAAAATGGGAAAAAGTTATAGCTAGTGATGGACAATACTTTGAATATTAAATTTGTAACCATTTTTCACAATAAAGCTTCAATTTTCCCAAAAAAAACCGCACGAATTAACCGGTACCCCTATTATATTATGCCCAAAGTTGCTAACTATGGAGTTGATACTAATGAGGAATGATGAACATTATCATCATGATGAAGATTATAATAATGATAATCATCATCATAATGATGATATTGAATTGGCTGCAAGAGGTGGCGATGAAATGTTTCAATTAAACTGTTCAACTTAACTTTCAGTAGAATAGTGCAAGATTTATCTTTTGTAACTATTATAGTTTTTTACCGTTTTTAAAAAAATTTCCACTGAAGTATACCCAAAAACATTTGTTTTCTACTTTCTAATGTTCGATTAACTAAACTTAATAGTTATTTCATATCTAAATAGCCTGGGTGAATTAATCGGAATTTGCGGCATCAATTACCCCACTGTGCGGCGGTTTTAAAACCACTAAATGGACAACCCTGTAGAAGGAAGAAACTCTAATATTCTTTTATCATTCTGTTAGCTTCCAAAACTTTTGATGCCTTATTTGCAAAGATGTTCCAATAATTGAAAAACTAGTGGAATTTATTCTTATTTGAAGTGTTTTCACCAAATTGAAAGTCAATTGTATACAAACTTATTGGCCCATGGTTGACCCCGCAAGAGTTTAGATTTTCAAAAAATGGGAAATATGTCTCGAATTAAACTACTTGACAAAGAAATGGGTTAATCATAATAATAAGAATTGACTGGCACGACTGCCCGATTACGAGACTAAGGCCTAGCTACCCGCAACCATCCGTGTTGCGCGTGCGAATTTGTACAGGGTTGGAAGGAATCTACAGTTTGGGTTGGCATCTTTTTCATAGGCAATTTTACTCTCAGGCGTTTGCCATTTCCTGCTGAGAGGTTAGCCGCCGAAAGAAAAATGTTTTTTTTCGGTGTTAGCAAGTTTCGGTGTTAGCAACAACGGAGTCTTGAACCTGGGTTCGAGCGTCGCATTTGACTCGTGGCAGTAGCCAGCTGAGCTACGGCGGCTAATGGGTTAATTGCGTGCACCTAAAAACAAAAGTAGTTTCTAGACTAACTTTGGTCCTGCAAGTTCAAAGTAGAAAATTTAGTTTAAAGTAGACAATTTTCCTCTTTCATTTAATACCCATATCTTCATCATTGCACAACCGCAAATATTTAGTAAATATTTTAAATAAAAATATTTTAAAGGTGTATGCCTTTAAAATTTTTTTTTGTTCCGTGTTCACTCCTCTCTGGAGCATAGGGCCTCTACAAGACAGCCTTGTGTTGGTTGCGTTAATCAGTTGTGTTGTTCTGCCAGGGTAGGTGATTGGCCTGCCGCAGGTAGTCCTAAGTGATGGTGCCATCTAACGCCGCTCAGGAACGCCGCCTCCGCTCATAGCGCCATCTGTTGTGAGGAGGTTACAGCAGAATGGTTGCGGACCTCGCTAGATCAATTTGGTGCGCTGTTTTCGCAGTTGTCCGCTTCCCCTTGCAGATGTCGCTCGTGCGCCGTGTCTAACTGTTTATTTGTTTGCTTTTATCAGCCTTTAAAATTTTAAAGACCTCTAAAAAGGGTTTTGGGTCAGGAAATGGAAAACTGACTATGCCAGGTTACTATAAATGATCTCCAGTTTCACGCCTATAAAAACATTGGGATGGGTTTGGACAAAAACAATTTTTTTTTTCGCACGGTGTAATAAATGTAAAGTTGGTGTTTTCACTCAATGCTTCATAACTTTATAATTTTTCTTTCGATTCTATTGATGTTAGGCTTAACATTTGCACAAACAATATACATATCTCTCATCTTAGATTTTAAAATCAGAGGAGATAATTTATTTTATCTATAATCATTCGAAAATGTATTATTTTTGAAAATGGTCGATAAAATCATGTTTCTCCATACAAATTTTTACCTCTTTGTTTACTCCGTCAGATTGTGATTTTACAAAAACAAAAAATGAGAAACACGTTTTTTTATATTCACCAAGTTTGAAACCAATAGGTCTGTTAAATAACGTTTTTTTCGGGTATACCACATTACCCGCCGATGGTATATCACATTACGCGCCACTTATATCAGACGCCATTATTTATAATATAATATTTTATTTGATTTGTAATTAAAATAATCGTTAAAAAAACAGTTTATCTTAAATAATTAATAATCTTACATGTTGGTGGGTTGGTTGTAGTGGCTGCCTCTGTATGAAACACACTTAGGTCTATATGACCCATTGTGATACCGCAAATTCCACCCGTTTGAAATGTGTATGCAACACTGTTTTTGCCAACATGTGATACAACACACATTTCAAACGGATGGGGAAAGGGGAGGGGACCTACAGTTTAACGCTGAATCCGAACGGCAGTTTTTTGACAATTTTCCTTTCACACTTGGAGGTTTTACATCACAGATGGGCACGCTGCTACTCGAGAGTAGCAGCGACGCCTACTCGCGTATACGAATACAAAGCAGCGAAGTTCCGAGCGCAGCTTCAGTGTCGTGTCAGACTTCATGCAAGTAGGTTCACGTTCGTTTGCGGCTCGCATATTGCGAATATTTACGTTTTTATGTACACTGAGTATTTACGCAAATCAGAAAATGTTTAAGGTTGAATGGGAGATACAAATTTGTTTTTCTTTAAACGCTTCTAATAAAGCGCAATGCTTATTTTGCAGGCGTACGATTGCTGGTAATCGTTTTTTTTAATTTTCAAAGACATTACAAATCATGGCACGGGGAATTTGTACGGGGAAAAATGTACGCCTTCATTTTGTGCAGTGTTTTTCACGCATACATTGCCAAAATGCGTGGTTGTGTTAGTGCCCATCACTGTTTTACATGTACTGAATAATGCGTCAGTGAGCAGGTTGAGACCAAAAAAAGTATATTTTAAGGCAAAGTGTTTCGGGAATCGCCCTAAAACAAACAAGTATATTACATTACCCGAACTTACTCTAGTAAGAGAAATAACTGAAAAAAAAGGTTAAAAAATAATGCATGGCAAAAGGTAAATGTTAAAGTTTACAATACGTAAGTTTGTCTTTAATATTGATTAGGTTTATATGCAATTTTTTAAAGTAAGCGTTTCTTTAAGGCAGCGGTTGTAGTGAATACGTTAAGCAAGTAATCATCATCCCCGTCATTTTCGTCAAACATTGGTTCTTCATCATCCCATTCGGAATTAGGTTAACACCACTATATATAGTAGTCGAAAAGCACCTAACTTTAACGATTTACATTGCGACTATAGAAAAATTTGCAAGATTTCTTTCGAGATGGTTTTTCGAACACATGGTAATTTTTATTAAAAATCGCGACGGATTCTCCTCGGGTCACCTGGGTGGGTATTGGTAAACGATGTATACAAAAATCTTTGGTAAGGGGAAGTAAACTAGATAAAGTACATTACTGTCACAAAAAAGAAAAAATATCTTGAAAAGTTTCTAAGAACCTGGAATCTTTCTTCTGGAACAGACTAAATATTACGTGATAATAAAATGCTGAAAGTTACACAGCAATGATGCTGTACATGATAATTTAAATTTTCTATGTTTTGTCTTTTATAGAACCCCACTAATTGCGAAACAAAGACCTGGCAGATTAATTTTATAAGATCGTTGATCCTCGAATACAAAGGTTGCACTTTTAAACATAGTTGTCATCACATATCTTAGACACATAGCTCGAAGTTTGAGTGGAATTAGACTGGCTCAGAACGGTAGAAACAGGGAGGCTGAGTCTCCTGACGGAACTCAAGAGAGCAGAGCTGCGTGTTGGTGGACACCTTGGACGGCTATGGGTTGCTTCGGATCACCTAGTCCTAAACAAACGGATGTTAATTCAGAAGACTCTAAAAGTCAAAAACGTCGTAGCGATGCAATATCAAAACAGCTTCAAAAAGATAAGCAGTTATATCGAGCCACTCATCGGTTACTTTTGTTGGGAGCTGGAGAGTCTGGAAAATCGACTATAGTGAAACAAATGCGAATTTTGCACGTGGATGGATTCTCTGAGCGTGAGAAGAAACAGAAAGTCGATGATATTAAGAAAAATATCCGCGATGCAATTTTGGTATTTATTCTCATCTGCAATAATTATGTGCATAATTTATGTTTTGCTTACTTAGACAATTACTGGAGCCATGAGCACATTAAATCCTCCCGTCGCTTTAGAGAAAAAGGAGAATGAGGCAAGATTTGAATATATTCAGGATTACGCTTCCAGTAAGTAAAGTCAATAGCATGTACAATCAGACCAGTTTGTGTATGGTCTTGTTTTATGTGATTTTTTACGATTTACTTTGAGCAATTTGTTTTTGCGATACAGTTCAATCTTCCAAAACGCAACCAAATTGTTCCAGGGGTGGTTGCAAATAGCGTAAAGTTGCATTTATTGGACGGATTTGAAAAATATAAATTAGTCAGCAAAATCACATTTTATTGAGAAAGAGGTGCAATTTATAATCAAAAAAGCATAATTTCAGAAACAAAAATATATTTTTCTTTTAAACAAAAACAAATATTTCATTAGCCCTCGGATGGACTTTGTCGTCTGGCCAGACGAAATGGTTCTATTTTTATGCATAACTTGTTTTCTCTGCGCTCTATCGTGCTGTGCTTTCGTGACTATTCAAGTTTCGTTATCCTCTATATAAAACGTAAGAAATAAAAAGAATTAAACGCGGTTTTATGAATTTTTTTTGTCGCAAAGTCAGTTTCTACACATCTGCACTTTGTTGTCTGGCCAGACGAAAAATGTTTATTGCGAGGATCGAGTGTACCTATTATTAGTTTTTATTAATATTTTAACTTTCTTTGAATTCTAAAAATGTTATCTAAATAATCATAGCATGCTGCTAGTTTGTTGAAAATGTAAAAATGGAAAATTATTTCTTAATTTCGAAAAACTAAGTAAGCCAAAACAAGTGTTTTTTTACATTCTTGGTCAGTTTGTATGTTAAAGTCATTTGATTTTTACAAAGGTTTGATATATAATAGGGGTACCGGTTAATTCGTGCGGTTTTCTAACAGATGGCGTAACTTGATTTTGTGAACAGTGATTCACCTTTCCAAATATGTGTTGGAAAGCTATTGTGATATAGTTTCAGAATCAGTATGTGTCATTTAGCTGAAGCGTAAACAACAATACTTTTTTTTACTCTGAAAATGTCGAATTTTGTGCCGAATAAAGTGTTTTTGCGGGGAGTACTTTCTTCATTACTTCAATATGAAGAAAAAGGCTGCCGAAAGTCATCGTATTTTGGTGGAAGTGTATGGTGTGCATGCTCTAGCTGAGCGTACGTGCCAGAAGTTGTTTGCACGGTTCAAAAGTGGCAATTTTGACTTGGAGGACGATGAACGGCCCGGACAGCCAAAAAAGTTTGACCAGCTGGGTGTGATCTATTATGAGCTGTTGCAACCGAATGAAACGATCACAGGGGAAGTCTACCGACGACAATTGATGCGTTTGAGCCGAGCACTGCGCGAAAAACGGCCGGAATATGAACAAAGGCACGGCAAGGTAATTTTGCAACATGACAATGCTCAGCCATATGTTGCACAGGTCGTCAAAACCTACCTTGAAACGCTCAAATGGGATGTCCTACCCCACCCGCCGTATAGTCCAGACCTTGCGCCATCCGATTACTATCTCTTCCGATCAATGCAACATGGCCTGGCAGACCAGCACTTCTCCAATTATGAAGAAGTCAAAAGTTGGATCGATTCGTGGATAGCGGAAAAGCCGGCCGAATTTTTCAGAAAGGATATTCGTGAATTGCCAGAAAAATGGGAAAAAGTTATAGCTAGTGATGGACAATACTTTGAATATTAAATTTGTAGCCATTTTTCACAATAAAGCTTCAATTTTCCCAAAAAAAACCGCACGAATTAACCGGTACCCCTATTAATTGCATATTAAATTTGTTGCTATTCGAAATTGGCTACATTTTTTTACCGTTGGTGATGAGTCAGTTCGTATTTGAAAGTCGAGGAGTAAACTTCATATCGCAAAGTCATGTGTTTAGTGATATTTAGGAATGGCTGAATTTTTCAACGACGATGATGTGGACATGACAATCCGCCAGACCTCACGATTCAACCAGTTGTCGGCCGAGGCGAACAAAAAACTAGATCGAAGTTTTGCCAATATTATGTGCAACAGTGACGATGAGGAAGGTGAATTAAGTGGGAATGTTGATGATGATTTCGATGATAATTATGTGCCACACGAAGACGCATCGGATGAGGAAACTGAATTCGTGGTTGAAAATTACATTCGCGAGGAATTAGGCGAAGAAGAGTTGGAATTGGAAGAACTTGCGCAGGAAGATCCACTACCTGTGGCCATAACTGACCCCCAAAATCAAAGTGGTAGATTTTACACGTCACGAGATGGAAAACAGTGGCTTATTGATTCAATGCGTTCAATTGTGTGTTAAAAATGAAATTTCGTGTGCCGATTCCTTACAATGTTACAAAATGGTGAAGCGTGTATGTAGAAACGCACGAGCATACGAATGGTATAAAAGGTTCAAAGGCGGCCGAGAGAGCCTAGAGCACGATGAGATCCCTGAACGGCCATCAACGTTTGTTACCGTACACAAAATCGAATTAGCGAAGCAAATCGTGTTGGAAAATCGTTGTGTATCGATTAGAGAGATTGCTGTGTTGTTGAGCATCTCATTTGGATCAGCCGAACACATTTTAATTGATATTTTGGGCATGAAACGCGTCGCTTCTTGGCTGGTGCCAAAAAAAAGCTGAATTTCATTCAAAAACAGCGTTGTGTTGATGTGGCCAAAGATGTGATTTCCAACGCAGACAGCGACCCAAAATTCATCGAACGCATCATTACTGGTGACGAAACATGGGTTTATGAATTCGATATGCCGAAAATGAGCCAAAACCGAAGAGAGAGCGCCAAAGTCGGTCCAAAATCAAAGTTTTGCTGACGATTTTCTTCGGTATTTGTGGTGTGGTGCACTACGAATTCCTTCCGGAGAGCCAAACGGTCAATAAAGAATACTATTTAGGCGTTATGCGTCGTGTCCGTGAAGCCATTCGAAAAAAAAATTCCCGATTTTTTGAGGAACAATTCATGGATCTTACACCACGGTAAAGCGCCATCTCATACGGCCTTGATTATTTCGGAATTTTTGGCCAAAAATTCGACCAATGTCATCAGCCAAGCACCATACAGTCCAGACGTGGCCCCGTGTGAATTTTTTCTATTTCCCAAACTCAAATTGCTATTGCGGGGAGCGCGTTTTGACACCATAGAGGCCATAAAAGAGAATTCGCTGCGTGAGCTGAAGGCCATACCTTTGGCGGCCTATAAAAAAAATTGGATCAAACGTTGGCATACATGTATTGACGCAGGAGGAGAGTATTTTGAAGGGGATAATAAAGAAATTTATTAAAAATTAATATTTTGGGTTTTTTTTTAAATTCCCGTTTCATAAGGTATAACAAGATATGTTCGTTTTGATAATAGTGCAAATCGTTCACAACGCCTATTGACTAGCAAGTCTGCTCCCATAGACGATATTTGGTTGATGCTCATGAGTCATGACAAACCCTGAACGCGTGTATGTACCTTATGAAACCCTGACAGTGGATGAACATCCCAACCCGCCAAATATGGGATAAAAGTTTGGTGGGTTTGCGACGCAAAATCACACTTCCCGTTGAAAGGAATAATTTACACTGATAAATTGGAAGGAGCTGAAGGCGAAAATGTCATGAAGCTCGTCTCGAAATTTCACCATAGTGGACGTACCGTGTATGCTGAAAATTTTTTCACCACCTTGCATTTGGCAACACATTTGATGTCCGTTGGACTAGCATTTGTTGATACTGTGCGATCAAACAAATGTTCTATTCCTGACGAATTGCGGTTAAGAAAAACAACTCCCGTGAATTACACAGTACACTGTTTTGTTCTTATAACGATGATGATGTTGTTTTGTGTTTGTTCATATGTTACTAAGAAGAATGAGTTGTTTTATTACTTTCCACTGAAAACTATGCAAATACTGTTGATAACGCAAAACCTACGGCTAAACCACAACAAATACTAGATTACAACGTAAACAAAGTTGGCGTTGATACCATGGATTCAATGGTAACGGGTTACACTTGCAAACGGTCAAAAAAACGTTGGCCATTAGCCATGTTTTATAACATGCTAGACGTAGCTAAAAAAAAAGGACAGCGACAAACGACGTTCTTTTATAATTGAGTTGTGTACGCAATTGGTTGTGCCTCAAATGGAAGAAAGGGCAAAACATCCGAAGACTGTTCGCTTCCCTAACATTCAACAAGCGCTGAACATCTATGGTGTGTTAAGTTATTAATAAATATTCGTATTATAAATATATTAACTTATCATTCATTTATATCATTCTAGTTGCCAACTGCTCCTGTAGCTGTAGCTCCACAGGAATTTATGTCTTGGTTATACGCCATATGCCTAAACAATACACACAAGCATCGCAAAACACGATTTCAGTGCCAGCAATGTGGTGACCACGTTTGCCTGTCGCACGCACATGTGTATCAAAAGTGCCATAAAAATAAAAATGGTAGAATTTCCAAAAAAATAAAAAAAATCACAGATTCATCTCCTTTTTTACAGTGTATTTGGGGGTAACTAAGTAAGTATATATAAACAGAATTTGTATATACATATATATACGTACATACATACGTGGCCTAATAACCTAATAACCATAATTAACTTCATCTGTCATTGCGCTTTGCTTTTGTCAAAAGCCTCACCCAGATTCCGTCTGGCCAGACGACAAAGTGCAAATGTGTAGTAACAAATTACTGCCCATCGAACGGTTAAAAAGGAATCAATATAATTTACATATTAATTGGTTTGAAGTAGTTGTTTATTTAGAGGCAAACAAATTTGATTGGCTAATCGACAAAAATTAACAAAGAAGTTCATTACAATGCATGGCTACTATTTATGTTTTTTAAATAATCACAAATTTTAACCGCCCTGAAAACGCAACCAAAAAGTTGTACTTTTAGAGTAATACTTTATCTCTACGAAACGGTTGCGTTTATAGGTAGTTGCGTTTTGCGGATTTGCGTTTTGGAAGATTCAACTGTATATATTTAAATACGTATTTCGGGATACTGTTTGCTATATATCAACCTCATAGTCGCATAAAAAACGGCCGCACAAAAACATGTTTGACTGTAATTTAATGCATACGTTTTTAAGTTAATCGATTACTAACCTTCACTCTGTGCATGGGATATACAGTTTCCCATAGCCAAAGAAAATATGAATTTGGGAAGGTATTTCTTTCTAAACGATATGTTAACCTTCACTCTGCATGGTTTTTACACCCTAATCCCGTGCAATAGGAAACTGAGTTTCCCATTATTTGAACCAGTACATTTTGTATGGAAATGAGTAAAATAATAGTGTTTTGGGAGATAATTACACTATCATTATGTTATGAAATATTTTTTTAATGTTCTTGCTGTTTTTGTTGTATTTATTATTTATGTTTTTGCTTGCACAGCGTCTTCGAATATGGATTTCCACCGATGAGTGTGCTTGGAAGTGACAGGCACGTACGGACTGCTGTGCATATGCTGGCGCTTTACAGTAATTACATAAGGACATTGTCTCCTACGTCTGGCTGCGCTTACAGTGCGGACACCGTTGTGCCTTACATGAGCCCAGGAACAGCCTCCGGCACTCCCTGTCATTCCACATTTGTAACCCAACAATCACAAAGCAGTCTTCATCCTATCGGCTATGTGGCATGGACCACCACCCTGTCTTGTCCGCTTACCCCTGTGATGTATACTTTTGACCACGATTAGGTGGCAAAGCTTCTGTCACTTCTTATAGCACCACGTTTTCGTCGGGATTAGCTTCTTTACAGTCGCGCGAAATCCAATACATGTATGTCATCCTGTGCTTCAATTACTACGGGTCCCCTGAAATCTACCTCTTCATCATCCACGTTTTCGTCACCACTTTCATCCTCACTTTCAGTGTCTGGAGCATATTAATATATCGTTCAGAAAGAAATACCTTTACAAATTCATATTTTCTGTGGCTATGGAGAACTGTATAACCCATGCACAAAGTGAAGGTTAATACTTATATCATTGCATAGCTGTTGATAAAAGGATTCTAAAAACATAAGCAGCTATTTTTTTTTAGTGTGATTGGGCCAGTATACCCGAATATTGCACACAAACTGTTTGTTGTGCTTTGGGGAATAAATGACTCCGCTATTTATACCAATACATTTTGTAAGCAACACATGTCCAAGTTCCAAGTTCTCAACTACGGGCACACTCACCGATGGAGTATCAAATTCAAAGACAGTATGCAAATAAATAAAAATAATACTAATAACTAGGTATCGGATTTATATGCACTCCAAATATTTCTTTATTTATTTATTTAGCCAATGAACAAATGTCCTTACTGACTATAGGAAATATATATATGGGGCATTTCACGTCAAGCGGACAACCCAAAAAATGAATTTTGTTTATATTCTGGTCAGTTATACTTCTAGTAGGCGTGGATGTGTACACCCAATTTTTTTTTTCGTATGATGTTTTTTTTGCTGAGTTATGAGCTTCTAAAAATTGACTAAACATAAAGTCATGAATTTTTGGATGCTATTATCTGTATCAATTAATTTGTAAAAAAAACTAAAAAGTATTGTTTCTTATAGTAAAAAAGGTGTTGTTTTTTTGTTTTTGTCGAAATCTAAATTTTAATTTTTTTTACGTATAGTAAACCGGAAGTGAAAATTTGAAATCGATATTTGAGTAACTTCGACATTTTTTTTTTAAATTTTTTAACGTAAATTAAAGCTTTAAATGTACTCATTCTCCACAAAAAAAAATTCAAACGTGATCTCCAACCGTTTAAGACTTAGAGCACATACAGTACATACACATAGCTGAAAATAATGGATTTTTACACAAAATTACATACTATGTATACGTAAAAAAAATTAAAATTTAGAATTCGACAAAAACAAAAAAACAACTTTTTTACTATAAGAAACCATACTTTTTAGTTTTTTTTACAAATTAAATTAAAACTCAGCAAAAAAACATCATACGAAAAAAAAATTGGGTGTACACATCCACGTCTACTAGAAGTATAACTGACCAGAATATAAACAAAATTCATTTTTTGGGTTGTCCGCTTGACGTGAAATGCCCCATATACATATATACTTTACTATATACTTATATATATACTTTACTATACTGTATATATTCTGCACGAAATATGCAAAATATATGCAAAACATATGCACTCCATCTAGGTCGAACCGCTGAAGCTACAAACATGAAATTTGCAGTGTAGGTACATCTTAAAAAATGAACCTTCGTTCAAAAAGGATTTTTTGAAATTCGGGTCTAAAAGGGCAAAACATGGGGTTAAGGTGTTGTATGAAGAAACGCATTTTAATGAGCCTATTGATCTCAAATTTGGTGAAAACACTTTAAATAAGAAATAATTCGACACGTATTTTTCAATTTTTCGAAAATCAAAACTTAACGGGGTCAACCAAGGGTTAAGGTTCGTATACGGAAAGACTACAACAAAAATATGAACCGATAGGCCTATTGATTTAAAAATTTGTGAAAACATTAGAAATAAAAAATAAACACAAATTTTTTACTTTTGTGAAAATCGAAATTTAACGAGGTAAACCAAGGGTTAAATGTTTGTATGGGAAACAAAATCTTTTGGCTCGTTTGACTTCAAATTTGGTAAAAGTACTTCAAACGTGAAATAATCAAGCACGTGTTTCTCAGTTTTTTTTTAAATCGAAATCAAACAGGGTAAACTAAGGGTTAAAAGTTTGTATGCATAAGCATGATTTTATGTTTTTTTTTTCTTCAAACTTGGTTAAAGTGAAACGTGTTTTTTATTTTTTCGAAAATCGAAATCTGACGGGATCAACGATGGGTTAAGAGGTTGTATAGGGAAACATGATTTAAGCGGTCAAATTACTTTAAATGTGGCGAAAGCCCTTTAAATAAGATATAATTAGACAATTATTTTCTCGTACGAATCTGACTGGGTCAACGAAGGATTAACACTATGACGTCCGGTGACACCACAGTGGCGTCGTCAGCAAACTAGCGGCCAACAGCCGGTGACACCACAGTGGTGTCGTGCGCGAATTATATAAAACAAACAAATTTTGTATTTAGTTACGTATGTATATATTCGAAATTTCATGAAAGTAGGGGAACAAGGTTGAGAACTTATGAGAACTAACGATGAGATTAGTAAAACTTAACAATTCATAATCTCCCGATAATGTCAAAAACGGCCGGCGACAAGCCAAGAAATCCGGATTAGCGCTGCCGGCGCCAAGCGAAAAAATATTTACAAGTCGTGCGGACGGCAAAGTGTTAAGAGGAACTTGATTCATTGAGCCCATTGACATAAAATTTGCGTGCAAAGCCGCGGGGCCCTGCTAGTTGTGGAATGAAAATTTTTTTAATAAAAGTATGAAACTCTTCCGTGCAGAGCCGGGGATATCTGGTAGTATTTCTTATATTCCATGAATTTAGTGAAATTGGGGAAGTTCAAAACAGTTTAAAAAATCATTGTGTTTTAAATAGAATTCATTTCTTAACTTGAAGTCCACCAAACAAAACCTTAACTCAAATAATAACAAAACTTAAAATAAAATGTAAAAAATTAACTACTTATTAGAGTAAATAACTAAAATTTTCTCCAAGTTTTCTAGGGTCAGCATATGCCATGCCTATGCCGTACACCAGCTCTTGGAGTACGAAAACGTTCATTATTCTTGTATGCTTGGCATTGCTGACCTCAAAAAATTGCTTAGTGAGCCAAACTACAACACTCTCAATAATGATCGTAAGAACATCATTCTCGGAATAACAAAAGTCTGGGCTTGTCCAAATTGACCCCCTCCCCTCCCAACCCCTTTACACACAGGATCACATCAACTTCACTCTTGCTCGTTTGCATAGAAGAACATAACTCTATATGAATATGTTTATATATATACTTACGCCAAATACGGCAAAATTATGCCAAAATATTCAACAAATATACAAAAAATATGCAAAAAATATGCAAAGTATGCAAAAAATATGCAAAATACGCAAACATATGCAAATATGCAGTGCATATGTTAGATCATTCTTAATATTTTTCAATAAAAATAGTTTTTGTCTTGGCCCCGTTCAAATCCGAAGCTCCAAAAAAATATGCACTTGCATATAATTCCGATCCCTACCAATAACAAAAAATAACAACAACATTTATAATATTTCATAACACTGTGCGACAGCCAATTTCACACACGACGAAATCGATTTACTCGCTAAACTTGGGGTCAAATATAGTAAAACTGCTGTTATAGTTCTTCTCTCTGACCTCAGGATATGATATTTCAAAACATTATTTAAAAAATTGAGCGAAATGTACAATATCAATATGGATATCAAATGAAGGAGGAAATTCCATAGAATTTAAAAATATTTCAGTTTTTGGGGCGCAAGGCCGAATAGGTATTGAAAATGTCCTTTTGAAAGTTTATCCTTAAATGTCCTTAAAAATGTTCAGGTTTTTTTTTAAATATGTCCTAAATACTAATTGGTACATATCCTCGGTACATACCATGGATACCATATCATCTAGTTTAATCTTCCTAACTTTATTAGTTTGGGATAAAAAAATATTAGTACTTCTCTCTGTAAAACAAAGAATGTATTGCACCGTGCGAAAAACAAAATATTTAATTAACACATAGATGGATAGATTTAAAAAGGTGATATTTGCACTGAGACCAGAGGTGATTTATCGTGCCCCTACAATTTTTAGAGAACGTCCCCTAATCTCACCGACCTAATGAAGCTTAGTAACTCAAGGGAGAGAAGGTGTTTGACATTTTCTTCTGCTAGCTAGTGTTGGCTCAGGTGTTGCATCCTACTGCGACATACCGCATCGCAGTACAGTATTATGTGCTCAGGAGTCTCCTCTGCTGTTCCGCAGATTCTGTAGACGCTTACCTGTTTTAGCCCGGTTGTATGCATATGTTTTCTCAGTCTGTAGTGCCCGGTTAACAGCCCGGTGACCAGTCTAAGCTGGTTTTCAGGCATTCTGCACTCCATTTGGAGTTATAACCGTTAATAAAGATTTTCGATTGCCTGAGACCCGAGGCATTAGACCAGTGTTCTGAATTCCGGATTCTTTCCTCAAGTCTTAGTGATTCTGCTACAGTATTTTTGCCCAGCCCAATGAAAAGTTCTGGTCCAAGGGGGATCGTGGCTGCCCTAGTTCTAGTAAGACTATCCGCCTCCTCATTTCCATCAATTCCTCTGTGTCCTGGGACCCAAAGGATTTTAACCTGGTTATGTATACCAAGTTGGTTCAATGCTTCTATGCATTCCAGCACCAACCATGAGGTTATCTCATTCGAGATTAGTGCTTTGATAGCTGCTTGACTGTCTGAACAAATAACTATGTCCTGCCCAATGTACATACGCTGTACAGGCAATCGCGCACAGAGCCTGATAGGATATTATTCTGCTTGAAAAATGCTAGGTGTTTTCGCCATGCGTTCATAGTGCTTGAAGCGAAGTCAAAATACCCCCGCCCCTATTCCCTCGTGTGTTTTGGAGCCCTCTGTGAACCACGTGATTGTATATGGTCTGAAATGGGCCTGGTGTACTTCCCAGTTCCAATCTACTGTTTTGCTCATATAAACTACGAAGTTTTTCTCGTAGTTATATATTTTAGTTATTGTATTCATTGGATACAATATATAGGGGTGCTGATGGATAACACATCTAAGTGCTTTCGCCTTAAGATGCGGTCTTCTCCTTTGCCTTCTTCAGTGTCACCGTGCGACCTTTTCGAGCCGTTTCCTCACTGTCGTGAGCATGGCCCTTAAGGCCCACGCCTTTGCTGCATACGTGAGTATTGGTCTCACTATCATGGCGTACACCCATTTCAGTATGCTTGATACTTCACCTCTGTTTTGTATGATATACTCTTCCCGAGTAAGCATATTGTGCGCATGTGCGGCAGTTTTCTTTTTCACGTGAATAGTACAATGGTGGTTTTGTCTGGGTTTATACGTAAGCCTACCTGGACACACCATTCTTGTGTTATTCTTAGGTCTCTCTGAATTATATCACAGAGAGTGCTTTCAAATCTCCATCTGGCAATAATGACATCAGCGTAGCCTTGATAATTTATGCCATTACTTGTCAGAAGTTCAAGGAGCTTATCTACGCTCCTAGTGGTCTTGCCCACTTTCGTTACAGCCTTTCTGGTGGAGAGCATGACTCTTATTCAGCGGCTTAGGGTGGCTTTTGCCCCTTTTCTGCTGAGCGCCCTCTCTATCGCCTCATGGGGGGTATTATCGAAGGTTCATTCGATATCCAAGAAGGCGCACAGCATGATCTCTTTGTTTTTAAGAGCATTCTGAATTGAATTCCTGAGCTGGAATAGGGCCGTCTTTGTCGATCTGCCTGCCGTATACGCATGCTGTTTAGAATGCAGAGGTGGTTTCTTAAGCGTCACGGTTCTAATGTACTGATCTATCACCTTCTCCATGGTTTTGATGACAAAGAACGTTAGACTAATCGGCCTAAAAGACTTCGGCTCTGTGTAATCTTTTTGCCAATTTTTCGTTATAAAAACTACCAGGGCACTTTTTCAACTTACGGGAATGTATCCTGTTGGTAGACAGCTCCTCATGATGCCAGTTAATTGCCTTAGCATGATCCATTTTTTGTAAGAAGGCAGGGAGGATCCCGTCTAGGCCTGACGATTTGCAAGGTTGAAAGGTGTTCAAGGCCCAATCGATGTTTGCCAGGGAAATGACTTTATATGCCAACTCCCAGTCTCCTCCGTTCGGATGGTATATTGTGCACTCGCTCGGTGTGTCCTGTGGGACTGCACCAGGGAAGTGTGCACCCAGAAGAGCTGTATAGCTGCCATCCGAAAGTGTGAGTGCCGTCTTATCCCTCGCTTCTTCTTCGCGAACGCTTTATGTAATCTCGCTGCCTGAGGGGTGGAGGAAATTTCTTCGCAAAATGTCTGGAAACTAGTTCTTTTCGCTTTCCGTACTTCCTTTGTGTACTTTGAGTGAAGCAGTGTATTCCTCCCATTCACCAGTCCGCTTTGCTCTGTTGAAGAGTGAAGCAATGTATTCCTCCCATTCACCGGTCCGCTTTGCTCTGTTGAAGAACCTCCACGTGTCAGTTCTGAGCTTTGCTAGGTTGTTATTTCACCACGGTGTGAATTTCTTCCTGGACTCCCTACTCTCCAGCAACTTGAATGATATGCATTCATTACTCTCCTGTTTAGGATTTCGACCGCTTGATCAACTTCGAGGGGACGCTGCATCCGACCTCGAATGACTAGCAAGGGTCTATCCTCTACTAGGTTAGGTTAGGTTTTTTTCTTTGTCTCTATACGCTATCTGCGTTTCGAGGAGTATATTAACTATTTCTTCAATTAATTTACAAAGTTGAATTAATTACAAAAGTTCAAATAATTTCCTTACATAAAGTATTTGAAAGAAGTAATTTTTATGTGTCGAAATAATATTGCCTGCAAATGGATACAGGCATTATAGACATTACATTATTTTCTTAGCACACAAAAGTTAGATTATTTAGAAAATTACAAATTGGAAGTTTTTAGGGTACTTATAATTTTATGAATAAAATTGTTTAAAGACGCGATGTGTTGATGTTAAGCAATATTTTTAATTTCAAATGGCGATATTCGGTGTTTTTCGCAAAGCAGTATATGCGCACACCTCTCTTTGCTATATCGGGGACAATCTTGCAACCAGTGGCGCACGCAGGATTTTATTTCGGGGGGTTTTCGTAATTTTTTTGAGAACTTTGAAATATAATAATATTTAGATGTATGAATCTACAGACTGAGATCCAAAACATGTATGTTTCCCCTACCTGACATATTTTGGTCCTGAAAGTTCAAAATAGAAAATTTATTTAAAAGGAAACAAGTTTTCTCTTTTATTTGATACCCATATCTTCATTATTGCACAACCGCAAAAATTTTAAAAAATATTTGAAATGTATCTGTCCTTAAAATTTTAAAGTCCTTTAAAAATCACTTTGAGTCAGAAAATGAAAACTGACTATGCCAGGTAAATGACCTCTAGTTACACGCCTACATCAACATTTGGATGGGTCACAGTGTAATTAATGTAAAGTTGGTGCTTTCACTCAGTGTATCATAACTTTGTCATTTTTCTTTCGATTCCATTGATGGTAGGCTTAATATTTGCACAAATAATATATTTTTCATTTTAGGTTTTAAAACCAAAGGAAATAATTTATTTTATCTATAAAAAAACATTCAAAAAATTATGATTTTTGAAAATGGTCGAAAATTCACTTTTTTACAATTTTCACCGTCAGTAATTTCTCTAAATCTCATCTGATTTGGACAATCTGTATATCTCTGGAAAAGCTAAAGTATTATCTTCCGATCGACGGACATCTTATGTTAGTCGGATGGTTCGTTTACGAGATATACTCATAACTGAAACAACAGGGTAAAAACTGGTTTTTCGAAGATTTGAAAACGCTTCTCACAAAATGTTTTGATCTTCAGTTTCGTGTTCAGCGGCCCAAAGTTACAGCCTGATTCTGTGTATTCTTGACAAATTTTTTATCAAGGTATTTTGTCAAGATTTTTATCAAGCAAAAGCTTTGTTGGCATTCTGATGCAACATTGATAAAGTAAAAAACTCATTTAATTTAACATAAGGTGAATATGCGATAGTTGTCAAATTGTCAAAAAATAAGACAAATTGAAAGAAGTAATTTTGAAATTATTTTGAATTTTTTATTAAAAATGTTTACAATTTTGTGAGACAGATGATTGGCTCATAGGCAAATTACAGTTTTTATCAACGCATTTTTGGTCGGATCCATGTCTAAAAAAAATGCAATGCCGCCAGAACGCGTATGGGCAAAGATAGCCTAATTAATCGATGCCACAAGGATCGAGTTAGCCGGAAATTCTTCATGAATTCTTCTTCGCTCAACGAAGGCAAATTATTTGTTTTCTTCTGCTTCTGATTTCTTCTCTTCTATCCTCCTCAACCGTTAAAAGTGTAAACATGCACAATTCTTCCATTTTCAATAGGCAAAATTTCAATTTGTATGCTGTTGCCAATAGCATTCACACTTTTGACAATTTATCAAGAAAAGTGCTTTTATTTTTAGGAATAGAATACCAATTCTTGAAAAATAGTAAAAACTTTACAAATAGTCAATGTGGTGAATTTATCAAGTGTACAGAATTAGGCTGTTAGTCTAGAAAACACTTTTTTTAGGTGCATTTTTTGTGTGGAGTAGTGTTATTGATGATTGAACATATATGCGACGGTTTTAAATTAAATTTCTGTACTAACTTCAAAATATTTCGGGGGGGGTTTGAACCCCCCCCCCCCCCCTCCCCCCGTGTGCGCCACTGGCCTTGACAACCACATTGACAAGACAAGTCTAATTATAAAAATTGCATGCGTTTTGCATAACTTTTTAAACGAGAAAAATGATGCTATAAATATGCGTTGGATGCAACAACTTCGAGAACAAGAATCTCTGTCCGCAGCCGGAGGGGAATTGCACCCTGACTGACAATGAACGTACAGCTGAAAATATGTATAAGAGCTGCAATTTCGATTTATTTAGGTAAATGTTTTTATTTAAAATTTCTGGAAGCCTTCCGATGAAGTAACGAATTTTTCCAAGAGTTCGTTCCTACGTTCTTCAATAGATATCAGAACTGTATCGGTTTCCCGTTCTTCCTGCGCAATTTCTTTCAACAGCTCCTTTGTTTCCTTTAGCTCCCTAGTAATGCCAGTGGTGTCTCTTTGTTTATTTTTTTTAGAGCACCCAGCACATTCGGACAGTGGAGACTGTGGAGCTACAGGAGCTTCTGAGCAGTTGCTTAATGAACTGTCGGCGAGTGCATTTGTGGATGTTGGGGGAATGGCAACATAGTCTGGAATGTTTTTTTTTCTATATTGAATGTTTTTGCACGTAATAATAGATAATAAATGTTGATATACCTATGCTCTCTTCAATCAGCTCTTCAATGTTGTTGCACTTAAAACTGCCCGAAATTTCATGTACCGTGCGATATAAACGCCACTCTGAGGCTGTTCCTCCCGACACACCCACCTTACCCTTTTCCTTTCTGAAAAAATACAACACATTCATTGCACTACAATTTGCAACTGGCACATCAAAGAAATGAATAATTTAATGTACCTATATCTACCAGTGAGGTTATTTATCTTTGTTCGGACTTCCTCACTGGAGACGCACAGTCCAGATTTTCCCAGTGACTCTGCAATGTCCTTAAAAATGTGGCCGTTTTTTCTTGCCCTGCGCAATTCCATAATTTTCTCTCGCCACAGCTCGCAAAGAAGCTCTTCTCCAGCCGCTGTCCAAAGAAACTTAATTTTTTTGGCTTTCTCCATATCTAGGTATTCAATATAAAAAAATAAAATAAAATGTTTACATTAAATGTAATAATATTGTTTAGATTACGAATAAACGATTCATACCAATCGGTAATTGCGCAGATTTTCAATTTGAATTTCGTTTGTTTTGATTTTGAACTGTCAAAAAGGAGCAAAAGCTTTTGAAGCTTTGAAAGCGCTTTCATTGCGCTGTGTTCAAGGCGAATTAATACAGGTGACCTCGTTGAATCAGCTGATTTGATTTTTTTGTGGTGGAAAAGGTCTAGATTGTCACAATGCCTGTGTAAAACTGTGATAGTTTAAAAATGAAAAAAGAAAGCTTTGTTCTCATTGGCTGATTTTGACAATCTAAACCCAGAAAACAAAAACAAAATACATTGAAATTTTGTTGCTGCCCTTACGCTATCACCTTGGCCCAAATCACGCATTTGGGCTCAATGTAAACGTAGTATAAGGCCTAGCTACCCGCAACCATCCGTGTTGTGCGTGCGAATTTGTACAAAGTTGGAAGGGACCTACAGTTTTAGGCCGATTCCGAACGGCGAGTTGGGAGCTTTTTCATAGGCAATTTTACTCTCAGAGGTTTGCCATTTCCTGCTGAGAGGACAGCCGCCGAAAGAAAAATTGTTTTTCTTTTTTCGGTGTTAGCAACAACGGAGTCTAGAACCTGGGTTCGAGCGTCGCATTTGACTCGCGGCCCAACGCACTAGCCAGCTGAGCTACGGCGCACAGTGTGACTTTTATCATTTTTAGGATGCCAAAAGTAAAAAACAAAATGTTCTCCGATCGCAAAAATTTTTTGGTATACAATAGAGGAGTATACAAGTGCTACGAATATATGTTCAAAGCAAAACGAAAAATAACACTTAGCATGATAACCCTTATCGAATTTGTCTCACTGCGACAAGTGCAGAAACACTTTTCTCAATGTAAGATTTTTTGTGAAGTTTGCAGGGCCATGATTTTTTTGTCAGAAATATTTTTGCACAAATCTTTTTGATTTTAGTTACTTGAATATTTTGTGTAAACTCCGGTAAGTTTTTGAAGCTTTAGTTAATTTATTTTAATTTTTTGTCGATTAAAATAGCTAGTCACTAAAAATTGAGTGATTCCCAAAATTATTTCTTTTTTTAAGAGAGTAATACTTATTGAGTTCCGTAGAGTACCATGTGATGTTTATAACCACATTAATGAAAAACGTGCTTAGTTTCAGATTCTGCAATTAATTTTTGCTCCTTTTTGCACCAATTTAGTTCACAGCCAATCAAACATGGCAGTTCCGCGAAGTGAACTTTTTGACGTTTGGCTAAAATCCAAGCAAAAAAAATAAGAATCATGCGGTTTTTAAATATATTTTGAGTTTAATTGGAAAAGATGTTGTCCACTTCAAATTAAAATCCTGTGTAAAGAAACTCTGCTATAATTTTCGCTCAAGATGGACACATTCTAGCCGAATAAATAGCCGTTTCCTTTATATCACAGGATATTGGAGTTTTTTGTCAAAAATCTTTTAAAATGTTAAATGGTTTAGAATAAATCTAATTCAAAAGTATTAAAAAAACAATTTTGACTATTTTTATTTACGTCCGTCCAGACAAACCCTAGTTTCAGATTCTGCAATTAATTTTTGCTCCTTTTTGCACCAATTTAGTTCACAGCCAATCAAACATGGCAGTTCCGCGAAGTGAACTTTTTGACGTTTGGCTAAAATCCAAGCAAAAAAAATAAGAATCATGCGGTTTTTAAATATATTGTAACGATAAGACAGTTTGTCGCTGTGCAAAGCAACCCTGTCGCTACGCGCCGTGCTATAATTCAATCTGGCAACGACGGCCGCGACAATGATGGCAACTTTTAGTCCAATCTGGCAATGATGGTCGCGATCATCATGGAAACCTTTAGTCCACTCCGGAATGTGCGAGAACGATCTGCGCGATGGCCGGACAGGTATAAAAGACAGCCGGGTGCGGCGCAGCGAGTCAGTCTGATTTTGACTAGTGAAGGTGCCACACGGAGTAATTGAGCGAATAATTAAGTGTAAAGACAGTAAAGTGTAAACCTGTGAAATAAAGTGATTGTTGGTTTATTTTATTGACTGCGGTTGAGGAACTAAGTGTGTTTTATTTTCAAATTACGCAATCCAGAGATACGTATTAGCCCACTAAAACTCATATTCGTAACATTTGGTGTCAGAAGTGGGATTGTGTTACTGAAAGTAAAAAAAATAAAAATTAATTATAAAACGCAGACATGGTTAGACTGGAGCAACTGAAGGTGGACCAGCTGAAGAAGGAGCTGGCCGCTTGGAATTTGCCGACTGCTGGCGGAAAGGTGGAGTTGCAGCTGCGCTTACGAGAGGCGTGTGAATCACGAGGCATTGATTGGACTGCGCACGAGTTCGGGACGCAGGAGCTAGATTCGTCGGCCAAAGTGGAGGAATCGCCTGCGGGTGCTGCGTCGATGCAAAGTACGGCTGCAGCGGCTGCGCCACCACAAGCATTGGACATGAGCCAGCTAATGGTTGCAATGAAAGGCATGTTCGAGACTTCCAATCGTGAAATGTCGGCGAAAATTGCAGCGAAACTGGAAAATGCAAATCGGGAGTTGTCCAGCCAGCTTCAGGAAAATTCTGCGCGCTTGGAACAGAAGGTGGAGGAAATCTCAGACAGGATTAATGGGAAAGTCGAGCACCTGGAGACGCGAGTAGAGCACTTGGATAAACGAGTCGACGACCTGGATGATTCCCTGAACAAACGAGTTGGTGACCTGGATGATTCCCTGAACAAACGTGTTGACGATCTTGATGATTCCCTGAACAAACGAGTTGATAGTCTGGAAGACTCGATGAACAGAAGAATGGACGAGCGGCTTAGGGAGGTACAGCCGCGAGAATGGTTGCCGCCGGTTCCAGAAAGTGTTGCCACCCGAGCAGAAGTGCCTACTTATGATGGGACTACGCCGTTCGATACATTCAAGCTACAGTTCGACCTGGCTGCTCTGGAAAATCAGTGGACCGATGTAAGGAAAGGTCGGAGATTGGCGCTGGCTCTTAAAGGTGCTGCGGCTGAGGTAATAAAATCAGTTCCAGAATGTTTACGAAGTGAGTACGAGACCGTCATAAGGGCACTGGCAGCCAAATACAGCGACGAACACAACAGAACGCTGTACTACTGTGAGCTGAAGAATCGCAGGCAAAGGGCCAACGAGGCGCTGCAGGCATATGCAGCAGACATTGAGCGGCTCGTACAGCTGTGCTACCCGTCCTTCGGCGCTGATGATCTCGAGAGGATGAAGATTGAGGCGTTTATTGAAGGTCTTCATGATCCGGAGACACGTCGCAGTGCGTTGATGATGGGTAAGCCGACATTTAGGGAGACGGTGACCAGCGCGATGACATACGAGGCGACATGGATTGGGAGCACTCGGTATGCACCTGCAAGGATACGCCAGATCCAGCCGGACAACGACATTGCGATCCAGGCAACAAGCTCTGAGCCACCGGGCAGGCCACGGGTGGTCTCCTCTAAAGTTGTTTGCTGGGTATGTGGCAAGCAGGGCCACATATCACGAGACTGCCGCCAACGAAAGAGGCGTTCCCGTTCTCGATCGCAATCGCCTGAAGCGAGGAATACTGACAATCGAGGCTCAGCCAACAAGCGCAGGGCTGAGGACGGCGAGTCGTTAAACTAAAACGGGTCAGCCCAAAGGGGCGTGAGCTGATCCCCACAATCTGCCGCCCCACCGTCCTTGTCTCACAGCTGAAACGACAGCCCAGCAGCTTGACAATTGAAGGAAGGATAGATGGAAAGTTGTTCGTGTTGACACTGGATACTGGAGCGTCATATTCGATCATAAAAAGGAAGCTGCTGAGGAACTGGGAACCGCTGCATGGCATACAACTGCGGACTGCGACTGGCGAGCGCGCGCCGGTAAGAGGGAAAGTTACAAAAACGATTACTATCGGCACCAGCAGCCTGGAACATGAGTTCATCGTCGCGGATATAATGGACGACGTGATTATCGGCGTGGATTTCATGATTAGGCACGGTTTTACGCTGGACCTGAAGGAAAATGTGCTGAGATATGCCAACGTTGAATTCCCGCTGCACACCGGCTATGAGCGAAGCGTGGCGGTAAGGAAGGTTGTATCGTGTCAACACAGGAGGATACCAGCGAACTCCGAGGCGATTGTGTGGGCAAAGGTGGACGAGGACGATGGGACAAGTCGGCTGTGGGTCGTAGAAGCACCGAAACAAGGACACGACAACATCATCATCAGACGTACATTAGTGGAACCTAAGAATGGCAGAATACCAGTCAGAATACTGAACCCCCTGAATGCACCCAGATATGTCGGGAAAGATGAGGTAATTGGCGAGTGTAAGGAAGCTGTAGGAGTGGTCAATTGCGAGAATAGCCCGCCTGGAAATAATAAGAAGAGCGGTTTTAACATGGACGCCATACCGCAGGAGAACCAGTGGAGCAGCGAGTTGACGGCCAAGCAGAAACATAAGGCGAGGTCACTCCTGCAGCTTTATGGGTCAATATTTGCGGCAGAAGCAGGCGGAAGAACAGCCATAGTGAAGCACAACATCGACACCGGAAGTGCAAAACCGATTCGCCAACCGCCAAGACGAGTTCCTCTGGCCAAGAGGGAAGAGGTCACAAATTTGATCGAAAACATGCGGAAAGAAAAGGTCATAGAGCCTTCTTCGGGTCCCTGGTGCTCGCCGGTCGTGCTAGTCAAGAAAAAGGATGGCAGTACCCGGTTTTGTGTGGACTATCGGAAGCTCAATGATGTGACCAAGAAGGACAGTTATCCACTACCGCGGATCGATGCCACCCTGGACACGCTGTCAGGCACACAGTGGTTCTCCACGCTCGACTTACGCAGCGGCTATTGGCAGGTAGAGCTTGCAGACAAAGACAAGGAGAAAACGGCTTTCAGTGTTGGCGATGGTTTATGGCAGTTCACCGTCATGCCGTTTGGACTCTGCAACGCCCCAGCAACATTCGAGCGGCTAATGGAACGGGTGCTAAAAGGGCTGCATTGGCGGACGTGTCTGGTGTACCTCGACGACATAATCGTGATGGGTAATAGCTTCGACGACCACCTGGAAAAGCTGAAGGAGGTATTCGAGTGGATACAAAAAGCCGGGCTTAAACTCAACCCAAAGAAGTGCTCGCTGTTCCAAAGAGAGGTCAAGTATCTCGGACATACGGTTTCCGCCCGCGGAGTACATACGGATGAAGGCAAAATCACGGCGGTGAAGGAGTGGCCCCGGCCACGCAATCTACACGAACTCCGCAGTTTCCTGGGCCTGTGCACATACTACCGCCGATTTGTTCCGGGATTCGCGAACATAGCCAGCAGCTTGCACAAACTGACGAAAAAGAGCCAAGCTTTCGAGTGGAACGAAGAGCAGGAGCAGGCTTTTGCACGTCTGAAGGAAAAACTGTGCATTGCTCCAATTCTGACCTTCCCCGTGCCTGGAGAGATGTTTGTGCTGGATACGGATGCGAGCGGGCATAGTATTGGCGGTGTGCTATCACAGATAATAGACGGCCAAGAACAAGTGATAGCATACTACAGTAGGATTCTGTCGAAACCGGAACGCAACTACTGTGTGACACGGAGAGAACTGCTGGCGGTATTGGACTGCGTAAAACACTTCCACAAATATCTGTATGGACAAAGGTTTCGCCTGCGCACAGATCATGCGGCATTGAGATGGCTCCTGAACTTTAAGGATCCTGAAGGCCAATTGGCGCGGTGGATCGAGCGACTGCAGAGCTACGACTACACGATAGAGCATCGGAAGGGCAGTAGCCATGGCAATGCCGATGCCTTGTCACGCCGTCCGTGCAAAGTCGAATGCAGGGCGTGCTCGCGAGCCGAAAGCAAAGAACAGATAGTGGACGTCCGGTTGGTGAGCGTTATGCCAGAGGAAGAGTGGTCTGCGGAGAGGCTACAAAAGGACCAGCGTGAGGATGCGGATCTTGCAAAAATCGTCGAAGGTAAGGAGCAAGGCGCACGTCCAGACTGGCAGGGGATGGCCGGTGAAAGCCCGATCGCCAAGGCTTACTGGGCACAGTGGAAAAGTCTGCGGCTGAAGGAAGGATGCCTGTACCGCGAATGGGAGAGCGCGGATGGACGGACCAGCAACTCCCTAATGGTAGTGCCGAAATGCAGAATCAACGAGGTCATCCAGGCATACCATAACGACTCCAGTGGAGGGCACCTAGGCATCACCAAAACCGTCGCCAAAATAAAAAGACGATTCTACTGGGTAGGATGTCAGGAGTCTGTAGCCGAGTGGATTAAGAGCTGCGACCGATGTTCAGCAGCGAAAGGGCCAACAAGAAGATCTCGAGGCCGCATGCAGCAGTACAACGTGGGAGCGCCCTTCGAGCGGATTGCTATGGACGTCGCCGGCCCATTCCCAACTAGTACTCAAGGCAACAAATATGTGCTGGTGGTAATGGATTACTTCAGCAAATGGCCCGAAGTGTACCCAATTCCTAACCAGGAGGCCACTACGATCTCGGAAAAGCTGGTAAACAACTGGGTAGCCAGGTTCGGAGTTCCGTTGGAGTTGCACTCAGATCAAGGCCGGAATTTCGAGTCTGCGGTATTCAAGGAAGTGTGTGAGCTGCTGGGGATAAAGAAAACGCGTACCACCCCTTTGCACCCACAGTCCTAGAGGAATACCTGCGGAAAGTGGTAGGCAGGAATCAAAAGGATTGGGACACGCATATCCCCTTGTTCCTAATGGCGTATAGGTCAGCCCCGCACGACACGACATCACTCACTCCAGCCCGAGCAGTGTTCGGCACTGAGTTGCGGTTACCCGCCGACTTGAAGTTCGGGGTAGTCAGCACGACGGGAGGCGCTAAGACGGACTACGTGGCCAATAAGCGGGCGGAACTGGAGGAGATTCACCAGTTTATAAGGAGCCGCACCAAACTGGTCAGCGATAAGGCGAAAGCCAGATATGATCTACGGGCCAACTCAGCAGGGTTCCAAGAAGGCGATCTGGTAATGCTCTACAACCCGCAGCGGAGGAAAGGTTTGTCTCCGAAACTTCAAGCGTCATGGGAAGGACCTTACGAAGTCGTGACTAGGATAAACGACGTGGTATACAGGATTCAACGTTGCAGCAATAAAGGCGCTAAGCTGAAGGTAGTCCATTTGCAGCGCCTGGCGCCTTATCACAGCGGAACCTCGGCACTTGTTCGGGACGAACAAGTCTAAGTGGTGGGCAGTGTAACGATAAGACAGTTTGTCGCTGTGCAAAGCAACCCTGTCGCTACGCGCCGTGCTATAATTCAATCTGGCAACGACGGCCGCGACAATGATGGCAACTTTTAGTCCAATCTGGCAATGATGGTCGCGATCATCATGGAAACCTTTAGTCCACTCCGGAATGTGCGAGAACGATCTGCGCGATGGCCGGACAGGTATAAAAGACAGCCGGGTGCGGCGCAGCGAGTCAGTCTGATTTTGACTAGTGAAGGTGCCACACGGAGTAATTGAGCGAATAATTAAGTGTAAAGACAGTAAAGTGTAAACCTGTGAAATAAAGTGATTGTTGGTTTATTTTATTGACTGCGGTTGAGGAACTAAGTGTGTTTTATTTTCAAATTACGCAATCCAGAGATACGTATTAGCCCACTAAAACTCATATTCGTAACAATATTTTGAGTTTAATTGGAAAAGATGTTGTCCACTTCAAATTAAAATCCTGTGTAAAGAAACTCTGCTATAATTTTCGCTCAAGATGGACACATTCTAGCCGAATAAATAGCCGTTTCCTTTATATCACAGGATATTGGAGTTTGTTGTCAAAAATCTTTTAAAATCTTAAATGGTTTAGAATAAATCTAATTCAAAAGTATTAAAAAAGCAATTTTGACTATTTTTATTTACGTCCGTCCAGACAAACCCTATTAAATTTTGTCTAATACGATGTTGATCTCTACATGGTTATTGCAAAATTTTATCGTCATACCTACTTTGGTTTGAGTGCTATGACTTTTGGCATCCTAAAAATGATAAAAGTCACACTGTGCGGCGGCTGCCCCCTACCCCTAGTCATACCATTTGCAATGAATAACCCATAGCTATAGCATAATTGCATAAATTGTCTGCCTTCATTGTCACTAGTTTTATCTTTTGATTTTCGACTCTTCCTTACTGCCGTGAAAGTTGTCAGATGTATACCGTCAATATTTTTTTGTATTGTGCCTATTCTTAGATTTAAATCTCCTATCACAATTGGGTTCGTTAGCTTGTCTTCTTAGAACAGAACTTCTAATTCTCTAAATTCTTCCCCGCAGTTTATTCTTCTCATGTACAAAGGAACTAAGTCAACCTGTAAATCATTTATCAGCACCTTAATGACATACATTTTTTCAAAGTTTTTAAATGAACAATGTATACCTCTTTTTAAAAGTTGTCTATTAAAGCCGAGCAAACATCCACCTATGGGTCTTCCACGGCCATTAGCTTTTGAAGCTGGACAAATTTCGAACAAATTTTCCAGGATTATCCACCTTTTCTTTAATAACGTGGGTTTGTAGTAGCGCAAAAATATCAAAAGATTTTAATTAAAGTAATTAAAAAATTCCGTATGAAGACACTTGTTTTCAAGGCCATGCACATTATAGGACAATATTTTGATAACTAAATTTTTCTTCTTTTTGTAGTGTGTGATTCTGCCTTAGTTTTTTATTTGACTTGTGGATTAGAATATTATAATTGGGATTAACGTTTTCAATTTTCTTGCCATATAACATATTAAGTATATTTACCGCTGGCTTTTGTCCACACATTAAAGTCTGATCTTTGCCCCAAACCAGCCAGTATGAGCCAACCTTCAACGAATCATTTTTGACAAAAATTCTGTGTGTATTGTCCATCTCCAAAATATTTTTCCTTAGCTGCATCATTGCCTTCCTGTTTTGTTGCCTGTCTTCACTTAGATCCTTATCAATTCAAATTTTTGACCCAGCTAAATTCCGTATGTTTCTGAATAGTTTGTTAACCATTTCTTCCGATTTCATTTCCGCTATGACATTTATCGCTTCCTTGTTGGAGAATATAACTCGCGTTGAACTGATATCTATCTCCGGTATTTTGAGGATATGTTTACATATTTTTTCTACTGCACTTCTTGGTGAATCTTTTTTTGTCTAGGCCTTTGAACACCAGCCGCCGCCGTGGCTCAGTTGGTTAGTGCGTTGGACCGCGAGTCGAAGGCAGCAACCTCAGGTTCAAATACTGCCTGTTATAACACCTAAAAAAAATAACGGGAAAACTCGTTTTCTCTTTCGGTGGCTGTCCCCTCAGCTGGAAATGGCAAACCTCTGAGAGTAAAAATTGCTTATGAAAAAGCTCCCAACCTGCCGTTCGGAACCGGCATAAAACTGTAGGTCCCTTCCACCCGCGTACAAATTCACACGCACAACACGGGTGGTTGCGGGAAGCTAGGCCTTAGTCTCGCGTAAGCGGGCTGTCGTGCCAGTCAATTATTATTATTATTATTCTTTGAACACCACATTTATCCTCTTTCCTTGCTCAATCAAATGCTTTATATTTAGGTGATCTTTGTTCCTCTCTTTTTTCAATAATTCGACTTCTGTCAGCAATTGGTTTTCTTTTTTAAGGTCCTCAACAGCATCATCTACCCGAAGTTTAATTTCATCGATATCCGCCTTCGTAGCCAACATTTTCAACTTTTCGGATATGACTTCAATTGAGTTCTGCATCATTGCCATCAGATCCTTCACTGTAATTTTTCCTACACAATGTACACAAAATAATGAAAAATGAAAAAGGTACATGAGTGGCGACGTGCTTTTCAAATTGAAAATAGAAAACAAATGTATTAAATAACAAAAAGTGAATAAGTATTTAAAGTTGTCCCACTGTGTTGCTCTTTTCAAAATTCAATCAACATTTTCAGCCAATAGGAGACAATTTTGTATGACGTCAGTGGTGCGGCATCAAATTTAATTTCTCCCTCAAGTCGGAATCTTCTATTCAATGAATCTTGGGTGTAATATAGCTTGTGCACGCACTTTTTCAATTAGTTCTTCAATTTTTACAAGAGGACGTGTTGACTGCGTGCCGAAAACTATTTCAACTACAACGCTACGCAGGCCTGTGCATGTTCGTCCCTGCGCCACATGCTCTTTTGTCGCTGTATACGCTGTCATATGGTACTGCATTAGTTACAAAAAATTGAATTGCGTTGATCTGTGCTGCTGCGCGTCTCCGTATACGCATAGGCTTAAAGGGAGTTTTGACTTCAAACATGCTTAAAGAGCACTAAATTATAAATAAAGCGAATCGTGTTTTTTCTTTTTTCGAAAATCGATTTTAGACAGGGTCAGCGATGGGTTAAGAGTCTGTATAAAGCAACATGAGGTTATGAGGTCAGTGTACTTAAAATATGGCGCAAGCCCTTAAAATTTGTCATAATTAGACAATTATTTCCTCATAAGAATCTGACTGAGTAAGCGAAGGACTGAGAAACTTGATTTATTGAGCTCTTTGACTTCAAACTTGCGTGCGAAGCCGCGGGTCCCTACTAGTTGGGGAATAACAATGTTTTTAGTATTTGATGAAACTCAAATTCCAGGAATTTAGTGAATTTAGCTTAACCTAACCTAACTTACACTGTGTTCTAAATTAATTCTTTATTTAAAGAACGCAAAACAAAATTTTAACTTAATTAACAACAAAACTTAAAATGAAATGTAAAAAAATTAACTAATTTTTACAGTAAATAATTAAAACTTGTTCTAAGTTTTCTACGGTCAGCCTATGCCTCTGTTCGCCTACGCCTCTGTCGTGTCTGTAGAAGGAAAACGATCTTTCAACATCACACGAAGTGATGGAAGCATGGGCGTATTTTGACAACAGATGTGGCTTGATCGTCATTTAAGATATATCCCATGTCGGATCTTTAAAAAGGGAGCAAAATTATTCCCGATACTTAAAAGAACTATTTTTTGCAAGGATAATCTTAAACTTTTCATTATTTATATGCTGTTGTTGAGCTTTTTGAGCGATCTCAGTATGCATACATATTGCTGTTGAATGTATATGAGTGCCGAAATTGTTCATTATTCTTGTATACCCTACTCAGCAATGCCCCAGAAAATAGCTTAGTGAGCCATTCTCGGAATAACAAAAGTCTAGGCTTGTCCAAATTGACGCCCCCTCAACCACACCAACCCCTTACACACAGGAGCACACCAACCTCTCTCTTGCTCGTTTACATAGAAAAGCATAAGTCTAGTATGAGTATGTTTATGTACATACTTACGCCAAATACGTCTAAAAATAAAAAAAATATGCACAAATACCCAAAAATATCCAAAGATATGCAAAATATGCAAGTATGCAGTAGTGAGTGAGTGATGGTTTGCGAGTAGACGTGAAATTTTGTGCTGCCGATTCAACCACCTGTTTTACCACGTAAACAACGCCAAAAATTTTGAGATCTGGCCAGGAGTTGTGTTATGAACGTTTCTACGCACTGCATTACTTACTGGAAAAGTCGTAAAATTTTAAAATAAATAATTTTTCATCTCCCACACTCGCATTGCTTATCATAATGTCGGCCGCTGTTAAAAAAACCACCAGAAGCACCAAGCTCTCACCGGTAAAAACAGACACTGCCACTCCTATACTCTCGAAGGGCCGTCATGTTGAGATCCCCACGGCAGCTTCGTGGTTACACCAGCTGGAGGCGAAAATGGATCAGCAAAAGGAATACATAATTGAACAGCTAAGTGAGCAGTTGAAGAACTGTGAAGAGAGGTTGATGCAAAAATTTAATGACCTCTCAGCCGAATTGCTAAACATAAAGAAGACAATAAAGTTCCTTGATGTGAGGCTAACGGCTGTAGAGACCTCATGTGAAGAGTTGGGTGTGCAGCGAAATAAAGTACTTGCACTAGAAAGAGAGGCAGAGAGAAGCGAGAATGAAGCCGTTGCCACTGATCTCTTAATAAACGGCATACCTAACTTTACTAACATCTCGCGTATGTGTAAGGCTGTTCAGCACGAACTGCCCCCAGTGCGAGAAGTTTTCCGGCTGCCAGCGAGGAACAATAAAAATGGTAACAACAACTCGGCGATCGTCGTTAACCTTTTCTCCCAGTATGCTCGTAGTCAGCTATTTAAATCCATTGCTGGCTATTGTAAAGCCAACAAGCGGCCTCTTGCTCTGAGAGACATTGGACTGGATGATAATGCAAAATTCTGTGTGCACGAAAGTCTGACTAGGGATAATCGTGAACTAATGCATTATGCAGCTCAGCGTAAACGACAGAAACTTCTTGTTGCTGCTTTTTCGATACGTGGACAAATCATGGTGAGAAAACGAGATGGTGACGAGGCCGTAAAAGTATGTGATAAAAAGGTATCGATGGAATCGTCGGGACAGCATAGAAACAACAATGATTTCTGCAATATTAAATATAAGCTACTTTGATGTTATTACTTATTGTTTCTGTGTCCTTCTCCATTACTTTTCTATTTTCTCTCTCTCTGTCTCTAACTATTGTCAGTCTTGTACCCTTGCCATGTTGGTCTGTACTTATCAGCATTTTTAACTCATTAGTATGTATGTAGTTGTTTCTTCTATAGCTCATTATCATGACATCAAACTTATCTGATATAAACGTCTCGGGCGCTAATGAAAATCAGAAACTGATAGTTGATATCTTGTGTAAACAATCAGCCGGATTTAATGTAGTTCACTTCAATGCGAGGAGTCTTAGCTTTGACAAACTTGACTATGTTAGATATATCTTTGTTCAGTCCCTTGTCGATGTTATTTGTGTGTCTGAAACTTGGTTTAGTAATTGCATTCCGGACCTTCAATGTTCTATCAACAACTATAGTCTCATTCCAAATGATCGAAAGCATAGGAAGGGAGGTGGGGTAGCAATTTATTGTAGGAAAACTCTCAATCTCACAACAATTGCTAAATCTGCTGGCTCTGATACAGAATATATAATCGCTGAAGTGTCTGATGGTAAATCCCGAATCTTAGTTTCTTTTGTCTATAACCCAAATAAATGTTATTCTCTAAATGCATACTTCATCGAGTTATCTTTGTTTCTAATAGACTATGAGCATTACATAATTTGTGGTGATTTTAATGTAAACTTACTTTCTAATAATTCGTATACCAATGAGCTACGTAATCATGTATCAGCAGCTGGTCTAGCTATTGTTAATGACATTATGCCCACCAGATATGCTAGTAACTGCCGACCAAGCCTTTTAGGGCCGTTTTCTCAACTTACCTTTAACTTTAAAGTTCACTTTAGCGGGCCGATAAACGCATTTTCGTTTGCTCAACCGCTCGTTATGCTATCCTCCCGATAAAACTTACCGGTCAGATTGAGTGCCTGTTAAACTTTAAAGTGAACTTTAAGTGGAAGTGGTGCCAAGTACATGCATATGTTTGTTTACAAACAAAAAACAGCTGGTAATGAAATTACAATTTGAAATGAAATTTGAATTTGAGATCTTTCGGTATGGAAAATATGCGTGTTTTTTATATTAATGCACTGGAAGACGCTTTTGAAGGTACGGAGTCGCAAAAAGGCGCAAATAGAACATATAACAGCCGATTGGACAATTTCACTGCTTTGCACTGCTGACATTTCCAATCGCGGCTGGGCCGCCACCTGTGCGATACGTCTCGCTCTTCTCCGCTGCAAGTTCCAGCTTGGACTTGCGCTTGAAGCTGTCGAACTTGTCCCTCAACAATTTCCAACGTCGGGACACGCCCCATTTGGCAGTAAAAAAAAAAACTTTAAAGTGACCTTTAGCTAAAGGTCACTTTATCGGTAAGTTGAGAAAACGGCCCTTAGACTATTTTATTACTTCTGACCCTTCTCTAGTACTTAAATTTGACCAAATATCTTTCATATCGGACCATGATTTAATATTTTGTGCAGTTAATGTTGTGTTTGATCGTCCACTGAGCACTACATGTATGTATCGTTCATTGAATGTTGATGCTTTGTTTTCTGATTTGTGCCGTGTGTGTTGGAGTGAGTGTTGGTTACTTGATACTGAGAACTTAATCACGGTGTTTAACGCTCATGTCCCGATTCGTACTTCTTATATCAGGAATAAGTCGTGTCGTGAGAAAATCACTGACGGATACTTCATGGTGTTTGTATAAATCTGCACGGAATGAAGCTACAGCTGTAATAAGGCAATCGAAGCGGTGGTTTTGTAAATCGAAACTAAATGCCTCCCTTCCATTTAAACAGCTATGGCGCAACCTGAATAACTTAAAAATTCATGGGAAAGAAAACTCAGAATGCAAAGTGGATCCTGACATTCTAAATGATTTTAACATTAGGGCAAGCAAAGGTAGTATTCTCCCTTCTTTAACCCTTTCGCTATTTTGTTGCCATATGGCAACATGCTACTTTGTGTACGTCTGTATCCTCTATGGTTGCAAGAATACATTTTTTTGTTGCTTTAGAATAGCTTGAAGTTTTAGGAAAAATACGAAATTAATATATTGAATATTTAAGTTTAACCCTTCGATGAGTGAGAAGGTCCCTAGGGACCTTTTTGCATTTTCAAACTGAAATTACTCCTATTTCGGCCACTACAACCCCCCCATAAAGTTACCATGTATTCCAATAGAATTTTGTTGCGCATCGTTTAAAAAAAAATCAAGGCGATCCGACCATTAGTTTAGGAGTTATTGAGGTTTTATTGAAAATAGTACGCGGACGTGTGACAAGGTCCGTAGGGACCTTGTACTGAATTTTCATGCAATGACTAATAAATGCATGTTCTTTGGGCATCATGATACTTTTTTTATTGTTTGAACACATAACTAATTTGTTCTTTCAATTCTGGCTACTTTTTGTTTTATTTTTATTGTGCCTTTCATTGAAAGCAATAAACCAGTTCTTTGAATTTACTTTATCCCTAAATGTCCATATGCGCAGGTGTTCATACATAACCAGTTCTTGGAATTTTTATACCTAAATGTCCACGTGCGCAGGTATACGTACCAAACCAGTTGTTTCAATTTACTTCATCCCTAATGTCCATGCGTTCAGGTATACGTACGAAAGAGTATATAAGAAGTTGTAGTTTCGTAAACCAAATCAGTCAAAGTTTAGACAGTGAACAGTAAAATCGTGTGTGAAATTGTATTACAAATAAAATAAAAACAAAAATATAAAAATGGCAGATGCAAGTAATGTAGACATTGCTGAAATGGTTGTACGCCGTAGTACACGTTACCAGCAAATGAGTGCGGATGAAAGGCGTGCAGCTGATATGAGATTTGCAGACTTTATGGATGAAGAGATGGATGAAGAAGTTGATATTGCTGCACTTGGTAATGAAGCTGAGGATGACGACGACTGCACATACCAACCCGCTGAAGAGTCAGATGCCGAAACTGAAGGATACGTAGAGATATGAAGATATTGATGACGACGATGATGAAGAGGAAGAAAATGATGCACCGGAAACAAATGAAAACTACTATATTGCTAAAGATGGCACCCAATGGTGTAAAAAAGCACCACCAACTTCTCGTACTCGTGTTCATAACGTGGTCGACTTCACAAGAAGGAAACCAGGACCATCAGGAACTGTACATGACCCCTACACTATATTTCGTTCAATCATCAGCGAGGAAATAATATACATCATAATACGCGAAACAAATCGTAAAGGCAGGGAGGTTACAGCTGCATGGAATTTGGCGAATCCCACGAAGAAAAAGGAGTGGAAGCCAGTGACTGTGAAAGAGTTTGACGCCTTTCTAGCTATCCTTTTGTATGCTGGACTCACAAAATCGTGAACCGTGAACCTGCTACGGAATTATGGGGCGCGACGCGTTGTCCAATATACAAAGCTGCGATGTCGTACGATCGCTTCATGTGCATAAACCAATTCATTCGATTCGACAATGGAAATACTCGACAACAGCGACTTATCAACAGCAAAACTGCGGCTATCGATGATATTTGGCAAATGTTGCAGCATAACTTGGCAGCAGCTTACACTCCTCATGAAACACTAACCGTCGATGAGCAGTTGTTTCCTTACAGAGGCCGCACCCGCTTCACGCAATACATTCCGTCAAAGCCGGCTAAGTATGGTCTAAAAGTATGGTGGTTATGCGACTCGAAGTCTTATTATCCCGTGAAGGGAATGATATATTCTGGCAAATTGCCTAACCAAGAACGCGAAGTAAATCAAGGGCAGAACGTGGTGCTTGAACTTGCGGAAAATCATTTGGATGCAGGCCGCACAATATACGCGGATAATTTCTTCACTACTTTGGATTTGGCGCGTATTTTGATGAGGAGGAAGACCGCATATGTTGGTACAGTGCGCTACAACAAAACTTTTGTTCCACGGGAATTGAAGAAGAACCCGAAGCGCCCCACCAACAGCACATTGTTCGGGTTCAACGAAGGGGACATAGCGTTGTGCTCATATGTACCTAAGAAAAATAAAGTTGTGAACGTGCTGTCTACAATGCACTACACTTGCCGTGTCGACGAGCAAAGTGAGAAGCGGAAGCCGTTTGGCATATTGGACTACAACGCCAACAAATGCGGCGTTGATACAATGGACCAGATGCTTGGCACATACACATGCAAGCGATCAACGAAACGCTGGCCACTGGCCATGTTCTATAATATGCTGGACGTCGCTGCATTGGCTGCTTTTACAATTTATAATGAGATGAAGCCGATAAAAAGGAGTTACTTAAGGAGTCCTGTTACTTCTCACTAAACAATTGGCCACACCAAATATCGAGGAACGTGCCCTGAATAACCATATAACCGCATATCCAAGGATACGCTACGGCTAGGGCGAATAGACCGTCATGGCGCCTTTGCCGTTCTGAGTACGGGCGGCAGCGGAAAACGAGGGCCTACTGCTTCGGATGCGGCAACGCTGTTTGTGGAGAACGCAGCACAGTTCTACATCGCTGCAACACTTGCACACAGGGCGGGGAACAAGCGGAACACGCTCAACAACAATAGTTTTAAAGCTTTTTCATAGTAAAATTAAGAAAAATGGAGCAACAAAAAAAATAAAATTTAAAAATTGTATTTTAGTATGTAGTATTTAGTTATAAACAATAAAAACACAAAAATAAAAAAATAAAAAAAAAATTTTCATGAAAAAACCCTAATTTTCAAAAAAAAAAAAAACAAGGTCCCTACTGACCTTGTCACACGGCCGTGAAGTTCAGAATTGTCACTCATCGAAGGGTTAAAGAAGAGAAGTATTTTTTTAATGGTATATCTTGACATAGTAAAGGAAAAAGAAGCAGAAAAAATTAGAGAACTTTTTAATTTGACGTTTTCTTTCAATTTAAATCCTTTTTTTTTAATTTTGGCTGAAGTAAATTAAGAAATATTCAAATTTTCGTTATGCGTAAAAAGTTGTATGTTTAAGTAATTATCGCCATAGAAAACCACTCTCTCTCTCATAGAAAACCACTCTAAAATACAGGGTTCGAGTATAAAAATTAAAAAATGTCTTATGGAATGTTGCTAATATAACCACATAGAAGCCTAAAACGTAAATTTTAAAATTTTAGCTTTCCCCAGTAAAAATCTGTAGTGAAAGGGTTAAATGAAACTATATCTTCTGTTAGTAGCTGCCATAGCCATTTTCAATTTGTAGGAGTTAGTGAGTTAGAGGTAATTAAATCGATTATGGGCATTAAATCGAATGCTGTCGGGGATGATGGAATTCCTTAAAAGTTTCTCAAACTCGTGCTGCAGTTTATTATTAGTCCTCTCACCCATATATAAATCACTGTTTTGCAAGTGGATGTTTTCCAGCAGCATGGAAAAAGGCTATTATATTGCCCATTGCAAAGAAAGCTCTTGCGTCATCTCCTAGTGATTATAGGCGAATTAGTATTTTGCCAGCCCTTTCTAAAGTGGGCGAATCTCTAATGGCAGAACAGATTTCAAATTATATTCAAGACAATAATCTGCTTTCTCCTTTGCAGTCTGGTTTTAGGCCGAAGCATAGTTGTACTACTGCAATGGTTAAAACACTGGATGATATTAGGACTCCCTTTGATAATGGCGAACTAACTCTTTTGTGTCTCTTAGATTTCTCTAAGGCATTTGACCTAGTTAATCATGCTCTGTTGTGCAAGAAACTTAAACACTATTATGGATTTTCTGACAGTGCTATAAAGCTCATGACTAGCTATCTTGACGGCCGAGTTCAGCAAGTCAAAGGATTGAATTCCTCGTCGGAGTTTAAGTCAATTTCGGGCGGCGTTCCCCAGGGGTCTGTCCTTGGTCCTTTTCTGTTCAGTCTTTTTGTAAATGATGTTTTTTCTGTTTGTAATTATGTTCACGTTCATGCCTATGCTGATGACATCCACTTATATTTGTCTAGTCGAGTTGGTCTAGTTGAAGATTTGTGCTATAAAGTCAATTGTGATTTGTCTGCTATTGTGAATTGGGCGAAGAATAATGGATTATCACTGAATGCTACTAAGTCATATGTGATGCCTATTTGTAACAAAGTGATCCATACCGATAATATCGAAAAGCTGTGGCTTGGTTCAACTGCTTTAAAGTTCACTGACAAAATACAAAATTTAGGATTTATTGTAAATTCAACATTAACCTGTACTGACCATGTTAATAAATTTGTGAGTAACGTATATGCTGTATTGCGTAAGTTAAGAACTTCTGCCGCGTTCACGCCTTTGGAAACCAGGCGTATGTTAGCTATGCAACTTGTTCTGCCCCATATAACTTACTTTGAGTTAGTGTACAGTAAACTTGACTCAAGATCGGCACACAAGATTAACGTAGTTTTTAATAATGTTACGCGATACGTATATGGGATCCAAAAGTATGATCATATCTCGCTGTGGAGGAACAAAGTTCTTGGATGTAGCATTATGAACTACTTAGCTGCGAGAAACTGTATATTTCTATACAAATTAGTTTTATGGAAAACTCCGCGTTATTTATATGACAAGCTTCACCTGTCACAAAGGCATCACAGCCTGATTGTACCAAGACATACACTGTTAGCTACATCTAGACTATTCTTCGTTAACGCCGTGAGACTGTGGAACTCAATTCCTGAGATGATTAAAGCTAGACTGAATCGAAACAACTACAAAAAACTTATATTAGACCATTTGAAAGAACTGGGGTAAATTATGCGACAAATAATTACAGACTACATTGTGACTTTACATTGACTTTTCATTGACTATTCATTCTTTTCTTTTCTTCTTTACTCGTCCTAACTTCTATACTTTCTACTTTCTTTCTTTCATGTATTAGTTTTAAGTAGTGTCCGACCGAAGTTTCGGTTTCGGCCAAAAATGGCCGAACGGCCGAAACCGAAACTTTCTGGAATATTTTTCACATTTTATTGTGTACGGAGTGAACAGCTACTTAGTTAGTGCAGCCGAGCAGATATATAGTGAAAGGATGATGCACCAATGTAAATAAACTTCTTTTTTAGAATATAATAAATGATTTAATTTTGAATATTAGCGAGTAAGGTACGAAAGGGTGATTTTTTTAATGTTTATGTTTTTAAAAAATGAATTAATTGTTTTTATTAATAAGTATTTATTTATGTTATGTTATATTTTTTGTTCTTTATTTACTTATAGTAAAATTCGTTTGTTGAAAAATTGTGATTTTGATGCTTGATGTGGTGATTTTTATTTCAACTAGAAAGTTTCGGTTTCGGCCGAATATTAAAAAAAAAACCCGAAACTCGGTTTCGGCCCAAAAAAGTGGTTTCGGCCGGACACTAGTTTTAAGTTAAATTATTGTATTTATATTGTAAGCTATTGATGTACTTATAAAATATCCATGATCTTAAGCTGTACAAGTAATTCAATAAAAATAATAAATAAAATAATAAATAATAATAATGCAGTGCATATGCAAAGATAACTAATTAAGTAGATGTCCACTCTCATACGACGAAAACAGCACCAAAATTTCAAGCTCTGAATTACAGCTTTTTTCCGCAAAGCTATTTTACGCACATAGCTGCATGTGCTCATTCAGAACTTATTTATTTTTTTATTTATTTAGTAGTAGTTTTTGAACTATTCTTACAGACTAATTAACAAAATGGAACTTAAGCTTAAACTTAAACGGGAAAGTGAGAATAAACAAAGGAAATGAACAAGGGTTTAGGTACAGACAGATCAAACATTGAAGAGGTCGACAGCACGTTTAGCTCGGCTAAGGCTCGAGGCAGCCGCCGTGGCTCAGTTGGTTAGTGCGTTGGACCGCGAGTCGAAGGCAGCACCCTCAGGTTCAAATACTGCCTGTAATAACGCCTAAAAAAATATAACGGGAAAACTCGTTTTCTCTTTCGGTGGCTGTCCTCTCAGCTGGAAATGGCAAACCTCTGAGAGTAAAAATTGCTTATGAAAAAGCTCCCAACCTGCCGTTCGGAACCGGCATAAAACTGTAGGTCCCTTCCACCCGCGTACAAATTCACACGCACAACACGGGTGGTTGCGGGAAGCTAGGCCTTAGTCTCGCGTAAGCGGGCTGTCGTGCCAGTCAATTAATTAATTAATATCAAAAATGAAAGCCATGGAAATGACAGCCCTCCTGGTTTCAAGTGATTTTAAACCAAGCAGAAGACATCTAGACCTGTAAGGAGGCTGGGGCTCAGAAAAACGAATGGAGCGAAGGGCAAACTTTAGGAATATTTTTTGGATACGCTCTAAACGATTAGAATGCGACGCATGATAAGGTCTCCAGATGAAAGCAGCATATTCCAGTATGGACCTAACAAAAGTAGTATACAAGAGCTTGAGCGTATAGGGATTGGAAAAGGAGGAAGAATTGCGGCGGACAAACCCTTATATAGAGTAGGCACGCGGGACAATGCAATTAACATGGGAAGTGAAGCTAAACTTTGAATCGAAAACAACGCCCAGATCCTTGATCTCAGCCACCTTATCTAACACTGTGCCATCAATTTCAAATGAAGTTAGTACTGTATTAGTGGATTTCGAAAAGGTTGAGTGAAAGCATTTGCTGACGTTTAAACATAAATGATTTTTACTGCACCACGCGAGGACATTATTGAGGTCGGACTGGATGTTTAAGGGGGGAGTACACTTTGATTTTTCAAAAAAATGTATTTTTTTTTTTTGGCTTAAAATGTTCCTTGGGATGTATACTTTAATTTAGAAAAGACTCCAAGTCCGCCAGAATATTACTTACCGCTTTACGAAGCGATTTCCTAAAACATGTACCGGCGCGCTGAGAGAGCATTTTTATCTTTAAACGCGTTTATCTCGAAACGGGGCTTTTCAAACTGGCGTGGGAAATAACTCTAACCAGTTATTATTAAATTTGGATATCGCCTAGGTTTTCTTGTTTAGAATTAAATTCTGCTTAGAAATACGTATCCACATTTTCGATTTTGTCAAAAATGGATTTTTAATCCACGATTTTGTAAGCATTTTTAGGGTTAAAAAATGGACTTTTTTCCTAAGGCCACAACTTTTGAAAACAATTAATTTAAAAAAAATCGGAATACGTATTTCTAACCCGAATTTCATTACTTATCAGGATTTTGTTCGATTTATGTTCCAGGATCACATGGGAAGGAGTATTTTCTCACGCCGTTTTCCGACTTCCGCGCGAGGACGCCCGCGCGACCTGGTGCACCGGCCACGGGGGGACGCCAATCGAGTTCAAAAAAATACAAATTGTAGTTCGAAGGATGAGTAATAAATGGGTTATAACATATTTGCCCTCCCTGAGTGTTTTATTGCTTAAAAAAATTAACGAAAATGCCTTACTTTTTGGACGTTCAAAGTGTACTCCCCCCTTAAAGAATCAGACGAAGTACGGGCAACAGAGAAAATCTTCAAGTCATCGGAATAGAGCAAGAAGTTGGAGAAGGAAAAGCAAGCACTGATGTCGTTTATGAAGAGAACAAAGGGCCTAAAATACTTCCCTGCGGGACTCCAGAAGTGGCGACAAAAGGCTTAGAGATGGCATGATCAACAACGACAATGCACTGTCGGTTGCTTAAATAGGATCTGATCCAATCCAGGAAAATCTGAATGAAACCCCAAAATCGAAAGCTTAGACAGGAGTATGTCATGTGAAACTTTGTCGAAAGCCTTTTAGAAATCGGTATAGATTGTGTCCACTTGAGAATTATTCTGAAATGCAGTGAAACAGTAATTACTAAAGACCGCAAGATTAGTAACAGTTGAGCGGGACGAGACAAACCATACTGGTTAGGTGAGACTAAACTCTTTACAGCAAAGTACAGTTTCTCCTTGATTATGCCTTCGAAAAGTTTTGAAACCGTGGAGAGCTTGGAGATTAGATAGGCGATAATTAGAGACGTCGTTTTTGTTCCCGCTTTTAAAAAATCATCGATGAAAACACCAGAGGAAAGCGACATATTGAACATTAATTGTAGAGGGTATACGAGCGAGGGACAGTTCTTTAGGAGAATGGGTGAAAGACCATCAACATCGGTTTGTGTTGATGGTTTCAATCGTTTGATACCACTGAGCACGTCACTTGGCGATAGAGATGGGGAACCGAAATTGATTGGCGAATCAGATTTAAAGGAAAAGTTGCTACTGGACGCAGAATCCGAAACGAAGTTAGAAAAGGAGAAATCCGCAAAGAGATCTGCAGCCTCCGGAGCAGAACTGGCGGACTTACCTGAGCTGTTATTTTTAGAATTAATGAATCGCCAAAAAATTTATTGATGCAATTAAAATCCTTCTGGGCACTAAGAAATCTAAGAAAGTAATGATTACTAGAACTTTGTATTTCTCGTAATATTTACTTTTTAAATTTTTTAGGCCTTTTCATATGCCAAGGAATTTTATACTTCCTCTTTTTGATAATCGGAATATTATCAACACAAAACATATAAACTTTAGATTTGAAAGCAGAGAAACATTCAGAGACATCAAAGTTCGCAAAAAAAATATTCCAGTCAACATCAAGGAGCACATTATTCAAAGTGGGAAAGTCAGCATGGGTGAAGTTGAAAGAGGGTCTAGAACTACCAGATGACAAGGGGAAAACATAGAATTCACATTCTAGAATAATAGGAACGTGATACCTGTCGGAGGACGAGAAAGGGGAAAGACATTCAAGCAATCTAAAATTAACATTAACACTTAGGAAAATGAGTTCTAAGATTCTACCCAATTTGTTAGAAAGGCCATTTACAGTGCGTTTCAAAAATAAGTGTTGGCCATATCTTTTTTAACCGTAGAAGTTTGCCATGGTTTTAATATCAGATCTTTTTCTATATTAAAATACCGTTTTCGCGAGTGTTCCTGTTTTCTTAGGTGGGTACAAGTTTTCGCGGAAATATCAAGAATTAAAAATGAGTGGTATATTTTTTAAGCGTTTCGAAGTAGTGTTTTTGGTAAACCCGCCAAAGGGTCCAAAATTGAAACCTCCACAAGTCGCAAAATACACGAAAACATCAGTTTCATTTGTGAGGAAGTGGATCAGTCGATTTATAGAGTTCGGAAATGTTGACGACGAACCACGGAGGGACAGGAAAAGAACCACTCATATAAGGCGGTAGTCCGGATGTTTGATAACACTCCAACTCTTAGCCTGAAGCAAGCGAAGGAAACATTGTCGCAGAAGACAGTCAAAGTATCAATGGCAATTATCCGACGCAGGCGTCTGAAATCGGGCATTCCTCATAGAAGTACCATGTCGAAATCTCTATTGGGTAAAAACATGTGGAAAATCGTCTGAAATAGCATAGAGAAAATTTGGGGTGGAAACACTAAATTGACGATCTCAAAGTCCAGATGCAAACCCAATCGAAAATGTTTGGTCCTTAATGAAGCCAAAGCTTAGAGGAAAACGAATATCAACAACAAAAGAGCTCATTTTGGCATTAAAACGGATTTCGAGAGGGTTTTCTTTGGAGTACACTCAAAAATAAGCCAAAATTGTAACAAAAGATGCCAAGCTATTACTGACAACAACGGAGACTGGACAAAGTTTTGATAATAATGCGAAAAAGATATTTGCACAGCCTTTCAGAAAATATATATAATTCATTACTATACCTATCACTATCCGGGGGAATATAAGAAGCACAGAGAAAGAGTAAACCAGAAGAACCTTTGATACGAACACAAAGATGGTCAAGAATTAAATCTTCATCATCGAGTGTAAAGCGCGATGCCTGGAAATTGCGCTTAACAGCGATCAAGACCCCGCCGCATCTAGAGCAGCCAGCCGCATCTCTGTCTTTACGAAAAACATCATACACATTAGCATCAAAAAATGCATGATCGAAAAAATTCGCGTTCAGCCAGGTTTTCACAAAAACGAAGACGTCGTAATCCTGGTGAGAGCTGAACAGGAACAATTTGAGGATTTGGTTCTAAGGCCCGATATATTTTGAAAGTAAATCTTTATGCCATTATGATCAAAGGGGACTGATAAGGATGCTAAGACTGCATCAGTTTCTGTCCTTTGTGTTGAAAAAAACGAAAGGGGCGGATGCAAACATTGGCAGGCCAGCAGTCAGAATTAAGCAGTTTTTCAAACGAAGATTCAGGAATACCGAGCTTAAAGTTAATCTTTTTGAGCGTCGGGACAACAGACAAACAAATTTTTGTCCACTGCAGAATGTTTAGCAACATAATCCATAATGTTGTCTTCAGAAACGGTAGAAGAGAGAAAGATGAAAGATGTAGCCACTTGAGGCGAACAGCAACATCAAGATCAGAATTCGTGTTCGAGCCAACAACATGAAAACCATGGTTTCGTCTCTTCTTACTAACAGTAGTCCACTCAGCATTGTTTTTGGCGGGCTGTGAATTGGCGGATAAAGTTGGATATGTAGCAGCAACAGGAATATCAGCAACAGCACTCGGCGACCGAGCAGAGAAGCTGGCATCAGAAGCAGCATGTGGAGTACTGAGAGCAATTGGCGACGCAATAGATTTGCAAGCACATTCCAGGCGGGCCCTCTGAGAGCCAGTGGCAGCAGGCGGCACAACAACAGCATCAAGCGACGATTGAGCAGTAGGCAAGGAACTCGGTTGCTCGTTTCGTCTCTTCTTACTCACGGTAATCCACTCAGCATTATTTTTGGCAAGCAGCGAAGTGGCCGATAAAGTTGGATGTGAAGCAGCATCAAGAACAGCAGCAGCAGAAACAATCGGCGAACGAGTAGAAAAGCTGGCACCACAAGCAGCATTCGGAGCACGGAGAGTAATTGGCGACTCAATAGATTTGCAAGCACATTCCAGGCGGGCCCTCAGAGAGCCAGTGGCAGCAGGCGGCACAACAACAGCGTCAACGGACGATTGAGCACTGTGCAGGGAAATCAGCTGCGCGTCAGCAAAAACATCAGAGAGCGGATGGCGGGAAAAACACCCATCATCATCAGCGAGCGTGAGTTGCGGGGAGACACCAGCTACCTGTTGGACCCAAGAGAGATTGTTGTGAGCGTAGACAGCAGGCGGCAGTGCAGTTACGGGGCGCGCAGGAGACACAGCAGCAGCAGGAGGCAAAGCTGAGCGAATTGACGCAATTTCGGCAGAGATGAGAGCAAAGCGCTTGGCATTCTCATGATCCAAAGCGAGCGATTTTGTTCTTTCAGCAGCATTGCACGATTTTAAGTCATCCCATTGGGCGATTAGAGAATTGCGTATGGCCTCCACGGCACTAAGAACTTTCTTGAATCCGGATTTCTGGGATTCTAAAATAGCATCACGGGCACTTATGAATTTCGTGACCATCCCGTTGCAGTCTGAGCAAAAGTATGCGTAATTCCTGTTTAATTTGAGCAGTTTAAGCTCATATTCAGTAACGACTCCCTCGCAGCAGGCACGGTGAAAAAACTGCTTGCAAAGTGCACTGCAAGGAATGATCTGGCTGCCCCCTCTGTCAAATTGCTTGCCGCATTTCCCACAGAAGTCGTCCATAGGCCAAGGTATAACAGGACACTAGGAAGTCCACTATGGGCGAACACGAAACGATAGGCACAAACTAGCAGGTCGGAGTCAAACAAAGCACGTCCATCCACTTTAACGACTAAGTGACGACTGACTTCTGCCGGACCTAATTATTTTGGAATTTCCTTCCTTATTTGCCGATATTATTTTCTGCAACATACATTTATGATTTTAGCTACACTGATCATGTGCTGTATTTGGCGTAACAGGTAGACAGCACATCAGATACTTGTAATTTTATTCTTCGTAAATTTCGCTTCGGGTTCGAGGCTGGGCGAAGAAGCAAAATTTTTCTTAACATTTAACGCTTTATTTTATAAACCTTTTTAATCCGTTATACCTGAAATTAATAATGTGTTGAAAAATTGTGATATAAATGAATCGGCTCTAACAATATTTCAGCGCACAAACGATTCTTGTGTATGATCAAAGAATATGAAGTCTTTATTTTCTTTGGAATGATGCATACTAAAGAGCTGCACAACACATTCTATTGGGCACACTTCACTACTGCACAGTTCTGTCAAGTACTGTACTTCACTGTCGCGTTGACAGCGAATTCAAATGTTCAATAGTTCTATTCTGCAACAAAGCAACCGGGGTAAATGAAACGAGGAGGTTTCGGTTTTTGGGGTGTTTATTCAATGATGTGTGAATAACGAATGACAAGTATCACAATTAACGTTAAACGATACAAACGGCCGAAGCCGGGGAGCAGAAGATAGGGGGAACATGATTACAAAAGGAGAAGGAAAGATTGGGATTAGAGGTGGGATCGACGGATCACTAAATACAGCACAGTACATCTGAACACACCGCATCATTCGAAAACCTTTTCGCTACAGCAACGACAGTGCTTGTGTTCTGTTGTGAAGCAAAACATCAAAACAGAAAGCTATAATGAGGTTAAGTAACGGTAAATCATAGCAAGCACACCGAGTGAAGTAGAACTTCTACTTCACACCGATTGAAACAGACTTAAATAATCGAAAAAACATGTTTTAAACCTGTGTTACATGAACAGCCGAAATGAAATGCAGCCCAAATTCCATACAAAATACCAAAAACAAACATCAGGTACTCCGATCGTGCAAAACAAAAACCGTATACTTCGAAGTTCTACTTCAGTGCTTCACGTCAGTCTTGTTCTACTTCAGTGTTGTTCCACTGCTGTATTGTTCTACTTCAGTGTTGTTCTACTTCAGTGTTGTTCTACATCAATGTTGTTCTACTTCAGTGTTGTTCTATACTTCAAGTTGCTCAAAGTTCTATTGTCGTTTCGTGCAGCATTCGTATGAATATCAAAAGCTTTCTTCACTGCAGTGCTTGTTTTGTAGTGAAAGTGAAAGCACAACGATGGCTTGCAAGTCATTTTTATAGTTCTTGCGCCGCTCTTTAATACATATACATCGTTACCAAGGCGATAATATGTGGTACGAATTGCCAATAGCTGCGGCGCCAGCAGGTCTATCCTTTGCGTCGCACTATGGCCCGGTTTTCCATTTTTCGTTGCAAAAATCATAACTTCTCAACCAATAAAGATATTTAAAAAATTTAAACTGCATCTGAAAGTGTAATATCTAAGCTTTAAAATGGGCAAAAAACAGGGTGCCACAGTAACAGGGGGCTTTAAATTTCGTTGCCAAAGTTAGGTTAGGTTAGGTTAGGTAGGGAAGGGTGTGTGCGGCAGGACCGCACTTCCACTCGGAGGCCAGGATGGCCCATTGTGAATCCCTTCTTATTGTGTTCTGGAGCTGACCAATAGTCTCAATCAAGGGGAAACCAGTTCGACCTCTTAATGAAGGAGAGCAGATTCGAGATTTCGACTTTCGCCGCGCAAGCCAGGTCTGTTAGGAACCTTGACCCCAAGGTGCGGAGTCGGCGTTCCTGCAGAGCCGGGCAGTGGCACAGGAAGTGTTGTATCGTTTCTACTTCTTCTTCATCTCCACAGCTACGGCAGACATCACCGGACGAGAGGCGCCATTTGGTAAGCATAGATCCAATAGCGCAATGTCCGGTGATGACTCCAACGAGCTGCCGAATGGAGGTACGACTCAGGGACAGTACGAATCGTGTTTTCGTCAGGGAGAGGGAGGGCCACAGTGTCCGGCAGGTGCCGCAATCGGTCCTGGTACGCCACGACGACTCAATTTCCTTTTTGGTCAACCTGTCAATATACATGTACAGGGCAGATATCGGAGGAAACACAGAGGTATCCACTTCGGTGGCAGGCAAGGCAACCCCCTTTTTTGCCATCTCGTCCGCTGCTTCGTTCCCAGTCACTCCTGAGTGTCCCGGAACCCAACAGAGAGTGACCTGGGGGTGCCCAATGCCTTGAAGTGCGGTGCGACACCTCTGCACTACCTTTGATTTCACAACAACTGATTCCAGCGCTTTAAGTGCCGCCTGGCTATCCACGAAAATTGTGACATCTGTGGGTGGTAGCCCACTGCCACGGATAAGTTCGGCAGCCTTCCAAATTGCATAGATCTCTGCTTGGAAAATACTGCAGAGGTCCGGCAGTCTGAATGACATGTGGGTCTGCAGTACATCGGAGTAGAGACCAGCTCCAGTACCCTCCTCCATTTTTGAGCCATCGGTGAAAACGGTGATGGAGGCGTCTCTCGTCGCACCTGTCAGCTCCCATTCCTCCCTTGTGGGATATGAGGCTAGTGCGCGCGTGTCAAAATCCAGGTATGGGATCAGATAGTCCGTGCGGGAATCCAACTGATATCCGATATCTGGTTTCGCGAATAGATTTAGAATTTCAGAATGTCCATAAGCGTGTTGCCTTCACAAGTTGGCCTCCCTCAGTCTGAGAGCGCCTTTAGCGGCGCAACATTTAATGAACTGTTCAATGGGATGGAGGTGCAAGATCACATCCAGCCCAGCCTGGGGGGTGCTTTTGACAGTGCCTGCTATTCCCATAGCCGCTAGTCTCTGCACCTTCGTCAGTTGCGTTACCAGGGTCTTGGTGCCCGTAGCCGGCCACCAGACAATGGCTCCGTAACTTAAGATCGGCCGTATGATCGCAGTATACATCCAGTGAACGATAGTCGGCTTCAATCCCCACTTTTTCCCGAAAGCCCTTTTACCAATGTAAAAAGCATTCAGGCTCTTTTTCACCCGCTCTTCCACATTGCGCTTCCAAGAGAGCTTGGAGTCGAGTATGGTGCCGAGGTATTTTGCCTCGGGTGATAGGGTGAGAGTAGTTTCGCCGAGTTTAGGCAGCCTAAACTTCGGTATTTTGTATTTCCGGGTGAACAGTACCAAGACAGTCTTCGAGGGATTAACCCCTAGACCATTCAGCTCTGCCGACCTGGAAAGTTCCTTTAGAGCAGACTCCATGAGATCGCTGATTGTGGACAGGAATCGTCCAGGGATCAGGATAGTGACGTCGTCTGCATATGCTACTACTCGCAGCCTCTTGGTTTCGAAGATCTCGAGGATGCTATTCACTACAAGGAGCCACAGCAGAGGCGAAAGAACACCCCCTTGTGGTGTGCCTCTTGTAGTTAATTTCCTCACTGAGCACAGGCCTAGGTTAGAGTGGACCCTTCTGCTGCTGAGCATGTCACTGGTCCACTTTACCACCTTCTCATGAACTTCGAACTTTCTAAGTGCATTGATTATAGCCTCCAAGGTAACGTTATTGAAGGCCCCCTCGATATCGAGGAAAGCGGCTAACGTATACTCCTTGACGTTTAGCGATCTTTCGATCGTCTGAACAGCCTCATGCAGGGCGCTGTCAACAGATTTTCCCCTGCAATACGCATGTTGCGCATTGCAGAGTCCTCTGGACTGTGCCACTTCTCTAATATAGACGTCTACCAGCCGTTCAAGAGTCTTAAGTAAGAACGATGAAAGGCTGATCGGTCTGTAATCTTTTGCTGATAGGTGGTTCACTTTCCCCGCTTTGGGAATGAACACCACCCTAACCTCCTTCCAGGCACGCGGGACATATCCTTGTTGGAGAGATCCACGAAAGATTCTCGTCAGGACCCCGACCACCGCCTCCTTAGACCATTGTAGCATAGCAGGAATGACACCATCAGGGCCCGGGGATTTATACGGGCTGAAAGAGTCAACTGCCCATGCTACCTTGGCTTCGCTAATTATCCTCTGAACTAGACCATCCGGTCGCGATGTTTGTTGCCTATGCGACGTGGTCGCCTCAGCAACATCCGTGCATCCAGGAAAGTGAGTGTTCATGAGGATCTCAAGAAGTTCCTCCCTCGACTCCGTCCATGATCCATCAGATTTCCTGATGCTGGCAGGAGTGTGTGAAACCCCAGCGAGCACCTTACGGAGTCTGGCGGCCTCGTTAACATTGTCGAGGGATTCACAGTAATTTCTCCAATCGTCCCGCTTGGCTGCCCTAGTAGTTTTCTTAAACTTATTAAAGCTAGCCTTGTAGGCTCCCCAGTCTTCCTCAGTTCGGCTAAGTTTAGCCTTGTTGAAGAGACGCCTAGTATCTGTCCTAAGTTGTCTTAGCTCTGGGGTCCACCAAACTGCGTTGGTTTTCCGCGGAGCTCGACTTTTTGGACACGATTTCTTGAAAGAATTATTAAGAACTTTCGTTAAAAGACTAACTGACCTGTCAATGTTGTTTCTTTCAAAGATAGCTGTCGCCTTGCGCGACGCCAGTTTTTCGGAAACTAATGCACTGAATTTAGGCCAGTTAGTCTTTCTCGGATTCCTATAGGCTGGTGGACTCCCCACCTCCATAGCCACGGAAAACACTATCCGGTTGTGGTCCGAAAACGAACATTCCGTTAGTACCCTCCAGTCGGCTACGGAGATAGTACTCGAGTCGGTAGCCAAGGTTATATCTATAACTTCTTCCCTAACCCTGTTATGGAAAGTTGGCGTATTGCCCCTATTACATAGCATAAGGTTAGAGTTGAGAAGAAACTCAAAAATGGACTCACCCCTGCTGTTGGTGCCGGAACTTCCCCACTGAAGATGATGAGCGTTGGCGTCACACCCGATGATGAGATCAAGTCTCCGTGATCGGGCGTGAGCAACCAGGTCCCGGACCTCCTTCGGCGGTGGCTCCTCACCTTCGAAAGGCATGTATGCGGACGAGAGGATGAGGTCAAGCCCCTCCCTTCGCTCGCATGCAGCCACACACAAGTCACCAGTGCTGTATTGAGATAAAAGAAACAGATTAATGTGCTTTCTATATACAATACAGGCTCTTATCTTACCTTCACCACGCGAATGAAGTACTCTGAATTGACTTGACCCCAATCCACAAACCTTGTCTCTGACGAGCCAGGGTTCCTGGACAAGGGCCAAGTCAACTTCCTCCTCCTCCAGGAATTGCATAAGATCGTGGGTGGCGGCTTTAGAGTGGTGTAGGTTTATCTGCACCACCTTCAGCCTTTCCCTGTGTGGCGCGCTCCTTATTGGGGAAACGAGCTTTTAAGGAACCCAAACCGAACTTTACAACACCAGAGGAGTCTCGCAGAAGAGTAAATGACTGTTGGTCGACAGCGACCACGAGGTCCTTACCCGTCTCATTCTTGCTTGTAGTGGAGGAGATTACTCTCCACTCTCCAGTGTTAAGGCCGCTGTTCTGCCGACCTATCAGCTTCAACGTGTCTACATCCTCCATGACTGGAGGGGGGACCCACAGTGTGACGATAGGTCGGAGGGGCAATCGGTCGCGAGGTATGACCTCGAGTTTTGCCCCCTGCCAGAGAGGCTCAAGACCGCCGATTGTGCGCACCAGGAAGTCAAGTGACTGCCTGTTGCCACACCCGACGATCTTTACGCCCCTCTGCCAGCCAGCGCCGTCGAAGTCGATCTCGCCGTCCGCCGCCACGAGCATCGCTCGCAGAATGCGCGCCTCAACAGAGAGCCAGTTTCCCGGACGAATTTTCCCATCGGGATCGCTCCGGTCCACTACTGCAATCTGCAGCTCTTGTGGAGAGGAGAAGCTGGCTGAGGGTTTCAGCTTTTTCCCCTCCCCTGTAGGCTGATCGTCCCCCGATCTACCCCTTTTGACAGCCTTTTCCACTACGGTGGAAGTGGGCTTTGTCGAGGTGGATGGCTTCTGATCCGCTTTCCGTACTGCCGAGGCAGCCGTGGCACGGTTCCCAGGCTTCGCCGCCCCTGCTCTGTCCGGTCGTACAGCTGTAGCGGCCGTGGCCATGGCCCTAGAACCAGGCTTTGCCGCCGTTGCTGTATTGGTCGACTGTTCAGCAGTGGCACCGTCTCCAGGCGTTGCTGCAGTGATCGAAGTCCTAGCACCGGAAGTCGCAGCCTGCTTCTTTTCGAATTTAGCCACGATCTTCTGGTGCTTCTTGACCAGTTCCTTCTCCTTGTCAGACAAGGATTCAGGCTCTTTATTAATTTTCCGGAGAAACGCAAGCGAGCGCCGGTAGCCATTTCTGGCTTTCTTCGCAGCACTGCTCGTCTTGCGATCCCCCGCCGATGAAGTTCCAGGAGTGGGACCAGTGGCCGCAGGTTCGTCCCCCTCCTCCAGGAGTGCCGCCTCCGCCTCAGAGTCCACCGACCCGGCTTTGCTACTTTGCGAGAGAATCATTGATTCTCCCTCTATAGCCGCGTCGAGTCGAAGGCCCTGAAGCTGAGGCACCACCCCCGAAAGCGAGGGGCCAGCCTGTGCGGTGGTCTCCTGCGCCTTTTGCCTGCTTAAAGCGGGTTTTGGCGCCTCCTGCTTCCCAGTAACATTAGTAGACCGTGCAGCTGCGGCGCCAGCAGGTCTATCCTTTGCGTCGCACTATGGCCCGGTTTTCCATTTTTCGTTGCAAAAATCATAACTTCTCAACCAATAAAGATATTTAAAAAATTTAAACTGCATCTGAAAGTGTAATATCTAAGCTTTAAAATGGGCAAAAAACAGGGTGCCACAGTAACAGGAGGCTTTAAAATTCGTTGCCAAAGTTAGGTTAGGTTAGGTTAGGTAGGGAAGGGTGTGTGCGGCAGGACCGCACTTGCACTCGGAGGCCAGGATGGCCCATTGTGAATCCCTTCTTATTGTGTTCTGGAGCTGACCAATAGTCTCAATCAAGGGGAAACCAGTTCGACCTCTTAATGAAGGAGAGCAGATTCGAGATTTCGACTTTCGCCGCGCAAGCCAGGTCTGTTAGGAACCTTGACCCCAAGGTGCGGAGTCGGCGTTCCTGCAGAGCCGGGCAGTGGCACAGGAAGTGTTGTATCGTTTCTACTTCTTCTTCATCTCCACAGCTACGGCAGACATCACCGGACGAGAGGCGCCATTTGGTAAGCATAGATCCAATAGCGCAATGTCCGGTGATGACTCCAACGAGCTGCCGAATGGAGGTACGACTCAGGGACAGTACGAATCGTGTTTTCGTCAGGGAGAGGGAGGGCCACAGTGTCCGGCAGGTGCCGCAATCGGTCCTGGTACGCCACGACGACTCAATTTCCTTTTTGGTCAACCTGTCAATATACATGTACAGGGCAGATATCGGAGGAAACACAGAGGTATCCACTTCGGTGGCAGGCAAGGCAACCCCCTTTTTTGCCATCTCGACCGCTGCTTCGTTCCCAGCCACTCCTGAGTGTCCCGGAACCCAACAGAGAGTGACCTGGGGGTGCCCAATGCCTTGAAGTGCGGTGCGACACCTCTGCACTACCTTTGATTTCACAACAACTGATTCCAGCGCTTTAAGTGCCGCCTGGCTATCCACGAAAATTGTGACATCTGTGGGTGGTAGCCCACTGCCACGGATAAGTTCGGCAGCCTTCCAAATTGCATAGATCTCTGCTTGGAAAATACTGCAGAGGTCCGGCAGTCTGAATGACATGTGGGTCTGCAGTACATCGGAGTAGAGACCAGCTCCAGTACCCTCCTCCATTTTTGAGCCATCGGTGAAAACGGTGATGGAGGCGTCTCTCGTCGCACCTGTCAGCTCCCATTCCTCCCTTGTGGGATATGAGGCTAGTGCGCGCGTGTCAAAATCCAGGTATGGGATCAGATAGTCCGTGCGGGAATCCAACTGATATCCGATATCTGGTTTCGCGAATAGATTTAGAATTTCAGAATGTCCATAAGCGTGTTGCCTCCACAAGTTGGCCTCCCTCAGTCTGAGAGCGCCTTTAGCGGCGCAACATTTAATGAACTGTTCAATGGGATGGAGGTGCAAGATCACATCCAGCCCAGCCTGGGGGGTGCTTTTGACAGTGCCTGCTATTCCCATAGCCGCTAGTCTCTGCACCTTCGTCAGTTGCGTTACCAGGGTCTTGGTGCCCGTAGCCGGCCACCAGACAATGGCTCCGTAACTTAAGATCGGCCGTATGATCGCAGTATACATCCAGTGAACGATAGTCGGCTTCAATCCCCACTTTTTCCCGAAAGCCCTTTTACAAATGTAAAAAGCATTCAGGCTCTTTTTCACCCGCTCTTCCACATTGCGCTTCCAAGAGAGCTTGGAGTCGAGTATGGTGCCGAGGTATTTTGCCTCGGGTGATAGGGTGAGAGTAGTTTCGCCGAGTTTAGGCAGCCTAAACTTCGGTATTTTGTATTTCCGGGTGAACAGTACCAAGACAGTCTTCGAGGGATTAACCCCTAGACCATTCAGCTCTGCCCACCTGGAAAGTTCCTTTAGAGCAGACTCCATGAGATCGCTGATTGTGGACAGGAATCGTCCAGGGATCAGGATAGTGACGTCGTCTGCATATGCTACTACTCGCAGCCTCCTGGTTTCGAAGATCTCGAGGATGCTATTCACTACAAGGAGCCACAGCAGAGGCGAAAGAACACCCCCTTGTGGTGTGCCTCTTGTAGTTAATTTCCTCACTGAGCACAGGCCTAGGTTAGAGTGGACCCTTCTGCTGCTGAGCATGTCACTGGTCCACTTTACCACCTTCTCATGAACTTCGAACTTTCTAAGTGCATTGATTATAGCCTCCAAGGTAACGTTATTGAAGGCCCCCTCGATATCGAGGAAAGCGGCTAACGTATACTCCTTGACGTTTAGCGATCTTTCGATCGTCTGAACAGCCTCATGCAGGGCGCTGTCAACAGATTTTCCCCTGCAATACGCATGTTGCGCATTGCAGAGTCCTCTGGACTGTGCCACTTCTCTAATATAGACGTCTACCAGCCGTTCAAGAGTCTTAAGTAAGAACGATGAAGGGCTGATCGGTCTGTAATCTTTTGCTGATAGGTGGTTCACTTTCCCCGCTTTGGGAATGAACACCACCCTAACCTCCTTCCAGGCACGCGGGACATATCCTTGTTGGAGAGATCCACGAAAGATTCTCGTCAGGACCCCGACCACCGCCTCCTTAGACCATTGTAGCATAGCAGGAATGACACCATCAGGGCCCGGGGATTTATACGGGCTGAAAGAGTCAACTGCCCATGCTACCTTGGCTTCGCTAATTATCCTCTGAACTAGACCATCCGGTCGCGATGTTTGTTGCCTATGCGACGTGGTCGCCTCAGCAACATCCGTGCATCCAGGAAAGTGAGTGTTCATGAGGATCTCAAGAAGTTCCTCCCTCGACTCCGTCCATGATCCATCAGATTTCCTGATGCTGGCAGGAGTGTGTGAAACCCCAGCGAGCACCTTACGGAGTCTGGCGGCCTCGTTAACATTGTCGAGGGATTCACAGTAATTTCTCCAATCGTCCCGCTTGGCTGCCCTAGTAGTTTTCTTAAACTTATTAAAGCTAGCCTTGTAGGCTCCCCAGTCTTCCTCAGTTCGGCTAAGTTTAGCCTTGTTGAAGAGACGCCTAGTATCTGTCCTAAGTTGTCTTAGCTCTGGGGTCCACCAAACTGCGTTGGTTCTCCGCGGAGCTCGACTTTTTGGACACGATTTCTTGAAAGAATTATTAAGAACTTTCGTTAAAAGACTAACTGACCTGTCAATGTTGTTTCTTTCAAAGATAGCTGTCGCCTTGCGCGACGCCAGTTTTTCGGAAACTAATGCACTGAATTTAGGCCAGTTAGTCTTTCTCGGATTCCTATAGGCTGGTGGACTCCCCACCTCCATAGCCACGGAAAACACTATCCGGTTGTGGTCCGAAAACGAACATTCCGTTAGTACCCTCCAGTCGGCTACGGAGATAGTACTCGAGTCGGTAGCCAAGGTTATATCTATAACTTCTTCCCTAACCCTGTTATGGAAAGTTGGCGTATTGCCCCTATTACATAGCATAAGGTTAGAGTTGAGAAGAAACTCAAAAATGGACTCACCCCTGCTGTTGGTGCCGGAACTTCCCCACTGAAGATGATGAGCGTTGGCGTCACACCCGATGATGAGATCAAGTCTCCGTGATCGGGCGTGAGCAACCAGGTCCCGGACCTCCTTCGGCGATGGCTCCTCACCTTCGAAAGGCATGTATGCGGACGAGAGGATGAGGTCAAGCCCCTCCCTTCGCTCGCATGCAGCCACACACAAGTCACCAGTGCTGTATTGAGATAAAAGAAACAGATTAATGTGCTTTCTATATACAATACAGGCTCTTATCTTACCTTCACCACGCGAATGAAGTACTCTGAATTGACTTGACCCCAATCCACAAACCTTGTCTCTGACGAGCCAGGGTTCCTGGACAAGGGCCAAGTCAACTTCCTCCTCCTCCAGGAATTGCATAAGATCGTGGGTGGCGGCTTTAGAGTGGTGCAGGTTTATCTGCACCACCTTCAGCCTTTCCCTGTGTGGCGCGCTCCTTATTGGGGAAACGAGCTTTTAAGGAACCCAAACCGAACTTTACAACACCAGAGGAGTCTCGCAGAAGAGTAAATGACTGTTGGTCGACAGCGACCACGAGGTCCTTACCCGTCTCATTCTTGCTTGTAGTGGAGGAGATTACTCTCCACTCTCCAGTGTTAAGGCCGCTGTTCTGCCGACCTATCAGCTTCAACGTGTCCACATCCTCCATGACTGGAGGGGGGACCCACAGTGTGACGATAGGTCGGAGGGGCAATCGGTCGCGAGGTATGACCTCGAGTTTTGCCCCCTGCCAGAGAGGCTCAAGACCGCCGATTGTGCGCACCAGGAAGTCAAGTGACTGCCTGTTGCCACACCCGACGATCTTTACGCCCCTCTGCCAGCCAGCGCCGTCGAAGTCGATCTCGCCGTCCGCCGCCACGAGCATCGCTCGCAGAATGCGCGCCTCAACAGAGAGCCAGTTTCCCGGACGAATTTTCCCATCGGGATCGCTCCGGTCCACTACTGCAATCTGCAGCTCTTGTGGAGAGGAGAAGCTGGCTGAGGGTTTCAGCTTTTTCCCCTCCCCTGTAGGCTGATCGTCCCCCGATCTACCCCTTTTGACAGCCTTTTCCACTACGGTGGAAGTGGGCTTTGTCGAGGTGGATGGCTTCTGATCCGCTTTCCGTACTGCCGAGGCAGCCGTGGCACGGTTCCCAGGCTTCGCCGCCCCTGCTCTGTCCGGTCGTACAGCTGTAGCGGCCGTGGCCATGGCCCTAGAACCAGGCTTTGCCGCCGTTGCTGTATTGGTCGACTGTTCAGCAGTGGCACCGTCTCCAGGCGTTGCTGCAGTGATCGAAGTCCTAGCACCGGAAGTCGCAGCCTGCTTCTTTTCGAATTTAGCCACGATCTTCTGGTGCTTCTTGACCAGTTCCTTCTCCTTGTCAGACAAGGATTCAGGCTCTTTATTAATTTTCCGGAGAAACGCAAGCGAGCGCCGGTAGCCATTTCTGGCTTTCTTCGCAGCACTGCTCGTCTTGCGATCCCCCGCCGATGAAGTTCCAGGAGTGGGACCAGTGGCCGCAGGTTCGTCCCCCTCCTCCAGGAGTGCCGCCTCCGCCTCAGAGTCCACCGACCCGGCTTTGCTACTTTGCGAGAGAATCATTGATTCTCCCTCTATAGCCGCGTCGAGTCGAAGGCCCTGAAGCTGAGGCACCACCCCCGAAAGCGAGGGGCCAGCCTGTGCGGTGGTCTCCTGCGCCTTTTGCCTGCTTAAAGCGGGTTTTGGCGCCTCCTGCTTCCCAGTAACATTAGTAGACCGTGCAGCCTGGGGTCCCGCTGCACAGCCTAAGCGGTCGTTGGATGACGACGCCAGACAGCCCGCTCGCCCACTGTCTACCGCCGGTACTGGGGATCCGACTCCCTGCACCGTAAAAGAGTCCTTATGGGAGCTCTCCAGAATGGTTTTTATGAAGGGGGTCGCCTTCCCCTGTGGCGTTTCTTTGACATCTATCACGCCACCAAAAGATGATGAGATAACAGCCGCTCCTAACATGGAGATCAGACGCTGACCAGGGAGCCGCCCACTGTGGATCAGACGCTTCTGGATTTCCGCAGTTCAAACTTTGCCGGCTGAGAAGACAGGCCTCAACAGCCGCCCAGGGACCGCCCGGTTACCGAAGCAACCTTCGTGGAGGCGTTGAGTCTGCTTGGCCTGGTACCCATAAGGATCGCAGCCGAAGATGCAGACCAAGTCCCCAATGAAATTACTTATCACACTGAAATTACTTATTTGTTTGCATTAAAAAATTATTTTTTTTATATATTTTTTCTAATAAATTAATATAATTTATTGATTCATACCTAATTTTTTACCAAAAAAAAATTTTTTTTGAAAGTTAGATTTTTTCAAAATCGCTATCTACGCTGGAAGGAATGTCTAATAATGAAATCATTTCTAAGCTATAAGTATCTGTAAGTTCTTTTTGTGATCTTACAGATCTCATAGATGAAATAACTGGATCAGAAGAGACTGCTAACATATTGAAAAGGTCTTCATTTTGTCTAGTTCGTGATATTTTGCAAGTGTTCATACATCTATACCTTTTGTAGTCCTTATTTTTGCATTCTTGAGCTTCTTCAGACAATTCCCCTATTGGTAAGCACTGGTATTCTATTAAATCCTTTCCATGTGCTAAAATTTTATGTACCGTAGGAGTAAGTTTCTTCTCAGGATACTTCTGAAGCAGCAGTTCGGCAGTTTTGGATGCATATTCACCAAATTTAGGTCCATTAACCATTTCCTTGCAATTCAAAATATTCAAAATTACTCCCAATCTTCGCACAATATCTTTATCAACTCCAGTTATTCGAGCAGTCACTTCATCGTTTTCAAAAAACCTGCGTGAAGAGTTGCCATCATTTGTATTCCCATACCCATACTTTGGAGAGTCTACTTTCAGCCCAAGCTCTTTGAAGAATACATCTTGAATTATTTTTTTCCTGATATTCTTTTCTTTGGGTGTTGCGTTGTCCTCGAAAACTTCCCCATGTCGTGGTAGCATATACGCCAACTTCAAGACAAATTCCATACATCTTATCCGTGCATGCAAGGGAGATATTCCATACTCATAATTATGTTCGTCACTTGTTGATTCATCCAATTTTTGGAAGTCTTTTTGATTTTTTTTACAGATTGCACATTTCATTGTCGATGAAGTATTAGTTAATTGATTTAAAACTTTCCCGTCGATCATAGTCAGGAGAAAATCATACTTTATAGTAATAGATTTCCCTTCGTCGATTTCAAGCACTGTTGGTTTTAATTCGGCAATTTGTTTTTTTACATCATTGACTGTGGCTTTTATGAGTTCCGAAGACTCCTTCGCATATTTAAACAATATCGGACGGCACAATTTAACTGATGAAGGCCGTGGGTTTTTCCAATATTCTGAAGCCTCACCTTTTAGTCGTAGGGGAACAACAGAAGCCATAAACATATTAGCATCTGTAACAGTTGTATCGTCCGTATTTATTGTTTGTTTATAGGCGCTCTGTCCTGATGATCCATCACAGCCCCACTTGCTAACCAATGTTATGCTTTCTGGAAGAGATTTCAACTTGTCTTCAGAGAAAGTCTCCAAGAGTCGTCTAGAAGTATGTTCCATCAGGTCTTTGAGGTTCACTTCGGCTGATACTTCGGTAATTTTGGGATTAAGAGGTACTGCTTCCTTCTTGGCTTGAGTTATGTGTCCGTATCCAGGAAGAAGATTGGCATTATGTTGTAATAATGACTCACGCAGCATTATATATTTTCCCTTCGACAATCCAACATCCATAAACAGCGCCAAAGCCTCCTCAGAAGTGAATTGTCGAGGCAATGCATTTTGTGGAGTGGGAATACTATTTTTTATCCTCATGATTCGCTTTGGACTTGCTAACCCAACTTCTTCTGTTATATGAGCCTTAATCTTTTCTTCGTCCTTTTTGTATTTCATGGACAATGCTTCAGAAAGATGACCCGTGGCGATATCTTGAGTAGCATCTAACAACTTCCTTTTCCTTGTGAAGGTCGAACACTCGCCTATAGTTTTTGTTGGTCTCCCTCTAGTTCGGTCGGTTGATGTATGGGGCTGCTCTTCGTCAAATCTACTAACATCTGTTAGCCACTTTTCATACTTTTTTTCAAATGTTTTCGCGCAACGATTCGCGGCTTGCCAATTGGTTTTAGTTTTGGTGTAAATAAAATGAAGTTGGCTTGTCATGTCCTCGTATTCTTCTATGTTATGTATTTTAGTACTTAATTCTTTCAAAATAGCCGCAACGAAGTCTTGCTCAGTTTTTGAAGCTCTAAACACCTCAAATAATTTGGAATTTGCTAGAGACATTACACTCGTAATGTACACTCGTATCACTCAATAAGATTTACTGCGAATTACAGAACTTTTCACTTAAAGCGAACTTCGAGGGACTGGGAAAAATGGTTCGTTTTAACCGAAAGTACGCTTCAAAAGGGGTCCGCAATAAGCGAAAACATAAAGCGCGTACTTGAAATTGGTTCGTTTTAAGCGGGTTCCTTATAAACGAAACGCACTGTATATTTGAAAATACTATTCACGGCTAATTCAAGCTTCAGAATACTTGCGATAAGCTTTACACTCGTATGACTCAATAAAAAATATACTGCGAATTATATTTAAAACAACAAATCTTCCTTCAGTATATGGAGCGCCACCCAAATATTGCGAAAAAATTCACAGCTGCTTGTTAGGAAACACTTTTCTAAATAAAATAAGCAAAACATGGATAGCAAATGTATTATGCCATTCGTAACCAAAAAATATAACTTTATATACAAATGCCAGCAACACAAAATGGGTTTTTGACCGAACTAAATGTGCGTGATTTTTCGTATACCTGCGTGTTTTTCGACCCGAGGTTGCTTCACTTTTATTGCTCTGGAAAGTAAAGCGGCAAAAAGCGGCAGCTGAGTTTTGGAAGTTAGGTAAATAATTAAATAGCAAATAACTTCCCTCAATTTCGCGGAGGTCTTTTTTGGTCTTTTTTTTTATTTTCGATCAAAGTTGAAAAAAAGGTCGAAATATAGATTTTTCGAGCAATCGGTAGATCGAACAACTTTTAAAACAAAATAAACATTTTTTATTTTTATTATACTAACAATTAACATATCTTTTAGAAAAAACCAACAAGTTACCGATTGGTCGCTTCATTTACATACAAATCAATCTTAAAGAGGAAAAAAAACCAAAAAATACACATTTTTCTCGATGTGGAAAAATTGTCAACTTTGAGCGGCTCTACCTCCCAAACTACTAATCTGAATTTAATGAAAGTTACATATTCGTAATCCCTGGAAAATTCTCAATAAGATGCGTGTATTCATTTTATCGAACGCTTTCATGAAATTTTTGATTTTTGCAACGTTTTACCGACCGTTGGGCCATAGTGCGTCGGCATAACTGTATTGCGACAATGTAGTGACCGCTGAACAATTCAATTCGTTTTGGCAAATTGTCGGTTCATTTTTTTTTTGTGAAAAGTAGGTACCCAGCAACAAATTAAAGGGAGCAAAAAAAATAACTACATTTCAAAATTCAGAATATAAAAGCGAATAGAATAGAATATAGAATTCTGTACATATATAAAATATAGAATTACGAATTTTAGGGGGGAAATACCCTCCTCTACCCATACCTGGCTACGCCCATGAGTGCCTGTCATTATCAACCGAATCTCTTTGCTGTATGCTTGTTTGTTACCGTATGCTGCGCTTGATTCATTGAGCAAACCATTATATGTGTCTCCAAAATCAAACAATATAGTAAGTTCGGGTAATGTGATATACCTGTTTGTTTTACGGCGATTCCCGACACCCTTTGCCTTAAAAGACACTTTTTTTGGTCTCAAACTGCTCACTGACACATTATTTAGTATATCTAATTATTAAGATTATTAACTCTTTACAAATGAAAATGTCCAAATATTTGTGTCTGATAAAAAAGGCAGGTAATGTGATATACCATCGGCGGGTAATGTGATACACCCGAAAAAACGTTATTTAACAGACCTATTAGTTTCAAATTTTGTTGAAAATACTCCAAATCAAAAATAATTAGAGACGTGTTTCTCTATTTTTTGGAAAATCACAATCTGACGGGGTAAACCAAGGGTTAAAACAAGGGTTTTCTCGAGAAACATGATTTCATCGATTTTTTAAGTGAAACTTCTTTACGCACGCTTGACTTGGGGAGTAAGCTGGCGAACGCGTGACGTAAGCGTTACGAAAAGTATGATCGGGCGAGGCGAACGGGAGTTGAGTGGTTTACGCACGCTTGACTTGGGGAGTAAGCTGGCGAACGCGTGACGTAAGCGTTACGAAAAGTGTGATCGGGCGAGGCGATCGGGAGTTGAGTGGTTTACGCACGCTTGACTTTGGGAGTAAGCTGGCGAACGCGTGACGTAAGCGTTACATGAAAACATAAAATAAATTTAAATATTTGTAGAAAATTAATATATGTATATGTACATACATGTATATATTGTACACACACATATATATCTGTGGCATTTTGACAAAACAACTTAAGTCTAATTTTCAAATTGTTCAGGAGAGCGAAAATACTAATAAGGTGCAGAGCAAATCTCATACAAAACTCGAGAAAAGTTGAAATGCTATACATCATATCTCTGTAACTAAATGTCGTAAAAACAAGCCGATTCCACCAAAAGAAGCGTTTTGAAATTGTGTCTTTATGACTAAAAAAACTGGAAAATTTCACTATTTCGACATAAGTTGTTTTGTCAAAATGCCACAGATATATATACATACAGATGGAGCGAAAGAAGTTTCACTTCAGTCGTGTGGTCATAAGCACACTCGTTTTTTTTTTAATCTAAAACTTAACCATGACAGATTTTTGAGAATATTTCACTTCAAATATTATAAAATAATCTTATATATAAAATCTTCGTGTCACAGTGTTAGTTACCATACTCCTCCGAAACGGCTTGACCGATTTTTATGAAATTTTATATGCATATTCAGTAGGTCTGAGAATCGGCTACTATCTATTTTTCAGGGGGCGTGGCACCACCCATACGAGCCAGATCTTAATAATGGAATATCTTCCAAATTGTAAGTTGTGCAACACTGAAATTTTGTATCCCGTCGTCCCATAGATGAGTCAATCTACTGATAAGATTTGATGGGCGTTGGACAAGGGGCGTGGCACATTTTTTGTGACCCAAATATTTTGCTGGACTATAAGTCGCTCAGCAATGAAACTTAGTACGAGCCTACCATTTTCTCTTTCGACAGAGGCTGCTGAAACTTAGCAGCAACATTGCTTATTTCGATTGCGTTAATCAGTAGCTCCTCCTCTTCCTTTAGTTGGTTTTCTTCGACAATTTGCATCGCCATAGATTCGCCATCTCGCGTATTTCATTATAAAAAAACAACAAATGTCGTGCGAGACAAAGTTCGCCGGGTCAGCTAGTGTATATATACATTTCTGTATATAAATAGTACTACTGTGATAAGTTTGGGTACTATGATGTACTATATCACATTACCCGAACTTTGGTATATCACATTACCCGAAATTGACCTTTTGCGAAAAAAATATTATAAAAAAACAATAATAATTTTGTTAAGAAGAGCGTACCTCGCAAACTCATAATCGATATCACTGATTTACTTCTGATTAGCCTCGAACTTTCTAATAATATTTTTTTTGTACCTTTTATGCTTTCAAACTTCATGACCAACAACTTGTGCAAGCACTACTCAGAGCACTTCACACTAACTGTAAACTATTTAAGCAATCACATCCAAAATCATGCAGCACGAGTTTTGTAGCTGTTATGATGTTTTAAAAAGGTTAATTTTGAAAAAGGTCAACGCACTTGTGAAATATGCACCTATATCACATTACCCGACCATATCACATTACCCGAACTTACTCTATACTAATCAAGAGATCTAAAAACCAAATAAATTTTTGATTTATATTGTTTGCACGGGTCGTAAAAAAAGGAATAAAATTAAAAAGAAGCCATTCAAAAAAGTCTTGGCAGCTACAGTAAGGATCGAACTGCGCACCTGTCGCCTGAGACACTTCCGCTTATCACTCAAATCACATATTTTTGTATCTAAAAATAGAGCACAATACGTGTGAAGCGCTGATTGTGTGAGTGACATTAGAGGCCTAAAAGCTCTTATCGGAGGCCAAATTTGTCGAAATTTTTGACACATTTTTCCCTTGGCCGCTGGACATCAAATTAATGAGTTATCTGTGGCATATGTTAGCACATTCCTTATATTTTTCAAACATTGCATGCATTTTTTCGACGCTCCAAAAAAATATGCACGCGCATATAATTCCGATCCCTAATTACACTGGTCAACACTGTTTTTGTCACACGAACTTTGTGATGATTTTTGTTTATGTTGGTGTACCCTCATTAACAATATCTAACAATTTTGTTTCAATCACGTCCAGTTTTTTTGTGACAGCTACATATTCATGTCTGACCTCATATACGTGTCTTGTTTTGAATAACTTCATTTATACGACTGTATACGTGATATACGTTTGTTACATCGTAAACATGCCACGAAAGTGTTCTAACGACCCCGACAGTTTTTGTTATGTGTGTGGAGAATTAACTTTTAAATCTCAGCGTCGAAATTTCACGTCATTAATTGAACAGTGCTATTTAGACTATTTTGGATTTCCTGTGAGGAATCAAGATAAATCCTGAGTTCCACATAAATGTTGTGTAACGTGTGTGAGATTGCTATCAGGTTGTGCTAAACAAGAACCCAGACATATGCCATTTGCTATACCAATGATTTGGACCGAACCAAAGGATCATGTAAGTGATTGTTATTTTTGTTTGACTCAAACAAAAGGCATTACAACCAAGTCCAAACACACTACCCAGTATCCAAACTTGTCTTCGGCCAACAGACCCATCCTACATAGTGCCGAACTGTCTGTGCCAAAGCCTCCAAATCGGAACTTGTTCTAAGTCAGCACGATGAACTATCTGAAGATAGTGACCCAAGTTATGAACCGTAAACTTCAAAAGAACCGCATTTATTGACACAAAGTGATTTAAACGATTTAGTACGTGATTTGAATCTGTCTAAAAAACAGGCTGAGCTTTTTGGGTCTAGATTAAACGACTGGAATTTACTTTCTCCTGATACGAAAATTTCTTATTTTCGACATCGTGACAATGAAATAAAACTTTACTTTTCTAAAGCAGGTCTATTGCAATAACGTTCCTGTCTTGATGAATTTATTAAATTTTGTATATGATCCAAATCACTGGCGATTGTTCATTGACTCCTCAAAAACTAGTTTGAAAGCAGTGTTGCTGCATAACGGAAATAAACTTCCTTCAGTGCCGGTTGGTCATGGTTCTGATATGAAAGAGACTTACGAAAATATGAGATTTCTTCTTGAAAAAATTGAATGCAGTAAACACGCTTGGAAAATTTGTGGCGATTTTAAAGTCATTGCACTTTTGCTTGGACTACAGCTGGGTTACACAAAATTTTGCTGTTTTATTTGCGAATGGGACAGTAGGGACAGAAAAAATCACTATACAAAGAAAGTGTGGCCCAAGCGTAAATCACTCACTCCAGGCCGTAAAAATGTTAAAAATGATCCTTTAGTGAGCCCTGATGGCATTCTTTTACCACCATTGCACATAAAGCTCGGCCTGATAAACAATTTTGTAAAAGCTATGCCTAGAGATGGCAGTGGATTTGTATATCTGAAAGAGAAATTCCCCAAACTCAGCGAGGCAAAAATTAAAGAGGGAATATTTGTAGGTCCACAAATACGGCAACTGATAAAGGATAAAAGCTTTGAAGAAAAACTGAATGATCAGGAAAAACTCGCCTGGAAATGTTTTGTGAACGTTGTCCAAAGTTTTTAGGAAACCATAAATCGGAAAATTACAAAGACTTAATAAATGAACTTATAATGTCATATAAAGCTTTGGGGTGTAATATGTCCTTAAACATATACATATGCATACATATGCTGGACTCTCATCTGGATTTCTTTCCCGCAAATTTGGGTGCTGTGAGTGACGAACAAGGCGAGAGGTTCCATCAGGGCATTTCCTTAATGGAGAAGCGCTATCAAGGGAAATGGAGCGCAGGAATGCTAGCAGATTATTGTTGGAGACTTAAAAAAGACCTTCCAGAAGCCACATATTCACGAAAATCATAAGTATTTTTTCCATATTAAGCAATAATTTCTCTAAATGTAGCTGATGTTTGTACTTTTTAAGAAAACATATGTTTTGATGTCACAAGGAAACCTGACGTGTCAATTTTTTTTCATTCACATATTATTGTTTAGTGGCCCTAGTACATTCAAAATTTGATATAAGTTTTCATGTGACAAAAAAAGTTAAAATTTTGTTAACCAGTGTTATGAATGTAGCTTTTGTGAACTAATACTACGTTTACATTGAACCCAAATGCGTAGTTTCGAATGAGTAATTTGAAAGTGTTTACATTGCCTCATTTGCATTGCATTTGCATTTTGTTTGGCAGCTAATGTCAAATGCTCAATGCTCATTTCCTCTTGCCGCTGCTCATAGATCAGCTCTTTTCCGGCTTCTGACTAAATCATTTGTTTCTTTTTTGCTGCCTCTATGTTCTACACACTGCAATATTTGAATACATGTATATTACACACCTTGCATGCTAAGAATATTCTACATATTTGAAGCAGACGAAAATTTCAATGCGAAATTTCCATTTTGATAATTTTCGTTTGTTTTGATTTTGAACTGTCAAAAAGAAGCAAAAGCTTTTGAAGCTTTTGAAAGCGCTTTCATTTTGTGATGCGTTCGATAAAATTGGTCATGTTTTATCGCATTTGCTTCGTCGTTTTGTTGAAATGAGTCATTTCGTAGATTTGAATTTGTATGGGGAAATGCGTGATTTGGCTTCGCATTTGAGAATTTTTGCCCAAATCACGCATTTGGGCTCAATGTAAACGTAGTATAAGATAATTTTCATTGTTGATATGAAGTTTTTTCAAATCCCGTTGTATGGGAGGTGGCCGAAGTTTTGGTTTGATTTCATTGAAAATTTGCACAGTAAGTTCGTTGCTCATAGCAGTAGGGGCAAATTAGGTCAGGCAGATGCCATACGTAAGATGGAAAGCTTATTGCAAAATATTGCCTGTAGCACTGTTAACATTTTTGTTTTATTTCGCGACTTATTTACGCTTACAAGAAGCCACAAAATACACAGAACTTATTTCTATTCGTGCACTGCATTTTCGCTTTTAACTCTGTCGATACGATTTTACTTATCCCCGATAAATTTCCGCTGTTGAAATTACACTTGTTTCACAGCCTAATTATTCACACCTTGTTTCGAATACGTCGTACAATTACAACGACTTTAACGATATTGTAATTATCCATACCTTATAGAGAGAAGAACTAAGATTCTGTATCCCAAACTAATAAAGTTAGAAAGATATAATCCGATGATATGGTAGTGTCTATTAGTCCTTAATATATATTAAGAAAACAACACTGAAAATTTTGAAGGATATTTAAGGATAAACTTTCAAAAGGACATTTTCGATACCTATTCGTCCTTGTGGACCAAAAACTTAAATATTTTTCAATTCTAGGGAATTTCCTCTTTCATTTGATTTATATATTGTTCATTGCGATAATTTTTTTAAATCATTTTTTGAAATATTCATGTCTTTCAAATTTCAAGGTCCTTTAAAAAAAATCCTGACGTCAGGGTGAAAAACTAAAAACGCAGTCTATCTACAGTCTACTATCAGCATTATCGGGAGTTTCACGTGAAAAACATTTCGCCTCCCTATCCCGAAAAATAGTCATCGGGAGTTTTTCCCGAATGAGATTTCACTTCGAGTCAGCTTTGACAATTCGAACAAACAACAACTAAATTTTGACAGCTGTGCAAAAAGTGCAAGAAATTAATAAAACTTTCAAATAAAAGCAAACAAGAAACATTTGTGATTTTTTGTGTTTAATAATGCATAGTATAGCGTTGCGACTCATATGCGAAGAGGAGGAAATGGCCGAGGAACGAGCAGTTCGCAGGCACTTGAGAAATCATTCCAATCCTCTGGAGTTGTGCGAGCCATTGTGATATTAAAACTTGTTGCTTTTTTACATTTTTGCAGTAATAGTCATGTTTCCCAGATTTAAAAATAAAGCGGAATTTAAGTATTTATTGGATGTGCTTACTTCCTCTTTGCATGTAAATATTACATCTCCTTCATTAAACAAACATTTATTTTATAATAGGCAAGGAGCATGTAGTTTGAATGTTTTGCTAGTTCCATACCTTTACGTTCAAATTTGATAAGAAAATATTGAACAGGTATGTGACAGTGAAATGAAAATTCGATACATTAATTCAACGCACCCTGGAGCTTGCCACGACTCCTTCATTTGGAATGTGAGTGAGCTGAGATTACATATGGAGCAGAAGTATTTGGAAGGCCGCAATAATATGTGCCGAATAATAGTGTTATTTAATTTGCATTAAGAACCGGTACAGAAAGTTCTGCAAAATTTCAAATTTCTTTTAGTGGTGTAATCGTAGGTTTATTGAAATTTTTTTTTTTACTAGTACAAAGGCATATCCGTGTAGTAATAATAATAGTTAAAATGAAATCAGTTGATACGTCATTGTCCATAATCCCGGACATTTCTTACAAGACCTTTCATCAAATTTTGTACAACCGTTTCGTTTAGTTTTTGGGATGCTTTTCGCATCATTTGCATTTCTGCTACAGTTTTGGTGAATTTGCTAAATTTTTGAAGATTTGCCTTCATCAGAGCCCAAAACCGTTCGATTGGGCGCAATTCTGGCACATTTGGGCGATTCATGTCCTTCTTCACATAATTAATTTTATGATCTTTTAACCACTTCTGAGTCACATTGGCGTAATGTGCTGGAGCCAAATCTGGCAAAAACAACGTTGGACCATTATGTTTACGTGAAAATAACAATAAACGTTTTTGAAGGCACTCTGTAACATAAATTTCTGTGTTTATTGTGCCCATGGTGAAGTACGGAGTTGATTTTTTCCCGCATTGGCAGATGGCTTGCCAAATCAGAATTTTTTGACAAATTTTCCATTTGAATGGTTTTTTCTGAATCAGGAATATCTTCCCCAGGCTGCATAGAGTAAAATTGCAGATCTGGCAAAGTTCTTAGGTCCATTTTCACGTAGGATTCGTCGTCCATAACCACACAAAAATTTTTGCTCTCTATTTTCATCTCGTAAAATTTCCGTGCAAGGGAAATGCTTCATGCACACTGGTTTTCGCTGCGCTTTGGACCTTTTTTTTTGTAAGGCTTTAACCATTTCTTTGTTTGATGCGAACAACTTGCACATGTGTAGTTTTGGCTATTTTGGCAATATCTCTTGTCGACATAGAACGGTTCTTCTTCACTATTGCTACCACCTTGTTTTCCAGAATTGCGTCTGCTGAGCCTCTTGAACGCCCACTTCTTGGCTTATCCTTGACTGAGGGATCCTGGTGAAATCGCAAAACGGTCCTTCGTGCCGTAGCATACGATGAACTAGCGAGTTTTGCCAACTTTTTGTACCCAATATGTAAATTATTCGTCCAAATGTACAAAATATTTTTGCGAAGCTCTTCGTTGGAGTTCATTTTTGTTGCTTGTACAACTCCGACTGTGTTAGATAATATTATTTTGAAAACTTGAAGTATGGATGCACGCAAAACAATTTACTCGAGGTCTACTGTATTTCTAGAAAAATTTTAGGAACAAGTTGAAAATTTGCAGAACTTTCTTTACCGGTTCTTATTTGGTTGGATATGCTAGATACTGTTTAGAGCCATGACTTTTAACTCCTTACCGAACCCCTGAGAGTGGTTTAAGTGGAGCTAAATTCAATGAAATCCATTCCCGGTGCCGGACAGTGTTGTGACTTATTACTTTTGACAGCAACATATTACTTATTACACATTACTGACATTTGAAAGTAATATCGTTACATTACTTATTACTGGAAATGTCAAGTAATGTATCACAAAAAGTAATATATTATTTTAAAAATACAGTCGAACTTCCCTATAGTGAACTTCTATATAATGAAGTTCTCCGTATAATGAATTAATTTCAAAGACACAGCTTTATCGTTCTATTCTAAGTGCATTTTGATCTCTTTATAATGAATTTCCATATAGTGAATATTTCTCTACAATGAATAAATTTTTTAGTTGAAAACTTCGCTTTCATTTGTTTTTGTCTCCATATAATGCATTTTCCCTTCCTATTTTTTGTCACCCATATTAACAACACTGAATACCGAAAAAAAGTAAAACATATTTAGGGGAACCCCAGAAGTTAAAAATAACAACAGCATAAGAAGAAGAAAGTCACATCACTAACAATTTTGACAGCAATTGTTTGTTTTGAGTGAATAAAGTGAAAATATCGCAGCGAAGTTGCATTTCTCTCGAAAAAAAGTCTACATTTCCAGATTCAGAAAACGATGAAGAAATGGCCAGTGAAGAAGAATGGGCTGATGCGGTGTTACCTACATTGGAACGAATTTTTGCTTCTCTTGATGTACTTCGAACCTTTGTGGAGATGAAGAGCAACGTACCGAATAATGTTTTTAAGTCTCTAAATGTATTAGAAGGCTTTGTTGAAGAAGAAAAGTGGAAGGGTGTAATCCAAACTAAAATACCTCATTATTTTAAATATAAGATGAAAAAAATCATAATTTCTTTATAATGAAGCTTTTTTCTGGTCCCGTGCGAATTCATTATAGGGAAGTTCGACTGTACATGATTTCTACAGATTTTTTCCAAAAATATAAACGAAGATTTTTTTTACATATTTCATATTTATTTTATAAAACTTCAGGCATCTTGTTTAGTTTATTTATTTATTTATTTATTTTTAATTATGAAACATCGGCATTTAAGAATTAATTCTTTTGCATGCCACAAGGATAACTTATTAAATAACAATTGATTAGTTATTTTTGAATTTTGTATATTTTTAACTACAATTTGAATTTCGTTACCTTTTTTGTTAAAAATGCAAATGTTAATTGTTTCCCCACTACCAAACTCAGTTGGAAATGAAACATGCGAGCTATGTTTGGTATGAACAAGTGCAGCGTTGTATAATTGTAATGGATCTTAATCATGTTATCAGTGCTGCTGTTTTACATGAAAATTAGAACTTTGTTGACTAAAAAGTAATATTGTAATAAGTAACTTGAAAAAAAGTAGTAATATTACTGAAGGGGATTACTTATGGGAAAAGGAACTAGTTACACTACATTTTTAAAGCAGAAGTAATATACTACGTAATTAGTTACACTACATTAATATATTAGTCACAACACTGGTGCCGAAACATTAGTGAAAGAACTAACGGGGTTATAAAAGATAGATGTAGATGTCTACTGAGTGATAGAGAGTTATATCGGGTGATTTTTAAGAGCTTTCGGATTTGATTAAAAAATCACATACAATTTAGAGAAATGTATGAAATCTTTATTTGAGTCGATAGAACGATCTATATAACTCAATGTTTAAAGATGATTTAATGTAAATGTTGACCGCGGCTGCGCCTCAAATGGTTCATACGCTGGGTCCAATTTCGGCATACTCGCTCCAACATATCGGTATCAATATTGGCTTCCAGTGCGTCAACCGTTGTGGGCTTGTCGCTATAGACATGAGCCTTAACATAGCCCCACAAAAAATAGTCTAAAGGCGTTAAATCGCACAATTGACCGGCCCCAAACGTGAAATGAACTGTTCACCGAACTCGCCTCTCAATTGGGCCATTGTTTCGCGTGCACCATCTTGTCCGCACTCTACGTATGCGTGTTGGTGGTTTAACACTCCGATAATCGATAATTTTTTAAACGGTCAAAGCCCAACAAGGTCCCCAGGGACCTTTTTTGTAATATTGCATATTAGGCGTGTAGTTGTATAATGTAGTGTTAGATAATGTGTGTAGATGTGTTTGGAGAGCCAAAAAGCTAAGCTTCGTGTAGATTTTTTAGTGAACTTATATGGCGTAGCCAAGGGGGGTGTCAGAACCCCCCATGGCCTATAATTATTTAAAATTTTCAGTCACTACGCATGGTATGTACCTTCCCACATTAGCAAAAAGGTCTTTTTACCTTTAAATATTGAAAAGAATAATAAAAATTTTTTGGGTAAAACCGATATGGGTTTTTCCCTTCAGGCTCAATACAACTATAATGAGTATTTTATATCGTCGGCTGGAATGTCCTTCAGAATGTCGGTACAAGCCTTTTGGATGGCTGCTACGTCTTCAAAACGCCTCTGTTAAATCGGTAAAAGCGTTTTTTAAGGTGAAAGTCGCACGATGCCGCATCAGGTGAAAACAAGGAGTGATTGATGATTCAAATTAGACTTTTATACCAGTGACAGACATCTAGTACAAAAATCCTGCTAGTACAAAAAACCAATGTCTGTCACCGGTTTTTTAAACTTTTGTTCGAAAGCAACTGGGTTTTTATACTACAATTATAGTACAAAAATCCAGTCGAATTCCAAGAACAGGAATGGGATTTTTCAGTTTACTACAAAGGGAATCAACTGAACATACTTCAAAGCTTAAAGCTCTTTGTCAAAGTCCTACACTGAACAAACTTTCGTTGATAACCTCTCTGCAGGAATAGAGATTAAACAGAAAAAATATTTCCGTTTTTTTTTAATTGGTTTTCACCGCTGTCAAAATGTACTACGTAGCACAAAAACCAGATCTGTATCAGCATGCTAGTATGAGCTTTTAGAGCTTTGATTGTAGTATTCTTCGTAGTACAAAAATCCGATGTCTGTCAGGGGTATTAATCAAAAAGTCAGTCACAAGTGTCTATGGATAAGATGGCGTCTTTCGATAGCCAAATGTTCAATAAAAATGCGATAAAATTATGTTATTGAAATGCTTAACCTTCGCCTTACCAAAGATTTTATTCGTCTTTGACCAATACTCACCCGGATGACGCCAGGCGTTTCCGCTCTCAATAAATAAATAATAAAAAATAACTGTTTCCATACCTCAGTATTTAGTATCTTCCTCTGGTGGTAGTCCGTTTTTCGAAAAAAGGCCTAACTTTAACGATTTATTTTGAGACTATGGAAAACATTAGAAGATTTCTTTCCATAGGGTCTATTGAACACATACTGAGGTACGTCAAAAAATTTTTTGTTTTGGTCAAAATGGCGGCGGAAGCGCCTGGGATCACCCGGGTGTGTATTTGGTATACCAAATAACAAAAAACATGAACAAAATTTCCATAAAAATATTTGTTTATGTTATTGAAAACTACTTTCGAATTTGTTCAGTGAGTCGAAAGCATAGCTACATTGGATAAATACAGATGGCAGATATTACACATGAATATTAAAAAGATCACCCGGGTGGGTCTAAGGAAAGCGAAGGTTAAATCCAATTTCAAGTAAATTTTGGTTGATATTTGGTAATCATTTATGTCCTGACAATTGTTTTTAAATCTTGTGTACCACTCATGAACTCTGCCACGGCATAAACGATAATCACCAAAAACTTAGTTCATCAATTGAAATGTTAAGGTTAAAGTTTACCAAATTTAAAGCAAAACTTAATATTCGCTCTTTGCAAATTAGTATCGAATTTTTTACTTCGAACATAATAACTGCGCTTCCAGTGCACCAAATTTCATGAAACCAATGCACTAAGTCACATATGGCTAGCACCACCACAAAATGTACTATTTGAAAAGTGCAGTATGCTTTAAAAAGCATGTAATACTAAATTGGCAACATTTTTTATTTAAACCCGCCCATGACCAAGTTCTGGCTACGCCCCTGCTACAGACAAATATCCAAAAACGTATACAAAACAAAATAATTGCATTTAGTTTCCTAACTTTGCTTTGGCAGCTCATGCATCTATGCCGCTGCAAGTATGTCATTTTTTAGAGTAATGGGTTTTTGTAGATATTTTTATTCTTTTTTTCATTATTTTTATATATACTTAGGCAATACCCTTAACCATTATCAAATTGAATAGTTCTGTTTATGGCGCAGAAACAATTGCTGCTTTAAAAAGGCAAGTGGGTGTCACTCCACAATTCTATCACTGGCTCAGAATTCAACCGATAACAATCCGAACAGTGGCGCACACAGGATTTCATTTTGGGGGGGTGAGTGTTTTGCGTACAACTTTTGAGCCGAATACCATTCGAAACCATATTTTGAACCAGCACTTTTTGTGTTTGAGGGGGGCGGGGGTGGTTTTGCGGGTTTAATGTGCGCCAATGACCCCGAATGATGTAAGATTTCAAGATACGCATGAAATTAATGAACCGACAAAGGACTCCATTTCCTCGGTGTTGCTTTTGGGTTTTTGTGTTCCAAGAAGTAGCATACTCGTTCCATTTTCTTTTTGTTTCACGAATGACTATGTAGGCAATTTCATGGCTCAAAATTGTTTTAAATATTTCCAACGGATCAGCAATAGTTCCGGGTGCTGGTCCTGGGCGGCGTTGAGTGAGATCAACAACGTTGGTTGGAGATACCAGGGCCTCTTCAACTTGGTCCTTCCACCGGAGACACGGCCTCCCTCTTCGCCGTCGACCTCCAACCATCGCGTCGAACACCTTTTTCGCCGGACCTTCGTCGTCCATACGGCAGACATGACCGAGCCAGCGTAGCCGCTGGATGTTAATTCGCTGTGCTACGTCCATGTCCTTATACAGCTCATACAGCTCGTTATTGGTTCGTATACGATAGTCGTCACCAACACGAACAGGGCCGAAGATTTTGCAAAGTACCTTCCTCTCGAACACTCCAAGGGCCGCTATGTCGTTTCGTGTCCATGCTTCAGCGCCATAGAGGAGCACGGGCAAGATAAGCGTCCTATAGAGTGCAAGTTTTGTCGTTCGAGAGAGGTCTCTACTTCTCAATTGCCTACCGAGACCGTAGTAGCACCTGTTGGCAAGAGTAATCCTTCGCTTTATCTCCAGGCTGACATCATTGCTGCTGTTGATGGCGGTGCCAAGGTAGACGATTTCCTTGACAACTTCAAAGGTATACCTGTCGGCCTCGATGTGAGACCCTAGCCGCTGCGAGTCCCTGCGTGTAGACAGCATACACTTCGTCTTGCCCTTATTTACCGCCAGACCCATTTTGGCAGATTCTCTTTCGATAGCCGCAAAGTCAGCAGTGACATTTCGCTTGTTACGCCCGATGACATCAATGTCATCAGCGTAGGCAAGGAGCTGGACCCTTTTGTTAAAAATTGCCATTGCGATGTACGCCGGCCTTGCGCAGAACACTCTCCATGGTGAAGTTGAAGAGGTCTCAGGATCTCCCTGTCTGAATCGGTCTTGACGGAGCAGCGCGTATTGCTCAACGTCGCTCTGCAAAGTCTCATGAGCTTTGCAGGGATACCAAGTTCAGATAATGCGGCAAGGCGATCCCTTATCAGGCTATCGAATGCTGCCTTGTAATCGATGAAGAGATGGTGTGTATCGATTTAGCTCTCATGGGTCTTCTCCAGGATTTGGCGCAAAGTGAATATCTGGGCGATGGTGGACTTACCAGGTCTAAAGCCGCACTGATAAGGTCCAATCAGCGCCTTGGCGAGTGGCTTTAATCTTTCACATAGTACGCTCGTCAGGACCTTGTATGCAATGGGAAGTAGGCTGATACCCCTGTAGTTGGCGCATATTGTTGGGTCGCCTTTCTTCAGCACAGGGCAAAGGGCACTGAGGTTCCAATCGTTGGGCATCCGTTCTTCCAGCCATATTTTGCAGATGAGCTGATGCATGCACCCAATCAACTCATCGCCGCCGGCCTTAAACAATTCAGCTGGTAGCCCATCCGGCCCTGCAGCTTTATTGTTCTTGAGTCGCTGGTGCCGTCGATTAGTGCCATCTGAACATCTTCACCACTGGCGGTATTGTTCCCTTCGTCGCCTTGGTGAAGTACTCCTTCCACAACCTCAGTACACCCTGGGTATCTGTAACCAGAACCCCGTTTTTGTCTCTGCAGGAAGATGCCCCGGGCTTAAATCCTTCCGTCAGAAGCTTGATTTTGTGGGCGTCAATCCTGCTTCTACACTCCTCGATTTCCTCACGCTCGCGCCTTGCTCCCGTTTCTTGCGTCTAAAAAGGCAATTCTCTTTTTTCCTCTCCTACCGGTATTTTTCTGTCACGGCTCGCGTAGCAGCCGACTGCAGGGTCTTCTTGTAGGCAGCATTATTCGCTGCAGTGGCTGCGACACTTGAGCGGAGTAGGCTTCGGCTACCCCTTCTGATCGCAGCTTACTGATGTCCAGCTTTCTTCGCAAACTAGGTTGTGCGGTCTTCGCTGCGCAAAGACGCATGCGTACCTTGGCTGCAACAAGGTAGTGGTCCGAGTCGATGTTGGGTCCTCGGAACGTGCGCACATTTAGAATGCTAGAAGCATGCCTTCCATCAACCACAATGTGATCAATCTGGTTGCGGGTGGATTGATCGGGGGATAACCAGGTGGCCTTGTGGATATAGAAGTGTAAAAGTTTGACAACAGACTAATCTGCATGCAAAATTACAAATCTCAGTAATGAATAACACCCGAGAAAATGAGTCGTCAATTTTATCGTTTGAATTGTTTACTTGTTTGCATAGTTGCAAAATTATCGTAAGCGCCACTATGCAAACAAGCAGCTTCCAACTTGAACCTTGTCAAGACAAACAGGTCCGCAAGTGCTATGTAAATAACTGTAATTTTTTATTTCTCCTTACACAGATGTTTTATTTTGTACCTGATTACAAAAGTTTTATGAATTTTGGTAGAGAAAACATCCACGTGAATCATGGAATCTTTGGCTGCAAAGGTATTATTTTTTTGAACCTTTCAGGACAGCTTTTAACCCGGTTATGCAAAAAGTAGGTACAAAATTTCGCTATTAAACTTTTTTAGACCTAAATAAGCTATTTTAAAAATTTGAAAACCTTATGTCCTTCCTACAGAGCCCTGTGAGAAGTGCTTATAAGCAACAATTGTGCATAGTGGTAAATAACACAGGGCAACAAATCTCGCCATTTCTGGTTTTGACATCAGTTCTAGGGTAATAAGGTGTCGCTAAATTCGAATCCGCAAACCGTTTTTGAAACTTAGAAACTTTTTTATGCGTTCTAAAATTCCGTGGTAATAGGGCTCAAAGTCAGAAAATTTGGAATTTCAAAATGTTTCTTTTGATGGCGAAAATAATACAGATTTTTCGTTAATCAAGTAACGAGGTATATACTAGAGAGCTGCATCGGATAACTTTTTACTGCACATGAGAAGTTTGGTGTCGGATACGTATACTTCATTTACTCGATCGCCGTCGAGTATGTATACTGCTCTTACTGGAGCTCTCGCTCACGCGTAGAGAAGAGAAGAGAAGCACCGAATTTCGGATAACAACGAGAAGGAAGCCGCGAAAATGCGGTAGCCGAAAAATCGGAACATGTAAAAATAGGAACATAATAGCAAAACTTCCGCGAGTATGAGGTACCTTCCTGCGGAACCTTGAGTATTTTTGCAGCTTCAAGGTCAACGGCAGACCAGATATTGCTGCTGCTACTGGCGTTGTGGTTGGACTTAGAATGTTTTTGCGATGGTTATGCAGTAAATTGATTTAAAATCTTCAAATATAGTTATATTGTTTATTATAGTTCGGGTTATTTATTATAGTTTGAATTTTCTAATTCGAGATATATGTATGTATGTTATATAAGTTTTCAGAAATAAAGTTTTGTTTATTTTCGTGTCGCGGCGGAGCGGAGAAAGAAAGGTCGGTATGGTTTCGGGTTGAGTGGTGTTTATTATACGGAGTACGAATAACAAGTAACAAATATCACAATAAACGTTAAACGATACAAACGGCCGAAGCCGGGGAGAAGAAAATAGGGGGAACATGAGTAAAAAGGGAGAAGGAAAGATTGGGATTAGTGATGGGATCGACGGATCACTAAATACAGCACAGTACATCTGAACATGTTTATTTTATATTAAACTTAATTATATTAAATGAAATCTCTATTGAATAGTTATTAAAAAAGTCATATAATATGAAATTTATTTTATGATTGCATATATTGATCACTTTATGGGTGCAATGTTCATCATCAATCCAAAAAATCAAAAGCAAGAGAATAACATTTTCTTTAATATTACCTTAAATTTTTTATAAATTAATATTTACAATAACATATATTTGTTCATATTATTCGTTATAAATAAATAAATATAAAATACAAAAAATTATGCTTCGCGCAATACGCGCAATGCTTTGCAACATTCCTTTGAAGCACATTCAACTCAAACTGCACAAAGTATTTGCGGTAGTACTTCATGCTGTTTAAATCTTGAGACATACTCGACACCTTCCGCGAGTATTTGCGGTACCTCATGCAGTTTCAAATCTTCCAAAATACTCGGCACCTTCCGCGAGTATTTGCGTAACAACGAGAAGGAAGTCTGCTAGCGTCGAGTAGCAACGAGAATCTGCTCGCTCAGCGTCGAGTAACAACGTGCAGTTACTCGACAATTTAGAGGTACCGAAAAATGAGTACCTTTTTTTCGGTTTCTCTTCGGATACGTGTTCCGTTTTTAAAACTGCAAGTGAAGGCATCGAGTATAAATGGATTTATGCAGCTCTCTAGTATATACATATCGAAATAAGACACATTATTCAATACAACCGAGGCAACAGTTGTGGTGCACAACAACAACATTCGCATCGAAATAATACCAAAAATGTGCTAAATGTGTGGGATCTAAAAAGTATATATGAAAAGGGGACCATAAAGAAGGACCAAAAGGTTTCATAAATAATACCTGGATATGAACTGCAATCAGCATGTCCAAGATACCTTCGCACAGACTGACATTGAAGACTAAATAGAAAATAATTCATAACCTTTTTAAAAAAGCTTTTTCATTTATTATTGTTATTGACGGGGAATAGTGCACTGCGACCTAGAAGATCTATTGTGCCCCCTTCATGGAGCTACAGTTCATTCGTAAGACCAGTATCCGAAAGAAATTTTAGCAGTGTTTTAGTATTTCTTTCGTTTGTGCATAAGTACAGGGAATTCTCCTAGCATATGCATTGGGGTTTCATTTATCCTTTATATCCTTGAAAATTTTAATCGAATTTTCTTGAAAAGTAAGTATGTTAAACCCCCAAATCTCCTTGATCACGTGTCAAAATTTCATTATTCTCGCTTCATTGATTTTATATCTTTTAATTATTTAAAATACTGATACTCAAATAAATTAGAATTTTTGTACAGTGGACGTCCAGTATAACGAACTTTCCATTTAACGAATTTTCGATTTAACGTACGGCCAAATTTTTTCCATCGATGGTTCTAGATTACGACCAAAAGTGAAATTTGCTATTCGATATAACGAATATTTATGTTGTTTTTCACCCTTCGACTTGTTTTTATTTGAGCATTCACATTCTTTACAATAACAATGAATGTTTGGTTTCGTCAAGTGAACCGTACCTCAATTGTTTTTGTTTTTGTTACGTTAAAACTTTCAAGTTTACGTCAAGTTACCAACATTTTCAAATTCTGTTTGTATGCATTGCTGATCATTTTCACAGGATTTGTGTTGGCCTTCGGTCGGCTTTTTTCTTTTAAAAATTAAAATTTCAATAATCAATCAAGAGAAATTGCCATACAGGAAAGTTTACTTGCGGTAAAGAGGCAATCGCGCATCGAAGACTTTTTCACTTTCTATTTCATAAAACAAGATATTTGTTTAACCTTCTGTCTGTCCTTTGCTCAAAATTGCGTTCGCTGTCCTTTGGGGTCAGGATGACCCCAATCAAACGGTTATATACTTTACTGACAAAACATGAAGAAATGTTACACATAAATCACAAAAGAAAAGGGGAAAGCCCCGAAAAGTGTTTTTCTCGATTTGTGATTGGATTGTAAGCGCGATTAACACTAAATAACACAAGTAGACGAGTGCACAAAACCGCTGAACCTTTTTTTTTAATTCCGCATGGGGTCGAATAGACCCCTAGGGACAGGCAAAAGCTTAAAAACTGAATATGTGAGACGTATTTCTTTAAGAAGGATGGTTTAAAACAACAACAAAATTTCGATCGATTTAACGAATTTTTCGATTTAACAAATTGGGGGTACAACATAAGATTCGTTATATTGGACGTCCACTGTACTTCATTACAATTGCAGTTTCCGCCTTTTTTAATAACTTTCGAACTAATAAAGTTAGAGTAATGAAATTTTGACACATATGCAGGTTGAATTACATATGTTGTGCACATACCTCGCATATCTTTTTGGCACAACTAAGGCAAATTGTTATTAGCAAAACTTCGCAGAGGGTTAACACTCTCAGCCATTTGGCATCCTAAAGTTAAATTAACACGATAATAAAAATATCTACAACTACAATTTTTGTAACACAAAACACCACCCTGAGTGGTGGTGTAATTGTAGTGCGCTAACTTCCGATCGTCTTCGCGTTCTGTGCGACCCTGTACGAAGGTATGCGAAAGTTGGACACCGAAACACAAAAACGCAACCTGCACCAGCTTACTAAAGTTCGTAGTGAGTCCCATGGACTCAGGGAATTGAATTGAATTTACAAATTTGTTTTTAATTGTTAATTCTAACCCACTTTTTTCTACTGTTTTTTACTGCTTTTGCAATATTTTACAATTTCTAATAACTTTTGCGACTATATTATTGTGAACAAGACAAGAAAACTAATTAAAAGGCAAGCCAACGTCAAACATTTTTATCGTAAGCGCCACAGCTTGTGCGTGCTTCATGGTAGCGAAATTATCGTGCTTCGTGGTAGCGAAATTATCGTAACGCTCCTGTTATGCGAATCCAAGTTTTTTTTATCGGTATTCCAAAAATTGCTTTGAACCAATAATGCATGCACAAAATGGAAGCATTTAATAACATAATATAAAAGGAAAACACAAAAAACCTTCTCCTGTAAAATTACGAGTTGGGCGCTTACGATAATTTGGCGACAATGGCTCGATATCGGTTTGTTCGTGCTTTTTTTTTTTAATTTTGTGGTACGGTGTAATATAATTACTTTCCAAAAAATTATTATTCCATTCATTCCTTTACAAAATATACTGGTTCAAAATTGGGGAACTCAGTTCCCCATTGTACGGGATAAGGATGTACATAAAAACCATACACAGAGTGAAAATAAAGGCGTACATTGGCTAAAACTCTGAAAGTCACTTCTGACAGCATTACTATTGATATATTATGCTTACCAGAATTAAAGTGTCTAGTAGAAAAACGATAACACAACAAAAAATAAAATACGTTTTTCATTCTGCACCACGGACCTGATTTCGAACCACCTGTTTATGTTCAAGTAGTAAAATACATATGAAACTATAGTATTTTAAGTATTCTTAATAACGCCGCTTTGATCGCATGAGTTTAAAGAATCATAAGTTTTAAATGATAAGCTGTATTTGGCGAAAATTTCATTAAAATTTGTGTTAAAGTTGTGTTTCGTGTTAAAAGTTATAGAATGACATTTCCAAAAAAATATAATAATATAATGCATTTTACAATTTTACTACGACAAAGGGAAGAAAGCGACCCGGACTTGTGTTAAGATTTCTGCTGTTTATGGTGAAGGTACTCTATCCCAATCAATTGTCAGGAAATGATTCGATCGCTCTGCTCGACTTTAACTGGGAAGTTTTGATGCATCCATCGTATATGTACAGTTAGAATAGAATAGAATTGATTAGGGTTAACTGCACTGAGACCAGGATTGATCTATTGTGCCCCCTACAAATGTTAGAGTACATCCCCTAGACCTACCGCCCTAATGAAACTTAGTAACTCGCGGGGGTCTAGGTGTTTGACGTCCTCTTCTGCAAGCCAAAACTGGCCCAGGTAACGCAACCTGCTGCGACAAGCCGCATTACAGTGCATTATGATGTGTTCGGGAGTCTCCTCTGCTGTTCCGCAGAGTCTACAGACGCTTACCTGTTCTATCCCGATTGTATGCATGTGTTTCCTCAATCTGCAATGCCCAGTTAGAAGACCTGTGACCTGTCTAAGCTGGTTTCTCCTTAGTTTGAGGCATTCTTCACTCCATTTGGGGTTGTAATCTTTGATGAAGATTTTCGATTGCCTGAGACCAGAGGCGCTAGTCCAGTGTTCTGTGTTCCTGGTCCTTTCCTCTAGTCTCAGTGACTCCGTTATGGCGCTTTTGCCCAGCCCAATAAAGGGTTCAGGTCCTAGGGGGGGCGTGGCTGCCGCGGTTCTAGCGAGGCTGTCCGCTTCCTCGTTTCCTTCGATACCTCTGTGTCCTGGAACCCAGAGGATCTTCACCTGGTTGCATTTGCCCAGTGCATTCAATGCCTCAATGCATTCCAGCACTAATCCTGAGGTTATCTCATATGAGATTAGTGCTTTGATGGCTGCTTGGCTGTCGGAGCAGATGACGATGTCCTGCCCCCTGTACTCACGTTCGAGATTGAATTGCACACAGAGGTGTTTTCCCCATGGGCTCGTAGTGTTTGAGGCGAGGCCCAAACATTCCTGCCCCTAAACCACTTAATTGTGTGTGGTCTAAAATGGATCTGGTGGTCTTCCCAGGCCTAGTCTGCTTTATTGCTCATATAAACTCCGAAGTGGTTTTCGTAGTTATATGTTCTTGTTATTGTATCCATCGGATACAAAACATAAGGGTTACTAGTGGAAAGCACATCTAAGTCTCTATGCCTAAGGATGTGATCCTCCCCTTTACTGGTTTTGGCCAGTCCAAGGATTGTACGTTTGGCCGCATTCTCAATTGCTACGTGTAATGGCTATATATTAAGTATCACCTCCAGTGCCGCCGTGGGACAGGTTCTCATAGCTCCTGTAATGCACGTGCACGCAAGTCGCTGGACCTTGTCGAGCCTTTTCCTCACTGTCGTGAGTGTGGCTCTTGGGACCCATGCCACTGCTGCATATGTGAGTGCTGGCCTCACAATCATGGTATACATCCATTTCAGTATGCTCGGTTTGCATCCCCAAGTTTTGCCTGCTAAGGATCTGCATACCATGACCGCCTTCGTTGCTTTACTGATAACTGCCTCCGCGTGCTTATTCCAGAGTAACTTCGAGTCTAGTGTTACACCTAGGTACTTCACCTCTGGTTTATAAGCTATGCCCTTCCCGAGCAAGCGTATTGTCCGCATGTGTGGCAGCTTTTCCATGTAAAAGGTACTATGGTGGTTTTGTCCGGGTTTATTCGCAAGTCTACTCGGGCACACCATTCTTGGTTTATTTTTAAGCCTCTCTGGATTATGTCACAGAGAGTGTCTTCAAACCTTCCTCTAGCAATAATGACGATGTCGTCGGCATAACCTTGACACATTATGCCATTGCTTGTCTGTAGTTCAAGGAGCTCGTCCACTACCAGACTCCACAGCAGCGGTGATAGTACCCCGCCCTGTGGACATCCTCTTTTTGCCAGCACGCTCCCGGTGGTAGCGCCCACCTTCGTTATGGCCGATCTGGTGGAGAGCATGGCTCTTATCCAGCGGCTAAGTGAGGCTTCTACTCCCCTCTTTCTGAGCGCTCTTCCTATCGCCTGATGCGGGGTGTTATCGAAGGCTCCTTCGATATCCAGAAAAGCGCACAGGGTAATCTCTTTGCTTTTAATAGCTTCTTGGATTGAACTCGTGAGCTGAAATAGGGCAGTCTCTGTCGTTCTGCCTGCCCTATAAGCATGCTGTTTTGCGTGCTGAGGTGTTCTCTTAAGCGTCACGGTTCTAATATACTGATCTAACACCTTCTCCATGGTCTTCATGAAGAAGGATGTTAGATTGATTGGCCTAAAGGACTTCGGCTCCGTATAGTCATTTTTTCCTATTTTTGGTATAAAAACTACCAGGGCACTTCTCCAACTAGCGGGGATGTACCCTGTTGCTAGACAGCTTCTCATTATGCCAGTGAGATGCCTGAGTAGGGCCCCCCTGCCTTTTTGTAGAAAGACAGGAAAGATCCCGTCCTGGCCTGGCGATTTGAAGGGTTGAAAGGTGTTCAATGCGCAATCAATCTTATCCCGAGAGATGACTTTATGCGCCAGCTCCCAGTTCCCTCTGTTTGGCCGATAGATAGTACATTCGGCACGTGCGTCCTGGGGGATTGCCCCAGGGAAGTGTGCACTTAGAAGAGCGAGAGCCCTTTGCTCTTCATTGCGCGTGTAACTACCATCCGGTAATTTGAGTGCCATCTTATTTTCCGTTGCCCCCTTCGCTAGCGCCTTGTGCAGCCTTGCTGCCTGGGGGGAGGAAGAAATTTCTTCGCAAAACGATTGGAAACTAGCCCTTTTCGCTTTCCGTTCTTCCTGTGTGTACTTAGTGAGCGCGGCAGTGTATTCCTGCCAGGCACCTGTCCGCTTTGCCCTGTCAAAGAGTCTCCGCGTGTCTGTTCTGAGTTTCGCCAGGGTAGTATTCCACCACGGGGTGGATTTCTTCCTGGTCCTCTTGCTCTCAGGACAGCTTGAGTGAAAAGCATTGATTATTGCCCCGTTTACTGTTTCAACCACCTGCTCAATTTTGAGGGGATGCCGCATCCTGCCCCGAACATCCAGCAAGGGTTGATCCTCTTCGAGCAACCTTGTAAATTTTTCCCAGTCGGTCTTACTGGGGTTTTTAGTTGGAGATGACTCCATTAGGGTGGCTGCTAATCTAAATTCGACCATCCTATGATCTGATAGGGAGGGTTCATTCGATACTCTCCAGTCATATACATAGTCACTAATCCTACTGTTACATATGGTAAGGTCTAGGACCTCCTGTCTAACTCTAGTGACAAATGCCGGGGAACATCCCGAATTAAGTATAACTAGGTTAGTTGCTATTTTATAATCAAGTAGGTACTCACCCCTAAGATTATCGTCCGTGCTTCCCCAGATCGTGTGGTGGGCGTTCATATCCCCGCCTATTAGGAGTGGCAAGGCGTTTGCCCTGCAGTACTCCACCAGGCCCTGCACTTCGTGGGGGGGAACTGTCATGTCTTCTCCTCGAAAATACGCCGACGCTAGGACGATCTCGAGGTCACGACCCCCGATATGGACCGTCATCGCCACCGCTACCAGGTCCCTGGAAATGTACTCTGAAATACAAACATAGTTAGTATTTTTTTCAACTACCACGCAGGCACGAGGTTTCTCGTGCCTTGTGTCCCAAATTACCTTGGTTTGCTGCGAGTTGAGCCCGCAGACTCTGCCGCTATAGCACCAGGGCTCCTGCACTAGCGCCGCCCCGATGTGGTCTCGGGTGAACTTTTGCGCTAGGACGGCCGACGCCGCCTTCGCGTGGTGAAGGTTGATCTGCACAACCTTCATTGCTCGAGGGTTAGAGCTTAGGAGAGGATTCATCCATCTCAAGCAGTGTCGTCAACGAGATCTCGTCTGACAACTGCTCGTCTTCCTCGTTTGAGCTGCCTCTCAGCCCCAGCGCCTCGAGGTTTGTCTCCTCAAGGGAATCTTGAGAAGCTCCTATTTCTGCTCTGGCTTGCTTCCTGCCGTCCGGTGAGGTCCCGGGTGCGGCAGACTGCACCATGCCTGAGCCCCCTGCTTCATCCGGTGGATTCCCGGACTCAGCTGGTAAAGTGGGAGGTGCTACCTCACTGCTCGGGCCTCCAGATCTGGGAATATGAACTGGGATACTCCCATATCTGAAGTTCAAGGCATTGTTGTTTTCCCTGATCGCGGCGAAGGATTTCTCGTCAACGACCAGGTTCAACAACACGCCCTTGCCCTCGTCTTTCTAAGTCACCACCTTCCAAAGATTAGTGGAAACCCCAGCATTCTGCGCTTGTAACAGCGCGAATAGCTTGCTGGGTTCCTGACCCGCGCTCCTGGGAAGGAATAGAGTGACGTGGTATGTCTTGGGGACTTCTTCTCCAAGGCACACACGAAGCCCTACTCCCTTCCACTCCTCCAACTTCGGGACCGTCTGCTGGAGCCAGTCCGCAGTGCCTTTGTCACTGCAGTCCAGCAACAGATGTCCCGGCCGGAAGTGGATTCCGGTGAACACTAATGAGGTAACCCACCCTTTTGCTATCTCCTCCACGCTTCTTCCAAGACAGAGAGCTCCTCCTTGCTCAGTGACGTCTGGGCATAGTCCTTTGGCAGAACCGCCACTCGAATGGCCTCAGGTTTTCTGATGACACTCGAGTACGTTGCACCCGCTTTAGGTCCATCTCCAGACTGGCCGATAATCTGGGGTTTGCCCGTCTTAGCAACCAGTGCCTGAGTACACGTCCTGGACTTTTTAATTTCAAGACGTTGGGGGGGAGTGATGTTGTCGCTCTCTCTCTTCCTTGGTTGAGTCGGTTGAGCAGCCGTAGCTGTGGGTCCTCCCCCATGCTCTACCGCCTTACTCCTGGCTCCCTCCTTACTCAGTCCTTGCCCGAGGTATCGGAGGTACCATTTGACCTTAGCCCCGCTCAAACCACGCCTTAGGGGGTCATCCAGACCGCCTGGTTGCCCTAAGGGAGGTAGTTTGGGGAGCTGTTTTCTGGGCCTACTTGCCCCTACGTCAGCAGCTCGGCCTGCGCCGAAGCGGTGGATGACGGTGGTAATTCCCGTGCAGTCGCAGCGACGCTAGCACTATGAGCCGAGCCTGTGGGCTCCGCCCCCACCACCAGTCTGGACTGAATGCCTCCTGGACCAGTAGGGAGACTCAGCGCCTTGCTCACCTGGCTTGTGGTGGGACGAGTGCTGATTGATGCTGCCAGAGCAGAGGTATCAAACATAGGCCTGCCTCGTCACGATACTCCCCCTCTGCCAGCACCGCTGGCCCCTCGCCCGCCCCTGAGTGGGCCCCTCGCCACCTTGGAAGGTATTCTTCCTCGGCTGGTGCTAGGCCTCAGGTCTACTTCTGTGTTTGGGAGCGCATGCTCCTGTACTGCTGCAAGTTGAGCTGCGGTGTAGTCCCGCAGAACGAGTGACATGCCTCGTTTATTTTTACTGCCAATTCTTTTTTTAGAACTCATCATTTGCGGTGCGGCCGTCTGCCCGCGCGCGAGGCGAAGGCGATGGCGGCCAAAAATTCTGGCTGGGACAGGGTTGGTCGACCATGGCAGAGCCCGCATACCATGGTATCAGGAAGGCACCGTAATAATACAGCCGGTATACCCCCTGGCTGCAAACCACCCAGTGGGCACGGTCCGCGTAGCACCCTCGGTTAGGGGGGGGGGGGGGTGCTTAGTACGGGCTCCGCACCAGACTATTCCACTCCGGTCATCACTCGGAGTGGATCAGTCTGCGGCGTCCCTGCCCGCGGCAAGCCCCCACACCACTACAAGGTGACTACCCTTGTGGAGGTATATGTACAGTTACTATTAGTAATGTTTTTAGCAGACTGTTTTATCTGTTCTGTTTTTGAATCGTCCGTTTAGCGTATTTTTTTAATTCAAAATAACAAAAAGGTTTTGGTTTTGCAAATGCTCTGTTTTTTGTTCTGCTTTCAAGCGCCACGCAAAATCAAAAAGTCTGTACTGGCGACCATCACTAATGTCAGTATTTCATTATCGGTGATTTTTTCACTGTGAATGAAAAATCATTGTTTGGCTCATCACTAGTGGCCATGGCTCAACTATATCAGGTTGTGTCGTTAGCAAAATGTCTCTTGTTCTTTCGGGGATTATTCACAGTTTTCCTTTGGTTGTTATTTTTATAGTTCGCTTGTGTCAAACATCTCTCAAGTCAGAGTAAAACTGAAAGAAGGAAACAACCACAGGGTGATTGTTGTATTTGTATTTGCCCTACAACCTGGTAATGATTGAGCCATGCTAGCGGCCAGCCCTTCGCCGATCAAGTTATTATCGATATCAATTAGCCTTCCCCGTTAAACAGCAGATTGTGCAATGTCATTACCGTTACACTTCGGTTTGGATTGCGTTACAGAAAATTAGCAAACAAATAGGTAAGTTTTTCTAGAAATTATGCAAAAACTTTAATTTGTATTCACAAGAATTCTTTTGTTTTAGCTTAATAAAATGCACAGGAAACTCATATTCAACAAAGAATTGCGACATGAATACAAGTTCGTAAAAGAAATAAATGCCAGTGAAGTGCAATGCACAAAATGTTTGGCTGTTTTTTCTATGGCTTGTTTCTTATATCTGTTCGGTCAGCTAGGGCGCTGAAATTTTAACGGTAGGAAGTATTCGCTATTAAAAGAGGAATTTTAAATTTTTAGTCGTCGGAGTTTAGTTTTTGAGTTATTAGTTTTTAAAGTCACAAAAATCGTCTCGCAATTTAACACTTCTTCTTGCACTCCATACAAATGGCATTCACAATAGTAAAAGGCTGAAGAAATATCGACAGCATTGCCATATTGAAATGTTTAAATTCAGTATAAGTGTACATATAATTCGAGTTTCAGGAATATTTAAAAGCAATTCAATCTTATATATATAAAAGAAAGTGGATGTATGTGTGTAAGCGCATCACGCTCAAAAGGACCGGCCGATTTCCATGGATGCGTATTGAGTCAGTTCAGGTTCGTGCGAAAAGAAAACTTCGGAAAATCTATTGGAAATGTCGGAAAATCCCTGTCATATTTGACCGTGAATTCTGAAAATTTTCAGACGATAACTTTGGAACCATAAGTCAGGCAACTTTGACAGGGCGAATGGGGGGGTATTTAACAAGGGGGCATGGCACCACCCATACAAGCCAAATCTTAATAATGGAATAACTTCGAAATTGTAAGGTGCACAACATTGAAATGTGGTACCCCGTCGTCCCATGGATGAGTCATTCTACTGGAAGGATTTGATGGGCGTTGAATAAGGGGCGTGGCACGTTTTTTTTTACCCAAATATTCCGCTGAACTATAAGCCGCTCAGCAATGAAACGTAGTACGAACCTACCATTTATTCATATCATTCGACAGAGGGAATGATGAGGTTATTGAACAAGGGGGCGTGGCACTACCCATACATGCCAAATCTTTAATATAGAATATCTTCAAAATTGTAAGTCGTACAACACTGAAATTTAGTACCCCGTCATCCCATAGATGAGTCATTCTACTGTTAAGATTTGGGGGCGTTGGACAAGGGGCGTGGCGCATTTGTTGGGACCCAAATATTTCGCTGAACTATAAGTCGCTCAGCAATGAAACTTAGTACGAACCTACCATTTTCTCTTTAACAAAGGGCATTGTGCGGGTATTGAATAAGGGGGCGTGGCACCGCCCATATAATTTAAATCTGGTTCAAGCGCAGTCCATTTCATTACTGAAACTTAGCAGCAACAATGCTGATTTGTGGGCCTTGATTGCGTTAATCAGTAGCTCCTCCTCTTTCTTTAGTTGGTTTTCTTCGTCCATTTGCATCGCCATAGGTTCGCCATCTCGCGTATTTCATTATAAAAAACAACAAATGTCATGCGAGACGAAGTTCACCGGGTCAGCTAGTATGTCTATAAAATTTAATTATTTTTGTATTAAAATACTGAAATACTATAAACACTTTACTGATTCTTTTGCCCTAGTTGCTCCTATGAGGGTTATTTGTTTTTTTAGCAGCCCGCCTGAAGGCCGCCCAAACAAAAGAAGTTTGAACACAGAAATACTGTAAATATTTTACTGAATCTAAAGCCCTACTTGCACTTAAGGGTTACTGTCCGACTCTTACTTTTCCGTCTAATCGGCAGGTTATTACAATTTTTCTCGTTTTGAAGGTAAAATTTAAAAAATTCATTAAAAAACAACTAGATTTCCTACGGTTTTCCTTTCAAGGAGAGTATATAGGGGGACTCCCCCACCCCTCCCGGAATCTTATTCCCCTCCTCGACCGAACAGATGTCTTTCCTTTTTCCAAAAAATAAGGTGACATTCTATTTATTTTGAAAATTCTTTATTTATTCTTTCAAATCAATTTCATCCCTTCAAAATAATCCCCTCCCGATGCAATGCACTTATGCCAACGGATTTTCCAATCTTCAAAACACTGATTGTAGTCACTTTCCGGAATGGCCTTCAGTTCCGTCTTCGCTGCGGCTTGAATCTCCTCTATCGTATCAGAACGGTGTCCCCGGAGCGGTCTTTTGAGCTTGCTGAACAGCCAGAAGTCGCACGGCGCCAGATCAGGTGAATACGGTGGTTGCGGAACGATATGGGTTGAGTTTTTGGCGAAATGATCTCGAATTACGAGTGCAGTATGGGATGGTGCATTATCGTGGTGTAAAAACCAAGAATTGTCTTTCCACAATTCCGGCCTTTTTAGGCGGATAGCGTTACGCGAACGACGCATAACGTTCAAATAATATTCCTTGTTGACTGTTTGGCCCGGCGGAAGGAATTCATAATGCATTCATAATTCATAAATTCAAATGTCACCTTATTTTTTGGACACAGTAGTATACTATGTGTTACGCCACTTACTAGCTATGAAACATCGAAAGGTGATGTTACAGCTTCAATCAGCAAAATCGTGCTGAACTGTACGGATGCCTACAATGGACGCGCAAGGAAGGAAAACCAGCGTAAATGAAGGTACTTGGGCGTATCACACTGTGCTACATAATTTTTCGTTCAGGGCGAATGACAGCATGAAAATTACTCATCAGCTCGCACCAAGTGTGAAGCTATTGTTTGTAATGTGCTAGCGCCATATTCAGTGAAACTAGTAGAAGCTGATTTGAATGTTGTAAATTTAATTACTGTTTTTTCCGACTGCTCAAATCACGGTAGTATGAAAGTGTGCCTTGTGCTTATTAGATACTTTTTACCTGAAAAGGGCGTACAATTGAAAATATTGGAAGTAATGATCTCCGTAGTGAATCGTCACATATAGGTACTCACAAACTATATTTTTGATCTCATGACAAAGTTTGCTTTAAGTCAGAAATTACTTGCTCTTAGGGCGGACAACACTAATTGAAAATGTGTTAGAATATTTCAATATTTTATAAAAAAATCAATACCTTTTCAAACTATTTAAAAAATAATACAATTTAATTTGTGTTTACCGTGTTTAGATACTCCCACCGAAAGCGTATGTTCTATCTTAAACAATATATGGACTAAAATTTAATTTCTAAATGCAACTATGAACTTAACGGCTTAGTGTTTAAGGAATATTTGCAAAATGAGGAAAAGTTAATCAAAAAAATGTATGCCTCAGAAAAATACCAGCGATTTGCATTTGATGCAAATATTTTGGTTATACATACTATTGTTAATTCAAATCAAAGTAAAGAAATTAAGATTTATGTTTTTGTCTGTAAATTGTTGTTACTTTTAATAAAATTATATGTTTCTATAAACAAAGTTTTTGTTCTGTTTTTTCAATTCAAATTTATAGTCACCATACGTATGTATATGTAGTACTGACATTGCACAGTTACACACAAGAAAATACTCATTCTGCGGCATCGGACTTTTTGGTCAATTTTATGTAATTGTGGTCCGCTGAATTCGAAAATAATAAAATTTTCGTTAAATTCACATTTTGACAACTGGCCACTTAACTGGCCATATTATTATTATTATTACCATATTATTATACCATATTATTATTAATACCAAAGGAGGTAGGCTCGGTCGTTATTGTGTGTTATTTAGTCGTGTTATTGGGTGTTATTTGGGTGATATTCAGTTATGGTTGAGGAATTTTCTATTGTTGCTGTTTTTAGTATGACTGCTTTTTGTATTTGTGTGTGTGTGTTAGGGTCAAGATCTGGGCTTTTTAAAAATATTTGGAAGTTTTTTGTGGTTATACCTGTTACAGATAATACTATGGGGATTATTTTAACTTGGTTTTGTTTCCAAAGTTCTTTAAGTTCTATTGCTAGTGGCGCGTATTTGTTTATCTTTATTATTATTATTATTTTTTTATTATTATTATTTCCGAATTTCGCATTCACAGCCTTTGGCTGGGCTTTACCTACTCCGGGTATGCATACCAAAGGAGTTAGGCTCGGTCGTTATTGGGTGTTATTTGGGTGTTATTCAGTCACGGTTGAGGAATTTTCGGGCTATTGTTGCTGTTTTTAGTATAACTGCTTTTTGTATTTGTGTGTTATTATTATTATTATTATTATTTTGAATTGTACATTCTCAGCCGTCGGCTGGAATTCACCTATTCCGGGTTATTACCAAGGAATTATGCTCATCTATTTTACGTGTTTAAGTTACGGAATGCCCGCGTTATGTTACATGCACTTAGGATTACCGCTTTTTGTATTGTTTGGTGGATCGCTGGGTCTATATTTAGTTCTTTAAGTGTGGGTATTAGGGATTTGTGGAGTATTCCGGTTGCAGATATTATAATGGGTTTTATGTATGCTTTATGTTTCCATATTTGTTGTATTTCTTGTGTTAGGTCTATGCATTTCTCAATTTTTTCTGTGTACTTTTTGTGTATGTTGTTGTCGGAGGGTACGCTTATTTCGATTAGTGTTGCAATTTTGTCAGTTTTGTTTATTAAGGTTATGTCGGGTCTGTTATGGTGGATTTTTCTATCTGTAGGTATGGTCCTGTCCCAGTAAATTTTGTATTTTTCGTTTTCTATTACGGATTGCGGTGTGTATTTGTAATATGGCTCGTTAAGTTGTTGTATATTTAGTACAGAGATAAGTTCTTGGTGTATGATTTTAGCTACCGTATTATGTTTGTTTGTGTATTTTGTTAGCGTTAGTATCGGGCATCCTGATGTTATGTGTTCTATGGATTCTGTGTGAATGTGGCACTTTCGGCATTTGTCGGTTGCTGTATTGCGGTCTCTTATTATGTATTTGACATAGTTTCGTGTGGCTATTACTTGGTCTTGTATTGCAAGTGCGAATCCTTCTGTTTCTGGTTGCAGGTCTCCTTTCGTCAGCCAGGTGTATGAGTTTTGTTGGTCTATGTGCGGATTTTCAATTATGTATGGGTGTCTTCCGTGTAGTTGTTTTCCTTTCCAGTCTAGTATTTTTTGTTCGTTTGTTTGTAATGTGACGTTGTATTGAGGGTTGTTTAGCTTAAGTGGTGTGTAGTTTTCGTCAAGTTGCGTTATTGCCTTATGTAGTGGTTTATTGCTGCTGCTGAAATACTTTCTGAGTGCGTCTATTTGTTTGCTGTGTAGGTTTTTGATATCTATTAGTCCCCGTCCTCCCTGTGATCTGGGTAGTGTTATTCTTTCTTTGCATGCGTTAGGATGGTGCTTTCTATATTTTGTCAGCTTCTGCCTTGTCAGGGTTTCAAGGTTATTTAGATCTGTGTCACTCCATTTGATTATCCCGAAGGAGTATGTTAGTATTGGGATTGCGTATGTATTTATTGCTTTGGTTAGGTTTTTGGCGTTTAGTAGTGTTTTTAAGGTTTTTGTTAGTCTATCTTTAAACATTGTTGTAAGTTTGTTTTTGACTTGTGTATGGTTTATTTTTATATCTTGTGCTATTCCTAAATATTTATATAGTTCAGTGCAGTTTCTTCTAGTTGGGTAAGTATTTGGGTGTTGAGTGTTTCTATTGTTTCGCGTTGTTTTCTGCTGCCGCGTTCTATATGTTGTGTTTTGCATTTTTCTATTCCAAATTCCATTTTGATATCTGAAGTAATTTTTTCTATTACCTTTATTAAGCTTTGTAGTTGGTTTTGTTTTGAGGCGTATAGTTTTATGTCATCTATGTATAGTAGATTGTTGATTTTAAATACCGTTTTTTTGTTGTGGTTTACATTAAATCCGTATTTGGTATCGTTTAGGGTTCGCGACAGTGGGTTTAGGCAGATGCAGAACCATAATGCACTCAGTAAGTCGCCTTGGAATATTCCTCTTTTTACTGGTATTGTGTCCGTTGTTAGGTCTATTATGTTCGTCTTGATATTTATGTTAGTTCTCCAGGTTTTCATTATATGTTCAAGGAAGTTTACTATTACAGGGTCTATTTTGTATATTTGTAATGATTGTGTTAACCAACTATGCGGGATGCTGTCAAAAGCTTTTTTGTAGTCAATGTAGCATTGGTGTAAGTTTCTGTTTTGGGTCGTTGCTTGCTCTGTTACTATTTGGTCTATTATTCATTGTTCTTTGCATCCTTGGCACCCTCTTCTACATCCTTTTTGTTCGTCTGTCATTATATTATTTTGGTCTAGATTGTTGTAAATTTTTTCGGTGATTGTTGATGTCATTATTTTGTATAGCGTTGGTAAGCATGTAATCGGTCTATAGATTTGTAGGTCTGTCGTTTTTTCATTTTTGGGTTTTATGTAGGTTACTCCTTGTGTTAGAAAGTATGGCATTATATGTGGGTTGGTTACGGTGTAATTAATTAATTCGGTTGGTTTGGTGGGTGTGCTAGTGAGGGCTTTATACCAGAAATTTTGGATTTTGTCGACTCCAGGGCATTTCCAGTTATGAGTCTTTTTAATCGTGTTGGTTACTTTTTGCGTTGTTATAGTTATTGTATTTTGTTGTTCTATGCTTGTGCACCTTTTCTTTTTGTATCCACTCACTCTGCATTGTGCTGTACTGGGTTGGACCATATACTGCGCCAGAAATTTTCTATTTCTTGTTTTGTAGGTGCAGTTTTGATTTCTATGTTGTTTCCATTTAGTGATTTGTAGAAGTTCTTTTCTTTGTTTCTGAACATCGCGTTTTGTTTTTTCCTGTTGTTTGATTCTGTATATTTACGGAGTCTGTATGAGTAGATTCGTAGCTTTTGTTTGAATGTATCTAGTGTTTCTATCGGCGATTCATTGTTTCTGTTTGATCTTATTATTTCATTTATGTGTTGTTGTAGATTGCTCGATACGTTTCCTTTTTGGTATTGGGTTAGTAAATATTATTATTATTAATTAACCTTCAGTTTCGGGGTATAGTTATCCTTTTTGTAGCCAGGTGTATGAGTTTTGTCTATCTATGTTTGTATCAGTCATTATTTGTATGTGTTTACCGTGGAGCTGTTTCTGTGCCCATATCAACTTTTTATCTTCTATTGTTCTGTGCGTCAGTGTGTATTGGGTATTGTGTAGATTTAGTGGTGTGTAATATTTGTCCGCTAATGCTATTGCTTGGTGGAGTGCTGATGTGTGTGAGTGAAATAATTCCCTTAGCTTCCTTATTTGGTTATTGTGTAGATTGTGAATGTCTATAAGCCCTCTTCCTCCTTCCAGTTTGGGTATAGTTAGTCGTTCTATGCATTATTATTATTATTTCCGAATTTCGCATTCACAGCCTTTGGCTGGGTTTTACCTACTCCGTTATTTAGCCGTGTGTTATTGGGTGTTATTCAGTCATGGTTGAGGAATTTTCGGGCTATTGTTGCTGTTTTTAGTATAACTGCTTTTTGTATTTGTGTGTGTATTATTATTATTAGTGGGGATAGTGCACCGCGACCTGAAGATCTATCGTGCCCCCTTCATGGACTGTCACAGTTCATCTGTGAGCCCAACTACCGAGAGGAATTTTAGTATATCTCCTATACCTCTGGAGTCCCAGTTCGCACCTCTGATGAGGTATTCCCCTAGGCCCTTCTTACGATCATGCATAAGTACAGGGCATTCTCCTAGTATGTGCATTGCAGTTTCATTTTCCTGCGAACGGAACCTGCAATATCCGTTTGCACGGATTCCTAGTTTAGTTAAGTGATAATTTAACCTACAATGCACTGTCATGATACCTGTAATGATTTTCAGGGTGGTTACGTTAATTGGTTGTGTTGTTCTGCCAGGGCAGGTGATTGGCCTACCGCAGGTAGTCTTAAGTGATGGGGCTGCCATCTAACGCCGCTTAGGAACGTCGCTTCCGTTATTTCGAGCTACCGCTCGTAGCGCTATCTGTTGTGTGAGGAGGTTACAGCAGAATGGTTGGGGACCTCGCTAGATCAATTTGGTGCGCTGTTTTCCCCAATTGTCCAGTTCCCCTTGCAGACGTCGCTAATGCAGCACAGTGTAGCTGTAAATGTGTTTTCTTTTTACAGCCGCACATCGCATAATTGCGCGTAATATTGCGTGGGAGTGAGTTGGATAGAAATAACTTGGGTTGGGAATCAATGAACTTGGGTATGTTGCAGGGTTTTTAGGAAAATTTGGAAAACAGGAAAAATCAGAAAAATTGGTTGGAAAAGTGCGGGGACCGTGCACGCGGTGTGAGTTGAATCCATGACCTCTGGGATGACAGTCTAGTGCACTCACGCTAGGCTATCGAGGCTGCCTTTATTGAATAAAAATAATAATTACAATAAGGACTAACCCAATTTCTTTCCCCATACGTTTAAAATGTGTGTTATAATTAGGGAGCGGATTCCCATGCACCAAACTCCAACACTAAAATATGAAAATAGGCATCTAAAAATGGAAAAATGCAAAAAAAAAATTTTTTTATAATGTTATTGTGTACAGAAAGAAAACAATACTAACAAAACCTAACAAATGTTAAAAGTAACATACCTTATGATCAAAAAAGAATTAATTATAAATTTCTTTATTATCCCTTCAAAATACTCTCCTCCTGCGTCAATACATGTATGCCAACTTTTGATCCAATTTTCCATACATTTTTTATAGGCCGCCAAAGGTATGGCCTTCAGCTCACGCAGCGAATTCTCTTTTATGGCTTCTATGGACTCAAAACGCGTTCCCTGCAATGGCAATTTGAATTTGGGAAATACAAAAACGTCCCACGGGCCATGTCTGGACTGTATGGTGCTTGTGTGATGACATTGGTCGAATGTTTGGCCAAAAATTCCGAAATAATCAAGGAACATGAGATGGCGCATTATCGTGGTGTAAAATCCATGAATTGTTCTTCCACAAATCGGGCCTTTTTTTGCGAATGGCTTCACGCAAACGACGCATAACGCCTAAATAGTATTCTTTATTGACGGTTTGGCCCTCCGGAACCAGTTCGTAGTGCACCACACCACGAATATCGAAGAAAACCGTCAGCAAAACTTTGAATTTGGACCGACTTTGGCGCTCTCTCTTCGGTTTTGGCTCATTTTCGAAGCACCATTCGGACGATTGTTGTTTGGTCGGCATACCAAATTCATAAACCCATGTTTCGTCACCAGTAATGATGCGTTCAATGAATTTTGGGTCGCTGTCTGCGTTTAAGATCATCTCTTTGGTCACATCAACACGACGCTGTTTGAATGAAATTCAGCTTTTTTGGTACCAGCCGAGAAGCGACGCGTTTCATGCCCAAAATATCAATTAAAATGTGTTCGGCTGATCCAAATGAGATGCTCAACAACACAGCAATCTCTCTACTCAATACACAACGATTTTCCAACACGATTTGCTTCGCCGATTCGATTTTTTCTTCGGTAACAGACGTTGATGGCCGTCAAGGGATCTCATCGTGCTCTAGGCTCTCTCGGCCGCCTTTGAACCTTTTATACCATTCGTATGCTCGTTGTTTCGACATACACGCTTCACCATACGCCTTTTTCAACGAATCGGCACACGAAATTTCATTTTTAACACAAAATTTTAGGCATGCGCGTTCAAATTTTTCATTTGTTATAAAAATCGCCACACAACAATTTTTCGACTTCTTCGCATAGACGCCAATCTAACACTAAACTTACGATATGCGTCAAAATTTGACAGAACACAAATAAAAGTATTGCCAACGTTGAGAAAATACAAATTTACCGATTGGATAAGCGCGGCAATTCAAAATTCCCGTTCTTTTTTGATTTTGGTATATAAAGTGTGCAGCCGCCGTGGCTCAGTTGGTTAGTGCGTTGCACCGCGAGTCGAAGGCAGCGACCCAGGTTCAAATACTGCCTGTAATAACACCTAAAAATATAACGGGAAAACTCGTTTTCTCTTTCGGTGGCTGTCCTCTCAGCTGGAAATGGCAAACCTCTGAGAGTAAAAATTGCTTATGAAACAGCTCCCAACCTGCCGTTCGGAACCGGCATAAAACTGTAGGTCCCTTCCACCCGCGTACAAATTCACACGCACAACACGGGTGGTTGCGGGAAGCTAGGCCTTAGTCTCGCGTAAGCGGGCTGTCGTGCCAGTAAATTATTATTATTATTGTTATTATGTAAAGTGTGTCCCATCAGAACTAGCGAGTAAATCGCCTTTGACACCGCTTCCGTCTGTTATTCTTTGACAGATAATTAGTTTATTGCTTGCGGTTAAATAATATGAATCGCTTATCGGTTACTTTCAAAGTAAAAGTTAGTTGGGCACTCAGTTTGAAAATCGTGTAATCAGCCGTTTTGGAAATGTGTACCGCGCAGTTGCGATTTGACTCCGCTAGACCATTTTGTGTGGGGAACCGTGAAGGATAGCTGTTATGTGGACCCGCCAGCGTCGATTGACTGGTTGAAAGCCAATATTCGACAAGCCATCAGTGAGATAGAGCCGCACAGATTGGAAAATGTAGTGCAAAATTGGGTCGAAAGAATGAGGTAGTGTAAAGCCAGCAACGGCAGTTACATGAATTAAATTGAATTTCATACATAAAGGCATGGATGTACCTTTCTAATAAAGAAAAAACCATTTAGAAAAATACCTGTGCGTTCATTATTTTTCAGCCAATTTAAAATGCAAGTTTCGGTACCATTTGTACCATTTGGTTTTTATGCAGCCTAAGTGGAATTGGAAAAATATACAAAATTTTGTTCTATTTATTTATTGAGAACTTACTTAACTCGCCATAACCACCCGTTATCGGGATACGGCCTGCCGCAAAACTTCTCTCCAGGCGTGTGGCTCTGCTTTGCGCGCGCCTTCTCCAGTTGGTCATACCAAGAGATAACAGGGCGTCTAGAGTGCAAGTTTTGTAAGTCAAGAGCGAGCTCTACTTCTCAATTGCCTATCGAGACCGTAGTAGCACCTGTTGGAAAGAGTAATCCTTCGCTTTATCTCCAAGCTGACATCATTGCTGCTGTTTATGGCGGTGCCAAGGTAGACGAATTCCTTGACAACTTCAAAGGTATACCTGTCGGCCTCGATGTGAGACCCTAGCCGCTGCGAGTCCCTGCGTGTAGACAGCATACACTTCGTCTTGCCTTATTTACCGCCAGACCCATTTTGGCAGATTCTCTTTCGATAGCCGCAAAGGCAGCAGTGACATTTCGCTTGTTACGCCCGATGACATTAATGTCATCGGCGTAGGCAAGGAGCTGGACACTTTTGTTAAAAATTGCCATTGCGATGTACGCCGGCCTTGCGCAGAACACTCTCCATGGTGAAGTTGAAGAGGTCTCAGGATCTCCCTGTCTGAATCGGTCTTGACGGAGCAGCGCGTATTGCTCAACGTCGCTCTGCAAAGTCTCATGAGCTTTGCAGGGATACCAAGTTCAGATAATGCGGCAAGGCGATCCCTTATCAGGCTATCGAATGCTGCCTTGTAATCGATGAAGAGATGGTGTGTATCGATTTAGCTCTCATGGGTCTTCTCCAGGATTTGGCGCAAAGTGAATATCTGGGCGATGGTGGACTTACCAGGTCTAAAGCCGCACTGATAAGGTCCAATCAGCGCCTTGGCGAGTGGCTTTAATCTTTCACATAGTACGCTCGTCAGGACCTTGTATGCAATGGGAAGTAGGCTGATACCCCTGTAGTTGGCGCATATTGTTGGGTCGCCTTTCTTCAGCACAGGGCAAAGGGCACTGAGGTTCCAATCGTTGGGCATCCGTTCTTCCAGCCATATTTTGCAGATGAGCTGATGCATGCACCCAATCAACTCATCGCCGCCGGCCTTAAACAATTCAGCTGGTAGCCCATCCGGCCCTGCAGCTTTATTGTTCTTGAGTCGCTGGTGCCGTCGATTAGTGCCATCTGAACATCTTCACCACTGGCGGTATTGTTCCCTTCGTCGCCTTGGTGAAGTACTCCTTCCACAACCTCAGTACACCCTGGATATCTGTAACCAGAACCCCGTTTTTGTCTCTGCAGGAAGATGCCCCGGGCTTAAATCCTTCCGTCAGACGCTTGATTTTGTGGGCGTCAATCCTGCTTCTACACTCCTCGATTTCCTCACGCTCGCGCCTTGCTCCCGTTTCTTGCGTCTAAAAATGCAATTCTCTTTTTTCCTCTCCTACCGGTATTTTTCTGTCACGGCTCGCGTAGCAGCCGACTGCAGGGTCTTCTTGTAGGCAGCATTCTTCGCTGCAGTGGCTGCGACACTTGAGCAGAGTAGGCTTCGGCTACCCCTTGTGATCGCAGCTTACTGATGTCCAGCTTTCTTCGCAAACTAGGTTGTGCGGTCTTCGCTGCGCAAAGACGCATGCGTACCTTGGCTGCAACAAGGTAGTGGTCCGAGTCGATGTTGGGTCCTCGGAACGTGCGCACATCTAGAATGCTAGAAGCATGCCTTCCATCAACCACAATGTGATCAATCTGGTTGCGGGTGGATTGATCGGGGGATAACCAGGTGGCCTTGTGGATATCGATGTGCTGGAATCTGGTGCTACTAACTACCATGTTTCGTGCCGCGGCGAAATCGATCAGCCTCATACCGTTGTTCGAAGTGGTCGCATGCAGGTTGAACTGCCCGGCTGTGGGACTAAATATACCTTATCGCACTGGATCGACAATCTTCAAAATATCCGAAGAGTTGGGGGAGTGAGGCGCGACGACCATGGTGAGGAAGGCGAACAGGGCACACCCCATGGGGGCGTGCATTCTCCGCTACTATGGAATCTAGTTATGAACAAAATTCTTCTAAAATTGAGGGACGAGTGGTCAAGGCTAACTGCATACGGGGATGACCTGGCTGTCATCGTCTCAGGCAGGTGTCTCAACTCAATGAGCCAAGTACTCCCAAAGCATCTACAAAGTACCTAGGAGTCATTTTGGATAGTAAACTGTCGTGGAAATTGAATGTGGAAGATAGGAAAAGGAAAGCCTTATACGGAAGATACTCGGTGAGACTTGGGGCTTATCCCCCCTTATCACTCACACCGCAGTTATCAGACCCATTTTGCTCTACGGGATCCTAGTATGGTGGACTGCGGTAGATAAATAGACCTATGCTAAAAGACCGTACAAAGAGCCGCTGGGTTGTGTATAACAGGCGCAATGCGCACCTCTCCGACAGCGTCACTGGTTAAAATTTTGGGCTTTCATCCAATTGGTCTGAGAACGAAAAGCGCCGCTAAAAAAGCCGCGCTTAGACTAAAGGTAACTGGACAGCTCACGCTACGATCCTACGGCCACAGTAGGGGACACGCAGGGTTAGGCGACGGCTCAGACTACGCTATACCTCAAGCCAACGTTAACATCAAACCCCACGTGGTTATAGAACTGGATGGGTGGCGAAAGGGTCTTGAACTCAGCCGTCAATCCTACAACCTGTTCACGGACGGATCCAAGATGTCAGAGGGTGTGGGATCTGCAGTTTTCTGTCCAGAGCTTGACCTTCAAAAGTCTTTCCGGCTTCCAGATTACTGCAGTGTTTTTCAAGCAGAGCTATGCGCTGCCACAAGAGCGACGCAACTAGCAATGGAACGCACCCCTTTTAACTCTGGAATTAATATTTGCATTGACAGCCAAGCAGCCATAAAGGCGGCAGCTGGGGTAATGTCAAACTCGATATGCGTACGGAATTGTAGAACTAAATTAGTAGAACTCTGCCGCGACAGATTAGTCACTATTTATTGGATACCGGGTCACAAAGGAGTTGAGGGAAATGAGAAGGTTGATGCGCTCGCCAAAGCCGGGGCACGGCTGTCTGCGGTTAGACATCCATCCCTCTCCACGCTCAAGACGGCAATTGAAGAGACAATGATTCGCGAGGCGGCGTCCATGTGAGAGGGATCTACATCTTACAGGACAGCAAAAATTATGCTTCGCGCGCATAATAACAGAAACACATTAGTTGGGGTACTCACGGGACATTGTCTCACACCGTCCTACGCTGCCAAACTTGGCTTGGTACCAAGTGATGCACAAGACTTAGTGAAGACAATGCCAAAGGTACCCTGGAGCACTTGCTATGCCACTGTCCTGGTCTCCACAGATCACGAGCTGCCTTGGATCCGCGTCGTTCCCTTCTTTGGAAAGAATTGCGGAGCAGAAAAGCGGCGACTTACTTGTTTTTGCCAAGAAGTTCTTAAAAAACAGCATATAGGTCTGGAACTCCAGAATCTTGGTACCGCTATGGACCACTACTTGGTCTATGTGAAACCCTCCTTGGGTCAGCTAACCTAACTTAGACCTTCTCGCCCGACTTTTGCAATGAAGTCCCCGAGGGCGATTTTGACGTCATGGGCCGGGCATTCGTCGTAGACGTCATCGAGCTTCGCATAGAAGGCATCTTTGGTCGCATCGTCATTCTGTTCCGTCGGGGCGTGCGCGCAAATTAGGCAGATGCTAAAGTATTTAGCCTTGATGCGGATCGAGGCCAGCCGTTCGTTCACCGGAGTGAACCGAGAGACGTGGTGACGACGTCTCTTGCGAACCACAAATCCGCAGCCAAATTCGCGCTTCTCCGCATGGCAGCTGCAGTAGATGCCGCAGTCTGCTCACTTGGAGCAACCTTGTCCTGTCCGTCGCATTTCCTGGATGGCGGTGATGTCAGCCTTACATTTCGTGAGGGCTTCCGCCAGTTGGATAGAGGCACCTTCCCTATAGAGGGTCCGGACATTCCAGGTGCATATCCTCAAATCGTGGTCCTTAAATCATTTGCTGTGGTCGTCAACATATTGGGTTCCATCCAAGGCTTGCTTTTTGGTTTTCATTGGAATTGTGATTTTACGTGGCGGGACCAAACCCTGCCAAACCCACAACAGAAGGGCCGCGCGTAGGCGGTGTATAAGCTTGAATTAGACAGGGACATGGATCGTTCTGGCGTTCGACAGGTGTAACGCAAACAGAGACTTTACCTTGTATGTTCGCTCCCAATAAATGAAGGCTTTATTGAGAACACAAAGAAGAATAAAATAATGAATTATTTGTTGCTCATGTTACTAGCCTTCACTTCTAGAATCACAGAGGGACACAAAATTGAAGAAAAAACGAATTATACGCAAGTTTGAAGTAAATGGGCCCAATAAATCAAGTTTCTTCATAGAACACTTTAACCCATGTTTTTGCCCTTTTCGACCCCGAATTTCAAAATAATCCCGTCTTAGCGGAGGTTCATTTTCCTATCGCCTACAGTTCAATTTTCATGTTTGTCGTAGCTTCAGTGGTTCTGGCTGGCCGGGGATTAATCAGTCAGTCAATCAGTCAGTCAGTAAGGACAAACAATTATATGTATTGTGGTGAATAGGTAGTGAATATCTGTTGCCTTCACATGTATGACCTGAGGCTGTTCGTTAAGTGATCGTCAGTGTGACGTCCGGGGTGACCTATGTGAAACGGCGGGTCGCGCCAAATGTATAGATGTCTAAGGAACCTATGTGTCTTCTTGATAATGAAACGCACAAGTTGTCTCTTGTCTAGAAGCTAATTTTATTTTTCAAATTTTGGGTCTTATATTCTAAAAGTATAACTGCAATACTGCTGAGCATTTCCAGTGCTCCGCCCGATGTTCCAATGTCGCGGAAGTGTGACCAATCAGCGTCACGGGACCTTTTGGTCAATGCAGCACTTTTCCTCAAGTGCTATTGCCCTGCGGTAGGTGACATCACACAATGTGCCGATCAGTGGATGTTCCGTAAGTGGGACACTGCAGTGCGGTCAGTGGTGTCGGATGGCACGCCGCTGGCTTAGCCACTTGAGTGTCGCTTGTGTCGTGCGCGCGGTGCTGTTTGACACTTTGGCACATTTGTGCTCAAGTGTAGGGTAATTTATTAGGGTTGGCAAGAGTGGCTGCGTGGTACCACTACAGCAAGTTTAAAGTCAATGGGCCCAATAAATCAAGTTTCTTAATACTACACTGTATGGGCGATGCCACGCCAGGTGTGACCCGGTTTCATTAATATGCGACTAATAGTTCGAAAGCTCCGAATTAAGTCACAAGAAATTTGCCACGTCCCTTGTCCAGCGCCCATCAATACCAGTAGAATGACACATCTGTGGGACGATGCTATACAAAATTTCAATGCTGTGCACCTTACAATTTCGAAGAATTCCATTATAAAGATTTTGCTTGTATGGGTGGTGCCACGCCCCTTTACCCAATACCCGCCCCATTCCCTCTGTCGAACGACATGACTAAATAGTAAGTTCGTAGTGAATTTAATAGATGTGTGACTTACGGTTCCAAAGTTATCGTCTGAAAATTTGGGCTGGTGAGAAAGTGCGTGAAAGTGTGATGCTCTTACACACATACATCCACTTTCTTATATATATATAGATAATTATAATTGCTTAACTCATAATTGTACCCATTGGTGTTTTATTATTCTGACTATGATTCTAATTATTTCAAGTAAAGTCTCTCAACAGGTGAATTTCCAGTTGAGTTTTTTGCAGTCGTGAGGTGCGATTCAATGTTGTATAAGTCTAGAAAATTTGTGAATAAACTCGAAGTAAACTCAAGAGGGTTGTCAAAAACTAATTTCTTTGGTATGCCATGATGTGAAAAAATGTTTTAAACTCTGAATTATACTAATACTATTTCTAATCGTTAATATGTAAGCACTTGCAAATTTGCTAAATTTGTCTATTAAAGTGAGAACATTTTCTTTATAAACTGAGAATATATCTATATGTACTATTTCTAACGGTTTGATTGGCGTTTGTGATAACTCAAATTTGATTTGTTTGGGATTTCTTTCCTATTTATTTCGAAGGAAAATTTCACAGTTATTTATTATTCGGGTTATAATGTCATTCATTGTAGGTAAAAAATATGTACGTTTTAAATGTGCCTGGGTTTCACTAATGCCTCTATGGTTAGATTTATAATGGTAGTCCTTAATTAGGGACTACAATACAACCAATATTTACTACTCCGGGTTAAAAATATCTATATATCTCCAGAACCAACTCCCCCTATACCCTCACCAATGTTTCACAGTTTCTACTTAAAAAAGCCATCGACGCCACTTGTGGAGGCGAAGTAGAAGAATGTTTAAAATTACGTAATGGCAATGTCCTTATTAAAACAAAAAACTATACGCAAGCAAATAAACTATTGACATTAACAGCAGTTACAAACAATATAACTATAGAAATAACTGAACGCAGGACACTAAATTACTCTAAAGGTGTAATATACTGCGATGGGTTGCGTGGTTTACAAGAAAGTGAAATTCTTACCGAACTTAAAAACTAAAACGCACACCAAGTCTCAAAATATCTCAAAAAAGTAAACAGCGAACTTATAGAAACTGGATTTATTATACTAAGTTTTGCATCAATTGAAATACCTACTGAAATTAAAATAGCCTACGAAAAAGTTAACATTCGACCTTACATACCGCGATCTCTTCAGGCTTGATTACACGTAATGAGTAGAGTGGCGAGACATCAAAATGGTACTAGACCGAGAGAATTGGGATGGCGAGCAAAAGCGACGAGTTGTTCAAACATATTTTAACACGTGGCGAGTCAGTTCGGTTTTACAATGCACAAAATGAACTACGCAACTCGCGCAATTAAACTCAACCGAGCGAAAAGTGTTGTGTGACGCATTCCGCATGTTACGAGCGATTCCCATCTGACGAGCGATTCCGCGAATCGCTGCGAAAAAGAGAAAAATATAACGGTAAAGTAGTACTCGGCCTAGTCAACAAAATGTGATTCTAGTGACTCTCTCGCCACTCTACTCGGTCACTGACTCAATCAACAACTCGCCTAACTGTTTAGATGAAACGAGTACTCGTTCGTGTTGCTGTCTCGTCCTCTACTCGTTACGTGTAATCAAGCCTTTAGTTGTAATAATTGGTCACTTATCCAAATTTTGCAAAAATAACAAAACCTGTTCTGTTGTGGCTAATGAATTCCATTTAAACATTGAACTCAAAGAACAATGCAAAAACAAAGAAACGTGTATTGCTTAGACATTAAAATTCTACCAAACGATCACACAGCGTTCGCTAAAATATGGCCCAATTTCCGATAAATAGCAAGAGTTACAAGCAATAAAAGTAACACTTAAAGTTGATAACAAATCCGCCTACAAAATCTATAAAAAACGCCACCAACACGACATCCCCACCTACTCATCTGTCACCATAAACAAACCAGCAGCGGAGTACCATAACAAACCATTAAGCCAAGCTCCAGCACAACCAAGCCAACATTGCTCTACCACCCCAACAACAAAAAATCGCCCGGTCACCAGCTATACCGACATGATAACTGACTCGGAATCAGATAATGACCTTCTCCCAGTAACCTCTAAAGCCATGTCAAAACGCCTCTCAGATACCAAACTTAAAACCGACCCAAAAAATATGACTTATCCAACACCCCACAAATAAAACAAAAAACAGCAAAATAAATGTAAAACAAAATAAAAACTTTGATGACAAAATCTTGCGCTATGATAACGATGTTAATATGACCTAAATTTCTTCACCTTCTGACTTCTTGCAGTTTATATACATATATACTTGCTTACTTAAACTTACTTATATATTTATTTATACTTACTTTCTATTTGCTAATTCTATGAAGTTTACAGTAATGCAATGGAATATTAAAGGTTATGTAAATAATTACAACGAGCTCCTAATGCTAATAAAAAAATTTAAACACAAAGTAATTTCTTTGCAAGAAACCCACATAGAACAGAATTTCCCCATATATATTCCAATCAATTTTTCCCATCTACTCCCAAAACTCTACCAATGCATATTTATTTTATTTTTTTTTTTATTTTATTAGTTACGAATATGAGTTTTAGTGGGCTAATACGTATCTCTGGATTGCGTAAATTGAAAATAAAACACACTTAGTTCCTCAACCGCAGTCAAAAAAATAAACCAACAATCACTTTATTTCACAGGTTTACACTTTACTGTCTTTACACTTAATTATTCGCTCAATTACTCCGTGTGGCACCTTCACTAGTCAAAATCTGACTGACTCGCTGCGCCGCACCCGGCTGTCTTTTATACCTGTCCGGCCATCGCGCAGGTCGTTCTCGCACATTCCGGAGTGGACTAAAGGTTTCCATGATGATCGCGACCATCATTGCCAGATTGGACTAAAAGTTGCCATCATTGTCGCGGCCGTCGTTGCCAGATTGAATTATAGCACGGCGCGTAGCGACAGGGTTGCTTTGCACAGCGGCAAACTGTCTTATCGTTACACTGCCCACCACTTAGACTTGTTCGTCCCGAACAAGTGCCGAGGTTCCGCTGTGATAAGGCGCCAGGCGCTGCAAATGGACTACCTTCAGCTTAGCGCCTTTATTGCTGCAACGTTGAATCCTGTATACCACGTCGTTTATCCTAGTCACGACTTCGTAAGGTCCTTCCCATGACGCTTGAAGTTTCGGAGACAAACCTTTCCTCCGCTGCGGGTTGTAGAGCATTACCAGATCGCCTTCTTGGAACCCTGCTGAGTTGGCCCGCAGATCATATCATATCATAGCAGAATCCAGGTATCATTTGTATGAATTGGAGACACTGGCGGTTGTCAACGCAACAAGGCCGTAAATTTGCGGTATTTACAGATTGTAAGTCTGTAAAAGGACAACGTACCAAAATTGATTTGACACCTAGAGTGCTCCGCTGGTGGGCATATCTGCAGTCTTTCGATTTCGATATTGAAATAGGGAGGGAAAGCGCATGGCGCATGTGGATTTCTTTTCTCGTAACTTATTGCCAGTAAAAATTCAACAGGTTGTTAAAGCCCAAGAGCGTGTGAATTTGGCAGAAATTTCAGGTAACTGACTTCTTGAGCTGAGCAGCTGAGGGCGGGGCGGGAACTCTTTACAGAAAAATACAAAGGAATGGAAAGACACGATGGCCTACCTGTGGCCCCGAGGCTTTTCGATAGTCTGTGATCAATCATGTTCACGAATGTATTATGCATTTAGGTTGGGAAAAGACACTCAATAAAATTTACATTTGGTTTGATAATATGTTCAAATATGTCCGGAAGTTTGTCGATAACTGTATTACTTGTAAACTGTCTAAACCATCATCAGGCAGAGTTCAAGCCGAGCTTCACCCTATACGTAAAGTGAATATTCCATGGCACACTATCCATGTTGACATAACTGGTAAATTAAGCGCAAAAAGCGATGATAAGGAATACATAATAGTCCACATTGATGCTTTTAGAAAATTTGTCTAAATTGTCCGAAAATTGTGTTAAAGTTTTAAAATCCTCTATATCGATATTTGGTAGACCATCACGTGTGATCGGTGACCAGGGTCGGTGTTTTGCTAGCAAAGGTTTCCGCGACTTTTGCTCTTCACAAAAAATAGATTTACATTTGATCGCGACAGGTGCAAGTCCCGCTAATGGGCAAATCGAGCGCGTTAACGAAGAAGAAAATAGCGTTGATATTCATAATTTAAAGTCTCGGGCCATAGACCATATTCAAAGCAATGCTGGTTATGATAAAATAAGTTTTGACAAAAATAAGGCCAACATTTTTAAACATAGGGTCGGTGCTTATGTTTGGCTTAAAAACGAGGAAAGACGCCAAACAAAATTAGATCCTAAATTTAAAGGTCCATTTTTAGTGACGGAGGTTTTAGATGGGGTCAGGTACACCCTAAAATCGTTGACAAATAAGAGGACTTATAAATATGCGCATGAGCATTTACGTGCAATGCCGGAAGGACAGATTCCCACAGAGCTGGATGTTGATGATGAAGATAACCCCAGTGAGAATGCTGAAAGTGGTGATGTTGAAAGAGACGTCAGTGAAAGGAAAGGCGTTGAAACATGTGAAATTTAACAATGAGGTCACACCGCAGTCGCCACAAAAATTGTAATTTATGATATTACTTTATCACATTTTTGTGAACTAGCATATGAGCATCTCCGAAAAAAGGTCCACCCCGAGTGACAAATTCAAACTGCTCAGAAATACTTTTTATTATCCAATAACAAAACTTAAATATCTATATTTTATAAATGTAAAAGAATTTCTAATTTTTGATATTTTTGGCCGAAATATACTACTGTAAAAGAAAAAAAATAATTTCTGATCCTTTTGACGAATTATATGCACATTTTTTGCTCTTGCATTGCTCTTTACGTTTATCAAATCCAATCAGAAAGCTGTGCGCTTGAGCGAGAAGATGGGAATAAGCAAACAAACAAAATCGTGCATGGAACCCACACGTTCCACACACGCATGTGGTGAGAGCACGGTTGCCAACTTTTCTATTTCAAAAAATATTCAAAAATCACTAAATTTAGTGCGAAAAGCACTAAGTTGGCAACAGTGGTTGCTATGTCCCAAATTTTGCATTTTTATGTTTTGCTTTGATCACGTTATTCTTAAGAGTCCAACTCAAATCTTACAAAAATGAAGTTAGAGTCAGCGTTGCCGTTTTGGTTAAATTTAACCAAAATTGGTTATTTTTTTTTCGTATGGTTACATGGTAACATGCTTCAGATTTTGGTTCTTTTTTTAGCAAGCTCAATACAAGTCTGCTTTAGGATTTATAATCTGTTACTTTAACATATGTGTATGTTTTTAAAACCAAAAATTTTGTGAAGCCATTCAAAATAAGATTTGTTACGTTATGTTTTGAAATAAAATGTGTGATCTGAAGTTTTTGTCAATGTACCAGGCATTTGGTTACTTTTTTCAGGATTTGGTAATTTTTACTTAAGAATTTGGTAACACATTTTTTTTGGTCGTGGCAACACTGGTTAGAGTTCTTTTTGAAAAATGGCAACATCGACTACAAAAAGAATAAACAAAATTTTAACGAAGGGAGGAAGTTTGTTGCTATAATTCAAAATTAACCACATCGATGGCTTGACCAGTGCATGTTCACATTGTAAAGCCAAGCATTTTGTATCCGATGTGAGGTAAAAACCTTGTTGTTGTTGTTGCGCTGGCGAAAGGCAAAAATTGTAAAACGATTTCTATTTTTTGGCAAGCTTTTGTTCTTCTTTAAGGCTAGCCAGTGCTGCTATGTTCCAAATTTTGCATTTTTATGTTTTGTTTTGATCATTATTATTCTTACGTTGTACTTAAGAGTCCAATTCAAGTTTTACAAAAAAGCCCATGTGAACGCAGACGGCGAATGTAGGACCTCAAGAAGTACTATAATGCAAAAAATATACATGAAATTTTAATAACATAAACCAAATGGTAGTTTTTTGATTACACCCGAATTTCGGGAGTTACAACTAGTATTATATTGTTCCTGTAATGTAAAAGTTTTCTACTAACAACAATCTTATGTATTAGAGAACGCGAGAGAAAGCGGAGTTCGAATAACCGAAGTTTTTTAAGTTTGCTTCTTCCTGCATCCTAATGTCGCGTCCGTGTTCAAAAAACATTATTGATTGTTGTCATTGGTGGAAAAACTTTTCAAATGCAAGTAGCTGTCAGTTTTTAAACAGGTGCATTATTCTATCAGGTGTACAACTTTGCTTCCGCCGTTTTTTTTCCAAAATTAAAAGCTTTATTGCGAAAAAGTGCTTACAGATGTATTACTCAAAGTATTGTCCGTCGCTAGCGACAACTTTCTCCCATCTTTCCGGCAATTTTCGGATCCCGGCTCGAAAAAAGGAGTCCTCTTTTGACGCTATCCATGAAGCAATCCATTTTTCCAATTCTTCGAAGGATTGAAAATGTTGATCTGCCAGGCCGTGTGCCATCGAACGGAATAGGTGGAAGTCAGAAGGGGCGACATCTGGGGAATACGGCGGGTGGGGCAAGACTTCCCATTTCAGCGTTTCCAGGTACTTTTTGACCACTTTTGCGACGTGTCCCTCGGTTTCAACTCGTACGGCACCCAGTTTCCTTCTTTCTGAATCATGCCCAGGGCCTTGAGACGTTTTGAAATGGCTTGCTGACTCACTCCCAACGATTCGGCAAGCTCTTCTTGGGTTTGGCACGAATCTTCATCAAGCAATGCTTCTAGTTGTTCATCTTTGAAGGTTTTTTCTCTTCCACCACCATGTTTGTCTTCGACATCGAAATCACCATTTTTAAAACGTTGAAACCACTCCCGACACTTTCACTCAGAGCAGCATCACCGTAAGTTTCTGAGAGCATTCGATGCGCTTCAGCTGCATTTTTTTGCGAATTGTAACAGAAAAGTAAAACTTCCCGCAAATGGCGAGAATTGGGCACATAAACGGACATTTTCGAGCGTGAATAATACGAAAACAAGAACAACTGTCACTGAAACGGCGATGACAATTCGTTAGGCACTGTCCACACTCACTTTAAAGGCATTACCATCTATGTATTTCAACCAGCCTCAGCCGGTACAGCCACCTATCGGAAAACGGCGGAAGCAAAGTTGTACACCTGATACAACAATCTCTTTCGTCTCGTCTCAACATAATAAAATACCTTTCAAATTTTAAATTCAATTGCAGTACCCGAACACTCATAAATGTAATACAAGCATTACTTATTTCTAAAATAGATTTTGGTCTATACCTATATGGATTTGCTCCCACAAACATTACCAACAAATTGCATACAGTATTTAACACATCATTAGACCAGCATTAGGGGCTTACAGAACAATACACTATCACAAATGTTAACTTCAAGGACGATTTTTTATTATAAAAAATAAACATAGGCTACTAACACTTATATTATGACAAACTTTAACTTTAATCTAAACAACTTTAATTATTTAATAATTGACGAAATACTTTTTTGGAATAAAACAAGTGCACTGTGCAAAACGCGCGAAACTTTGTTGGTGCACTTGCTCCAACATATGTTGTGTTTGAAAGCTCACAGCTGTGCGAATATAGAAAGCAAAGCAAAATGGAAAACATCGATAAACTCTATAGTCAAAAATCAATTTTGTCATGTTTGATTTGGGGGAAACTTTTATACTTTTCCGATAGGTAAATGCTTGGACCTAAGAAATCCAAAAACCTTAACTAAATTGGACAAACAGAAATGAAATAATATAACCAATTTGCACTTTTTCGGTAAAGCTGAAGTTTTAAAATACGGAAAGGAGCAAATTAATTGAAACTTTTTGCACTAGTATCGTAAAAGAAGGCATTTGTAGTAAATAATTAAATATAGAAAAATTTTGTTGTTATTGTCTTTTCATAGGCACTCATTTGAAGCACTGTTTTTATCACACTTCTTGAACTCTCCCTAGGCTTTAAAACAAAAGGCCATACTTGCCAGAGTTCCGTCTTTTGGAAAATTGTTCACTAGTCTTCTGTGAGTGCTGCCCTAAAGAGATCGGGTGCCCGATTTTGCCCGTCTGGATTTTACAGCGATTTTTCTGTGGCCACCTCGAGCAATTTTGTGCTTTCGGGTGCGCGCGTTCGAACAAGTTCGTCAAGATTTTCATAGTGAGTCAATTACACGCGATTATAATCGTTGCCAGGGCATGCAAATTTGGATTTTGGCTTCATTTAAGATGTGATACGTGCTTGCAACTCCATATGAGTCGAGAGTACTTTTGCTGAATACGCAGTTCGCACGTACGAATAACGAGCTGGCTTTCATTTCCGGCAATCAGCCATCATATATCCTTTGATGTAATGTTTTTGTTTTTAACAAAATACTAACACTGTGTCTGGCAGTCCACCTCTGCATCAAATTTTTTTTTCAATTTGAGCAAAATTCAGTCAGTTGCCAATAGTATTTGAGTTGAACCGCGCCGAAGAAACAATTAGTTATTGAAAAACAAAAAGCAGATTTATTGTTTTATGATGATATCTACATATGAGTTCATGTGTCCGCAATCTTAAAAGCCCCACATGTTCAAAAATCCCAAAACGCGGGTAAACCTAACAACTGTTTAGGTACCAGCTAGCGTTTTGTATTTGAATGCTTATTCAAATCTTACTAATAACAACGATCCAGGAAGCTTCTGAATAGGGCCTTAAAAACCCGAAAAGAGAACGACTGGACCAACTATCACCTCGTCCAAAAGGAATTTAAGAAGAAAGTGAGGTCTGCCAAACTGGACTCTTTCAGAGACTTTTGCAATGAGGTTGAAGGTATGAAGGAGTCAGCAAGACTGTGTAGGGTTCTACAAAGAGACCGAACAGTTAAGCTTGATTCTCTTCGCTTGCCTGATGGCTCCTATACTACCTCTAAGTCGGAAACCTACAACACTCTCCTAGCGACCCATTTTCCGGGAAGCAGGATAATTCCCACTGTGGTGGACAGTTGTGAGGTCAATGACGCAGGTAATAGGACTAAAAGGCTTAACTGGTTTTCCGCGTCAGAAGTAGTAACGGAGGAGGCGGTAAGATTTTCTTTCTCCTCATTCGAAAACTACAAGTCCCCAGGACCTGATAAAGTTTACCCGATAATGCTAAAGAGGGGTGGAGACAAGCTGGTGAAAGCTCTTATAAAGATCTTCACGGCTTGCCTCGCTCATGGTTACATTCCAACTCTTTGGCGACAGGTCAGAGTGGTCTTCATTCCCAAACCAGGGAAGGACGACTATACGCTGGCCAAGAGCTTTAGGCCAATCAGCCTGACTTCTTTCATGCTGAAAAGCTTAGAGCGAATGGTAGAAAAGCACATCCGAGCGAAGGTGCTGACAAGAAGCCCACTTAGTAGAAACCAACACGCTTACCAGAGTGGAAAATCATGCGACTCAGCCCTGCATGACATCGTATCCAAGATTGAAGCAGGGCTGGAAGCTGACCAGTACACTTTGGGCGTCTTCGTGGATATTGAGGGGGCTTTTGACAATGCAACCTTTGACTCGATATGCTCAGCAGCCAGAATGCATGGGGTAAATGAGACCCTGATAAGGTGGATCCGCTCCATGCTCTCCGGGAGATTGCTGACCGTTGGTGAGAGTGATAGCAATTCGGTCACGGCAGAGGTCGGACGGGGATGTCCCCAGGGTGGTGTCCTCTCTCCGCTGCTGTGGTGTTTCGTGGTCGACTCTCTACTAAGGGAGATGCAGGATCTCGGAATACATGTCCAAGCATACGCGGACGATGTCTGTGCACTAGTATCAGGACGATCCCTCAGGATAATTTGCAAGAAAATGCAGAAAGACCTGGATAAGATTGATAACTGGTGCACAGGACAGGGTCTTTCCGTTAATCCCAGTAACACGACTTTGGTCCTATTTACTAGGAAGCGGAAGCTGGATGGTCTCGAACTGCCAGTACTGAAAGGTGTGACCCTCAGTCTATCCACGGAGGTGAAATATCTAGGCGTTATCCTAGACAGGAAACTAACGTGGAAGATGCATGTCTTGACGAAAGTAGACCGTGCGCTGAAGGTTTTCCAACAGTGCAACAGTGCAACAGTTTTAGCAAGACCTGGGGCCTGAAGCCTGCGGTGGTCCTCTGGATATATACCGCACTCATCAGACCCATAATTACGTACGCATCGGTAGTCTGGTGGAGACGAACAATGGTTAAGTCCGCAGCTTTGGCTCTGAACAGACTACAAAGAAGTGTATGTATATGCATTACGGGTGCCATGAGCACTGTCTCAGGTGATGCCCTTAATGCCATGCTTGACCTGCTTCCCCTAGACCTAAAAGTTCAAGAGGAAGCGATGAAAGCGACATGTCGGCTATATTCCTATGGATACTGGCACGACAACAAGGGATCGGGTCATGGAGAAATCTTCAAGAGGTTGTCAGCGCAATATCCGTTGCTGCTGGCCCCTAAGGATTGCCTAATACCCGTAGTATCCTTTAGGAGGAACTTTGAAGTGAGGTTCCCAACGCGCGACCAATGGGACAACCCACAGGCCATGCTAGGGGATCTGACGGATATTTTCTTCACTGACGGATCCAAGACCGATAAAGGTACTGGAGCTGGATGGCACCTCGATGGAAGTGTCAACTGCTACTACTCACTGGGTGGGCTGACTACCGTCTTTCAGACGGAAGTCTTCGCCATTCTGAAGGTAGCGGAATGGATAATTGGGAGGAAATGGTGCGGGAAACATATAGGAGTCTGTAGTGATAGTCAAGCTGCACTTAAGGCCCTGGAGAACGCGCGTGTTACCTCTAAGATTGTCCAAGAATGTAAGTTGAAGCTAAAATCAGTCGCGAGACGTAATAAGCTCCAACTTATCTGGGTTCCGGGACACTGCGGTGTTCTAGGTAACGAAACTGCCGATGAACTGGCTAACTGTGGATCAGGGTGTACACCCATGGGACCAGAACCAATAATCGGCACCAGTCTAGCAGGAACCCTGGACTGGATCAGGTCCTGTGTAAATAACCTACACAGAGAACGTTGGTCTAGCTTGGGAAGCTGTAAAACTGCCAAGTGTTTTGTGAAAGGCCCGAACAGAAAAGCAGGGAATTTCCTCCTGAAGCTGGGAAGGAAAGACCTACGACGAATGGTCGGGTTAATCACAGGACACAATCCATGGGGGCGACATATGGCCAACATGGGCATCATCGAGGATCCGACTTGCATGTCTTGCCTGGAGGAGGTTGATAGTACAGAGCACTTTCTCTGTGCATGTCCTGCCTTCTCTAGAACGAGACTGCGCACGCTGGGTTCAGATGTAATGAGAATGGACGAAGTTCATTCTCTCACCCTGTGTGATCTCCTGAGATTCATTAATGAGTCCGGGAAATTTGCACAGGAGACCTAATAGCCCTTTCTCCCTTTCCACCCACTTTCTCTTTTTCTCTTTCCCATTCCAATCTCCTATATCAACCTTTTTCCTGAGCCTTAAGTACAATGGGCTATAAAGCCTGAGTGCCGTTTGGCTGCTGACGGATTTTTTCGGACATATGCCAAAACTGCGGCACTAATTGCGCGTGTATGGGAAAAAATTTAAAACACTCTTCATACAATAAACTCACGGTTAAAGGAGTTTGGAGCAACAAAGTTTCGAATTTAATTTGAACTAGACAACACTTAAACTCCGCTACTGCAACTAAACCGAAGAAGATTTCAGCACAAAGATGTTTTTGAAAATTTTCAAGCTGTTTGAAATATTTACTATTTCGAAGACAAAGGAGAAATTCGTTCTGGCTATCACTAAAGAAATTGGTTACATCGAAGGAAGTTTGCCTGCAGCCACCATATCTACGACTAAAGAGAAAATATCCTTGACTTATCGCACTATAAAGTTGAAATGGATTGCGGCAAACCGTACCAAATTCAATTTTGTCCAGAGTAATGAGGAGTGGTTGGAAAAAATAATTTACTTCGATGCAGGAGATGCATGTAGAATAAGCGATGACCAACCACCGATATAAAAGGCGGCAAAAGGAAGGCCGAAAAAGTCAATTCAGTACTGTGCGTCATTTACTAAAACAAGGAAGCTTATGGAGGCAACGGAAACAATAACTACCACCCACCTGTCAGAAGCTTTGATCATAAAATAAAATGAGGATCAGGAGAAAATGAAAGGCGTTATAGTAAAAGCAGTTTTACCAGCAAGCCCCGGGTCGTGTTAAAAGAATAGAAAACAGCCCGATGAATTTTTTATCAACAGCAACAACAAATTTTCAATTATCTCTATTCGTTCAGAAGTTATGATTGTCGCAACCTAAAATGCCAAATTGAGCCACTGTGCGCCGTCTGAAATCATTTTTGGATGGTGTTGGAAACGTTATTTTGGTTATTTTCCATTACACTATTTTTACTAACTTCTAATTTTGTTCCGTTTTCCGCGGCGTATCTTAAGTTACGTTGAATGTCGTACAAGTTTTCCCTTAAAGTTTTGGTTCGGGATTTGGGAGGGGACATGTATCAATTGAACTTACCAAGCCAAGATAAACACAATCCGCATGTCCATGAAGGTCCTTGATATACCGTGAGTCTTGTTTTGTCGATGTCCTGAACAGCTCGCTGAATCCGGGGAGACTGCGCTAGTTTTAATTTAAATTTAATTGAAGACAACCTTTTCGGGTCAAACTTTCACAACCACTTTATTTTTTATCCGAAGTAAAGCAAAACACAGAAAAGAAAGAATTACAAATTAAAATGCTGAGTCTGCGTCTGGTCACACGGTGTTATCTGAGCTTGGCTCATGTCGACGTCGTCGTTGCGGCCAGTGACGGAGTTGCGTTGTTGCCGTTTGACCCATTTGGACTTTTTTGTGAGGAACCGTGAAGTACCGATATTATGCCAACACTCCAGAAACGATTCAAGCACTTACGGCCAATATCATCCAAGCAATCTGTGAGCTACAGGTAGCCACTTGATCGACGCTGTGTTCCAAAATTAATCTGAATGTTTGCTCTTACTAATAAAGCCATGGAAAACAATTTAATTTTGTTCATTTTATTGAATTTTTAAAAAGTAACCACTAGATGGCCCAACCTTTATATGCTGTGAAACTCTGTACGAGAAAAAATGTTTTAAAATATTGTTTTCTTAAAGACAAATTTTGTGAGGTTATATTTATGGTATTCACAGTTTGTGGGAAAATTTATTTCGGGCAACTTTCCCTAAAAAATAACGATCTAACTGTGAGCACCCCATTGTATATCTTTCAAACAATTGTGGAAAAATTTTCAAAATAAAAATGCCTCGCTCAAATGGTAAACAAACGTTGAACATCAAATAAAGAAATCGTCCCGATAGTGGCATAAAGTACTCAAAAAAATTCGATCCGGAGATTGTGTCAAAAAATTAATTTGACTTTGTTTTTTGACTATTTTAATAAACATGCTCCGCAGTGCGGCAAATTTTGAAAGTACCGGTATCTCTGTTTTCATACAAAACAAAAACAATTGAGATACCATATGGGAAAATTCGGGAAAATTGCCAGGTGGGAAATTTAACATGCTAGATACCGTTGAACTGTGAACACCATAATTGTTGATCTAAGTTATATCTATAATATACAACCAGTTCAAAAGTAGTTTTTTGTTTTGATTTCTTAACCCTATTTCCCAGAAGTGAGCCTCATAGTCTCACTAAAGATTTCAAATGGTGATAAATGTTATACTGAAAGATTTTCGATTTCAACATTTTATGTAATCTTCTAATAGGTTAGGTTAGGTTGGAGTGGCGGCCTTCAATGTGAATAGCTCACTTAAGCACAACTTTTGGCTCATTGTGATACCACAGCGGATGACGCGACTCCCCCTTTTCGCGCCTGGAACCATGAAGATTCCGTGATGAATCTGGCTATGTCCCTAATGTTCAGAAGAGATAGTCCAGTTAGGCTATTGAAAAAAGCTGAGCCGAGGAATTTAAATGTTCTTCTGGCTAAAGAAGGACATTGACGCAGAAGTGGAGAACGGTCTCGTCCTCCTCCTCAGAGCCACACCCTCAACGTAAGTCGTTGGATTGCAGACCCAGTCTTTCAGCGTGCTTACCCATGACAAACTGTCCCGTAAGCACCGAAACCGTTATGCTTGTCGAGTGACGACTAAGGTTGAGCAGCTGATTTGTCCGTTTCAGGTTGAAAGTTGGCCAGGTTTGTCGGGAGATGTTGCAGGTCTGTTCCTCGGACCAAAAATCGTTTGCTATTTTATAGTAAAAATGCTTGACTGATGCAAGAGGAGCTCCTACAGCGAGAAAGGACGAAGCATCAGCGATCAACGTACCCGCCCTGGCTAATTCATCCGCCTCGCAGTTGCCTACAATGCCCCTGTGCCCTGGCACCCAGAGTAGTGAGCATTTAGAGACTCACGGCAGTCCAGGACCAGCCTAGATGAGGTGGTCGCCCTTGCGAGCGACTTGATAGCTGCCTGACTGTCTGAGTAGATGTGGATATCTGCCCTATGCGCGCTGTCGCGAATAAGCCAGATGGAGGCCTGATATATGGCCATTACCTCCGCCTGGAAGACACTACAGTGGAACGAGAGCGGAAACCCCAGTTGGCTGCAGAAAATCCCGCAGCCAACCTGGTTATCCAATTTAGAGCCGTCGGTGAAGAAGTTGATGGAGTCGTCGGTCGATAACTCAGTACCTGTCCATTCATCTCTGGGAGAGATGCGGATAGTGGAGCCGTGATCAAGCTTAGTGGGGGTGCTGATGTGATCGATGCCGGTGGGCACCGAACAATCCTCAATAAGAATCCTGGAATGACCAAGATCTGATCTAGCCAGCGGGAAATCGCGTGAAGTCTGACTGCAGAACACTTCGCGTGTAGTTTAACCCGCTGCGCAGTTGAGAGCCAGTGGAAGAGGGTGAACAGTGCTTTGGTGGCTGTAGTGCGGAGAGCCCCAGTAACCAATAGGGCCGCCATCCTCCTGACTTTGTCAAGAGATTTCATGTTGACCGCCTTGCTGATGTCTGGCCCCCAATAGACGGCACCACAAAGGAGGTTTGGCTCAACCACTGCCGAGTAAAGCCACAACATAACACGAGGCTGGAGTCCGCATCTTGCGTCTAAGGCCTGTTTACGTCAGTAGAGAGCACACGAGGCTTTCCGCACCCTTTCAGCAATGTTGGCCATCCAATTCAGTTTAGCGTCAAGAATTAGACCAAGATACCTACCATTATTGTTGGGGCTAAGTCTAACATCGTTCAGAGTGGGAAGTACGAACCGAGGTATTTTATACTTCCTGCTAAAGAGCATGACTTCCGTTTTGAAGGGATTGACGTCGAGGCCAAATTCCCGGCACCATTGGGATAGAATCCTAAGAGCATAGCCAAGTCTTTCAGAAAGAGTAGAGAGATATTTGCCGGAGACTGCTATCGCAATGTCGTCCGCGCACACGACAATTCTGCAACCAGTATTGTCCAGCCGGTTTAGTAGAGAGTTCACTGCCAGATTCCAGATGAGAGGAGAAAGCACACCGCCTTGTCGCGTGCCCCTCCTGACCTTACGCTTGATGCGAGTGTTTCCAATAGAGGCGCTGATAACACGCATACTAAGCAGGCTCTCGACAAATCTGATCAGCTTTGAGTCCAGGTTCAGATTGAAGAGTGCCCTAACGACCGCCAGTGGACAGACGTTCAATGTCGTCGCACAAGTCTTATAGCTCAGAATGTGCGGTCTGCTGAGACCAAAAAAATGGTATAAATAGTTTTTTAGTCGGTCAAACGGCCTTTGAAAAAATTCAAATTGCCTGATATATTTGACCGAAAAAATAAAAGTCACAAAATAACTGTTATTTTTGACCGATAAAATAAAAGTCAAAAGTAACAGTTATTTTTGCCTGATATGATAAAAGGCACAAAATAACTTTTATTTTTGTCGGTAAAAATAAAAGTTAAAAGATAACAGTTAAATCTGACTTTTTGGATAAAACCTATATCCGGTACGGTCCCTGTCCAGAACCCTTTCGAAGGCTTTGAGAAGGAATGACGATAGGCAGATGGGCCTGTAGTCCTTAGCATTAACATGGGACGACTTCCCTGTCTTAGGAATGAATACCACCCTGGATTCCCTCCAGCTGAGGGGAATGTAGGAGAGATCCAGACAAGCGTTGTATATACGTAGCAGCCAGGGTACAACTAACTCGGCGCTGTGGTGGATGTCAGCTGGAATGATGCCATCCAGTCCTGGGGACTTGAATGGATCAAAGGGCTTGTTGGTCCACTGTAGATGGGAATGGGTCAGCCATGTTGGAGGGGATGCTGTGAGAACCCGGTCGACCTCAGGAGGACTGTGGTCGTGGTCGATAAAAGATGCAATTCCAGGAAAGTGAGTGTCCAGCAGAACTTCTAGCGTATCAGCCGCGCAATCTTCTAATGGAATGTAAGAATTATATTTCATTTATAAATTTAACATTTTAGACAATTTTTGTACTGTTTTTAAACAATTTTTTTTAATTTTAACGAAACCCCAGAAGTGAGCGTCAGAAGCTCATTTGAACAAAAAACTAAAATTTACTCAGAATTCCTTGACTTTTTGCCCCCCATATGGAAGAATATTTGTATTTTTCATGTTTATGTGTATTTTTATCGTGTCAAGTTCATAGTTTTTAAGCCTAGCACATCTAGTCGGCATGGGATGAAGTCAATTAAAATCTTGAAAATACTACTGACTGAGCTTCGGTGACCTTTTAAATGATAACGCGACGGCAGGTTTTTGGGGTATAAAAGGCGGTTTTATTTTGGAGCGTGTGCTCGGTTGCGATGGTTCTTATAGACTAACTTTATACAGTTTAGCTTAAATCTAAGGGAGTGTGAAAATGGAAATACAATTCATTTTGGGAATGGGGAAAACAGTGGGTAAAGGATAGAGAAGATAGAATGGTGTGTGTGTGCGTGCTTTTTTTTTTTTTTTTTTTTTAACGAGGATGGAAGCATCGAAAGCCTAAGGTAGTGCGGGACTTTAAACCGCTAAACCCTCCTCTCGTCCGGACGGTTTGCCCCCCTGGGACCACCGTGAGGTATTACGTCAGGAGGCCGTCGTGAGCGTTGCCACTCTATCGTTCGTTTGTCAGTCTTTCGTCCGTGTCATCGCAAGTGTTGCCATGCGTTCAGCGCTTCGCTACTGTGTTGTCGCAGGCGTTTGTGGCCCATGGCGGGTGTACTGCTCGTCACTTCTTACTCGAAGCATCATAAGTGTTATGGTGCGGCTGCAGGCCTCCCATGCGTCGGGTGAGCTCAGCATGCAGTATGTTACTGCTGAAGGAGAGATCGGCTCATTGAGAAGGGATTCTAAGGACCGTCTCTCGTCGACAAAGCGGCTGCATTCCAGCAAAACGTGCTCTGCGTTTTCTGCTTTCCCGGCGCATGCTGGGCAGAACGGGTCGTCTGCGTGCTGACATTTGTGCAGATACTCCTGGAAGCATCCATGTCCTGAGAGCATTTGGGTCAAGAAGTAATTGACCTCGCCGTGTTTTCTGTTGCACCACGCTTCTATGCTTGGGATCATCCGCCATGTCCACCGGCCTTTTGACGATGCATCCCATCGTTGCTGCCATTCTGCCAGGCTCTTACGCCGCACCGCCTCCATCACTGCAGATCGGGAGGCCGAAGTTTCTCTGCACTCTCGTCAGATTATTGCTGCCTCTCTGGCCAGTATATCGATTGGCCAAGTGCTGGCAATCACGTCTGCTGCCTCGTCCGAGACAGATCTAAAGGCGCAGCAGACTCTCAGAGAGCTGAGCCTGTAAGCGGATTTAAGGCATCTGACGTACGAGCTCGACATGGTTGCTTCTGCCCAAATAGGCGCGGCGTAGAGGCAAATCGACGATGTCAAGCTCGCTAGCAATTTTTGGAGTTATTTGCCTGGGGCCGCCGATATAAGGCATTAATTTGCCGATAGCAGCGCTGGTTCGCCTGGCCTTGTCATTGGCGTATCTGAGATGCTCTTTAAAGTTTAGCCGAAAGTCCAGCAGCACACCCAAATATCTTAGGTGAGGACTAGATTCAATTTCATGGCCACCTACCCGAATGGTTATGCCTTCTACTTTTTTACTGCTGGTAAACAGGACCGCCTCTGTCTTATGCTCTGCCAGCTGCAGACCGGCGTTGCGCAAGGTGTGTGTATGTGTGCGCGTCGGCGGTCTCAACATCGCGCCCCCCTTGCACGAGTGCAACCTTAAGAGCGCGGCCCAGCTGCTCCAGCGTTGAAACCGTCGTCTTCAGTAGCTGCTCCGTCGCGGCAGCTTGTCGGCCCTTTTTGGCCTTCTTGGTCTGCGCGGCCACTTTCTTCGCCATCTTGCGCGGCGGCTGGCTCTGGCGACACCGACATGTGCGCTAGGTGGTTGTGCCTGCGGGCGCCTGGTCGCGTTCGTTGGTTGGCGCCGCGTTGGTGGGGCCGGTTGAGGCACCACTTGGCGCCTGGCCGGAAACGCCGGTGTTTGACGCCGCGTTGTTGGAGCCGGTTGGCGCGTCGCTTGGCGCTTTGTAAAGGGCGCCGGGCGCCGCCGAGCTGTGCCGAGGCGCTGATGAGCCGGCATGGCCCGGTGCAGCAACGTGTGGTGCCCCAACCCACACTTGTGGCAGCTCTGGGATGACGAGCATTCGCCCGTCGTGTGCGGGCGGACGAAACAGTTGACGCAATAATGATTGGAGCGTACCGCGTCTAGCCGCTCCGCCGGCGCCATCTTCCGGAACGTCTGGCAGTACCGCAGGACATGGTGGCGCTCGCATACCAGACACTTCCGGTATGCCTCCTTCGTGGACTCGGTGCCTGAAAGATAGAGGGAACATTAATGCCATATTGCCGGTGAGGTTGAGTGAGGATGGGGAATGAAATTTCTTTCTGTGGTTATGTGGGGCTAACACGCAGAGTTTAACAATTGGTCTTGTCAAAATTCCATTCTGGGTTTTGACGTCAGCGACTCGGATGTGATTATCCGCCCCCCGATACAGTTTAACGATGCGCCCGAGGCGCCACTCGTGGTGAGAAAGGAGCTCGTCTTTAATGACGACGAGCTGGCCTTCAGAGACTTCCGTCTGGGGGTACTTCCATTTTTGTCGCTTATGGAGTTCTTTAAGATACTCTTCCCGCCATCGTCTACTGAATTGGTGATGAAGCACCTTCAGTTTTTGCCAGCGATTGGCCAGTGATAGACTCTCCGCGTTGGGTTTCGGGGGGTGCCAGCAACGGGGCTCCGCGGAGAAAAAGACCTGGAGTTAAGGCCTGAAGATCGGCGGGGTCTTGCGACATTGGGGAAAGCGGCCGCGAATTGAGGACCGCTTTAATGCGAATGAGGGGGGTTGAAAATTCCTCGGAAGTAAACTTATGAGTGCCGGCGACTTTGGTCAGGTGAGTTTTGAAGCTTTTAACTCCAGCTTCCCAAAGACCGCCCATATGGAGAGCACTGGGGGGAATAAACTGCCACTCGAGACCATGAGTGACATATTTATTTGCGATGTCGACTGACGTTTCTTTCAGAAATCGAGTGAGGTCCTTACTTATTGCACGTTGTGCACCAATAAATGTTCTGCCGTTTTCTGACATTATTTTGCTTTGGAGGCCTCGTCGGCCGACGAATCTTACGAACGCAGCTCGAAATGCGTCAGTGGTGAGGTCTGAGCAGAGTTCGAGATGAATCGCTTTGGTGGAGAAACAGACGAAAACGCAGACATAGGCTTTGAGAAATGCAGCACGACGGAGAGTGGATGATTTTACTTGAAAAGGGCCAGCAAAATCGACTCCTGTGATGGAGAACGGTAACGAAAATGTACTTCGCTCGGGAGGAAGAGCGGCCATTATTTGAGACCGTACGCGCTGCTTATAAATGTTGCAGGTTTTGCATTGAAAAATTCATTTCTTGACCTTGATTTTCAGCCGGGGAATATAATATTCTTGCTGAACCATACGGACCATTAACTGTTTCTCTGAATGCAAGAGGATGCTATGCAGAAAGTCCAAGTACAACGTGCAGAGACGAGAGTTATCGGGAATGATAATTGGGTGTCGCTCATTACACCGTGCTACAAAAATGAAACAATTTTTTCACACTGGGAAAAATCCATATGGGCGTGAAACTAGAGACCAAACATAGTAATGCTGCGTACTCAGTTTTTCATTTCTACATCCTTTGTCCTTTTAAAAGGACTTCAAAATTTTGAAAGGGATAACAAATAAAAAAAATATCAAAAATACTTAACCTCGTTAGAATATGGCGATATGTGTATCAAATGAAAGAAGAAAGGCTCAAGAATTTAAATAAAATTGATATTTTATCTATTTGTACAAAGAGGATATGAAAAAGGTCCTTTGAAAATTTTAATCCTTTATATCCTTGAAAATTTATATAGAATTTTCTTGAAAAGTAAGTATGTTAAACCCCAAAATTTCCTTGATCACGTGTCAAAATTTCATTATTCTCGTTTCATTGATTTTGTATCTTTTTATTATTTAAAATACTGATACTCAAATAAATTAGAATTTCTGTACTTCATTAGACTTGCAGCTTCCGCCTTTGTTTTAATAACTTTCGAACTAATAAAGTTAGAGTAATGAAATTTTGACACGTGATCAAGGAAATTTTGGAGTTTAACATACTTACTTTTCAAGAAAATTCTATATCAATTTTCAAGGATATAAAGGATTAAAATTTTCAAAGGACCTTTTTCATATCCTTTTTGTACAAATAGATAACAAATCAATTTTATTTAAATTCTTGAGCCTTTCTTCTTTCATTTGATATACATATCGCCATATTCTAACGAGGTTAAGTATTTTTTATATTTTTTTTATTTTTTATCCCTTTCAAAATTTTGAAGTCCTTTTAACCCGGCGTCATTGTTGCCGGGTATCTAATACCCGACGCATTTTAAGTTATGTTCTAAAAAAATTATCGCAGAATAAAAAGATTTAATTTGATGAGTAATATGCTCATTTTATGATAAATAAATGTTTGATTTTTATTAATAATGTATTTAACTACCTATTTCCCTATTATAGAAAACTAATATTGACATAAGCTTGATTCAGTGTACAATAATGTACATGGGTAAAATTTACCCGGCCACAACGGCCAAGTTCTGTTTAGTAGCCACAATGACGCCGGGTTAAAAGGACAAAGGATGTAGAAATGAAAAACTGAGTACGCAGCATTACTATGTTTGGTCTCTAGTTTCACGCCCATATGGATTTTTTCCAGTGTGAAAAATGCTGTCGCACAGTGTTATAAGTAAGACCTGAATGCGCGAGGCGACCATTGATCCTAATAAGCCCTTCTTTATCCATGAAAGGATTTAGAGTGAGTAAGGAGCTTTTTCGAGAGAGAACTTTGGAGGAAGAGAGCGCAGCATGTTCATCGGGGAATTGATGGCATTGCGCGAGAGAGATTAGACGTGTTTTTACCCTCTTTATTTCCCGGTGAGTTAACGCACCAATTGAGATAGGGGCTTTGCGAGCCCTGTCGATGAATCGGAACATGTGACTGAGCATTTTAAGAGCATGAGAGAATTTCGAAAACCTATTGAGTACATCCTCGACTTCAAGCGTGTGGAGGCTTTCGATTTTCCGCTTTTCTGGAGCCTGAGTTTGACGAGGCTCTTCTTTGGGACATGATTGGGGATCGTCTCGGAGCCAACTGGGGCCGTGCCACAATAATCTGTTGGCAATCATGTCTTGCGGTTTGCATCCGCGTGTACCGAGATCTGCGGGATGGTCAGAACTGGACACATGACGCCAAGTTGCGTTGTTCACATTATGGAGAATTTGAGTAGTGCGGTTTGCTACATACGTTTTCCAAGTATGGGGTGGTTTCTCGAGCCATGCGAGTACGATGGACGAGTCAGACCAAAGTGTTAGGTTATAAGTCTGAAAACCAAGGTGTGTTCGTACTTGTTTCACCAGCTTGGATAGTAGCAGGGCGCCGCACAATTCTAGGCGTGGCAAGCTTATCGTCTGCAGAGGAGCGACTTTGCTTTTGGCTGCCAAGAGATGCGACGAAGCGCTTGCATGGTCGGCATGGGTTCGTACATAGATACATGCACAATATGCCTTTTCAGAGGCGTCGCAGAATCTGTGAAGTTGGATTTGAACGCTTGGGAAGAACTGAACCCAGCGCGGAATTTCGATTTTGTCGATGGATGATAAATTTTCGATGAATGCGTTCCACTTGTGAAGTGATTGTGGTTTTACGCACTCATCCCAGTCTGTTCCTTCCAACCAGAGTTGTTGGAGAAGCATTTTCGCTTGAATCATAATGGGCGATAGCCACCCTGCCGGGTCAAAAAGTTTCGCGACAGCTGAGAGGATCTGTCTCTTGGTGACCGACGCTGAATTGGAGATTGGGTCAAAGGTGTACGAAAAGCAATCTGAAAGCGCATTCCAGCGAATTCCAAGAGTTTTCGTTGAACTCGTGGTTTGGAATCGCAAAAACTCGGAATCTAACAAATTTTCGGGGGGGATTTTCTCGAGGAGTTTCGAGTTGTTGGCAGTGATCTTTTTGAGGGGGAACCCTGCGGAATTTAGAGTTTTAACGAGCTGATCTAAGGAGTTAATAGCCGTGTCGAGATCGTGACTGCCTGAGAGTATATCGTCAACATATGTTTCGTCGAGTATGATTTGAGCCGCAAGGGGCCATTTATCTTTTGAATCATATGCTAACTGCTGCAGTGTACGGATGGCCAAGTTAGGGGCACAGTTCACACCAAATGTGACTGTTTTGAGTTTGAAGTCTTCTACCGGTTTATGTGGACACCGACGGAAGAGAATTCGTAGAAAAGCTTGGTCATCTTTATGTACGAGAATTTGGCGGTACATTTTTTCAATGTCGCCGTTGAAAACAAACTTATAGAGACGCCATCTTAAGAGTAACAGCATAAAATTGTTTTGGAGAGTGAGGCCGATGTGAAGTACATCATTTAATGAGCATCCAGAGCTGGATGCTTTTGAGGCGTTGAAAACTACTCGCAATTTAGTAGCTCTTTTTGAATGGGAGCCTTACGACATACCGACCGTCGGGGTTTCGGAACGTTGTCTCTTTGTAGAGTTGTTCACAAAAGCGGTCGTCCTCAGATGTTGTGGGTGAGTCAAGTATTTCTTCTTGTTCCCAAAATTTCCTAAGAAGAATGTCGAGACATTCGGTGTTGATTTCTTTGACTTGCGTCGAAAATGTTGAAATCGATTCTCTAATGGGACCGCTGAGAATCCAACCGAATATTGACTTTTGGGCCAGAAGACTGTCTCCGTAATTTTGGTGAAGGCCTTCTTGCAAAATTTGCTATCACGAGATCTATTCTTGATGGACGGAAACAGTTTGGATCTGCTAATTCGAGTTTGGAGTATTTCATCCAATCGGGCTCTTTTACCGTGAAGGTGGGTAAAAAGTGTGTGAGTTGAGGGAGGATAATGGCTTGAGCTTCAATTCGGGGGTGGTCGTCCAAGCCGCAGAGTGTAATTGAACAAATTTTGTTTTCTCCTACACTATGATCAATAAGTACCGGGACTGTGTATTTTAAATTTTCCGCCGTTGCCCGATGCAGGTAAAAAAATTTTGTTTAGGTCGGTAGGACCTTAACTGACATCTGTGTCAAATTTTGAGCGGGATTGCATCATTAGTTTTTTTTTGGCAGCTGTTAGCGTCAGTCAACTTTTTGTACTTCGTCGCATTTTACAATGGATAATTTTGTTGATCAACGTATTTGTTTGAAATTTTGTCTTGAGAACGAAATTTCTTGTGCCAATGCGCTTAAAATGTTGCAGAAAGCATTTGGGGAGTCTGCTCTATCAAGAACCAGAGCGTTCGAGTGGTATAAAATGTTCAAAAGTGGTCGTGAAGTGGTCGAAGACTTTCCTCGTTCTGGACGTCCTTCAACATCGAATACCGACGAAAATGTTGAAATTGTGAAGAAAATCGTGCTTGAAAATCGTCATGTGAGCCTCAGAGAGATTTCTAACGATCTTAACATCTCTTATGGAAGCGCACAACACATTGTTGTCGATATTTTGCGCATGAAACGCGTCGCCGCACGGCTTGTTCCTCAAGACTTGAATGCGCCGTCTCACAAAGCACACATTATTCGCGATTATTTGAACAAACACAGTGTGAATATCATCGATCAGGCTCCCTATTCTCCAGATATGGCACCATGTGACTTTTTCCTGTTCTCCCGACTCAAGTTACCGCTTCGTGGAAAGAGATTTGAGTCCATAGAGGTCATAAAAGAAAATACGACGCGAGAGCTGAAGGCCATACCTGCTTCAGCTTACCAGAAGTGCATGGACGATTGGATTAAGCGTTGGCATATGTGTATTGCTTCAGATGGGGCTTATTTTGAAGGGGATAAAATAAATTTACCAGAAGAATAAAACGATTTTGTTTTTTTGACACAGTCCCGGTACTTATTGATCATAGTGTAAGTGAACAATGGACACAATTGCTGTGGGGAGAAGCGTTTTCGCTCTAGTGCTCGAGTGATGAGCATGAGTCTGTTCATGGCTGCAGGTACCAGTGTGTCGATCTTGTGGCTGATCTTTTGAAGTGGAGGACTTTCGGCTTGTGGAGGGTTCTTCGTGACCACTCGGCCGAGTTATTGTGGTTTGACCCACTGCCTTTTGGGGCCGGGGAGTTGGCTTATGCGTTTGACTGCTCGTTGGAAGGTGTAGCATCGAATGATGCTTTCTTTGGCAGTAAACGCATGAAAAATTACTGGGGCATTCATTACGCCAATGAGAGTATGCCAGGCAGTTTTCACAATAGTTGTTCTCTTTAACAAACTTGACTCTGTCGTGCACTGAAAGTGACTTAAATTTTTGGCAAGTTTTGAGTGGGTGGTTCGACTTGCATAGGTTGCAAGTGAACGACTTGCCTGTTTCTGAATGAAACGTTTGAGTCTTGGTTTGCGGTTTGTTAAAAGAGAAGTTCGGTTGCGTAGCCCGAGGGGGTTTGGGCTTATACGCGCTTAACCTTTCCACCACTTCATACCTATTTGTGAGGAATGAGTTCATTTGCGACCATGGGGGGAGCTCTTTTCGGGAAGCAAGCGATTGCTCCCACAGAGCTATGGTCTCTTCGGGTAGTTTCGAAGAACAAATGAAGACCAGGATTGGATCCCAGTTGTCTATCGAAACCCCTTGTGAACTCAGAACAGACAAGCAATTGTTTATTGTATTCTGAATTTTTTGAATGGCAGCGCTATTTTCTGAAGTAACAGGTGATATGTTTAACAGCGCCTTGATTTGATTATCAACTAAGATGCGTCGGTTCTCATACCGAGCTTTGAGTGCATCCCAGGCCAATTCAAAATTTTCATTGCTCAAAGGATATTGTTTGACGAAGGCACCCGCTGTGCCCTTCGTCTTGTATCGGAGGTGATACAATTTTTGTGCGGGGGTCAATTTGGGGTGGTTTATATAAACCGCAGTAAACATATCCCTAAAGGAAGGCCATTCTTCATATCCTCCATAAAAAACTTCAGTATCGCATGCGGGAACTTTTAGGCATATACCTGAAGAGTCGATTTGAGAACCTAAGTCTGCTCGAGGTGCAGAAACTGAAACAGAGGTTGCTCGTTGAGCCTTTAGCAGATCAGTCAATTGAGCTTTGCAGTTCTGGAAGTTTTCACTGCATGCACCATATTTTTGGTCGATTGACTTTTTGTAAGTACTGTATGAGTCAGACAAATACGCATCTTCGTATGTCTGCAGTACACGCGCCCAGGTTTGCTCAATCAGTGATTCTGTTTGGTCCACGACGGGGATTGACGACCATTTTATACAGAATGTGACGAGCCGGTCGGTTTCGAAAATAAACTTACGAATCGTTAAGTCAATTTTATTTTCTACTTCCGCTTTTGAAGCAGCTCTCGAAGTTCTGGCAGTTTCTTTGGTGCTTAGAGGATTATCGCTATCGTTTCCTGGCATTGTGTTGGTTTGAGATTGTCAAGTAAAGAGCGAACCTAATATTTATTTCTTTCAGTGTATTGGAAAAGCACTGAATGCAATGGTTTATGGGAGAAAACCGAAATAAATATTCCCAAGCGAGTTCCAAATAAACTTGAAACTGAAAATTGTTCTCAGTGTATCAGGGATCAACGGCGGGATTGCGTTGTATGATAGCACCTTTGGATGAGAAATCACAAAAATTCAGCAATGGGTTGAGGAGAAAAAAAATTTTTTGAGAAATAAAAAATTAAAAAAAAAGTGTGTCGGTGGGTTTGAGAACCGCTGACTGAACTCGTTGAGTGTAAATGAGAATTTTATTACAAACAAATTTTTTAAACAAATTGTCTGTGGGTTTGGGAACCACTGGCTAAATTTGTTTAGTGCTGAGATACAAACGAGTGGTTCTAAAAATAAATCTAGAACCGAAAATTGTTCTCAGTGTATCAGGGATCAACGGCGGGATTGCGTTGTATGATAAGTTAACAGTTAAAGTTGATAACACTTTGATTGAGAATTGAATGAATCGTTTTTTCACGAGAATTGAAGAAATGTAAAAAAAAAAATTTTATGTGTTTTATTCAAAAATTATTGTGACCAAAACTATTAGTATGATTATCAAAGTATGTATTCACAAATAAATTTTGAAAGTGTATCAATTGCCGCTACGAGATTGAGGGCCAATGGATACACAACACAAAAACCGAAAGAGGTTTGTTAATTAAAAAAATTTCCAAAAAAAATTTTTTCAAGTGTACAGATTGCCACTGCGAGGTTGAGGGCCAAAATGTACACAAGAAAGAACCTCGATTGATGCTGCGAGACTGAGGGCCAATCGGGTACGTCTCGAGAATGAGAACAAAATTTTCCGAAAATTCCACAAAAAGTTTTCAAAATTTTTCAAATTGTGCAAATTGCCGCTGCGAGTTTGAGGGCCACTGCGGGATTGAGGGCCAATCGAAAACGTCACAAGAAATGAAAAAAAAATTTCAGAAAAATTCAAAAAAATTTTACAAAATTTTTCCAAGTGTACCGATTGCCACTACGAGTATGAGGGCCAAAATGTACACAAGGAAGTATTGAGAAATATCTGGAAATGACAAGCTACAAAATTTAAAATTTTCAAATAAAATAAGTAAATTTTTCTAACTACAAATTATCACTACGGGAAGAGTGCATAAAATGTTTTCAAAAAAATTTGTTTCCAAATATTTAATTGGGGCAAAAAAAAAGGAAATGAATTCCAATGAGGAAATTTTCCCCAAAAAATTATTTATGTTTGTTGAGTGAGTGTGGGTCGTGTCAGCACAATAAATGTGTTGCACCGAATGTTGCGCTAGAGGTTGCGCTGGATGTTGCGCTGGATGTTGCGGGATGTTGCGCTGGAAGTTGCTCGGGATGTTGCGCTGGCTTCGGATTCAGTGTTTATATGCACAATGGGGCTGCGCATATAAACACCAAAGAAGGATGGAAGGAGAAAAGGTTGCAATAACCGACCAACGGAGTTGTGTTGGTACGTATTGCGCTTCTTCCTATGCCAAGCTCGTTGCTTATGTGCAAGCGGTTAGCAACGAAGGGGAAATATGTGGCAAAGAGCAAACGGGAAATAGGTACCGAAGTACTATGTGCTCAAGCGGAACGTTAGCGCGGTAAAATCTGACGATTTACCAACGGCGCTTTTCGCAGCGTCCGCTTACACACCGTAATTTATTTTTAAGAAAAATAAATTACGGTATGATTTACCGAATTTTTATATCATTTTGGGAGGGGAACCAAATGGGGTTTTGGTTACTTACTTGGCATCCTTCAGGAAGGGGAATCGCAAACCGTGTTTTTTGGTGTAGGTTGTCGCTGCGTGTCCTACGGGGTCGTCTGCTGCTGTCTGGCACGGTGGTGGCTGGATCAGCTGATACTGCGCCTGTGTGGTTGTTGTTGTTGTTGTGGTGTTCGCTCGTGTATTTTGTGTGTGTAATTATGTCTACCGCCGTCACTTTCGGTTTTCTTTTGGTCACTTTTGTCACTGCACTGTGTTGTATATAAATGTTCTGTTGTGCATATGTTTCGTTATTGCCCTTTATGATTTGTTGGTTTTTTATTTGTGTAAATCTTTTTGTGGCTTTTTTTTTTGTTTTAGTTAGCACTTGCACTCGTTTTTTTTGTATTTTAAACGTGTAGAATTTTATTCTTTCTGTTTGTGTTATTGATTTTTATTTTATGCTGTGCGCTGTCACTTCGATTTTGGTTTTTTGTTTGTTTTTTGTTAAAATTATATAAACATTTTTTGTTCACACTATATTTTTTTTTTGGTGTTTTTTGTTAAAATTATATAAAAATTTTTTTCTTCACACTATATTTTTTTTTTTGGTTTAGGAGGGTTGTGTTGTATATATAAACTCTGTGCACTGTCACTGTATTTTTTGTGATTGTCACTGTATATCGTTCACTTTGTAATTGTTTTGTATCAATGTTTTTAGTTCGCGGCGCGGGATCGCGATGGCTCAAAGGACCAATGACTTGGTTTCGGCGACCTTTTAAATGATAACGCGACGGCGGGTTTTTGGGGTATAAAAGGCGGTTTTATTTTGGAGCGTGTGCTCGGTTGCGATGGTTCTTATAGACTAACTTTATACAGTTTAGCTTAAATCTAAGGGAGTGTGAAAATGGGAATACAATTCATTTTGGGAATGGGGAAAACAGTGGGTAAAGGATAGAGAAAATAGAATGGTGTGTGTGTGTGCGTGGGTGTATGTGTGCGTGTGCGTGTAGGTGCGTGTGAGTTATGGACATGACCGCTACCCAAGAGAATCCCCATAATTTGCCTAACGATAATCTTAAGTGCACTAAACAAACGATATAAAGAAAAGGTGCCAGCAGAAAATATTACGCTGCACCGATAACAAGCCCTCAGAGACGTAAACAGCGCCTGCACCGCACTAAGCGATAAGCAATTGGGCATTAGCATTAAGATACAAACAGTGCCTGCGTTGCACTGATAGCAAGTAAGAATTAGGAATAAGTCGAAGTTGTTGAGTGCAGTTTTGATGTACAAAACTGGCACTCTGGATTTACCATCGGCAGGCGACAGTCGGTGTACGACGTCGCCATTATTATAATAAAGTTCGTTTTAGCTAAAAGAATTAATCTTTTATTTACACCTCAAACGACGAACCAAACTTGTGCGTGCGTGTGGGAGGGGAGGGGGAGTGAGCCGCCGACTAAGAGATCAATTAGATTCTCTTCGTCGGCGGTCTCAACAACTACAATATACGACATATTATGAAGAATTTATGCCTTGCCGAAGTTGATGTTAGTTCATACAGTTTACGTCTTCCAATCCCGATAAATATGTATGTAATCAGAATATGGAAGTGCAATGGTGCTAATAAAGGGTGATAGTTAAGCAACTTTCTTTTGGGCAACACTGTTTTTGGCAGCTCAGCTGTTTTCGTGTAACATGTTACTGTTGTGGCGCGTTGTAACTGGGTCCCCAAATGCAACGCTGCACATGTCGAAAGTAAAAGCTGAGCCTGGCAGCACTGAGCCTAACAGCACTGCTGCCACCTTCCTTTTTGTTCTTTCTTTCTGGATGTCTTCCGCCAGCGGCACGTGCCGAGCAACCAAAAAATATATTTGTAATTTCATCATATCTAAACCACAATTTAGAATAATAAAAAGTAATTTCATCATATATAAACCACAATTGGTGACCCCGACAACTGGCATTACGGAGACCGCAACAAGCCAGCCTGAACGTACAACTTTAGACCAGAGGCAACACGCGACCTCGAGAACATCGCACAGGCCCCGACAACGGAGTTAACACGGAATGCCAAAGGCAGAGACCGCGATGGAGTCCGGTAACCAGGCTGTAGATTTTACAGCCGCCCCAAGCGACGAGCAGCCACGCGGGAGCGACGCACAGCACGAGATTGCGAAAGTCACAGTCAAAATTCCGCCATTTTGGCACGCGAGGCCAGAACTATGGCTGGCACAAGTCGAGTCGCAATTTATTGCGGCCGGCATAACGAGTGACAAATCCAAATACCACACCGTAGTCGCCGCTATAGAAAGCAACGTACTAGCGCAAATAAGCGACATAATTCTGAATCCGCCAACGACCGAGATGTACAAAACCCTAAAAACACGAATACTGGAGCAGTTCGCCGATTCCGAGCAAAAGCGTTTAAAGAAGCTACTGCAAGATTTGGAGCTGGGCGACACACGACCATCACATTTGCTACGCGAAATGCGTCAACTGGCCGGCAACGAGATGAACGACGGTATGATGAAATCGATTTGGCTGAGCAGATTGCCGCAACACATACGGGCAATAATCTCTATCAGCACAGAACCACTAGAAAAAATCGCTTTGCTCGCAGACAAGATATGCGAGGTCAGTGACGGCCCGTACGTACACTCGGTAGCGGTGAAGAGCGCGGAGGCAAGCTTGTCGCAGCAAATATGCACCCTGACACGAGAGATAGCCGAGATCAAAGCCGAAGTTCAGCAGCGCGGGAGACATAGACGGAGATCAAGTTCACGCAGACGCACGAGCACGCCAGGCAGCGGAAATGATGTATGCTGGTACCACAAGAAATTCGGCGAAAAAGCAACTAAATGCAGGGAGCCATGCGCTAAGGCTTTAAACTAACGGCCCTGTCACCAACGACGGTACGTGACAGGCCCGCCGAGACTAGTCGCCGTCTCATCGTCGTCGATCAAAACAGCAAAATAAAATTCTTAGTGGACACCGGCGCGGAGGTCAGTGTCATACCACCCACACCAGCGCAACGGCAGCAGCCAAACGATGACTTACAATTGTACGCCGCAAACAAATCGAAAATAAAAACGTACGGCGAAAAACTACTCTGTTTGAACATCGGGCTGCGCCGAAACTTTCCGTGGCGGTTCATTGTTGCCGATGTTTCACAACCTATTCTGGGAGCTGATTTCCTGGCACGATTCAGCATTTTAGTCGATTTACACAAACGCAAGCTAGTGGATAGTCTAACCAGCGCATCTCAAGTCTGCGCTATTCGAGAAATCAGCGACGAATCAGGTAAATTGTCATTTTTTAAACACGACTCACCCTTTCGAGAGCTACTGAGCGAGTTTAAGGAGCTGACACAACAGAGCACGGTTGTTAAGAACGTTAATCATGGCGTAACTCATTTTATCATCACAAAAGGCCCTCCAGTCTTTTCAAGACCTAGACGTTTAGCGCCCGACAAGCTGAAAGCAGCGAAAGCAGAGATACAAGCGCTTCTCGACGCAGGTATTTGCCGACCGTCACGAAGTCCATGGGCGAGCCCTTTACACATGGTGCAGAAGAGGAACGGTGAGTGGAGACCGTGTGGGGATTACAGACGGCTGAACAGCGTGACCGAGCCCGATCGCTATCCCATCCCACACCTTCACGATTTCACTCACACACTGCACGGATGCAAAATTTTTTCAACAATCGACTTGCGCCGTGCGTACCACCAACTTCCGGTAGAACCAGCCGATATCCCAAAGACAGCCATAACGACACCGTTCGGCATGTTCGAGTTCGTATATATGTGTTTCGGGCTGCGCAACGCTGGACAGACTTTTCAACGTTTCATGGACCACCTGCTGCGAGATCTCGACTTTGCTTGGCCGTACCTAGACGACATTTTGGTTTCCTCCAAAGATGAGCAAGAGCACCGACGTCACTTACGTGCGGTATTCGAAAAGCTACGCGAATTCGGCCTCATCATCAACCCTTCGAAATGCGTCCTCGGAAAACCAGAGGTAACGTTCCTCGGATATATTATCACGCCGCAAGGGGTAAAACCACCCCCAGAGAGGGTAAAGGCTATCATCGAATTCAAGAGACCGGAGCGTGCGTGCGACTTACGACGTTTTTTGGGTATGTTAAATTTTTTTCGTCGTTTCTTGCCCAAAGCAGCGGCTAGCCAAAGCGTTTTGTCCAGCCTGATAAAGGGAAACAAGAAACACGACACATCGAAAGTAGAATGGAGCGAAGAAGCAAACGAGGCTTTTCAGCGTTGCAAAAACGAGTTAGCCAGAGCATCATTATTGGTTTTTCCGAAGCCGGGAGCACCATTAGCTCTAAATGTCGACGCGTCCGGCACAGCATTAGGCGCCGTGCTACAACAACACGACGGCGAACAGTGGCGACCCCTAGGTTTCTACTCGGAGCGGCTCAGCCCAGCACAGCAGCGATACAGCACGTACGATCGCGAACTTTTAGGCGCGTATAAAGCTGTAAAATACTTTCGACACATGGTTGAAGGACAGCAATTTTGCATTTATACGGATCATAAGCCATTACAATTCGCTTTCCAGCAAAAACTGGAAAATGCTTCGCCCAGACAGATTAGGCACCTCAATTTTCTCAGCCAGTTTACGACGGACATCCGTTACCTGCACGGAAAAGAGAACGCCATAGCTGACGCACTATCCCGTATCGACGCAATCCACACGACACAAACAATCGACTACGCACAGCTGGCGAAGAGCCAGTCAACAGATGACGAACTCCAGAGAGTGAAAAACAACAACTCCAGTCTCGATCTCAAAGCGCTTGTCGTTCCTGGTACCGATGCTAAAATTTATTGTGACGTAAGTACGGGTAACGCACGACCTTTTCTTACAGAACCTTTTCGAAGAATCGGGTTTGATTCAATTCACAACATATGTCACGGTGGAGCAGCTAAAAGCATAAAACTAGTTGCAGAAAGATTCGTTTGGCCAAATATGAGGAAAGATTGCCGCGAATGGACCAAAGGCTGCCTGGCCTGCCAAAAAGCAAAAATCCAACGCCACAACAAATCGCCGGTAGCAAGGTATTTACTAGCGGGTAAGAGATTCGAACACGTTAATATGGACATCGTAGGCCCATTACCCCCATGTAAAGGCTATCGATATTGCCTCACTTGCATCGACCGTTACACGCGATGGGTGGAGGCCTACCCCCTCGAAAATATCACAGCCGAATCAGTCGCATTCGTTTTCTACACCAATTGGATAAGTCGATTCGGCGTGCCATTGAGAGTCACCACCGATCAAGGACGTCAGTTTGAGTCGTCATTATTTCGCGACCTAAATCGCCTTTTGGGTACGCAACATCTGAGAACAACTGCGTACCACCCCGCTGCGAACGGCATTATAGAGCGTAGCCACCGAACACTCAAAACGGCGATCAAGTGTTACCAAACGCAAAACTGGGTCGAGGTGCTGCCGCTAATTTTGTTGGGCTACCGCGCATCCTACAAAGAAGACGTAAAGGCTACGCCAGCGGAGCTAGTCTACGGTGAAACTATCCGGCTTCCTGGGGAATTTTTCCACCATTCGCAAAGCGACAGCAACGGCCTGGTGGGAGAAGACTTCGTTCACAACCTAAGAACAAAAATGCGCGAATTGACACCTACGCAAACAGCAGATCACGCCAAACCACAAATTTTCATCGAAACACAACTCGACAAGACACCCTGCGTTTTCGTCAGGACGGACGGAGTACGTCGGCCACTGCAAACCCCGTACGAAGGTCCATATCCTGTGCTTAAACGATGCGACAAATATTTCAAGATCGACATTAACGGGAAACAGACCAACGTGAGCATCGATCGTCTTAAGGCAGCGTACATCGTCAACGAAAGCCAAAATGTTTCGGCGGCAGGCGAGCAATTGGAATACCGAACACGTTCTGGACGACGAGTTCGTTTTCGTTTTTAAGAGGGTGGAGTAATGTGGCGCGTTGTAACTGGGTCCCCAAATGCAACGCTGCACATGTCGAAAGTAAAAGCTGAGCCTGGCAGCACTGAGCCTAACAGCACTGCTGCCACCTTCCTTTTTGTTCTTTCTTTCTGGATGTCTTCCGCCAGCGGCACGTGCCGAGGAACCAAAAAATATATTTGTAATTTCATCATATCTAAACCACAATTTAGAATAATAAAAAGTAATTTCATCATATATAACCCACACTGTCAAACATGTTCAGATTGGTCTATAATTTAACCATGAATCGACTTACAAACGAACAACGCTTGGAGATTATTGCATTTTATTATCAAAAATTATGCTTGGCTAAAAAAGTGCATCGCGCACTTCTTCCATTTTATAGTCAGTTTGGGCGACCTTCTGAGATGGCTATTCGGAATCTTGTGACTAAATTTCGCACCAAATTTACATTATTGGACATTTAACCACCAACACGCATACATAGACTGCGGACAGAGGAAAATATCGCAGCTGTATCCGCCAGTGTTGTTGATGACCGTGAATTATGGATTCGTCGCCGTTCGCAGCAATTGAGAGGCCCACTCCTCACTATCCGACTACGTGGAAAACTTTTGCGTTTAAACGCCCTTCGACTAGTTTTTGTGGGGCTATGTTAAGGCTCATGTCTAAAGCGACAAGCCCACAACGGTTGACGCACTGGAAGCCAATATTGAAGAATTTATTTGTGAGATACCGGCCGATATGTTGGAGAGAGTATGCCAAAATTGAACCCAGCGTATAAACCATTTGAGGCACAGCCGCGGTCAACATTTACATGAAATTATCTTTAAATATTGAATTATATAGATCGTTCTATCGACTCAAAGATTTCATAAATCTCTCTAAATTTTATGTGTTTTTTTTTTAATCAAATCCGAAGGCTCTTAAAAATTCACCCGATACTTCCTGAAATGCCATACACATGCAAAGACGGTAATCAAGGAGCTGTGGGTCTTGCGAAAAGGGTGTTGAAAAACAAACGCAACTGTAATAATTACCACCTAGTTCACCAGTAGGGAATTAGCCGATAGTTTATTGGATGCGGGGTTCGTACACTCAGAAAAAAACAAAATTTGTATGATGGGTATTTCAAAAAACGCAAACCTAATGAATGGCCTATAGCTTTCTTTATACATTTGGTTGGTGCTGCTGGCATTGCGACATATGTCATATGGCTCAAAACACGTCTTTACTGGAATGAGGGTACAGATAGTAGAAAATAGTTGTTTTACGATAACTGCGGGATTTTTTTTGTATAGCCACGAATATCTACGAGCGATAACTCAGGCAACAATAGATGCTGTATTACTGCAAAAGGTCAGTTCGCAGGCGTCAAATTCTGGAAACGTAAACAAAGTCGGTGTCATATTTGTCAAACAGCCATCTCCAAAACACAGGAACATGCTTACAATAAACTACACAAATCTCCATTCCACTTCCACCCAAATTTGACAAAGATGCGAATATCTGGATTAATTAAATATACATTTGCAGTAGCAATTGTTTTCCTGTGAACCTTGTATTCACAAGTTGATTACTAAAAATATAAAACTTAAGTAAAAACGTCTTTAACTAGTAAAAGTAAAATAAATTGAGTTTTTCAGTAGTTTAGCTCATATAAGCCTGACAGTCTCACTTCTGGGTTTATGTTGCTTCTAAAATTCTGGAAATTACGGTTAAATTAATTTTCGAATATTAGGTATTAATTAGACTACTCGACAAAAAATGGGTCAATCGCGTGCACCTAAAAACAAAAGTACATATTTTCTAGACTAACTTTGGGCCACGAAATACGACGCAGAAAATCAAAAAATTTTTTTAAGAAGCGTTTTCGAAAAATTTTCGAAAAACCAGTTTTTTCCGTTGTGTCAGTTATGAGCACAGGTCTCGTAAACGAATCAATCAACTAACACAAGCTCTCCCTCGGTCTTAAGATAATACCTTAGGCTTTCCAGCGATATACAGATTGTCCAAATCAGATGAGATTTGGTGAAGTTACTGACTGTGAAAGTTGTAAAAAGTGAATTTTTTGACCAATTTAAAAAATCATAAATTTTCGAATGTTTTTTTTATAGATACATTAAATTATGTCCTCTAGTTTTAAAATCTAGGATGAAAGATATATTATTTGAGCAAATATTAAGCCTAACATCAATAGAATTGAAAGAAAAATGTCTCAGTTATGAAGCAACTGGGTTTTCGAAGAATTTTCGAAAACGCTTCTTAAAAAAATTTTTTTAATTTCAGTTTCGTGCCGAGTAGTGGTATTTAGGGCTGGAGCTCAGGTAAATTATTACTTGCATATGTGTATTAGTATACTAGCTGACCCGGCGAACTTCGTCCCGCACGACATTTTTTGTTTTCTTATAATGAAATACGCGAGATGGCGAGTCTATGGCGATGCAAATTGATGAAGAAAACCAACTAAAGGAAGAGGAAAGAGCTACTGATTAACGCAATCGAGGCCCTCAAATAAGCAAATGTTGGTGCTAAGTTTCAGTAAAGAAATGGATTGCGCTTGAACCAGATTTAAATTATATTGGCAGAGCCATGCCCCCTTATTCAATACCCGCACAATGCCCTCTGTCGAAGGAGAAAATGGTATGTTCAAGTGTCATTGCTGAGCGACTTATACTTCAGCGAAATATTTGGGTCACAACAAATGTGCCACGCCCCTTGTCCAACGCTTATAAAATCTTACCAGTAAAAAATGACTCATCTATGGAACGACTTAGTACTAAATTTCAGTGTTGTACAACTCACAATTTCGAAGATATTCTATATTAGGATTTGACCTGTATGGGCGGTGCCACGCCCCCTTGTTCAATACCCGCACCATCCCCTCTGTCGAAAGATTTGAATACGTAGGTAGGTAAGTAGGTAGGTAGGTTCGTACTTAATTTCATTGCTGTGCGATCTATAGTTCAGCGGAATATTTGGGTCACAAAAAATGTGCCACGCCCCTTGTCCAACGCCCACCAAATCTTACCAGTAGAATAACTCATCTATGGGACGACGGGGTACTAAATTTCAGTGTTGTACGACTTACAATTTCATAGATATTCTATATTAAAGATTTGGCTTGTATGGGTGGTGCCACGCCCCCTTGTTCAATACCCGCACCATTCCCTCTGTCGAAAGGGAAAATGGTAGGTTCGTACTAAGTTTCATTGCTGTGCGACTTATAGTTCAGCCAAATATTTGGTTCACAAAAATGGCCACGCCCCTTGTCCAACGCCCATAAAATCTTACCAGTAGAATGACTCATCTATGGGTCGACGCTATACCAAATTTCAGTGCTGTGCGCCTTACAATTTCAAAGATATTCCATTATTAAGATTTGGCTTGTATTGGTGGTGCCACACCCCCTCGTCCAATACCCGCTCCATTCCCTCTGTCGCAGGACATGACTAAATAGTAAGTTCGTAGTGAATTTAATTAGTGTGACTTATGGTTCCAAAGTTATTATCTGAAAATGTGCAAAATTCACGGTCAAATATGGCATAGATTTTCCGGAATTTTCTTTTCGCACGAACCTGAACTGACTTAATACGAATCGAACAAAACAAACCCCATGAAAATCGGCCGTTCCGTTTGAGCGTGATGCGGTCACACACATACTGCCACTCTCTTTTATATATGGGGCATTCCACCTCAAGTGTTCCCACCTCAAAAACGAAACATTTCCAATTTTGATGATATTTGGTAGAGTTGTTGTACTATCAGAGTACATTGATTGTGGAAAAGGAGGGGCGGATTTATGCACGGGTTGCAGTGATACAGGGGCTTGAATTTTCGCCCTTTATTTCGGACGTCGATTTTAATTAAATTCTCAGTCCAAAAAGCTGTTGCTAACGAAAAAACAACATGCACGTATCTTTCAGTATTTTTTCCGTACTTTCCAAAAAAAAATATATAAACAATTTTTTATGGAATTTAATAAAATTTTTTTTATTTAAACTTTGTTAATAACATTTTTTCAACAAGAGCCTGTTGGGATTTTTTTCAGAGTTAGCTTATAATACAGTTCATTTCCTCCCCTACAAAAGTGTATATGGTATTTTATGGGCAAAGTTGAGTTTCTTGTTTTTTTGAAGCACCAAACCCAACGCGTTTACCGCGCCCGATGCGCGACTCAGCCGTGGTACATTTTACTTGTTAGAAGAAGTTAAAATGCTTGGGTTTGGAGCCTCAAAAAGAGAAGAAATTCAACTTTGCCCATAAAATACTATATATACTTTTTTGTAGGGGAGGGAATGAACCGTATTATAAGGTAAGTTTGAAAAAAATCCCAACAGGCTCTTGTTAAAAAAATGTTATTAACAAAGTTTAAATTTAAAAAAATGTTATTAAATTTCATGGAAAATTGTTTATATATTTTTTTTTGGAAAGTACGGAAAAAATACATAAGGATACGTGTTCTTTGCTTTCCATTATCAACAAATCTTCGGACTTACAATTTTAAATAAAAAATGTTTCGTTTTTGAGGTGGGAACACTTGAGGTGGAATGCCCCATATATAGATTAGTACCGATATTAAAAAACTATAACAATTAAAATTTCCTTTTCCGTACCTTTCTTATAGGCTATGGCCTTTGCTGTAATACATAGGAGATGTTCAATATAAACAAGTAGAAAATGCGCAACTCAGAAATGGCAAAAACTTTAGGTGTTTCAATTTTCCTTTTTTACATGCAATCAAAGTACACATATTTTCAAAATGTGTTTTAAAATTCAGATTTACCGAACACATGTATTCCTAGCTAAAATAAGCAGAATCTTTTTAATTTTTGTAAATAAAATTTGCAAAATTTCCCGCCTTTAACTGCAAATATACAAATATAATATGCAAATATACACGGTGGGCGGAAAGTTTGTGCATACATCGTTTCAATTGTAACATACTTAAAATTCGGATTGCTTGTTTTATTTGAAAACGAAATGGGGAAATCCCCAATAATGTGATGGTTTGAAAATCCTAAGCAGTTCCCTCGTAGATCTACAGCGATTTTAATGCAGGACGGTGCGCGATGTCATGAGGCGAAACAGTCAATAAGTGTTGCTAAAAGTCTATTTACGTGAGCTAGTATGGGAAGGCTGGCCGGGAAATTCGCCAGATCTTAATTCTATTGAACATATCTGGTCCAGGATTCAAGATTTAGTATTTCGGAGTCCAAAACCGTCCAATAGACTTCAACTCATTGAGAGAGTACAACAAGAGTGGGATGCCATATCATTGGCCGAAACGTCGGTCTTATGCGAAAGTTTTCGAAAGCGAGTCCTAGAGTGCTACGAAAAAAATGGCACACATACACAATATTAATGACCAATTGAATTTTGCTTGGATATGATTTAGTGGTTCAAATAAAAAAAATTTTGAAAAGCAATACAAATGATCCTTAACGGTGTTTTTTTTTGTATGCAGAAACTTTCCGTCCACCGTGTACATGGGGGCTGCTATGAACAACAACTTGAAGATGCTCTTGAAATTGTATTTTCGAACGCTTTTTTCTCGTATAAAAGCGAAAAGATTCCTTATATCCTTTATTATTATCTTACATTATTACATTTCAATATATCCGCCTTTCGCTGTGATAATTTTGTCCAATCGGTGGAAAAACGATTCGCACGCTGCACGTACGTTCTTTTGTGGGATTCGGTTCCATTCCCGGACAAGTGTGGATTTGAGCGCGCTCAAACTTTGGTGGTTTTTAGTCTCCCAAATACTCCAGATTGAGAAGTCCATTGGATTCGCATCTGGTGAATTTGACATCCACTATTGTGCAGAAATGAAGCGATGTACTTTGTTTTTTACCCATTCTTGGTTAACACGCGCTTTGTGTGCTGGTGCCGAATCCTGCTGGAACGTCCAAGGTTGGCAGCCGAAATGTTTCGTTGCCCAAGGCTTCAGAGCAGCTTCCAGAATTATTTCGCGATAAGTTTGCGCATTAATTTTAACACCAGGCTCCACAAAGACGAGTGGTGATCGACCATCGGCTGTTATGGTGGCCCAAACCATAACCTGAGCAGGCGAATGACGTCTGCTTGCCAGACGAGTGTTTAAATTGTCTTGTGACCTCTCACGCAACCATACACGGTCGTTTTGTTTGTTTAGAGATTGCTCAATGGTGAAAATCTTCTCACCAGAAATCACGATATTCGGAATATCGCCATTCTCGGCCAAGCGCTTCAATTCCTGCGCTCTTAACTTAATTTGTTTCGCGTTGAGCCCATGCACTTTTTGTATCTTGTAGGGCTTTAATTTAAGCTTATTTTTCAATATTTGTTGCATGCTCCAACGTGATACTTTGAGATCCCTTGCACAGTTTGTTTGCACTTCTTTGTGGATTTCGCTCATTTCTCTTCTTCACTTTGCGAACCATTGCTTCATTGGTAGCTGTTTTTCTCGGACTCATTATAACGTTTTATAGTCCGCCACACGAAAACTCTACTTGCATTTAAATGCCATGACCACAGATTTTTTTTTTTAGAAACAAAATAAAAGCTATTACACACATGTCCACAATTAAATCAACTGTCACTGAGTCAAATTTGAACGCGCTAAAATTAACGGTATTATATCTACGGCAGTTCAAAGTTGGTTTCAGTTCATACCAGCTACTTTGTATAAAGTATTCACTTAATTTTAAAATATGCAAACACATTCGCAAAAATATAATACACTTTTTGTACTACGCTTGTCCAATAAAAACATGTGTTTATTATTCATTTGTCAATATTTACAGGTCCCGATTTTAATTATCCACCAGAATTTTACGAGCATACAGAAGAATTGTGGAAAGACAAAGGAGTTTTACAAACATTTGAAAGATCAAATGAATATCAGTTGATTGACTGCGCAAAATAGTAAGTACATTACCAAGAATTTGAACAACTTTGAAAGGCTTCACAAGAAAAACTATTTGTCCAATTTAGTTTAGTTCAGTTTTATTAGGTCTAAACACTTACCTATTTGAGAAGAATAATATCTCCCCCCAACTCGAACGTGACAAAATTTACAGCTCTATTCTGGCGAAAATCTTACAATTGATTTTTTACTCAGCGCTTGTTAGTTTTTTTATGAAATTTGTGTTAGCTTATTCTTACGCAAATCTCACAAGCAGAAAGCTGTAAAATTTCACTACAACGCAACCATAGGTTCCATAGAGGAAATTCAAAAATTTATGGGGTCAAAATTTAACAATTTTGATGGCATTTGAAAGGTAAACCAACAGAACAAACAATATACAGAATGCGCATCTGGGGTAAAGAAAATTTTCTTTGCGGGTTCCAGCGGTTGGGCCCATTTGTGGATGCGGGGGGAAGCAGTAAAGGGGACGAGAACGCACAGAGCGCGAGAGCGTAAAATGAGAAGCTGTGAGAGCAAAAAATCAAATGTTCGGAGAGCAAACAGATAAAAGTATTGATGGCATGCCGGTGTACAAAACAGTAACGCGCCATATATGTGGTTGTTGTTGTTGGCCAACAAAGCGATGTGCCGCATGCATAATGATGGAGGAAACGCGTACAGGGGAAAGGCGACAGCCTGTGGTTGTTGTTGTCGCTGGCTAACAACTGAAGTTAGAATAAATTTTTGCTTTGGCTGATTTCCGTAAGGAGCTCAGCGACTCACAATACTACGATAAAAAAAACGACAATTGTAGGAATAAGTCAGGGAATAAGTTTGGTCAAAATAACCAGAGTTTTTTACGATTTTGGATTTTAAGTTTTCGGGGTTTAGTTACATTTTTCTTTTCTGAGGCCCATGAACAATGCTTCCTGAGAAGAACTAGGATCATAAAATCCAAAATTGTGTTTTTATGATCAGGACATGTGGAAAACCATTGTGGTGTAGCATTTTGACATTTAACTTTTATTAAATTTTGTATGCCTACAATTTGTGGCTGTTTTTCAAAAATGCTGCGGAAAATTGAAATGTGTACTTTGCTTATCTCTAATAGAATTTGCGATGGACTAATAAGATTGCCGAAATCTTTGAGAGAGTTAAAGTTTTTGTGAAATATGAAAAGTTCACTAGGAACTGTTAGTACCTCATCTTCTTTTCTCAATTCACCTGCACATGTTTCACAGTTTATTTTGGGAAGTATTTTGTAAACAACATAACCCAAAAAATATCTTAAAGACGCTACATCAATGGTAAATTCAGAACAGTTCTGAAAATGATCATTTAATATGAAATCGGCAAGGATGTCTGCATTATTATCCACTTCGAAATCATCGGTTTGACTAGTTTCTTCGTTATGATCAGGAGCTGAGTCGAGATTTAATACGATATTAGAAAGCGTTTCAAACGTAGTATCATTTAATTCTTCACAATTGCTTTGGGAACTCACTTGCACAATTTTGGCGGTCATTAAGCGTGCTAATATACTATTAATATCAGCCACTGATGGATTTATATTATTACCACCTTTTTGTCGTAGTATAGAAAACATATTTTCAAGTTTGTCTTGGTTTAATATCCTTGTCATCCAAAAAAAAATTTCGGATTTTTTCTCAAAAAGCTCGTCTACTAATTAATAGCAAAACAGCTTTTAGAGTAAGTTTCATCACATCTAGAAAAAATACTTTTTTCTTGTTGTCAACAAATGAGATTTCATCCAGGTATTTAAGGAAGAATTTTATGTACTCATGTGATAAGCTGTTGAGTTGAATCGCAGATCTGTAAAAATGTTTGGAATATAACGATCCACTGTTTAGGCAATCAAATATTTTGTCAATATTTTTTATAAAGCTGCCCGTAGATAAAGCCAATTCTTTAGAGCAACTTTTGAAACCTATAGTTTAGCAGCTTGAACAGTCCTGCTGAAAATTTGGGTTGCCAGTTTTACTTTCATTTTCTCGAAAGAATTTGGGAAAATGTGTTGGCTGGTTAGTTTAGGACACATTTTTGTTGTTGATTTAAGTTCCATTTCAAATAGTTCCTGAACTACCCTAAAACTTGCAATTCCATTTGGTGTAGCTAAGTCGCATTTGAGCCAGCCATTTCTCAATGATTTAACAAGGTGCGGGAAATCATATATGCAGAACACTTTTCCATCATTATACATGAAAAAAGGCCTTTCCAAAGTTACACCCATATCCGAAAAGCACTTCCTATTGGAAGACCCTTGGTCACAAGTTATAACTTTTACTGTGATGCCAAAACTATTAAGAATTTTTAAATTTTTCAGAATTATATTTTTTAACATATTTACAGAAAGTCCGTTTTTGGAAACAAAGTAATTTAGTACCAATGACCAATTAGAAAACATTAATTTGACCATAAAAACACATAATTGTTTTCCTATTTGGCTTGTCCTTTCAACCCCATTTTCTTCATACCCATCAACCAAATCTAATTTAGGATTATATCGTAATTCCTTTCTAATTGCTATTTCATCCATTAATAGAATCATGTTTTTTTCGCTCTGGGTTAAATCCAAGCACCGTTTTCTTATAACCTCAAAAGCAGAGTTCTTAAAACCTGGCTGCAGGAACTTAACAGGGGCCCATCGATTAACAGTCGAGATATGTGGCAAATTTAGATTTAGTTTATTTCTTAAACTATGTCGACTGCGAGACATAATAAATATTTTGAGCCAAATCTTTTACATCTTCCGTATATTCTTTAGGACGGGAACTAAGAAGAAGCTTACAAAATACGTTTGATTCTTTGCTCACGTTATTATAAGAGTCGATACGTTGGAGCACATCTGACTTTTTTGGTAATTTCTTCTGGTTTTAAATGTTTCTGTATTTTGCCAAAATGTTGTAATACTTCTTCCAGTAAAAATTTACGGATTTAGCATATGATTCGCAATTATTACAATACCCATCTACGGACTCACTTTTTCGTCTCTTTTTAGTTGAACAATCAGGCTCTGAAAACTAATAAGTTTCTTAATTAACACAAATTTAACAAATTAAATACAGGAACTGCTCCAGATTTTAAATATTTTTTCCCAATGTCAGAACTTGAGAAGTGATTAACGCATATAAATAATGGTTTGGTGTATTCTTTAGTTTTAATGTTACATTTGTCTCGCCAAATTTGGCCCATAGCTGAGTCATAGGGCGGAAATTTAAACATTTTAAGTTTTTCATCATCCCGTCTAGATTTTCGGCAACATGTTATGCAGCATTGAAGCCCTGACTTTATTACATTTTTACCCACCCGGGGTAGTAAATTTTTACTCGGAGCCGGATCCATTTTTCGTATACTAGTAAACTCAATGAATATGCCAAATCAAAAGTAATATAATGACCAGAAAGGATCAACTACATCAAAATATCTGTAAAAATTTTAAATTTGGATAAACCACGCCAAAAAACTAGCAAAAAATTCAAAATTGGAATCAACCACGTCAAAATTTAGACAAATAATTATACTTGGAACTAGCCTCGTAAATATATCTGTAAAAATGTTAAATTTGGATCAACCACGTCGAAAAATATTGCAAAAAATTCAAAATTGGAATCAACCACGTCAAAATGTAGACAAATAATTATACTTGGAACTAGCCTTGTAAATATATTTGTAAACATTTTTATTTTGGATCAACCACGTCTAAATATTTGCAAAATTTAATATCAATTGATCTAAGCGCAGCATGAACCAAAAAACGACCATTCAGTTCGAAGATTCGATTGATAATGACAATAAACAAATTCGCCGGCACGTGCTCGCTCTGCGTTTGCTTTTTCACAAACAAGAACAAGAAGCGGACAGGCAGAATTTGCATAGGAAATTTCAAAGTGCCCGAGTAAAGCCAAGCTGGCTTGCTGCGGAAAACAACAACATTGCGTGTTGTTGTCGAAATGAGAATAAACAAATCCATCGAATGAATGCGAGAATGCAAGAGAGGATCGCAAAGCAGCTCTCCGCTCGCTTGCGCTTACTCTCTCGGTTCCATATACATTTTCCTCATCTTGCTGCTTCCTGCCCGCGGCCGAAATGAAATCGCAAAATTATTTCAGATGCGCCTTCTGTATACTGTTTATTCTGTGGTAAAACTTAAACTAAAAAACCCCAAAAAATCTGTGCAAAACATTATTAGTGTGTGTGTGCAAAAGCTGCCCAAAGTCGGAACAAAAAAATTTAAACACATGTTTTCTGTTTTTTAGTCTATTGAGTAAAAAAAATCGTAAAAATACATAGTTAGCGAGATTTTCCTAAAACTTTCAATATAGATTAGGAATTGATGTAGGCATTTTAACTTTTAATGTTTTCCCAAAATTTGCTTCATTTTTAATTTAAAATATTTTTCGAAATTAAAAACCTGAAAATTGCCAAAACTTAGAGAAAAATATCCAAAAAGTATGTTCCTGGATTTTTTTTAATTTTAAGAAGCATTCTTTCTTTGCCGAATAATGTAATTACATCCTCCGAAATCTTCCGATTTTGGAAACTAATTCAATTCAATGCAAAACATACATCTATTATTATCATTTTTATTGCAAAACTAAAGGGTCCTAATATAATTTCTGTTACTCTTTTGTTATCAATGTTGGCGTAACCGAATAAAAGTAAAATCTGAAAAATCTAGCCAACACACTTGGTGCTATAGCTGACGAAAATTGCAAAGAAAGACCACTCCTAAATTTGTCCCTCGGTTGTATCGAGTGGAATCTGCAAATTGATTCGAGGTGAAAAGTCCTGTTTGTTTTATTTTCACTATGAATGGCAAATAAATAGAAAAGAAGAAGAAGCTGTGAAATTTGAAAATTAGAAAAGAAATTCATACAAAGTTTGGGGAAAATGTATTACAATGAGTTGCGACATGTCGCACAGCGCGCGTGAAACGCAGACTTGGCTCATTATTGTACGGTAGCTGCTTCCCACACACTTCTGGTACGACCCATGTGCGTAGAAAAACATTGATGCCAGAAAACGAGACAACAAAAATGCTCCTGCATGGCAAAAGGATCGCTTTCGTCGCGCAAGGTTCTTGTAAAAATACATTTTTGCATACTTTTAAAAGGCATGAATATTTTTAAAAGTGCATACGTATGTGTTGGAATCTAGGAAGGACTCTTATATCTGTTCGGTCGAGGAGGGCGATAAAATGGTGGAATGGTAGGGGAGGTCCCCCACATACCCCCTTGAAAGGAAAACCGTCGGAAGTGTATAGTTTTTTTGTAATGAATTTTTTTTAATTTTACCTCCAAAGCGAGAAAAATTGCAATTACTTGCCAATAAGGTGAAGTGGTTAGGTGGAAAAAGAGGAGAGAGGGGTAATAACCCTCTTAAGTGCAAGTAGGGCTTCAGATTCAGTAAAATATTCACAGTATTTTTGTATTCAAACTCCTTTTCTGTGGCCGGCCTTCGGCCGGGCTGCTTGAAAAATAACCCTCATAGGAGCAACTAGTGCGCCGGAGCATCAGTAAAGTGCTAACAGTATTTCTGCATTATAATTCTTTTTGCGTTACCGGCCTTTTTTGGAATTGTGTCGTCAACCTTAAATCAAAATTTATACAACTAATGCAAAAATAGTTAAATTTTATGAACATGTTGAATTGCTTTTAAATGTGGCTTAAACTGGAATTAAATGTACATTTATACGGAATTTAAACATTTCAATATGGCAATTATGTCGATATTTCTTCAGCTTTTTTGCTATTGTGAATGCTTGTTCTATGGAGTGGAAGAAGAAGTGTCAAATTGTGAATGCCAGTTGTATGGAGTGGAAGAAGAAGTGTCAAATTGCGAGACAATTTTTGTAATTTTTAAAAATTAATAACTTAAAAACTAGAATTCCTCGTTTAATAGTGAATAATACCTACCACAAAAATTTCAGTGCTCTAGCTCACCGAACAGATATAAGAGACTAGCCGGAATCTATTTCCAACGGGTTGGAAGCATCCCGCAGTCTTCTCTTCCTGGCCATTTCCAGTAGAGCCTCGTCCAACGACTCAAACTACAATTCAGTTGACATTATGGAGTTTCTCCAAAGTACATAAATATTAAATACATTTGAACAATGCCAAAATAATTAAAAATGGTACTTACTTCACTTTTTCAAACAAAATCTAGATTTTCACACAAATTTAGAATTCAAAACCCCGTTCGCAAATTAGTTGTTAAGCACATGCCATTCACAATAGTGCTACTCGCTATCGAACGTGCGCCATAATACCGAATTTGAAATTCGTTCGACTACAGTCGAATATCGAATGACGCTCATAATAGGCCCCACTGTTTTCGGTACAAACTCAATGTTTGTTGTTTGTTACATATAACGGCCTTAAGTAATGCGTTTTATCCGTGACAAACATCTAGTACAAAAAATCAATGTCAGTCAGCGGTTTTTCAAATTTTATTTGGAGCAACTACAATCATAATACAAAAATCCAGTAGAATACCACGAAAATGAATACAATTTTTCAGTTTACTACAAAGCTTAAAGCTTTTTGTCAAAAACCCACAGTAAACAAACTCACTTTGACCGTAGCACAAAAACCATAGCTCTGTCTGTCAGCATCGTAGATTGTACTTATTTGTAGTACTTTGAGCTTTGATTGGAGTACTCTCCGTAGTACAAAAATCCTGGGTCTGTCAGGGGTATTACGCTTAATACCTGTGGTAATTAATTTCATATTTTTCTTTATACAAATATTCACTCCATCCATGCTTCCGTCTTATGCATTCGTTTTCCTTCATGATTGTAGAAAGAATTTTCTTGTTCTGTGCCATCGTTACAACATGATTTAGGACGATTTGGAACTGGAAATTTATCACTGTGAGGCAAAGGACGAACAGCTGAAGGTATATTTGGATAAATAATTGCGTTTTTCTTTTTCTGCGGTACTCCATTACCTTTTGAAATAGGCGTATCAGCAGTAGCAATCAGTTACATGATTTTCTGGTTCTCGCCATTGCATTGGCACTGCAGAACGAAAACTCTTTCGTCCGCCGCTCATCCACTTTCTTGGACCCATTGCGCAAGTTTTGCACGAGTAATGTGGTGCCCACTTTTTGTCAGTCACCAAAATAAAAAAATACGCGTCTTGTATTAGTGGCGTTAGTGAACATTTTTGTTTAAAAAACATTACTTCGCCACATATATGTATAGCAAAAATTATTTGCATTATTTACACAAATTTAATAAATAGCGACAAATAGGAAAGATGTGCTTGATATCAATAACAATTTGTGTAGCTCTGCTGTGTATAGACGAATGAATAAAAATCAATAAATAATGCATTGGATGACACACAAATAGCTGCCTGCCTGCTAAATATTTTTGGACGACTTTAGCTCATCGGAAAACGCCAGTAAAGTATAAAATAAGGTATTGGAAGATGATGTTGTTTGATCGTTCCTATGGCAGCTATGTAATATAGTTGGCCGATCTTGTTAAAATTTAGATATAAGAAATGGTATTACACCAAATTTTGTGAAAATATCTTTGAATCGCCTATTTTGTGAGGACCGAAACCCGATTAATCTCTTTTCCCCTTTCCACAATTGGACCTGAAATTTCTTTAGCACAGTCCATTTCTTGCTTTTGCTTACCAATTTAGCTCAAATTGAAAACTGTCTTCATAAAAGCTGGTCTAAAGCATAAGCAAAAAACAAACCAAAAAACTGTTGCTTATTTAAAAAAAAATAAAAAATTTCATATTTTGAGGCTCTTATTTTTTTAAGGAAAAAGTATGAAATATTATGGAAATGACTATGGTACATTTTTGCTATTATTTCGATGAGAATGGAAACCACACCAAATAATTTGGCTGTATTGTATTACAATACTCGACAAAAAATGGGTTCATCGCGTGCTCCTAAAAACAAAAGTATTTTTTAGACTAATCTTCGGCTGCTGAACACGAAACTGAAAATCAAAAAATTTTCTTAAGAAGCGTTTTCGAAAAATCTTCGAAAAACACGTTTTTCCTCTCTTATTTCAGTTATGAGCACATATCTCGTAAACCAACCATCCGACTAACACAAGTGGGCCGTCGTTCAGAAGGCAATTAACTAACCTTTCCAACGATATATCGATAGTCCAAATCAGATGAGATTTGGGTAAGATACTGACGATGAAAGTTGTAAAAAAGTGAATTTTTCGACCATTTTCAAAAATGATACATTTTCGAATCGTTTTTTATAGATAAATTAATGATCTCCTCTGGTTTTAAAATCTAAGATGAAAGATATATTATTTGAGCAAATATTAAGCCTAACATCAATAGAATTGAAAGAAAAATGACAAAGTTATGATGCACGGAGTGAAAACACCAACTTTTCATTTATTACACCGTGCGAAAATTTTTTTTAATTTTTCCGAGACCCATCCAAATGTTGATATAGACGTAAAACTAGAGGTCATTTGTAGTATCCTGGCATAGTCAGTTTTTCATTTTCTGACCCAAAAACCTTTTTAAAGGACTTTAAAATTTTAAGGACATACACATTTCAAATATTTTTTAAAATATTTGCGGTTGTGCAATGATGAAGATATGGGTATCAAATGAAAGAGAAAAATTATCTCCTTGTAAATAAATTTTCTATTTTTAACTTTCAGGACCAAAATATGTCAGGTATGCAAAACATAAATGTTTTGGATCTCAGTCTGTAGATCCATACATCTAAACTTTTTTCTATTTCAAAGTTCTGAAAGTTCAAAATAGAAAATTTAGTTAAGAGGAGACAATTATCCTCTGTCATTTGATACCCATATCTTCATCATTGCACAATCGCAAATATTTAAAAAAATTTTTGAAATGTGTATATCCTTAAAATTTTAAAGTCCTTTAAGAAGGTTTTTGGGTCAGAAAATGAAGAATTGACTATGCCAGGATATTATAAATGACTTCTAGTTTCACGTCTATATCAACATTTGGATGGGTCTCGGAAAAATAAAAAAAATTTTTCGCACGGTGTAATAAATGAAAAGTTTGTGTTTTCACTCCGTGCATCATAACTTTGTCATTTTTCTTTCAATTCTATTGATGTTAGGCTTAATATTTGCTCAGATTTTAAAACCAGAGGAGATAATTTATTTTATCTATAAAAAAACGATTCGAAAATGTATAATTTTTGAAAATGGTCGAAAAATTCACTTTTTTACAACTTTCATCGTCAGTATCTTACCCAAATCTCATCTGATTTGGACTATCGATATATCGTTGGAAAGGTTAGTTAATTGCCTTCTGAACGACGGCCCACTTGTGTTAGTCGGATGGTTGGTTTACGAGATATGTGCTCATAACTGAAATAAGAGGGGGAAAACGTGTTTTTCGAAGATTTTTCGAAAACGCTTCTTAAGAAAATTTTTGGATTTTCAGTTTCGTGTTCAGCAGCCGAAGATTAGTCTAAAAAATACTTTTATTTTTAGGAGCATTTTTCGTGTCGAGTAGTGTTATTTGATGTTTCCGCTTTCATTTAACACCTAACTCGTTTATTAATTTACGAAAAATGTTCATGTTTTCCAACATTAAAGAAAACGCCTTGAAATTCCATATTTTCCGACTTTGAGGTCCAATTACCGCGGTATTATAAAACTTATAAAAATAAATTACATTGGAAAAGAAGTCATGAGGTGCTGTAAATTACATAAAGTGAAAATCATGTCAACCGCTCTATTGGTTTAGAAATTACAATTGAAAACGTGAAAAAAGTCAGGGAAAATCCGAAAAAGTCACACGTCCATTTTTTGCGAAAACGGAATCTAAGTTTTAAAAACGGTTTGAGGATTCGAAATCAGCGGTCCCTAATTACCCTAGAACTGATGTAAAAACCAAAACAGCCGACCAAAAGTCGAAATCTGTTGCCCTGTGTATTCGGAGGCGATAGTTCGGTTAGACTAGTAAAGAAAGCTGAGCCGAGGGACTTAAGTCTTCTTCTGGCTAATGAAGGACACTGACACAACAGGTGGAGAATGGTCTCCTCCTCCTCGGACCCGCATCCTCGACAGTAGTCGTTGGATTGCAGTCCCAGTCTTTCCGCATGCTTACCCATAAGACCCGCGAGCACCGAGACCGTTGTGCTTATTGAGTGACGGCTAAAGTTAAGCAGCTGGTTAGTCCGTTTCATATTATAGGAAGGCCAGGTTAGTCGGGAGATACTGCATGTCTGTTGCTCAGACCACAGTTCATTAGCTACTCTTTGGTAGAATTGTTTGAGCATAAATTTAATCGATGCAATAGGAGCTCCCACTGGGAAGAAGCAAGAGACCTCAACGAGCAATGTGCCTGCTCTGGCTAGTTCGTCCGCCTAGCAGTTGCCTACAATGCTTCTGTGCCCTGGCACCCCGAGTAATGAGACGTTGGAGCGTTTAGCTAAGTTGTTCATGGATTTTCGGCAGTCCAAGACCAGCCTAGATGAGGGGGTCGCCGCCGCGAGCGGATGAGCCCAATTAAAGCCTGGTAAATGGCCATTACTTCTGCCTGAAAGAAACTACAATGGTCAGGCAGGCGGAAGGAAAGACGAAGCCCCAGTTGGCCACAGAAGATCCCGCTGCCACCCTTGTTCGCCAATTTGGAGCCGTCAGTGTAGATATTGATGGAGTTTCCGGAGGTTAGCTCGCTACCGGTCCATAATCCTGTGCTAGGGATATGGACAGTAAATGCGTGGTAAAATTGAGTGGGGGTGCAGATGTGATCGATGACATCTTGCACCAAACAGTCTTGAGTAAGAATTCTGGAATGACCAAGGTCCGGTCTAGCCCAGCGGAAAATCACGTTAAGTCTGACTGCAGGGCATTTCGCATGTAATTTGACCCGCTGCGCAGTTGGGAGCCAGTGGAAGAGGGTGAACAGTACTTTGGTGGGTGCAGTGCGGAGAGTCCCTGTAACCAAGATGGCCACCGTTCTCCTGACCGCCTGACTAATGGCAGGCCACCAAAACAGCGCTAAATAGGAGGTTCGGCTCAACTACCGCCGAGTGAAGCCAGGACATGATTCGGGGTTGAAGTCCCATCTGGCACCTAGGGCCCGTTTGCAGCAGCAGAAAGGCCATCCAATTCAGTTTAGAGTCGAGGATTAAACCTAAATACCTAACATTGTTGCTGAGGCTAAGTCTAACACCGTTTAGCTTGGGTAGTGCGAACTTAGGTATCTTATACTTCCCTCTAAAAAACATAACCTCGGTTTTAGAGGGGTTGCCAACAAGGCTGAATTTCCGGCACCATTGAGATAGAATCCCAAGTGCATAATTGAGTTTCTCAGAAAGGGTAGAACGATTTTTGCCGGAGACTGCTATCGCAATGTCATCCGCATACGCAACAATTCTGCAACCAGTAGTGTCAAGTCGATTTAGTAAAGAGTTCACTGCCAGATTCTAGATCAGAGGAAATACTGATGACTATACGCTTGATGCAAGTGTGTCCGATTGCGAAGTTAACGACACGCATTTTGAGCAGACACTCGACAAATCTCACCTGCTTCGGGTCTAGGTTCAGATTGGAAAGTGCTCCAACAACCGCCTGAGGACAAACGTTATTAAAAGTCCCTTCAATGTCGAGGAATGCCGTCAGAGTGAACTCTATGTGGGCGAGAGATCTTTCGACCGTCTCGAGAAGTGAGTGTAGTGCAGTTTCAACAGACTTGCCCTTTGTATAGGCATGTTGTGACTTAGATAGGAGAGACGGATCGATGGAATTCCTGATTTGATGGTCTAGAATTCTCTCGAAGGTCTCGAGAAGAAATGGCGATAGGCAGATGGTTTTTTAGTCCTTAGCGTTAACATGGGCCATTTTCCCCGCCTTAGGTATGAAGACCACCCTAGATTCCCTCCATTTCAAGGGAATGTAGGAGAGGTTCAGGCAAGCCTTATAAATACGCAGCAACCAGGGCGCAACTGACTCAGCGCTGTGCTGGATGTCAGCTGGTATGATAAAATTTGGCTGTGAGGACTTAAATGGGTCAAAGGACTTGATGGCCCAATGTAGATGGGATTTGGTTAACCAAGGTGAAGGGGTACTCTGGGGACCCGGTCGACCTCAAGAAGACTGTGATCATGGTCGTTGAAGGTTACGCTTCCAGGAAAATGACTGTCCAGCAGAACTTCTAGTGATTCGGCACCTGATGTTGACTAGCTACCCTGGGGTCTCTGGATACCATCAAGGTGCCTCGGCGACGAACTAAATATGCTACGAAGTCTGCTGGTCTCAGAGAGCTTTCGATATTTTCACAAAAACTCCTCCAAGTCACCCTTTTAGCTTTCTTGATGGCATATTTGAGCTCCATTTACTTGTATTTGTAAGAAGACTAGTCGTTGAGGACTTTGGCTCTATTGAAAAGTTTGCGACATTGCAGCGAGGCTTTGGTTTACCCCTACGTGTTGAGGAGACGCATTCTGCTTCGGCGGCAGATTTCAGCACAACACAGGCCCTTCAACACAGGCCCTTAATCTTTCCCAGTCAGTGCGCTTCCTTAATAAGGTGATCAGTACTCACGACTTCGTTGGGATCATGGTCAGAGAAGGAACGCTCTTGTGAAACCCTCCAGTTGTTGAGAAGATTGGACGAGAATTTATTGGCAAGGGTGATGTCGAGGACCTCCTTCCTAATAGAAGTCAGGAAGGTCGGTTCGTTACCTCTGTTGCCAATAACTAGGTCGTGTGTAAAAATAAAATCAAAAAGAGACTCACCGCGCTCGTTGTTATCGGTGCTGCCCCACATTTCGTGATGGGCATTGGCGTCCGCACCAATGACGACAGGAACATGGTTCCGGGATGCCTCGGAGACCATTGATTTCACCTCGTCGTGAGGTGGTGAGGAGTCGTGGCCGCGTGCCATGTAAATGGAGGCTACCCAAGTCACCACGGCTGCTGTCCGAGTCGCTGAACCTGGGCAGAAGAAGAGCATTAAGCTTGTTCTTGACAAGGATGCAGGATCTGGGATTACCTTGACCTATGTAGACAACCCGATAGCCATCAAGGTTGAGACCGCAAACCCGACCATTTACGATCCAGGGTTCTCGGATCAGCGCTATGTCTTCGCCTGTTTGTACCAGGCGAAAAAGAAGAGCTGCGGAGGCGGCTGAGTCCTCCTCATCGGACAAGGGGGACTCAGTGGCGCCATCGACACTCATGGCCACGTGGTCGAAGACCTAACCGACATACTCGGAGGTCGACATGACACTACCGGTGTCGTCGGATGGGCAAGGTGCAACAGGGCCAAGGTGCTGCTAGAGGTGGATGGACCTGGTTCTGGAGCCGTCCCCTTTGGTATCTGGGTACTACCTTGTAGATCGCACCTATATACGCTGAGGACGGTCGACCCAAACGCGCAGTTAATTTCTCCGTCTTTTGCAGCATTAGAGTTAGCGACTCTTCGTTAATGGTGATGAACGCCTGCCGAAGATGTCCTCTCCGCTTGGCATTAGCAACCTTCCAATCATGAGTCGGGAGGTGCACATTGCTCAGCTGAAGGTGCTCCAATATCTCGCTTGGAGAGGAGGGTTCAGCCGGCATCCAGGCCTTTGCACGCGGACGATTGGGGATCTGATCCATCGAGACCGCGGTTAGTTTCGCGCTGGGCCAGACCTCGCCGATCTTGTTGATCGCCTGCTTGGACAGATCCGCTGAGCGTTGATCTGCACAGGTGATAAGCTTGACATGCCCCTGATACCATCCGGCATCGCGGCATGTGGGTAAGAAGCTTGGGTTGGCCGAGACGATGTCTTTGTACACAGAGATGAGCTTGGTCTGTACTAACCTCGAGTTCGCCCCGAAATAGTGCCATCGCTGTTACTGTGGTCGATGACAGCCCAGACGATGCCCTCCTTGACCAGCTCGCTGAACGGGCGCAGAGGTTTAGGCTTGGCGACCGCCAGCCTGGGCCGTTTAGGGTCCTGGGTTGCAGGAGGGGCAGGTTGCTCGCTCAACTTTGGCGCTTCACGGCGACCTCCCGGGGGGGAGGGATCGGTCGGTCGTCCTTGTGTTGCTCCGCCCAGAGGAGAGCAGCATTGTCCTTGTCGGACAAGGTACTCAGATCCGAGGAACCGAAACGGCTCAATATCCTCAGAGCCGATCTCCTTTCTGTACGCCCGCGTTAAAGCGCTAATGTGTTGCGGGCGGACAATAGCAGAAGTGGAGGTGCTGGGACCAGCACCAGCACAACCTTGTGTTGGTTTGGTAGCCGGTGTACCGGCCACACCGGCAGGGTGGACGGACGGGTGTGGACCCCCTGCGCGGTGCCGGGACCAGTGCCGCGAGAGGGCGTTTACTTTGGCTAGGGGCAGCGCGACCCTTGGATGGTGCGGAGGTAGACGGGGCCGGCCTTGAGGCAGTGGCTCTCGACTGCACCGCAGGTCTTGCTGCGGCAGAGCCTCTCGAGGAGGGTGGCGCTTGATTGGTCAGCTTTTGCCGAACCAATCGTTTAGGCTCCCCTTTTGGGTTGGCCGAAGGTTTTTTTAAATTTGGATTAGATTAAATTAGGTTATTCTTTGAAAAACCCATAAATTCCTCGAATATTTTCTTGTTATATGACCCCATAATGGCTTTGGAATGTTCTAGGCCTGGTTGGTCGTCCCAATGTTGATTCCTGTTGATTATCTAGTCCTTTATGGTTAGTATGGATAAAGCTCCTTTTCCCAAACCACAACAAGGTTCTGGGCCGACAAAGGGGGTAGAAGCGCGCCTCATTGCAAGCTTGTCTGCCTATTCATTCCTTTCAATACCAGCATGACCCGTAACCCAGAGGACCCATAACCGAATGTATAGGCCAAGTGCGTTTAGACTCTGAAGGCACTCCGATAACAGTTTCGTGTATACCTGGTATGCCTGGCTTTGATTGCCGCTTGGCTATCAGAAAGATTGATAGATTAAAGTAAGCTCACCTTTCAATGTCGTGTATTTCTGTGCTTGCCCGTAGGTTAGAGAACCACCCATGTATCGTGATATCATATGCAGACCTATCAGGTATGTATGTTCCTGATATCCCTACCCTGCTCTTTTTGTTACTAAGTTCTGTTTAGAATCTTTTGATAAAACTGAATTTCGGTGTTGTGCCCCTCGGCATTGCAATCTCGGGATATTGGTTGGAAAGAATATCAATCTTCTTACGACTCAAGAATCCCTTAGCCGCGATATTAACGTATACGTTGCGTATTCATATACAATAGGATTTTGAGTTATAAATATAAGTAAGGAGTGCGTCGTTAAAAATTGTGACATCGAAAAAATAAAACATCTCAGCAACCACTAGTCCAATTTTTGAAAAGTATGGTTTTATATAACATGTCTTTTATGTAGATTTTAGAAGTTATTAGAAAAAAATTATAATAGGTACATTTTCAAGGGTAAAGTTTCGAACTTTTCCTGGAATACCCCTCATGAGGGCTTTCATTTTTCCTTGCTAATTTTATAATTTATCATCATTTTATCATTACCATTTTATCATTAAATACTCATTCAATGCTATAAATGGGCATAAACTATTCAATGGCAGAGTTTTCATGGCTCACCTGAAATAAAGGTTCAAATTAAAGAAAGTTTAATTTGAATTTGTATTAACGAAGTTATTAGCAAAATTGCATGTCACAATTTTTAACGACGCACTCCTTAAATAATATAATTATTGTATAGCACCATACAATTCTGCCATCAGTTTCTTCTTCTTCTGCAGCCTCTTTTTACTTTCCATCAAGGTTGTAATTTTCTTGTTCTTAGTGTTATTCACTTCACCGCTTGACATTTCGAATTCTCAAATTTGAATGGGTGCACGATTTTGTAACAGGATCAACCACGCACAACTTTTGGTTAACCTACATACATAACTTTCTTTGGTTGCTTGGGTGTAATAACCGCATTACTTGTAAGTGAAAATTAAATTATTTTTTGCATTACCAGTAATCAATCAAATAAGTGCGAGTGTCTTACCCATTGCATTACAAGTAAACGAAAGAATAATCTCAGTATTCGATACGTTACTTATAATTAGGGATCGGATTTATATGCAAGTGCATATTTTTTTGGAGCATCGGATTTGAACGGGACCAAGACAGAAACTATTTTTATTGAAAAATATTAAGAATGAGCTAACATATGCACTGCATATTTGCATATGTTTGCATATTTTGCATATTTTTTGCATATTTTTTGCATATTTTGCATACTTTTTGCATATTTTGCATATTTTTTGCATATTTTGCATACTTTTTGCATATTTTGCATACCTTTTATATATTTGTTGAATATTTTGGCATAATTTTGCATGTTTTTATTTCATTTTTTGCCGTATTTGGCGTAAGTATGTATATAAACATATTCATATAGACTTATGTTCTTCTATGTAAACGAGCAAGAGTGAAGTTGATGTGATCCTGTGTGTAAAGGGGTTGGAAGGGGAGGGGGGTCAATTTGGACAAGCCCAGACTTTTGTTATTCCGAGAATGATAGTTTGGCCAAACACCAATTTTTTGGGGTCAGTAATTCCAAGCATGCAAGAATAATGAACGTTTTCGTACTCCAAGAGCTGGTGTACGGCGTAGGCATGGCATATGCTGACCCTAGAAAACTTGGAGAAAATTTTAGTTATTTACTGTAATAAGTAGTTAATTTTTTACAATTTATTTTAAGTTTTGTTATTATTTGAGTTAAGGTTTTGTTTGGTGGACTTCAAGTTAAGAAATGAATTCTATTTAAAACACAATGATTTTTTAAACTGTTTTGAACTTCCCCAATTTCACTAAATTCATGGAATATAAGAAATACTACCAGTTATCTCCGGATCTGCACGGAAGAATTTCATACTCTTATTAAACAAATTTTCATTCCACAGGGCCCCACCGCTTTGCACGCAAAGTTTAAGTCAATGGGCTCAATGAATCAAGTTTCTCTTAACACTTTGCCGTCCGCACGACTTGTAAATATTTTTTTGCTTGGCGCCGGCAGCGCTAATCCGGATTTCTTGGCTTGTCGTCGGTCGTTTTTGACATTATCGGGAGATTATGAATTGTTAAGTTTTACTAATCTCATCGTTAGTTCTCATAAGTTCTCAACCTTTCCTTACTTTCATGAAATTTCGAATATATACATACGTAACTAAATACAAAATTTGTTTGTTTTATATAATTCGCGCACGACACCACTGTGGTGTCACCGGCTGTTGACCGCTAGTTTGCTGACGACGCCACTGTGGTGTCACCGGATGTCATAGTGTTAATCCTTCGTTGACCCAGTCAGATTCGTACGAGAAAATAATTGTCTAATTATATCTTATTTAAAGGGCTTTCGCCATATTTAACGTAATTTGACCGCTTAAATCATGTTAACTCATGTTAAACTCTTAACCCACCTTGACCCCGTCAGATTTCGATTTTCGAAAAAATAAAAAACACGTTTCACTTTAACCAAGTTTGAAGAAAAAAAAAACATTAAATCATGCTCATGCATACAAACTTTTAACCCTTAGTTTACCCTGTTCGATTTCGATTATAAAAAAACTGAGAAACACGTGCTTGATTATTTCGCATTTGAAGTACTTTTACCAAATTTGAAGTCAAACGGGCCAACAAATTTTGTTTCCCCATACAAACATTTAACCCTTGGTTTAAACCCTTGGTTCAAAAAATCCTTTTTGAACGGAGGTTTATTTTTTAAGATGTACCTACACTGCAAATTTCATGTTTGTAGCTTCAGCGGTTCGACCGGGATGGAGTGCATATGTTTTGCATATATTTTGCATATATTTTGCATATTTCGTGCATATTTGGTGTGCATATAAATCCGATACCTACTTATAATTGATTTAATAAACTGTTAGTCGTCGTTCTGGCATTTATGTAATGCGTTATGAAAGCGGTTGTGACAAATGGCAGCAACCGTTTTTTTAGACAATTAATTGTTCCAGTCGTCACAAACGATGATGTCCATTTGCCACACTAACAAATTGTATGCCACATAAGATACTTCGCTTCAAACTTCGATTGAAGTGTTTGCATCTGGGAGAATTTCACCACTGAACTTTGCGTAGTATTGCGCTCCTGGGAGTGTGCTGAAGTCCAACTTTATGTAAGTTTCATCATCTAAAATTATGCAGACTTTTGTTTCTCCCATCAGGTCATACAATTTTCAAGCTCGGGTTTTTATAGTTTTTCTCTGTTCCCCTTTTGTAGTGTATAGTTTACAGTTTTTCTCTGTTTTTCTTTTCTCAGTTGCTTCTTTCGAGTTTGTAAGTTTTTTTCTTTTGTTGCACCCCTGCACCACTGGCTGGTTCCAAATTTTGTTTTTTGCAACATCTCTAGAGGACATGCTCCGGTTCCTTGAAACCACGGACGTGATTTTCATGTCTGAAGATTGATCTCGAGGACCAACTTTGCTTTTCATGAAAAAATTTGGATTGAGATTGAAATTTGATCCTATAAAGTTTTGATTTAGAAGAAAAATTTTTTTGTTTTGAAGTTGAGTTATCGGTATTCTTAAAAATGACAAGTTTTGTTTGGCTCAGTCCTTATCAATTAAAATATAAAATAACCTAATTTAGAAAGGAAACTAAAATCGAATGGCGTGCACTGGCGTAAATCCTTCATACATATGAATAATTAATAATTAATATAATTAGAAATAATAATTGACTGGCACGACAGCCCGATGCCGCTACTAAGGCCTAGCTACCCGCAATCATCCGTGTTGTGCGTGCGAATTTTTACAAGGTTGGAAGGGACCTACAGTTTTATGCCGATTCCGAACGGCGAGTTGGGAGCTTTTTCATAGGCAATTTTACTCTCAGAGGTTTGCCATTTCCTGCTGAGAGGACAGCCTCCGAAAGAAAAATTGTTTTTCTTTTTTCGGTGTTAGGAGCAACGGAGTCTTGAACCTGGGTTCGAGCGTCGCATTTGACTCGCGGCCTAACGCACTAGCCAGCTGAGTTGCGGCGGCTGCCATATGACATATGACATTTGCAAATTAAATCCGCAAAACAAATTCTGCGTCTGGAAAATATTCAATTTCTTCGAAACTACTAATAACGGCTTATTTTTTAAGAGCCTTCGGATTTGATTTAAACAAAAAACACACAATTTAGAGAAATGTATGAAATCTTTATTTGAGTCGATAGAACGATCTAAAGATGATTTCATGTAAATGTTGACCGCGGCTGCGCCTCAAATGGTTCATACGCTGGGTCCAATTTTGGTATACTCTCCAACATATCGGCCGGTATCTCACGAATAAATTCTTCAATATTGGCTTCCAGTGCGTCAACCGTTGTGGGCTTGTCGCTATAGACATGAGCCTTAACATAGCCCCACAAAAAATAGTCTAAAGGCGTTAAATCGCAAATATTTTTCACATAGTTGAGTAGTGAGGAGTGCGCCTCTCAATTGCTGCGAACGGCGACGAATCAATAACACAGTGCAACAAATTAAAAAAAAATTTCGAGGGACAAGGTCAAACATGTCTCATTCGATAGAGGACCTCAGTAGGTAAAAAAGCACCAAGGTATTTTTTCCGGGATGTTCGAGTTTTTTTTTAAATGCAGTTTAAAGATGGCGGCTTAGTGCCCCTTCCTGAAACTTTAAAACATCATATCTCTTGACTCAAATTTCAGAAAGTAATAATTTTTACGTCAAATGAAAGCTCATGACATGAGGTCGAAGAAAAAATATTCTTTTTTGAAAAATTGTATGAAAAAGGACATAAAGGACATCAACTAAATGTTTATCCTTGAATATCCTGGAAACCATGCGAGCTAAATTTATATAAGTGACTTATGGTAAAAAAGCATTCAAAGATCTATAATGCTTATAAATTTCATGTAAATCACTTTTATAGTTAAGACTCTACAACGATTAAAAACATGTGCTTTGCTACATTCGATATTTTTAGTAAGCAACTACGAGATATTCTGGTCATAAAAACATGAATGTAGCAGTGTATAATTTTTGAAACGCTGTAGTGGCTTAACTGTAAAAGTGATTTACATGAAATTTATAAGCAATATAGATCTTTGAATGCTTTTTAACCAGAAGTCACTTATATAAATTTAGCTCGCGTGGTTTCCAGGATATTCAAGGATAAACATTTAGTTCATGTCCTTTATGTCCATTTTCATTAAATTTTTCAAAAAAGCACATGGTTTCTTCGGCTTCATACGGCTTTGGTCACGTGGGCCATTAACTCCTTCGAGCCTTATAAATCTCCGGGACCGGACGGCGTCATTCCAGCCGAGCTACAGCAAAGCGCGGAATTGACGGTGCCATGGCTTGTCGCGATCTTCAGGGCATGTTTGGAATGGGGACACATCCCCCTCCCATGGCGGGAGGTGGATGTTGTCTTCATTCCCAAAGCCGGCAAGACCTCGCACGCCAGGGCCAAGGACTTCAGGCCAATAAGTCTGACATCTTTTCTCCTAAAGACCCTCGAGAGGGTACTCGACGTCCATATTAGGAGCCTCATTGACCCAGTTCTTCTCTCGGATTCGCAACATGCCTACACAAGGGGCAGGTCAGTCGAATCCGCGCTGCACTCTCTGGTCGACTATATAGACAAGTCGCTGGCATTCAAGGAGTACACCCTAGTGTCTTTCATAGACATAGAGTGCGCATTTAACAATGTCTGCCCTCGAGCGATGGGGGTGGCTCTCTCGGAACTTGGCGTTGGTCGTAAACTGACATATTTCATCAGCGCCCTTCTTAGCAGCCGTTTCATAAACTCTACGTTAGGGACGGCACGTATTCGCAGGTCAGTCACTAGGGGTACCCCTAAGGGGGGTGTTCTGTCGCCGCTCTTGTGGAATCTAACCCTGAACAGACTGCTTGTCAAGTTAGAGGCTGTTGGCTGCAGGGTCGTCGCCTATGCCGACGATGTTGCAATGGCCATAGCTGGAAAATTTCCAAGTGTACTCTCCGAGCGGATGAATCACTTCTTGGACATCCTCTCCTCATGGAGCAACTCCTGTGGCCTTACGGCCAACCCGGAAAAGACGGATCTTGTTCTCTTCACAAGGAAGTACAAGGTTCCGCCTTTCAGACTCCCCGCCCTGAATGGAACCCCGCTCAAATTGAGTAAGGAGGTTAAATACCTGGGGCTGATATTAGACTCCAAGCTCACCTGGAGCGCAAACATCGCTGAGAGGGCAACAAGAGCCTCCAGGTCCATCTACTGCTGTAGGCGGGCGGTAGGTGCCAGATGGGGGCTCCAGCCGCGCGTTGTTTCCTGGTTATATGAGGCAGTGGTTGAGCCTATCCTTCTCTATGGTGCTGTTGTCTGGTGGCCCGCGGCAGCCAGCCGAGTCAACCTGAAGCAGCTCGATAGAGTCAGGAGACTTGCTGCCACCCTCATAACTGGAGCCATTCGTTCTACGCCTACTAAGGCGCTTTTTGCTATCCTTAATTGGATCCCCTCGAGTCTTCTAGTTAGGCAGTCCGCCAAGATTGCCGCTGTGCGGCTAAATGCCATATGCAGTTGGGCACGAACGGACCTGGGCCACACTAGAATACTAGGGTTGGATCTTCCAACCCCGACGAATATCGACTATATAGTCCTTCCCCCTAGCTTTGAGTGTAAGTTCACTATAGGGATCCCCAGCAGGTGCGACTGGACGGAAGGCCGTCGCCCGCTGCTAAACGCTATCGAAATCTTCACGGACGGCTCTAAATTTGATAACAGGGTCGGATGTGGGGTTTTCTGTGATCAATTAGGGACCAGTATTACTGCTCGTCTCCCTGACCACTGTAGCGTCTTCCAAGCGGAGACCATGGCTATACTGCTAGTAGTGGGTCGGTTGCAATCGCAACCCTCTCTTCCCTTGGCTATATGTATTTTCTCAGCTAGCCAGGCAGCAATAAAATCTTTGATAGGTACATATACCTCTTCTAAACTGGTTGCAGAGTGCAGAGCAGCTCTGAATGACATAGCGGAGCATGCCAGGGTTCACCTGAGTTGGGTCCCGGGGCATAGCGGAATCGCTGGCAATTGTGCGGCTGACGAGTTAGCTAGAAAAGGCACTCTGCTTCCAGCTCCTACTACGTTGTGTAGCACCCCCCTTGCGACCGTCAAATTGATGGTCAAGCAGGCCTATTCCCGCCTGGCTTACCGACTCTGGGCGGAGGAGAACCTATGTAGGATCTCCAAAGAAACCTGGCCGTCGCTTAACCAAGGCAGAACACGAGAATTGCTCCGACTGAATCGGAATTCCATTTATTCCACAGTTTCTGTGCTAACGGGACACTGGACGATCGGCGCACACGCCAGGAGCCTCGGTCTTCCGTTCAATGACTTCTGCCGCAGCTGTGACGATGCGAGCGAGGAGGAGAGCGTCGAGCACCTGATGTGCCACTGCCCAGCACTAGCGAGGAGACGTCTCCGGGTGCTGGGTGCGCCGTTCTTCAGCAGCTTGGCCGACCTAACAGGACCCAGCATCGGCCGCATCGCCCGATTCATTGTAGAATCGGGATGGCTCCTGCCTAACACCCGGGGGGTGTGCAAGATTGAAGGGCAGCCACGTCCTTCACGTGGTACCACAACGGGCCGCAACGTGGCCTACGTGAGCTCTTCAAGCTGCCACCCTAACCTAAGACCTAAGACATTTGAGTCAAAAGATATGATGTTTTAAATGTTTCAGTAAGGGGCACTAAGCCGCCATCTTTAAACTGCATTTAAAAAAAAACTGGAACATCCCGGGAAAAATCCTTTGACACTTTTTCATCTACTGAGGTTCTCTATCGAATGAGACATGTTTGACCTTGTCCCTTTTTTTAGTGTTGCACTCTGTAATTCACGGTCATCAACAACACTGGCGGATACAGCTGCGATATTTTCCTCTGTCCGCACTCTACGTATGCGTGTTGGTTTAATGTCCAATAATGTAAATTTGGTGCGAAATTTAGTCACAAGATTCCGAATAGCCGTCTCAGAAGTTCGCCCAAACTGACCATTAAATGGAAGAAGTGCACGATGCACTTTCTTAACCGAGCATGATAATAAAATTCAATAATCTCCAAGCGTTGCTCGTTTATAAGTCGATTCACGGTTAAATTATAGACCAAACTGAACATGGTTGACAGTAACATGTTACACGTAAACAGCTGAGCTGCCAAAAACAGTGTTGCCAAAAAAAAAGTTGCTAAAAAATCACCCTTTATATGATTTTTTCAAAAAAATCGCTTAACCCTTATTTTCATACCCGGGTACCCGGGTGCCCACTGCGATGTATTTTCGTGAAAAAACTGACAAATAATGAAAATTTTTTTTTTACCTTCCGGATCCTCGTTATTTAGGTGAAAAGCGAACAAATCATATATTTAAAAAATTTTGTTTTCTATATTGAAAACTTAAAAATTTCATGAAATGGGTACCCGGGTACCCCGGGTGCCAAACGACGTTAGTAAGTTTGGGTATGAGAATAAGGGTTAATCGCGAAATGTGTAACCATATGAACATGAGCTTGCTACGCCAAATTCATTATGAGCCATATTTTCCCGTTTTTTTTCATTATTATGGCATTTGTTTGCTAAAATGTGATTAATTGCCTACTTTGTAAGAACAAGGAGGAAAATTAAGGAAGGCAATTTTGTTAAAAATGCGTTAATTATACTAAGTTTCAAGAAATCCGACTTAAAAACAATTCTCCCGATACAAATTTTACCGCTCCTTTTCGCCCCATGGAGGCTGAATTCAACAATACAAAAAGGGTGGGTCTTCCAGTAGCTTCTTTTTAAAAATGCAATAAAATTAACAAAATTAAATTTTTTTTCCATGTATTATGGCTTTGTTAGTAAGAGCAACCATATCCATTGATTATGGAACACATCGTCGTTCAAGTGGCTACCTCGGCTGGCGTCGCCGTAGCGCATTCTGTCACTCAAATTTTCCAAGACCTTGTTGATGGTTTCGGGCTGTAGCTCACGGATTGTTTGGATGATATGGGCCTTGAGTGCTTGAATCGTTTCTAGATTGTTGGCATAACATCGGACCGAATTCACAGAAAAATGTGAATCCAAATCACTTCAGCAACAAAAAGTGAAAATAAACGAAATTGTATGAAAATGTAAGTAAATTATCTAAAGAAAATTTAAATAAAATTAAATTAGTAATTACGCAGTTCAACAGCATTTCTGCAACAGAGTAACCATATATTTCTGAAAGAGGACATCGTACAGATCATTTTTGCCAAACAAAGTAATAGTCCAGTACGTCTGAGTTTTTTATTATTTGCACATAAAGGCTAAAGGGGTCCCTACAGACCTTCACGCGGAAAGTAAAAAAACTAGAAGAGCTAGAGTTTCGATGTCTAGGACAAAGTTGTTTGCATTAAAAATGTGAATATTGTTTTGTATGCACCTGAACCCCCCCTCCCCCTTTCCTTTTTTATTTTTTTGGGGGAACTTTTGAGAAAGTTTTTTTAATGAGGAATGTTTTTCAAAAAGACAGTATAGTATTTTTTGCAATATTTTACTCAATACAAGCTTTTTATGAAACAATTTTCCGAAAAACATAAAAAGGGGGGTAAGGGCAGATTTTTTTCCAAGTATTCCAAGCATTCCGTTTAACATTTTTGTAACCTTGCGTCGCCCTACAGAAATGTCGCTGTCTCTTCCAATACTTTGTTTTTATTATTATTATTATTATTCGAATTTCACATTCACAAATTTTTTTTGCTGGAATTTACCCACTTCGGGTATTTCTACCAAAGAAGTTGGGCTCGGCTACGTGTTGTGGTAAAAATTTGCGCGCTATTGTTGCTGTTTTTAGGATAATTGCTTTTTGTATTGCTGTGTGTATTTTCGGGTCTATGTCTATTGCTTTTAGATGTTTTGTAAATGATTTGGTTGTTATTCCTGTTACCGACATGACTATTGGTGTTACTCTAACTTGGTTTTGACGCCACATTTCTTTTATTTCTATTGCGAGTTGTTCGTATTTTTTTATTTTTTCTTCTTCTTTGTATATTATGTTGTGGTCATTGGGGATGGCTATATCTATGAGGTGCGTAATTTTTTGTTCTTTATTTTGAATAATTATGTCTGGTCTATTGTGCGTTATTGTTCTAGCTGTTAGTATTGTGAAATCCCAATATATTTTTATTTTGTTATTTTCTAAGATTTTTTCGGGTTTATACTTATAGTACGGTGTGTATTCTGTTATTAATTTATATTTTGTCGCAAGTTCTTGGTGGATTATTTTTCCTACTGTGTCATGTCTATCTGTGTATTGTGTTCCTACTAATATGTTGCAGCTCCCGATGATGTGTTCTATTGTTTCTGTATGCTGAAGGCATCTTCTGCACATGTGTGTTTCTATGTTTTCTTTGAGTATGAATTTACGGTAGTTTCTGGTGGCTATAACCTGGTCTTGCATAGCTAGAACGAATCCTTCCGTTTCTGGATAGATTTGTCCTTTTTTGAGCCATGCATAGGATAGCGTGCTATTTATTTTGTTGTTTTGCATTATGGATATGTGTCTTCCATGTAATTCCTTTTGGGTCCAGTTTGCTTTTTTCCGTGCTGTAATTTCCTCTTTGGGTTCTATGTTTATGTTTTGTGTGTGTAGGTTGAGTGGAGTGTATTGTGTGTCTGAGCTTGAGATACGAGTAGCTTTGTGTAGGGGCGTTTGTTTACTGTGGAAATAGTTTCGTAGTTTTTGTATTTGTGTGTTGTGTAGTGCTATAAGGTCTATAATGCCTCGGCCCCCTTCGTCCCTGTTTAGTGTTAATCTTTCGATGCAGGAGTTTGGGTGGAGGTATCTATGTTGCGTAATTTTTGTCCTGTTTGTCCTCTTCATCCTTTCTATCCAAATGTATATGTAATTATTGGGATTGCATATGAATTTATTGCTTTTGTTAAGTTTTTTGCGTTTAATTTTGTTTTCATTATCTTTGTAAGTCTTGAGATATATTGTTTTTCAATTTGTGTTTTGATTTGTGTGTGATTTATTTCGTTGTTTTGATTGAATCCTAGGTATTTATTCAATTCTCCTGCATTTAGGTATTCCATTGGTTCGTTGTTGAGTATGACTGGGAGGGATGTCTTGATTTTATTGCCTTTTTCTATGTTGATAAGTTTGCATTTTTGTATGCCGAACTCCATACATGTGTCGTTTGTAAATGTTTGTGTTAGTGTTAGAAGATTTTGCATTTGCGTTATGTTGGGTGCGTAAAGCTTTATGTCATCCATATATAAGAGATGGTTTATTACGTGATTTGTTGTGTTTTGCTGCTTTATTTTGTATCCTATTGTACTGTTGTTTAGTAGATTGGATAGTGGGTTTAAGGATACGCAAAACCATAGGGCAATCAGCGAGTCTCCTTGGAAAATACCTCTTTTTATTTGTATTTCTTCGGTTTCAGTTTGGTGTTGCTTTGTGTGTAGGTGTATCTTTGTTCGCCATGTTTGCATAATTGTTGGATTTAAGAATTGTTGGATTTTGGCGTCTATTTTGTAAATTTGTAAGATCTCTGTTAGCCACCTGTGTGGAATTGAGTCGAAAGCTTTTTTGTAGTATATCTATCCGGTGATAAGGTTGCGGTTTTTGTCTTTTACTTGTTGTAGTATTACGCTGTCTATAATAATCTGTTCTTTGCATCCTTGACTGTTTCTTCGACATCCTTTTTGTTCTTCCGCGAGTATGTTGTTTTGTATAATATGGCTTTCTATTTTTTGTGTTAGTATGGACGTTATAATTTTATATATTGTTGTTATATTGGGTGTACAACTTTGCTTCCGCCGTTTTCCGATAGGTGGCTGTACCGGCTGAGGCTGGTTGAAATACATAGATGGTAATGCCTTTAAAGTGAGTGTGGACAGTGCCTAACGAATTGTCATCGCCGTTTCAGTGACAGTTGCTCTTGTTTTCGTATTATTCACGCTCGAAAATGTCCGTTTATGTGCCCAATTCTCGCCATTTGCGGGAAGTTTTACTTTTCTGTTACAATTCGAATCGAATGCTCTCAGAAACTTACGGTGATGCTGCTCTGAGTGAAAGAACGTGTCGGGAGTGGTTTCAACGTTTTAAAAATGGTGATTTCGACGGCAAAACCGAATATTCACGGCGCCAAGGTTATGATTTGTATTTGGTGGGATCAGCTCGGTGTGATTTACTACGAGCTCTTAAAACCGGGTGAAACCATCACAGGAGATCGCTACCGAACGCAACTGATGCGCCTTAGTCGCGCGCTAAAAGAAAAGCGGCCACAATATCAAGAGCGACATGACAAAGTCATCCTCCAACACGACAATGCTCGGCCTCACGTCGCAAAAGTGGTCAAAAAGTACCTGGAAACGCTGAAATGGGAAGTCTTGCCCCACCCGCCGTATTCCCCAGATGTCGCCCCTTCTGACTTCCACCTATTCCGTTCGATGGCACACGGCCTGGCAGATCAACATTTTCAATCCTTCGAAGAATTGGAAAAATGGATTGCTTCATGGATAGCGTCAAAAGAGGACTCCTTTTTTCGAGCCGGGATCCGAAAATTGCCGGAAAGATGGGAGAAAGTTGTCGCTAGCGACGGACAATACTTTGAATAATACATCTGTAAGCACTTTTTCGCAATAAAGCTTTTAATTTTGGGAAAAAACGGCGGAAGCAAAGTTGTACACCCAATATATTGATCGGTCTGTAGTTTGCTGGGTTTTTTGGTTTGATGTATGTTTTTCCTAGTGTTAAAAATGTGGTGTATCGTGGGGGTTTGTTATAATGTGGTTTATCTGCTTTACAAGTGTTAAATGGAGTGAGGTGAATTTTTTGTACCAGAAGTTATGTACGTGGTCGATTCCGGGTGCTTTCCAGTTATGAGTTTTATTGATTGCATTTTTAAGTTCATCTATTGTTATGTTGCTTGCTTCTTGTTGGCTGATGTTGTTATGTCTATTTTTTTCGTCAATTATCCAAATTGCTTTTTGTTGTGTTGTTTGGGGGTCGTCCATATGCTTTCCCAATATGATTGTATTTCGGGTGTTGTTGGTGGCTCGAAGTCTATTGTGTCATGTTGCTCCAGTGTTTTATAGAATTGTTTTTGATTTGTGTTGAACTTGTGGTTCTGTGTTTTACGGGTGTTGGATTCGTTGTATCTTCTAAGTCGGGTTGCGTATACGGCAAGTTTTTGTTTGTATGTTTCTAGGATCTCGATAGTGTTAATGGTTTCTGCGGGGTATCGGTTTAGAATGGATTTCATTTGTTTCATTATATTTTTAGAGTGGTTCCCTTTGTTGTATTGTGTTAGATGTCCTATTGTTTTTCTAATATCTCTTATCTTATTTTCGATACGTATTTGCCATTTTGGTTTTCTATTGTGTTGTTTAACTTTGTTCGGAGGTATTGGTTTTTGATTGTTGAGTGTATTCGCTGTCATGGCCGCTGCATAGATTAGTAGGAGGGTTTCTTCGAGGTCAGTTGGTTCGAACGCGTATTGGGTAAGTATGTTGTTTATTGTATTGATAATTTGGTTGGTATTTGTTTTAAAAATGAGTTTCGGGATCGGCGTCCTATATTGTGGGTGTATACCCTTCCATTTTATTATGATAGTCTCTATTGCATTTTTAAGGTGCTGTTGTTCGTTGGTTGTTTGGTGGTTTGTCTCGGAGGTCTCGATGTTTGCGTGTTCGTTTGTATTATTTCCGGTATCTTGTATATTGTTGTTGGTTATAGCGGTTGATTCTATATGGTTTCCGTTGGGGCTTATTGATTCATTATTGTTACTATCTGTGGCATTTCCATTTTCGTCTTTATCATTTTGATTATTTTGCTGCAGTTGTAATTCTATTGCTATTTGTTCTTTGATCTGTTGTATTTCGATATCTGTAAGGCGCTTGTTAATTAGGATTGTTCTCTTTTGGTCTGCAAGTCGTTGTTGTGTGATGTTAATGTGTATATACCCACACATTTGTAAAAAGTTCATAAAATTTGTCTCTATATCCAATTTTAATTTTTTCGAGTTCTGTTGCTCTGTAATAACAACGCATGACGTTTCTATTTATATCAATGTTCCATGTCATTCCCACGCCGTTCTCGACCGGTACGGCGTTCCTCCGAGGCTTGGTTTCTTGTTCTTGGAACCATTGGCCCACATCAGTAGGTGGTTAGCCTTACTGATGGGTAACTAGGGTCCGCGGGGCCGTTACACCCGTTATCCTGTCGTGAGGATATTATTATTATTATTATTTCCGAATTTCGCATTCACAGCCTTTGGCTGGGTTTTACCTACTCCGGGTATGCATACCAAAGGAGTTAGGCTCGGTCGTTATCGTGTGTTATTTAGTCGTGTGTTATTGGGTGTTATTTGGGTGTTATTCAGTCATGGTTGAGGAATTTTCGGGCTATTGTTACTGTTTTTAGTATAACTGCTTTTTGTATTTGTGTGTGTGTGTTAGGGTCAAGATCTTGGCTTTTTAAATATATTTGGAAGTTTTATGTGGTTATACCTGTTACAGATAATACTATGGAGGTTATTTTAACTTGGTTCTATTTCCAAAGTTCTTTAAGTTCTATTGCTAGTGGCTCGTATTTGTTTATCTTTTCGTCTTCTTTCTGTGTTATATTGTGGTCATTTGGTATTGCAATGTCGATTATATATGTGATTTTTCGTACTTTGTCTGTTAGGGTTATATCTGTATGTATTGTGTTGTCCCAGTATAATTTGTGATTTTCATTTTCTATTATTCTGTGTGGTGTGTATTTGTAATATGGTGAGGTATCGTCTGTTATGTTGTGTTTCGTTGCTAGTTTTTGATGTATAATTTTAGCGGCTAAGTTGTGTCTCTCTAAGTATTCAGTTCCTACTAATATTTTGCAGCTGCCTATGATACGTTAGATTGTTTCTGGTTGTTGATGGCATCTTCTACATGAATCGGTTTGGATTGGTTCTTTGGTTATGTATTTTCTGTGGTTTCTAGTTGCTATGACTTGGTCTTGGATGGTAAGCAAGGAATCCTTCTGTTTCTGGTTTTAGTTGAGCTATTTGTAACCGTTTGTATGAAAGGCGTTTGTCAATATATTGGTGTTGCATTAGGTTATAGTGTCGTCCATGGAGGGCTTTATTCGCCCAGTTGTTTATTTTTTGTGTGGTTATTGTGGTGTATGTTTCTAGGTTGATGTTGGTGTTGCCTAGATTGAGTGGTGTGTACGTGTATTGTTTATCTGCTTTGACTATTGCTCTATGTAGCGTGGTGTTTTTCGCGTGGAAATACTTTCTTAGGTTTTCTATTTGTGCGTTGTGCAGTGCCCTGATGTCTATATATCCTCTTCCTCCTTCTGTTCTTTCAAGTGTAATTCTCTCCAAGCAGGAGTTTGGGTGTAGATGTCTATATTGTGTTAATTTTGTTCTAGTTATTCTGTTTAATTTTTCTAGGTCTGTGTCTGTCCATTTGATAATGCCAAATGTGTATGTTAATGTTGGTATGGCATATGTGTTTACTGCTTTAGTGATGTTTTTGGCATTAAGGTAAGTTTTTAAAATCTTGTTGAGTCTATTTGTGTATTTTTTCTGCATTTGTTCCTTTATGTGTGAGTGGTTTATCGTGTTGTTCTGTTCTATACCTAGGTACTTGTATAACTGTGTTGAGTCCATGTATTCGAGAACCAGATTGCGCTAAGGGAGTCTCCTTGGAAGATTCCTCTCTTGATTTGTATTTCGTTTGTTTCTATTTTCGTTAGATTTGGTTGTAGGTATATTTTTGTCCGCCATTTGAGCATTGTCACATTCAGGAAGTTTCGGATTTTTGGATCTATTTTATATATTTCGAGGATTTTGCGGAGCCAGCTATGGGGGATAGAGTCAAACGCTTTCTTGTAGTCTATATAGCATGTGGATAGGTCAGGGGCGGAGCCAAGGGGGGCGAGGGGTTTGGGTGTCAGAACCCCCCATAGCCTATAATTTGTCAACATTTTCAATCACTATGCATCGTATGTACGTTCCCACATTAGCAAAAAGGTCTTTTCATCTTTAAATATTTAGAAGAATATTAACAAAACCCTTTTTTTACCGAAACTAGTTTGTTTATTTAATAGTCACGTTTAGGCTTAATGCAGCGATTTGCATGTTCTAAAAACATGTCTAAAGAGTAGTTCGTCGACCGGAATGTCCTTCAGGATGTCGTTACAAGCCTTTTGGATTCGTTCGATACGTTCTCAAAACGCTTTTTTTCATCGGCAAATGCATTCTTTGAAAAGGTGAAATTCGCACGGTGCCACATCATGTGAAAACAAAAAAAACAGTCAAAACAAGTGTCAATAGATCGGATGGCATCCTTCGATAGCCAAATGTTCAGTTAAAATGCAATAAATTTATGCTATTGAGATGCTTAACCTTCGCCTTACTAAAGATGATCCCAGGCACTTCCGCCGCTATTTTGAGTAAAACTCACAATAAATATATAATAATTTATAAATTTTGTTCATACTTCAGTATTTAGTATCTTCCTCTGGCGATAGTTCGTATTTCGAAAACAGGCCTAACTTTAATGATTTATTTTGAGACTATGGGAAAATATTAGAAGATTTCTTTCCAGAGGGTTTATTGAACACATAATGAGGTACGCAAAAAAAATTTATCGTGAGTTTTAATCAAAATGGTAGCGAAAGCGCCTGGGATTACCCAGGTACATTTGTATAAAAAATGACAAAATTCAAGTTTAAACATGAACAAAATTTCCAAAAAAAAATTATTTTTTCATGTTATTGAAAATTAAAGCGAAAAGTAAAGCGAAGGTTAAATCCAATTTCAAGAATTTCAATGAAGATTTTGGCTTATCTTTTATGAATTACCGCCCAGTTTTGATCTACGGTGATCGCGGATTCAGTTGGCTAACACTTTGGTCATCATTTATGTTCTAACAATAGTTTTTAAATTGCTTTTACCACTTATGAACTCCACCACGGTATAAACAAAAATCACCATAAACTTGGTCCATCAATTTAAATGCTTCAGTTTAAGTTTAAACATTTTTAAAACAATAGTTAATATTGGATCTTTGTTCGGTGCACATTTTTGTACGATGACACAAGCATAGGTACTTCCACTTCAGATGCAATAACTTCGCTTTCAGTCTACCAAATTTCATTAAATTTTTACTAAAAATCAGGGAAAAATTTAGTTTTTAATTTTAAGTCGGTTCGTGTTCGTCGTGGGGTCAGCACGTGCCAAGTCTTTGCTCTTACTTGTTTGCCAAATTTCTAATATTATTTACATCAAAATGCCTTGTATTTGTTTACAAAAGGTCGATAGACTTCTGGACGAAAATAAAGAAGTTAAGTGTGTCACTTGTAGTGAGTATTTTCATTGCACTTGCGTGAATTTACAAGAAAGTGATGTTGAATATATGCTGAGAAATAATCAAAGCTACAAATGTAAAATATGTCTTTCGGCTCGGCGCGCATCGGTACGCTCTCCTCCTATTGTTGCTAAGCTACAACCGTTGGCAACATACACTGACATCAGCTGTGAAGGTACTGAAGCTGCTGATCTCTCACCTTTTGAACCAGCAGGAGCTCCAACTGCCGATCAACAAAATCTCTCCAATAATTTCCCAACTCAACAACAACAACACACCCATCGTAAGCAACAGAACCAACGCTCAGCAACTCAAGTTCAACAGCAAGAACAACGCATCGAAGAGCGGACTGCTGATAACTCACAACCGCGCCAGCCAAAAAATTCATTGGAGCTGGTGTACAACGAGATATTATCTCTGAAAACAATGTACGCAAAAACGCTAACGACAATCCAATCCCTACAAGAAGAGAAGAAGCTTCTCATGGACAAAGTTGAAAGTCTCCAAAAAGAAGTCAACTACCTGCAACAACATGAAAGAGAGAAGTGCATTGAGATTGTGGGTATACCGAGTATCAACAACAACAACAACGCTCTTGGCTCTGCTTTGAAATTGTTCTCCGATGGGTTGAATGTCAACGTTCCTGAGTCCGAAATAGATAACTGCTATGTTAAAAAGATAAGAAACAACAATAGCAATACAACAACTGACATTTTATGTGTGAGATTTGTTTCTGCCTTAAACAGAAAATTGCTAAAAGAAGCACAAAAATTGAAAAAAAGATTTAAAATGTAAGTTTGTTTGGATTGCAAATGGCAAGGTACTAATGCGAAAAAATGAAGGTGGAAATTGTATGGTAATAAATTCACTCGAGGAGCTTGAAAAACTAAAAACACCGCCCAACGTATAAATTCTCTCAGATTTTGCATGGAAAGCGATCATCCTCAAGTGAATTTATTCAATATTCCCCTTGGCAACTGCAAAAATGTGAATTTTCTCGATATTGCGAATAATCCCAACGATTTGGGAAGGTTTTATGTAATTCAGCAAAACATAAGAAGCATGCGTAAGAATTTTGATCATTTTCTTTTACATTTAGAATCTTTTAAAAACAGCCAGCTCTAATTTTCTTGACTGAAATTTGGATATACGATGTGGAAGTTTCTCTCTTTGATATTCCAGGATACAATTTCTTTGCGAAGTGTAACAACCAATATGCAGCAGGTGGTATCGCGGTTTTTGTTAAAAAAGATTTAAATTGTGAATTCTCAAGTATAAACTTATCAGTTCTGATGTGGTTAGGGTTGTAACTTCGATAAATAATCAAAAAATAACTTTTATCTGCATTTATAGATTCCATATAAGTAATGTGAGTGATAAGTTTCTAAAAGAATTGAATGTTTTGTTGGAAAATGAGAAGTCTGTTAATCTTGTTATGTTAGGAGATATAAATCGAAACATCTTAAAAGAATCTAATATCGTCGATAACTATCTAAGTTTGTTATCGGCCCATGGTCTGGAATCTTGCATAAATCAACCAACTCGCTGTACAGAATACTCTGCCAGCTGTATTGACCATATATTTCTACGGTTAAACCAGTCCCTTGGTACTTCTATAAGTAGCTCTGTTTCAGATCTTTACATTTCAGATCACAGTTTAACTTGCCTTTGCTTTGAAAACATTACAAATTCAATCATTGAAACGGACAAATCTTGCGCTAACATCTGCCTGAAGACTGACTTTGCTTTACTGAATAATAGACTTAGATTTGAGCTCTGGGAAAGTGTATACAATGAGTCAGACCCGTCAAAAGCTTATGACCTATTCATGGAAACCCTAACGGAACATGTTAATTGCTGCACTAACATTAGTAGAATGAAAAAATTCACAATCTATCAGACTAAAACCGTGGACGACTTATGCACTGCTAAAAAAATTAAGCAAAAACATAAACTACACAAAAAAGCCACAAAAAATCCAACCAATGTCAACATAAAAGAAAAATATAAAACACTGTAAAACACACAAAGACATTCAAAAAGATACTATTGCTTGCAAGAATAATTTTTATATTAACGAGTTTATTAAGAACAAGGGCGATATGCGGAAAGAATGGAACAACTAAACAAACTAACAAACTAACCCTAATTTCCACTGAGCCTCACAGTCTCACTAAAGATTTCAAATGGTGATAAATCCTATACCAAAAGATTTTCGATTCCAATTTTTTTATGTAATCCTCTAATGGAATGTTAGAATTATATTTCATTTATAAATTTAATTTTTTAGACAGTTTTTCTACTTTTTTTAAACAATTTTTTAAAAATGCAACGTAAACCCAGAAGTGTGCCTTAGGAGCTCATTTCAACAAAAACTCAAATTTACTTAGAATTCCTTGACTTTTTGTCAACCATATGGAAAAATATTTTTATTGTTCATGTTTAGATGCATTTTGATCGTGCCAAGTTCATAGTTTTTAAGCCTAGCACACATCTAGTCGGCATAGGATGAAGTCTACTAAAATTGTTGAAAATACTGCAATCTACGACATATTATGAAGAATTTATGCCTTGCCGAGGTTGATGCTAGTTCATACAGTTTATGTCTTCCAATCCCGATAAATATGTAATCAGAATATGGAAGTGCGACGGTCCTAATACTTCCTGAAATGTCATACACATGCAAAGACGGTAATCGAGGAGCTGTGGATCTTGCAAAAAGGGTGCTGAAAAACTGTGTGAACCTCACAAACACAAATGTAATAATGACCAACTAGTTCACCAGTAAGGTATTAGCCAATAGTTTATTGGATGCGAGGTTCATACACTCAGAATAAACAAAATTTGTATGATGGGTATATCAAAAAACACAAACCTAATGCATGGCCTCTAGCGCTGCAGTAGCAATTGTTTTCCTGTGGACCCTGTATTTACAAGTTCTTTACTTAAAATAAAAAAACTTAAATAAAAACGTCTTTAAGTAGTATTTAGATTTGGAAAAATAAAATAAATTTAGTTTTTGAGTAGTTTAGCTCATATGAGCCTGACAGTCTCACTTCTGGGTTTACGTTACTTTTAAAATTCTGGGAATTAGGGTTAATCTATTAAACAAATCGGATACAAAAGAAGAAATTACCAGCTTAAAAGTAAATGGAAAGTCTATAAAGAGTGATTCAGACAAAGCCAATGCTCTGAACAACTGCTTTGCAAATGTTGTTAAAAGTGTGGTGGCTTCCAGTAATGCTGTGTGTCCTCCAACTTGCAGTTGTATTGAAAAAGAAAATTGTCAAACTTCGAGCATTTTTGTTGAGCCTGCATCTCCTTTTGAAATCTTCAAAATTATCATGTCACTAAAAAATTCAAATGCTAAAATGGAAAACAATTTTTCAAATACATTTTTAAAAAAGATAGTACATAATATTGTGGATGTGCTCTGTGTTTTAATTAACAAAAGTATTGAAGTTGGAATTTTTTCAGACGATTTAAAAAAAGCTGAAGTAATTCCTTTATTCAAAAAGGGAGATAAGCAGTTGCCCAATAGTTATAGACCGATATCTATACTACCTGCTTTTTCAAAAGTGTATGAAAAATTTGTAAAAATTCGAATCGTGAATTTTTTAAATAAGTCAAAATTTTTTAGTGACCGTCAATTTGGTTTTAGAGAGGGTCTTTCAACAGAAGCTGCTCTTACATTTTGTAATAATGTCTACAACACCCTAAATAACAAAAAACAATCCGCCGCACTTTTTATAGACATAACCAAAGCCTTCGATACTGTTGATCATAAAATTCTTCTGAGCAAACTTTACAAATGTGGTCTAAGAGGATCTGTGCATAAATGGTTCAGATCCTATTTGGAAAATAGGTTACAACGAGTAAAAATAAAAAGCGTTTTTAGTTCTTTTGTTACGATTGATGCAGGCGTGCCGCAGGGCTCAGTATTAGGACCGGTCCTTTTCTTAGTATACATAAATTCAATTTTTACCCAGAACTTTGCGAGTCAAACAGTAGCTTTCGCTGATGATATGGCATGTACCTACTCATGTAGCACAATGCTTGACTTAACAGCAAGCATCAACTATCATCTTAGTCTCATAAGTCATTGGTTTGCAATGCAGAAGTTGGTCCTTAGTGACAAAACAAAATTAATGTTTTTTAATGTTGGGGGTAGAGACGTTCAATGCGATAATTTTGTGTACTACCACTCGAATTGTGAAAGGTTCTTATTCGATAAGCAAACATGTAGCAGCGCAAATCTTACGTCAACATACAATGATAAATTAACTTGTTCCACAAAATGTTTTCCTATTGAATGTGTCAAATCTTTTAAATACCTTGGTGTTTTGTTAGACTCGAAAATGACCTGGTCAGATCATACTACCGCGCTAAAACGGTACGCAATGTCGGCAATAAGGCAAATATATCTTTTAACAAATTTTTGCTCGAAAAAACTTCTGACTTGTGTCTAAGTATTATTGTATCTTCCACTCAAAGCTAGAATATGGGCTAGCTTGCTGGGGTGGTACGCACAATAATAAAATCGCCCCGTTGCTCAACTCCCAAAAACACCTTATTCAAATTATCTGTAATAAAAGTCGTCATGACAATAGTTTCCAACTTTTCAAAGGTCTTAAAATTCTTCCACTCAAACACTTATAGGTACTAGTATAAAGTTCTAAAAATGTTTTTTGATAACCGTGGTTTATCGCAATTTGTAAACAATGCAAACTACAACCAGAGAGTTAATAAACTTAACAAAACCCTAGTTCCACCGCATAATACACAACATTTTCTGCATGCATACTGCTCCGTAGCCCCTAGACTGTATAACAGTATGCCAGACAGTATTCGCTACATACGCGACGAACGGGCTTTCCTCGCCGATGTGAAATTGTGGCTTTTTAAATTTAATTATGGAGAATTAGATTCCCTAATTACTATAAAAACCTAAATCTGCTTCTTATGTTTCTGGAATTCATTAAGGATTTCTCAATTATTGTTTATATCATATATTGTAGTTTTCGCACATTACTTACTTACTTACTTACTTAACTGGCCATAACAACCCGTTATCGGGTTACGGCCTGCCGCAAAACTTCTCTCCAGGCGCCTCTGCTTCGCGCGCGCCTTCTCCAGTTGGTCACACCAAGAGATACCAGGGCCTCTTCCACTTGGTCCTTCCACCGGAGACACGGCCTCCCTCTTCGCCGTCAACCTCCAACCATCGCATCGAACACCTTTTTCGCCGGAGCTTCGTCGTCCATGCGGCAGACATGACCGAGCCAGCGTAGCCGCTGGATGTTAATTCGCTGCGCTATGTCCATGTCCTTATACAGCTCATACAGCTCGTTATTGGTTCGTATGCGATAGTCGTCACCAACACGAACAGGGCCGAAGATTTTGCGAAGTACCTTCCTCTCGAACACTCCAAGGGCCGCTATGTCGTTTCGTGTCATTGTCCATGCTTCAGTGCCATAGAGGAGCACGGGCAAGATGAGCGTCCTATAGAGTGCAAGTTTTGTCGGTCGAGAGAGGTCTCTACTTCTCAATTGCCTACCGAGACCGTAGTAGCACCTGTTGGCAAGAGTAATCCTTCGCTTTATCTCCAGACTGACATCATTGCTGCTGTTGATGGCGGTGCCAAGGTAGACGGATTCCTTGACAACTTCAAAGGTATACCTGTCGGCTTCGACGTGAGACCCTAGCCGCTGCGAGTCCCTGCGTGTAGACAGCATATACTTCGTCTTGCCCTCATTTACCACCAGACCCTTTTTTTCGCACATTACAAAGTTATTTTCATACTATACTTTTTTTTTCTTTCTTATTCATATTAGAAACTAAAACCCCATGTATGATCTAAGTATCAACTTTTATGCAGCCTGCATTCGCCACTAGTTCTCTGAACTATAGAATGTAGCTTTATTAAACAAAATGTTAATATAAGTGATTAATTTAATTATTGCAGCCTTTGTAACACTGTTTAATAATAAAACTATAACTAACTAACTTAAGTCACTTGAGCCACCACAAAATGCCCTATTTGGAAAGTGCAGTTTACTTTAAAAAACATGTAATACTAAACTGGCAAAAAAAATTTTTTGAAACCCCCACCATGACCAAGTTCTGGCTACGCCTCTGGGTTAGGTTACGTTTAGGGTCTTGTGTTTTCTTCAATATTATGCTGTCTATTATTAATTGTTCCTTGCATCCTTGGCTGTATTTTCGGCATCCTTTTTGTTCTTCCGTAAGTATGTTGTTTTGTGCTATGTGGGTTTCTATTTTTTGCGTTATTAGGGATGTGATTATTTTATACATCGTTGGTAGGCATGTTATTGGTCTATAGTTCGATGGGTTTTGACTATTTGAGTTTTTTGGTTTGATGTATGTCTTGGATTCTTCTCTTTAGGCACAAAGTATATGTTTTTGTCGACCAAGAACTCCAATGTCGCATTTGCATAATGAGAAGAGGCTTTGTCCGGTCAAAATACGATTTCATCATTTTTATGATGTTTATGTATAAAAGGAACCAAAATTTTGTCCAAACATTGATTGATGTACGTCACATGATTTATTGCTGGCCCATTTGGTTTAAAGAATGGCTCAGAAATACCCTTAGCAGAAACAGCTATGTAGAGCATAACTTTGGACTCAAATTTTTTTTAAATTTATACTTTATCTCAGGAGGCGTTGTAGACACATCGTTTGTGTAATAAACATCGTTGCCCGGCATTTGCGGACCGCTGAGTGAAAAGTAGCTCTCGTCATCCAAATTGAATGATTTTCCACTCAAATTCTTGCACATCCACCGACATTGTGATTTCACTTGCCTTATCTGATCTTCAGTGTACCCTGGACAACGCTGCTTTTTTCTGGCTTTAATGTTTAATCTGTTTAACGTTTTGCAGATATATGGCTGTGAGCATTCGAATTTTCGTGCGGCTTCGGTTTGACTTATGCAATCCTTATTGTTGAACGCAGTCTTCAGCTTCCGAATGTTTTTCGGCGTCATAATAGTCGGCTTTCTTCCAGAACCCGGTTGCCTTTCTATTTTCAGAGTACTTAGTATTGAGTAAATTGTTCTTCTGGAGACGCCTTCCACCATAAAATGGTCACACGTAAACTTTTTCCCTGCGTCTTCATGTTTTTTATAAAAATTTACAACGCGCTCGCGGAGGTATTGCTGCTTAGAAGCCATTTTACGCACTAATTGAATTTGTAAGCTGTTACAAATTAGACGTTAAAAAGATGATGCATTCAATTCGCTAATTGCATAATATTAGCATTTGAAAAATAAAAATAACAAAATAGCAAGCCATTGAAATGAGTGCAGATTTTTAGTTATTCTTCAGATCTTCCATTGCAATGCTACAGTTTTCTTGTTCTGTGATGTGATGGAGCCTTATTTCTTCATTTTTTATCCAGTCTGCATTGTTGTTATGTTGTTTTTGCTGGGACCAGATACTTTTCCAGTAGGCTTGTATTTCTGCCTGTGTGGGTGGTGTTATGTCAGAATTAGCTTCTTTTTCTAGTTGTTTATAAAATAACTTTTGATTTGTGTCGAATTTTATATTTTGGAGTTTTCTATTATTGGTTTCTTTGTATCGTTTGAGTCTGGTTGAGTATACGGCTAATTTTTGTTTCAGGGTGTCTAGAATTTCTATTGTTCTATTGTTGAGTTTTTTTATTTGTTTATTCAGTTTTTTTGCGCTGTTCTCTTTATTGTATTGTGTCAGTCGTGCTATATCTTTCCTTATTGCTGCTATTTTATTTTCGATCCTAATATGCCACTTTAGGTTAGGTTAGGTTGGTTTAGCATGTGGTTTTCTGGTTAAATTGGGTAGTTTCTGTTTATTGTGTATGATAACTGTTAAGGCTGCTGCGTATATTAGTAGGTTTATTTGTTCTAGGTTGTCTGTGTCATTAGAGTGTTGTACCAGTAGATTGTTCACATCTTGTATCAGTTCGTTTGTTTCAGGATTGAACCTTAACCTTGGTATTGGCGTTCTGTGCTGAGGGCTAACGTTGCACCACTTTATTATGTTGGACTCTAGTGTTGAGTTTATATTGTTTATTCGGTCTATTGCTTCGTTGTTGATTGAGTTTTCTGTTGTGTCGTATGAATTTGGGTGTGGTGTTGAAGATTGGATGTCATTATTTTCGGGTTAGTTATTATTGGGTAGTTCAGTGGTGTTATTGTTGTCGTCGTGGTTAGTATTGGTACGTGTGGAAATATTGATAGATTGAGTATTTAGTTCGTTTGCTATTTCTTCTTTGATTGTCTGTATTTCAAGATTTGTGAGCCTGTTGTTATTTATAATTGTTCTTTTTTGGTCAGCCAGTCTTTGTGATGTAATATTATTGTAGTGTGGATATCTTTCTAAGAAGAGCTGGTGGAATTCCTCTCTATATCCTGTTTTTAGAGTTTCGAGATGTGTACTTTTGAGATAGCAGCGCATGACGTCGATGTTCATTTGTCTTGTCCATGCCATACGTTGTCTAGGTTTGCCGGCTTTAGTGGTCATTGGTTGTTCCAATGAAGCACTTGTTGTCGGTAGGGTGTCATGGTTATTGATGTCCGGGTTGTCAACTTGGTCGGTGGTTGTATTCCCGCGCCGTGTCCGACCGTGGCGGCGCTCGTTCGAGGCTGTATTCCTGTTTTGTGGAACCTTTTATTCTCACCGTTGGGTGGTTAGCCCGTTCGGTGGGTGACTAGGGTCCGCGGGGTCGTCACTCCCCGTCATATCTCTTTTGGGATATGCCCTCGCGGGCTTATTATTATTATTATCGAAATATGCACTCAGCTTGTACAGCTGGAATTCACCTACCCCGGGTCCTCTGGCCAAAGGGGTTAGGCTCGGTCGCTATTGTTTTATTATTATTATTAGGGTTTTTTTTTTAATGTGCTTTGATGGTTAAGGAATTTCCTGACTATTGTTGCTGTTTTTAATAGGATTGCTTTTTGTATTTGTGTGTGAATGTCTGGTTCTATTTCTATTGTTTTTAAAAATGAATGGACATTTTTTGTTGTAATGCCGGTTGCAGAGATTACTATTGGTACTATGTGGACTCGTTCTTGTTGCCAGAGCTCTTTGGCTTCTATTGCGAGGGGTTCATATCTTTGTATTTTTTCTTCTTTCTGTGTGATATTATGATCGTTTGTGATTGCGATATCTATTAGGAATGTTGACTTTTTGATTTTATCTATGAGTGTTATGTCCGATCTATTGTGCATGATGGTTCTGTCTGTGTATATGGCGTTATCCCAGTATAGCTTGTGTTGTGCGGTTTCAAGTATTCTTGTTGGTGTATATTTGTAGTATGGCATGTTTTCAGTTAGCATATTGTGTTTTATTGCTAGTTCCTGGTGGATTATTTTTGCAGCTGTGTCATGTCTATCCGTGTATTCGTACCCAGCTAGTATCTTGCAGCTTCCTACGATGTGCTCGATTGTTTCCGGTTGCTGATGGCATCTTCTACAGGTGTCTGATTGTATTGTTTCTGTGAGTATGTACTTTCTGTAGTTTCTTGTCGCAATAACTCGGTCTTGGATAGCAAGTATGAAACCTTCGGTTTCCGGCTGTATTTGTCCTTTGTGTAGCCACTGGTATGATAGGTGTTTGCTTATGTTGCTATTTTGCATGATGCTGTAGTGTCTACCGTGTAGTGTCTTCTGAGCCCATTTGTCTTGTCCTTCTTTCGTTATTGCCTCGGCCGTTCTTATGTTTATTGTTGATTTGGAATAGAAGTAGTTTCTTAGTTTTTGAATTTGTGTGTTGTGTAACGCTTTTATGTCTATTAGTCCCCTGCCTCCTTCATTTCTGTTGATTGTGACCCTTTCGATGCAGGAGTTTGGATGTAAGTATCTATGTTGTGTTAGTTTTGTTCTTGTGATTCTATTGAGGTTGTCTAGGTCTGTTTCACTCCATTTAATTGCCCCAAATGTGTATGTCAGGAGCGGTATTGCATATGTGTTGATTGCTATAGTCGTATTTCTGGAATTTAATTGTGTTTTAAGTATGTTCTTTAGTCTATGAGTATATTTCTTCTGTATTTGGGTTTTGGTATGTGTATGGTTTATTTGATTATTTTGTTCGATGCCTAGGTATTTATATATGTATTTGTGTTGTATCTAGGAATTCTATGGGCTCGTTGTTTAGTGTTAATATTATTATTAATATCATTATTATTATTATTATTGTTATCCCACGCCACTCTCCCCCCCGCATACCGCGCGAGGCGTGGTCTATTTTCACCGGGCACAACGGCAGTTTAGGGTTGCAAGTTGTATCGGTACTATTTTCTTTTATTATTTATTTATTTTTATTTTTGTCATGTTAGTCAATGTTTAAAAAGTTGCGTACGATATTGCATGTTTTCAGGATAACCGCTTTCTGAATGCAATGATGTCTTGTTTGGTCTATTCCTAGTTCTTTTAGATTTGTTATGAATGACTTATGTAGTATTCCCGTCGCTGAGATTATAAATGGTATCGTTTTTATTTCGTTTTGTCTCCATACCCGTTTAATTTCTTGTGCTAGTTGGTGGTATTTTCCTAATTTTTCGGTGTATTTTGTGTGTATATTACTGTCGTTTGGAACACTTATTTCTATAAGATAGGTGATTTTTCGTACTTTATCGTTTAATGTGATATCTGGTCTGTTGTAGGTTACTGTCTTATCTGTGTGTATTGTTTTATCCCAAAGTTGTTTAATGTTATTGTTTTCTAATGTTGTTTCAGGGTTATAATTGTAATATGGTGTTATTGTTTCTAATAACACTGATCAACAGCAAAATGGCTTTTCTGGGTTTGACATCAGTTCTAGGGTAATTAGGGACCGCTGATTTCGAATCTGCAAACCGTTTTCAAAACTTAGTTTCCGTTTTCGCAAAAAATGGGCGTGTCACTTTTTCGGATTTTCCCTGACTTTTCACGTTTGGGATTGTAATTTCTAAACCAACCAACGGGTTGACATGATTTTCACTTTGTGGCAGTTACAACACCTCACGGCTTCTTTTCCAATGTAATTTATTTTTATGAGTTTTAAAATTCCGCGGTAATTGGGCGTCAAAGTCAGAAAATATGGAATTTCAAGGCATTTTCTTAGATGTTAAAAAACATGCACATTTTACGTGAATCAACTATCGAGTAAGGTATAACACGAAAGCGGAAACATCAAGCAACACAACACAGCCAAATTATTTGGCGGAATACAAATTCGCATCGAAATAATAGCAAAAATGTACCATAGTCATTTTCATCAAAATGTGGGTAATTTCCTTAAAAAATTAGGAGCCTCAAAATATGCTCTTTTATATGTTCCATTTATAGTCTGATATACAAGCAAAAACACAAAATGATTTTGAATTGCTCCAAACAAAAAAAAAATAAAAGCTTTGCATATTTTGAGGCACCTAATTTTTTAAGGAAATTACCCACATTTTGATGAAAATGACTATGGTACATTTTTGCTATTATTTCGATGCGAATTTGTATTCCGCCAAATAATTTGGCTGTGTTGTGTTGCTTGATGTTTCCGCTTTCGTGTTATACCTTACTCGATAGTTGATTCACGTAAAATGTGCATGTTTTTTAACATCTAAGAAAATGCCTTGAAATTCCATATTTTCTGACTTTGACGCCCAATTACCGCGGAATTTTAAAACTCATAAAAATAAATTACATTGGAAAAGAAGCCGTGAGGTGTTGTAACTGCCACAAAGTGAAAATCATGTCAACCCGTTGGTTGGTTTAGAAATTACAATCCCAAACGTGAAAAGTCAGGGAAAATCCGAAAAAGTGACACGCCCATTTTTTGCGAAAACGGAAACTAAGTTTTGAAAACGGTTTGCAGATTCGAAATCAGCGGTCCCTAATTACCCTAGAACTGATGTCAAACCCAGAAAAGCCGACACAAAGTCGAAATTTGTTGCCCTGTGTAATTTGTGTTTTTCTGCTATGTGTGAGTGCTGCTGTGTGCTAAGTGGTGAATTATTTTTGCAACTGTGTTGTGCCTTTCAGTATATTGTGTTCCAGCGAGAATCTGACATCCATTTGTTATATGTTGTATCGTTGCGGATTGTATATTGCATTTTCTACATTTATCTGTTGGTGTGTTAGGGTCTTTCACTATGTGTTTAAGGTAGTTTTTAGTTAGTATTACTTGGTCTTGTACGCCATGATGAACCCTTCGGTTTCTGATTGCAGCTGTCCTTTTGTTAGCCATGTGTATGATTTTGTTTTATCTATGTTGTTATCTTGCATAGTTGTTGGGTGTCTTCCGTGTAGTTCTTTCTGCTTCCATTGGGTTGTTTTTCTTCTATATTATGTGTATTGAGTTGTAGGTTGGGATTATTAAGGCACAATGGTGTGTATTGTTTGTCTGCTGTTATTATTGCTTGGTGTAGATGATTGTTGCTTTGATAAAAATACGTTCTAAGTTTGGTTATTTGTCTGTTGTGTAACTGTTGTATATCTGTTAGGGCTCTTCCTCCTTCATGTCTTGGTAGTGTTGTTCTTTGGATGCATGATCTTGGGTGAAGTTTTCTATGTTTTGTTAGTAGGCTCCGTGTGAGAACTTCGAGACGTTCCAAGTCTGTGTTCGTCCAGCTAATTATGCCAAAGGAGTACGTTAGAATTGCTATTGCGTATGTGTTTATTGCTTTAAATAAGTTTCTGGAGTTTAAAGATGTCTTGAGTATTTGGTTCAGACGATGTTTATAGTTTTTCGTTAGTTCTGTTTTTGTTTGAGTGAGATTTATTTTGGTGTTTTGTTGGAAACCTAGATATTTATATGTTTCGTGTTTTTCAAGGTTCTCAAGTCTTTCGCTATCGATCGTGACGCCTGTATTTTCGCTCGTCCATGTACCCTTATCGACGTGTTGAGTCTTACACTTTGAGATACCAAACTCCATTCGTATGTCTTTTGTCATTTTTTGAACGATTTGTATTAGGTTTTGAAGTTGTTTGTTTGTAGCTGCATATAATTTTATGTCGTCCATATAAAGTAGGTGATTAATCGTATGTTTGGTAGTCTTTTGGTGTTTTATATTGAATCCGTGTGCTGTGTTCTTTAGCACGTTTGATAGAGGGTTGAGGCATACACAGAACTACAGTGCACTTAGTGAGTCGCCTTGAAATAGTCCACGTTTTATGGCTATTGGATTAGTTTGAATGTATGTGCCATTTGTTTGCAGGGTTATTGTTGTTCTTCACGTTTTCATCGTTTCACTCAGGAAAAATCGAATGTTTGGATGAATTTTATAGATTTCAAGAACTTCTAGTAACCAGCTATGTGGTACTGAGTCGAAGGCCTTCTTGTAATCTATAAAACATGTGTGCACATTTCGGTGTTTTTTAAATGTTTACTGAAGTATTACTGAGTCTATAATTAATTGTTCCTTGCATCCTTGGCTGTTTTTCCTGCATCCCTTTTGCTCGTCGGTGAGTATATTTGGTGCAGTCAGGTGTTCGCATATAGCATTGCTTATTACTGATGTTATGATCTTATATAGGGTGGGGAGACAGGTTATAGGTCTATAGTTGGCAGGGTTATTGGTTTCATTGTTTTTGGCTTTTATAAATGTTTTTCCTTCCGTGAGGAACATCAGGAGTTTACTGGGTTGTGCTATTGCTTCATTGATGAGTGTTAGGAGTCGGTGGTGTGGTGTTGTGAGTTTTTTATACCAGAAGTTGTGTGTAAAATCAGGTCCTGGGTGTTTCCAGTTGTGTGTCTTATTTATTGTGTTTCTTAGGTTATCCAATGTTATGATACTCGTAGAATCTCTTTGTGGTGCAAGATTTTGGTTTCTTTGTTTTTCATCTTGTATCCATTTACTCTTGTGATTGTGCTGTAGTGGGGTTACCATATGCTGCTCCAGTAGTTGGCTACTGCATCCCGTGTTGGTGGGTTTATGATGGGTTTGTCAGACTGTTGTAGTTTTCGGTAGAACTGTTTTTCGTTTTGCGTAAATAATCTGTTTTGTGTTTTACGTTCGTTTGATTTGGGGACCTGCGTAGCCTGGCTGCATATACCTTGAGTTTTTCTTTTAGGGTGTCTGTGAGATCTATGGCATTCCCGCATGTTTGTGTGTGTTTTTGTTGTATTATTTGATACTGTTTTAAGATGTGTTTTGATCTATTTCCATTGTTATATTGTGTTAGCCGCCCTATTTCTTTTCTAGGTGTAAAATAAAATAATTTTCCAGTCTTATTTTCCACTTTGGTTTTCGGTTAATTTTGTTTCTGTTCTTCGGTTGTATCATGGTTTGGTTGTTGCATGTTATCACTGTACTAGCCGCTGCATATATGACGAATTGGATATCGGAGTGTATCAATTCTGTTGATGAAAGTCGGTAAGATCTGGTTATTCATTACATCTAGGTTAGGTTAGGTTAGGGTGGCAGCTTGAAGAGCTAACGTAGGCCATGTAGCGGCCCGTTGTGGTACCTCGTAAAGGACGCGGCTGTCCTTCAGGCTTACACACCCCCCGGGTGTTGGGCAGGAGCCATCCCGATTCCGTAATGAATCAGGCGATGCGGCCGATGCTGGGTCTTGTAAGGTCGGCGAAGCTGCTGAAGAACGGCGCTCCCAGCACCCGGAGACGTCTCCTCGCTAGTGCTGGGCAGTGGCACATCAGATGCTCGACGCTCTCCTCCTCGCTCGCATCACCGCAGCTGCGGCAAAAATCGTTGAAGGGGAGGCCGAGCCTCCTGGCGTGTGCGCCGTTCGTCCAGTGTCCCGTTAGCACAGAAACTGTGGAATAAATGGAATTCCGCTTTAAACGCAGTAATTCACGTGTTCTGCCTTGGTTAAGCGACGGCCAGGTTTCTCTGGAGATCCTACATAGGTTCTCCTCCGCCCAGAGTCGATTAGCCAGGCGGAGATAAGCCTGCCTGACCATCAATTTGACGGTCGCAAGGGGGATACTACACTGTGTAGTAGGAGCTGGAAGCAAAGTGCCTTTTCTAGCCAACTCGTTCGCCACGCAGTTGCCAGTGATGCCACTATGCCCCGGGACCCAACTCAGGTGAACCCTGGCATGCTTCGATATGTCGTTCAGAGCGGTCCAGCACTCTGCAACCAGTTTAGAGGAGGTATATGTACCTATCAAGGATTTGATTGCTGCCTGGCTATCTGAGAAGATACATATAGCCGAGGGAATGGGGGGTTGCGATTGCAACCGATCCACTGCCAGCAGTATTGCCATGGTCTCCGCTTGGAAGACACTACAGTGGTCAGGGAGATGAACAGAGAAACTGGCCCCCAATTGATCGCAGAAAACCCCAAATCCTACCCTATTCTCAAGTTTAGAGCCGTCTGTGAAGATTTCGATAGCGGTTGGCAACGAGCGACGGTCTTCCGTCCATTCGCTCCTGCTGGGGATCCCTATAGTGAACTTACGCTCAAAGCTCAAAGGGGGAAGGACTGTATAGTCAATATGTGTCGGGGTTGGAAGATCCAGCCCGAGGATTCTAGAGTGGCCGTGGTCCGCTCGTGCCCAACTGCATATGGCATTTAGCCGTACAGCGGCAATCTTGGCGGTAATCTTGGCGGCCTGCCTGACTAGCAGGGTCGAAGGGACCCAATTAAGAAAAGCAAAAAGCGCCTTAGTAGGCGTGGAACGGATGGCTCCAGTTATGAGAGTGGCAGCAAGTCTCCTGACCCTAGACTAGAGTCTAAAATGAGCCCCAGGTATTTCACCTCCTTGCTCAGTTTGAGCAAAGACAATTAAACTATAAGATGTCTTACGTTCATACAAATCAGTGGTGCTTCAAAAATTTGCCGTGGCTTTTTCAGTAAAGCCACGTGAGAGTGATTTTTACAGCAGCGCCACGTCCGGAGAACAACGATGAAGCCACCCAAGCAACTCTCTCTGCGCAACGATGAAGCCACGCAAGCAACTCTCTCTGCTTGCAGTCGGCAGAGATGTGAATATGCGTGTGATTTTTTTGGTGGTTGATTGTTTCAATCAGTAGCGCACACGGGACGGGAACGTTTGGGGATTCAAACCCCCTTAAATACAAAAATTAGTAGTGAAATATTCCTCCAAAAATAAGTCCTGCCTGTGCCACTGACTTCAACGCATGTAAAGTGAGCGCACACAATTTTGCTTTTGCTTGGCAGCGATCAAAGCCGTTGTGCTTTGTGTGAGCAAAACAATAATATTATTCCGTTAATATTATTACGCTCTCACTGTACCGACGCTTGCTTGCTCTCGATAATGAAAATTTTGCAAATTCGAGCTCACCCTATGCCATTCGGTTGTATGGCCGTAAGACATCTTATTGTTTAATTGTCTTTGGTTTGAGCGAGGTTCCATTTAGGGCTGGGAGTCTGAAAGGCGGAACTTTGTACTTCCTTGTGAAGAGAACAAGATCCGTCTTTTCCGGATTGTCCGTAAGGCCGCAGGAGCTGCTCCATGAGGAGAGGATGCTCAAGAAGTGATTCATCCGTTCGGAGAGCACACTTGGAAATTTGCCGGCTATGGCCATCGCAACATCGTCGGCGTAGGCGACGACCCTGCAGCCAACAGCCGCTAACTTGACAAGCAGTCTATTCAGAGTTAGATTCCACAGGAGTGGCGACAGAACGCCCCCCTGGCGGGTTCCCCTTGTGACTGGCCTGCGAAGATACGCCGTCCCTAACATACAGTTTATGAAACGGTTGCTGAGTAGGGCGCTGATGAAATCTACCAATTTACTACCAACGCCAAGTTCAGAAAGAGCACCCCCTATCGCTAGAGGGCAGACATTGTTGAATGCGCCCTCTATAAAAGACACCAGGGTATACTCCTTGTATGCTAGCGTCTTGTCTATATAGTCGACCAGGGAGTGCAACGCAGATTCAACTGACCTACCCCTTGTTTAGGCATGTTGCGACTCAGAGAGAAGAGCTTTGTCAATAAGGCTCCTAATATGGACATCGAGTATCCTCCCGAGGGTCTTTAGGAGAAATGGTGTCAGACTTATTGGCCGGAAGTCCTTGGCCTTGACGTGCGAGGTCTTGCCGGCCTTGGGAATAAAGACGACATGCACCTCCCGCCATAGGAGAGGAATGTGTCCCCACTCCAAGCACGCCTTGAAGATCGCGACAAGCCATGGCACCGTCAATTCCGCGGTTTGCTGTAGCTCAGCCGGAATGACACCGCCCGGAGATTTAAAAGGCTAGAAGGAGTTAATGGCCCATGTAACCACGGTGCCATCGATACGGACGTCCGTTAAGGACCAAGGGTGTAGTTCCCCCGATACCACCTCTTCGGCAGAAATGGAGGTACTCCCCGGAAAGTGCGCGTCTCCCAACACCTCCAGGGTTTCCCCGCTGAACTCCGTTCAGTCTCCATTTGCCTTCTGAATGGTGGTGGGAATGGACGGGGAGTTGCTGAAAGTCCTGCGGAGTCGGCCGATGTCCGAGACCTTTTCGATACCGCCGCAAAAGGATTCCCACGATTCCCTCTTTGCCCTCCTGACCTCCTGCTTAAAGGCTCTGAGGTCGGATCTATACGCGTCCCAGGTGTTATTCCTCTTGGCCGCGTTGAAAGAGCGTCTACGTGCATGCCGCAATCTAGCGATTTCGGCGTTCCACCAGGGTGGTTTTGGCTTGCCCCGGTAGATCCTAGGCTTGCAAGCAGCAGACGAAGCACGACTAAGTGAATTAGGTAAAGTGGCCGCCGCGGTCTCGATGTCTCCCGGACACAGGAGCCGCGGAGGAGCTGAGGTTAGACTAGAAGATAGGGACAAACGGAAAATCTCCCAATTGGTCCTACGCTTATTGCGGAAGGGGGGGTCTGGCCGGTGTACTCGGGTCCAGACGGAAACTGATGTACCGGTGGTCGGAGAAGGAGCACTCCTCCAAAACCCGCCTGTCCCTGACCAGGTGCCCAGAGAGCGCGTTGGTCAGTGTGACGTCCAGAACCTCCCTCCGAGTAGCGGTAAGGAATGTCGGTTCCCTCCCTCGATTAGCAATGCCTAGGTTAGTATTCAGTATAAATTGAAAGAGCGACTCACCTCGCTCGTTTAGGTCGCTACTACCCCAGGCATCATGATGGGCGTTGGCGTCCGCCCCGATGATGAGCGGAATGCCCCGCTCGCTGGATGCTGCAGTTAGCTCCCTCAGTGGCCCGTAAGGAAGTGTAGGCCCGTGGTCGTGCGCCATGTAGCTGGATACAATCCAGTAGACCTGGGAATGTATCTCAGCAACTATGGCCACGCAGTCCCCGTCGCAGTACCTAGGAAGAAGACAGGCATTAATGGAGTCTCTTATGAGAGTGCAGGCCCTGATTTTACCTGCGCCGTGGTGGGATACAGTTCTGTATGCGTTGAGGACCAGCATGGACCAGCACGATGTCCTCCCCGCTAGATGCCAGGCGGAGGAGAAGGGCAGCCGAAGCCGCCTTAGAGTGGTGGAGATTAATTTGTAGTATCCCCACCATCTCTAGGAGCGTCGACCACCGTGACGTCGCCATCCTCCTTCCCGACGAATATATCGTCCAGGTCGGACAGCGAAATGTTGGCGTCCTCGGGATCATCTTCGGTCCTCACTTCAAGGCCTTCGAAGAAGTCACCGATCATTTCCGAGGCGGAGACGACACTGTGGCACCATCCTCGGAGGCGGTGTCAAGGACGGGGGGCGCCGCAGAAGACCCCGGTGTTGTACCTAGCAGGTTCTGCTGGCAGGAGGAGGACTGGTCACCTCGGTACACCCGTAGTGTGACGGAGTCGAAACCGTAGCTAACGACGCATCCGGTAGCGGCAAGTGGCTGGAGGGATTCCTTGTTTAGGATAATCATCGCCTCCCTCAAAGAGCCCCGCGGTTCGCTGATCCAAGCCGCCTTCCAATTTTGGGTGGGGAGCTCGGGGTTGCCGGTCCGGAGGTAGTGTAGAATGGCTGCCGGGTCCGATGGTGCTGCCGGAACCCAGGTTTTGGCGCGCGGTCTGCTAGGGATTTCATCCCGGGGCACCGCACGCAGATTGGCCCCTGGCCACACTTCGCCCAGCTTGCCAACTGCCATGCGGAACAGGTCCGCAGAGCGCTGGTCGGAACAATCCATCAGCTTGACGTGGCCTTGGTGCCAGCCTGCGTCCCTGCACTTGGGAGGTGGGCCTGGATTCGCCGTAAGGACCTCATCGTAGACGGACAGTAGGGCCGACCTGACTGTCCGCCATTTCTCAGCCGAGATCACTCCGTCCGCGTTGTTAGCGTCAACGAAGGGCTTGAGGCGAGTTGTTTTTGGTATGGATATTTCGCCTCGCCCACGCTAAGGAGGCTTTGTCCCTCTCCGTGAGTTCACTCGGAGGGATCTTCTCTAGCCTCTGCAGGACCTTGTGGGCTGTCTTTCTGGTCCTGTAGGCCCGTGTGGAGGGGGCGACATTGGAGTCAGCGCCTGGAGTGGGGGCGGCGTTACGAGGGGCTGCAGGGGCAGGCTGAACAGGTTCGTTCACCGAAGGACGGCCGCCCTGAGCAACAACGGGCTTTTGAGGCAGGACGCGGCCGCCCGACAGTTTTTGCCTGGTAGCGGTCGCGTTGCCCGAAGAAGAGGAAAGGTGACTTTTAGTACCAACCTGCTGCTGCCTAGCTATTGGAGCCCTAGCAGCAGTGGCGGGTTTCCGCTCCCCATGCGGGTTAAGCGGGCGCGTCCCCTGGGGGATAGGCGTGCGCTTCCCTTTGAGGTTAGGCGCGCGCGTCCCCTGTGGGTTGGGCGCAGTTTGAGGGTTTTTTGACGAATTGGAATTCATGGCGGTTGGGTCCCCACTCATGGCCGCTATCGCCGCCCGATTGCGTAGTCACTATAGGATTCCATGGTTATCTTTGCAAGCAGTGAGGCCATGCGAAGGGTTGGCAGCCGCCCTTATGGGGTCAGCTGCTCAGAGCCAGATCCAGTGCAAGTCAGGAGTAAACTCAACTGACGCCTACGCCACCAACTTAATGGCGACGGGCATTGAACGTACCACGAGGCCTGCCAGGGTTTTAACGGGACGGAGGCAGCCGTGGCATTAGCCTGAAAGCCATTTCCACTGGGTGTCACTCCAGTGTACTCAGGTAATAGAATACCACGACCACCAGCCCAGAGCAAACAATGTCCAAATATAAATCGAGAGTGGTCCGGAGACGAAAACAGGGTCGTGCCAAAAACGATACGTATATCGTGGGGGGGGGTCAGGCAGGTCATTTAGCGTTACCCAGGATGCACCACGAGGAGGCGACCTGCACTACATCCCCATTACATCTTCACTATACTATACTATACTTCACAGGATCATTTCTGTAGTCAGTCTTCATTTACTTTCATTACATCTAAGAGGGTTGTGTTGTTTTCATTATAATTTAATCTTGGTATCTGTAGTCGTTTTGATGGATCAATTCCCTCCCATTTTGTTATGTTTGTTTCCATTTCCGTAGACATTCTGTGTATCAGATTCTCGTTGTCGTTATTATCGGTATTATTGTCAATGAGGTTATTTTGTGCTTGTAGTATACTGTTTATGTTTTCTTCTGTGTTTTGTGTTTTTTCCGGTGACGTTGGGGTGGAGGATGCATCATGGTTGTGGGTACTTTCTAGGGGAACTTTTGGGTTATTTGTATTGGGTGTTTGGTCATTGTTGTTGTCTAGTTGCGCTGCTATTTGTTGTTTTATCTCCTGTATTTGGAAATCAGTTAGTAGTTTGTTTATTAATATGGACCGCTTCTGGTCCATAAGCCGTTGTTTCGAGATTTTGTTGCTATATTGAGAATATTGCCTGAGCAAACTTTCATGCATTTTGCTGCGGTATCCTGTTTTTACGGTCTCTAATTTGGTACATTTGTAGTAACAGCGCATCACATCTGTATTCATTTGTACTGTCCACGCAATGCGTTGCCGCGGTTTTCCCGTTTTAGTGGTTGCCGTCTGTACAGGCAAAAAATCTTCAACAGGTTGCGTGTTAGTGCGGTTAGTGTCGGTATCACAGTCGGCGCTCCTCCGAGGCTTCCTGTATATCATTTGGAACCATTTGGCCACCCATTAATGAGGTTAACTCTTTCTGGGGTCTAGCTTGTGTCCGCGTGTTTGCCATACACGTCAAGGTGTTTTCCTTTCTCTGCGGCTTGCTTTACAGTTTTCGCTCTGGGTTCACAGTTTTCCTTCAGACTTGCAGTTTATTAGCCGGCGGGATTTTTCTATCATCGCCTGGAACTAGGGGGGTCGTTACACCCGTCATTTCTCTCCAGAAAAATGGCCTTGCGGTTTTATTATTATTATATTATTATTATTATTATCGAGTTTCTCCATCTCGGCAGGGTTCCCCACTGCCGGAGATAACATTTGTCCCGGGTATCGCTACCAAGGGAAAATGCTCTGTTGTTTCTGTTTTATGTTATTTCGTTTTACTATTGATTCAGAAATTTTCTTGTTATGTTGCAAGTTTTTAGGATCACCGTCTTTTGGATTTTATAGTGTAGAGTTTGGTCTATGTTAAGTGATTTAAGGTTTTGTATGAATGTTCTGTGTAATATGCCTGTAACTGATATTATGAACGGCATGGTTTTTACAGTGTTTTGTTTCCATACGCGTTTAATTTCCTGTGACAGTTCGATGTATTTTTCTATTTTTTCTGTGTACTTTTTGTGAACGTTTTTATCGCTTGGTGCGCTGATTTCAATTAGATATGTTGTTTTCTGTATTTTGTCTGTTACTACTATGTCCGGTCTATTATTATTATTACAAGTTAGCTTATAATTAAAATAACAAACTAACGACTAGGGGGGGGGGGGGAGCCAGCAATAGCATCGATGGCCTTCCGCTATCTGCAGGTGTGTATATTTTGTATGTCAAACTAAAGTATTAGGAAGAGTTATACATCTATTTACATATTTATACTCGTGCATGATATGATATAGTTCAAGTTAGTAATAATGGAGGATGATGTGAAGGGATGGAGGTTGCGTTTGGAGGTTTTTTAAAAAATTATTTGAGGCTTTATACAATTGTATCCACTAAGGATATGCAAATTCGTATGGCGTGATATAAATTGCTTGTTTTTAAGAGTGTGATTATTTTAGATATGTTTTCTGGATTGGGGTTATAAAGGGCAGATAGTGGTGAAGTATTTTGGAATGTATACTATAGCTAGCGCTCTGAAAGTAGCTGCATTCTTCAAGTATGTGCTTAACGGTAATGTTGGTATTATTGCAAAAGAGGCAAATTGTTGAGAGATTTTTATTAAGTATGTGCTCGTGCGTAAGCTTTGAGTGGCCAAGTCTTAGGCGCTCGTATTTTATTAGGTCAAGTCTGGAAAGCGAGTCTGTGTGGTTGAATTTTAGAAAGTCCTTTATTGTATTTTTATTTTTGTTTATTTCTTTGTACCAGTTAGATGTATGGTACAAAGAATACGTTATTGTTCGTATAATTTATTCGTAGAAATTAATTTATGTCAGAGGTATTGAAATTTGGTGTTGTGCTTAGCGGTGATTTGAGGGCTGATTTGGCGGCTTCGTCAGCGAATTCATTTCCGATGATTTGCACGTGGCCAGTAATCCAAATAAGGACAACATTCGGATGATGATCAATTAGAAAACTTCTAATAAGTCTGGGGTAGTAGTTGTTGTTTTCGACATTTCCTATAGCAAACAGGGCTGAAAGTGAGTCAGTGCATATGACCTATTTTCTTTTTTTCCCCTTAATAGGTTAGAGCCTCTGAAATGGCAATTATTTCAGCTGAAAAAACAGTAGTATATGCGGGGAAAATTGAGGTTTTTATGACTGAATTTGTGGTAGTTACACTTAGGCAGCAATATTATCGCATTTTGACCCATCTGCAAATAGGAAATCGTAGTCACTGTAGAAATCCTTCAGATCTTCGAGTTTTTGACGAAAGATGACAGGGGGGTGGATGATTTGTTGAATATGTGCAGTGAAGTGTTGATGGAAGTGGGGTTGAGGTGCCAGTGGGGGCTGTTTGGTGGCTTAGTTTTTATCCGAAGAAAGGGAATGTTGTGGGGGATAGTAAGGGCTAAAGTTCGTTTGATTGTGGAGGGGAGTTTCATTTTCTTTTTGGACTTTGATGTTCTAGTTATTAATTGTGCCAAGGGAGTGTTGAAGCTTAGTAGGAATGATTTAATTAATTTTGCGGAAATAAAGTTTCGCCTGTCTTCGAAAGGGCAGATGTTCGATTCGTAAAGCATTGTGTTGATCGTTGTTGTGCAAAATGCGCCAAGAGCCGTTCTTATTACGGAATGAGGTTAGGTTAAGCTGGTTGGCCGATTTGGCCAGCGGTACCAGATGAAGATCTTTAAGCGTTAAGAGCTATTGAAGTAATGATCGTTTAGAATGCCTGTGGTCTTGGCGAATCTTAACAGTATCTTTAAGTCAAGGCTTTGGATCTCGCCCAGCCCAGGGAAGTCCGGGGCTCCCAGATATGCTAGCCGTGATCTAGCCATAGCGGGACAGTGGCACAGAATGTGTTCCATGGTTTCCATAACACCAGGCTCCTCACATTTCCTGCACCCGCCCCATCTAGTTAAGCCCATCTTGTACACATGAGCTGCTGTGAGACAGTGTCCGGTCAGCACTCCTGTTATGGTTCTACAATCCATCCGTGGGAGCGCTAACACAAGTCTTGCGTCTCTATCGCCGTATTGCTTCAGCATGGTTTTTGCCGTTTCGCAGGTAACTAAATTGTTCCACCTCGCTTCCGCCTTATGTTTCATTGCTTCCTGGCTGTCAATATAAATGTTTATGTGTAATGTGATATAGTGGCTTATTTCATAGGTGCGTTGACTTTTTTCAAAATTAACCTTTTTAAAACATCATAACAGCTTAAAAAATCGTGCTGCATGGTTTTGGATGTGCTTGAGTAAATAGTTTACAGTGAGTGTGATGAAGTGCTTTGAGTAGGCTTGCACAAGTTTTTGGTCACGAAGTTTGATAGCATAAAAGGTACAAAAAAAATTGTATTACAAAGTTCGAGGCTAATCAGAAGTGAATCAGTGATATCGATTATGAGTTTGCGAGATACGCTCTTCTTAACAAAATTATTACTGTTTTTCTATAATATTTTTTTCACAAAAAGTCAATTTCGGGTAATGTGATATACCAAAGTTCGGGTAATGTGATATATAGCATCTGTTGACGGCACAATCAATTTAAGGCGAGGTGGCAGCGCCAGCCGGCGCTATCCGATGTGACGTTTTCGGCGCAGGCTGGCAACGCGATGGCTTGGGTAGTTTTTGTCATTCGTACGAGGAGAGCGGACAGCCAAACACCAATTTTTAAATAACTATTGTAACCGCCATAATCAAAGATGTCAATTGTTTTGTAATAAAGTTTATTTGTGCTGTATTTTCTATCGTCTTGCGACATCAGATTTAAAAATTGTTTGCTTGTGCCGTGTGGCGTTTGTTTTGCCGTGTAACGTTTTGTTTTGCCGTGTAACGTTTTGTTTTGCCGTGCAACGTTTATTGTGCCGTGTAACGTTTTGTTTTTTGGGTAAAGTCGAGTATGGATCGACCAAGCGAGGACAGCACCGTGGGTGCTGCAGATGAGCAGTTGGACGCGACGCTGGTGGAAGGTAATGAGTCACCAGGGGCTCGCGCGTTGCCGCCATCGACCGCCGTCAGTGGCGGGCAGCTGGCGGAACTTCTGGCCGGCATATCGCGGCTGCGTGTGTCGGTGGATGAGCTGCGGCAGGAGACTTGCCGTAGCCAGAAGGACGTAGGAGACTTGCGGGCCAGACTGGACAGGGAGGCCACGCTGGCGAATCACATGCACGAACAGGCGCGATCGCCATGTCAGTTCGCGGCGCCATCACAAGCAGCGGTATCGGCGCCGTTGCAAGTAACGGTGTCGACGCCGCAACAACAGTTAACGACGCCGACACACATAGTGACACACATACCGGCGCCGCAGCCACGGCCAACGACGCCGACACATATATTGACGCCGCAGCCACGGCCAACGACGTCGACACAGTTTATGACGCCGCATCAACAGTTTATCACGCCGCACATGTCGACTTTTGCGCAGTCTGTACCACCATCAGATTTCAATGGGGACTCCCAATATAGTTCCGCGGCGAAGCTGTGCCCGCTGCCGCAGTTCGACGGCAATCCGGAGGATTGGCCACTCTTTTTGGTAAACTACATGGAGACGACGGCCTAGTTTCGGTATAGCAATCGGCAAAATTTAGCGCGTTTGCACAGGGCGTTGCAGGGCAACGCCAAGAGGGCGGTTACGGCGCTGCTCATCCATCCGGAAAACGTACCAAAGGTGCTGGAGGAGCTACAATTTAACTTTGGCCGGCCGGAGTTACTTATACGCTCCCAGCTGCAGAGGCTGCAGCAGTTTGCGCCAATTCAGGAGAGTCAGATGGGGCAGATTTTGGAGTTCGCAAACCGAGTGCGAAATATTGTCGCGTTTTTCAAGTCGGCTGGGTGTGAGCAGCACCTGGTCAACCCCATGCTTCTGGAGCAACTAATCGCAAAGCTGCCAGTCTCCAAACAATTTGAGTGGAGAAAACATGCTGCTCACGTTTTGCCGTTTCCTACGGTGGAGACATTTGCGGAGTGGATCAGCGAGTTGGCTAGGGTGATTTCAATTATGCCTGGCGTTGCCGAAACGTCGCTGCGATCTACATTAGCACGGCCGGGAGGACAGCCTCCGCCCGCCAATCGTCAAGCTACGCCCGGTGCGGGCAACGCCCGGCGAGTTTTGCATAGCAGTGAGGTGCAGCCTAACCAACCACAACGTCAGCGAGAGTGCGAGCAGTGCAGTCAGGCGCACCAGCTTAGCGACTGTCCGCAGTTTAAGTCGCTCGACATGGCAGCTAGGTGGTCTTTAATGAAAACTAATCGCCTTTGCTTTGGGTGCCTTTACAGGGGGCATAACATACTGAATTGCCGCCACAAGAAGGCATGTGCCGTGGATGGGTGTGAGTGGTCACATCATCAACTGCTACACGCGGAGTTCCCACCGAGACCGTCGTCGGCGTCTGCAGAGCCTGTACGCGTTTTAAGTTGTCATCAGGAGTTGAAGGTAACTCTCTTTAAGATATTGCCTGTCGTCTTGTCTGGTCCGAGTGGCAGCATGGTTGTGTATGCCATGTTGGATGAGGGCTCTTCCATTTTACTGATGGAAGAAAACGTTGCCGTCCAGCTTGGGTTAAAGGGGCAGTCCACGCCTCTCGTGTTGCAGTGGTACGGGGAGGGCCGAGCCACGGAAAAGTCAAGGAAGGTAAAGGTTGACATAAGGGGAGCAAACTTCGGCACCGAATTTGCCCTGAGGAATGTCCGGACGGTCAAGACACTTAACTTGCCGGCACAATCCTTTGCCAAAGATGACTATGACCACCTAGCAGATTTGCCAATCCAGAGCTATGTCGACGCGAAGCCCGTGCTCGTATTGGACTCTGACGATAACCATCGCGCCCGAAAGCTGTTGTCCGAGACTATGAGGAATATTGGTCACAGCTATGAGGTCGGTTTGTTGTGGCGTACGGAGGATGTACGCCTGCCGAAAAGCTACGCAATGGCGGAGCAACGTTTGTGTAATATTGAAAATAAAATGGCCAAGAATGTGACATTTGCCAACGATTACAAGAAAGAGATTGATAAATATATTTCAAAGGGCTATGCCAAGCTGCTGTCGCCGGAGGAGTCGAGCAAAGAGGGTCCAACCACTTGGTATCTGCCACATTTTGGAGTGGTGAATCCCAGCAAACCTGGCAAGCTTCGGATCATTTTCGATGCGGCAGCAACGGCGTCAGGAACATCACTCAACGCTGAGCTGCTGAAAGGACCAGACCATGCACAGCCACTGGGCAATAATTGCCAAGTTCCGCCAAGGTGTGGTGGCAGTCGCGGGCGATATACAAGAGATGTTCTCACAAATCCGTGTCCGGAAAGCAGACCAAGATGCGCAGCGGTTTTTATGCAGAACGGATACCGCACACCCAGTCCAAGTCTATGTAATGGAATCGCTGATATTCGGAGCGGTTTGTTCGCCATGTTGCGCGGAGCAGGTGAAGAATGTTAATGCCGAAAACTACAGAGCCCTGATGCCTAGGGGTGCAAAAGCAGTCATAGAGAACACATATGTAGATGATCTAGTGATCAGTTTCAACAGCGAGCAGGAAGCAGAGGAAGTCACGGGCGAAGCCACATACATAAATGCTGGTGCTGGGTTTAGGCTGCGCAATTTCAGTTCAAATTGTAAGTCATTAGAGGCCAAACTTAACAATGAAGACAGAAGCCACGAAGAGCTGTTCAATCTGGAACGTGGAAGTGCCACCAGCAAGATGGCATGTATTGGAACACGGCAGAAGACACAATACGGTTTAATTTTAAGTTCCATAAGGTACCAAAGGAGGTATTAGAATGCAAGCGTCCGCCAACCAAGCGCGAGATGCTGAAACTGATCATGTCAGTCTACGACCCGTTTGGACTTTTGGCGAATTTTATGTTATACACCAAACTATTGCTGCAGTCGACGTGGAGGATGAAGGTGCCATGGGACGATCCGTTGCCAAAGGAATTACAGAGTTATTGGGCCGCCTGGTGGAAAGAGTTCCAACGAGTGGAGGGGTTCTCCGTGGCCCGATGCTATTCGCCGTTGCTGGCAGCGGCTGACGACATACAGCTGCACGTTTTCGTCGACGCGAGCATCAGCGCCTATGCAGCAGTTGCGTATTTACAATGAGGTGAATGTCGTGTTCGTCGCCGCAAAAACAAGATGTGCGCCACCGAAGGGCGAGTCTGTTCCACGTCTCGAACTACAAGCCGCCGTCTTGGGTTGCCGATTGGTAACCACGATTGTCAACAGCCAGGATTTTCGCATTAATAGAACCGTGTTTTGGAGCGACTCTAAAACGGTTATACTATGGATCCGGTCAACTGAGCGTCGGTACAAGCAATTTGTTGCCCATCGAATTGCCGAAATACTCGCTAGCTCTGAAACAGCACAGTGGCGTTGGTTGCCAAGCGCTTGCAATGTTGCAGACGACGCCACCCGAGTTGTAACACAGCCGAAGTTTGAAGTCACGTCGCGCTGGACGTTGGGTCCCCAGTTCCTACACGAGGGGGAGGAGCTGTGGCCACAGGAACCGTCTGCTATGGTCTCCGACTGCTGCCAAGCTGAGGAAGCGCCGCATCGAGTTTTGCTGACCAATAGGACAGGTGAGAACCTTATAAATTTTACTAAGTTTTCTTCCTACTTGAAGTTGCTGCGAACGGTCGCATGGGGTTTGCGATTTGTGCAGAACGCCAAATCGGGTCAACGCACGAAGGGTGAACTCACCGCTGGGGAACTGGCTGCAGCCGAAGACACCATTTGCCGCTCTGTACACAAAGAGGTGTACGCAGACGAAATACTTGTGTTGAGCACAGGACACTGCCTGCCAAAATCAAATAGTTTAAGCCAGTTGACGCCGTATCTGAAGGATGGTCTACTTCGCGTCAATGGGAGAATTGACGCCGCCTTTTGTTTGCCCGCGTCCGCGCGGCGCCCAATAATTATGCCACCGAGTCACCATGTTTCGCGTCTTCTGGTGACCCACTACCATCAGAAGAGGCATCATCAAAACGACCATCTGGTAATCAACGAGCTGCGGCAGAAGTTCTGGGTGCTGCACGCCAGAGCCTTGTTGAAGTCCGTCAAGTCAAGTTGCCCGACGTGCATCCGGGACCGTGCCAAGCCGGAGGTGCCGCTCATGGGCCAGCTGCCGCCTGAGCGCCTTACACCGTATGTGCGCCCATTCAGTTATACGGGGATCGATTACTGTGGTCCATTCTATGTAGCGGTAACACGCAGCCGAGAGAAACGCTGGATAGCGTTGTTTACATGTCTGACGACGCGCGCCATACAGTTGGAAGTGGTCGACGACCTTTCAACTGATAGCTTTCTGTTATGTTTTAGGAACTTTGTTAACCGACGTGGTACGCCAGTTAAAGTTCGCAGCGATAATGGTACAAACTTTGTGGGAGCACAGAAGGAGCTCCTGCCGGAAAACCGCCTATTTGATTTCGACAAGGTAGAACGACACATGGCGCAAGAGAGGATTGAATGGGTTTTCAACTGCCCAGGCAATCCGAATGCAGGTGGCTGCAGGGAAAGGCTGATAGGTTGTGTCAAGCGCTTATTGGCAAAGGCGCTGAAGGAAGAAGCTCCGCGAGTCGAAACGTTCCGGAGCGTGGTCATCGAAGCTGAATCTATTGTCAACGGCCGCCCATTAACCGACTTGCCGTTGAAGCCTGGTGACGAAGAACCACTGACGCCGAATCACTTTCTGATCGGTTGCTTGAATTCTACGCAAACGCCTAAACTGGATGTAGAAGCGGTGTGCCTGCGGAAACAGTGGCGAATCGCTCAGAATATTAAGGATCGACTGTGGAAGCGGTGGGTAACAGAATACCTGCCCCAGCTGTTACAACGTCCTAAGTGGAGGAAAGATGTCAGCCCATTGAAACCCGGCCAGCTGGTGCTGGTATGTGACCCTGGCATGCCACGAAGCCAGTGGCAAACGGGGGTTGTGGAGACGGTGTTCACTGCCAAAGACGGACAGGTACGCACCGCCGAGATTCGGACGAGCCGCGGACGATTGCGTCGAGCAACTAGCAAGCAAACTAGCCGTTTTGGAGGTTGGTGAATCCCCGCAAGGATCCACGGGGGGTGGGATGTTGACGGCACAGTCAATTTAAGGCGAGGTGGCAGCGCCAGCCGGCGCTATCCGATGTGACGTTTTCGGCGCAGGCTGGCAACGCGATGGCTTGGGTAGTTTTTGTCATTCGTACGAGGAGAGCGGACAGGCAAACACCAATTTTTAAATAACTATTGTAACCGCCATAATCAAAGATGTCAATTGTTTTGTAATAAAGTTTATTTGTGCTGTATTTGCTATCGTCTTGCGACAGCATCTCAGTACCCAAACGTTTGACAGTAATACTATTTGTATACAGAAATGTATATATACTTTATTTTATACTATTTGAAGTGGAATATTCTCAAAAATCTGTTATGGTTAAGTTTTAGATAAAAAAAATCCATGAAATCATGTTTCTCGATAAAAATTTTTAACCCTTGGTTTACCCCGTCAGATTGTGATTTTCCAAAAAAATGAGAAACACGTCTCTAATTATTTTTGATTTGGAGTATTTTCACCAAGTTTGAAATTAATAGGTCTGTTAATTAACGTTTTTTCGGGTATATCACATTACCCGCCAATGGTATATCACATTACCCGCCACTTTTATCAGACGCCAATATTTGCATATTTTTATTTTTAATTAAAAAACTCCTCAACAGTTTATCTTAAAGAGTTAATAATCATAGATATACTAAATAATGCATCAGTGAACAGTTTGAGACCAAAAAAAGTGTGTTTTAAGGCAAAATGTGTCGGGAATCGCTGTAAAACAAACAGGTATATCACATTACCCGAACTTACTCTATAGTTTTTGGTGCTTTCAAGGCAGATGAGCTCCGCAACCTTTCTTGCAGCAAACACCTCGGCTTGAAAAATGCTACAGAGATTAGGTAGACGGAACGGCTGTTCAATACCTAACTCTGAGCAGTAGAACCCGGCCCCAACTCCTTCCAACATCTTGGAGCCATCTGTAAATACATTGAGGGTGTTGCGTCTCGGTACCATGCCTTTTCGCCATCCCTCCTCCTCGATTGTGGCCTTTATCCTTTTCCCAAAGCTCAGAAGAGGAGTCATGTAGTCTGTATTGACTGCAGCACCCCGACAAACTGAGCTATGTCCAAAGGAATTGCCCCTGAATTGTCCCGTAGCCCTCAGCCTGTTAGCGGCCTTAGTCGCCAGATATTCCGCATATAGGTCTATGGGCGGCAGGTTTCTAATTCTGTTGAGTGCTGCCGTTGGAGTGGTTCTAAGAGCCCCGTTATGCATAGCGCAGCGAGGCGCTGAACCTTCTCTAGAGGCTTTAGGTACGTCTTTTTCTTGACCGCAGTCCACCACACCAAAACACCGTAGAAGAGTATTGGCCTTACTATAGCTGTCTAGCACCAATGCATAAGAGAGGGCGACATGCCCCACGTAACGCCTAGCTTTTTTCGTCCTCTCCTCTACATTGGGCTTCCACGTAAGCTTATTGTCCACTATAACTCCTAGGTATTTGGTGTGGTGTTTGAGTACTAGTGCCGCGCCGTTGAGCCATGGTGCTGGCCACGGAGGGATCTTTACTTCCTCGTAAAAAGTAACAAATCCGTTTTCTCTACATTCATGCTCAGCCCAGCATGTGCCGCCCAATTGTGTATGGTTCTCAGGCAGGCGGTCATGAGGCTGCTGAGAGTAGAGAGGCATTTCCCCGTTATAACTATAGCAACGTCGTCAGCATACGCTACTAGCGGGTGCCTGTCCCTCGAAGTGCTTCAGGATCTTGTTGACTACTAAGAGCCAGAGTAGTGGTGATAGGAGGCCCCCCCCCCCTGCGGGGTTCCTCTTGATACTTCCTTTAGTGCTTCAGCACCATTCCATTCCGCTCTTATCTTTCTACAGCCCAGCAGGCTTTGTATCTACAGATAAACAGCGTTGTCGATTTCCAGTATACGGAGGCCATCCAACCTGGCATCTGCCGTTACATTGTTGAAGGCTCCAGCTATATCGAGAAATACGCCCATGGCGTATTCCTTGAATTCCATTGCCTTCTCCACGTGTGTGATTAGTGAATGTAATGCGGTCTCGGTGGACCTGCCTTTCATGTATGCATGCTGCGTGTCAGCTATACCCGTAGGACCTAGAACTTCACGCACGTGCAAGTCGAGGAGTTTTTCGTTTTGAGAAGGAGTGACAGACTAATGGGTATGAAATCCTTGGTATAGAGATGGCTGCTTTTACCTGCTTTCGGTATAAATACAACCTTCGCTTCCCTCCAGATAATAGTTGTTCTGCAAACATTCCTTGTAGATTCTGTGTAACCGCGGTGTGACCAGATGAAGGGCCTGCTGTAGCATGGCTGGAAATATCCCATCTGGTCCTGGCGATTTGTAGGGAGCGAAGTTGTTAATAGCCCATGTCAGTTTTCCCGCGTGATCACCTCCTGCGGCACAGAGCTCGCTGGAGACCGCGTAGGCACTGAGTCGGATAGATCTTTGCAGCCAGGAAAATGCGCGTCAAGAAGCGCCTCTAGCGATTCCTGGCAGTGGTTCGTCCAGACGCCATTCTCTTTTCGGACGAGACTTGGCATAGATGGCTGCTTGGACAAGAGCTTCCTTAGTCTCGCCACTTCTGTAGTCCTCTCCAGGCTACCGCAGAACTCCTTCCAGGATTCTCTTTTAGCCTTGCGGACTTCTTGTATCGTTTGAGCGTGTCTTTGTACTTGGACCAGAAGATTTCACAATCCACCAGTCTCGCTAACTTGAAAATTTCGCGAACGTATCGCCGTTGAGCCCCAAGCTCCCTATTCCACCAGGGCGGTTTAGCTCTCCGCCCTGTGCGCGTGGGAGGGCAGGCGATACGGTATGCCTTATTAAGAGAGGTGGTTAGGAGGTCAAGGTCCTCCTCTATCGTTAAGAGAGAGTTTCCGCCCCTTTTGGTCCCCAAAGTTCTGCCAAGTGTACGCCTGAAAAGATCCCAGTTTGTGTTCCTGGGATTTCTTACAGTGACACTGGTTTTTTTTGGTAAGAAGGTAACGGAAAAGCTTAAATACTTGTGGTCGGGGACAGAAGGGATATCGAGAACTCTCCAATCTACGACCGAAGTATTCGCGCCTGTGAAGAGAGTTATATCGAGAACATTTCTTGAGGTGGGCCCAATAAACAATATATATAGAGCAATATATAGAGTACTTCGTATGATAAAGTTAAATGACGACTCACCCCTTCCGTTGACGTCGCTACTACCCCACGATGAGTGGTGAGCGTTAGCGTCCGCTCCAACAACCAGGTGTTGTCCTTCTGCTGGTTTCACCCTCCAGCCTATGGAGTTCGACTGGTGGAGCGTCTGTGTCATGCGGCATGTAGCAAGACGCGAGGAGTACAGGTTCATCCTCGCCGCCTTCTATCGCCACAACAACCAGGTCATCTGTAGAGAGACTAGGTACGATATACGAATAGATATTTTTCTTAACTAAACGGCGGTTCTTACCTTGTTTGTGACGCTCGGTATATAAGTGTTGAAGAATCGCGACTTTAGTCCAGATACCACGTTGCCCGACGCAATCCATGGTTCCTGGACTAAAACCGCGTCGTAGCCCCCCTCTAGGTTGAGGAGGAGCTCAGCTGAGGCAATTTTGCTACGATGGAGGTTGACTTGAAGGACCTTCAGCGTTCACTTCTGGTGCCTTCATGGGGTTGGATGCGCTCGCCAACACACCTGCCACTTCTCCATCCCTTAGCGACAGAGACGTCTCCAGGATGTCCACAATCCCGAGATCCGCCTCTACTTCGCCCGTGTCGAGTGTGTTTTGGTTATCATCCTTGGGGTGACGCTTTTTGAGGCGCAGGAACACACTGCCCACCCCCACGCCATCTTCCCAAACCGTGCATATACAATGTCCTCGGCCACCTTGTTGATCTGCAGGACGCAGTTCTGTCCAGCATTTGGACCTGCTTGCTTTGCTACATGCAGCACCATCCAATCAACGGTTGGCACATCAAGATTTTGGCGTTGAAGTAGCAGAGGGCATCCTCCGGCTTTACCACTCGAGGTATAAATACCTTCGCTTTGGGCAAAGACGGAATACTGTTGCGATCCACTACTTCCAGCAATGCACCGTCCCATAGGCCTTGGAGCGTTGCTATAGCCCCCTTTACCCATTTTAGGGTCGATCATCGTTGCATTTAATTATCTTGACGCCGTTGTACCACCCGGCCCCATCAAAAGATGGCGTCGGCACGTTTGGTTCGGCCTTTGTTCCAGCGATTAAAGCCACTAGTAGCTTCATTTCTACTTCCAGCCATCGGTCTTGAGAGATACGTCCCAGCGAGTCGCTGCGGTCTATGAGTGCCACGATCAAATGTCGTTTGGTCACTTCAATCGCAGCAGCAGCTGCTCTCGACGAGCTGGGACGCTCTGGCTTCGCAACCTCCTCTTTTTGCTTTGGCCGCTTGCCAGACGGGCCTTCGCAGTCCGAGGAGTATTGCCGTTTAGCTGCAATGTGCTCTTTGACCCGGTTAGCAAACTTCGGGTCCGAAGAAGCACACCATGTTTTAGCGTCGTAGTGGGCCCGGCCTTTCTCCACAGTGTCCTTCGCCCAAGCTAGCCTTTCCTTTTCTACCTTCGAAAGATTTAGCCTGCCTTCCAGACGACTGCTGATCTTGACCGCAGCCTTATATTGGGACTTGGCTTTCAGCCCCTCCTTACTAGGCTTGCTTCGAGGCCCCTTCCTGTTGCCGGAAGTGGCACCTGCGGAGCAGCCTGGAGAGAGCAGAAGAGCCTCCTCCTCAGCGGCGCTGATGCTACACACGCTTTCCATATCCGAGTCTCCTTGGACTACGGCACTCGCGCGTTGCATCTTTTTGCTCGTTGGAGCGTTCGTTTCGGAAGTAGCAGTGCAACTACTGGAACCTGCTCCCATTCCAGAAGTTGTGGCAGTAGCATTACAACTGCTGGGACCTGCTCCAGTCCCAGCAGAGGTGTGACCGCTGGCGACACGGCTTGTAGTGTCACCGTGCTCGCCGGTGGTAGCAGTCACCACTCCCACCGACGTTTGAGCTGAAGTCCCAGCCCGATCGCTATCATAAGGGACCTCCATGAAAGTGTTTTCTGTCGGGGATCTCCAGCCCTTAGCGTTTTATGCCTATCCGCCAGGCACCCCTTAACAATGATTAGAATATGGCTCCACATGCCGCCCCTTGGGCACGGCATATCAAGCTATACTCCTAAGGGCGCCATGCGAAGCCATAGTCCAATCCTTGCTAGACACCATTTTTCCCGACCAATTGTGTCTACCGAGGCAGCCACAATCAGGAGGCCAAATGGTGCCCATTGCCCGGTTGGCACCCGCTTAGAGGGTACAGTTAAGGGGATTTTTGCCAACCATTGCGGAATGATATATGGTTTTTATTTTGCTGATTAACTAGTTAGGGCAGTATCCGTACAAGAATATGCCGTAATCAATTTTTGAAAGGATTAGGGATTTAATGACTGTAATTAGTGTGTGGGTGTTGCAATTAAATTGGGTGTCTGCCAGGCATTTTATTATATTTAATCGGTTAGACAGAGATGGTATCAGGAATTCGACATGTGACGTCCACGTGTATTTATGGTTAAGTACTAGTCCTAATATTCGTAATTCATTAACATTAGGTGTTGCTATGTTGGTAGTGTGAATATGGCAACGGAAGCTACGTTTTCGACATATGTGGAGGTGCTTGCACTTATTTAACGAGAGCTCGGCCCCTGAATAGTCACACCAGAATAACACGTCGTTAAACAAGCTGTTCAAGTTGATGTTTTTGTCCTTATTTAGTTTAATCATTTTGTCCTTAATCATCAGCATAGGCGCAGAAATAAAGTTCTTTGTGTAGTGATATGGTATCACATAGTTTGTTTTATTGGAACTCTGATTTTCCTGTTAGTCATGAAATTGATGTATTTAATAATATTGGGGCCTATATTCCAGTTTACCAGTGGATCGATGACCGCGTGGATACCAATTTTATCGAAGGCCTTAGGGAAATTCAGGGAGATAAGGGATATATGGTTTTTGGTTGATAGTGCGTTAGTAATCACATAATCTAGGTAGACTAGAGAATCAGATACTGACTTCCCTTTCATGAAACCCATCTGATTTGTATGGAAAAGTTTGTTGACCGAGACAAACCACAATATTTTGTTCGCAATGATTTTATCGAAAAGCTTCGCGCAACAGCGGTTGAGGAAAATAGGTCTGTAGGATTTAATAGCAGTTTTATCGGAGTTAGTTTTATGGATGGGAATGACAGTGGTAGTTTTATAAATTTGTGGTATGAGATTGTTGAAAATGTTGTTGTATAGTTGTAGGAGTCTATGCTTCACAGTGGGGGTGAGATTTTTGATCAAAGGGTAGGAAATTCGATCTGCTCCAGGAGTTTTCCCTTTCAGCTTATTCAGAGCAATTGTCATTGCTTTCAATTAGCTTTGCTTTTAGACTGGTGGGGTAGAGATGGTATTGTTTTTCCTGACACGGAAATTGTTAAAAAATTTGGAGTCGGTAGACTCATTAGACCAGTGTTTGCAGAACTCATTAGCTATTGAAGGTTTATCAGTTATAGATAGATTTGTTGAATTTTCGGGGGTAATGCAGTGAATATTTTTTGAGGGGTTCAGGCCGCAAAAACGTCTAATATTTGACCAGATGGCTGAAGTTGGAGTTGTAGGGTTAATTTGGGCAGTGAAGTTTTCAAGGGATTTTCGTTTTTCTATTTTTAACTCACGCTTAAAAGCAGCGTTGGCTCGCTTGAAACATATAATATTGTAGCTGGTAATGTTGCGTTTAAGTGTGTTCCAAAGTCTTTTTTTGTCGTTTTTTAGTTTTTGTAAGTTTGAATTCAACCAAGGGACATTGTGTGTATATTTGTGTGGTGTGGATTGGGGTATAGATTGGTTGGTACTTTGTAAAATTATTCTTTGTAGGTTGGCCACTTCCTTATTTATGTTGTTACTAACCGGGCGGGAAGAGTGGAATTTGTCAACGAGTTTTTGGTACAAGGACCAATTTGCTATTTTAACTCTAACTTGGGGTATGTGTTTGGTGTAATTGTTTTGCTGTTGGTGGAATAGGGAGGTGATGATGGGGAAATGGTCGCTAACGAATAAATCGTTTTCAATTATCCATTTGGATTGCATTGATAAAATGGGGGAGGGCAGGGTGAGGTCGATGTGGGTAAAGGTATGGTTTGAGATGTTGTAAGTGGGGGAACCGTTGTTTAATAGAGAAAGTTGTGATTGGTCTATAAATTTCGAAACAATGTTGCCTCTGCGATTGTTTGTCGGGGATCCCCATTTACGGTGTCAACTATTAAAGTCACCTAAGAGTATGCATAAAGAGTTGAGATGGTTTTGTAGACTGTTAAGATTAAAGTTTTTGTTTGGAAGAATGTATGAGTTGATTAATGTAAATTTATGTTTGGAGTGGATTACTGCAGCTATGGACTCGATGTCGTTGTTTAAGAAAAGAGGTTGATGTTGTAGAGAATTGTGAATTAATAGGGCGACTCCTCCAAATGCGGTAGTGGAAGAGTTGTTGTTGTACATATGGAAATAAATTGGGATTGGAATATTGTTAGTGGAATGTAAATGGGTTTCTTGTAGTGCAATGATGTTTGGATTGTGTCGTTTAATAAGTAGTTGCAATTCATTATAATTGTTAATATATCCTCTTATATTCCATTGTAATATTACTATGGCCATTACAATAGCAGTTATTAGTAGATAATTGTAGATATTTCTTATAAAGTAAGTAGAGTTTTTCTTATAAAGTTATGTAGATAAGGAAAGGAGTTATTTCATTGTAGTGTTGTTTTCATCCTCATCATCCTCGTCGTCATCGTTACATGTGGAGTGTCGACTTTTATTCAATCGGGATTTAGCTCTTGTGTTGGGGTCTTAGCTTTTAGTTGGTTTTTAAGACGATTAGAGATGTTTTGAGGAAATATTTTTATTTTTGTGTCTGGGGTTCGCTGAATTGTAGAGATGGTTGCAGTTGATGTTGGTGAACCTTCTGCGATGGAGGCAGAGAGAGGTGCGAGAGTATTGTTAGTTGTTTGTGGTATTTGTGGAACGAGAGATGAGTGACAGCTAGTTTCGTGGTTGGTGTGAGGCTTGCGGAGAGTTGAAGAATATGTGTTATTGGAGTGTGGGTGGCGTTCGGCGTAGATTTTAATTGCAGTTTTGTAATCGACTTTTTCAATTGTTTTTATTGCTTCGAGCTCTTTCTGTTTAATGAATACGGGACACGTCTTGTCGAGGGGGGAGTGATGGTCATCGGTGATTTTGTTTTCCTTGCAGTTTATGCAGTTTCGTAAGTTTTCACACTGTTCGTTGGTGATGTAATCAATATGGTCAATGCTTGAGCATGTGGGGCATAATTTGTCGTTTTTGCAAATTTGGGTTACATGTCCAAACCGAAAGCAGTTTTTGCATCTACGCGGTAATGGAACATATGGACGAGTGTGAATTTTTTCGTAGCCAATTTGGATTTCACTTGGCAGTGTTAGTGACGAGAATGTTAGAATGATCAGACAAGTCTCTGTGAGTTGTTCACCAGATTTTTTCATAATTTGTTTAACTTCGGTGACATTTTGCGCTTTGAGTTCAACTAGAATTTCATTTTCGGGAATGCCGCGAATAAATAACACCTTTGGTGTAGTTCAGTGTTTAGTGCTCGGTGACTTCAACCGTTATTGTTTGTGTGATTGCAGTTAGCTTCACAAGATTTTTTGCTTGATCGAGGTTTTTTCTTTTTATTAGCAAAGTGCCGTTTCGTAGCTTCTTGCACGTTACCACTTCTCCTCCACTTGCATAGTCGATAGCTTTCTTGATTAAGAATGGAGAAACATTAGTAAGAGATTCGGTTTCGGGTATTCTTTTCACAATCATATATTTCGGCCCGGTTGAAATTAAGTTTAGTTTTTTATTAAAGTCAAAAGCCATTGAAGGCAGTCAATGATTTTTGTTCTTCGCGTCATCGGGTCGTTTGTTCATGTTGGTTTCGTGTGCTCTCGAGAGCAGTGATTTTGTTCTTTTTCTTATGCTTTGTGTTTGGCTTGTTTAATGTAGTGTTATTTGAGAATAGACATGTGACCACTGTGAAACAGTAAGAAAAGAGTGTTGGCGCGAGTGAAAGGGTGGACCGAGAAGATGAGCACACACGTCCGATTGTATTGAATGTTAACCCGGCGTTGGTGTGGTGCAAAAAAATTACGTTATTGGTGTGGTGGGGTATGACATACCCCACAACTTTATATAGCAGCAACCTCACGAAACAACACAAATGTAAAAGATAGCAATTATATATTATTCCTCATTTACTTTTACGTAAGAAAATACAAAAACCATTTCATGTGCAAGCAATTTGTAAAAGAAAATACCAAATTTAACAAAAATAAACGAAAAATACTGATATTTATAAGTTGACTCAATATAATGGGGTTTAAAAAAATTTCTTTATATAATTGTCCAAAAAACTTAGTAAGTTTTAAAAACGAAATACATATAGTCGTGTGGCATTAAATTTGTGCTAGCTACCCTGAAAGAGTAGCGAATTACAGGGTCTCAAAAGTATCGCATTTTTCGCAAGTCGTGTCAAGGTTTTTGCTCTCGGACAAACCGAACATCGTGTGCTGTACTGACGACGTTTTGGTACAGCTACAGCCTTATCTCAAGGATTTACAGAATCATGATGATGTAGAAAAATAATGATATTTTTTTTTAATATATGATACGATGAAAACGATTGTCGTATGTGCTATTAAATTCAATGGAACATACGACATTCGTTTTCTACGGCGACGAAATGCGAATACTGAACTGGGAGCTTTTCTTGCACGTAGCAGTTGGGCAGTTGGTATTTGCCTCTTATTTTTCCGTACGGTGAATTTTTGAATAAATCGATGACTACTAGACCATCGAAAATATCAATTTGAATTCAAAACTATTTACACAAAAAGTTACGTTATTAGTGTGGTGGGGTATGTCATACCCCAATGAACTTTAGCGGGATGTGACTGAAATCTGGTCACACTCAAGTTGTTTTAGGATAGCAAATGTGTATGGTTGGACTATTATAAACAGCTACTAGAAGTGATAGTGCTCACATTAAACTGATACCCGTATTATTCACAAAAATACAACCTCTGGGGTATGGTATACCCCACCACACCAATGCCGGGTTAAATTGCGACTGTACTTTGTTTTTGCTTGCGCATTAACAAATAACTGATCGAAAATTTAGCGAGAACAAAAATAATAACGAATTGAAAAGGAACATGTGAAATTGAAATCACTCGGTTTCTAGAACATCAAGAACACTTTCAATCGGTTTCAAATTCACTTCCAATTTCACTTTCACTCGATTTTTGGATCCTGGTAGATAGTCTCGTCGTTATTATTTGAACTCTTTTAACCCTTTCGCCCCAGAGTTTTATCTCGAGAATGGTCTTTTTTTGTTTTTTTTTTAATGTCAGAAAATTTGGAAATCGGATTAAAACAATGGCGCATAATCATAGTCCCACATAAAAGCCGGCTTTAGTTAGCAAAAGTCAAAAAAGAAAAAGTCGACTTTTATTTTGTAGTTACCATAGTCAGTATAGGACATGCTTCTAGGTAGCAGCGACGTTTTGAACTAGTAAGCGAATATAACGGCAACTAAGGGCGATGGGGAGTTCCAAATGAGAATTTCTTTTAAATTTTGCAAATAACGTTTTATTTTGTAATCACAATATTTGGCAATATTTGTTTTCCTGAATATTTAAAAATCAGATTAAGCATTTGACTGGGCAAAGGCAACTTACCAATATCACTTTGATGAACTTTTCTTCCAAGGAACCGCAAAATGCAGAGGACTTGTATTTTTATTGGTACCGGAAGGTCTCTACGAAAATGTAACTTTCATTCAATTCGGATTAGTAGTTTGGGAGGTAGAGCCGCTCAAAGTTTACATTTTTTCGACATGGAGAAAAATGTGTATTTTTTGGTTTTTTTGTCATCTTTAAGATTGATTTGTATGTAAATGAAGCGACCAATCCGTAACTTGTTGGTTTTTTCTAAAAGGTACGTTAATTGTTAATATAATAAAAATATTTTATTTATTTATTATAGTTAAGTATAGGAATACAATTCTTATATTTAAATTTAAAACAAGAGCACTAGCTGCCAGGGCTTTCAGCTCGTCAGATGTTAAACGAGGATGTTTTCAGATTTCTTTGTTTAGATTACAAGCTGTGATGAAATTCTCTATTAATTTAATGTTGTCTAGTGTAGGATTTTTTAAGGCGTCGGATGGTTTTGTGTTTTTGAATATGTTTTTGCGGAGGGTGTTGAAGTAGGAACACTCGTTCAGAATGTGGTCTACCGAATTGGAACCGTGACAATATTGGCAGTTGGCCGCTGCGTCACCACGCAGCAGGTGTTCGTGTGTGAGCCGAGTGTGTCCAATTCTGAGTCGTACGAAGATTCAAGTTTGTTGACGAGAACAGCAGGAAGGGTAAGTAGCTTTGAGGCCATAGGTGTTGATTGTTGAGTAGCGGTGATTGTAGGCCATCCACTCTGCCGTTTTGGATAGTTGAAGTTGTGCATTCACTTGTCTCAGGATGTCGTCTTTCTCGGCCGCGGCAAAAGTAAGGTTTGGTGATTTGGCGGCAGCAGCAGCTGCATCATCGGCTTGCTCATTTCCAATTATACCTGCGTGCGCAGGAACCCACATTAACTTGATTTTGTTTGGGTTCTGTATGCAATTATTTCTGATGGCGGTTACTAATTCGCTGTCGTTGTTTAAATTTTGTACCGCTACAATGGTGGATTTGCTATCGGTGCACACGAGAAATTTGCCTTTGTTCTTTTTGGCAAAGTCAGTTGCGAGTTTGACAGCGAGCGCCTCCGCAGTGAATATAGAGCAATGTGGAGCGAGATGACCGGTTTTTATGGTTGTGCCGTTTTGATGTACTACTGCGAATGTGGTAAAATCCCTTGTCTTGGATCCATCGGTGTACAAGAAGGTCCAGTTATTTTTGGTGTAGAAATCGGTTTTTTCCACAAAAAGTTGCCGGTAAGAGAGAGCGTTTGTGTTGCTTTTAGAATAGAGTTCAAGTGATCTGTCGAATGAAGATTCTTTAAGGTACCATGATGGGAAGGAAGTCAACTTTCGGCTCCGTGGTTTTATATCTAGTTCCATGGACTTAACAAAATCTAAACACCGCTGGATTGTTGATTTAATCTTTACTTTTCGCTTCCGTTTGTTTGCGTTTATGGTATCTGTGTGCAGTATGGGGTTGCTGCTGTTGTAAATTTTTGGTATTAGATGGTAAGTTGTAGATCTTACACGTTCCGGGATGGAAGGCAGGCCCGCTTCAGTTAAAATATTTTTTGTCGTTGATGTCGGGAATGCACCAATACTCCTACGAACGGCAGCGTGGTACGGAGTAGAAAATTGTTTGATATGGCTGTTGGCGTACCAACCGAAAATCGGTAAACCATAGTCGATTTTAGACAGTAGCAGCGAACGGGTGATATAGACTAAAGTTGAGATGTGTAGTAATAAGTGTTTAGATGATAGATATTTGATAAGGTTGAGCCTGGCAACTAGGGCTTTTCTTAATTCTAAACAATGTTGCTTAAAACTAAACTTAGAGTCTATTGTAATGCCTAGTATTTTTACTTGATTTACCAAGTTAATATTGACATTATTATATGTTAAGTTAAAGTGACTACAAGTTTTTTTTTTACAGATATGTAACATTTTACATTTCTCTAAACAGAGATTGGCACCTGAAATTTTGCTCCATTTGTTAACTTCATTTAAAATATCAGTGAATGTTTGTTTTGTTTTCACGTTGTCGTTAAATTTTGAAAAGATTATGGCGTCATCGGCGTAGATCGAATGCTCAATTTTGTTGTAGTTTTTAATAATTTTGCTGAATTGATCAAAAGCAGTGATGAACAGTATGACGGATAGTGGGACCCTTGAGGGATCCCATTGTGGAGCGGAAAGGTGTTAGAAAAAGTTGAGTTGATTGTGACTCGGAACTGGCGGTTGCTCAAAAAAGCTTTAATAAAATTAAAGGTTTTTGGACCAACTTTCCATGTTGCGAGCTGTTGCAGTACGACATGTATGCCGATGCGATCAAAAGCTTTTTCGAAATCAGTGCACAGAAGTGTGACATGATTTTTACTGGAAAGAGCAGTTGACACATAGTGTTGCAGATGTAAAAGTACATCGAGAGTGTTTTGTTTTCTTTTAAATGCCACTTGATTATGGCTGGTTAAATTCTTTGTTGTAATGTACCACATTAATCGCTTTGCTATAATTTTTTCTAAGATCTTGCCCATGCAAGGCAAGAGTGAGATGGGTCTATAACTGGATATTTCTGATGCAGGTTTGTTCGGTTTTGGTATTGGTAGTATGACGGCAGTGCGCCAAGTTTGGGGATAGATGCCTTTGTCGATAATGTCGTTGTATAAATTGGTTAGCCTAGTTTTCAGCGGTGCCGGGAGATGGTTGAGCATTGGATATGATATGCGATCGAAACCAGGTGTTTTGCCTTTGGCACTACGCAGGGCATATTCAAGCTCGATAATTGTAATTTTGGATTCAATTTTTTTTGCTGCAGCGGATAGAGAATTGAAGTTAAAGTTGGTTTGGAGGGTGAACGATTTTTTTGCAGAGAATTCTTGCGGAAAATTACTGTCGCTGGACAGATGAGACCATGTGGAGGCAAACGAATTTGCTTTATCTGCCGACGCAGTTATGATATTTGTGCCTACATTTATTGATTTGATGGTGTTTGCGGTTTTCCTGCCAGTTAGTCTGTTAATATCGGACCATATCTTTTTTAAGCTTGATTCAGGGGAAATTCGCGAGGTTAATTTTTCAAGGCTTATTGCCTTAGCAGCTTTCATGGCTTTTCTGAATAACGCATTCGCTTTTTTATACGCGATTAAATTCCGGTTAGATCTAAAACGTTTGAAGTCATGCCATTTTGCTTGCTTATCAACCTTAAGACCGTCCAAATTGCTAGTCCACTAGGGTATTGAGGTTTTGGTAGGTATAGTTTGTCTTTGTTTGCGGAATGGCGATATTGGCAGCATGTCTAATGATTTTACTTAAGTTTGAAGCTTCTTGGTTGATGTTGTTGGACACACTAGAAATAGCGTTTTTCAGTTCGCAATGAGTTTCAAACTTGTTCCAATCAGCTTCGTCAGTTTTGAATTTACGTTTTGGCTTAGTTTTTTCAAATTGAATATGGCCCATGATTTCAACGAGTACGGGAAAATGATCGCTGCCATGGAGATTATCAACTAATCGCCAGGCGCATTTCGGTGTGAGTTGAGCAGAGCACAAGGTGAGGTCTACGTGAGTGAATGTACCATGTGTGGAAAAATGGGTAGGCGAACCATCGTTCAACACTACGAGGTTTTCACCCAGGATCATGTCTTCTAAGGTACGTCCTCTATTATTACAGGTATTGGACCCCCATAAGGGGCTCCAGGCGTTAAAATCCCCTGTAATGATATATGGCGGACTTGTTTGGCGTAAAGCAGCGACAATTTGTTGTGCGGTGAGCGATTGTTGAGGGGGGATGTAGAAATTGAAGATAGTGAGTTTGAAACCTATATTAAGTTCAATAGCCATGGTAGAAATGGAGGAATTGACATGAAGGAGTTTATGGGGGATGTGTTTTTTCACTAACATTCCAATGCCCTGCTTGGCAGAGTTGTTGGTTGGGAGGTTATGAAAATATCCCGTGTACTGCTTAGGAGTTATAACGTTGTCTGTTTTATATGCGAGATGTGTTTCTTGTATAGAGATTAAATCGGGGTTTTCATCGTGGATTAAAAGTTGGAGTTCTTGATAGTTGTTTGTGTAGCCTTTTAAATTCCAATGTAGAGCTTTGATCATTACAAAGATGGTAGTTACAAGTTTGTGAAAGACGTAGGTATGGGTATAGTTGGTATGTGTGAGTGTGTTTTAGTGAGTGAGATTAGGCGGGCTTATATTTGATGGAGTGAAATTTATTGCTGCTAGAAGCAGAGGAGGTATTGAGTGATGGTAGTTCTTCGTTGCTCGAGATTGAGCTAGTGTCGTTAAGTTGAGAGAGAGAGATAGAAAGAGAGGGGGCTTTCGATTGAATATTGTTTGTTTTTGGTTTGGGTGTAATGTTGCTCTGAGAAGAGGATGTAGGTTTTGTTCGGGTAGTGTTAGGAGAGACTGATTCGGTATCGTTTTTAGAAAAGGAGGGTTTGTTGCAGTCGTATGTAGTGGGAGAGTTATTTTTAGTATCGGATGTTGTTTGTTGCTTAGGCAAGTTGGGGTTCGATATAGTTGTTGTTTTTCTTGGTGCTGACGGTTCGATTTGGGGTTTTGTGTTTTGAGACACCATTGAGGAATAGGATATATTGGTAGGGTTTACCGAGTGCTGAGATCTAAGAATTTCTTTTGCCTCTCGCATCGTGCATTTGTTTTTGGTTTTTATTTTTAGAATTTCTTTTTGTTGTAAAAATTTAGTGCAGTCTTTAGAAGTGGCTGGGTGGCTTTCGGCGCAATTTGCACAATAAGTACGGGTACAAGCGTGGGGAGAGTGGGGGGGGAGGTTGCAAGCTACACATGCTGGAGGATTTTTACAGCGCTTGGCTGTGTGACCAAGCAGTTGGCAATTTTTACAACGCATAGGGTTCGGTATGTACTCACGAATTCAGACCGAGTGCCAAGAGATCTCTATTTGCTCGGGTAAATGATATAAGTCGAAGGTCAGTAGAATGACACCACTTGGGTGGGCGTTACCATTTTCAAGTTTTGTGAATTTGTAGATTGATACCACACCTTGCGAACTCAATTCTTTTACGATTTCTTCATCTGGTATTTTATTTAGGTATGGTGCGTAGATAGTGCCTTTCGTGTTATTTAAGGAATCATGAAGTCTGCATTTTATGGGACATATCCCGAATAGTTCTTTTGCATGAAGGAATTTGTCTGCAGTTAATTTGTTTTTGACAAGCAGTAACAAGTTTCCATCTCGCAGCTCCGTAATAGAAAGAATATCTTTGCTTATTATGTGCAAAGATCTTTGTACTGCGAAGCAAGAATACTCCGAAATTGGTTTTTGGTCATTCGTAGAAGAGAGAACTATGTATTTGGGGTTCGGCAGTCGGATCGTAGGGAGTCCAGGGAAATCGGTAGCTATATGCTGTGCCGTTCTTTTTTTCTTATTTTGGGGGCCGTCTGCTAATATCGAGAATCGATTTCCCCCTATAAAGGGGGGCCCGGGGGCATCACTCTACACTACACAGGTCTCGATGTTAAATATAAAGCCGTGCACTTCCGAACACTGAGAAATACGACGATTGCAGAGGAAAACAACAACTATGTATTTGCACGATTGGAGTACCACAGAAGAAGAGCTCAATAAAGAACGATCTGCTCGCCACGAGTGTTAGTCTGCGACTGATGATAATAAAAATAAAAAATGTTTGTTTGTCTTAAAAGTTGTTCGATCTACCGATTGCTCGAAAAGTCAATATTTCGATTTTTTTCCAACTTTGATCGAGAATAAAAAAAATATACCAAAAATAACCTCAACGAAATTGAGTGTGGTCATGTATTATTCAATTATTTACCTAACTTCCAAAACTCGGCTGCCGCTTTTTGCCGCTTTACGTTCTAGAGCAATAAAAGTGAAACAACCTCGGGTCGAAAAGACGCAGGTAAGTATACGAAAAATCGCGCACATTTAGTACGGTAAAAAACCCACTTTGTGTTGCTGGCATCTATCTAAATCTATATATCTAATCACGCTCAAACGGACCGGCTGATTTCAATGAAGTTTTCCTTGTTGGATTCGTCTTGAGTCAGTTCAGGTTTGTGGGAAAAGAAAATTTCGGGAAATCTATTGGAAAAGTCGGAAAATCCCTGTCATTTTTGACTGTGAATTCTGAATATTTTCAGACGATAACGTTGGAACTATAAGTCACACATCAATTAAATTCACTACGAACTTACCATTTATTCATATCTTTCGACAGAGGGAATGATGTGGGTATTGAACATGGGGGCGTGGCACCGCACATACAGGCCAAATCCTAATATAGAATATCTTCGAAATTGTAAGTTGTACAACACTGAAATTTAGTACCCCGTCGTCCCATAGATGAGTCATTCTACCGGTAAGATTTGATGGGCGTTGGACAAGGGGCGTGGCACATTTTTGTGACCAAAATATTCCGCTGAACTATAAGTCGCACAGCAATGAAACTTAGTACGAACCTACCATTTATTCATATCTTTCGAAAGAGCGAGTGGTGCGGGTATTGAATAAGGGGGCGTGGCACCGCTCATAAAATAGAAATCTGGTTCAAGTGCAGTCTATTTCTTTACTGAAACTTAGCAGTCTCGATTGCGGCCTCAATTGAGTTAATCAGAGAAGAAACTTGCTCCTACGGTACATAAAATTTTAGCACATGGATAGGATTTAATAGAATACCAGTGCTTACCAATAGGGAAATTGTCTGAGGAAGCTCAAGAATGCATAAATAAAGACTACAAAAGGTATAGATGTATGAACACTTGCAAAATATCACGGTCTAGACAAAATGAAGATCTTTTCAACATGTTAGCAGTCTCTTCTGATCCAGTTATTTCATCTATGAGATCTGTAAGATCACAAACAGAACCTACAGATACTTATAGCTTAGAAATGCTTTCATTATTAGACACTCCTTCCAGTGTAGATAGCGATTTTGAAACAATCTACCTTTTTTTAAAAAAAAAATTTTTTGTAAAAAATTACGTATGAATCAATAAATTATATTAATTTATTGGAAAAAATATATAAAAAAATCATTTTTTAATGCAAACAAAAAAGTCATTGCATTTTAGTATGAAGTTTTAGTAAATCTTAACTTTGGCAACGAATTTTAAAGCCTCCTGTTACTGTGGCACCCTGTTATTATGCTCATTTTAAAGCTTGGATATTACACTTTCAGATGCAATTTAATTTTTTTAAATATCTTTATTGGTTCAGAAGTTATGATTTTTGCAACAAAAAAGGCAAAATGAGCAATAGTGCGCCGTTTAAAATATTGAAATTTCTTTAAATTTCTTCAAAACGAAACCTTGCACTTCGTTTCCTTCCCTGAGAACTGAGAATTTTATAAAAGTGACATTTCTGCTCATTTTGACTCATGGCTAATCGGTTTAGCAACAGCTTTTATATGCTTTAAGCGTTAAAGTATTATGAAGCTGATTTTGCGCTGCGTAAAGCGGCCTTTAGACGGTAATTCTTGTATGCAAACATTGTGTGATGCGCAAAAAAATGGTTAACGTTTACACGATCGAACATGCATGTTTAGTTCAGTTGTTATTTTCGACAAAGCACGCGTATTAGTTGCAGCACTAATAACACTGTGCTAGTCGAAAATAGTAACAATCGGGACACCTACTGAGCGACTTTTCTATAGGTATCCTGAGTTCAGATCCACCAGGCGTTTGGCTGGATTGGCTCTAGTTTAAGAGAAATCCGACTTTGAATTTTTCTCATTTCAGTCGGGTTCGTTGCTTAAGTCTTCGAAAGTTTACATGCTAATTGGTCCTAAATCGTTCTGAATATCGCTTTACTGTCTTCGGCAAGTTTGTAGATATTTTAACGACCAACAAATTTGCTTAAGACTCCAAAACAAAAAAATACATTTTGGCGCCGGCAGTAGGCAACCCTATTTCATTATGTTGTTCCGAATTCTCACATTGTTTAGAAATATTTACTTTTCGATTGTTGTTATTAATCAAATTTCTAAAAGGAAATTCTCACAATGTTTATCAATTTCAGGTTTCTTATGTTCGGTACTTTTTACCAATAAAAGTTTTTGTGCTCGTAGTTATTCAAACTTGCGTTTGCCTTTTTGAGATCTAAACCAGAGCTAGTTCTTTTCAGAACTCGAGCTCCTTGTTTTAAACATTCAAACTGTGTTTTCGACAAAAATGTCCCAAAAACCCACTTTTTCGTCGATTTATTGAAATTTTCCGTCTATGAATGCCAAACTGTAAGGAATTTCCCTTTAATATCTCAAGAAAAAAACAAACAAGACTTTTTGCCACGATTCAATAAAAAAATTAAACACACAGACTTATGAAATATGAGAATTATCTGTTAGCTTTTTTTAATTAGGTGTAACACGAATACGGACGCGACAAATTTTTCCAAGGGGAATAGCAAACAGTAATATCAACACTTCAACTTTTAATGAAAATAAAACATAACACGTTTAATTCAAATTACATAACAGTAATCAAAATAAGGAAAAAATCAAGTTAAAAGCTCTTAGCGTGGTTACATTTTTTAATGAATAAGCGGTTCGAGCAACTTCAATAAATTGACTGTCGAAATATAAAAACCAATGCAAACTTTTAACTCTTTTGATATTTGGAACAGAGACCTCTCTCGACCGATAAATATTGTGCCCGTGCTCCTCTATGGCGCAGAAGCATGGACATTGTCGCGTAACGACACAGTGGCCCTTGGGGGTGTTCGAGAGGAAGGTACTTCGCAAATTATGTATACGAACTAGAGAGCGGCGCAAGCACTATAAAAATGACTTGCAAGCCATCGCTGTGCATTCAAATACTGTCGCTCTTCTTCACTTTCACTACAAAACAAGCACTGCAGTGAAGAAAGCTTTTGATATTCATACGAATACTGCGAAACAACAATAGAACTTTAAGCAACTTGAATACGAATACTGCACGAAACGACAATAGAACTTTAAGCAACTTGAAGTATAAGTAGAACAACACTGAAGTAGAACAATACTGCAGTGGAACAACACTGAAGTAGAACAATTCTGCAGTGGAACAACACTGAAGTAGAACAACACTGAAGTATAACTTTTTGAAGTATACGGTTTTTTGTTTTGCACGATGTTTGGTTTTGGTATTTGGTATCGAATCTGGGTTGCATTTTATTTCGGCTGTTCATGTAAAAAACACAAGTTTAAAACATGTTTTTTTCGATATTTATTATGAGGAAAAAAATGACAAAGTAGAAGTTCTGCTTCACTCGGTGTGCTTGTTGTGATTTACCGTTAGAGTAAGTTCGGGTAATGTGATATGGTCGGGTAATGTGATATAGTGGCTTATTTCACAAGTGCTTTGACCTTTTTCAAAATTAACCTTTTTAAAACAGCATAACAGCTAAAAAACTCGTGCTGCATGATTTTGGATGTGGTTGCTTAAATAGTTTACAGTGAATGTGATGAAGTGCTTTGAGTAGGCTTGCACAAGTTTTTGGTCATGAAAAAAATATTATTAGAATGTTCGAGGCCAATCAAAAGTAAACCAGTGATATCGAGGCACTCTCTTAACAAAATTATTATTGTTTTTTTGTAATATTTTTTTCGCGAAAAGTCAATTTCGGGTAATATGATATACCAAAGTTCGGGTAGTGTGATATACACTAGTCAGAATAAGTTTGCGTACAAGGGGTACATAGTTTTTTCATATGAAAAATAAATCACTTAAAGGAATTTTTCAAAAACAAAATATTTTTTATTTTTTCCATAAACTTAGTTCTTTTATTCTATTAAGATAATAATAACAAAAACTTGACCAAATTGTAAAAGAAGGGACAAAAACAAAATGTGTTATGAATTCACCTCAGAAAAAGTCTGCAAGATAAGGTTATGTAGCAAAAATTTAATTTAAACTAAGTTTTGTTCTAAAATTAATAACTTTTTGGATATGCTTCTCTTATTGGAACTCCCTGCAGAAGTTTCGGCATACATTTTATTAAATTTTGTATTTTTTCAGCTGTTCTTTTGATATATCCTTGAATTGTTATATTTGTTTTCTATATCTTTGAAGATAGAGTGTTGTTGGACTCAGGGTTCAAGTAAACCCTTATATATTTAATTAAATTTACGTTACGTGACTAGGGAGGAACTGTTTCAACTTTTTTGAGCCAAAGCTTAGCAAAGATAGCTTCACATCGTATGCATTGCGCCTTAAGGTCATCGTAAAGTTGAAAAGAAATGTTGGAACCTGATCCAACATTTTGAAACCTTGGCTTGCATAAGGTTTTAGAATATGTAAATAACCCCTCGGAACCATTTCTGAATAAAAAAACACAGCCTGCTCACTCCTTTACTAGACATGCAGCCCCATACCATACCCCCTCATATGCTCTGCTTTACTGTTAATGTCAGATTTTTGTCATTCACTGAATCCTCTTCAAATTAGTTGATGCCTTTTAATGCCAAATATGCCAAACCATTATCAGAGAATAATAAATATTCCTACTCCATAGATAACAACACATAGTTCCGGAAATTCGGTTTTCTAGACTCTTTGATGGACTCTTTCACGAAAGAAATTCTGTGCTCCTTGTAAGTAACCTAAATATGGGCTTCTTACATGCTGTTATGTAGGGGAAATATGTATTTTTCATGACTTTTCTTATAAAGGCACTGCTACTGGGTTTTATAAAATATTTCTGTACATTTCTGAAGATATTGGATGCAACTAACCTAAGATTATGATGCACTGATCGCAAAACAATCTAATCCTATTGCTTGGGTAGCTTAAGAAAATGGCCAGTTCGTAGCAAGAAAGCAAGAATTGCTGGTTTTTTTTCGAAATTTAAGATGGCTTTTCAAAATGACGAATGTGCTCTTCCAAAAGTTTCTCTAATTTCACGAAATTTTTTGTCAATTTGGGAAAGATTTATTAAGATTATCCTTTTATTCATTTTTATTTTTTTTCGCTTGGGTTCTATTGCTTTCTATATAATTTTAAGCACATATACGTTTAAAAATAATTTACAAGTCCGTTTACTGTTCAATGGAATACAAATTTCCAAATAAAAATTAAAAGCATAACTAGAAATTCCCGTAATTAGTTTTGTACGCAAACTTATTCTGCACCGTTTTGTGAGTATATTGTCAATAAATACGAATATATGGAAAATTATTGTTTTAATGCATCTAAAACACATCAAAAAGTGCAGTTCAGGCATATATGAATAATGTGGATAAGTTTTGGTAAACAGAGAACCCATTTTTGAAGTCAAAATTGATGATAACATAATTTTGACTTACCTGTACGCAAACTTTTTCTGACTAGTGTACATAGTACATCACAGTACTCGAAATTATTACAGCAGTACTATTTGTATACAGAAATGTATATATGCTTAATTTTATAATATTTGAAGTGGAATAATCTCAAAAATCGGTTGTGGTTACGTTTCAGATAAAAAAACCCATGAAATCATGTTTCTCGATACAAATTTTTAACCCTTGGTTTACCCCGTCAGATTGTGATTTGAAAAAAAATGAGAAGCACGTCTCTAATTATTTTTGATTTGGAGTCACCAAGTTTGAAACCAATAGGTCTGTTAAATTACGTTTTATCGGGTATATCACATTATATTTTGATATTGTAACTAAATATTTTATTTGATATTTTGATTTGTAACTAAAAAACTCGTCAACAGTTTATCTGAAAGAGTTAATATTTTTAGATATACTAAATAATGTGGCAGTGAGCAGTTTGAGACCAAAAAAGTGTCTTTTAAGGAAAAGGGTGTCGAGAATCGACGTTAAAAAAACAGGTATATCACATTACCCGAACTTACTTTACTTAACCTCATTATAGCTTTATGTTTTGATGTTTTGCTTCACAACAGAACACAAGCACTGTCGTTGCTGTAGCGAAAAGGTTTTCGAATGATGCAGTGCTTGCTTTGTTGCAGAATAGAACTAGAATAGACAGTGAAGTACAGTACTTGACAGTACTGTGCAGTAGTGAAGTGTGCCCAATAGAACCTTTTGTGCAGCTCTTTAATACGAACCAACAATGGTCTGTATGAGCTGTATAAAGACGTGGACGTAGCACAGCGAATTAACATCCAGCGGCTACGCTAGCTTGGCCATGTCTGCCGAATGAACCATGAAGCTCAGGCGAAAAAGGTGTTCGATGCGGTAGTTGGAGGTCGACGGCGACGAGGGAGACCGTGTCTACGGTGGAAGCACCAAATTGAGGAGGCCCTATCTTTTCTTGGTGTGGTCAACTGGAAGAGGCGCGCGCAACGCCATGCGGTGAATACGTGTATTGATCGCTTAAGTCAAGTCAAAGTTGGGAGAGTGGTCGTCAGTAGTGTGTACGGGTTGACCAATATGAAGCGGCGGGTCGCGCCAATTGTAGTGTGGCTTAGGGCCCTATGTGAGCTTAGGAAACGCTTAGAGAAACGAACGGGTTGTCTCTTGTCAATAAGCTGATTTAAGTTTTCAAATTTAGGGTCAGATATAATAAAATTATAACTGTTATACTGCTGAGCATTTCCAGTGCTCCGCTTGATCTTCCAATGTCACGGAAGTGTGAACAATCAGCGTCCGGGATCTTTTCATGAATGCAGCACTTTTCCTCAAGTGTTTGTTGTGTCACATGGTAGTAACGGTAATTTGCCGAAAACTAACTCGTATGGTGAAGAGAGACCTTTTGCGTCTGGCCGTAACCCAGTAACGGGTTGTTATGGCCAGTTATGTAAGTAAGATATTTGGAACATTTTTCCATAACTCTGACAGTTGATTAGAATAACTCTGAACTTCTCTGAAAAGATTGACTCCATAAATGTTGTTCTAAGCACATTTATAAAAGATGAAGCATCTTCGAGAGCAATATTTTTTGCTTTGACAATTTGCTCGACTTTTCGTTTTACTACGGGACCTACTCTGTCTACAGCAGCTTTGCCATGTGAAGCTATTAAATTCTGCTGCGAGTCTAGGAATACTAGAAAGAATACATTTATTTTTGAACTGGGAACTGCTCCCATTTCAGAAAATATAAATGATTGTAATTCGTTCGTATACCTTTTGTAATATTGTTACGAAAATAAGTTCTCTAGGCTTCGTCTCTCTGGATTGTACTTGCAAAATAAAATACACTTCAATCACTCGACGCAAAACGCAGTCAAAAACCAACAATCACTTTATTCACAAATTTACACTTTGCTCGTCTTTACACTTTCTACTACTTATTGGACAATTCCGTGTTTCACCTTTGCTTGTTCAAATAAGACTGTACTCCTGCGCTGTACCCGGCTGCCTTTAAGCCTAGGCGTATACGGAGACGCAGGCCGCGCAACACAGCACAAGGCAGCGCAGCGAAAATTAAACTTTGTGAGGCAGAAAATATGTGAACTGCGTATACGAATCTCGTAAAACCAGCACACGTGTTCCGTATTCATTCCATAAACCCAGCAAAACGAGTTATTTGTGTGAATTGGACTTTGAAATAGAACCTATACAATATAATATGGGTGTAATATCGGCTGTTCACGCACTTTCTCAATTAGTTCTTAAATTTCTGCAAACTAACGTGTCGGCTGCGCGTAGGAAACTGTATTTCAACTACAACGCGACGCAGTTGTGCGCAGGCACGTCTCTCCGCCGCACGCGGCTATGTCGCTGTATACGCCGTTATACGGTACTGCGTTATTTACAAAAAACTAAACTGCGTTGAGTTGTGCTGCGTGTGCGGCCTGCGTCTCCGTATACGCCTAGGCTTATACTTGTCTGCTTATCGCGCCGATTGTTCTCGCACATTCTAATTGGACTATCTCTCGATCGTTCTCGCACATCCCATTACCATCGTGAACCATCCTTGCCATATCGAAATTATAGCAAGCCCGCCGTACTCTAAAGTGTGTGCCTAAAAGTATGCCCGTAAAAGCATTCATGCATAGCACAGCTATTGAACTTCTGGAGACAAACCTTCCTTCCACAGCGGGCTGTTGAGCATTACCAGATCGCCTTCTGGAAACCTGCTGAGTTAGCCCGTAGACCATATCTGGCTTTTAACCTGTTTTCTACTAGTTATGTGCAGCTCCGCGATCTTCTCATCGTCTCTTTCGCCGCCGAACACCGACCACAGCCTCTGATCCACTCGCCGACAGATTCCTGGCATTCTACCCAATAGAACCGCCTTCTTAACTTGGCGACAGTTTTTGCGATACCTAGGTGCCCTCCATTGGAGTCGTTATGGTTTGCCTCGATGACATCGTCGATCTGGCCTTTGCGAACCACTATTAGGGATTTTCTGGTCCTGCCATCCTTGCTCTCCCACTCGCGGTATAGGCAGCCATCCTTCAGACGTAGACTTGGCACTGTGCCCAGTAAGCCTTCGCGATCGGGCTCTCACCAGCCATCTCCTGCCAGTCCGGCCGCACTCTCTGCCGTTTGCCTTTGATGAGTTATGCGAGATCCGTATAGTCGCGCTGATCCTTCTGTCGCCTTTCCGCAAGCCAATCTTCCTCTTGTAGAACTCTTACCGACTGAACATCCACAATTTGTCCCTTGTTTTCGGCTTGCGAATTATGCCTGCGCTCGGTTTTGCAAGAATCGTGTGGCAGAGCGTCAGCACATCATGGCGACGTCTCTTGTCCGGAACGCTTCTCTCGCCGATGGCAGTCTCGTGATATGTGGCCTTGCTTGCCACATCGCCAGCAACTGACTCTAGATGAAACAGCCCGCGGCCTCGCTAGTGCCTGTGAGCTTACTGTCTGGCTTTGCGTGACACGTTCAGATTGGGCTCGACGCCTTTCCGCAGATGAATGTCGAAAACTTCCCCTCCGGGCCGCCTCATACGTGAATGCGCTTGTCATCGTCTCATGGAATGTCGGCTTCATCATCATCAATGTACTCACACGTGTCTCCGGGTCAAGAATGCCTTCGATAAACGCCTCGATCTTCCTTGACATTTGAGTCAAAAGATATGATGTTTTAAAAGTTTCAATAAGGGCCACTAAGCCGCCATCGTTAAACTGCATTTAAAAAAAACTGGAACATCCCGGAAAAAATCCTTTGACGCTTTTTCATCTTCTGAGGTCCTCTATCGAATGAGACATGTTTGACCTTGTCCCTTTTTTTAGTGTTGCACGGTGTTATTCAGCGCAAAACACAGTCAAATAACCAACAATCACTTTATTTACAAATTTACACTTGTTTGTCTTTACACTACTACTATTGCATGTTTCCCCTTTGCTTGCTCGAATCAGAATCGTCTCTCTGCGCTGCAACCTGCTGCCTTTTATACTTGTTTGGTTATCGCGCCGATTGTTCTTGCACATTCCAGTTGGACTCTCTCTCTCGATCGTTCTCGCACAGCCCATTACCATCGCGAACCATCCTTGCCATCCTTGCAGGCCTAAAAGTATGCCCGTAAAAGCATTCATGCATAGCACAGCAACTGAGTGCCGCCTCATCGTTACAATATAAAAAAACGTAACATTTTGTGTGTAGCCAGTGTGAAAACGGTTCATTCTTTCGGCAAAATTTTTTTTGTGTGTCATAGTAGATGTCAATATGATGGTTTATAGCTATGTAACATGTTTGTACGACAGGTGGGCGTGGCACCTCCCATACAACCTAAATTTTTAATATGGTATATCTTCGGAATTATAAGTCGGACAGCATTGAAATTGGGTACAGTGTCATGGCGTAAACGTGTCGTTCCACCGGTAAAATTTAATGGGCGTTGTAAAAGGGGCGTGGCACTTTTTAAATTCCGGTGTAACTTTTGAACTATAGCATTCACATTAATGACACCCGGTACAAACTTATTATTTAGTTGTGTCCTTCGACATGAGGAATAGGGTGGGTTTTTGACAAGGGGGCGTGGCACCACCTATACAACCTAAATTTTTACTATGGTATATCTTCGAAATTATAAGTCGGACAGCATTGAAATTGGGTACAGTGTCATGGCGTGGACGTGTCATTCCACCGGTAGTATTGTATGGGCGTTGGACAAGGGGCGTTTCACTTTTTAAATTCCGGTGTAACTTTTGAACTATAACATTCACATCAATGACACTAGGTATAAACTTACGATTTAGTGTTTCTTTCAACAGAAGAATAGGGTTGGTTTTGGACAAGGGGGCGGGGCACCGCCCATACAACTCAATTCTTTTATATGGAATAGCTTCAGCGTTGTAAGCCGTACAGCATTGAAAGTTCTACCGTCGTCCCATAGATGTGTCATTCTACTGTTAAAATTTAATGGGCGTTGGACAAAGGGCGTGGCGTATTTGTTTTACCCAACCTATCCGCATATTTTTGGAACTATCAGTCGCACATCAATGAAACTTAGTACGAACCTACCATTTAATCATATTATTCGACGTGGGTTTTGGACAAGGGGCGTGGCACTGCCCATACAACTCAATTCTTTTATATGGAATAGCTTCGGAATTGTAAGCCGCACAGCATTGAAAGTTGTTGTACCGTCGTCTCATAGACGTGTCCTTCTACTGTTAAAATTTGATGGGCTTTCTACAAGGGGCGTGCCACATTTTTTATGAGACATAATTTACGAGGTGCTGTAAGTCCACATCAATGAAACTTGGTACGAACTTTCCACTTAATAGCACAATTCGACTAGAAGAAAGTTGTGAGCATTGAACAAGGGGGTGTGGTACCGCCTCCACTTTTATATATATACATTGTTTGTCCTGACTAATTGACTGATTGGTTGATTTTTCATCGCTCAGCCCAAACCGCTGAGGCTACAAAAATGAAATTTGAACTGTAGGTACATCTTGAGGAATGAAAAAACATGAATCTATGGGCCTATTGATTTCATAAATTGTAAAAATACGTGAAATAAAAAAATTTAGACACGTGTTTCTCATTATTTTCAAAATCGAAATCTAACTGGATCAACGACGGATTAAAATTATGTATGGAGAAACAAATTTTCTTGAGCCTTTTGACTTCAAACTTGACGAAAGTAAAATAACTCCATACGTGTTTTTCATTTTTCCGAATATTAAAATCGGGCGGGGTCAACGACGGGTTAAAGGTTTGAATGGAGAAGTTGTGAAAAAACATGAATTAATAGACCCATTGACTTCAAACTTGGTGCAAGTACTCTTAGTGAGAAATAATTTGTCACGTGTTTTTCACTTTCTTTAAAATCTGAATCTAACGGGGTCAACAATCGGTTAACAGTTTGTATGGAGAAACAAGATTTATTGGACCTTTTGACTCCAACCTTAGCAAAAGCACTTCAATGGGGAAATAATTAAAATCTCCTTTTCATTTTTTTGAAAATCGAAATCTACCCTGGTAAACCAAGGGTTACGAATTTTTTGGAGTAAATGTGAAAACATGATTTAGTGGGCCTTTTGACTTCAAAACTTTTGAGTACACTTGAAATCAAAGATAATTAGACACATTTATTTATTTTTAATCAAAATCTGACGGGTTCAGCAATTTAATTAATTGACTGGCACGACAGCCCGCTTACGCGAGACTAAGGCCTAGCTTCCCGCAACCACCCGTGTTGTGCGTGTGAATTTGTACGCGGGTGGAAGGGACCTACAGTTTTATGCCGGTTCCGAACGGCAGGTTGGGAGCTTTTTCATAAGCAATTTTTACTCTCAGAGGTTTGCCATTTCCAGCTGAGAGGACAGCCACCGAAAGAGAAAACGAGTTTTTCCGTTATTTTTTTTAGGTGTTATTACAGGCAGTATTTGAACCTGAGGTTGCTGCCTTCGACTCGCGGTCCAAAGCACTAACCAACTGAGCCACGGCGGCGGCGGGTTCAACAATGGGTTAACAATTTGTATCTGAGGAAACAAGAGAGCTTGCGTGCCAAGCCGCGGGGCCCAGCTAGTTTGAATATAAATAAGTGTTGTGTAGTCACATAACATAAAAAAAATTGCGCGGACAAAAAGTGGCACGTAAGCAGAAGATGAAAGACCTGGGCGTTATTTTTAGTTCAAATTTTAGTTTTAACCGCCACTATGATTATATCATTGCGATATCATACTCCATGATCGGCTTCATTAAGAGAAATACCCAAAAATGTAAAGATCCTCAAACGATAAAAGCGCTATACACGGCGATGGTTCGCAGTATCGTTGAATATTGTTCAGTTTTTTTTAGTCCTTTCTATGATGAGCACTCAAATTGCATAGAAAGCGTCCAAAGAGATTTTACTAAATACGCACTAAAAAGATCCACTGGCCAGATGGCCTACCGTCCTACGAAGCCAGACGTAAACTCTTGGGTCTTTAATCACTAAGTGAAAGAAGAACTTTACATTCTTTATTATTTGTTTACCATATTTTATTTGGCAAAATAAATTGTGTGGAATTGGCAACCTTATTCAATTTGTATGAGCCGCCATTTAAACTAAGAAACAATAGATTCTTAGGGACAACATTTCATAAAACGAACTATGCCCTGAACGAGCCAATCAGCAGGTGCATACGATTATGTAATGTACTACTGTGTCCAAAAAATAAGGTGACATTGTATTTATTTTGAAAATTCTTTATTTATTCTTCCAAATCAATTTCATCCCCTTCAAAGTAATCCCCTCCCGATGCAATGCACTTATGCCAACGGATTTTCCAATTTTCGAAACACTGATTGTAGTCACTTTCCGGGATGGCCTTCAGTTCCGTCTTCGCTGCGGCTTGAATCTCCTCTATCGTATCAAAACGGTGTCCCCGGAACGGTCTTTTGAGCTTGCTGAACAGCCAGAAGTCGCACGGCGCCAGATCAGGTGAATACGGTGGTTGCGGAACGATATGGGTTGAGTTTTTGGCGAAATGATCACGAATTACGAGTGCAGTATGGGATGGTGCATTATCGTGGTGTAAAAACCAAGAATTGTCTTTCCACAATTCCGGCGTATCTCAAACACTAATGAATATTTTGACATGTAAATTTGACATAGATGTCACTGACAGTACTACCAATCTTAAAAAAAAAAATTATTCTCCAAATCCTTCGACGCGCGCAGATTAAATTCAAATGTCACCTTATTTTTTGGACACAGTAGTATAAAAAATTTGCCTAAATTTCAATTTAAACGAGACGGGTTTAAGATTAACCCTTTTAGTGCCGGGCGAAAAAGAGGTGCCTGTGCGAGAATAACCGGCCGAATTTCACAGTTTTACTAGGGTTTGAGAAAATGCTCATAAAAACCAAACGAGAAACAATATTTACATGATTTAAAAAGCAGTATACTAAGGATGAAATAGAGAATGAATAGAATTTTCGAAATCCTGTATTGCTAATTGTTGGTTTGTCAAAAACAACAATGTTTGACACAAGCGGAAAACAACGGCAATAACAAAAATTACGCTTTCAAACTGCAACTGGGACGAAATATACTGTTCACAACAACGATCGAGGAGCCACTAACTGATCCTACGTCTCGCTGCGGCAATGCAACGTTATTTCGCGAGACTCTTCATACAGTTGTTTACATAACACGCTGCCGAAAAGTTCCGATAATATAAACGTCCACAAAGAGTTAAAACAAAAAACTATTTTTTTTTTATTCTCTCGTAATGAAATTAGATCATTTATAACGTATTACAAATTTATTTTGAGATAGAGTTCTCCCGCAATGCGAATAGTAAAGCGCTACAAGGCGCGGGCCGATATATCGGCTCTGGCACTTCTCGCTAGTGCAGCAAGAGCCGATATATCGGCCTCCGGTGCTAAAAGGGTTAAGCCTGTTTAGTTTATTTAATTAATATGGTTATGGCTGTATATTTGTAATTTGTTTTTTATTTTTTTGAACTTGTTTTATTGTTCAACTTATTCTAAAGTCTGTAAGATATTGTATCAGTAGACCGAAATAAATAAATAAAATTAAAAACTTCACTCTACGTCGACGATGTAGTGTGTGGTGCCGAACCATCAGGCCTTCAGGGACGATACAACTTGGACTTCAATTCAACCTCAATCACTAGTGCATTGGGACTCAAATAGGACCAAGATGTATTCCTGCCGTCGCACACTGGGGTAATTCATGCCGATTTTGGCGATTAATTCACCCGGACTATTTAGACATGAAAAAAGTATTAGGTTTAGTTAATTATACATAAAGAAGAAAAAAATAAATGTATTTGAACATACTTTAGTGGATTTTTTTTAATTTATGACCAAAAATGCAAAATTGTTACAAAAGGGTATTATACAGAATTCCTCGCTTATTTATTAATTACTATCGGAATCATCATCGTATTCACCCACGCTTTTACCTTCGCATCCATCGTTATCAGCATCACCATCATTGTTCATATCATCGCGTTCTTCTTCCGCAATTATCAACAAATCCAATGCTTCCCTTGGCATGCGCGTATGCTGCTTTATGCGGCAATTTCGTTTCTGTCGATATAATGGGATCAGAACTTATTAGCAACCTATTCAGAATGTCTTCGTTGGTTTTTTCTCGGCTACTTTTTCGAGAAAAATATTCCCTGCAAGTCTTAAAATCTTCATTTCTCGCTTCCTGCGCTTCTTCAGATAATTCACCGATTCGCAACAAGGCGTGAGCTATGACCTCTGGTCCATTAATTAAATATTTATGAACAGTCGTAGGCATGTTATACCAGGGATAGTACTCAACGAAAGATTTGGCACAATTTAAGGCAAAGGGTTGGTCATTATGTAATAAAGACTTTGACGAGTATACCAAATAACATTGGATTTATTTATTTATTTATTTCTTACGGCTACATCAAGCCTACTTCATAAACTCTAAAAAATAGGATATTTAATTTTATAACAATACTAATATTCAAACTCAACAGTTACCTAATATTTAAAGTTTTACAATAATTAAAAAGATTTCGTTTAAACATATTTTTATCACCGTTTTTAAGTTCTTCAGGCAAATCATTAAAACACTTAAGACCTTTATAGAAAAGACTCTTTTTATCAGATTCGGTTCTAAAAAATGGTAGCTTAAAATTATGTTTATTTCGAGTATTCACATTATGTGTATTGCTGATTAAAACTAAATTAGTGCTTAGGTATTCAGGTAATAAGCCATTTTTGAGATTATTTATAAACTTCATGGTGTGGAAAAATATTTGCTGCCTAACACTAAGCCAATTAAGGGAATGTAACATGTTCACTACGGATGCATCATAACTCATTTTAAGGATAAAACGCATTGCCTTGTTCTGCATTTTTTTGCAATTTATCAATTTGAAAGTCTTTCATAATGAAAAATATTGTGGGGCAATAGATAAAGTGTGCCTCGATTATCGATCTATATACCATGATTTTGTATTTTTTACTTAAAAATTTACACGTTCGTTTCATAAACCAAATTTTTTTTGCAATTTTTCCCAAAGTGTAATCAATATGATCGTTAAATTTTAATGTTTCATCGATCTGAATGCCCAGATATTTTATTTTATTAACTTTTTCTATTTCGATGTTATTAATTTTTATATTTTTCAATTGTAAGTTATTATTTCGTGAAATGACCATATATTTAGTTTTATCAATGTTTAATTTTAATCTGTTAGTACACAGCCAAATATACAAAGAATCTAAGTCCAATCGCAACTTATCTTGAATTTCATCTACTACTACTATATTAGTCCCACTGATCATAATTAAAGCATCATCAGCAAATAGTTTGATCGTGCTATATTGAAGCACAGATACAATATCGTTGATGTATATATTAAACAAAATAGGAGCCAGCACAGAGCCTTGAGGCAACCCAATTTTGACATCAATTTCCCCGGAAACCGACGACCCAATTGCCACACGCTGCTTGCGGTTTGTTAAAAAACTTTTGAACCAATCTAGCTCTACATTTTTGATCCCAATATTAAATAATTTTGTTAAAAGTATTTCTTGATCAATCGTCTCAAAAGCTCTCTTTAGATCAACGAATACGGCAAAAGTAGATTTCTTATCGTTTAGCTCTTCCTTCCAATTAGCTAACACCAAATTTAAAGCAGTTTCACATGAGTGTTTGTTTCTAAATCCTGACTGTTGTTGTATAAGAATATTATTACCTTCTAAGTATTGCACAATTTGATTTTTTACAACGGTCTCAAGAATCTTCTCATCACACGGCAAAGTATTTATCGGTCTCAACTCTTCAGCTTTTACAGTGTTTTTAACCTTTTCAATTGGAACTATTACTGACGTTTTCCAAATATTTGGAACAATGCCTCTAGCCAAACTTTCGTTAATAACTTGTGCAAAAAAATAACCCATGTATATGCTTGAATCCTTAACAACACCTTCCGAGAGCAACTTTTTCCCCCCTATTTTATATTTGAAATTCTTTTTGACTATTTCTTCAATCTCATCTGCTGACACCTGACTCAATTTAAAAGGTGAGTTGTATTGAATCGGTACGGGGATATCCCTGCTTGTTACTGTCTCGATACTGTTTCTTATTTCAGTTATGCTGTCAACAAAGAATTCGTTAAGGCCTTCGCTAATAACAACATCATTATCATACAGCTGTCCGTTAATTAATATTTTAGAAATACATGCTTTTTCACTGGACATACTGACTGTTTGTTTTAGGACTTTCCACATATTTTTACTGTCATGACTGTTAATTTCAATCTTATGTTCCATAAACTTAATCTTCTTTACTTTCACTAGTTTCTTATATTTCTTTTTAATATTCAGGTACTCGTCCCTGACTCCGGAAACCATTGCTTCCCTATAAAGGTTAAATTTCCGCTTATTCAAAGCCGCTAGTTCATGATCGTACCATTTGTTCATTAATTTTACTGCTATTTGTTTCTCATAAGTAAGATTCCCCACAGCGTTCATTAAAACCTTGTTTAGAATCACGACTTTACTTTCCAGATCGAATTGATCAAAATTACTGAAATCTTGAGAGCGCAGTTGATTCAAAAGTGATTCCCTATTGTAAAATACCCATGAAGTAATCATCAATTCCTTCGCATCTGAATATGTGAATGCAATTTAATTTTAAATGTAATATTTTCATGATCAGAGATTTTAAAGTCATCCAATTTATCACATAAAACATCGTTTGTGTTTGAGAACAATAGATCAATTTTAGTTTTTGTGTTTTCAGTTATGCGTGTATCAAAATTAATTTTTGTTGCATTGAATGGGACTTAAATAACTCTATTAATTTGCTGCTATACGTTGACTGACAGTTAATATTAATATTGAAGTCACCCACCACAATATTACATTCAGAAAGTTCACAAGTTTTTCCTAAAATGTCACTTAGATAATAAAATTTGCATCGCTATAGCTAGGTGAGTGGTAAACCACGCCAATCTGCCAATTTACCGTTAAACATTTTAATTTAATGAAAGTACACCAGATGTTTTTATCTAATGTTTTGTTAAATTTAACAACAAACTGTAGAGACTTATGAACGTATATAAGAACACCACCCGTATGTCTACTGTGGGAATCACATCTAATTAAATTATAGGTGTTAATCTTGATTTCTTCATCCGTGATATCCTTTGTAGTACATGTCTCAGCACAGAGTATCAAAGATGGATTAATTAGTTCAATAAGCCTCTCAAGTTCGTTTTTATTCGACAATATACTATTTATATTAAGATAAATGCAATGCAATTCTAATTTAGTTGATTGCTATTTTTTAACTTTGTTTTTACTTTGAATGGCTTTTTTGTATGCTGGGCATTCTCTATTGAAAGGAGAGTGATTAACATCACAATCCAATAACTTTTTTTGAACTAGTTCGTAACAATTAATACATTTGACTACACTTGAGTTACAATCTTTAACATCATGGTACCCTGCACATTTGCTACACGCCCTCTTATTTATACAATCATTAGCTTTGTGGTTAAAGCCTAGACATTTAAAACATCTCATAACATTATCGTATTCCAATACAATACATGAATCCCATTCTATGTTTAATCTTTTCTGCTTAATAACATTCTCATAAGTGTCAATGTCGGTTTCAATTAGTGCATTACAACTCTCTTCTCTTCTATTGGCGTTAACATATACTTTAATAATATTGAACTTTTTGCCTGCACAAATACTGTTTTGTTTTACAATGCATTCGATTAACCGATTAACTTCTTTTTCATCGTTCTTCTATCTTTAGCCTGTTCCCATTTATACTCGTTTCCAATGTTCTCCGTGATCTTCTGCTGTACCTGCTCACACGCTTCCTTGCTCTTGCACGAGACGATGAATCCGCCGCTGTTCAGCTCTCTCACTGCACTCACAAGACCATCGGTCGGCTCTTTTACATTCTTTAAAGCTTTTTTTGTGTCTTTGTTTCTTTTCGTCTTATCTTTCGGTTTTAGCACAATTTTGTTCTCAGTATGGTTTTGTGTTTGTTTTGCCGCCTGAGCATATGTCATTTGGTTGTCATCATTTCTTCTGTTGTTTTCAGAACAAAGTTCATTTAGTTTCTCACTATTTTTATTTAGTTCTTTTAACATTTCAGATAATATCTCTTTTTTCATGAGATTCAATTTAACTTCGATATTATGTTCTAACAAAGCATTAAATTCAGTAACCAAACTATTTTTCATTTGTGAGAATTTATGAGCAAACACCTCTTCAACAGTGTATTTCATGTCGATTTTGTTTTGTTCGCCCTTCTGCAGAATATGTTTGATCTCAACAAATTTAGTGTTCGTATTGGATAAGGAACACTGATTGCAAAACCATTTCAAATTAATATTGTCACAGCCTCCCGAACACGATATAATTTCGTCCAATTGAACCAACTTCACAGTACATTCCTTACATTCCGTTGGTGGCATTTTGGCTCAATTTATTAATTTTCATAACTATTGAAGTCACTGATTAAAAATTTTTCACTAAATTCAATCTAGTTGATGTTAATAAACAATCTTCAACAAAATCGGGTTATTAGAATAGATTTTTATCATAAAATAATGTAAATTGCACAGAGCTCCAAAATTAGCTTGTTATCACTTCTTTCTTTTCTTTCTCTTTCTCTCTGGATTTCGTTCCTACATGAAAACAATCACCTTTTTTAATATCTTGAAAAAGTAGTAATTTGCAGTTACCCTTTACCGAATTAGTTTAATGCACATCACTGCGGTTATTTCAATCGATTACACATAAGAAATACAAACAATAACAATGCCCAATACTGCAACTTCTGATAATCTGCAAAACTAGGTCAAGCACACACCCTACAACAAAGACAAATGAAATAATGAAATAATTTGAGATGATTTTGTATTGTATTTCATAAATATCTTAAAAACCAAAAATACTTACGTGTCGCGTTATCCCGCCTTATATGTCGCCTAATATGCTAGCTAATATAAATCTAATATGCCGGCCCCCCGTAATGTAGGGTAAAAAGCATAAAGCAATACTAAAAACCATACATTGAACAACAACAAAACTAACATAAAACATTTCGCTTGTTGCTTTTCTCATATTTTTTCCATTTACATTTATTTCTTGTCTTTCCTTTCACGGACCGCGTGCATATTTTGCCAAGACTTCACATAAAAAAATCGAAATGCTGCAAAAGTGCGCAACAATAGCGCAACTTGTTTTTTCATAGAAAGTTGATGGAATATCCACAGATTACGATTATGATAATATTTTAGGTGAACATCACTGACCCAACAACTATATGTCTATGAATAGGGTCAAAATAAGGCAATTTTTAAGCTTTTTTTTTTTTAAAAATAACAAAAATATTTACGAACACTTAAAAAAAAAAATAGTATTTTAATACTTAAATACCTGAACAAGAAGCCTCCATCATCACTTTTATGCTACTTTAAAAACTTGTAAAACAAATTTGATTTAAATAATTGAAAAATTCACGTTTCACGCTGTGCGCACGCCAAATGAAAAGAAATGTCAACTTTTAGAGTGCTTTGCGGGAAAACGGTAAATTATTTTGCAACAACTCTTTCACGTAGTGATGCAAAATTTTATCCACTTTAACCCGGTACCACAAACCTATCTGTATCTTTATTTTTCGTTTTTGAATTAATCGCCACTTTACTTATATATTACCCCAGTGTGCGTCGTTCGAGCTGAATCCTGAGCTCAGTTCACGAAAAGCTCAATTCTTTACATTGCATCTTCACTTTTTTAATCGCTAGGACTATTAGCGGTAGTCATAATTGCAATTAAAATACTTTTACAGGAACTGTGACTGTTAAAGCGAGATTGGGATGAGTCACTCTCAATAATTTCAATTCCTCGATATTGTTTACTAGCAAATGCTCAGTCAGTGCACCTCCACGAATTTTGCGATGCGTCGATTCGCGCTTATGGTTGCGTCATCTACTGTCGTGTGACAGAGGAACTCTGTAACGTTCGCGTCCAACTGTGCACTGCAAAGTCCAGAGGAGCGCCAATTAAAAGACAATCGCTTCCAAAGTTGGAATTTTTTAGTGCACTCCTGCAGGCTCGACTCTACCATAAGTGGGTAGAGTCCCACCAGCACTGCGCATCGTGTCATTTTTGCAAGTTATCAACGAACAAAACATAAAACTATTTTTTTAGTTATAAAATACATCTGTAATCTCAATCCATATTTCGAAGGGTAACTATCAGAAGGCCCATGTTGCTAAAGCTTTTTTTAAACTTTTAATTTTGGTTTGAAATTTATTATATACCAAATAAATCATCATAATAATACTTATACTAAATCTGCCAACAAAAAAATCTTTAAAAGCCCCCTCATGTGTAAGTTTTAGCTACTGGAAAAATGTTTGAATATTGCGGGTGCGTCATATCCGTCGTATAGTTCACAAAGTCTGAAATGCTCTTATCTGTGTATTTAAAAATACCTGAATTCCAGAATGTGTAACTAATTTAGGGTATCAGTGAAATCTCATTCAAATCTAACAAATGTATCCAATATTTTCTCTGTTTTAGCTTTTTGGATCGAGTAAGCATAATTAAGCAACCGGACTATACGCCTAACGAGCAAGACATTTTAAGATGCCGTGTCCTTACTTCTGGAATATTTGAAACCAGATTTCAAGTTGATAAAGTTAATTTTCAGTAAGTTATAATATAATCTTCTATATATGTCGGAACTGTATTTATTGCCCCGAGATCCATGCTACCAGTAACCGTTATTCTTTTTTTATAAAACTGAAATCGCAGCGAGTCCCCGAGCACACACTCGACCACTACTCAAAGTCACAATTGCCAATCCCCCGCAAGCGCGAATTGTATCGATTCCTTTTCACAAGTTCCATTTCCGATCGTCTCACATACCATATTACTATTACATAAACTTTGGATCTATTTACTCTTCCTTTCTCTCTATCGCAGTCATACTCAGGGCTACGCTCGGCAAAGCTAAATATATGCTTTCACCTCGATTTCAGTACAGTAAAGATCCGTTAAAAGCAGTCCAACACATAAAACAATATTTCCATTTAATTTACATTCTTTTTTTTTACTACAAACATAAAGAACAAAGTAACAAATAGTGAATAAGGCGAATTGCCGCGAAAACGACAGTGTCATGTGGCCTACACCGGGTGTATCTGCGATAAAACAAACTCCGATGTCATGTTTTGCATATGGCCATCTCCCAGTGGCACGGACGCAACATTGGCACGCTTTCAATTACACTAAAAATAAGAAAGAAACATAAAGAGCGGATATGTATTTTTAGGGTTCTAACGCGCTGAAATAGTTCTACATTTTAGAAATATATTGGAAAGATTTAGTACAAATTAGTACAAAGTTATAAGCAATTATGCAATGAAACGGACGCGACAAAAAATATACGTTTTTTTGAAGCTCTCATAGAAATATACAAAATTTTGCAATTTTTGGGAACTTTCTTTTTATATATGTATATACATGTAAATGAAGGTCAAAGGATAACTTTTCTTCGTAGACTTATGAAATATGAGAATTTTCTCTTAGCTTTTTTTAATTAGGTATAGCATGAATACGGACGCGACATCATGGACGCGACAAATTTTTCCAAGGGGAATAAAATACAGTATTGATGTTCATTATAACACTTCAAATTTTAATAAAAATAACACATAACAAGTTAAATTCATTTTACATAACAGTAATAGTAATCAAAATAAGGAAAAAATAAAGTTAAAAGTTCTTAGTGTGGTTTATTTTAATTTTCTTCTTTAACCGTTTGACTGCTAAGCAATTCTTGCAAGAACGCACGAAAAGTGCGGGACATATTTTGACTTGATATTGTCAAATAAAACACTTTCATTTAGACAAATATCAATCAATTTTAATAATTCTTTTCGTATTATAAAGAAACAATATTAATTGTGATTGTGAATAAGAAAAAATAAACATTACATACATAAACACAAATAAACAGACTACGTTTTCTCCCAGCAGCAACAAAGACACACTGAAACTCGCACCGCAAAAGCGCTGCGTCGCGGTTTTCGAGACAAATGAACGCAGCGCTTTTGCGCCGCGTAGCAGTCAAACGGTTAATGAATAAGCGGTTCGAGCAACTTCAATAAATTGACTGTCGAAATATAAAAACCAATGCAAACTTTTAACTCCTTTGATATTTGGAACATTTTGCCATAACTCTGACAGTTGATTAGAAAACCTTGAACTTGATCTCCAGGGATATATAATAGGTTGGCTCCATAAATGTTGTTCTTAGCACATTCATAAAAAGATTGAGCATCTTCGATAGCAATATTTCTTGGTTTGACAATTTGCCAGACTTTTCGTTTTACTACGGCACCTACTCCGTCTACAGCACCTTTGCCATGTGAAGTGGCGAAAAAGTTCCACTATAATATTCCGCAATTAAATTCTGCTGCGAGTTTAGGGAACTGCTCCCATTTGAAAAAATATAAATGCTTGTAATTCTTTCGTATTGCTTTTGTAATGTGTTAACAATTTTCGAAATAAAGCAATAAACATCGAATTTATTGTGAGTCAATTAATCACTGATAACAGCAAATGACTTAGTTTCACCAGGAACCCAAGCAACGCACACAAAAACTGTAACTTGGCTGTAACTAAAGTAGGCATATTGAATTTCGTTTTGGCAGGTTAGGCGATAGTTCTCAGCAAAATCAACTTGCATTACTAGTTCATTAGCTGCTATATTTTTTTTTATTTTCAAAATAATTTTGTTGGGAACGTTTAACAAAACAATGCATTTTAAAAGCAGGTAGCTGAGTCCCTAGATCATGAATTAAGTCGATTAATGAACAATAGTGTAGTTTAGAGTTATACGATTGACTGTTTTTCTCCATTGTTTCCATTTGATTTCTTCATTAATTTTCTTGAGGAATTTTATTGGAATTAGATCGTATTTAATATCGTGCACACAGCTCTTACATTCATTAGCCATGTACTTTTCATTCATCACATCGCAGCAAACTGATTTTAGAAATAACTCACGTTTGGCCGGAATCGATGGTATAATCTTTGCACAACCTTCTAATACGAAAGTGAAATTTGCATGGTACTTACACACACACACATATTGTGTGGTAAATGATTAATTAGCTGAACATATTTGTACAGTATTTTTCATTAAACAATCGAATATTCAGAGCTTCCGGTTACGGACGCAACAAATTTTAAACTCCCATCAAATTTTTTTCCGATTTTGCCGGGATCCAATGATTTCTTAACTATCAGGTGTACAACTTTGCTTCCGCCGTTTTCCGATAGGTGGCTGTACCGGCTGAGGCTGGTTGAAATACATAGATGGTAATGCCTTTAAAGTGAGTGTGGACAGTGCCTAACGAATTGTCATCGCCGTTTCAGTGACAGTTGTTCTTGTTTTCGTATTATTCACGCTCGAAAATGTCCATTTATGTGCCCAATTCTCGCCATTTGCGGGAAGTTTTACTTTTCTGTTACAATTCGCAAAAAAATGCAGCTGAAGCGCATCGAATGCTCTCAGAAACTTACGGTGATGCTGCTCTGAGTGAAAGAACGTGTCGGGAGTGGTTTCAACGTTTTAAAAATGGTGATTTCGATGTCGAAGACAAACATGGTGGTGGAAGAGAAAAAACCTTCAAAGATGAACAACTAGAAGCATTGCTTGATGAAGATTCGTGCCAAACCCAAGAAGAGCTTGCCGAATCGTTGGGAGTGAGTCAGCAAGCCATTTCAAAACGTCTCAAGGCCCTGGGCATGATTCAGAAAGAAGGAAACTGGGTGCCGTACGAGTTGAAACCGAGGGACACGTCGCAAAAGTGGTCAAAAAGTACCTGGAAACGCTGAAATGGGAAGTCTTGCCCCACCCGCCGTATTCCCCAGATGTCGCCCCTTCTGACTTCCACCTATTCCGTTCGATGGCACACGGCCTGGCAGATCAACATTTTCAATCCTTCGAAGAATTGGAAAAATGGATTGCTTCATGGATAGCGTCAAAAGAGGACTCCTTTTTTCGAGCCGGGATCCGAAAATTGCCGGAAAGATGGGAGAAAGTTGTCGCTAGCGACGGACAATACTTTGAGTAATACATCTGTAAGCACTTTTTCGCAATAAAGCTTTTAATTTTGGAAAAAAAACGGCGGAAGCAAAGTTGTACACCTGATAGAATAATGCACCTGTTTAAAAACTGACAGCTACTTGCATTTGAAAAGTTTTTCCACCAATGACAACAATCAATAATGTTTTTTGAACACGGACGCGACATTAGGATGCAGGAAGAAGCAAACTTAAAAAACTTCGGTTATTCGAACTCCGCTTTCTCTCGCGTTCTCTAATACATAAGATTGTTGTTAGTAGAAAACTTTTACATTACAGGAACAATATAATACTAGTTGTAACTCCCGAAATTCGGGTGTAATCAAAAAACTACCATTTGGTTTATGTTATTAAAATTTCATGTATATTTTTTGCATTATAGTACTTCTTGAGGTCCTACATTCGCCGTCTGCGTTCACATGGGCTTTTTTGTAAAACTTGAATTGGACTCTTAAGTACAACGTAAGAATAATAATGATCAAAACAAAACATAAAAATGCAAAATTTGGAACATAGCAGCACTGGCTAGCCTTAAAGAAGAACAAAAGCTTGCCAAAAAATAGAAATCGTTTTACAATTTTTGCCTTTCGCCAGCGCAACAACAACAACAAGGTTTTTACCTCACATCGGATACAAAATGCTTGGCTTTACAATGTGAACATGCACTGGTCAAGCCATCGATGTGGTTAATTTTGAATTATAGCAACAAACTTCCTCCCTTCGTTAAAATTTTGTTTATTCTTTTTGTAGTCGATGTTGCCATTTTTCAAAAAGAACTCTAACCAGTGTTGCCACGACCAAAAAAAATGTGTTACCAAATTCTTAAGTAAAAATTACCAAATCCTGAAAAAAGTAACCAAATGCCTGGTACATTGACAAAAACTTCAGATCACACATTTTATTTCAAAACATAACGTAACAAATCTTATTTTGAATGGCTTCACAAAATTTTTGGTTTTAAAAACATACACATATGTTAAAGTAACAGATTATAAATCCTAAAGCAGACTTGTATTGAGCTTGCTAAAAAAAGAACCAAAATCTGAAGCATGTTACCATGTAACCATACGAAAAAAAAATAACCAATTTTGGTTAAATTTAACCAAAACGGCAACGCTGACTCTAACTTCATTTTTGTAAGATTTGAGTTGGACTCTTAAGAATAACGTGATCAAAGCAAAACATAAAAATGCAAAATTTGGGACATAGCAACCACTGTTGCCAACTTAGTGCTTTTCGCACTAAATTTAGTGATTTTTGAATATTTTTTGAAATAGAAAAGTTGGCAACCGTGCTCTCACCACATGCGTGTGTGGAACGTGTGGGTTCCATGCACGATTTTGTTTGTTTGCTTATTCCCATCTTCTCGCTCAAGCGCACAGCTTTCTGATTGGATTTGATAAACGTAAAGAGCAATGCAAGAGCAAAAAATGTGCATATAATTCGTCAAAAGGATCAGAAATTATTTTTTTTCTTTTACAGTAGTATATTTCGGCCAAAAATATCAAAAATTAGAAATTCTTTTACATTTATAAAATATAGATATTTAAGTTTTGTTATTGGATAATAAAAAGTATTTCTGAGCAGTTTGAATTTGTCACTCGGGGTGGACCTTTTTTCGGAGATGCTCATATGCTAGTTCACAAAAATGTGATAAAGTAATATCATAAATTACAATTTTTGTGGCGACTGCGGTGTGACCTCATTGTTAAATTTCACATGTTTCAACGCCTTTCCTTTCACTGACGTCTCTTTCAACATCACCACTTTCAGCATTCTCACTGGGGTTATCTTCATCATCAACATCCAGCTCTGTGGGAATCTGTCCTTCCGGCATTGCACGTAAATGCTCATGCGCATATTTATAAGTCCTCTTATTTGTCAACGATTTTAGGGTGTACCTGACCCCATCTAAAACCTCCGTCACTAAAAATGGACCTTTAAATTTAGGATCTAATTTTGTTTGGCGTCTTTCCTCGTTTTTAAGCCAAACATAAGCACCGACCCTATGTTTAAAAATGTTGGCCTTATTTTTGTCAAAACTTATTTTATCATAACCAGCATTGCTTTGAATATGGTCTATGGCCCGAGACTTTAAATTATGAATATCAACGCTATTTTCTTCTTCGTTAACGCGCTCGATTTGCCCATTAGCGGGACTTGCACCTGTCGCGATCAAATGTAAATCTATTTTTTGTGAAGAGCAAAAGTCGCGGAAACCTTTGCTAGCAAAACACCGACCCTGGTCACCGATCACACGTGATGGTCTACCAAATATCGATATAGAGGATTTTAAAACTTTAACACAATTTTCGGACAATTTAGACAAATTTTCTAAAAGCATCAATGTGGACTATTATGTATTCCTTATCATCGCTTTTTGCGCTTAATTTACCAGTTATGTCAACATGGATAGTGTGCCATGGAATATTCACTTTACGTATAGGGTGAAGCTCGGCTTGAACTCTGCCTGATGATGGTTTAGACAGTTTACAAGTAATACAGTTATCGACAAACTTCCGGACATATTTGAACATATTATCAAACCAAATGTAAATTTTATCGAGTGTCTTTTCCCAACCTAAATGCATAATACATTCGTGAACATGATTGATCACAGACTATCGAAAAGCCTCGGGGCCACAGGTAGGCCATCGTGTCTTTCCATTCCTTTGTATTTTTCTGTAAAGAGTTCCCGCCCCGCCCTCAGCTGCTCAGCTCAAGAAGTCAGTTACCTGAAATTTCTGCCAAATTCACACGCTCTTGGGCTTTAACAACCTGTTGAATTTTTACTGGCAATAAGTTACGAGAAAAGAAATCCACATGCGCCATGCGCTTTCCCTCCCTATTTCAATATCGAAATCGAAAGACTGCAGATATGCCCACCAGCGGAGCACTCTAGGTGTCAAATCAATTTTGGTACGTTGTCCTTTTACAGACTTACAATCTGTAAATACCGCAAATTTACGGCCTTGTTGCGTTGACAACCGCCAGTGTCTCCAATTCATACAAATGATACCTGGATTCTGCTATGATATGATATGATCTACGGGCCAACTCAGCAGGGTTCCAAGAAGGCGATCTGGTAATGCTCTACAACCCGCAGCGGAGGAAAGGTTTGTCTCCGAAACTTCAAGCGTCATGGGAAGGACCTTACGAAGTCGTGACTAGGATAAACGACGTGGTATACAGGATTCAACGTTGCAGCAATAAAGGCGCTAAGCTGAAGGTAGTCCATTTGCAGCGCCTGGCGCCTTATCACAGCGGAACCTCGGCACTTGTTCGGGACGAACAAGTCTAAGTGGTGGGCAGTGTAACGATAAGACAGTTTGCCGCTGTGCAAAGCAACCCTGTCGCTACGCGCCGTGCTATAATTCAATCTGGCAACGACGGCCGCGACAATGATGGCAACTTTTAGTCCAATCTGGCAATGATGGTCGCGATCATCATGGAAACCTTTAGTCCACTCCGGAATGTGCGAGAACGACCTGCGCGATGGCCGGACAGGTATAAAAGACAGCCGGGTGCGGCGCAGCGAGTCAGTCAGATTTTGACTAGTGAAGGTGCCACACGGAGTAATTGAGCGAATAATTAAGTGTAAAGACAGTAAAGTGTAAACCTGTGAAATAAAGTGATTGTTGGTTTATTTTATTGACTGCGGTTGAGGAACTAAGTGTGTTTTATTTTCAAATTACGCAATCCAGAGATACGTATTAGCCCACTAAAACTCATATTCGTAACAGTATGTAACTCTATCGGATTTTGTGGATCGAAAATTGTCAAAACTGGCTTATTTGATAAAGTGGAAATTATTTTTTGGGTATCCGTTGGCCTTATCAGAGGTGAGAAAATGAAGCGGCTTCATAAATTGTGAAAACTTTGGCACAATTTGTCGAAAATAAGATGCCAAACATATAAATTGTCTCAACTGTGTCACAGATTGCGGATGGATAGAGCAGTCAAAGCCTGAATTTTACGTGGATTAGGTTGAACTTCTCCCGCCTTAATCTCATATCCAAGGTATTCAGCACTAGAATTTAGAAAAGAGCATTCAGTGACATAAGAAAAACCTGCTTTTGTGAGCGTATCTAGAACTATCCGCAATCGATCAAAAGCTTCCTCTTTCGTAGCAGCAACGACCATTATATCGTCTATGCAAACGAGGACAAAAGAATGAGCAAGGTCGCCTAGCGCTTTCATTATAGTTCGTTGAAAAACCGATGGCGCATTTTTTTATGTCAAAAGGCATAGTGAGAAACTCATACTGCCCATCCGATGTCACCAACGCGGTGCGCTCTGTTGAATTAACGTTTATAGGGATTTCGTGAAATCCGCTTGCTATATCTAAACAAGAAAAATATTTTGCCCCACGTAATCTGGCAATTTGATCCGATATCAGTGGCAAAGGGTATTTTTCGGAAATGGTAGTTGCATTTAACTCCACGCAAAGGCGATGGGAGTCATTTTTCGTTTCAACGAGCAGCGTAGGGCTTGCAAATGGAGAGCAGCTTGGGCGGATAATGTTAATGTTGTTAATTCTTTAATTTGTTTTCTCACAAGTTCTCTTTCCTCCTCACCAAGTCTGAAAGGGCGCCTTTGAACGGTTGTACTCGGATCAATCAACCGGATTTCTAAGTGACCGGTGGTAACACTAGCTTGCGGAATACCATTTATAAACCATTTTTGATACTCTTTCAGAATTGTCATCAACCGAGTTTTATCAGTATCAATCAATTCAGTATTAATGTGATCAAGTCTTCATAACTATCGGCCGTAGTGCAAATGGTTACGATTTTTTTTTTTTAAACTTTCAAACTTATCAATTGTCATCGTAACACCGAAACACTGACCTAGAATTTCACGGCCAATCATTATATCGTGCTTTAAAAAATTGTTCAAAATTTCATAAAACAGAATTTCTAATGAATATCCATATTGATACGGCTCACCAAATTGGAACAGTAGACCCATGGGCTCAACTACGGAGCAGACATTGACTCGCTTTTCATAACTACTGCCTTTGTTGTTGATTGAAGATAAACTGTTGCTCTTCGGACGCACGGATGAAATATGGCCGACCTCTCCACATTTGTAGCAAGTTGGATGTGGACGATCTCTAACCTTTGATGAGCTGTTAGGAATCTGGTTGTTCTTCAGTGTGGCTTTTCCGTTATCCCTTTAAATATTTCGATATATTGCGCGGTGACCGGTAAAAGAAAGGTGGCGGCTTTTTTTTGGGGGAAGTGCAGGGGTTTATTTTAAAGTGCGTGTGCATACTTTGATGAGTTCTTAGTGACATTTGCAAATTATGAGCTTAAGACTAGGGGAGTATGAACTTGGGGACAGAGTTCATTTTTGGAAAGTGAAGAAAGTGGATAAAGGACGAGAAGATAGAAAATGGGTGTGTGTGTGTGTGTGTGCGTGTGCCCAGTGCCAAATGTCGGTGCAGCAGGGCCAGCCACCGTGCAAGGCGGCGAAGCCGAAGAAGGTCACGACAGCGAAAAGGGCCAGCAAGAGTCGACGGGCGGCTATAATGCATCAGCTGATTCAGACGGCGGTTTCATGCCGCGTCGTCGGTGTCAGTTGGCGCGCCGCCTGGCGCTTTGCAGGTGGGGCCGGGCGTCGCTGAGCTGTGCCAACGCGCTGGTGAGCCGGCATGGCTCGGTGCAGCAACGTGTGGTGCCCCAACCCACATTTGTGGCAGCTCTCGGTCGACGAGCATTCGCCACAGTAGGAGTTAGTGCGCGCTGCGTCTAACCGCTCCGCCGGCGCCATCTGCAGGAACGTCCGGCAGTACCGCAGGGGATGGTGGCGCTCGCATACCAGACACTTCCGGAAAGCCTCCTTCTTAGTAACAGCGTCTGGAAAAGAGATTATCCGCGTTGGGTTCAGGGGGTGCCAGCAAAGGGGCTCCGCGTAGAAAGTGACCTGGAGTTAAGGCCTGAAGATCGGCGGGGTCTTGTAACATTGGGAGAGCGGTCGAGAATTAAGGACCGCTTCACTGCGAATAAGGAGAGTTGAAAATTCCTCGGAAGTAAACTTATGAGTGCCGGCGACTTTGGTCACGTGAGTTTTGAAGCTTTTCACTCCAGCTTCCCAAAGACCGCCCATATGGGGAGCACTGGGGGGAATAAACTGTCACTCGAGAGCATGAGCGACATATTTATTTGCGATGCCAACTGACGTTTCTTTCAGAAATCGCGCAAGGTCCTTACTTATTGCACGTTGTGCACCAATAAACGTCTGACATTATTTTGCTGGGAAGACCTCGTCGGTCGACGAATCTTGCGAAAGCAGCTCGAAATGCGTCAGTGATGAGATCTGAGCAGAGTACGAGGTGAATCGCTTTAGTATAGAAGCAGACGAAAACGAAGACATAGGCTTTTAGGAATGCAGCACGACGTTGAGTGGATGATTTCACTTGAAAGGGGCCAGCAAAATCGACTCCTGTGATGGAGAGCGGTAACGAAAATGTACACCGCTCAGGAGGAAGAGCGGCCATTATTTGAGACCGTACGCGCTGCTTGTACATGGTGCAGGTCTTGCATTGAAAAATGCATTTCTTAACCTTGATTTTCTGTCGGGGAATATAATATATATCTTGCTGAACCGTAGAGATGCTATGCAGAAAATCCAAGTATAACGTGCAGAGACGAGAGTTATCGGGAATAATAATCGGGTGTCGCTCATTATAAGTAAGACCTGAGTGTGCGAGGCGACCATTGACTCTAATAAGTCTTTCTTTATCTATGAAAGGATTTAGAGTGAGTAAGGAACTTTTTCGGGAAATATGTTTAAAGGATGATAGCGCGGCATGTTCATCGGGGAAGTGATGGCATTGGCGAGAGAAATTAGGCGGGTTTTCACCCTTTTTATTTCCGGGTGAGTTAACGCATCAATTGAAATGGGGGCTTTTCGGACCCTGTCGATGAAGCGGAGCATGTAACTGAGAACTCTAAGAGCCTGAGAGAATCTCGAAAACCTTTTGAGTACATCCTTGACTTCAAGCGTGTGGAAGCTTCGATTTTCCGCGTTTCTGGAGCCTGAGTCTGACGAGGCTCGTTTTTGGCCATGATTGGGGTTCGTCTCGGAGCCAACTGGGACCGTGCCACCACAATGTATTGGCAGTCATATGTGGTGTTGGTACGGGGGGGAGCTAGTGTAGGGGAGCTAGAGTGCAGGGAAAGTTGTCCGTAAAAAGGCAGTTCGGGTTGGCTTATTGAAAGGCGAGCCGCGCCAGTGCTTAGTGGCTAAAGAGCCGACATGAACTTCTATGCGAGCAGTGAAACACAGTGGTTATGCTTGTCGCAAGAACAGAAGTTAACTTTATTCCGTAAAAACTATGGCTTATAAAGAAAAACTTAATTATTATAAACCTATGGCATTTCCAATACTCTGCCCATTATTCCAGAGCACAGTTTCACTGACCAATCCGTAGGCAAGGACCAAAATAGCTGATCTTGCACATTTCCGTTAGGAACAGTGCGCTGCGGTAGGTAGCGTTGAACTCGCTCGGCCGCCTCCACAAGTGCTGACTTGCTTTGTTTACAAGTGCGGCGCGCGTGTCGAGTGGCAACCTGACACCAGTGCATAACGGAATATGCAATTGCAGGATCAGACGGATAGTGTCGGTGTAAGTGACCATGTGGTACCACTACAATATCTTGCGGTTTGCATCCGCGTGTACCGAGATCTGCGGGATTGTCAGAACTGGACACGTGACGCCAAGTTGCATTGCCTACATTATGAAGAATTTGAGTGGTGCGGTTTGCTACATACGTTTTTATTTATTTATTTATTTATTTATTAAAGTCTATTGTACATTAAGTAGCTTACAGACTAATAACGGATTAGTACAAATTATTTAAAGTAAGTGTTTAAACTATGTTTAAAAGACAATTTAGAAGATGAAAAATCAATAAAATTATAAAGCGAATTAACTTCAGCCAAAGTTCTAGCCAGGGGCGCAAATTGGGCATAGTTTGTACGACAGCAGGCAAGATTGAAAATTTCATAATTCCGCAATTGCTTGGCAGGAACATGAAAATTGATTCTATCAAGCAACAAGGGACAGTCAATACCACCAGTAACTAAATCAAATACAAAGGTCATAGAGAGAATCTTCCTCCTGTCTTCGCGGGACTTGATATGCAATAAAGAGCACATAAAGTAGTACGACGGAACAGGGTCAACAAATATCAAAGATCGAAGTGCATATCTTAAAAACACTTTCTGGACTCGTTATAGTCGTTTGATATGCACACTATGATATGGTCTCCAAATAAAAACCGCATATTCAAGCACTGAGCGGACATAAGCATTAAAAAGCGTTTTTACGGTGTAAGGATCAGTGAAGTCAACACTGTTCCGCCTAACAAAAGCAAGCATAGAATATGCTTTAGAAATAGTAAAGTTGAGATGGCTGGAAAAAGTGAGCTTGGAATCAAAAATAACTCCAAGGTCCCTAATCTCACTAAGAGACTTAAGGGGCGTATTATCGATACAATACAACGAGACTTAGAGTAAGCAACATGGGAGCATTTATTAATGTTCAATGATAAACGGTTTCTGCAACACTAAGCAAACACATTATCAAGGTCAGATTGAAGGTTTTGCTGATCAATAAAGGAAGTTATAGTAGAGTAAATTTTTAGATCATCGGCGTAAAGAAGAAACCTGGAGGTTGAAAAACAACAACTAATATCATTAATGAATATTATAAAAAACAGTGGCCCAAGAATGCTCCCTTGGGGTACACCAGATGACGCTATAAAAGGCCGAGATGAAACATTGTCAATCACAACAGTCTAAGAAAACAGAATGAAAACCAAGTTTAGCAAATTTTGAAATAAGAATACTATGGCTAACCTTATCAAAGGCCTTCGAAAAATCCGTATAAACACAATCCACTTGGAAACCGGAGTGAAAAGCGGATAGACAGTCTTCGGTGAAAATAGCCAAGTTTGTTACAATTGGCCGGCCAGACATGAAACCATGTTGATTAGGACATAAAATGTGTTTGACAGCAAAATAGAGTCTATTTTTAATGATACATTCAAAGAGTTTGGAAACAGCGGACAACTTGGAGATAGGACTTTCCTGGACTTTCAAGGTAGGGGGCCGATTGACATCATCACATCTCACATACGACGCCAAGCATCCTATGTTGCTGGCTTATAACGATCCGATAGCAAAACTTATCATGCAACACCTTCACGAGAAAGGAGTCCATTGCTCGCCACAGGCATTGTTGGCCCAAACCAGACAACGATTTTGGCCAATAAAGGGCAAAATTATGGCAAGATCCATTGTCCATCACTGTGTGCGATGCACGCGGGTGCGTCCACAGATGTTCAACCAGATCATGGGGTGGATTTCTGTGGCCCGATATGGATACACTACGAAATAAGAGGCAAAAGGCCATGCAAGGCTTACATTGCAGTCTTCTGCTGCTTTGCTACAAAAGCAGTGCATCTGGAAGTCGTCAGCGATCGTACGACAGACGCATTCATCGGCGCACTTAATCGTTTTACGTCAAGAAGAGGCCGTTGTCAGAACTTATATTGTGATAACGCAACCAATTTTATGGGTGCAAAAAACCAACTGGAGGAATTGGTTGAAAGCATTCACAGCAAAAATGCCCAAGATAACATAATGCGGTCAGGTGCAGCTCAAGGAATTACATTCCACTTCATCCCCTTGAGAGCACCACATTTCCGAGGACTGTAATAAGCGGCTGTCAAGTCTGCAAAATATCTCTTGGTGCGAACAATTGGCACCTCCTCGCCAGTCTTTCCGTCATCAAAGTTACTTGTGATCCAGAATCCAGTATTGATCTGCAGTTGACGAAATCACCATGGATCGTAGCTATTCTTACGATGGCGGTGCTGAGCAGAACATACCCCTGGTTTGGCGAAGATGCCGTAAGTAGGGCTGAAGGCTGTTGGCGGGTTCTCTCGACCAGCACTTCCTGCTTGGTGTTGGGACCTGGCTGGTTAATGGCCTTAGTTGGCTCTGATAGATGCAGTAATGTGTTATGTTTTTTGTTACATTTACTGCAGTGACGAGCTCTGCAATTAGTGGCCTTATGTCCTATGCGCAGACAATTCAGGCACAGGTTTAGCCGCTGAACTGCCTTGATGCGATCTTGTGGTGTTGATTGCAGGAATGCCTTGCAAGGATACACTGGATGTGATCCGTTATTGCAGACTGTTTAAATCGATTCGTCGCGGAGCGGGAGAAATAAATAAGCGGGGGGTTTCGTGTTTAGGTGTGGTCTTTATTCGTCGGGATGCGAATAACGAGTAACAATAGAAAGACAATAAACACTGAACGAGACCAACGGCCTAAGCCGGGGAGCATAAATAGTGGGAACATCAGTACAAGAGGATAAGGAAAGGAAGGGATTAGAGGTGGGATCGACAGATCACTGAACAACCACAGCACTCATTTAGCCATCGCGCAAGTAGCCGAGGACGTGGTGGTGCGGCTCACGGCAGGCTGGCTGTGGGTGCGCTTAGGGGTGCGCCGATGACTTCTTTTGCGGGGGGATGATCCATCCGGCCGTGCGGGGCAGTCTGAGAGGCACCTGCTGCTTTGGTCGGCTGATCTGCAAAAAGATGGTGGATGTCAGTTAATAAAAGTTATGAGGCTGACATCATGAGTATGAGAAAACGCGGCTGAGCTGCGGGGTTCGCTTAAGCTATAGCCGGGAAATATGGAGATATATAAATTAAAAAATTGGCCAAGTTGCCATTTACTTTTTTTCAAGTGTGGGGGATTTTTGGAGTATACATGCACCTATTCGTAGGGCTCGAGAGAAGCAAGGGAACCGATCGAGGATGTCGGTTTGCTCTTCGAGAGGGTGGGGGCAGTCAACCGTTCTTTGGTCCGGAATTGGACTTGTACGAGCATGGAGTTGCTGGAGCCGTTCCACCCGAGAGGGAGATCTTATAGATCTTGGAGTTTATACCCGATCAGTCCGACGTCTGCGGGATTTGCAGCGCTTGGAGCAAGTCGCACTGGAGTGGCAACTGTCCTCTTTTCGGACCCGGGATGGAGGAGGTGTAATGAGGAATTGCGAGGGATTGCAATTTCCGTCAGTTGTTGGGGGTGTGAAACGAGTGGCGTGAAGCCAACGCTCTTGTCGAACCCTTTTTCACCGTCTCATTAGAGGCGAAAGCCATCCTGCGGGGTCGAAATGGTTGGCAACGAAGGAGGGAATTTGCCGGTTTGAGAATGAGTTTGCAGGAGTGGTGGGTTCAGAGTGATTTTCCATTATTTCCGGGGGTGGAAACCCTACGGGATTGAGGGCGGCAATCACTTGTGAAAGGGCTTTCTTTAGGGCGGGAAGTTTATTTCGAAGGGCGGTTCCAGTATGCATATGGCGACTTGGTACCTCTGTGGCACATGTCAAATGCGAAGGGGGTACTGGACCGCTTAATACCCAACCGAATACTGTATGCTGAGCAAGTAAGCTGCCACATACATTCCGGTGGATACCTTCGAGCATGATCTGCGGGATGAGATCACTGCCAATCACTATATCGATCTGCGCTGTCTCGAAGGGGTTTGGATCAGCGAGATCTAGCATGGCGAAATCTTTCATATTAGGGGGGTTTATATGAGAAGGTGGGAGCGATTTCGTAAGCTCTTGGAGCACGATTGCTTGCACGGGGAGTTTCGTGCTGGTTTGGGGGACTGCCAATGTCAAGAAGCAAATGTAATTGGCATTTTGCACAATCTGACCGCCCATGCCCGAGATTTCGAAGGGGGATTTCTCGATTGGCAATTTGAGGCGTTTCTGGACCTTCGAAGAAATGAAGGTACGCTGAGAGGCTTGGTCGATCAACGCTCGAACCTTAAACAACTTTCCTGCGTGCTCAATAGACACCAGTGCCGTAGGCAGAAGGGATTGGGTGCCATTATTGGAGTGTAAGGCTTGTACTTGGGGTGTACTGTGCCTGGAAGATGTGCGGGGTTCCGCATCCGAAAGGGGGGAATGAGTAGCGGAGCTGTTTTTCGTTGGTTTCTGAGCTGTTGCGACCTGTGGAGTGGTCGAATGTGACCGGTTGGGAGATTGAGAGGGTTGCGCATTGCCTTTGGGGAAATGAAGCATGGAATGGTGCTTCATTTGGCAATATACGCACGTAAAATTGCTTGTACAATCCTCAAGAAGGTGAGATGTAGCAAGACAATTTACGCAGAGATTGTGCTTCTTAACGTATTCTAATCGACTCTGGGGGGTGAGTCCTTTGAAGCTGTGGCAAGTCCGTATAGGGTGATTTGTGGCGCAGAGTTTGCACGCGAAGTCCCTTTTCACTTGAGTGTGATAGTTCAGGGATTTGTGTGGCTGATTTGGGAGGACATTGGAAGTAGAGGGTTGTGATTTCGGCTTAGCGGGGCGAATGCTTTGCAGCCGTTCAAGAACCTCGTACCTGCCGGTCAGGAACTCATCCATTTGCGACCAGGGTGGCAGATCCTTCCGGGAGGTCAATGATTGCTCCCATAGAGCAAGTGTCTCTTGGGGCAATTTGGTACAACATATGTAAACTAGCAGCGGATCCCAATTGTCTGTATCTACGGCCTGGGAATTGAGAACAGACAGACAATTGTTTATTGTGTTTTGGATCCGCTGAAGTGCCTCACTATTTTCGGAGTGGGCAGGAGAGATAGGAGGGATCGAATTTGAGTATCAACGAGTATTCGTTTGTTTTCGAAGCGGGATCTTAGGGCTTCCCACGCGAGTCCGAAATTCTCATCGGTTAATGCATATTGCTTCACAATAGCACCGGCTTTACCTTGCGTCTTGTATCGGAGGTGATACAATTTTTGGGCTGGAGTGAGCTGGTTGTGGTTAATGTAAACTGCCGTAAACATGTCCCGGAAGGACGGCCACTGCTCATAGCCCCCGAAGAAGGTTTCGGTATCACAAGGCGGAACTTGTAGGCAAATGTAGGGGGTATTTGCTGGTTCTAGGGGTCGAACCGGTTCCATATGCGCAGCGGGCTGGGGGGACTGAGTTTGGAGCATCTCAATGATGTCCGTCATTCGAGCCATGCACAACTCGTACTGGTCTGTGCAGGCGTCAATCTTTTGCCTAGCCGACTCTTTGAAACCGTCGGGCTGGCTATTGTCTTCAGTGGTGAAGACTGCCTCATGTGCGCACAAAAGCCTCTCCCATTGGGCTTGCAAATTTTTTTGCTTAATTTGGACCAGGGATTTGGTCCAATCCTCAATGGGAGCCGATGAAAATTTTGTGCATAATTGCACGAGTCTATCGGACTCGAAAATAAATTTTGCAACACTAGGATCGGTTGCTTTGGGACTAGAGAGTTTGGAGCGAGTGTTTGGTGGCTCCCGAGTGACAGGAACTGTCAAATGTGCACTGGCTGACTTTGTGTGTCTGGAGGAAGGAGTCTCCATTGTGATAAGTTGGCGTTTAGGGGATCGCTCAACAGGCATTTTGTTTGAAAAAGCTCGACAAAGGGCAAAAGTTTGAATAAATATATGTGTATGTAAATGTAGGGTATTGGGGAAATAGACGTGTAGTCTAACCGCGTCCGCGCGAACGATTTTTGAGAATGGGAAGAGTTGGGAATGGGAAAATTCGTTGAAACGAATTTGTATATTTGTCGAGCAAAAAAGTTTACACCCGTGTATGTAAATGTGTAGGGAAATATATATGTATATGGGAAACAAGTAAATTTTTTGTAAATGGGAATGGGTAATAAATAGAAATGTGTATGTATGTGGGAATTGGGAATGTACGTTAAATTATTATAATATAACAAATGTGTAGTCAAATATGTATTAAATGTGTTTTTATTTGTGAAAAAGTGAATTTTTTTGTATGGGATTACGTGAATAATTACGTATTTTTATGTCTGTATCTATGTGTATGTGTATATATATATGTGTGTATAAATATATATATTTGTATATATATATATATATATATATATATGTGTATGTGATTATTTGTATTAGTGTGTTAGTGAACGTAAAAAAGTGTGAAAATAATTTTGTGTACAAAAATTGTTGTGTGCAAGTGGGGGTTTTTGTCCCACTGTATGCACTTGGGGTGGCAGCAGATGTGCAGTGTATGAATATGAGCGTATGTGAAAAAGAAAATAAATATGTATGGGTATGTGTATACGTGTATGTCAAAATATATTTTTGAATGTATTTGTTAGTTGTTATTATATTACTAAACTGTGTTTGATTGTATAAGGGAGAAAACAATTTTTTTTTAATTTTGTGCACAGGTGGGATGTCTTTGTCTCACTGTATATATGTAAAGTGTATGTGTAAGCTGTATATGAGTGTATGTATGTGTATCTATATGCACGATTGAAAATTTTCTAAGTTAAAGACAATTTTTAATGTGCCGTGAAAATGAGCAGTTTGTCCCACTGTATCCGCTTTGTACTTTCTTGTTGATGTATATGCACTTGGGCCAAGCAGCTGGATTGCGTGCTGCCAAGTGCGTGCGGATATAGCACAAAAGGAAATGGGGAAATATGTGCAGAAGTGGGCGCGCAGAATGTACACAGCAGCTGGGCTGTTTGCTGCTGATCTTGCAGCTTAACGCCTTTTGCTTGTCTACAGCTGTGGTAAGGATTTTTGCGGAGCTTGGCTTCTTGTGACCAATTGCCTCCAACGACTGAAATCTGGTTTCCAGGAAGGCCATGAATTCTTGAGTAGACTGGATCTCTCGTGAATGTGTTAATGATTGCTCGTATAACATGCGGCTTTGTTTATCCAGTTTAAACAGCAGGCTATGGAGCAGTAATGGAGACCATGAATCGGTTTCTAGTCCCTGATTTTTTAGAGCTAGCAGTCCCTCAAACGTGACGTCGTGCAGCGTCCTTAGTTCTGCCGCTGATGGATTGGCTGTCATTGATGGCTGATTCAGGATTCGTTCGATGATTGTTCCAACGATGATCCTCTTGTTGTGATACCGCTCTTGCAGCAAACTCCAGGCGGTTTCATAATTTTCGTTGGTCAATGACAGATGTCGAATCAAACCTTCTGCTTCCCCTGACAGGCTGCCCTTGAGATACCACATTTTTTGTGCGGTAGGAAGTTGCTGTTTGTGGATCATTTCCGTGAACAAATCATAGAACTGAGCCCATTTCAGTCTGATGAAATCAGATTTGATTGAACCAATTCCTCAAGTTCAACATAATTGTCAAGATTATATTATTCTGCTACTAACTCTTCCATTGTCTTCATTGTTGCTCGATCTGATGTTCACGTGCTGCTGCTGAACTTGTGACGACAGTCTCTTACTGCCGAGGACGAATTGGCGATGTGGGGCAATCTTCTATTGAGCCGGAGCAAAGAATAAACGTGTTGTGTGTTTGAGTTGAATTGCTGAACTGAGCAGTTGAACTCAATCCAGTCCGGAGCAAAGAATAAACGTGTTGTGTGTTTGCTGTTTAAAAATTGACTCTCTTTATTTACAACTTTCTACATCCTTGAATTTCGTCCTTCTAACTTTATTAGTTTAAGATATAAAAAATTTAATACTTCTCTCTATAGGATATGGATGAAATTACCCATATCATTAAAGATGCTAAAATCGTATTTATAGAACCATTTTTGCACTTAAAAATAATAAACTGACCATATGATAAATGGTTTAAATACTTTAATTGTATTCTATAAATATATTAAATTTTACATTTAGCACACATTTGCAAAATGATTAGGTGAAGTTAGTGATGAACACGGAGAGCGCTTCTACCAAGACATTGCGGTAATTGAAAGTCGCTTTTGGGGAAAAGCACATACTTTCCGATATTGTTGGTCGCTGTGCCGTGACACCTACCAAAAACACAAACGTCAAAGTAAACGCATACGTTTTTCTTAACTAATTTGTTTTAAAATAAATAATTTATAAAATGCATTTTAAATGCATTTTAAATTACGTTTGTTAATTTTTTTATCAAATTGTGAGCACTAGTATTCACAGTAAGTACGTACCTTCATTCACATTTCATGCCTTTATCTTGCTACTCTTAGATGAGTTTTATTGAAGAAAACTTAATTTTTAAGTTTTCAATGTCTTGTGAAAAGAAATCCTTAGGTTCAAAGGCAATTTTGAAATTGCAGAATTAGTGTATTTAACCTCTAGTTTTAGCAGCATAACGATTTATACATGAGTTAATTAAATATTTTATGTTTGTCGTGCGATGCAATATATTTTTGTTTTATAGAGAGAAGTATTAAATTTTGTATATCTTAAACTAATAAAGTTAGACGGACGAAATTCAAGGATGTGGTGGTGTACATATTAGTCCTTAAGATATATTTTTTTCAAAAAAATTATTGGAAATTTGCAGGGATATTCAAGGATAAAGTTGTAAAAGGACATTTTCAATACCTCTTCGTCCTTTTGCACCAAAACATTAAATTTTCTAAGATTCTAAGGATCTTTCTCTTTCATTTGATACCCATATAGTTATTCTGCAATGCGCTCAATTTTTAAAATAATTTTTTGAAATAAACATATCCTTGAAATTTCAAAGTCCTTTAAAAAAAATCCTGACGTCAGAGAGAAAAACTAAAAACGCAGTTTTACTACATTTGGCCCCTAGTTTCGCGAGAATATAGATTTTTTCGTGTGTTTTGAAATTTCTTGATTTTTGTCGCACGGTGTTATATAAAAACTAGTGTCCGACCGAAACCACTTTTTTGGGCCGAAACCGAATATTCGGTCGCACACTAATAAAAACAAATGTGACGTTCTTTCTTTGAGCCATAATCAGGCAAAAACCACTGAACCGATTAAGATTAAATAAACACCAAAAAATTTTTTATGTGAGGGAATGATACATAGGCTATATGAGATTGACCACGCCCCCTTCTTACGCCCATTATGGTAACAAAACGTATCTATGGTATGCTTTTGCAAGGCAATATGGATATCAAACGATTCAGCGTGTCATTATGGCAAACATAGGCTATAATATAATCGGCCACGCCCACTTTCCGCGCCCACTAAACTACCAAAACAAAGCTACGGTACATGTCTGTAAATCAATGTTGATGTAAAATAATACTGTGTTTCATAGGAGTAAACATAGGCTATATAAGATTGACCACGCCTACCTTTTACGCCTTCCTGCAATGCCCAATATGATGACAGAAATTAACTGTGGTATATTTGTGCAAAACAATATGGTATAAACAAATTTTGCGAGTCATTGCAGCAAATATCTATATATTGTATATAAAAAGGAATGTGTGTTTGTTTGTTGGTCCCAAGACTCAAAAACTAGACAGCCGATTAACTGAATTTTTCACAGAATGTTCGTCTTGACTAAGTCTCGGTAAACCACATAGTGCGAATACGACCCGATAGGTAGGCGTGGCACTTTCCATATAACTGAAATTTTCAATATGGAATATCTTCGGAATGAGAAGTCGGACAGCATTAAAATTTGGTGCGGGGCCACCGTTTAGGTGTGTGGTTTCACTGGTAAAACATTGTGATCGTTGGACGAGGGCGTGGTATTTTTTAAGCAACTCAATTGTTTTGAATAACTTTGGAACTACATATCACACATCAAGGAGATTTGACACAAACTTACGTTTGAGATGTGCCCTTCGACAGGGGGAATGGTGACCCTATTGTTTTAAATAACTTCAAAGAGATTGGCACAGACTTACGATTTAGATGTTCCCTTCGACAGGGGGAATGGGTGGGTATTAGACGAGGGGGCTTGGCACCGCCCATACAACCCACATTTTTAATGTGGAATAGCTTCGGAACAATAAGTTGGAAAGCTTTGAAGTTGTACATACCCTCGTCCCATAGATATGTCATTCACTGGTACGGCATATTTTTAGTGACTGAAATTTTCCGCGTAACTTTGGAACTGTAAGTCGCATATCAATTAAACTGAGTCGCACCCTTCGACTGCAGGAATGGATTGGGCATTGTAAAAAAGGGGCGTGGCATTACCCATACAGTGTTGTATGAAGAAACTTGATTTATTGTTCCCACTGACTTCACACGGGTGTGCAAAGCCGAGGGGCCCTCCTAGTATGATAATAATAACAAAAATGTGGGAATAAAAATGTGAAAATAAACATACAGAAGGCGCATGTCATACAAGCAAAAGTTTTGTATGGCGGGTTCCAACATTGGAACCCGCGCTCTGCTCTCATAGATCACATATGTGGTAAAAACGTTGCTTTACTAGCGAGAACGTAGTTTTATGTGTTGCGCTCTTTGGTTGCGCTCACTGCAGCGAGTCTGCGTTAGCACATTGCTGCGGCGTTGGATGATTGGGAGATGAAGACGATGTGCTGTTGTTATTGTTGTGCTGGCGAAAAGCTGAAATTGTAAAACGATTTATATTTTCTGGCTGGCTTTTGTTTTTCTTCTATAAGCCTGCACGGCGTCGCATATTGCTCCTGAACTCACTGCCGACTGTAGTGTGCGCAAAATCATATAAAAAAATAAAATATGGTTGGCATGGCACTTATATGATCGCTTGAATCAATACAAAAAATATATAATAATAAGTAATCAACAATGACAGTTCAAAAGGGAAATGGAAAGAAAGGAAGCAATTTTTTATTAGCACGCAATAATTTAGAAATTAAATTAAAATTTTATTACGGCCCAGATATAATAAGTACTTGCGTAAAAGAACTAAAATAAGAAAATCTAGGATTTTAAATTTACTGTCCCAGTATTCGTCACTGAATCATTCTGAAGTAAAACTCGTGCATTAGTCGGATATATGTACATATTTGCCTCAATACCGATTTTCAGGCTCCGACTGAAAGATTTTGAACCAAAACCAATCAGCAACAAAAAAAAGCAGCATACACACAAAAACTATAAGAACAAAAATCATTAGCGCTGTTTTGAATCACGTTCGTTGAAACGGCGTTCATTGCGTTGGCTAAGTGACGTTCCTTTGCTGGCGGCAAATAAATGCAAAAATTCGCACAAAAAATTATTAGGGCAGTTCAGAATAACGTGCAAAATGTGATGGCAAATATTTTCAACGCAACAACAAAATGTACACATTTGCCCTTGCCCGGCAGCTGCAAATTTGCAACACTGAAACCCTATTGCGTATTGTTGGGCATCGGCAACACAGATTTGCCAATCAATCAGCTGTTACAATTGTCGAGATGAAGCAGACCAAAAAGAAAATAAAAAGAGAAAACCCGAATAAAAAGTGGACGGAGGAGGAGATTCGTACATTTTTGAGTTATTTGCAAGAAGCGCTGGAGTTAGAGGTGTGAATTGTTTTCGGATTCCACAGCGGCAGGAACTTATGCATACTCTTTATTCTCGCAGGCTCCCACGGCGCAAATATTCTATTCTTCTTCTTGATTTATTCTTCAAAAACAGCTGTGAATTTGTTCCAGTGGTGCACGCAGGATTTTGTTTCGGGGGGGGGTGGGTTCTGTGCAACTTTTTTTAAAACCCAGTAAAATTTCAAATCGCTCTCTCCACCTACAATGTTTTTTTGCAATGTACTAGGTTGCATGTTTCTGTTCCATACAAATTTGTGTATTTATGAACCCATATAGCAAATACATAATCACTTATTGAAATAAGTGAATTGAAGCTTGAATTTCAGCACTTGTATACAGCTTTTTTAACTCAACTTCCGCATTATCTCGTAACTGTTTTATTTCTAGCAAGCAAATATTTGCTAAGTTGACAGCTTGCTTTAAGTCAATGTTACGAGTTTGAAGAAATATGCATAAGAGGCTTGCAGAACTAAATACTTGACTAATACAATGCAATGAAATTAAAAAATCGGTTTTTTGTAAAGCAGAATGCAGTAAATTAGCTTCGCTAGCTACTTTTGAACTATCCCAAGAAGACATTTTACTTAAAGCGAGTACTATATCGTCGTAGAACTTCAAAAAAACTGTAACTGAGTTATATCTTTCAACCCACCTGGTAGGAAACATTTTTTTTTAGATTTTTATGGTCACAAATGTTCAATTCTTCTAAACACTGTTTTAAAATAAGTTGTCTCTTTGGGGTATTAAAGAAATCGTACAATTTTCCAATAAGACTTACAGCCTGATTCTGTGTATTCTTGACAAATTTTTTATCAAGGTATTTTGTCAAGATTTTTATCAAGCACAAGCTTTGTTGGCATTCTGATGCAACATTGATAAAGTAAAAAGCTAATATAATTCAACATAAGGTGAATATGCGATAGCTGTCAAATTGTCAAAAAATAAGACAAATAAAAAATTGGAAGTAAAGTAATTTTTGAAATTATTTTTAAATTTTTATTAAAAATTCTTATTTTGTGAGACAGATGATTGGCTCATAGGCAAATTACAGTTATTACCGACGCATTTTTGATAGGATCCATGTCCAAAAAAATGCAATGCCGCCAGAACGGTACAGTATGGGCAAAGATAGCGATGTTCTCTGTGTGTCATGTAGCGCCAAGTCCTCAATTAATCGATGCCACAAGGATCGAGTCAGCCGGAAATTCTTCATAAATTCTTCTTCGCTCAACGAAGGCAAATTATTTGTTTTCTTCTGCTTCTGATTTCTTCTCTTCTATCCTCCTCAACCGCTAAAAGTGTTAACATGCACAATTCTTCCATTTTCAATAGGCAAAATTTCAATTTGTATGCTGTTGTCAATAGCATTCACACTTTTGACAATTTATCAAGAAAAGAGCTTTTATTTTTAGGAATAGAATGCCAATTCTTGACAAATAGTAAAAACTTGACAAATAGTCAATATGATGAATTTATCAAGTGTTCAGAATTGGGCTGTTAAACAGTTTCTTATTTGTACTATCCCGCACGAACTTGAAACAGCGAAATTTAACGAATGAGCAGCGCAGTGCACATATAAAGCCTTCGTTAATTTTTTTGATATATACGCCTGTACACCCCTAAACTGCCCGGTAATTGCAGCAGCTCCATCGAATCCTTGCTCCCGCAGTTTACTTAAGTCGACCCCAATTGCTTGCAATTCTTTTAGAATAACACTGGAAATCCCTTCCCCAGTTAAAATTTCCAGTGGAACCAATTTTAAAAAAACTTCCCTGACTTCAAACGAGCTACTATCAAAATATCTAACACAAAGAGACATTTGTTCAGTACCCGAAACATCGGTAGACTCATCCGCGAGGACAGAAAAATACTTTGCAGAATTAATTTGCGTGACTAAAGATTTTAAAATTAAACTTTCGCATGATGTTATTATTTCGCTCTGTATTCTCCAGCTCGTGTAAAGAGCTAAATTGTGATTACTGGAAAACAACGTAACTCTGAAATGCTCATCGTACTTTTGTCTATACCGTAAAAGTCCTCTAAAATTTCCGTCATTTGAATCAACGACGTCGCCCAGTCTTTCACAATCACGATGCCCTCTGAGCGCAAGTCTTTGTTTGTCACTTTTTCAGATTTTCCTCTACTTTTCCATATTTTTGATCATAATTTCGAAACCAATAAACCGGTTCACATGATTTCCCCTTGTTGCATTAACAACACCGTAGAGCTTCCTTCTTGGATGAAATTTATTTTTATAAGTTTTAAAATTTCGCTATAATTAGACCTCAAAGTCGGAAAATATGGAATTTAAAGGCGTTTTCTTTGATCAAAAAGATACACATTTTTCGTAAATCAACTAACGAGTGAGGTGTAAAATGAAAGCCGACACAAAGCAATACAACAGCCAAATTATTTGCCGGAAAACACATTCGCATCGAAATAATTTGTCATGATTTATTAAAAAACAAAGGGCTTCCAGATATGAAAAGTTTTTTTTTATATATATGTGACGGTTATTAATTAAATTTCTGTACTAACGTAAGATATTTCGGGCGGTCGGTTTAAACCCCCAAACCCCACCCCCTGTGTGCGCCACTGATTTGTTCTGCAACCGATTTGCCATGAAATTTCAAAAAGTGTGCTCAGTGTTGATGGCAAATATTTGAAATGACATGCATTTGCCCAAATATTTCCACGTTATCGCGAATTGCCCTATTAAGCGACCAAAGCAACTACCAACAGGAACACATTTAGGTAGGAGATATAACTACATTTGAAAACTCATAATCTATATTTCTATATCTATATATATTATACTACTGTGTCCAAAAAATAAGGTGACATTGTATTTATTTTCAAAATTCTTTTTATTCTTCCAAATCAATTTCATCCCCTTCAAAGTAATCCCCTCCCGATGCAATGCACTTATGCCAACGGATTTTCCAATCTTCGAATCTTCCGGGATGGCCTTTAGTTCCGTCTTCGCTGCGGCTTGAATCTCCTCTATCGTATCAAAACGGTGTCCCCGGAGCGGTCTTTTGAGCTTGCTGAACAGCCAGAAGTCGCACGGCGCCAGATCAGGTGAATACGGTGGTTGCGGAACGATATGGGTTGAGTTTTTGGCGAAATGATCACGAATTACGAGTGCAGTATGGGATGGTGCATTGTCGTGGTGTAAAAACCAAGAATTGTCTTTCCACAATTCTGGCCTTTTAAGGCGGATAGCGTTACGCAAACGACGCATAACGTTCAAATAATATTCCTTGTTGACTGTTGACTAAAAAAAAAAATAGTTCTCCAAATCCTTCGTCGCGCGCAGCTTAAATTCAAATGTCACGTTATTTTTTGGACACAGTAGTATATTCTTATATATAAAATTGTCGTGTCACAATGTTAGTTACCATACTCCTCCGAAACGGCTTGACCGATTTTTATGGAATTTTATATGCATATTCAGTAGGTCTGAGAATCGGCTACTATCTATTTTTTAAGGGGCGTGGCACCACCCATACGAGCCAGATCTTAATAATGGAATATCTTCCAAATTGTAAGTTGTACAACACTGAAATTTTATATCCCGTCGTCCCATAGATGAGTCATTCTACTGATAAGATTTGATGGGCGTTGGACAAGGGGCGTGGCACATTTCTTGTGACCCAAATATTTTGCTGAACTATAAGTCGCTCAGCAATGAAACTTAGTACGAACCTACCATTTATTCATATATTTCGACAGAGGGAATAGGGCAAGAATTGGACGAGGGGGCGTGGCACCACCCATACGAGCCAGATCTTAATAATGGAATATATTCCAAATTGTAAGTTGTACAACACTGAAATATAGTATCCCGTCGTCCCATAGATGAGTTCTAATGATAAGATTTGATGGGCGTTGGACAAGGGGCGTGGCACATTTTTGTGACCCAAATATTTTGCTGAACTATAAGTCGCTCAGCATTGAAACTAAGTACGAACCTACCATTTATTCATATATTTTGACAGAGGGCATTGAATAAGAGGCAGGTATTGAATAATAGGGCATGGCACCGCCCATATAATTTAAATCCGGTTCAGAGACCGGCAATGAGTACTAATAAAATTAGTATACTTAAGTCATGAGCCATAACAATTGGTGTAAGTGAATACTCAAACCAATTCAACAAAATACTATTATTATATTATACAATTGGTGTAAGTGAATACTCAAACCAATTCAACAAAATACTATTACTCATTTGCACCAAATCATCAAAACACTAAAAATTCTCTTACACGAATATGCACCGGTATTTTGTGTGTCTATTGGTTACTGACTCATAATCTGATTTGACTCACTTGTTCGTGTGATGAGTTGAGTAATAGTTCGTGTTGTGCTTCGCGCTTTTTGTAAAAAATTTAATTTCAGTAATTTTTTGCTTTTGGACGCGTATCTGGTTGCTGCTGTCAATTGATGCTGACAATATTCTTTTCTTAAATTCAATTTTCAACAAAAAAATTAAAATAATTTTTGTTCATCTTTATAGTTTTTTAGTTATTTAACTTAGAATGAGTATTATTTGTACGTGTATATTTTTTCTTAAGTATAATTTTAATATTTATGAATTCTTTTAATTTAATTATATTTAAAAAGCATGGATTTGATCTAATTTTGTTATTTACAAATAAAAACTAACAAAAAGTTAATTTAATTGCTTCGCATTCATTGACCTGCGTTTTGGTTTGCCGCTTTTTGTTGCAATATTCTCAATTTAAACTAAGGAGAAAGCGAAACTGAAAATTACTCCAATGACTTAAGTCATTCCATTGAACCATTGGTGTTTCTTGGTGTTGAGTGATTACGGTATAACACAATGAACCTATTCACTCAATGACAGATCTGAGCACGCACCGGTTCATATCAGCAAAGAACTTATTCATTGTTCGCACACAAAATATGTGTGCATGCGCAAACGAGTATGCGTGGATATGAGTCGGATGTTTGTCTTTGACTCAAATCCACTAATACTCTTTCTTGTGTTATTCAACCAATAACTTGAAAAAGAGAATAATTGCAGTTCTCTGATCCGGTTCAAGCGCAGTCCATTTCTTTACTGAAACTTAGCAGCAACATTGCTTATTTGTGGGCCTCGATTGCGTTAATCAGTAGCTCCTCCTCTTCCTTTAGTTGGTTTTCTTCGGCAATTTGCATCGCCATAGATTCGCCATCTCGCGTATTTCATTATTAAAAAAACAACAAATGTCGTGCGAGACAAAGTTCGCCGGGTCAGCTAGTCTATATTAAAGAGCGGCGCAAGCACTATAAAAATGACTTGCAAGCCATCGCTGTGCTTTCAAATACTGTCGCTCTTCTTCACTTTCAGTACAAAATAAGCAGTGCAGTGAAGAAAGCTTTTGATATTCATACGAATACTGCACGAAACGACAATAGAACTTCAAGCACATTGAAGTATAGAACAACACTGAAGTAGAACAACATTGAAGTAGAACAACACTGAAGTAGAACAATACTGCAGTGGAACAACACTGAAGTAGAACAACACTGAAGTAGAACAAGACTGAAGTGAAGTTCTACTTCAGTAGAACATTTTCAAGTATACGGTGTTTTGTTTTGCACGATCGGAGTAGCTGATGTTTGTTTTTGGTATTTTGTATGGAATCTGGGCTGCATTTCAAGCATTACAACAACATTCATGTAAAAAAACGCAGGTTTAAAACATGTTTTTCCGATAGTTATTTAAGTCTGTTTCACTCGGTGTGAAGTAGAAGTTCTGTTTCACTCGGTGGGAAGTAGAAGTTCTGTTTCACGCGGTGTGAAATAGAAGTTCTATTTCACTCGGTGTGCTTGCTGTGATTTACCGTTACTTAACCTCATTATAGCTTTCTGTTTTGATGTTTTGCTTCACAACAGAACACAAGCACTGTCGCTGCTATAGCGAAAAGGTTTTCGAATGATGCAGTGCTTGCTTTGTTGCAGAATAGAACTATTGAACATTTGAATTCGCTGTCAACGCGACAATGAAGTACAGTACTTGACAGTACTGTGCAGTAGTGAAGTGTGCCCGATAGAAACTTTTGTGCAGCTCTTTAGTCTATATAAATAAAAAAAACTTAACATTTTGTGTGTAGCCAGTGTTCGCGAAAACGGTTAATTTTTTCGGCAAAATTTGTTTTGTGTGTGATAGTAGATGTGTGTACGGTGGTTTATAGCGATAAAACATGTTTGTACGACAGGTGGGCGTGGCACCTCCCATACAACCTAAATTTTTAATATGGTATATCTTCAGAATTATAAGTCGGACAGCATTGAAATTTGGTACAGTGTCATGGCGTAAACATGTCGTTCCACCGGTAAAATTTAATGGGCGTTGTAAAAGGGGCGTGGCTTTTTTTAAATTCCGGTGTAACTTTGGAACTATAGCGTTCACATCAACGACACTCGGTTCAAACTTACGATTTAGTCGTGTCGTTCGACGGGGAATGGGGTGGGTTTTGACAAGGGGGCGTAACACCGCCCATACAACTCAATTCTTTAATATGGAATATCTTCAGAATGATAAGTCAGACAGCATTGAAATTTTGTACAGCGTCATTGCGTAGACGTTTCGTTCCACCGGTAGTATTGTATGGGCGTTGGACAAGGGGCGTGGCACCTTTTAAGTTCCGGTGGAACTATAGCGTTCACATCAATGACACTCGGTACAAACTTACGATTTAGTCGTGTCCTTCGGCAGGTGGAATAAGGTGGATACTGGACAAGAGGCGTGGCACCGCCCATACAACTCAGTTCTTTAAGGGGGTAGTCAGGTAGAATCGACCATGTTTTTAAGTAATTTTTTTTTCATACAAATTTTTATTCCACATTAAAAATTTTGTTATACTTTATTGTACATAGTTTTGAGTACTGAACACAATTTTTTTATAAATTTTCGTTTATATCCGGGGGGGGGAGATATGGGCGACCGGAAGACGCCATTTTGAAATCTGGCTGACACGATTTCTCCATTTTGGATGATCTGAAACATACCAAACAAATTTCATTTTGAAGTACAAATGAATGGCTCTCGTTTGACCTATAACTGTAAAAAAATATTAATAAATAAACATTTAGTGCAATTGTAAAGTTTTTTCCTCTTTTTTTGCTTGTTTTTTGTTAATAATTGTGTCATAATCATGTCGTTGTTACATAGAAATGGACAATAATGATCGTAGTTCACGCTATAGCCAAACCTTTTCTGAAAATGTAAAAAAAAAGTTTAAGCAAATCGGTGCAGTAGATCGGCCGTAATCGTGTCAGCCAGCTCAAAAAATACTGTTTTGAGAAAAACGTGTTAAAGAATAAATATACCTTTAAGGGCGCGCGAGCCCTTACAGCTAATCTCATTTTCAATCGCTTTCAGATACTATCCGAGGTAAAGGAAGGTTTCTACATGATTCCTAAGGGTTTAAATAGACCAAAACTGCAAAGAAAAAATTTTAGATTTTTTGAAAACCTGACTACCCCCTTAATGTGGAATCTCCGCGGAATCGTTAACTGCACAACATTGAAAGTTGGTGTAGCGTCGTCTCATAGATGTGTCATTCTGCTGATGAGATTTGATGGGCGTTTGACAAGGGGTGTGGCACATTTTTTATGACCTAAGATTTCAGCAGAACTGTAAGTCGCACATCAATGAAACTTGGTACGAACTTTCCACTTAGTAGCACAAGGGGGACAAGGGGGCGTGGTACCGCCTTCATTTTTTTACACATAGATTGTTTATCCTGACTGACAGACTGATTGATTGATTGATTGATTTATCATCGCCCAGCCCAAACCGCTGAAGCTACAAACATGAATTTTGGACTGTAGGTACATCTTGAAGAATGAACCTTCGCCAAGACGGGATTTTTTTTAATTCGGGGTCAAAAAGGCAAAACATGGGTTAAAATGTTGTATGAAGAAACGTGATTTAATAAACATATTGAATTTGAACTTCCTGAAAATATTCTAGATCAAAACTTATTTGACACGTATTTTATAATTTTTCGAAAATCAAAATTTAACTGGCCTAACAATGGGTTAAGGTTTATTTACGGAAAGACTCCGAAACAAACAACACGAACCGATGGGCCTATTGACTTCAACAATTGTAAAAATAATTGAAATAAATAAAATTAGACACGTGTTTCGCATTATTTTCAAAATCGAAATCTAACTGGATCAACGACGGGTTAAAAGTATGTATGGAGAAACAAATTTTTTTGAGTTTTTTGACTTCAAACTTGGTGAAAGTACTTCAAACGTAAAATTACTCGATACGTGTTTTTCATTTTTCCGAATATTAAAATCGGACGGGGTCAGCAACGGGTTAAAAGTTTGTATGGAGAAACTGTGAAAAATATGAATTTGGTGAAAGTAATAGGGGTACCGGTTAATTCGTGCGGTTTTCTAACAGATGGCGTAACTTGATTTTGTGAACAGTGATTCACCTTTCCAAATATGTGTTGGAAAGCTATTGTCATATAGTTTCAGAATCAGTATGTGTCATTTAGCTGAAGCGTAAACAACAATACTTTTTTTTACTCTGAAAATGTCGAATTTTGTGCCGAATAAAGTGTTTTTGCGGGGAGTACTTTCTTCATTACTTCAATATGAAGAAAAAGGCTGCCGAAAGTCATCGTATTTTGGTGGAAGTGTATGGTGTGCATGCTCTAGCTGAGCGTACGTGCCAGAAGTGGTTTGCACGGTTCAAAAGTGGCAATTTTGACTTGGAGGACGATGAACGGCCCGGACAGCCAAAAAAGTTTGACCAGCTGGGTCTGATCTATTATGAGCTGTTGCAACCGAATAAAACGATCACAGGGGAAGTCTACCGACGACAATTGATGCGTTTAAGCCGAGCACTGCGCGAAAAACGGCCGGAATATGAACAAAGGCACGGCAAGGTAATTTTGCAACATGACAACACTCAGCCACATGTTGCACAGGTCGTCAAAACCTACCTTGAAATGCTCAAATGGGATGTCCTACCCCACCCGCCGTATAGTCCAGACCTTGCGCCATCCGATTACTATCTCTTCCGATCAATGCAACATGGCCTGGCTGACCAGCACTTCTCAGAAAGGGTATTCGTGAATTGCCAGAAAAATGGGAAAAAGTTATAGCTAGTGATGGACAATACTTTGAATATTAAATTTGTAACCATTTTTTCACAATAAAGCTTCAATTTTCCCAAAAAAAACCGCACGAATTAACCGGTACCCCTATTACTTTTAGTGTAATTAGTTTAATTTGACACGTGCTTTTCTCTTTTTTGAAAATCGAAATCGACCATGGTAAACCAAGGGTTAAGAATTTGTTTGGAGTAAAGGTCGGTATGCAGCTCTCAAGAAAAGCAAAAACTTCATATAAAAAAAAGCTCAAGAAATGTTCAAGGAAATTTCCTTGAGTCATATTTTCTTGAGGTGTACGCACCTCACAAGAAAACTGATTCGGTTTTTTAATACTTTTTTTCATACAAAAAGTACAATACTGATTTCGGCAAGAAACATATGTGTACCTATTTATTTCTCAAAGGAAAAGTGACAGCTGACTACTTGACTACTACTTTTTCACGCTCAAGAAATATATGCTCGTTTTTTCTTGAGCGTTTTCTTGAGAGCATACCTACCTTAAATGTGAAACACATGATTTAATGGGCCTTCTGACTTCAAAATTTTTAAAACACTCGAAATCAAAGATAGTTAGACACATGTTTTTTTTTTAAATCAAAATTTGATGGGCTCAACAATGGGCTAAGAATTCGTATCGGGGGAAATAGGAGAGCTTGCGTGCAAAGCCGCAGCCCCCAGCTAGTCTATATACACGGTGGACGGAAAGTTTCTGCATACAAAAAAAAAAACACCGTTCAGATCATTTGTATTGCTTTTCAAATTTTTTTTATTTAAACCACTAAATCATATCCAAGCAAAATTCAATTGATCATAAATATTGTGTATGTGTGCCATTTTTTTCGTAGCACTCTAGGACTCGCTTTCGAAAACTTTTGCACAAGACCGACGTTTCGGCCAATGATATGGCATCCCACTCTTGTTTTACTCTGTCAATGAGTTGAAGTCTCTTGGCCGGTTTTGGACTCCGAAATACTGAATCTTGAACCACTTGAACTACTGAATCCTGGACCAGATATGTTCAATAGGATTAAAATCTGGCGAATTTCCCGGCCAGTCTTCCCATACAAGCTTAAATAGACTTTTAGTAACACTTATTGACTGTTTCGCCATATGACATCGCGCACCGTCCTGCATTAAAATCGCTTTAGATCTATGACGGAACTGCTTAGGATTTTCAAACCATCACATTATTGGGGATTTCCCCATTTCGTTTTCAAATAAAACAAGCAATCAGAATTTGAAGTATATTACAATTGAAACGATGTCTGCAGAAACTTTCCGTCCACCGTGTATATAAAAAAAACTTAACATTTTGTGTGTAGCCAGTGTTCGCGAAAACGGTTCATTCTTTCGGCAACATTTTTTTTGTGTGTGATAATAGATGTCAGTACGGTGGTTTATAGAGATATAACATGTTTGTACGACAGGTGGGCGTGGCACCTCCCATACAACCTAAATTTTTAATATGGTATATGTTCGGAATTATAACTCGGACAGCATTGAAATTTGGTACAGTGTCATGGCGTAGACGTGTCGTTCGACCGGTAAAATTTAATGGGCGTTGGAAAAGGGGCGTGGCTCTTTTTAAATTCCGGTGTAACTTTCGAACTATAGCGTTCACATCAATGACACTCTGTACAAACTCATAATTTAGTTCTATCCTTTCCACAGGGGGAATAGGGTGAGTTTTTGACAAGGGGGCGTGGCACCGCCCATACAACTCAAATCTTTTATGTGGAATAACTTCGGAATCACTAGCCGCACAGCATTGAAATTTAGTACAGTGTCATAGCGTAAACGTATCGTTCTACCGGTAGTATTGTATGGGCGTTGAACGAAGGGCGTGGCACTTTTTAAATTCCGGTGTAACTTTGGAACTAGAGCGTTCACATCAATGACACTCGGCACAAACTTACAATTATGTCGTGTCCTTTGACAGGGGGAATTGGGTGGGTTTTTTAAAAGGGGGCGTGGCACCGCCCATACAACCCAACTTTTTTAATGTGAAATAGCTTCGGAATAATAAGTCGCACAGCATTGAAATTTGGTACATTGACATCGCGTAAACGTGTCATTCCACCGGTAGTATTGTATGGGCGTTGAACAAAGGGCGTGGCATTTTTTGAATTCCGGTGTAACTCTCGAACTATAGTGTTCACATCAATGACACTCGGTACAAACTTACGATTTAGTCATGTCCTTCGGCAGGGGGAAGAGAGTGGGTTTTGAACGAGGGGTCGTGGCGCCGCCCATACAACTCAAATCTTTTATATGGAAAAACTTCGGAATCGTTAGCCGCACAGCATTGAAAGTTAGTGTCGTCGAAAGTAGTGCCGTCGTCTCATAGATATGTCATTCCACTGGTGAGAATTGATCGGCGTTGGACAAGGGAAGTGGCACATTTTGTATGACCCAACATTTACGCAGAACTGTAAGTTCACATCAATGAAACTTGGTACGAACTTTCCACTTAGTAGCACAATTCGACTAGAAGAATGTTGTGAGCATTGGAGAAGGGTTCGTGGTACCGCCTCCATTTTTATATACATAGATTGTTTGTCCTGACTGATTGATTGATTGATTCATCATCGCCCAGCCCAAACCGCTCAGGCTACAAACATGAAATTTTAACTGTAGGTACATCTTGAAGAATGAATTTCCGCTAAGACGGGATTTTTTTTTTAAATTCGGGGTCTAAAGGGACAATACATGTGTGAAACGTGATTTAATAGATGTATTGATTTCGAACTTCCTGAAATTACTCTAAATCAAAAATAATTCGGCAAGTATATTATAATTTTTCGAAAATAAAAATTTAACTGGGCCAACAATGGGTTAAGGTTTGTATACGGAAGGACTCCGAAACAAAAAACACGAACCGGTGCGCCTTTTGACTTCAAAATTTTTGAAAACACTTAAAAATAAAGATAACTGGTCCATAGAACCAAGTATGGAAAAAATGAACCGATTCATAAGTTTACATGGCTTTGTAACACTGTCAGTAAATATGTCGACATGGATGCAGGCCGTATGCTCTTTAAAAAGGAGCTAATTAATTATTTTATTTTTCATTAGATGTAAGTTATTTTTGTAATCTGTGAGGGCTAAGCCCGGTAGATGTAATAAATAAATAAATACTTAGTAGGGACATAAATATTGTTACAACATTGAACACACCCATTGTAATAGTTGAATTAAACATACCCCGTTATTTCCACATGGGTTATGAAACATAACCTGTAAAGCGTTAGTCTGCACCGGGAATTCTAAATTGTTCTAGCTTTTACCATGAAGTGGTCAGATAACGAAAACCGTATGACTGTTATAGCGCTATTTAAGTGTGAAATGAAAAAAAAGGTGATATTTTCAAAACGCTCCGCCCGCTCGGGATTAGTCGCATGTTCGTCTACCGGTGCATAAAACTGTTTGAGGTGACTAGAGAGGTTAAAGACCGCCACCGGTCGGGCCGTCCGCGCACAGTTCGAACACCACAAGTCGTTAAAGCTGTCAAATCAAGAATTCAACGAAATCCGCTCCGAAAACAGAAAATCATGGCCCGGGAGATGAATATCTCGCAAAAGTCCATGAGTCGAATTATTAAAAAAGACTTGGGACTTGGGGCTTTCAAACGCCGTACTTTACATTTGTTGACTGCAGCTTTGAAAAAAAAAGAATGAAAAAATGCAAACGTCTTTTGGTGAAGCACGCTGAGAACTTGCACAGAAAAATCTTGTTTACCGATGAAAAAATTTTTACCGTGCAGGAAAAATTTAACAAGCAAAATGATAGGGTGTATGCACGGTCATCTAAGGAAGCATCTGAACTGATTCCACGGGTCGAAAAGGGTCATCACCCAGCTTCAGTCATGGGTTGGTGGGGTGTCTCTTACGATGGGGTCACGGCAGGGGCGTAGCCAGAACTTGGTCATGGGGGGGGTTTTGAAGATTTGTTTGCCAATTTAATATTAAAAGGTGATTTTTTAGCAACTTTTTTTGGCAACACTGTTTTTGGCAGCTTAGCTGTTTTCGTGTAACATGTTACTGTCAAACATGTTCAGTTTGGTCTATGATTTAACCATGAATCGACTTACAAACGAAAAACGCTTGCAGGTTATTGAATTTTACTATCAAAATTCATGCTCGGTTAAGAAAGTGCATTGCGGACAGAGGAAAATATCGCAGCTGTATCCGCCACACAGCACGCGAAACAATGGCCCAATTGAGAGGCGAGTTCGGTGAACAGTTTATTTCACGTTTGGGGTCCGAACAATTGGCAATTAGATCGTGGGATTTACGTCTTTAGACTATTTATTGTGGGGCTATGTTAAGGCTCATGTCTATAGCGACAAGCCCGCAACGGTTGACGCACTAGAAGCCAATATTGAAGAATTTATTCGTGAGATACCGACCGATATGTTGGAGAGAGTATGCCAAAATCGGACCCAGCGTATGAACCATTTGAGGCGCAGCCGCGGTCAACATTTACATGAAATCATCTTTAAACATTGAATTATATAGATCGTTCTATCGACTCAAATAAAGATTTCATACATTTCTCTAAATTGTATGTGTTTGTTTTTTAAATTAAATCCGCAGGCTATTAAAAATTCACCCTTTACAGCTTTTTAAAGTAAACTACACTTTTCAAAGAGGGCATTTTGTGGTGGTGCCACCCATATGTGACTTAGTGCAATTAAAATTTCATGAAATTTGGTAGAAGTAAGAGTATGTTTTTGTCACTGGTATAAAAATTCGATGCTAATTTGCAAAAAGCAAATATTAAGTTTTGCTTTAAAGTTGGTAGAACTTTTAGCGAAACATTTCAATTGATGAACTAAGTTTATGATGATGATCGCTTATCCCGTGGCAGAGTTCATGAGTGGTACACGCGATTTAAAAACGATTGTCGGACATAAATGATGCCCAACGTGTTAGACAACTAAAACCCGCAATCAGCGCAGATTCCATCAAAACTTGACGGTAGTTCATCATAGATCAGCCCAAAATCGACTTGAAATTGGATTTAACCTTCGCTTTCCTTATACCCACCTGGGTGATCTTTTTAATATTCATGTTCAATATCTGCCAGAGTGTTTATCCAATGTAGTTAATGTAGTAATGATTTCGACTTACAGAACATATTCGACAGTTGTTTTCAATAACATAAAATTTATTTTTTGGAAATATTAGTCATGCTTTATTTGTTATTTTTGTTATTTTGTATACCACATACCCACACGGGTGGTCCCAGGCGCTTCCGTATCGCATTTAACTGAACTTTTGGCTATCGAAAGACGCCATATCATCGATAGACACTTGTGACTGATTTTTGACTAAAAGTTGAATTTTAACCATCAACCACTCCTCGTTTTCACGTTTTGCGGCATCGTGCGTCTTTCACCTTTTCAAAAAAATGCATTTACCGATTAAGCAAAGGCGTTTCGTGGACGTAGAAGCCATCCAAAAGGCTTGCACCGACATCCTGAAGGACATTCCAGCCGACGATCTAAAACACTCATTGGACATGCTTTTAGATCAAGCAAATACCTGTACTGAGCCTGAACTATTTGAAAAAATCAGATCGGTTTCACCAACAAAATTTTTTTTATTCTTTCAAATGTTTAAAGGTGAAAAGACCTTTCTGCTAATGTAGGAACGTGCATACCATGCATAGTGAGTACAAATTTTTAATAATTATAGGCCATGGGGGGTTCTGACACCCTAACCCCCCACCCCCTTGGCTACGCCCCTGGGTCACGGACTTGCATTTCTGCGAACAAGGGGTCCAAACATCGGCCACAGTTTACCAAGAAACCGTTTTGAAAGCTGTTGTAAAACCACTTAACCATTCTTTGTTCCAAAACCAGCCGTGGACTTTCCAGCAAGATTCTGCGCCGGCCTATAAAGCTAAAACGACTCAAACCTGGCTCCAAAACAATTTACCAGCATTTATTTCCTCTGAAGAATGGCCCTCTGGCAGTCCTGATTTGAACCCGCTCGATTACAAATTGTGGACAGTTTTAGAGGACGTGGGTTGCCACAAAAGATACCCCAACATTGATTCTCTTAAGATAGCTTGGATTCGTGATGTGGCCAATTTTCCGATGGACGAGGTGCGTGCGGCTACTGATGATTGGCCAGTCCGACTTAAGTCGTGCGTGAAGGCCAAAGGCGGACATTTCGAATGAATGTTTGCTTTTTGTATACAATATATATCAATAAATATGTAAACAAAAATTAGCCCAAAAACATTCACTACTTTTTATTTTATAGCATAAAACGTGTGTAACAGTATTTATGTCCCTACTAAGTATACTGTTACGAATGCTAGTTCTAGTGGGCTAGTACGTATCTCTGGATTGCGTAATTTGAAAATAAAACACACTTAGTTTCTCAAACGCGGTCAATAAAATAAACCAACAATCACTTTATTTCACAGATTTACACTTCACTGTCTTCACACTTAAGTATTTGCTCAATTACTCCGTGTGGCACCTAGTACGTATCTCTGGATTGCGTAATTTGAAAATAAAACACACTTAGTTTCTCAAACGCAGTCAATAAAATAAACCAACAATCACTTTATTTCACAGATTTACACTTCACTGTCTTCACACTTAAGTATTTGCTCAATTACTCCGTGTGGCACCTTCACTAGTCAAAATCAGACTGACCCGTTGCGCCGCACCCGGCTGCCTTTTATACCTGTCCGGCCATCGCGCAGATCGTTCTCGCACATTCCAGAGTGGACTAAAGGTTTCCATGATGATCGCGACCATCATTGCCAGGTTGGACTAAAAGTTTCCATTATCGCGGCCATCATTGCCAGGTTGGACTAAAAGTTTCCATTATCGCGGTCATCATTGCCAGGTTGAATTATGGCACGGCGCGTAGCGACAGGGTTGCTTTGCACAGCGACAGACTGTCTTATCGTTACATTATAAAATAAAGTGGACGAATGTGTGTAAGCGCATCCCACTCAAACGGACCGGCCGATTTTCATGGGTTTTTTTTGTTGGATTCGTCTTGAGTCAGTTCAGGTTTATGAGAAAGAAAATTCCACAAAATCTATTGGAAAAGTCGGAAAATCCCTGCCATGTTTGACCATGAATTCTGAAAATTTTCAGACGATAACTGGAACCATAAGACAATTCAAATCAATTAAATTCACTACGAACTTACTATTTAGTCATATCCATCGACAGAGGGAATGGAGTGAGTATTGGACGAGGGGGTGTGGCACCACCCATACAAGCCAAATCTTTAATATAGAATATCTTCGAAACTGTAAGTTGTACAACACTGAAATTTAGTACCCCGTCGTCCCATAGATGAGGCATTCTATTGGTAAGATTTGATGGGCGTTGGACAAGGGGAGTGGCACATTTGTTGTGACCCAAATATTTCGCTGAATTATAAGTCGCTCAGCAATGAAACTAAGTACGAACCTACCATTTATTCATATTGTAACGATGAGGCACCCTGTCGCTGTGCTATGCATGAATGCTTTCACGGGCATACTTTTAGGCACGAAAATCAGTTGTGTCATCATGGATGATGAAACATACTGGTTCAACAACTTTAAATTTTTAGCTGTGCAAGATTTCTACACAACCACGAATCGCCAAGATGTTACAGATGCAACAAGATGAAATCAAGGGCAAAATTCCCAAAGAAGACCATGGTTTGGCAAGCCATGTGCTCGTGCGGTTTTAAAACAAGCCCTTTTGTAACGGTCGGTACAATGAATGGCAATATTTACCGGGAAGAATGTCTCGAAAAGAGACTGCTGCCTCTCATTCGTCGCCACACATCAAAGCCGTTGTTTTGGCCTGACTTGGCTACTTGCCACTACTCCAGGGAAACTCTGCAGTGGTATGAAGAGAATGGGATCGAATACGTACAGCGCGAGTGTAATCCGCCGAACAGCCCGAAACTCCGCCTTGTCGAAAACTACTGGTCGATAGTTAAAGGCATTTTAAAGAAGAGTGGTACGAGGGTATCAACAGAAGAAGAGTTCCTGAGAAAGTGGTTTTGGAGGTCTAAAAAAGTGGACGAATGTTTCGTGCAAAAATTTATGGCAGGAGTCCGACGAAAAGTACGGTTGGTGGCATACGGAAGGAAAAATTAGAAATAAATCTGAACTTTATCATACCTTAACAATCCCGACAATCTGACATACCTAAAATGCCTATATGTAGTCATTTTGACTACATTATTATTTACTGAATTTTTTTTAATTTTATTGGTTTTTAAGTAGCAAATATGAATAAATGTACACGAGATTAAGCTAAAATAAGCATTTAGTTTTTATTTTTTTTATAGTTTAAAAAAAAATGCATTTAAATATAATGGCGTACTTTACACATCAATGGGATAAAATGGAATGAAATTTGGAATTTGGAATTTGTGAATGAATTTTGTGAGTGAATTTTGGATTGAAAAACTTGGGAATTGTCACAACCTACTATGATATATTTTTTTTTAATATTTCCAATTATATAAAATTTTCATATTTTGTAATTGAAGATGCATATTTGTCTATTTATCAGTAAGATTTGCTGAAAATTGTATATAGGTTGACTACTATATAGAATGACTACCATTGGGCATTTAAGGTAAATTTTGCAAAATTGGGGTAAAAATTTGTTTGACAATATTATTAATTTATTCATTCCATTAAGCTTTAAAAATTAATAAAAGTCACGTAAGATATTTTTTTTAGAAAGCGATGCAACATAAGTTATTTACAATAAAAGACGTCAATGTAGTCCTTGTAGTACCTTGGGCATTCTAGTGTTAAAGACCGAAGAGTAGAAATAAATTGTTAAAAAAATTATAGATTACTTCGTTATATTTTTATATCAGAAAACAAGTGTCCTGATTTTGGTGTGCACACCCTTTAGAATGCAAATAGAATGAAATATTGAATCCTATATATTTATAGAACATAGAATTTCGAATTTTAGGGGGCGCAAATGCCGATCGCCTCCCCTACCTGGATACATCCATGTGTACACAGATGAGGCGGCAATCTAATTTTATGTGTGTTTGTTGGTGGCGTGTGCTTCAGTTTGCACGGTCAATGAGCGCAAACTCAGCGCTCGCTCTTCTGCTGGCACCGCTCTCTCTCTTTTGTGGCTTCTCCCCGCATTATGAAACTCGCAAACAAAAAATGTTTTTTTGTGAGCTCAGATGCGCCTTCTATACACATACGTCATATTCTTTGATATAAGCCAGGTTGATACGTCCATTGGGCTCAACAGCAAAAAGGAAAAGAAAGAGGAAATTGATGCTTTTGACCAGTGTTGGATGCAATATATTATCTAACATACCACAGAACAAACAGTATACAGAATGCGCATCTGGTGTAAAGAAAATTTTCTTTGCGGGTTCCAGCGGTACGACCCGTTTACTGACGCGCGGGAAAGCTGTAAAGGGGACGAGAACACACAGAGCGTGAGAGCATAAAATGAGAAACTGTGAGAGCGCAAAATCAAATTTACGAAGAGAAAACAGATAAAACTATTAATCGCATGCCGGTGTATGCAACAGTGATACACCACACACTGTGGTTGTTGTTGCTGGACAACAAAGTGATGTGCCGCATGCAAGTTGGTGGTGGCTCGTGCTTGCTCTCCGCTTGCTTTTTTACAAAAAAGAAAAAGAAGTGGACAGGTAAAATTTGCATAGAAAAAATTATTGAGCGATCGCCAAGGCGCATTAATAAGGTGGTAGCACTACGGAAAAAACAAAAATTCAATGGATTTTATTAGTGCTTTTGGTCTGCTGTAAAAAGTAAAAATGACTACAATGAAAATAATATATGTGTAAAAATATTCTAACAACCAAGGCGCATTAAGAAAGTGATAATATTTAAGTGGAAAATTATTATATATTACAATGTCGTGCCAATAATCAAAGAAAACAGTTTAATCAGCTCTGGTGCTGCAACTACCTATTGAATTTTCGTTAGTGATCGCTTTGCCAAAGCAACCACCACTTCAGTGCTGGCTTGCTGCGGAAAACAACGAGTTTCGCGAGTGGTCTTCTTTCGAAAGCAAGCAGAGGGAACTCAAATATGCTGTCAGGAAAGCGAAACGGTCTGGAGGAACTTCTGTGAAGGGATCAGTAGTTCTTCCGAGACTAGTCGAGTTCGAAAAATTCTCAGGATGTCCCCGGTAGGTCTCGACTGCATCCAGAAAGAGGATGGTTGAGGTTCTTCTTGATACCCACTTCCCGGGGAGAATATCGGTGGTTGATCACAGTCCACCTGTGATCGCGCAGGCCGAGACTCGCTCCTCCTCCTTTAGAATTACGAATTCTCATCTTTATTGGGCCATAAACTCCTTCAGCCCCTTTAAATCTCCGGAACCCGATGGCATTATCCCAACGGACATTCACCACAATGCTGATGTCGCCGCACCCTGGCTATTGCGAATTTATAACGTTTGCCTGGATTTGTCGTACGTCCCTACCAGTTGGAGAGAATCCCGTGTGTCCCCGCCAAAGCGGGGAAAGCATTACATGTCAAAGCTAAGGAGTACAGACCAATTAGCCTGGCGTCATTTCTACTTATAGCTATGGAAAGGATTCTTGATTTTCATATCAGGAATTCCATCAATCGGCTCTTTTATCTGAATCACAACATGCCTACACGAAGGAGGTCCGTGGAAACCGCGCTACATGCGCTTCTGGAAGGCGTTGAGAAATCTTTATCAGTTAAAGAGTTTACGCTAGCTGCGTTTCTTGACATCGAAGAAGCCGTTAACAATGTGTGCCCAGCGACGGTTGTTAGGGCTCTTTCCGGTCTGGGTCTGGAACCTGCGTTGGTTGGGTTCGTTGAGAAACTACATCAAACACGTACTGTTGGTTCTTCTTTAGGTAATACCCTACTTAAAAGGCTCGTTACTTTCGGTACTTTCTCCTTTGATCTGGAATTTGGCGGTTAATTCTCTGCTTACTAGGCTTGATGAAACCGGCTGCAAGGTAGTAGCTTATGCCGATGACATCGTCATCGCGGTGTCCGACAAATTCTCCTCGACCCTATCGGAGAGGCTTAACTACTCGCTTGGTATTTTATCCAAATGGTGTCATGAATTTGGCCTTGATGTCAACCCTTCCAAGACAGAGGTAATGCTTATTAGTAACAGGTACAACATAACCATCTTTTCCCTGCCTTCATTGAATAGGACACAACTCAACCTGAGCAGAAAGGTCAGGTACCTCGGTATTATTCTTGACCCCAAACTCAGTTGGGGAGAGAACATTGCAGAGCGGGTTCGAAAGGCTTTATACGGCAGTGGTTGAGCCTAATCTATTGTATGGCGCTGTATTCTGGTGAGGGCGATTAACCAGAAACCTCTTGACAAAGTCAGGATAATGGCGCCCATCTTGATTACCGGGGCTGTCCGAACCACGCCAACCAACGCACTGATTACATTCCTTCACTGGCTCCCAATGGAGCTCCTGATTAAGGCACATGCTCGCTGCTCTGCTATCAGACTCAACGCCATTTCCCGCTGGACTAGACTCGATCTTGGCCATGCCAGGATCATCACCATTAATGGCTCCAGCCCGGTGGACGTCCATTACATATGCTCCTCTCTCCTGGTTGATCGAATGTTTACTGTTAACATCCCCAGCAGAGAGGACTGGTATGAAAATAGGGTCCTAACTGACGTGTCAGTGGACATATTTGCAGATGGCTCCAAGCTGGGGGGCTGCAGTATCTTCTCCAATAAGCTGGGTCTTCGTATCTGCCACCGCCTGCCTACTACTGCAGCGTCTTTCAGGCTAAGGTGATGGCCATTCATCAGGCATCTTTGTGGGTTATCCGCAACGGCATTTCCGATGTTGACATACATATCTTCTCAGACAGTCAAGCAGCTATCAAGTCCTTGGCAGGTGTATCCACTACATCAAAGGTCGTTCGTTCTTCATCAAAGCTCCCTTGGCACTTTAGCTCGAAGTTCACGTGTCACGATTTGGTGGGTTCAACGTCAAAGGGGTATTGAGGGTAATTGCGAGGCCGATGAGCTAGCTAGATCGGGCACTCGTCTTGACTCTATCTCCCCCTCGCTTGTCATTGGGGCTCCGCTCGCGTCTGTTACGCTGGACCTCAAACGACAATACTTGAACGTATCGAGCAGATTGTGGTCGTGCGAACCCACCTGTTACATTGCAAGGCAAACCTGGCCTTCGTATAACTTGAGGCGTGCGTGTGTGTGTGTGGTAGGGGACGTGAGCCGCCGACTCAGAAATGAATCAAATTCTCTTCGTCGGTGGTCTCAACATCGCGCACCTCTTGCACGAGTGCAACCTTTAAAGCGCGGCCCAGTTGCTCCAGCGTGGAGACCGCCGTGCTTAATAGCTGCTTCGTTGAGGCTGCTCGTCGGCCCTTGCTGGCCTTTTTGGTCTTCTTCTTTGGTTTCGCCGCCTTGCGCGGCGGCTGGTTCTGGCTGCACCGACATGTGGCGATGGAGTGCGGTGCCTGCGTGCGTCGGGGCGGGGTTGGTCGTTGATGCCGCGTCGTCGGTGCCGGTTGGCGCGCCGCCTGGCGCTTTGCAGGTGGGGCCGGGCGTCGTCGAGCTGTGCCGACGTGCTGATGAGCCGGCATGGCTCGATACAGCAACGTGTGGTACCCCAACCCACATTTGTGGCAGCTCTGAGTCAGTTGACGCAGTAGGAGTTGATGCGAACCGCATCTAACCGCTCCGCCGGCGCCATCTTCAGGAACGTCCGGCAGTACCGCAGGGCATGGTGGCTCTCGCACACCAGACACTTCCGGAAGGCCTCCTTCTTGGGCACCATGTGGTCTGGAATTCAGAATAAATTCAGAATGGAAGTCAGAATAAGCTCTCAATCAATCAATCTCGCGAAGTGCAGATTTGGCAAAACCGAACTAGTGAGGCCACACTGTCAACCAACATGGGTATTGGCCTCCTGCTGACAAAGTAGATGCCATCGTGTCGTATCCAAAGCCCGAGACTATCGCCGATCTTAGGCGATTCTTGGGTATGCTAAATTATTTCCGTCGTTGCATCCCACAAGCAGCAGCGACTCAGGCCCCGCTTAATGAATATTTGAAGAACGCCAAGAAGAAGGACAAGCGGAGGATAGAATGGATACCTGTTGCAGAAAAGGCCTTTGCGGATTGTAAAAATAGCATCGCCACTGCCACCAGGAACGCATTCATTTCACTGACAGCACCCTTGGCCCTCTCCACCGACGCATCGGACTTTGCCATTGGCGCATCCCTTGAGCAGTTGCAAGATGACGTCTGGAGACCGGTGGGATTTTTCTCACGTAAATTGAGCCAAGCTGAGCAACGAATAGTACTTATGACCGCGAGCTGCTCGCTGTATTTGCTGCTATAAAGCTTTTTCGACACCACCTGGAAGGCCGCAGCTTTGTCATCAAAACCGACCACCGTCCTCTCATCTACGCCTTCTCCCAGTGAGCTGACAAAGCCTCCTCGAGACAGCTAAGGCAGCTGGACTACATTTCGCAATTCGACGCCGAAATTGTCTCCGTTAAAGGTGAAGAGAACGCAGCAGCCGATGCGCTTTCACGCATTAATGAGATTTGTATGCCGACGAGTCTACCATTCGCTACCATCCAATCAGCCCAACAGGACGACAACCAGCTCGCTGAAGTCAAACAAGGCACTTCACTTAAATTGCAGCGGCTGGCGATTCAAGATTGTCATGTTTACTGTAACATTTCGTCTGGCCGCGTGCGACCGTATATTCCGACAAGCCTCCGGCAGCAAGCATTCAACATAGTGCACAGCTCCTCACACCCAAGTGGCCGCGTAATAGCTCGTCACCTCAAAGAAAAATACGTGTGGCCCGGTATCAAGAAGGACGCACTACAATGGTGTCGTGAATGCATCGCCTGTCAGAAGTCCAAGTCAGTCGGCATAATCGACTCATACCTGAGCACATTAGCATCCCCGATAATCGCTTCGACCACATACACATAGACCTGATTTACCTTCCAGCCGTCAAAAAACTAATTGATCGTTTTTCCAGGTGGCCTGTTGCAGTGCCGCTGGAAGACATGGAAGCAAGAACGGTAGCATCAGCGCTCTACGCCAATTGGATCTGCTGCTACGGAACACCTCTTACCATAACGCCAGATCAAGGTCAGCAATTCGAGTCCGCACTTTTTACGGCATTGGCCAAAGTTATCGGCGCTCGTACCATCTACACCACTCCTTACCAGTAGCGGCTTAACGGGGGAAGGGGCGGACCGCCCCGGGCTGCGGGGGGGGGGGGGGCGCCCCGAAAGAAGCTTGTATATAAAAATTTCAAGTTTTTCAAAACTGAAACTTGTAAAAAACTATTTGCGCTACACAATGGTTAATGAAAGACTAAGTTTTTTGTCACTTTTATCAATTGAAAGAGACACAGTATCGACAATTAACTTAGAAATAACAATAACAAATTCAGTTCAATAAAAGCTAGAAATCATCCTTTCTAAATAACAATTGTTTGCAAATTTTCAAAAAATTTTCCCTCGAAGATTGCAATATTAAAATTTTTAACTTAAAATTGTGTGCAAAATATGCAAATACAAAATTCTAAGTTAAAAATTAAATATCGTAATCTTAGGGTTTGCTTGTAAACTAGTGTAAATTACACAATTACTTAACCTCATTAAACTTTGTAAAAGTCAAAAATAAAAGTGTTTTCTAGACTATAACTTTGAAATAGAATAAAATTATAAAATGAATGTATGAATCTACAGACTGAAATCCAAAATATGTACATATGTTTTCCATGCCTGACATATTTTGGTCCTGAAAGTTCAAAATAGAAAATTTAGTTAAAAGGAGGCAATTTTCCTCTTTTATTTGATACCCATATCTTCATCATTGCACTACCGCACATATTTAAAAAAAGATTTGAAATGTGTGTGTCCTTAAAATTGTAAAGTCCTTTAAAAAGGACTTTGAGTAAGAAAGTGTAATATTGACTATGCCAGGATACTATAAATTATCTCTAGTTTCACGTCTATATCAAAATTTGGATGGGTCTCGGCCAATTAAAAAAATTGTTTCGCACGGTGTAATAAATGTAAAGTTTTGGTTTTGGTGTTTTCACTCAGTGCATCATAACTTTGTCATTTTTCTTTCAATTCTATTGATGTTAGGCTTAATATTTGCTAAAATAGTATATATTTCATTTTAGATTTTAAAACCAGAGGTTATAATTTATTTTTTCTATAAAAAAATATTCGAAAATTTATGATTTTTTAAATTGGTCGAAAAATTCACTTTGTTACAACTTTCACCGTCTGTAACTTCCACAAATCTTATATGATTTGGACAATCTATATATCACTAAAATGGCTAAGAAGAACGACGGACAGCTCGTGTTAATCGGATAATTATTTGAGGAGATATGTGCTCATAATTGAAACAAGAGGAAAAAACTCTTTTTTCGAAGATTTTTCGAAAACGCTTCTTAAAAAATGTTTTGATTTTCAGTTTTGTGTTCAGCGGCCAAAGTTAGTCTAGAAAATACTTTTATTTTAAGGTGCACGCGATTGGCCCATTTTTTGTCGAGTAGTGTTATGATGCACTGATCGCAAAACAATCTAAATCCTCCTGCTCGGGTAGCTTAAAAAAATGGCCATATCTTAGTAACGAAGCAAGATTTTCTGTTTTTTTTGAGACTTAAGATGGCGTTTTGAAATGACGAATTTGCTCCCCCAAAAGTTTTCCTAATTTCACAAAAGTTTTTATCAATTTTGGAAAGATTTAGTAAGATTATCCTTTTAAACATTTTTCATTTTTTCTCTGGGATTCTATTGCTTTCTATAAAATTTCAAGCACATACTCGTATACGTTTCAAAATAATTTGCAAGTCCGTTTACTGTTCAACGGAATACAAATTACAAAAAAAAAAGTAAAAAACATAACCGGAAATACCCGTTATTAGTTTTGTGCGTAAACTTATTCTGCACCGTTTTGTGGGCCCCCCCCCCAAGCAAATGGGATGGTGGAGCGATTCCATCGCACTTTAAAAGCAGCTCTAATGTGTCACGCACCCACCCCCTGACCGGAGATTTAAACGCCTCCCCTGCCGAGCTTCTCTTCGGTGCGCCTATTCGGTTGCCAGGAGAATTCTTCGCACCCGAAGACCTATCTGCTAGCCCGCAGCTGTTCCTGGAAAAGCATAGGGAGCACATGCAGAAACTACGCCCAACAACGACTGCTCACCACGCCAAATCACGCTGTTTCATACTTAAGGATCTGTATACTTGCAGCCACGTTTTTCGCAGAGTTGATGCCGTCCGAAAGCCATTGGAGCCCCCTACACAGGCCCCCACGAGGTATTACGCCGTCTCAACGACCGTGTATTTGTCATACGCATTAACGGTAACGAGAAAGCTGTGTCCGTCGACTGTCTTAAACCGGCGTTCGTGGTCAAGCAGGATCAAGATCAGCAGGACAACACGTTGGAGCCCATGGGTAACACCCTACCGTCAAACACTATGGACAGACCACGTCGAACTTATTCGAGAAAACCACACAAATCGGTTTCGTTCGCCGCGTCCACCGGCTAGCTCTCTGAGAAGGGGTAGCTGTGGCGGCAATGCCCTCTCTAAATGTAATGCTGGCTATGCTGTCTGTCAGCAACTCAGCAAATTTGAATAAACGAAATACTTTGTATCGAAGTAGGCCATGCGCCGCAGTCGCGCCGGCAAACAGTATTCCGATTGCGTCTGTTGAATAAAGAACTTGTTGAAACGTGCAAGCTCGCGTTCTGTTTTATTTTATTTTTGTTAGAGGCAACAAGCCCTACAATCTGTTACTGCTAGAGTCATCTATTGACAAACAGTGAAAACTTAGTTGCCCTCCCAGTAATACGTGTATAAGTATTTTTCTTTGCATGTGATATTTTCATTATGAGATTTAAACAATTTATGCTATTTATTCTGTTGATTTTTAAGTTTTTTGAAATTTTTGGTGTACCAAGGTGATTTTTGAAGACGAGGCGAAAGCGCGTAAATGTTAGTCTAAAATAACTCACACAAATTGAGGAGAAATGTTTCAAAGCAATCAGATACCAAACATAAGTTAAGAAACAGCATCCGAATCACTGAGTGATAAGGCACCTGTTGAATCCTTGAATGGCCGGTTGCTCAGGAATGCTGAAAACTAAACATCACTACACTTCTGTTTCTACAACTCGACTAACGCTCCGGTCGCCCAGAGCCTTTATTTATAATATTCCTTATCTCCTAGTAAATATACACAATAGTCTTATCTTAATGATGACCTGCGCACGCACATACTTAGGTAGCATGATCCAATGTGCATGGCAGCCTAAATACACAGTACAATAATGGCATGCCGACACCACATGCTAGCCGCACGTTCTTATCGGGCCTATGTTACTTGAATACCAGATTTTGATTATCTTGTGGTGCCAGCACCTCTTAATTTATTGAATTCGGCATCAGGGAAATTAAAATAAAAAGGTTTCTCGAAGTTAACAGAAACAGTATCGAAAAGTCGAAGGCAATGGACAGAGGACAGTCAGTCAGTCTTACTAATAAGAAAAGGGTACTCTATTGAAGTAAATATTAAATTTTCATCAGCAAAAACAAGATCAAGCAATTTAATAAGCTTATTGAATAAGGTATTAAGGACTATCTAGAAAATTTATTTCTTGAGGTTTATTAAGGTGTATAAATCGTTATTTTGAAAGAGAGGCCAATAGCGCCGAGAATACAAAAGTTGCAACCTTCATTACTGTCGCAAAGATTAACAATGTTTTCAATTTCAATAACTATTTTGGATATCTGAGCTATTCGAAGGAATACATGTGACACATATAAATAATTTACCGAACAAACCGAGAATACAAACACAACTGATCAAGAAGTGAGTCGTAAGTAGGTAGCTGCGACTGCGTGCTCACTGAGCACACCCAAGTAGCACTATGTGCCGTTTTGTTGTCGCCTCTTCGACTGAGTCTTCCCTGCGTGGGAGAAGATACTGGGCCTTAAAGCCAACCCGCATCGTCCAAATAGGACTTGATGCATTTCAGTCTTGTCTCAGACAGATCAGCTAGAGAGCTAATCAGACTGTTCCCCAAGGACTTTAGTCTTTTAAAAGCTAAGGCAGGGCAGCCGCAGAGGAAGTGTTCAAGTGTCCACTCTCGTTGATTTCTCTGCAGCTTCTGCAAAAGGGGTTGAGGGGGATTCCCAATCTCACCGCGTGTAGACCAATTGGCCAGTGACCCGTGATCACGGCTGTTAGCCTAGAAACATTCCTACGAGAATTTAGAAGCAGGTCGTTGGTTCTGTGGGAGTTGTAGCGTGGCCAGATCTGCCGACCCACTCTGCAGCTGGAACGATTGCTCCACCTACTATCCGCTTTCCTCAGGAAATAATCCTTTAACTGTCTTAGCTTTTCACTTAACCCATTGCTTTACTTACTTACTTACGTAACTGGCCATAACAACCCGTTATCGGGTTACGGCCTGCCGCAAAACTTCTCTCCAGGCGCCTCTGCTTCGCGCGCGCCTTCTCCAGTTGGTCACACCAAGAGATACCAGGTCCTCTTCCACTTGGTCCTTCCACCGGAGACACGGCCTCCCTCTTCGCCGTCGACCTCCAACCATCGCATCGAACACCTTTTTCGCCGGAGCTTCGTCATCCATGCGGCAGACATGACCGAGCCAGCGTAGCCGCTGGATGTTGATTCGCTGCGCTACGTCCATGTCCTTATACAGCTCATACAGCTCGTTATTGGTTCGTATGCGATAGTCGTCACCAACACGAACAGGGCCGAAGATTTTGCGAAGTACCTTCCTCTCGAACACTCCAAGGGCCGCTATGTCGTTTCGTGTCATTGTCCATGCTGCAGCGCCATAGAGGAGCACGGGCAAGATGAGCGTCCTATAGAGTGCAAGTTTTGTCGGTCGAGAGAGGTCTCTACTTCTCAATTGCCTACCGAGACCGTAGTAGCACCTGTTGGCAAGAGTAATCCTTCGCTTTATCTCCAGGCTGACATCATTGCTGCTGTTGATGGCGGTGCCAAGGTTGATGAATTCCTTGACAACTTCAAAGGTATACCTGTCGGCCTCGACGTGAGACCCTAGCCGCTGCGTGTAGACAGCATATACTTCGTCTTGCCCTCATTTACCACCAGACCCATTTTGGCAGATTCTCTTTCGATAGCCGCAAAGGCAGCGGTGACATCTCGCTTGTTACGCCCGATAACATCAATGTCATCAGCGTAGGCAAGGAGCTGGACACTTTTGTTGAAAATTGTGCCATTACGATGTACACCGGCCTTGCGCAAAACACTCGTCATGCAAGGATCACCCTCTCTGAATCATTGAATGGGTCGGAGAGGTCACTTCCAACCTTGACAGAGCTGCGCGTATTGCTCAACGTCGCTCTACAAAGTCTCACGAGCTTTGCAGGGATACCAATTTCTGACAATGCGGCAAGGCGATCCCTTATCAAGCTATCGAATGCTGTCTTGTAATCGATAAGAGATGGTGTGTATCGATTTGGTTCTCATGGGTCTTCTCCAGGATTTGGGGTAGAGTGAATACCTGGTCGATGGTGGACTTACCAGGTCTAAAGCCGCACTGATAAGGTCCAATCAGCGCCTTGGCGAGTGGCTTTAATCTTTCACATAGTACGCTCGTCAGGACCTTGTATGCAATGGGAAGTAGGCTGATACCCCTGTAGTTGGCGCATATTGTTGGGTCGCCTTTCTTCAGCACAGGACAAAGGGCACTGAGGTTCCAATCGTTGGGCATTCGTTCCTCCAGCCATATTTTGCAAATGAGCTGATGCATGCACCCAATCAGCTCACCGCCGCCGGCCTTGAAGAATTCAGGTGGTAGCGCATCCGGCCCTGCAGCTTTGTTGTTCTTGAGTCGCTGGATAGCGACCCGGACCTCGTCATGGCTGGGCGGTGGCACATCCACACCGTCGTCGTCGATTGGTGCCATCTGGTCATCTTCACCACTGGCGGTATTGTTCCTTTCGTCGCCTGCGAACAGCTTGGTGAAGTGCTCCTTCCACAACCTCAGCACACCCTGCGCATCCGTAACCAGATCCCCGTTTTCGTCTCTGCAAGAAGATGCCCCGGGCTTAAATCCTTCCGTGAGACGCTTAACTTTTTGGAAGAATTTTCGGGCGTCATTCCTGCTCCTGCACTCCTCGATTTCCTCACGCTCGCGCCTTTCTTGCTCCCGTTTCTTGCGTCTAAAAAGGCACCTCTCTGGGATAAGTGAGCCCATAATCCGCCGATGTCATCAGGTGGAGAGGGAGAGCGACCGAGCTGGTTGGAGAGTTGAGCGGAGTAGGCTTCGGCTACCCCTTGTGATCGCAGCTTACTGATGTCCAGCTATCTTCGCAAACTAGGTTGCGCGGTCTTCGCTGCGCAAAGACGCATGCGTACCTTGGCTGCAACAAGGTAGTGGTCCGAGTCGATGTTGGGTCATCGGAACGTGCGCACATCTAGAATGCTAGAAGCATGCCTTCCATCAATCACGATGTGATCAATCTGGTTGCGGGTGGATTGATCGGGGGATAACCAGGTTACCTTGTGGATATCGAGGTGCTGGAATCTGGTGCTACTAACTACCATGTTTCGTGCCGCGGCGAAATCGATCAGCCTCAGACCGTTGTTCGAAGTGGTCGCATGGAGGCTGAACTGCCCGACTGTGGGGCCAAAGGTGCCTTCTCGCCCGACCTTTGCGTTGAAGTCCCCGAGGACACTTTTGACGTCGTGGGCCGGGCACCTGTCGTAGACGTCCTCGAGCTTCGCATAGAAGGCATCCTTGGTCGCATCGTCCTTGTCTTCCGTCGGGGCGTGCGCGCAAATTAGGCTGATGCTAAAGTATTTAGCTTTGATGCGGATCGAAGCCAGCCGTTCGTTCACCGGAGTGAACCGAGAGACGTGGTGGCGAAGTCTCTTGCTGACCACAAATCCGCAGCCAAATTCGCGCTTCTCCGCATGGCAGCTGTAGTAGATATCGCAGTCTGCTCGCTTGGAGCAAACTTGTCCTGTCCATCGCCTTTCCTGGATGGCGGTGATGTCAGCCTTACATTTCGTGAGGGCTTCCGCCAGTTGGATAGAGGCACCTTCCCTATAGAGGGTCCGGACATTCCAGGTGCATATCCTCAAATCATGGTCCTTGAATCGTTTGCTGTGGTCGTCAACATTGTGGGTTCCTTCCGAGGCTTGCTTTTTTGGCTTTCATTGGTAGATGATTTTCCGTGGCGGGCACCAAACCCTGCGCACAACCCAAATTTTAAGTCCTGGGATTGGACTCGCTGCACACATTAGTTCACTATTCAGCGGGTGCCAAATAGCTATCCAGAAGGGCCGCGCGGAGGCTGTGCATCAGCTTGGATTGGACAGGGAGAAGGATCGTTCTGGCGTTCGCCAGGTTGAACGCAATCAGAGACTTTACCTTGTATGTCCGCTCCCTTCCTTCCATTGCTTTGCTTCGGATAAAAAATAAAGTAAGTGGTTGTGCAAGTGTGACCCGAAAAGGTTGTCTTTAATTAAATTTAAATTAAAACTAGCGCAGTCTCCCCGGATTCAGCGAGCTGTTCAGGACATCGACAAAACAAGACACACGGTATATCAAGGACATTCATGGCCATGTGGATTGTGTTTATCTTGGCTTGGTAAGCTCAATTGATACATGTCCCCTCCCAAATCCCGAACCAAAACTTTAAGGGAAAACTTGTACGCCATTCAACGTAACTTAAGATACGCCGCGGAAAACGGAAAAAAATTAGAAGTTAGTAAAAATAGTGTAATGGAAAATAACCAAAATAACGTTTCCAACACCATCCAAAAATGATTTCAGACGGCGCACAGTGGCTCAATTTGGCACTTTAGGTTGCGAAAATCATAACTTCTGAACGAATAGAGATAATTGAAAAATGTTTGTTGCTGTTGATAAAAAATTCATCGGGCTGTTTTTTATTATTTTAACACGACCCGGGCTTGCTGGTAAACTTTCACTATAACGCCTTTCATTTTCTCCTGATCCTCATTTTATTTTATGATCAAAGCTTCTGACAGGTGGGTGGTAGTTATTGTTTCCGTTGCCTCCATAAGCTTCCTTGTTTTAGTAAATGACGCACAGTACTGAATTGACTTTTTCGGCCTTCCTTTTGCCGGCTTTTATATCGGTGGTTGGTCATCGCTAATTCTACATGCATCTCCTGCATCGAAGTAAATTATTTTTTCCAACCACTCCTCATTACTCTAGACAAAATTGAATTTGGTACGGTTTGCCGCAATCCATTTAGTGCGATAAATCCTGGATATCTTCTCTTTAGTCGTAGATATGTTGGCTGCAGGCAAACTTCCTTCGACGTAACCAATTTCTTTAGTGACAGCCAGAACGAACTTCTCCTTTGTCTTCGAAATGGTAAATATTTCAAACAGCTTCGAATTCTTCAAAAACATCTTTGTGCTTCTTCTTCGGTTTAGTTGCAGTAGCGGAGTTGAAGTGATGTTTAGTTCAAATTAAATTCGAAACTAACTTCACTTACTCCAAACTCCTTTATTTATAAGTAGGATTTGCATATACATTCAAATAACAGGTACTAAGCTTCTAGTACTAGCAGGTACCTAAACAGTGGTTAGGTTTTCCCGCATTGTGGGATTTTTGAACAGCCCAGACACATAAGTGGGTTTAAGACAGAACAAACAATATACAGAATGCGCATCTGGTGTAAAGAAAATTTTCTTTGCGGGCTCCAGCGGTAGGACCCGTTTGTGGATGCGGGGGGAAGCAGTAAAGGGGACGAGAACGCACAGAACACGAGAGCGTAAAATGAGAAGTTGTGAGAGCGCAAAATCAAATGTTCGGAGAGCAAACAGATAAAAGTATTGATCGCATGCCGGTGTACAAAACAGTAACGCACCATATATGTGGTTGTTGTTGTTGGCCAACAAAGCGCCGTGCCGCATGCATGATGATGGAGGAAACGCGTACAGGGGAAAGGCGACAGCCTGTGGTTGTTGTTGTCGGTGGCTAACAACTGAAGTTAGAATAAATTTTTGCTTTGGCTGATTTCTGTAAGGAGCTCAGCGACTCACAATACTACGATGAAAAAACCGCCAATTGTGGGAATAAGTTTGGTCAAAATAACCAGAGTTTATTACGATTTTAGGATTTTAAGTTTTCGGGGTTTAGTTACATTTTTCTTTTCTGAGGCCCATGAACAATGCTTCCTGAGAAGAACCAGGATCATAAAATCCAAAATTGTGTTTTTATGATCAGGACATGTGGAAAACCATTGTGGTGTAGCATTTTGACATTTAACTTTTATTCAATTCTTCATGCCTACAATTTGTGGCTGTTTTTCAAAAATGCTGCGGAAATTTGAAATGTGTACTTTGCTTATCTCTAATAGAATTTGCGATGGACTAATAAGATTGCCGAAATCTTTGAGAGAGTTAAAGTTTTTGTGAAATATGAAAAGTTCACTAGGAACTGTTAGTACCTCATCTTCTTTTCTCAATTCACCTGCACATGTTTCACAGTTTATTTTGGGAAGTATTTTGTAAACAACATAATCCAAAAAATATCTTAAAGACGCTAAATCAATGGTAAATTCACAACAGTTCTGAAAATTATCATTTAATATGAAATCGGCAAGGATGGCTGTATCAGGTGTACAACTTTGCTTCCGCCGTTTTCCGATAGGTGGCTGTACCGGCTGAGGCTGGTTGAAATACATAGATGGTAATGCCTTTAAAGTGAGTGTGGACAGTGCCTAACGAATTGTCATCGCCGTTTCAGTGACAGTTGTTCTTGTTTTCGTATTATTCACGCTCGAAAATGTCCGTTTATGTGCCCAATTCTCGCCATTTGCGGGAAGTTTTACTTTTCTGTTACAATTCGCAAAAAAATGCAGCTGAAGCGCATCGAATGCTCTCAGAAACTTACGGTGATGCTGCTCTGAGTGAAAGAACGTGTCGGGAGTGGTTTCAACGTTTTAAAAATGGTGATTTCGATGTCGAAGACAAACATGGTGGTGGAAGAGAAAAAACCTTCAAAGATGAACAACTAGAAGCATTGCTTGATGAAGATTCGTGCCAAACCCAAGAAGAGCTTGCCGAATCGTTGGGAGTGAGTCAGCAAGCCATTTCAAAACGTCTCAAGGCCCTGGGCATGATTCAGAAAGAAGGAAACTGGGTGCCGTACGAGTTGAAACCGAGGGACACGTCGCAAAAGTGGTCAAAAAGTACCTGGAAACGCTGAAATGGGAAGTCTTGCCCCACCTGCCGTATTCCCCAGATGTCGCCCCTTCTGACTTCCACCTATTCCGTTCGATGGCACACGGCCTGGCAGATCAACATTTTCAATCCTTCGAAGAATTGGAAAAATGGATTGCTTCATGGATAGCGTCAAAAGAGGACTCCTTTTTTCGAGCCGGGATCCGAAAATTGCCGGAAAGATGGGAGAAAGTTGTCGCTAGCGACGGACAATACTTTGAATAATACATCTGTAAGCACTTTTTCGCAATAAAGCTTTTAATTTTGGAAAAAAACGGCGGAAGTAAAGTTGTACACCTGATATTATTATCCACTTCGAAATCATCGTTTTGACTAGTTGCTTCATTATGTTGAGGAGCTGAGTCCAGATTTAATACGATATTAGAAAGCGTTTCAAACGTAGTATCATTTAATTCTTCACAATTGCTGTGGGAACTCAATTGCACAATTTTGGCGGCCATTAAGCGTGCTAATATATTATTAATATCAGCAACTGATGGATTTATATTATTACCACCTTTTTGACGTAGTATAGAAAACATATTTTCAAGTTTGTCTTGGTTTAATGTCCTTGTCATCAAAAACAAAATTTCGGATTTTTTCTCAAAAAGCTCGTCTACTAATAGCTTTTAGAGTAAGTTTCATCCCATCTAAATACTTTTTTCTTTTTGCCAACAAACGAGATTTCATCCAGGTATTTAAGGAAGAATTTTATATACTCATATGATAAGCTGTTGAGTTGAATCGCAGATCCGTAAAAATTTTTGGAATATAACGATCCACTGTTTAGGCAATCAAATATTTTATCAATATTTTCTATAAAGCTGGCCGTAGATAAAGCCAATTCTTTAGAGCAACTTTTGAAACCTATAGTTTCAGCAGTTGTCCTAATAGCAGCTTGAACAGTCCTGCTGAAAATTTGGGTTGCCAGTTTTACTTATTTTCTCGAAAGTATTTGGGAAAATGTGTTGGCTGGTTAGTTTAGGACACATTTTTGTTGTTGATTTAAGTTCCATTTCAAATAGTTCCTGAACTACCCTAAAACTAGCAATTCCATTTGGTGTAGCTAAGTCGCATTTGAGCCAGCCATTTCTCAATGATTTAACAAGGTGCGGGAAATCATATATACAGAACACTTTTCCATCATTATACATGAAAAAAGGCCTTTCCAAAGTTACACCCATATCCGAAAAGCACTTCCTAAAAAAAACAAACAAACAAAAACAAACACCATTTCAAAGTGCCCGAGTAAAGCCAAGCTGGCTTACTGCGGAAAACAACAACATTGCGTGTTGTTGTCGAAATGAGAATAAACCAATCCATCGAGTGAATGCGAGAATGCAAGAGAGGATCGCACAGCAGCTCTCCTTTCGCTTGCGCTTACTCTCTCGGTTCCATATACATTTTCCTTATCTTGCTGCTTCCCGCCCGCGTCCGAAATGAAATCACAAAATTATTTCAGATGCGCCTTCTGTATACTGTTTATTCTGTGGTTTAAGACAGTGCACATAGATATAAGTCTGCTTTTTGTTTTTCAATAACTTATTGTTTCATTAGCGCGGTTCAACTCAAAGACTAATGGCGACTGACTGAGTTTTGCTCAAATTAAAAAAAACATTTTACGCCGGACACAGTGTTAGTATTTTGTTAAAAACAAAAACATTACATAAAAAGAATACATGATAGTTGATTGCCGGAAATGAAAGCCAACTTGTTTTTCGTACGTGCGAACTGCGCATCCAGCAAAAGTACTCTTTACTTCGAGCTTGCAGCAATATACGCCAAAAAAAAAGTCGACTTAATATGGAGTTGCAAGCTTGTATCACATCTTAAATGAAGCCAAAATCCAAATTTGCATGCCCTGGTAACGATTATAATCGCGTGTAATTGATTCACTATCAAAATCTTGACGAACTTGTTCGAACGCACGCACCCGAAAGCACAAAATTGCGCGAGGTGGCCACAGAAAAATCGCTGTAAAATCCAGTTGGGCAAAATCGGGCACCCGATCTCTTCAGGGCAGTACTCACAGAAGACTAGTGAACAATTTTCCCAAAGACGGAACTCTGGCAAGTATGGCCTTTTTTTAAAGTCTATCGAAAGTTCAAAAAGTGTGATAAAAACAGTGCTTCAAGTGAGTACCTATGAAAAGACAACAACAACAACCAACTTTTTTTATATTCATTTATTTACTACAAATAAGATAACTCGGCCTGTTCGATAAGCGCATGTAGCGCATTTTCCACAGACTTGCCCTTAGTGTAGGTATGTTGTGACCTTGAGATAAGGGACGGTTCAATTGAGCTCCTTATGTGAAGGTCAAGAACCCGTTCCAATGTCTTTAGGAGAAAGGATGACAAACTTATGGGTCTGTAGTCCTTAGGATGGGTGTGGGACGCCTTTCCCGCCTTTGGTATGAAGACTAAACGAGACTCCCTCCATCTTACGAGAATATATGATAGTTTCAAGCAGGCGTCATAAATGTTTATTAAGCAAGGAATGACCTCCGGTGCACCATGGTGGAGGTCTGATGGTATAATTCCATCTGGCCCTGGTGCTTTGAGGGGGTCAAATGAATTGATAGCCCATAGAAGGTAGCTGTCGGTTGTAGTGACAGAGGAGGGGACATTGGTGTCCTGTTCAGCTTCAGGAGACCACTCTGTGGCGAAAGGTTCGCTCCCCGGGTAGTGTGTGTCAAGGAGGACTTCGAGGGTCTCAGTCCCCGATTCAGTCCATTGACCGTCAGGCTTCTGAACACAGTCTAGGCTTTTGGGGGCCCACGTAAGGTCCTGCGAAGCCTGCTGGTCTCTGAGGAGCTTTCTATTTCTTCACAGAAATCCCGCCAGGACTTTCTTTTGGCCTTCCTGACGGCATACTTGAACTCCCTCTGTTTGCATTTAAAAGGAGACCAGTTATCAGTGGCCTTGGCTAAATTAAAGAGTCTTCGACACTGCTTGCGCAGTCCTGCGATCTCGGCACTCCACCAGTGGGGCTTTGGGTTTCCCCTAGGTGCTGGAAGATTGCAGGCCGCTGTGATAGCAGTGTTGAAGGATTCTGTCAAATATTCGACTGCCCGATCGATATCGGAGCAGCTATTTAAGGCGGGAGTTGTGCCTTTTAGACACTCCTCTATTGAGGTTTTGAAAATTGACCAGTTGGTGCGCTTTCTATTCCTGAGAGAGTTGGGACCAGCAGATTCTCCCGGGGCAGATTCTCCCATAGTGAAGTTAATGTACCTATAGTCTGAGAAGGAGCATTCCTGCAGAACGCTCCAGTTGTGAACGAGGGCTGACGATTGTCCGTTACCAAGTGTCACGTCCAAGACCTCCCTTCTGTTGGATGTGAGGAGGGTCGGCTCGTTACCCCGATTACAAATAACTAAATCATACGTGAGAATAAAGTCTAGAAGGGCCTCACAGCGGTCGGTGCTGTCCGTGCTGCCCCACATGTCGTGATGGGCATTGGCGTCTGCACAAACGACGATGGGTACGCTTTTCTGGGCAGCCTCTGTGAGCAGGAGCTGCACCGGGACCGGGGGCGGTGGTGTTACGTGGTCATGGGCCATGTAGCTTGACACGACCCACTTTTCGACAGAATCCACGTTCACCATCACCGCAACGTTGCCCTTGTCGCTGTACCTAGGAAGAGGAAAAGCGTTAGTAGTATTCTTCGCTAGAATGCAGGATCAGGGTTTACCCTTACCTTCCACATATATCGTGCGGTAGCCGCTAAAATTTAGTCCGCAAACCCGGTCGTTTACAATCCAGGGCTCTTGGACCAGTACTAGGTCCTCGCCTGTTTGGGTCAGGCGAAGAAAAAGGGCTGCCAAAGCAGCAACGGAATGGTGTAAATAACTTTGGATTACCTTCACCGTCATTGGCGTCGGCAATCATAGTGGTGTCCTCCTCTTCAGACAGAAGAGACTCCGAAGTGCCTTGAGCCCCCAGGTCTAGCTGACCAAAGAAATCTCCGACGAATTCGGAGAATCACAGAACACTCTCTGTCTCGTCAGGAGTGTCGTCCTCGGGCTGGGCAGTGGTAGCGGGCGCGTGTGTGGCCTCTGTGGGGGTCACCTTGAGGTTCACTTTTAGTGACAAGCTTGTCGCCCTTGTATACCTTGAGAGTGATCGAGTCGAAGCCGTAGTTGATCACTCCCTTACTGGCATTGATTAGGGATAGCGACTCTTCGTTTAAAACGATGAGGGCTTCCCGAAAGTGGCCCATGGGCTCACTTACCTTCACGACTTTCCAGTCGTGAGTGGGGAGATCCCTGTTGCTGAGCTTCAGAAGATCCAGACTATCGTCTGGAGAAGAGGGCTCAGCGGGGATCCGGGCTTTTGAGCGGGGGCGATTGGGAATCATATCCCTGGTCACAGCCGCCAGTTTGGCTTCTGGCCACACTTCCCCAAACCTGTCGATCGCCAGTCTATAAAGATCAGCGGATCGCTGATCCGCACAGGCGATCAGTTTGACGTGACCCTGGTACTAACCAGAAGACCCTTGCGACCCTGGTCGCAGAAGAAAGACATGTGAATGTGGTGGGGTTAGCGCGACCTTTAGGAAGTGTGGTGGAAGAGGACGAGGTTGGCTTGTTTGCCAGGAGTCTCGTGGTCACCGTTGGTCTGACCGCTACTGCGCCAGCTGAAGCAGGTGGCGCGCGATTGGCCGGCAACCGCCGGACTAATCGTTTCGGCCCCCTATTTGGGTTGGCCGATCTTGTAGTTTTTTTCGAGGACTTGTCCATGCGAAAGGGTACCCACTTAAGGCCGCTATGCCAGTCCGAATACGTAGTCACCTTAAAAGGACCCATGGTTATCTATGCTGACGCAGGGAGGCCATGTGAGGGTTGACACACACCTTCATGGGGTAGTGTGTTCAGAGCCAAACCAGTGCAAATTGGGAGTCAATCTCAACCAAACCTACGTCATCAACTGAATGACGACGGACCAGGAATGTACCTTAAGACCTGCCAGGGTTTTAACGGGACGGAGATGAACTGTGACTTTAGACCGGAGCCGTTCGCACAAGGTTTCACCCCGGTGGTACTAGGTCCGGAAGCCACAGCCACCAGCCCAGGAGCAATCAAATCAGATTGATTGTCAAAAGAGTGTCAGTGGACAGAAAGGGTCGTGCCGGGAGGTACAGAGTGCCTCCCATAGAGATGCAACCAGTACCATGGGGGGGGGGGGGGGGAGGCATAGATCATTTAGCGTCACTCAGGATGTACCATGAGGAGGCGATCTATGTTACATCCCAAGCGCTAGTTGCAATTAGCTAAATTGATATCTTTGTAGGGCAAATTGAGTTCAATTTATAGCTAAATTGCGGATAAATTGATAAAATGTATTAATTTCGCAATGTAGCTGGTTTTATTTATTTATTTATTTATTGAGTCTATGGTTAAACAACCTACAGACACTTTTTGTTGCAAATGTATAGTTCAAGTGGAATGAGGGATCAAAGGTCAAATTTTCGAAAAATTTAAAAGCCTATGTTTTGTAAAATATGGTTCCGATTTAAATCAAGAGGATACCATTGCAAAGGAAATTAAAGGCCCTTTCGTTGGATGTGTGTATTTGTATCTAAAATGTGTATAGATTTTCAGAAAATCAACTTTAAAAAGAAAACATCCCTATTTTTTTCTGAAAACCGTTTTTTTTATTTTAATTGGAATTAATCATATCTGAAAACACATTACTTAATAAGAGCACACCTATATCTTTCATTTGGTATATAGTTTGATACAAGAAAGACTTTATTACATGGACTTAAATGCAGAAATACTGTTATATTTAGGCGAGAATGGTCGCGTCAGTGTGCAATGGCGAGGCATTACTAGGATATTTCAGAACGAGTTTTGCTCGGCGCGAATGGAGACTTCGAACCGAGAAGCGTCAGCAAAAATGGAGGCGGTGAATCATGAAATGTCAGCGAAAATGAAAGCGATGAATCAAGGAATTTCGGCGAAAGTGTAAACGGTGAGCCGAGAGATGAAAAAGCGAATGCAAACCAAACTTAGAGAAAATTCGGTCCGCTTGGAGCAGAAAGTAGAAGAAATTTCCGATAGGCTGAATGTGAAAGTTGAGCAGGTGGAAACGCGAATGGACAATTGGGACAAACGAGTTTACGACCTGAATAACTCCTTGCACAAGCGAGTTAACAGTGGAAGATTCGCTGAGCTGCAAGAGCAACGAGCGGCTTCAGAAGATACAGCCCCGGGAATGGTTGCTGCCCGTTCGGGAAAATTCACACTCAAAATTCATTACTACTGCGAGCTGAAGAATCGTAGTCAAAGAGCCAACGAGGCGCTGCGGACGTAGCGGCAGATATTGAGCTGGTATAACGGTCCTACCCGGAAGTCAGCAGGCATGTTTTGGATAGCAAGATATGTGACAAACAAGGCTACATACCACGAGACTTCTATCTGCGAGAGAAGCGTTCCGGACTGTTCTTACAAAACAGAGTGCGGAGTGCACCGTTCTTACAAATCGTTCGCAAGCCGATAGCAAAAAATTTTGCTACAAAAAGACCAGCGCGAGGATTCGAATCTCGCAAAAATCATCAAAGGAAAGGTGCAAGGACTACGGCCGGACCGGCAGGAGGTGGGTGGTGAGATCCCGATCGCGAAGGCATACCTGGCACAGTGGCAGAGTGTACGACTGGAGGATTGCTGCCTATGCCGCGAGTGGGAGAGTGCGGATGGCAGAGCCAGAAATTCCCTAATAGTAGTCCCGAAATGCAGGATCAACGAGGTCAATACAAAAAGGCGGTTCTATTGGCTAGAATACCAGGCGTCTGTCGCCGACTAGATCAGGAGATGTGGTTGGTGTGCGGCTGCAAAAAAGCCCACGAGAAGATCTCAGAGCCGCACCTAACTGGTCAGTGACAAGAGGAAAGCCAGCTACGATTTTCAGGCTAACACAGCATGGATCTTGTAATACTCTACAGCCCGCACCACAGGAAAGGTTTGTCCCCAATACTTCAAATGTCATGGAAAGGATCATACAAGGTCGTAACCAGGATCAATGACGTTGTATACCGGATTCAACGTTGCTGTTGTAAGACTTGATGTTTCAATATGGCAACGCTGTAATTTTAAGTCGAATAACTTGGCAGGACCGGAGTGCAGGAAATACGACCCTGGGCTTCGGTGCTGACCAGCAGAGACGCCATTTTCACTTCTTGTGTGACCATTCGAGTGTACACACGTGATCGTACGAAATTAAGACAATTGTATTCTTAAAACTCAAGTGTGGGGTCAAGAAACCGGAAAATAAATAAAAATGCAAAAGTGGGAAATGGCAGAGACGCTGCCGAAGGCGGGGATTGATTTTCCCCCAACGGCCACGATGGGTCAGCTCCGTAAGCTGATGATGCAGATAGTGGGTGCTCCGCTGGACACCGGCGGCGAGCCGACCGCCGCCAATACTGCTGCCACCACCGACGAGGCCGCTGCAGTTGTAGCCAACACCGCCGCTGCCACCAACACTGCCGTTGCAGCCAACACCGCCGCTGCCGCCAACACTACCGTTGCGGCCAACACCGCTGCTGCGGCCAATAGTGCCGCTGCCGCCAATACTGCCGCTGCAGCCAACACCACCGCTGCCGTCAACACTGCCGTTGCAGCCAACATGCTGCTGCGGCCAAAACCGCCGCTGCCGCCCGAAACTACGGTTTCGGGTACGGTACATTGAATGTCGAATTTTTAACGTGAGTGCCGCCACAGTGTGGCCTAACCCCACGGTGCTCAAAAGCACAGCGTATCAAAATTAAGCATTGATAAGCGCCCCGAGAGACTAGCTCGGGTACGGTACAGTAGGCGAAAAAACGCGCAATCACAACGCTCACGCTATATTGCGTTGCCAAGATGGCGACGCTTTTTCTGTCGACGCCATTAGCGCCGACAACAATGCTGCTTGCAACGACACCGCCGTTGACGAGGAACTGGCAATGTTGAGGAAGCGATTGGAAGTCCTCAAGTTGCGGCAACAGATCCGCGAGCTGGAGAATCCAGCCCCGACTCCGACACAGGAACGACCGAGTTTCGAGTTTCGCTGTTTCGCTGACGTCGAGCACGCTATCCCCAAATTTAGCGGGGATGATGCCGCCCATGCCGTAGGGCACTTCCTACGAGACTTTGAGGAGCTTATGCGCTCCAACAATGCCGACGAGAGCTTCAAGTTGCGCTGCCTGCGCCGTTCGCTGACGGGCACGGCGCGGGTTTTTCTATCAATGACGGCCGCACTATGCTACGCCGACCTCAGGAGGGCTTTGATTGCCGAGTTCGACGTCGCCGTTTCGCGCCAGGATGTCTACTGCATGCTGCGGCAGAGGCGCTGGAACAAGAAGGAGGAGTCGCTGCATCGGTACATCCTGGAGATGCAGGTCATCGCGATGCGGTCTGACATCAGCGAGCTAGAGGTCGTCGACTTTATCATCGAGGGGATCGGCCATGGGGTGCGTAGCGTTGGGCTGCTGATCGGGGCCAACAGCGTCGCAGAGCTGAAGATGCTGGTGAAGAGGCACCAGCGAAAACTCGTCGAGGGACCGATAGAACGCCGTGAGACACAACCGACAACCAGACAAACATCGGCTCCGCCAGGGTCAGAAGAGCCCGTTTGTGAGCATTACAATTGCTCACAGCGGGGCCACAGCAAGCCACAGTGCCCGTATCCGCTGCGTCGGAACGGGTCATGTTTCCGCTGCTGGGAGATGGGCCGCGACCACCGTTCGTGCCCGAACCCCAAGAAGGCCCTGAAGCCATCTGCCGTTGCCGCTGCCGTCGCCGAGGAAGACGATTACTACCCCGTCAACAACTTTAATAATCTAAGTATTGCTTTTGGAGTCGATTCGGTTGGGAGGCAAAAATTTATCAAATTTTTCTCCTTGCTTGACACGGGTAGCCCAACTAGTTTCATACGGCAGTCCTGCGTGCCTGAGGACCTGCGAGCTTCGGTATACACCGAAAAACCAAAACGGTCAAAATATCGTGCCGTGGGTGGACACACCATTCATGTCCTGGCAGAAAGCCATTGTGAAATAAAATTTTTAAAACAAACAAAACGAATTTCCATTGTTATAGTACCCGACGACGTGCTGTATGTGCCTATTATTTTAGGACGAAATTTTTTACGGGCTTTTAATATTCAATTAACAAAATCGAAACTGCGTTATTCTAAGACGCAACTTCTAGAAATCAAAGATGAAGTTAGCCTTTGCTCCTCCGAATCGATCGACTCCTTACGAATCCTAAGTAAACACAACCTTTTGAGAAATACAAGTACTTACGTTGCCGATTACTGCCGAATTAATCAAGATTAATCTGCGACAGCTAGGTCGGTTGAGTCAATAAACCGTAGTGTCAATGACGACGTACCATATATATATAATATTAATATTCCGTTTGATGATCAAGAATTTGACGTAAATTTCGAATTAAGCCGGGTACAACGTGAGAAACTTATAGAGTTGATAACGAATTGCTATTTAGTGCCGAAAGATATTTCCGTTACCCCTTACGAATATGAGATGAAGATTCATTTAAGTTCCGACGTCCCTTTTATTGTAGCCCTAGACGATTATCTTACACGGAACGGACCGAGGGTAAAGAAATGGTAAAAGAATTACAACAGGAGGGCACTGTTAGGCCAAGTAACTCTCCGTACGCGTCTGCTATTGTTTTCCACCTAAAAAGTGGGTTTCATCACGTTAGCATCTCGGCTGATTCCATACCATACACCGCTTTTGTGATTCCTGACAGTCAGTACGAATATGTAAAAATGCCGTTTGGGCTTAAAAATGCGCCAGCCGTATTCCAACGTTTCATCAATGATATTTTCCGTGATCTCATCGACGCTGAGAAAATCGTAATCTATATGGACGATATACTAATTGCTGCCGAGAACTTTAGGGACCACAATCAGACGTTGCGTTTAGTTTTGGAACGCATTACAAGTAGAAAACTGAAATTAAATCTTCCGAAATGTAAGTTTTACTACAGCGAAATAGAATATTTGGGTTACAAAGTAACGGTCACAGGTATAACATTGAGTGATTCTCATGTGGTAGCTATTAGAAAGTACCCGCTGCCGACCAATCAGAAATAATTGCAGTCCTGCTTAGGTCTTTTTTCATACTTTCGCCGCTTTGTACAATACAATCGTTTTCGACTATAGCTAAACCACTAAGGGACCTGTTGGAAAAGGGCGCCGACTTTATGGTCAATGATCACTTCATTGCAGCCTTTAACGAGTTAAAAACCAAATTGACGGAAGCACCGGTTATAGCCCGGAGAGGGAAACGGAGCGTCATTGTGACGCTAGTTCTGCCGGTTTTGGTGCTGTGTTAGTGCAGCGACAGAATGATGGCAAATACCATACAATACCATATTTCTCTAAAACCACTTCCGCCGCCGAGTCTAAGTATCACAGCTTCGAGTTAGAAACGCTGGCCATCATTTATGCTTTAAGACGATTTAGAGTTTACCTAGAGGGCATATCCTTCAAGATAGTAATTGATTGTAACTCCCTGACGATGACTTTGGAGAGGAAACAGGTTAATCCGAGAATCGCTAAATGGGTGTTGGAGCTGCAGAATTATGACTACAAGTTACAACATCGCGGAGGTGCATCCATGGGTCATGTGGACGCCCTAAGTAGGTGCCATGTTGCCATGGTTACAGACATTGACGACGTAGACTTCCAGATACAAATAGACCAAGAGCGCGACGAATTGATAGGGGGTGTACGCAATGAACCACAAACCAGGGAAATGAAGGATTTTGACTTAGTTGACGGTGTGGTTTATAAAGTCATTGAATCTGGCCGGAAACTCTTGTACGTACCGAGTAAAATGGAGGAAAATGTAATACGTTTGATCCATGAGAAGTTAGGCCACCAGGCAGTTGAAAAGTGTTATCAGAAAATCCGACTGCACTACTGGTTTCCGAGTATGCGCCGCAAGATAGAGACCTTTGTAAGAAATTGTCTGAAATGCATTATGTATGCCGTACCAACTCGGTTAAACGAAAAATGCCTGTAAAATATCAAAAAAAACCCAATTCCGTTTGATACAATTCACATCGACCATTTTGGTCCGCTGCCGTCTCTGAACTCGAAGAGAAAACACATTTTAGTCGTGGTTGACGCTTTTACGACGTTTGTAAAATTATATCCTACCAATTCGACTAGTACGAGAGAGGTTACTGCCGCGTTGGACAAATACTTCAATTACTACAGTCGACCCAAACGGAGAATATCCGATAGGGGAACTTGCTTTACGTCAACGGAATTTGGGGAATACGCGCTGAGACATAATATTAAACATGTAAGGGTGGCTGTGGCATCTCCACAGGCCAACGGGCAGGTAGAAAGAGTGAATCGAGTAATCAAAACCATGCTAGGCAAAATAAGCGATCCAATTAGACATGCTGATTGGTGTAGTAGATTGCTACAGGTCGAACATGCTATCAATAACTCAGTTCATAGTGCCACGAAAACTACTCCGAGTATCCTGTTGTTTGGTGTGGAACAGCGAGGTGACGTGGTTGACGAGCTGACAGAATATCTTGACGAAAAGAATGACATTACTAGGGATCTAGTGGATATACGCTCAAAAGCATCGCAGGCGATAGAGGATGCACAGGAATATAATCTAAAGTATTTTCTCGAGCATAGTACTGACGCTAAAAAGTATGACGTAGGTGATTTTGTAGTTACTCGGAATGTTGACACTGTCGTAGGTACGAATAAAAAGTTCATACCCAAGTACCGAGGCCCGTATGTAATTCATGACCTTTTTGTGCCTTTAATGGTTCTTTTTTCAAGAGCCCAATATGTTTCTATTGGTCCGAGCTTTGGGCAGTTAGGTGAATTCGCATATCTGGGTACAAGTGTTACATTATTCCTTTCGTACCATTCAACTGCTGCTTTTCTGTATTGGAACCCCAAATCAGGCCATAAGAAAGCAGATACCTGCGTGCTGCTTTATGAATGGCAAAAATCGCTTTTGCAGACACTCCCGGATATATAGTATAGGGTTTTCCAACAAGAGGTGTTATTTTGAATCACCCGGTATTTCGGTAGCTGTCACTTTTGAAGCTTTTATTCTTTGTCATTTGACAAGTAGAAACTACGCCATTACTAAAAATGGAACGATACACGCTTCAACAACGCATTGAAATTATTAAAATTCACTACAAAAATGGTGAAAATCTTGCAGTCACAGTTCGCAAAACTAAAGCATTTTTGGGTCGTCGTGAACCACCTTGTCGAACCGCAATACAGAAATTGGTGGAAAAATTCGAGCTGTTGGGACAAGTTAGTGATGTGAAGAAAAAAACCCGTGCACGTCGCTCAAGAACAACTGAGAATATTGCTGCTGTAGCCCAAAGTGTTGAAGAAAACCCAGGTTTGTCGATTCCTCGTCGTTCTTTGGAACTGAGCATTCCAAAAACGTCATTACACCGTATTTTGCAAAAAGACTTGGGTCTTAAGGCTTATAAAGTTCAGTTAACACAAGAACTCAAGCCGAACGATCATCAACAACGTCGTGTCTTTGCTGATTGGGTCCTTGAAATGCATGAAAATGATCCGGAATTCCATCGAAAAATCATCTTGACTGATGAGGCCCATTTCCACCTCGGTGACTACGTCAACAAGCAAAATTGTCGCATCTGGGGCTCGGAAAACCCAAGAGTTATTGTTGAGAAGCCTCTCCATCCTCAACGTGTGACTGTTTGGTGCGGTTTATGGTCCGGCGGGGTCATTGGACCTTACTTTTTCGAAAATGAGGTTGGATCAACAGTTACGGTGAATGGATTGCGCTATCGAGAGATGATTAATGATTTTTTTATGGTCGGAGTTGGATGGTATTGATCTGGACAACGTTTACTTTCAACAAGACGGCGCTACGTGCCACACAAGCAACGAAACCATTGCTCTTTTACGGGAAAAGTTTCCGGACCGTGTTATCTCTGGAAGAGGTGATCACAATTGGCCACCGAGATCTTGTGATTTAACACCTTGCGACTTCTTCCTTTGGGGCCACGTGAAAGATAAGGTGTACGCCAACAGCCCAGCGTCGATTCAAGACCTCAAAGATAGAATTCGTGAGACTATCGAGGACATAGGGCAGCCACTTTGCGATTTGGTTATGGAAAATTTCATGAAAAGGATATGATCCTGTAAGCGTGGTCGTGGTGGCCATTTGGCTGATGTTGTTTTTCATTATTAACGGCATACCTTCCTCTTTATTATGAAATAAACATCCGATCATTTATCTCAAAAATGGCATTTTTCTTTGAATACCAAAATAACACCTCTTGTTGGAAAACCCTGTATGTAGCGGTGTTGATTGTCCCAGTTGTTACAAATGAACTGCTTCGTCTACCACAGCTACAGATTGCCTGCCACAACAAAAACTTTTGGGGAATTTAGACTTTTTCTGGGTCTTATACTGGGCGTTTTTTCTACGATCTGCAACAAAAAAATCCACACCTTTAAGCTGTGAAAAGTTACCCAGTACATAGGTCTCATCGTCCATAATGCAGCATTTTGCCTCGCTGTTCTTCGAGTTTCTATCTGGAACTTGTTGGACCTTGTATGACTTCAGCCCTTCCTCCTTCTTAACTTTTCTAACAAATGTTTTAGAGCATCCTAGTTTTTTAGCCACTTCTTTCTGCCTGGTGTATTGGGATTTTTCTTTAAGAGCTATCAGAGCTTTTTGCCCATAGCAGGGTTCTTAAGCCCCTTCTTTTTGCCACTTCCTTGTTTCCTGTTAATGGTCAGACATTCGTTGTATACTTAATTAACAGATGAAACGGTATTTCTCGAAACCCGTGCTTTTCAAGCAATTGCTTTGAAAGTAAAATTAGGATTTTGACTGCGCAGTCTAATAATATTTTCACGCACTTCTATTTCACTGCTTATTTTGAAGGCAAAAACTTTCGAATGATCTACAAATTTTATGAGAGCTTAGGCATGTTTAACAAAGCTATTTTGATGGGAAACAATTTTTAAATTTGAACTAGGAGAACGCTATTAGTAAAAACGTATGCACTAATTTCATCCTGCGTAAACTTTACTCTCAAATTACTAACAGAGCAAGATACAGATTCCACATTAGAAAAAGCTCTTGCGTTAAGGCCACCCCCTTGCACCGATAATCAGGCTTATTGTACAAGTTGAAAGCTCATCACTGAAATATACCAAGCTCAAAGGGATCGGAAAAAGATTATGAAAAATTGATTGCTTAGCGCTTTCTTTGATCGACGCTTTATTTCACGGTTCTAATAAAACAGATGTGCTGATTTGAATGGAAGCCGTGGTAAAATCCGAAGGAGGTACCCTGTCCACACTTATACGTGTATGTATATTTTTCCACTTCTTGTGCCAATATGAATGAAAAGCATGTGTAACGAAATGAAACAGTAGAGTGAAGAATTGAAGAAAATAAAGTGACTACTGGTTTTGAACTGCATTGAAGAATTTTAGTGTGTTTTATTTTTGAGCACAATCCAGAGAACCGAACGAATAAACGAATAAAACGCAGCTCTACAAGAGTAGTCACATTATTTACAATTTCACACTTAACACTTGTTACTTATTGGACTACTCCATACTTTGCTTACTAAAACCAAACTCTCTCTCTCTGCGTTCTATCCGGCTGCGCGTTTCCGTACATTCGAATTGGTCTTAAAATTTTCACTATCGTCGCGAGTCATCTCTGCGAATGTTCTACCGAAATTACCATGCCCCTAAACGTATGCCAAAGCGCAATTCGTATTCTAATTTTCCTTCTTTTCCAGTGACTTGCAAACGGTATAGCGACGCACTATGGCCCAACGGTCGGTAAAACGTTGCAAAAATCAAAAATTTCATGAAAGCGTTCGATAAAATGAATACACGCATCTTATTGAGAATTTTCCAGGGATTACGAATATGTAACTTTAATTAAATTCAGATTAGTAGTTTGGGAGGTAGAGCCGCTCAAAGACAATTTTTCCACATCGAGAAAAATGTGTATTTTTTTGGTTTTTTTTTTCTCTTTAAGATTGATTTGTATGTAAATGAAGCGACCAATCGGTAACTTGTTGGTTTTTTCTAAAAGGTACGTTAATTGTTAATATAATAAAAATAAAAAATGTTTATTTTGTTTTAAAAGTTGTTCGATCTACCGATTGCTCGTAAAGTCTATATTTCGACCTTTTTTTCAACTTTGATCGAAAATAAAAAAAAAGACCAAAAATGACCTCCGCGAAATTGAGGGAGGTTATTTGCTATTCAATTATTTACCTAACTTCCAAAACTCAGCTGCAACTTTTTGCAACTTTACTTTCCAGAGCAATAAAAGTGAAGCAACCTCGGGTCGAAAAATACGCAGGTATACAAAAAATCACTCACATTTAGTTCGGTCGACAACCCATTTTGTGTTGCTGGCATTTGTATATTTTTTTTTTTTTTTTTTTTTTTTTTTTATTAACGAATCTTAATCAATATACAGACACGTTTTATAATTGCACCTAGTATATAGAAGTAATACTAACTAGCAATTTTGTTCGAGTAAATTAAGCAAATTAACCCCTCTGTTACCCTAGGAAAAACTCGCACATTTGACCCTCGGGTCATAAAATGACCCCGATTTATTTCTTTGTATTTTGTTCAAAAAAGTTAACACAATGTGATTTTAACAATTAGTTATTACTTTTATTATTGAAAAGCGACTATTTGGCCTTACTGGAGTCAAATATGTTCAACATGGGGACCATGTCCAGGTTCTTGATATTCTTCTCGGGCACTTTAATTCTTGCGATTTCTTCAGAAGTTAAAACTATATCGTAACTAATTTTTGGGCAATTATATTATATATAACAGATAATAATCATTAATTGTTAATCGCCCAAAAATAAATGATTTCGCAAGAAATCCTGTTCCCGTGACTCACAAAAAATTACTCAGTTTAGAGGTTTAATTTATAAAAGTATGCCAAAATTTTTAAGTTATACTAGATATTGACACCAATGAACCAATACAAATTATAATATATATTAATTAACATTATTCGATTTCCCGAAGAAGAAAATGAATATATTCGGCTGACCCGGATTGCGCCCCATCGTTTCCTTTCACTGAGTATCTTCTTCTTTAGTGAATGTACTTCTGAGGATAACTCACACGATTATATTATTGGCTTCCTTTCTTTTCGCAAAATTAAAGCCCAGGAAGTAACTTTTCCAATTCTTTATAGAATAAACGGCGTTACGTTATCATTCCAGGGATGAATTTCACATCACAAATGCAATGATGCCGCAAGGAATAATAGAGTTGCGAACTGCAGCCACGAGTAAATTGTGTGTTTGTCGCAGACACGAATATGTTCCAGAAATTTGATTTAGCTTGTTCACACTCCTTTTGGAATTTTTTAGAAATTTATTACTTGCTAGAAATCGTACTAGTTATACATATGTACTATTTATATTGAAAGCTTCAATCAAGATTTCATACCAGCAAACATAAAGTTTTCGTACTATTGGGTTTCGATCCCTTGAAACTTAAAAGCTCTTGTAGTGCTCATTGAGATGTGTGGGCGAAGCTACGTCCTTTATTAAATGCCCTTTTCTCCTTCCTCCCTTTTCCCCTGTCGAAAAACATGACCCAATAGTAAGTTCGTTTTCAGTGTCATTTATGTGCGACTTATAGTTCCGAAGTTATGTTCAAAATTTGGATCGTTAAAAGAGTGCCACGCCCATTATTAAACGCCCATGAAATATTTCCAGTGGAACAATATGTCTACATGGAGACACTGCACGAAATTGCAATGCTGTATGACTCATAATTTCGATTTTACTCCACAGTAGAAAGGGTTGTATAACTAGCGCCACGCCCCCTTACCAACACAAAACAAAACAAAAATGCCAGAAACATTTATCCACGACACTTTGAAACCAAATCTAATAATGTTTACATCGCATCGACCAATTTCTTGCCTTCAGTACTATGGGTCATAAAATGACCCTAAGGTCAAATTTGTATAGTTGCTCATTTGCACGTAAACCAGTGTTGCAAATAAAATTAAATTTAGCGTATATTCAAATGGCATAAAATTAGTCACTGAGTCCAAAGGAAAACAATTCTTTACCAGAAATAAGAAAGTTACAGCTCTTTAAAGTCAAATTTTACTCAAAAATGACCCTAAGGTAACAGAAGTGTTAAAAGAAAAGCGTAAAGTATTTTATGTACATGCTAACATATAACATATAAATAAAATATCGGCTACTCGAGCTCCATTAGGTCTGACACTGTTTTACGTTTTAGCCGCCTATGCTGCGAAGTCATCAAAAGTATGCTGGATGCTGCAACGTTGACATGCGATTTCAGTCGCTGTTTGTGAGCAATGGCAAGTTTTTTTGTCACATTAGTGACGGTTGGCATGCCAAGATCACGATGGAGATCACTATTTCGAATGTAGTATGGTGCATTAACAATACATCGCAGCACCTTATTTTGAAAACGTTGGATAGTGGCAATGTATATTTCGCTAGCACATCCCCAAAATTGGATGCCATAGGTCCAGGTCGGCTTCAGTATTTGTTTATACACCATTAGTTTGTTGTGAATTGATAGGCTAGAGTGTCTGCCAATAAGGTGGTACAATCTGCTCAATTTCAGGTCAAGCTCCTCTCGCTTTTTCTTTACGTGAGCTTTCCAGCGCAATTTGGCGTCGAGTGTAATACCCAGGTATTTGGCTTCGTTGACATGTGGGATTATTAACCCATCAATGAAAATCGGTGTATAAAGAATTTTTTTCAGTGAAAAAATTATATGCACTGATTTGGTTTTGTTTAACTTAATGCGCCATTTCTTAGCCCATGAAGCAATACAATTAACAGCCTCTTGTAGCTTAGCCGTCGCGTCTTCAATAGTGTTGCCTGTAGCCAGAACTGCGGTATCGTCCGCAAATGTTGCGGTTACTTGCTGATTTGCTGATGGTAAGTCGTATGTGTACAGGAGGTACAGCAGAGGCCCCAGAATGCTCCCTTGCGGTACACCAGCACTAATTTTTTTCAAAGAAGAGTGGGCGTTTTCGTACTTAACACTAAAGTACCTGTCATCAAGGTATGATGAAAGCACCTCGCAATATTGCATTGGCAACAATGTCCTCAGCTTTTGCAATAGTCCTGCATGCCACACTTTATCGAAAGCTTGTGAAACGTCTAGGAAGACGGCGGAACACACTTTTTTCCCTTCCAACGCAGTTTCAACCGTATTCACGACTCTGTGGATTTGGTCAGTTGTCGAATGATTTTTTCTAAAACCAAACTGGTGAGCGGGAATCAAGTTTTTAGTCTCAATTATTGGCATTAAGCGCGTTAAAAGCAATTTTTCAAATAGTTTTGACAATGCTGGCAGTAAAGATATTGGCCTATACGAGGATACGTCGTTGAGTGATTTACCAGTCTTGGGTATCATGATTACCTCAGCGAATTTCCAATATATAGGAACATGTCCAAAACTGAAGCACGAATTAATTAAGTCAGCCAGATAAGATACGCAATTGTTGGGCAGTTTACGAAGAACCTCCGTCGTTATTAGATCAAAGCCTGGTGCTTTTTTTAGTTTCATTTTATGAATTTGCTTACCAACTTCTTCGGGAGTAACTGGAGTAATGTGGGTATCGCACTCAAGCCAACTTTCATTCGTATCTATATCGTCATTTCCTTCATTTGGACTAAAGGTCTTTTCGAGATGTTCAGCAAACAACTTTGCTTTTTGCGCACTTGTTTTGGCCCACAGTGTGTCGTTGATTTTAACTGGAGCACAGTGTTGTATTGGCATGTTGAATGATTTAGCCGCCTTCCACAGGGAGTGGATGGATGGATGGATGTGAGGGGGAGCCGAGGAAATAACCTAAGGGAGGTCATTACCTCAAGCACTCAGGCTTTATAGCCCATTGTACTTAAGGCTCAGGAAAAAGGTTGATAGAGGAGATTGGAATGGGAAAGAGAAAAAGAGAAAGTGGGTGGAAAGGGAGAAAGGGCTATGAGGTCTCCTGTGCAAATTTCCCGGACTCATTAATGAATCTCAGAAGATCACACAGGGTGAGAGAATGAACTTCGTCCATTCTCATTACATCTGAACCCAGCGTGCGCAATCTCGTTCTAGAGAAGGCAGGACATGCACAGAGAAAGTGCTCTGTACTATCAACCTCCTCCAGGCAAGACATGCAAGTCGGATCCTCGATGATGCCCATGTTGGCCATATGTCGCCCCCATGGATTGTGTCCTGTGATTAACCCGACCATTCGACGGAGGTCTTTCCTTCCCAGCTTCAGGAGGAAATTCCCTGCTTTCCTGTTCGGGCTTTTCACAAAACACTTGGCAGTTTTACAGCTTCCCAAGCTAGACCAACGTTCTCTGTGTAGGTTATTTACACAGGACCTGATCCAGTCCAGGGTTCCTGCTAGACTGGTGCCGATTATTGGTTCTGGTCCCATGGGTGTACACCCTGATCCACAGTTAGCCAGTTCATCGGCAGTTTCGTTACCTAGAACACCGCAGTGTCCCGGAACCCAGATAAGTTGGAGCTTATTACGTCTCGCGACTGATTTTAGCTTCAACTTACATTCTTGGACAATCTTAGAGGTAACACGCGCGTTCTCCAGGGCCTTAAGTGCAGCTTGACTATCACTACAGACTCCTATATGTTTCCCGCACCATTTCCTCCCAATTATCCATTCCGCTACCTTCAGAATGGCGAAGACTTCCGTCTGAAAGACGGTAGTCAGCCCACCCAGTGAGTAGTAGCAGTTGACACTTCCATCGAGGTGCCATCCAGCTCCAGTACCTTTATCGGTCTTGGATCCGTCAGTGAAGAAAATATCCGTCAGATCCCCTAGCATGGCCTGTGGGTTGTCCCATTGGTCGCGCGTTGGGAACCTCACTTCAAAGTTCCTCCTAAAGGATACTACGGGTATTAGGCAATCCTTAGGGGCCAGCAGCAACGGATATTGCGCTGACAACCTCTTGAAGATTTCTCCATGACCCGATCCCTTGTTGTCGTGCCAGTATCCATAGGAATATAGCCGACATGTCGCTTTCATCGCTTCCTCTTGAACTTTTAGGTCTAGGGGAAGCAGGTCAAGCATGGCATTAAGGGCATCACCTGAGACAGTGCTCATGGCACCCGTAATGCATATACATACACTTCTTTGTAGTCTGTTCAGAGCCAAAGCTGCGGACTTAACCATTGTTCGTCTCCACCAGACTACCGATGCGTACGTAATTATGGGTCTGATGAGTGCGGTATATATCCAGAGGACCACCGCAGGCTTCAGGCCCCAGGTCTTGCTAAAAGCTCGACGGCACTGTTGGAAAACCTTCAGCGCACGGTCTACTTTCGTCAAGACATGCATCTTCCACGTTAGTTTCCTGTCTAGGATAACCCCTAGATATTTCACCTCCGTGGATAGACTGAGGGTCACACCTTTCAGTACTGGCAGTTCGAGACCATCCAGCTTCCGCTTCCTAGTAAATAGGACCAAAGTCGTTTTACTGGGATTAACGGAGAGACCCTGTCCTGTGCACCAGTTATCAATCTTATCCAGGACTTTCTGCATTTTTTTGCAAATTATCCTGAGGGATCGTCCTGATACTAGTGCACAGACATCGTCCGCGTATGCTTGGACATGTATTCCGAGATCCTGCATCTCCCTTAGTAGAGAGTCGACCACGAAACACCACAGCAGCGGAGAGAGGACACCACCCTGGGGACATCCCCGTCCGACCTCTGCCGTGACCGGATTGCTATCACTCTCACCAACGGTCAGCAATCTCCCGGAGAGCATGGAGCGGATCCACCTTATCAGGGTCTCATTTACCCCATGCATTCTGGCTGCTGAGCATATCGAGTCAAAGGTTGCATTGTCAAAAGCCCCCTCAATATCCACGAAGACGCCCAAAGTGTAATGGTCAGCTTCCAGCCCTGCTTCAATCTTGGATACGATGTCATGCAGGGCTGAGTCGCATGATTTTCCACTCTGGTAAGCGTGTTGGTTTCTACTAAGTGGGCTTCTTGTCAGCACCTTCGCTCGGATGTGCTTTTCTACCATTCGCTCTAAGCTTTTCAGCATGAAAGAAGTCAGGCTGATTGGCCTAAAGCTCTTGGCCAGCGTATAGTCGTCCTTCCCTGGTTTGGGAATGAAGACCACTCTGACCTGTCGCCAAAGAGTTGGAATGTAACCATTAGCGAGGCAAGCCGTGAAGATCTTTATAAGAGCTTTCACCAGCTTGTCTCCACCCCTCTTTAGCATTATCGGGTAAACTTTATCAGGTTCTGGGGACTTGTAGTTTTCGAATGAGGAGAAAGAAAATCTTACCGCCTCCTCCGTTACTACTTCTGACGCGGAAAACCAGTTAAGCCTTTTAGTCCTATTACCTGCGTCATTGACCTCACAACTGTCCACCACAGTGGGAATTATCCTGCTTCCCGGAAAATGGGTCGCTAGGAGAGTGTTGTAGGTTTCCGACTTAGAGGTAGTATAGGAGCCATCAGGCAAGCGAAGAGAATCAAGCTTAACTGTTCGGTCTCTTTGTAGAACCCTACACAGTCTTGCTGACTCCTTCATACCTTCAACCTCATTGCAAAAGTCTCTGAAAGAGTCCAGTTTGGCAGACCTCACTTTCTTCTTAAATTCCTTTTGGACGAGGTGATAGTTGGTCCAGTCGTTCTCTTTTCGGGTTTTTAAGGCCCTATTCAGAAGCTTCCTGGATCGTTTGCGTAGCTTCGAAAGCTCAGCACTCCACCATGGAACTGCTTTGCCTTGTCTGCTCGCTCTCAGCGGACACACCTCCTCATAGCAGCCAGTCAAAGTAACTCCTAGTTCCCTAGTCGCTTCTTCAATCTTGGCTGTACTTCGGAGTTTTTTCAGGATTGGTATACGCTCTGTCAGAAGCTCATCAAACCTGTTCCAGTCCGCCTTGCGAGGATTCCGTCCACCTGGTATCGACATTAGATCAATACCGAGTCGGAATTCGATAAAGCGGTGATCTGAAAGAGAGACCTCCTCCAAAACCCGCCATTGCATGATCTGATCTGCCACTTTCCTATTGGTTAGTGTCAGGTCAATCACTTCTTGTCTTCTGCTGGTCACAAAAGTTGGTTTGTTACCAACGTTTTGAATCACCAGATCAGCCGACATAATGAATTCCAAAAGTTTAGTACCCCTGGGATTGCATTTGCTGCTACCCCAAACAATGTTCTGTGAATTTGCGTCACAGCCCACTATGAGTCCCAAACCCCTGGATTCAGCATACTGGACGACTTCCATTACCTCCCTCGATGGAGGAGGAAGTATAGAGTCATACGGCAGGTAGGCCGTTACTATTACAGTTTCGACGCTGTTCCCACCAACCCAGTACTTTATTTTAACCGCAACGACATCTTGAGAACAGAATTGTCTAAGCATCGTGCATTCGATCGACCGCGGCATGATGATACATGCGCGCGGTCTATCACTCCCTTCGTGTTGAAGGATTTGTCCCCAGGTAATGGCACCCAGACCACAGATACGCTTGTAGCACACCCATGGCTCTTGGATTAATATTATTTGAGGACATGTTTGCAGTTTCGCATGCCTGCTGCATAGTAGAGCAGTAGACGATTTGCTATGCTGCAAGTTGATTTGCGTGATAATAATTTCAGTCATGTAAGGGACTGAAACTACCGTTACGCCTTATCCTCCTCCTTATCCTGTAGGCGGAAGTGCACCCGCCCCAGGTGTAGGTGAGGACGGTACCCGTACTTCGACTTCAGGATCTTCAACGAGTCTAAGTCAATACCCACCACCAAGTGTGCACCGACCTCTTTATTGACAGCCGATACATCCTTGGTAAGCGAGTATATTCGCCATAGGCTCGTGTCCAGACCTGCGTTCTGGGCACGGATACGTGCGAGGATTTCACCTGGTTTCCGGAGAATCCCCGGTATCCAGGCTGAAGCCCTCACCAGCCTGATGCTATTTCCGTCCATGAGCACGAACTTACTCTTTTCACAGGCTGGCATCTTCGCTACGACTTTTTCCAGCCATTCTCGAGAAGCCGCGTTGGAGCATTGCACCTTAATGATGCCGTTTTCAACGCGCTTTCCTTCGAACATCGGTGTTTCTTTCGAATCACCGATTGCCTTCCAAAGGTAGGAGTCGAAATAGTCTTGCTGTCCTTGGGACAACAGACCATTTCCTTTGTCGGTATGTATCTCAACCATCATCGCTTTGGCAGCCACTCCCGCAAACGTGGCACCAGAGGTAGACGGCTGAGTGTCATCCGACATTTCCTGGGATCCTGCAGCCTTCTCCATGTCAGTAGACGGCTGACCTGCAGACTCCTGCGTCGAGCGTGCCGGCACGTCCGATTCCGGTCCAAGGACCTTCCTCCTCTTTGCCTTGCTACTCTTCACAGCCGAGTGCTCAGACCCCAGAGCGGCCTCAGAAGAGAGTGCCATAGCAGACGAATCATCGCCCGTTCTGTCACGCTTTCCTGTGGCCATCACAGGTGTTGAAGTTGGCAGAACTTGAGTACTTGCCGCCGCTTTCGCGACAGCTTTCCTCTTGTTCTGCCTCATTCTTTTGCGCTGTCTAGCAGACAGCTCTTCACCTGCCTTCGAACCCCCGATGCCAGCAACCTCCTTACCGGCACTCTCCTGGTTCGCACCAGGTTTAACCGTTTTCGGAGATACGCATGGTACCCGAATTCGACTCGTTGAAGTAGATGGACTATCTAACATCTCCACATCTCCATCAGCCTTGATGGCTGACTTTGATGCTTCTGACATTAGTCTGTCCACATTCTCCTCCAACAGTAGGCTCTCCATTGACATAGTCAATGTGCCATCGTCCACCGCTAGTAACTTGCTTCCTCCGGGACCCTGGGTGACAGTCTCGGTCATAAGGGAGGGTGAGCTTTGGGCCTGCACATCCGATGCCCAAGCCGCCGACGGATCGGCGGGAGGATTCCCAGAAGTCTGGTTACCTCGTGCAGATAAACCGGGAGTGGGCTTCACCATTGAAAAAAAAGGGGGGGTTTGCATTTTATACCTACTGCCAGGTGAAAGAAAAACTGCCGCCCCTCTGGAGTCAGACGCAGACCAGGTGCCGCCCACTATGGGTAACCGACGCCCCTGGATTTAGGAAAGGGATAGAGAAGTGACGGGAATCAGAGGGATGGGTTCGAGAGGGTTTGGGTAGATGGTAGCGCTTAGTTCGTACTCCCCGGCTGCCCGTCTGACACGGTTGAACCCACCGGACGTGACCGACACAGTGTTCGAACACGCCCATCAGCATGGCCAGGCCGGATCCTCGTAACTAAGCCCCCGCACCGCGACAAGGTGGCTACCAAAGCAGGGGTCCACAGGGAGTACTCTGTGGTTTTGTCAGCTGTGAGACCCATCAGATATCGATTAAATGTGTCATTATTGTATGACTTGATTGCTGTGTGTAAATTTTTACTGGCTAAGTTTAATTCCGATTTGATTGTGGGGGATCTGGTTTGTTGCCAACGTCTCCGTAGCTTCCGTTTCTTTGCAATTAAGCTCTTAATAAAAGATGGATATTTTTTCCCGTGCAGAACTAGTCTTGGTGTGGGCGTACTATTCCACGCTGCCATCTGTATTTGTTGTGTAAAGTGAAGTACAGCATCATCAAGTTGCTCACTGGTAACAATAGGATCAAACTTGGCTAATTGTTCTAACTGCATTTCAAAGTATTTCCAATCAGTACAAGCATTTACTAGCGTTGATGTGCTTTGATTTAGTGCTGGGGTTTGAGAAATTACCAACTGCACCGGCGAATGCTCAGAGCTCAGATCAAAACATTCAGTGACAGTTAAATGCGCTGCAGGAATGTTTTTGTAGACAAAGAACTCAATTATATTTGCATTTGTATATAAAGTTATATTTTTTGGTTACGAATGGCATAATACATTTGCTATCCATGTTTTGCTTATTTTATTTAGAAAAGTGTTTCCTAACAAGCAGTTGTGAATTTTTTCGCAATATTTGGGTGGCGCTCTATATACTGAAGGAAGATTTGTTCCTAGGCAGAGTTTCCTCTGAAATTCCACGTCCCATGGTTTTTACAGCTTAAAACAATATTTTTTCCATCATAATACTTACATTTCCACGAACAGCTTAGTCATATTCAATATTTGAACAAAAACGCTGAAAAAACGGCAAATTCTCTTAGATGCAGCTACCTGCTTCAAATCGTTAAAGGGAAATCCCATCACGTTTTCAGTGCGAATTGTTTCCGAAAACTATTTGCAGCACATGCCTGATAAACCTATATTTCGTTGTCTTGTCACAGTCGTTCTTTGACTTTAAAGCTTATCGCAAGTATTCTGTGCAGCTTGAATTAGCCGTGAATAGTATTTTTAAATATAATTCGCAGTATATTTTTTATTGAGTCATACGAGTGTAAAGCTTATCGCAAGTATTCTGAAGCTTGAATTAGCCGTGAATAGTATTTTCAAATATACAGTGCGTTTCGTTTATAACGAACCCGCTTAAAACGAACCAATTTCAAGTACGCGCTCTATGTTTTCGGTTATTGCGGACCCCTTTTGAAGCGTACTTTCGGTTAAAACGAACCATTTTGCCCAGTCCCTCGAAGTTCGCTTTAAGTGAAAAGTTCTGTAATTCGCAGTAAATCTTATTGAGTGATACGAGTGTACATTTCGAGTGTAATGTCTCTAGCAAATTCCAAATTATTTGAGGTGTTTAGAGCTTCACAAACTGAGCAATATTTCGTTGCGGCTATTTTGAAAGAATTAAGTACTAAAATACATAACATAGAAGAATACGAGGACATAACAGGCCAACTTCATTTTATTTACACCAAAATTAAAACCAATTGGCAAGCCGCGAGTCGTTGCGCGAAAGTGTTCGAAAAAAAGTATGAGAAGTGGCTAACAGATGTTAGTAGATTTGACGAAGAAAAGCCCCATACATCAACCGACCGAACTAGAGGGAGACCAACAAAAACTATAGCCGAGTGTTCGACCTTCACAAGGAAAAGGAAGTTGTTAGATGCTACTCAAGATATCGCGACGGGTCATCTTTCTGAAGCATTGTCCATGAAATACAAAAAGGACGAAGAAAAGATTAAGGCTCATATAACAGAAGCAGTTGGGTTAGCAAGTCCAAAGCGAATCATGAGGATAAAAAATAGTATTCCCACTCCACAAAATGCATTGCCTCGACAATTCACTTCTGAGGAGGCTTTGGCGCTGTTTATGGATCTTGGATTGTCGAAGGGAAAATATATAATGCTGCGTGAGTCATTATTACAACATAATGCCAATCTTCTTCCTGGATACGGACACATAAGTCAAGCCAAGAAGGAAGCAGTACCTCTTAATCCCAAAATTACCGAAGTATCAGCCGAAGTGAACCTCAAAGACCTGATGGAACATACTTCTAGACGACTCTTGGAGACTTTCTCTGAAGACAAGTTGAAATCTCTTCCAGAAAGCATGACATTGGTTAGCAAGCCTATAAACAAACAATAAATACGGACGATACAACTGTTACAGATGCTAATATGTTTATGGCTTCTGTTGTTCCCCTACGACTAAAAGGTGAGGCTTCAGAATATTGGAAAAACCCACGGCCTTCATCAGTTAAATTGTGCCGTCCGATATTGTTTAAATATGCGAAGGAGTCTTCGGAACTCATAAAAGCCACAGTCAGTGATGTAAAAAAACAAATTGCCGAATTAAAACCAACAGTACTTGAAATCGACGAAGGGAAATCTATTACTATAAAGTATGATTTTCTCCTGACTATGATCGACGGGAAAGTTTTAAATCAATTAACTAATACTTCATCGACAATGAAATGTGCAATATGTAAAAAAAATCAAAAAGACTTCCAAAAATTGGATGAATCAACAAGTGACGAACATAATTATGAGTATGGAATATCTCCTTTGCATGCACGGATAAGATGTATGGAATTTGTCTTGAAGTTGGCGTATATGCTACCACGACATGGGGAAGTTTTCGAGGACAACGCAACACCCAAAGAAAAGCAGAATATCAGGAAAAAAATAATTCAAGATTTATTCTTCAAAGAGCTCGGGCTGAAAGTAGACTTTCCAAAGTATGGGTATGGGAATACAAATCATGGCAACTCTTCACGCAGGTTTTTTGAAAACGATGAAGTGACTGCTCGAATAACTGGAGTTGATAAAGATATTGTGCGAAGATTGGGAGTAATTTTGAATATTTTGAATTGCAAGGAAATGGTTAATGGACCTAAATTTGGTGAATATGCATCCAAAACTGCCGAACTGCTGCTTCAGAAGTATCCTGAGAAGAAACTTACTCCTACGGTTCATAAAATTTTAGCACATGGAAAGGATTTAATAGAATACCAGTGCTTACCAATAGGGGAATTGTCTGAAGAAGCTCAAGAATGCAAAAATAAGGACTACAAAAGGTATAGATGTATGAACACTTGCAAAATATCACGAACTAGACAAAATGAAGACCTTTTCAATATGTTAGCAGTCTCTTCTGATCCAGTTATTTCATCTTTGAGATCTGTAAGATCACAAAAAGAACTTACAGATACTTATAGCTTAGAAATGATTTCATTACACAGTACAACAATTTTGCGGTTTTCAAAAAACCCGCGGAGTTTCTCAACTGTTCCTTATATTTTCGGAGTCGCTGATCACGAATATGTAATTATTTTTTTCGGGTCACCTCTAGTTTGGGTTTTACAGGGTCTTGAAGTTACAAGCTACACCCCAATTAAAAAAATTAATTTAAATGGTTGAACTTATCCTAGTCTAACAATATTGGTATCAAAAGAAAGAGAATTATGTCTCCAACTCAAATCAAATATTTTTTTGTAATTATCCTGGCAAAAGGATATAAAAATGTCCTTTTAAGAATGAATCCTTAATTATCCTGGAAGTTTTTCCACAAAAAAATTTGAAAAATATATATTATAAAACCCTTACCATGCACCAACACATTATGAAATTTCATGTTAATCAGTCCATTGGTTCAGCTGAAAAAAATTGTTGAAGTTTATTTCAACTCAAAAACTTGCATTACTCCAACATTTTTCACAGTGCAAACAATTTTGCGGTTTTCAAAAAACCCGCCCAGTTTCTGAACTGTTCCTTATAATTCCGGAGCCGCTGATCACGAATATGTAATTTTTTTTTTGGGTCACCTCTAGTTTGGTTTTTACAAGGCCTTGAAGTTGCCAGCAACACCCACCTCGAAAACGAATTTAAATTGTTGAACTCATCTTAGTCCAACAATATTAGTATCAAATTAAAGATAATCAATTCTTTAGCCCAAAGCCATGTCAATGTTAATTGTACGTTATATTTTGAACTATTTTTGAACTAGAAAACATTGCTCATTGAAAATTCAGTCGTGTTTATTTAATAGTAGTAATAATAGTAGGGCAAGTAATTGGTACTAAACTTATTTGGTAAACTAACAATATATTAATTTTGGGAATTTACTTTGAGCCCATGACAAAGCTGAGTCGATGGCGTAATCTTCGGCTTGGTACACTGTGCAAGCATTGTGCATCTTGAACATGTGCTTCTTTCAGCGTTTTGCAGAGAAAAGAACGACGAAGGCCGAGTCATCTGTTTCAAGTTTGCTGCCGTCTGTGTATGTGGTTTTCTCAGGAATCAAAGATGTTAAAAAAAAATTTCATAGGCAGCCACAAATCAAAAGACTATAAAGAATTAGTACAACGAATGATTTCTGCATTCACAGATATTAACGTACTCATATAGTTGAAAATTCATATGTTCCATAGTCATATCTGGGTTTTCCCTTTAAATATGGAAGAATTATCTGATCATCCTAGCAGGATTCCACCAGAAAATGCTCCAAATGGAAACTAGATATAAGGGAAAAGTACTTGAGTGTGAAGGATAGGATAGGATAGGACCGTTGTGTGAAAAGCAAGAAAGTAGTTGAATTATTTCGTCCTTTTGACACAACGGCTGTATTCATCTTTCAAGTCATCTTGCTTCACACTCCAGCAGTATTCTGCAACCATGGCATGTAAACTCTTTCCCTTATATCTAGTTTCCATTTGAAGCATTTCCTGATGGAATTTCTCGCCATGTTGATCTGATAATTCTCCCATATTTGAAGGGAAAAAGCCGATATGATTATGGAACATATGAATTTTCAACGAAATGAGTACGTTCATATCTGCGAATGCTGAAATCATTCGTTTTACTAATTCTTCAAAATCTTTTGATTTGTGGTTGCCCAAGAAATTCTCTTTAACATCTTTGAAACACAGCCATGCTCTTCTCTCCTTCTCGCTTAGTGTGCTCTCAAATACGGTGTCTTTAAGTAAAGCGCGTATATTTGGACCAATTAAAACACCTACAGATATACATAAATACAAAATATTGTAACGATAAGACAGTTTGTCGCTGTGCAAAGCAACCCTGTCGCTACGCGCCGTGCTATAATTCAATCTGGCAACGACGGCCGCGACAATGAAGGCAACTTTTAGTCCAATCTGGCAACGATGGTCGCGATCATCATGGAAACCTTTAGTCCACTCCGGAATGTGCGAGAACGATCTGCGCGATGGCCGGACAGGTATAAAAGACAGCCGGGTGCGGCGCAGCGAGTCAGTCTGATTTTGACTAGTGAAGGTGCCACACGGAGTAATTAAGAAAATAATTAAGTGTAAAGACAGTAAAGTGTAAACCTGTGAAATAAAGTGATTGTTGGTTTATTTTATTGACTGCGGTTGAGGAACTAAGTGTGTTTTATTTTCAAATTACGCAATCCAGAGATACGTATTAGCCCACTAAAACTCATATTCGTAACATTTGGTGTCAGAAGTGGGATTGTGTTACTGAAAGTAAAAAAAAATAAAAATTAATTATAAAACGCAGACATGGTTAGACTGGAGCAACTGAAGGTGGACCAGCTGAAGAAGGAGCTGGCCGCTTGGAATTTGCCAACTGCTGGCGGAAAGGTGGAGTTGCAGCTGCGCTTGCGAGAGGCGTGTGAATCACGAGGCATTGATTGGACTGCGCACGAGTTCGGGACGCAGGAGCTAGATTCGTCGGCCAAAGTGGAGGAATCGCCCGCGGGTGCTGCGTCGATGCAAAGTACGGCTGCAGCGGCTGCGCCACCACAAGCATTGGACATGAGCCAGCTAATGGTTGCACTTAAAGGCATGTTCGAGACTTCCAACCGTGAAATGGCAGCCAAAATGGAAAATGAAAATCGCGAAATGTCGGCGCAGATGGCAGCGAAAATGGAAACTGCGAATCAGCAGATGGCAGCGAAAATGGAAACTGCGAATCAAGAGATGGCAGCGAAGCTGGAAACTACGAATCTCGAAATTTCGGCAAAAGTCGAGACTGCAAATCGGGAAATGGCAGAGCGAATGGAAAACAAGCTTCAGGAAAATTCTGCGCGCTGGGAGCAGAAAGTGGAAGAAATCGCCAACCAGCTGAATGTGAAGGTGGAGCACCTGGGAACTCGAGTGGAACATTTGGATAAACGAGTCGACGACCTGGATGATTCCCTGAACAAACGTGTTGGCGATCTTGACGATTCCCTGAACAAACGAGTTGACAGTCTGGAAGATTCGATGAACAGAAAAATGGACGAGCGGCTTAGGGAGATTCAGCTGCGAGCAAGGGTGCGGTCTGTTGAGGAAAGTTTTGCCATAGAAGTGCCTACTTATGATGGTACTACGTCGTTCGATACATTCAAGCTACAGTTCGACCTGGCTGCTCTGGAAAATCAGTGGACCGATATCAGGAAAGGTCGGAGACTGATACTGGCTCTAAGAGGTCCTGCGGCTGAGGTAATAAAAACAGTGCCGGAAAGTTTGAGAGGTGATTACGAGACCGTCATAAAGGCGCTGGCAGCCAAATACAGTGACGAGCACAACAAAATGGTGTATTACTGCGAGCTGAAGAACCGTAGACAAAGAGCCAACGAGGCGCTGCAGGCGTATGCGGCAGATATTGAGCGGCTGGTACCGCTGACCTACCCAGAATCCAGCATGGAAGTTTTGGAAAGGCTGAAGATCGAGGCGTTTATCGAAGGCATTCTTGACCCGGAGACTCGTGTGAGTACCTTGATGATGATGAAGCCGACGTTCCAGGAGACGGTGACAAGTGCATTGATGTACGAAGCTGCCTGGAGGGGAAGTTTAAGACATTCATCTGCGGAAAGGCGTCGAGTCCAATCTGGACGTGCCACGCAAAGCCAGCCAGTGAGCTCAGAGGTACCAACGAGGCTGCGGGCAATGTCATCTAGAATCAGTTGCTGGCGATGTGGCAAGCAAGGCCACATTTCACGAAACTGCCATCTGCGAGAGAAGCGTTCCGGAGAACAGGCGTCACCAAGATGTGCTGACGCGCTGCCACTCCATCCGTGCAAAATCAAATGCAGGCAGTGCTCGCGAGCCGAAAGCAAAGAACAGATAGTGGACGTCCGGTTGATAAGCGTTATGCCAGAGGAAGAGTGGTCTGCGGAGAGGCTACAAAAGGACCAGCGGGAGGATGCGGATCTTGCAAAAATCGTCGAAGGCAAAGAGCAAGGCGCACGTCCAGATTGGCAGGAGATGGCCGGTGAAAGCCCGATCGCCAAGGCTTACTGGGCACAGTGGAAAAGTCTGCGGCTGAAGGAAGGATGCCTGTACCGCGAATGGGAGAGCGCGGATGGACGAACCAGCAACTCCCTAATGGTAGTGCCGAAATGCAGAATCAACGAGGTCATCGAGGCATACCATAACGACTCCAGTGGAGGGCACCTAGGCATCACCAAAACCGTCGCCAAAATAAAAAGACGATTCTACTGGGTAGGATGTCAGGAGTCTGTAGCCGAGTGGATTAAGAGCTGTGACCGATGTTCAGCCGCGAAAGGGCCAACAAGAAGATCTCGAGGCCGCATGCAGCAGTACAACGTGGGAGCGCCATTCGAGCGGATTGCTATGGACGTCGCCGGCCCATTCCCAACTAGTACTCAAGGCAACAAATATGTGCTGGTGGTAATGGATTACTTCAGCAAATGGCCCGAAGTGTACCCAATTCCTAACCAGGAGGCCACTACGATCTCGGAAAAGCTGGTAAACAACTGGGTAGCCAGGTTCGGAGTTCCGTTGGAGTTGCACTCAGATCAAGGCCGGAATTTCGAGTCTGCGGTATTCAAGGAAGTGTGTGAGCTGCTGGGGATAAAGAAAACGCGTACCACCCCTTTGCACCCACAGTCCGACGGCATGGTGGAACGCTTTAACCGGACACTGGAGGAATACCTGCGGAAAGTGGTAGGCAGGAATCAGAAGGATTGGGACACGCATATCCCCTTGTTCCTAATGGCGTATAGGTCAGCCCCGCACGACACGACATCACTCACTCCAGCCCGAGCAGTATTCGGCACAGAATTGCGGTTACCCGCTGACTTGAAGTTCGGGGTAGTCAGCACGACGGGAGGCGCTAAGACGGACTACGTGGTCAATAAGCGGGCGGAACTGGAGGAGATTCACCAGTTTATGAGGAGCCGCACCAAACTGGTCAGCGATAAGGCGAAAGCCAGATATGATCTACGGGCCAACTCAGCAGGGTTCCAAGAAGGCGATCTGGTAATGCTCTACAACCCGCAGCGGAGGAAAGGTTTGTCTCCGAAACTTCAAGCGTCATGGGAAGGACCTTACGAAGTCGTGACTAGGATAAACGACGTGGTATACAGGATTCAACGTTGCAGCAATAAAGGCGCTAAGCTGAAGATAGTCCATTTGCAGCGCCTGGCGCCTTATCACAGCGGAACCTCGGCACTTGTTCGGGGCGAACAAGTCTAAGTGGTGGGCAGTGTAACGATAAGACAGTTTGTCGCTGTGCAAAGCAACCCTGTCGCTACGCGCCGTGCTATAATTCAATCTGGCAACGACGGCCGCGACAATGAAGGCAACTTTTAGTCCAATCTGGCAACGATGGTCGCGATCATCATGGAAACCTTTAGTCCACTCCGGAATGTGCGAGAACGATCTGCGCGATGGCCGGACAGGTATAAAAGACAGCCGGGTGCGGCGCAGCGAGTCAGTCTGATTTTGACTAGTGAAGGTGCCACACGGAGTAATTAAGAAAATAATTAAGTGTAAAGACAGTAAAGTGTAAACCTGTGAAATAAAGTGATTGTTGGTTTATTTTATTGACTGCGGTTGAGGAACTAAGTGTGTTTTATTTTCAAATTACGCAATCCAGAGATACGTATTAGCCCACTAAAACTCATATTCGTAACAATATGTTATTTTTACAAATTGAGATAACTAAATATAAGACGAAAGTTTTAAGCAAAATACGATAAACAATTTACTTAATTTGTGTTTACCTTCCTTAATCTTCGCATCACTAATCCAATGGAATTTTCTTCTTATGTACTGAAAACCTTCACCAGCTTTGTCCATAGCCTTGATTAAATTTTTCGCGGCACCAAGCTCGAGATGAAGAGATGGGAGAATTATTCTGTCTTTCGCAACCAGAGCTTCAGCAATAACATTTTTTTTCTCCTAACAGAGGACGTCGTCGATGTGGCCATTTGTAGTCGCTATAATGTTTCTCTCTATCGCGGCTATTCCACTCACAAATGAAGCAGTTAAACTTTGTAAAGCCTTGCTGCATGCCTTGTAGAAGACCAATCACCTTAAAGTCTCCTGACACTAACCAGTTGTGTTCAGCGTATTTGATTTTATCTAAGATCAGCTTGATAGTGTCGTAAGTTTCTTTTAGCTGCACTGAATACGCTATAGGAATTGTTGGAAGATTTTTGCCTTTATTAATCAGTGCAACTTTTAGACTCACTTTGGAAGAGTCTATAAACAAATACCATTGAGTTTTTTCGTACTGAATATTCAGTGCTTCTAGTAATCCGCAAATATCGTTGCAATATACCATATTTTCCATTGAAGTAAAAAACCATTGCAATTCATGCGATCGACGACGTGGTGCTGTGACTAAGATACTTTTATCTAGCATATTGTGGTCACGAAGTACAGATGCAGCAATTTCTGTTTTTGTTTTGCTGAGGCCCAATATTCTTACGAAGTGATCAAATGATTCTGGGTTAAACGGCACATGGTTGCAGCCTCCAACTTCTGATGGCTCGTAAGTCGGATCAATGCTTCTGATCACTTCGCGGTTGATTGAAGAATAATCTTGGGGTAATTGCGGAGTATTGAATTCTCGACTAGGAACAGGCGTTGTTTCACTATGCGGTTTTGGCCGTATTGCTGACTCCAAATTAGGGTAATTTAAAATTGACTTTGATCTTAAATTATAGCCGCTGATATCAACAATACAAAAGTAACATTTGTCTTCATTGTGCTGCAACTGCGGTGCCCACAACATCGGAATACCAAATGGCATATTTTGGGATTTACCATTGTACCAGAACAATAAATTTCGATAGCACTTTTCACAACAAATGTTAGGTGCATATTGAATATTTTCACTAGCTTGAATTTCGAAGCCAAAATATTTCGAGTAAATTAGTTTGATACTTTCGTTAATTTTTTTTCGTTGTTTTAAAATGTTAAATTCACCACAAATATGGCAAAAACAGTTTGGATTGTTTTTGTGTTTTATATTTTCCGCTTGCATTTTAGGATACTTTTTTTCAAAATAACGCGACGAACAATACTCAGAACAATAACATACGATATAACAGCCCTATTCTGGCAAAAGTCTGACAGTTGATTTTCCATTCAACGCTTCTTAGATTTTTTATCAGAAATTTTTGTCAGGCTATTCTAACCAACATTGTTGGACTAAGATTATGATTTTCAAGGTTCAAAATATAACGTACAATTAACATTGACATGGCTTTGGGCTAAAGAATTGATTATCTTTAATTTGATACTAATATTGTTGGACTAAGATGAGTTCAACAATTTAAATTCGTTTTCGAGGTGGGTGTTGCTGGCAACTTCAAGGCCTTGTAAAAACCAAACTAGAGGTGACCCAAAAAAAAAATTACATATTCGTGATCAGCGGCTCCGGAATTATAAGGAACAGTTCAGAAACTGGGCGGGTTTTTTGAAAACCGCAAAATTGTTTGCACTGTGAAAAATGTTGGAGTAATGCAAGTTTTTGAGTTGAAATAACCTTCAACAATTTTTTTCAGCTGAACCAATGGACTGATTAACATGAAATTTCATAATGTGTTGGTGCATGGTAAGGGTTTTATAATATATATTTTTCAAATTTTTTTGTGGAAAAACTTCCAGGATAATTAAGGATTCATTCTTAAAAGGACATTTTTATATCCTTTTGCCAGGATAATTACAAAAAAATATTTGATTTGAGTTGGAGACATAATTCTCTTTCTTTTGATACCAATATTGTTAGACTAGGATAAGTTCAACCATTTAAATTAATTTTTTTAATTGGGGTGTAGCTTGTAACTTCAAGACCCTGTAAAACCCAAACTAGAGGTGACCCGAAAAAAATAATTACATATTCGTGATCAGCGACTCCGAAAATATAAGGAACAGTTGAGAAACTCCGCGGGTTTTTTTTACTGTTGTACTGTGTTATTAGACATTCCTTCCAGCGTAGATAGCGATTTTGAAAAAATCTAACTTTCAAAATAATTTTTTTTTGTTTTTAAATTACATATGAATCAATAAATTATATTAATTTATTAGAAAAAATATATAAAAAAAATAATTTTTTAATGCAAACAAATAAGTAATTTCATTGTAGTATGAAGTTTTACTAAATCTTAACTTTGGCAACGAATTTTAAAGCCCCCTGTTACTGTGGCACCCTGTTTTTTGCCCATTTTAAAGCTTAGATATTACACTTTCAGATGCAGTTTAAATTTTTTAAATATCTTTATTGGTTCCGAAGTTATGATTTTTGCAACGAAAAATGGAAAACCGGGCCATAGTGCGACGGCGAGCATTATCGTCGCAATATTAAACAAATAAGCTCGTTTGCCAAAACACTTTGGCTCCTTAGCGAAATCCATATCGGCTTTCTGTAGCCTGATGAAACTAGGTCTTTTGTAGCCATCAAACACAGAGCTGCAGCCTAGCTCTTTAGTACTTCGACTTTATAAGCCACGCTATCAACTTTTCACGTACGTACGTTATAACTTCCTTCCACATACAACTAATATTATAAACCCACCACAATATAACAACTGCCATGACCAGAAAATAGGGTTGTGGTTTCGAAGTCGACTCAATGAACACAGAAAATATAGTAAAACCCCAAAGTCAAACTAATTTATATTATATTTCTTTGCAGTATGTTTGATGTAGGTGGACAAAGAGATGAACGACGCAAATGGATTCAATGCTTCAATGATGTAACAGCTATTATTTTTGTAACTGCATGCTCAAGTTACAATATGGTTTTACGAGAGGATCCGACCCAGAATCGGCTTCGTGAATCTTTGGACTTGTTTAAAAGCATTTGGAATAACAGGTACAAAGTCAGGTCTAATATATATTATTTTCTCCTGAACTTCACACCTTGGTGTAAATAGGTAACCTGAAGATATAGGCGCATAGTCATAGTCGAAATAAAGTACACTTCAAGATCAATAAAGTATACTTTTAAATAAGGTAGGCTCTAAGTCAATCATAGTCGAGTTAGAGCATACTTTAACGCTTAAAGTATACTCTTACTTTAAAACAAGCAAAAGCTGTTGCTAAACCAATTAGCAATGAGTCAAAATGAGCAGAAATGTCACTTTTTCAAAATACTCTACATTCAAAAACGAAATAAATCGAAAAAAATGTAAAATGTTTCATTTCGAGGAAATTGAAAGAGATTTCAATATTATGAACGACGACATTGTGCTGAGACGGCGAAAAGTATATAAAAGCCGGATCGATCCCTTCGAGTTCGATGACGAGGACTTCTATAGTCGTTACCGGCTCGATAAATTTGCTGCTCAGTTTGTAATTTATGTTTTGAACATTCAAGAACCAAGCAGCAATAGAATACAATTGTTTTCTTTACCCCGTGAAGTAGGCAATCATTTTTAAATCAATCAGCTGTTTGTTTGATTTGTTTATGTCAGAGATGGGCAGATTAATCCTCGGAAAATTGTGCAGTCGATTTTTTTAGGCTGCCGTCTGCTTTTCACAAGTAGCCGACCGTAGTCGTCCATTTTGAACTGCTAATTAGTGTTCAGGAAAACAAATATAAATAAATTCTCATTTGTCGTTGTTGCCGTTGCTTTGGTTTGCTGTTTCAAAAAGTCGCTGCTACGTAGAAGCATGTTCTAAACTGGCTTGGTAACTGAAAAATTAAAGTCGACTTTATCTTTTTAGTCTTTTGCTAACTAAATGCTTTTAGCGGCCATATTCACTAAAAAAGCTTCGCTGTGAAATAAACGCTGTGAAACAACTTTTTGGATTACCTAGACCGGAAGATTCAAGATATAAAAAGTTATTATTTTCTTACAAGTTTTCGTTACTACCCAATAAACATCATATATGGCGTTCAAACTGACGACTTAAACATGTTTAATGAGCTTAAACAAGTTAAATGAACAAAACCAGTTCGAAAACCTGTTTGTTCATTCACATGCAATTGTTGTTGGAAATTAAACGTGTTAAACCATTTAACATGTTTTGAAACTAGTTTAGCGCAGGGTTGCATCCGAAAGCTTTCTATGAAAAAGCTTTTTTGGCAACTGAACACAGCGCACACACTAAACACACACCAGAAAAACATCCCTACAAATTCAGCTGTCATTTCATCAAAACAAAACCAAACAAAAATAGAAAATTTGAAAATTTTTAAATGAATGAATATACATAATTATTTTGCTTTGCTTTTATTCGGATTTCTATTTACCTTGTACCTATGTACAAGGCGTCTAATTTGTGAACGAAATTTAGTATGTTGCCGTGGATTGTGAAATATGCACCAATATTTCGCTCGAATCAAGCTCCCAGCACATCAGTTCACAAAAATATTTATTTGTTGTTTGTAAACGAACAGCTGTCAAATTAAACCTCATTGAGCAGTCTGGACGGTCGTGTTCAACAAAAAGCTCTTTTCACTAATTTATTTGTTGTTTGTAAACAAACAGCTGTCAAATTAAACCTCATTGAGCAGTCTGGACGGTCGCGTTCAACAAAAAGCTCTTTTCACTAAAACTAGTTTAAATGAGTTAGTTTGAACGCCATATTAGTTGGCGATCGCCTTTAGGTTGAGTTGATATCTGATACCATTCTTAAATCTCCAACGTTATTTCTCAACTACATCTTAATTTGAAAATTATAGCGTTCACAACAAAAAGACCAGGAGGAGGAAACTATAAATCCCAACTAGAACTCAAACCTAACTCTCCAATTGGAAAAAGTATTGCCTAAAAGTATGCTGCGCCGAAAGTTTTATATAATATGAACGAATATTTTATTGCACTTTTTTAATTCACTGCAATGCTATCTACTTCTCTATGGCATTTTGGTATGGTGGACCGCGGACCGCACTTTGCACGACAGGAGCTCTATGAACCACTCCTACGGGCAGCACTTAACGTTATTCTTAACCTTCCGCCCATCGACACATGCAGGTTCTTCGGGGATAGCTCTGTAGGTAAAAAAGCAGTGGGCAGCTCCGACTACATGACCCCGCTGCTGAATCCTGAAAAAAGGATAAAAGCCACAATAGAAGAGGAAGGCTGGCGCAAAGGGATGACACCTAGGCGCAGAACCCTCAACATTTACACGGACGGATCCCAAATGACGGAGAGAGTTGGAGCAGGGATTTTCTGCCCGGAACTGGGCATCGAACAACCGTTCCGGTTGCCGAATCACTGCAGCATCTTTCAAGCCAAGGTGTTTGCTATCAGGAGCCGCTGAACTGCGAGCTTGCCTGCACTGACACTACTATTAATAAATCAATAAACTTTTACATCGATAGTCAATCTTCTATTAACCCATTAAAGCCGGGTACCAGTTCCGCCCATACGATTTTGATAAAATTTCATACACGACCTGGAATGAATCCAGAATGATCAGAAACAAAATTTCAGCTTTCTATCTTTGCACGTTGCTGAGATATTCATTAGGTATTTTGTACCCATTACGCAGCAATGGTAGCTTTTTCCATACTTTTTGAAGTGATCAGCTAAACACGTGAACAAAAGATGTATTGTTTACAGGTGAGTTAGGAGGCAGATTTTTGTGAGGTTCTAGGGCCACTACGTTTCGCCACATTTTCCACCTCCGGAAAATTCACAATTTTTGGAGTCTGGTAACTCTAGCTAGATGGCGGAATTTTAGGGTGACCTCCACTAGACTAAGGTAGTTCCATCTGTACCCCAACCATCCCTATCAATGATTTTGAGATATCTTTACCACGAACTTTTCTGGGATATTTTTAAAAAGTCAGTTTTCATGGGTAAAATTTTACCCATTAGGCAGCAATGGGTTAAGGCAATAACTTCTTCCTGCATATCATCCAAAAATGCCCTGCAATGCCGGGTAGCAATGGAAAGTCTGGCTGCGAATCGCAAGTTGCATATCTATTGGGTACCTGGTCACAAAGGCATAGAGGGAAATGAGGCAGCAGTTGTTGTCGCTACAAAAGGTGTTCACCTGCCAGATGAGCAAATCAGCATCGTTCTGATGCCTCAGCGGGCATTCAACAGAGGTTTGAAAGACAATCTAATGAGAAAGGTGAAGGCGAGGTGGAATAGTTTAACCTGCACAACCGCTAAAATAATGCTCGAGCAATTCAATGAAAAGCTCACGAGATTCGTTCTCTCGGTCCCGAGAAAGGACTGCAGCGCCATCGTAGGCGTACTAACGGGGCAGTGCTTAACAGCGGCTCATGCGCAAAAGATGGGAATCATTGAGTCGGATGAATGCAGGAAATGCAAAGATAATGGTGCCAAGGAAACCCTGGAGCGCATACTTTGCTCCTGCCCGGGCATCTCAAGACTACGTTTTACCCACATAGGGGCCCTATGCTTCTCTGGGTTAGGAGAGGTCCCCAAGCACGACATTAAATCGCTGCTGAGCTTCGCTAGGAACACTCGCATTCTCACCAATCACTTCCACGGCGATCTGAACACTAAGGAGCTCTAACTGGTATCGCTAAGGACCCAATAGGGTCTATGCGTTGCCAACCTGGCCAGCCAGCTTACCTAACCTAACCTTTTTAATTCACTGTTGCGCATTAAGAACAAGTAATATAAATTATAAAATAAAATAACAGGGCTATTCTGGCAACTATCTTTCAACTCACCTCAATCTTTCGAAGTACAAAAATCTTTCGAAAGACAATTTGCTATTCTAGCAACTATCTTGAAAGCTTTTTTCCGTAACATGAAAGACAGTTCGAAAGATGTGCTTTTGGGGTCGTACGTGCGTTGTGTTTTGTTATGTGAAAAGAGACGATATATAATGAATGAATTGTTCTTAAGCGTATTGGTAATGAATAGCTCCAGGCGGCGTCGCATTTTAGAGAAGCGACGACGCTTAATACGAGGGCGGGTCAATAAGTCCGTGACTTTTTGAATGAAACACAGGTTTTTAGATAAAAAGTTATTTTATTTTTCAACGTAGTCTCCTTTGAGATCTATACACTTAGCCCAACGTTTCTCCAGTTTTTTTATCCCTTCCGAAAAATATGATTTGTCGAGGTCTTCAAAATAGGCATTTGTTTGTGAGATGACTTCGTCATTGGAGGCAAATCTCTTTCCGCCGAGCCATTTCTTCAATTTTGGGAACAAGAAATAGTCACTTGGGGTTTCGTCCACGGTTACGAAACGGCGCAAAAACTCGTTCATATTGCGATTGAACAACGCCAAACATTCCTGCGAAATCGTCACACGGTTGCGGTTGTGGTCGATTGTGAGCAAACGCGGCACCCATCTTGCGGAAAGCTTTCTCATACCCAAAATTGAAACGACTGAGCCATGTGAGATGCCTATGGCTTCCACAATCTCTCTCGCTTTTAATCGCCGATCGGCTAAAACCATATCGTGGATTTTTTCAATTGTTTCGGATGTGGAGACGTCAACTGGGCGTCCAGAACGTTCGGCATCTTCCGTGCTTGTACGGCCACATCGGAATTCAGTAAACCACTTTTTTACCATGGAAATGGATGGTGCAGAGTCCCCATAATATTTATCAAGCTTAGCCTTGGTTTGCGTATTGGATTTTTTCCGCAAAAAATAATGCTTAATGAGCACACGAAATTCACTTTTTTCCATTTTCTTCTCAGTCAACGCGGTAGTCTGATATTAACGGCTGTCAAAAACAAACTAAATGTCGCAGCTTGTTCAATTTTTGACAAGAGTCAACTGACAGATGACTGTTGACGGGAGCAGTGTTGCCATTTCAATTAAGAGGCGGGAAATTAAAAAAGTCACGGACTTATTGACCCGCCCTCGTACTACGTTTACATGGAGCCCAAATGCGTGATTTGGGCAAAAATTCTCAAATGCGAAGCCAAATCACACATTTCCCCCATACAAATTCAAATCTACGAAATGACTCATTTCAACAAATCGACGAAGCAAATGCGATAAAACATGACCAATTTTATCGAACGCATCACAAAATGAAGGCGCTTTCAAAAGCTTCAAAAGCTTTTACCTCTTTTTGACAGTTCAAAATCAAAACAAACGACAATTATCAAAATGTAAATTTTCGTCTGCTTGAAAGATGTAGAATATTCTTAGCATGTAAGGTATGTAATACATTTGTATCCAAATATTGCAGTGTGTAGAACATAGAGGCAGCAAACAAGCAACAAATTCTTTAGTCAGCAACCGGAAAAGAGCTGATCTATGAGCTGCGGCAAGAGGACATGAGCATTGAGCATTTGATATTAGCTGACAAACGAAATGCAAATGAGGCAATGTAAACACTTTGAAATGACTCATTTGAAATGACGCATTTGGGCTCAATGTAAACGTAGTATAAGGCAGCTCCGTGAAAAATGTGATCCGTTTGCTGTGACCGAGAAGTCATTCCGGAAAAATTACAGACTGCCAAAAAATCGTTGTCCTGCGCTCATCGCCGAGTTGGAACCATTCGATGTGCAACAATCCCAAATTTCATTCACAACACACTTTTTGGCAGCTATGCACTTTTTCAGCCACGGCTCTGACCAGCAGTGTGTTGGAAATTCCTTTGAAACTGCAATGAGCCAATCGTCAGTGTCATGCAGCAACCATGCGATTGCGGCATTGATAGCACAAAGGTAGCGAAATTCGCTTTCCCCAAACCAATTCTGAGCAAGCTACTGCAAAATAAGGTTAAATAGTCAGGAAAAATTTATATTGCATTGAGTGCACTTTCATAATGTTAGCGGTTTCAGTTTTCAGCAACATTTCGACATCAAAAGTAAGATAGGCGCGCTAGATTCCACCTATGTGTCAAATAAGCACTAAACATTGTTTTATCTGGGGGAGGCTATATGAGAATGACCACGCCCCCTTCTTACGCCCACTATGGTAACAAAACTCATCTATGGTATGCTTTTGTTAGGCAATATGGGTATCAACCGATTCAGCGTGTCATTGCGGCAAACATAGGCTATAATATAATCGGCCACGCCCACTTTCCGTGCCCACTAAACTAACAAAACGAAGCTACGGCACATATCGGTAAATCAGGATTAGTATCAAATGATTCCGTGTTTCATTGATGTTAACATATGATATATTAGATTGACCACGCCCACCTGATACGCATTCTCGCCACGTTATAATAATTCAGTTATACTATTTGATTGCAAGACGATATGGATATCAAACAATTCAGCGTTTCCTTACGGCAAGCATGGCTTTATGGGATTGGCCAGCTAGCTGGCCTATGTAAGCCCCTACACTAATAAAATGACCAGTGGTTTAGAACATTTATCTATAAGAGAAAGGGCTGGGTTGTGAACCGGGTTTTGTTTTTTGGCTCTAACTTTTCACATAATAAATCTATCGAAAAATCAAAGATACCGTTGGAAAGGTAAAACGTAAATTTGTTATGAAGATAGATTACCGTTTTGATTAAAATTTTACTCTCTTCGTCCAATTTTCTGAGGACGTGATTTTTCGCTTTTCCAAAAAAGTAGCTGGGTTGTACGCCACTTTGGCTAAAAAATCGCAATGAATGCAAGTGTTCAATTTTCTTTATCTTCATCCTAATCGGTGTCGCAATGTTTGCATGTCAAATACGAACGCGTTCTCACATTGGCGCACTTTAAGTGAACTCAACAAAAATCGAGTAATATTTGATAGTGCTAGTACAAATGTGTTACGAAAAACAGGTGGTTCATAACCCAGCCCCCACAGTGGTTCACAGCCCAACCACGATGCCATTTTTGAAACTTTAAAAATAACGACACTTCCAAACATATGTCAACATAAGCATATTGGATCGTAAAATAGAATCAAACCCCTAAATAAATATGTACCTATTACACTTAAATTGTTGGAATAAATTCAGTCACTTAGATAGCACTTAAAAAAAAGCATAAACGTTTTCGCAGTCGATTTTCAAACACGATGTCTGTAGCTGCCACAAGCAATACGTGTTTGCACACGGTGGACCCACAAAAGCAGAATCAAATCAACAGACAAACTTGACACTTGAAAGATTGGCGATATGTCAATAAGGGGAAGAAAAACAGTAATGGTTCACAACCCAGCCCTTTCCCTTATATAAAAACGAATCTTGGTCCGTTCGGATTCTTAAAACTTAAAAACGACTGGACCAAATTGGGTACTTCCTTCGGCGAGTTTGTTCGTAATAGCTGCGCGAAGGTTTAGGAAAAAATAAAAGTCTGGAAAACAGGGCGTGGCACTACAGCATATATTTTTAGACAATAACTTTGAAACCAAAAGTCACACCAATTAAATTATTTACGATCTTACTATTTAGTCACGTCCTTCAATAGAGTGAATGGGGTGGGTATTGAACGAGGGGGTGTGGCACCGCTCATACAACTCAAATGTTTTAAATGGAATAGCTTCGGAATTGTAAGCCGCACAGCATTGAAATTTGTTGTACCGTCGTTTCATAGATGTGACATTCTACTGGTGAGAATTGATCGGCGTTGGACAATGGGCGTGGCACATTTTTTTTAATGATGCAACATTTACAGTACTGTAAGTCCACACCAATGAAACGGTACGAACTTTCCATTTACAGCCCTATTCTGGCACTACCGTAACAATTGTTACCCCCCGTAACAATTGAATTGAATTTGATTGTTTCCGTATTCTGGAAAAATGGTGACAAGAAGAAAGTTCAAACAATTCACCACTCGAGGTGAAAGCTCTTTTACTGTCGAAACAGCTGTTTTTTGTATTTTTTCTGTCAAACTGTAAAAAAATAAACAAACAAAAAGTGGCAAATGCAGATAATCTGGCGAAGCAAGTCTTTTTTTTTGAGTTTCTTCACAATGTATGTATATATTCTTTTGGTTTTTAGAGTTCCTAAGTTTAAGCGCACGACGCGTCGCGACGCAGGAGAAGCTGAAGCATTTTTTTGCAGTTTCTCAAGGCGCATTTGAACACGAAATTTGAATTTTATAATTTTTGTATGCTTGTCACCTGCTCCTACGGAGGTAACAAATTTCGAAACAATTGTCACCTTTTGAGCTTTTGAATTTGCTCCAGAATACCAAAAAGTGACAATTGTTACCAAGTATTCAATTGTTACCGAGGTGACTATTGTTGCGGTTGCCAGAATAGGGCTGTTAGTAGCACAAATCGACTAGATGAAAGTTTTGAGCATAAAACGTAGCTGGAGTCTTCAGCTTTCATAAATGGGGGCTTTCATATTCCCCCCCCCCCCCTATCCAACCACTGGCTCCACCCTACCTTCCTCTCTCCTGTCTCTTTCCGGCCATTCTTCCCACCTAGGACCTTACGACAGTAAACTTGCAAATTTCTAGAAAGGGACAAGAGGGCGTGGTACCGCCTCCATTTTTATATGTAGAGTGTCCCATCTGTTGGTTGCATTTTGAACTAACGAGTAAATCGACTTTGGCAGCACCTTCGTCTGTCATTCTTTGACAGATAACACCGTGCGACAAAAATCAAAAAATTTCAAAACACACGAAAAAGTATATATACTCGCGAAACTAAGGGCCAAATGTAGTAAAACTGCGTTTTTAGTTTTTCTCTCTGACGTCAGGATTTTTTTAAAAGACTTTTAAATTTCAAGGACATGTTTATTTCAAGAAATTATTTTAAAAATTGAGCGCATTGTAGAATAAAATTATGGGTATCAAATGAAAGGAAAAAATCCTTAGAATCTTAAAAAATTTAATGTTTTGGTGCAAAAGGACAAAGAGGGATTGAAAATGGAAACGGAGAGCGCTTCCACCAAGCCATTGCGGTAATTGGATATCGCTTTCGGCAAAAAAATATGTATCAAGTACTTTCCGAGTATTGTTGGTCGCTGTGCCGTGACACCTACCAAAAACGTCAAAGTAAACGCATACATTTTTCTTAAACAATTTGTTTTAAAATAAATAATTTATAAAAAGCATTTTAAATTACTTTTGTTAATTTTTTCATTAAATTGTGAGCACTAGTATTCACAGAAAGTCCTCATGCATTCATCTTGCTAATCCTGGATGAGTTTTATTGAAGAAAACTAAATTTTTAAGTTTTCAATGTCTTGTAAAAAAAATCTTCTTCTTCTTTTGGAGAATTGCAGAATTAGTGTATTTAACCTCTAGTTTTAGCAGCATAAACAAGATAGAAGGGCGAATTTCAAGGATGTAGTAGTGTACATAGGCATAAATGCAGTATAGCGAACCCTCGTGAAAAAAATAAATGAGTATGCTTTTATATAGAGGGTTGGCTCCTTTGCCGGGGAAACGCCCACAAATAGCGTGGCTCGGGGTCAAAATTCATCGTTTTTATCAAAAACACTCAATTAATCTCCAACTGATTTACACGATATGGGTATCAAACGAAAGGTCTTTTTCATACCTTTCTACTAATGTACAACATTAGATACAAATATTGCACTAATAAAAAGTTTTAAGCAAACAAAAAAATTTTATAAAAATTTTTTAAAAACAGATTTTTTTCTCGAAAAAAACCATAATAAAGGTGCAAGTTTGTTACCATGTTGTAGCCTGTGAATTTCCCTCTTCGCCGTCGACCTCCAACCATCGCATCGAACACCTTTTTCGCCGGAGCTTCGTCGTCCATACGGCAGACATGACCGAGCCATCGTAGCCACTGGATGTTATTGATGGTGCTTTGGTCGCTCAATCATTTTTTGTGCGAATTTCTGCATTTATTTGTCGCCAGCAAAGGGACATCACTTTGCCAGCGCAACGATCGTCGTTTCAGCGAACGTGATTCAAAACAGTGCTAATGATTTTTGTTCTTGTAGTTTTTGTGTGTATGCTTTTTTGTGTTGCTGCTCGGTTTTGTTTCACAACCTTTCAGTCGGAGCCTAAAAAAATCGGTATTGAGGCATAAATGTACAAGTTAATAAAACAAGAGTTTGATTTAAAAAAAAAATATTTTTTTGGGAGCCATTCTCCTTTATTGAATCCCAAACTTAGACTGACTTTTCCATTTAGATTTGCTTAACTCTAGCCCTAACTTTGCCGCTACTGCAACGTGATCGAAAGTGCTGAATTTACTGTTCCCACAGGTGAGGTTGTTTACTTCAACGTGACTTATGTTGCTCGCCGGTCATTCCCACCGTTTGTAAGTTACACGAGCCGCAGCGTCAGCGATGTGGTAGCCTGGACGTCGGCAGTTAGTTAAAGTGCAAATTATGTGCCGTATCGGGTTTCTTGGATAGGTGCCGTCCTAACAAGCCCCCCTTTAAAATTCAAACGTCCTCGTTTGAACCTTTGGGTTTGTTGAAAATTTGGTTGAGCCCTTCAATTGCTGTTTCTGTTAGTTCGATGGGCCGATTTCCCGTGGTCCTTTTTGATAATATGTTGTATATATTTCGCGAAGATTAGGATTATGATTATCAGTATGATCGTCAGGCTGATGCTCGTTGCATGTTTAGCTTGGTTTATTGTTTCTATATGGCTTATTTCTTTTGTGTTATTTATGTTTAACTGTTTTAGCATCTCCAGGGAGAGAATTTCTTCGATTCTATTTGATGTGGACGATGGCTGAAGTAGTGCTGGTAGCGGTTTGCTTGATGATCTGTCTGCATTGAAGAATGATTTTCCATTGATTTCAATTGTGGCGTTGCTGTAGTAAATTATGAATGTGCCATTGAGATTCGTAGATTTTTCATTAATTAATATTTCTCCGCTGAATTTGTTTAGAAATAGGATTCCAGGTGATATCTCTTCGAAGTTTGGAATATGTTGGCTGTTGATCTCCGTGCAGTTTGGCAAACGACTTTTTAATAGGTTAGGTTAATAGGTTGAATCATTACTTAAATCTACTAAAGTATTTCTTAAACATATCTGTAGGGAATTGTAATGTTTACAGTTATTTTTGATTCCATAATTTATTTTCTCGCAATTTAAAATTGAATTAAAATTTATTTTATTAATTCTATTGTTCTTCCTTACCGCTCTAATTTCTATTGTTTTACAAATATGATTTTCTACTGTTGGTAGGCTTATGATGTAAATTATCATCTTACCGTTAGTTGCGATTTTTACTTCAGAAAATTCAAGGGCTTCGTCTAAATTTACGAATGGAATGTTCTCTGTCTCAATTACTTTTCTAGCGATATCTATTTCCTCGTTTGACAGAATGTATGAATTTATTATATTGGCCTTTGCCCAGTGTATCGCGTATGCTATGTTTACAACTTCTTCTTTAATAATCTCCAATCTGTATTTTAACTTTAAAAATGATTCTATTTCCATATTTTTGTCCTTTTGTATTGTTTTTATGATATTGTTTGTAATGTTTGCAATTTCGTTGACTTTGTCTATGGTAAGTTTGTTAATTAGAATCTGATTGTTGTTATTTCCTAGGACATTATTTACTTTGTTTGATATTATTTCGTAGTCTTCGTGGTCTGGATTTCCAGCGATCCATTTCCACGCGCTGCCTAAGAAATTTAGCGATCTTCTTGATTTCTTGCCTATTTTCAAATTATTTAACTGAGATTTAATTTGTGATATTAGGAGGGATATGAAAGGATAATTAGGATTTTTGGTAAGTGCATCTGCCGTTATAGTCCTTTCAATGTTGTCGATTATTTCCATGTATCTGTCAATGTCGATTTCGTGTATTATCCTAAACGTTCCTGTTTGCAACCTGGCTGTTCCCTTTTCTACAGTGACTAATTGAGAATTTGAATAGTCCAAAATCTGTACCTCCGCGAGGCAGAGTGGTAAAAGAAATCTGAAAAAAAATTGTTCATCTAATTAATTACGTATTCTACTTTTGTGTATTATTTGTCCTCTTTCAGTTAGGACAGTACTATTCCTATCTTCCTTGACTATTTCTTTACTGTATGGCTTAGTTAGTTTAGTTCCTAATCTTTTATTTTTCCTAACGTAAATAACACTGATCAACAGCAAAATGGCTTTTCTGGGTTTGACATCAGTTCTAGGGTAATTAGGGAGCGCTGATTTCGAATCCGCAAACCGTTTTTAAAACTTAGTTTCCGTTTTCGCAAAAAATGGGCGTGTCACTTTTTCGGATTTTCCCTGACTTTTTTCACGTTTGGGATTGTAATTTCTAAACCAATAAACCGATTGACATGATTTTCTCTTTGTGGCATTTACAACACCTCACGGCTTCTTTTCCAATGTAATTTATTTGTATAAGTTTTAAAAATCCGCGGCAATTGGACCTCAAAGTCGGAAAATATGGAATTTCAAGGCGTTTTTTCTGATGGCGAAAATTGTACAGATGTTTCATAAATCAAGTTACGAAGTATATGAATATCTTAAGAAGAAACATTAAGCAATACAAAACAGCCAAGTTATTTGGCGGAATACACATTCGCATCGAAATAATAGCAAAAATGTACCATAGTCATTTTCATCGAAATGTGTGCAATTTCCTTAAAAAATTAGGGGCCTAAAAATATGCAAAGTTTTTAATTTTTTTGGTTTCGAGCAATTCAAAATCTTTTTATTTTTTGCTTGTGTTTCAGACTAGAAATGTAACATAAAAGAGCCTAGAAGCCCCTAGAACTGATGTCAAACCCAGAAAAGCCGACCAAAAGTCGAAATTGTTGCTCTGTGTAATTTGTCCTGCTAAATATGATTTAATCGTGTGTTTATTTTTATTATGGTACTCTGCTTTTGTGCTAATTTTTGTAGATTATCTTGTCTGGTTTTTTCTATATCTTCGGGTGTAAATGTCACGTTTCTTCCAAAAAATAAGTCCACTGGTCTTTTTCGTGTGACAGAGTGGTGGTGTGATTATATTCCGATACTGCTCTTTCTAACAACTCTTCAAAATTTCGATGTCCTCCATTTTCTTTGATACAGCGCATTAATTCAGTTAAAGTAGAATGAAATCTTTCCACCTGGCCGTTTGCTTGTCTTTTATATGGGGGAGTGGTATAGACTTCTATTCCCAATTCGTCTTTCATCATGAATTTGATTGAAGCTGAGTTTAGCGACGGTTCATTGTCGATTACCACTAATTTTGGTACGCCGAAAAAAATATTATATCTCTTAGGGGTCTTCTGACATCTTATATGGCTCTACTGTTTAACATTTTTGTTAAGGCGTATTTCGTAAATTTATCCAATGCGGTCATTACTATTTTTCCCTCAGTTAAAAAAATGTCGATGTGGATTGTATATCCTGGGAATGTGGGAAGCGGTGTTTCTGCTAATTTTGGTTGATTGGGGTGTCGTTCATATTTATTCTCTTTACATATTGTGCAGTTGGCCAGTACTAGTTTTATTTTGTTTATCATACCGGGGAAGTAATTTTTTCCAGGATTTGAGCTTTATTTTCGATCGCGTTCCTATGTGCTCTTAAATGTTCCTTCAGTATAACGTTTTCCTGTTCACTGGTAATATCCTCAACTAACTTCTGAGTGTATCGGCATTTGCAATTACTAAAGTGCTGCGGGTAAATATTTTGAATTATGCCCATTGTCCTTTCATCTGTGTGGAATCCGTTGATCACTGACGGGTTTAGATATCTTTTAAAATATGCTATGATATTTTGTTCATTGAAGTGTGGTTCCTCGATTATATGGCGGTGTATGGTTGAGAAAACTATTTTGAACTGGTAGGACGATGTTTCTGCTTGTTTAAGAAAAATTTGATTTTTGAATACTTTTATTGGTACTTCTGCGCAAGGTATTAGATTGTGATTGGAACTGTCATCGCTATGAATAGTGGGAGTAAGTGAATTTATTTGGGCGGGTATCCTTGATAGTGCGTCCGCGACAACATTCGCTTTTCCGGGTTTGTAGATTAACTCGTGGTTATACTCCTCTAGTATAGCCTTCCACCTTTTCATCTTGCTGTTTGTACTTTTGTGGCTAAGTGCGTACGTAAGTGGCTGGTGATCGGTAATTATTTTTACCCTTTTCGAACCGTATAAGTAACTTCTTAAGGTATTCAATGCCCAGATTATGGAGAGCATTTCCTTCTCATTTGTCGCGTAATGCTCTTCTGATTTGTTTAGAGTTCTTGATATGAAAGTGATTGGTCTATTGTCCTGTGATAGTACAGCGCCTATAGCATAGTCCGATGCGTCTGTGGTTAGTTCAAAACCCTTTTCGAAGTTTGGATGCGCGAGAACGATATCTTTTGATATTAGTGTATTTTTTATTTTGTTGAACGCCTTTATACCCTCTTCGTCTAATTTAATTTCAACTTTCCTGGACTTATTTTTGGAAACATTGCCGGCGTCCCCTCTGAGGAGTGCAGTTAATGGTTTGGCTATTCTCGAGTAATCCCTGATGAATCGTCTATAGTATCCTGACATACCTAAAAACGATCTTAGTTCCTTCAAATTACGTGGAATTGGGAAATTTGCTACCGCCTCTACCTTTTTCGGGTTTGTTTTTATTCCTTCTGCACTTACTACATAGCCTAGAAACTCGACTTCTTCCTTTGCGAATTCGCACTTATCCAGTTGGATTTTCATATTCGCTTCTTCCAGTGTCCTGAATACCATTTCTAGATTCTGTAGGTGCTCTTCCTCGTTTTTCCCGAAAATAATAACATCATCGATGTACACATAGCACCGAACTCCAATATGTTGTCGAAGGATATCATCTAGTGCCCTTTGAAAGGTAGAGGGTGCGTTTTTAAGTCCGAAAGGCAATCGAAGGAACTCATATTTGCCGTTGTTAACCGAAAACGCCGTTTTTTCTATATCTGATTCGCGTAGCGGTATCTGATGGAAGCCGCTCTTTAAATCTATAACCGTGAATAATTTATTGTTTCCAAGGTTTGAAAGGACCTCATTAATTTCGGAAATAGGGTATTTATCGGGGATTGTAACTGAATTAAGTTTGCGATAGTCAATAACCATGCGATACTTCTTTTCTCCGGAAGCATCCATTTTTTTGTTAACTATCCAAACGGGGGAATTGTAGGGGGATTTCGATTTTCTTATTATGCCGTTGTCAAGGAGTTCTTCTACCTGGCGTTCGATTTCTTCTTTTAAAGCCATTGGATAAGGGTATGGCTTGGAATAAACGGGGTCTTCATTTATGGTTCCAATTTCGCCCTTGACTAATGTTGTATATGTAAGTTTTTCGTCGGGATCCGATAATAGGTTTGGACATTTTTTTATAATATTATTTATTCTATTTTGCTGTTCTGCGGAAAGGTGCGGAATATTTATGTCGACGTTATTAACTTCCAGTGATATTTTTTGTTTTAACGGAATTATTATATTCGGGGAAATTGTCATGATGTCTTTACCAGTGTGGATAGTAGCTTTTAGTTGTTTTAGGGTGTCGTTGCCTATTATGCCATGGAATGAATTCAATGTTGGTAGAATAAAAAATTTTATTTTTCCCACGATGGGTCCGAAAATATCTATGAATGTGAGGTGCGTAATTTCTATAGTCCCAGCTACAGATTTTACTTTAAAGGGCTTTTCGTTTGGAATTGGGTTCCTAATCCTGGTTGATTGAATGTAATTTTTGTTAGATCCTGTATCTATCAGGAAATCTAATGTGTCTCCACTCCTCGCTAAAAATTCGTAGTAAGGAAGCGAGGAAGGAGCTAGTCTAAAAAATGGATAGTATCGGGTTCGAAATATTCTATTCGAAATATTCGTTCGTGTTGTTAGTCATAACATTAGTATTCCCTTCAGGAAGCTGGTCCGGTCGTTTTTCTGTTTCATAATCATTAGAGTAAGGGTTATCTTCAAAAATGTGATTCGGATCCGATTGTATTTGATAGTCGTTCAAGTTTCTTAAGTCCATGTAAGCATAAAAAGTTCGTTGCATTTTATTTGGTGAGTGTATTTGTTGTGTCTGAAGGGGTCGCTTCAATGTTTGATTATTTTGGTTGATATTAGGCCTGTTTTGATAGTTAACGTGTCTAGAGTGTAAAGAACTATCTACTTCCATTGGGACTGGTGGTTTTGGAGGTAAGTTGTTTCGGTTATTAAGGGGGTATTCTGGTCGAGGCAGTCCGAAATATCGATGTTTTCAAATCGTTGTGGATGAAAAGCTTTTCAATATTTTTATTCAATGTTTTTCGCAAGTTTTTCTACAGGTTTTGAACAATAATTTTCATTAATGATGTTAAGAATACCTTCTTTAATAACGGTTCATTCGATGCCTCGAACTTGAGCATGCCGAAAATAGTTGTTCCATGGTGGACATGATATCTTCAGTTCAAATATTCCGAAACACAAAATGTGACCCATTTTGTAATCGCAAGACTTGCTTAGTACACATTTGCTTAGTATCCTTGTAAAATTTCAAGTCAATTGGACCAGTAGTTTTTTGTGAATCGTGTCTACCGTCCCGAAAAAATGGTTTCGAGAAAAACAAGTTTAAAGATTTACGAACATGGAATTCACAAATGATGTTACTTACGGTTAATCAGCGATTCCAGGACCATACATTGCCCCCTCTTCTTTCTCATAAAACTCGTTCAAGGCCGAAATCTGCTCTCTTCGTTCAATTTTCGCCCTCTTGGCTGCGTCCGTCATGCGATGCTCGGAGCGTACGATGCGATCGTTGTCTCGTGAGTCGGCGTACATGGTTGCAGTCAGCCCGATTGTCACTCCCATCGTTTCCAGCACTTTTAAAATATGCGTATATCCCTCGTTGAAGATTATAACAGCAAGGTAGTTGGAAATTTCTACAACTTTACTTCCTGAATGTAAATGTTTCGGTGAGAATGTCCAAATAAGTGAATTGAGGGATTCGTTATTATTTTGAGTCTCTGCTCCTAAACATCGGCTCAGTAGATCTTCGGCTGTCAGGGCTTCATAAATTGGCTTGATGATCTCCAAAACTATGTTATTGAGAGGTGGGTCGTGTTTGAATGACCGAAGTGTACTTTTTGCTTTCCCTTGCTGCCAACGACACCAGCTATTTTCACCTGCTGGACAGTAATTGTGTTTTGGATCTTTATCAGTGGAACTTTTATGATTGAAAGTTGCCCAAACTGCTTTCCGCATTTCTTCGATAGAATCAGAATGCCTGCGAATCGCGAGTCCGTAATACACTGTTAGTTCACTAATGACTTTATCTGTCAATTTACCTTGTCCCTTCCCGCCGACGCCTTTGTTCATCTTCTTGGCATTTCTCAGTCTGGCACCCATTCTTTTTTCGACATGACCAACACATTCTTTTTTCAGCACAGTCACCTCATTTCCGTATGGGGAAGCATCCGAAATTCCTTTAAAAGTTTTGCTGTCACCATCGCCAATGTATTTTTCGTAGCAAACATCGTACTTTTCCTTGGATCTCAAAAACATTTCGACGATAGCGTCAGTCTCCATTTTTCCTGCACTGCCAGAGTGATTTATTGTGCAATTCTCTGTATGATTTTTATACCACTCTCAGAATTTTTTTTTGACTTCCACAAATTGCAAGCTTGACAAAACTTACTTTTCACCATAGAATCAACAACTTTGCCAGAATATTTTCCGATCAGACTCGCAGCACCGAATAGTGAAGAAAATCCTCGCTTCTTCCATGTTCCGTCCCCAGACACTGTTAGATTTTTTGACACGTTCCCGGCTTTTGTGTTTTGTTCGATTTCTTCGAGAACAGCTTTTGAAATGACGGTATCATAAACAGTAGACGACGCGTGATAAATGGTTTCCAAGCACGAGTAAAAAGTAGTTCTTGCCATTCCACTGCAAATATCCATTAAATTGCAGAACAATTGGAGCCCTTCTCTGCCAACACCAAGAAGCCGCATCACGAACACAATTCGGCGGTTGATTTCATATGAATTTTGAATCAAGGAACATGAATCGATACACCTTTCACCACAATCAGAAAGGATGCAAACTTTAAATCCTAACCCACGAGGAGACTTTTTTGAGAACCGCACCTCCTTTTTGCAATCCTTGCAAATGACAAATGAAGAAATCACAGAAAAAACAGCAAAAAAATTAATAATACTGTAAGCAAACTCCTCATCAACATTAGCTTCGGTGCTGTTTCTGTCTCGAAGTTTTTGAGCCGATGCACTGGCAAAATCTTCACTTTTCTGAGCAGTATGGCGATTTCCAGAAAACTTTTTTTTTTCGATTGCGAGATGGTTTTTTCGCAATTCCTCTTCCACTTTTTCTATCCATTATGATTAGAAGTCACTCGAAAAATAACACGCAAATCACTCAGAAACCACTCGGAAGAAAATATTTTGAATAAAACGCACGGATCTTCCTCGTATTCAAACCAGTGAAAAACTGTGGGAAAGTATAGCTAGGTAGCAAAAATCACAAAAAAAACCAGACATTTTCTAATCGCCCGGATGCAATCAAGATTTGACAAAGTTATCAGATTAGACAGTAGGTTTGAATTATCCGCGTCGCTCGAATGGATGGTGGGAGCGAAGCGTCGCCCATTGTATAGCCTTGAAACTCGAAAAGTATTCGTCATTGAGAAAAATGGTCTTGCACACACATTCCTCTTATTGTCTACATCAAAAATATTAAATGAAAAAAAAATCGATTTTTCGGACCATCTCGACCAGAATACCCCCTTAAAGGGTAGATTATTAAATCCTGTTGCATTAGGGCGGAAACCTTGGTTATAATAAGGATAGTTATAATTATTAAATGGGGCAAATTGTTGCTGAGTGCGGTATGTTTGTGGTGCGAAGGAGTTTGGATTGTAGCGATTTTGATTTTGATTATAGTAATTCGATGGTCAGTTATGCGATTGTGGTCTTGGTTCAAAATGTTGTTTAGGTGTGGAAAAATACGTTAACTCAGGGTAGAATGGTCTATTATTGTTGTAAGTCATATTCTGTCGTGGAGGTCGTGGCGGTGGATAGTTATTTGATTTGTGTACATTGTGTGCATGGTTCATGCGAAATGACATATTATCTAATTTCCGACACAAGTGTAAGGCTTGTGGCAAAGTTGTTGGTTCACGGATGCTTAAAAGACGGGGTAAATCTCCGTTTAGCCCGCGAATAAATGTATCGAGGGCCTTTTCTCTATAAGAATTTGTCATCGTCCTAATTGATTCTTCACCCAAATCGAGACAAGCAACCTTGTCTAAGATTAGTGAAAGGTGTTGGTACACCTTTTGGTAGAAGGTAGGAATATCGTCATGGCGTTGAGCCAATGTGGTCATTTGGTACTCGAGGGTACCAATGTCTCTTTTGTCGGAGTAATGCATCATGAGGCATTTTCGAATTTGTGTCCAGTCGAGTGGAGTACTGTATGACTCCAAGGCAGTGTCGGCGTCACCGACTATTTGGTGTCTTACTGTATGTAAGATAGAAAGTTATATTTAGGTGTGTCCTTCAGTCCTTCGTATGCTTTGAATATTCTGTCTACACTTTTTCTCCAGGAGTTAAATTCTCCTGATCGTCCCGAAAATTCCCTTAAGCATTTAACCATGTCAGGAATTTTGTCTAGTTCATTAATGTTTTGAGCGTTCAAAGTCACATTATGGTCAGGTTCGTTAAAGTCATTCGAATGAGGCATATTGATCCTTTCTAGCACTATTTGGGATACTTCTCGAACAATTGATTCAATGATAGTGGGGTTCATGGTTGGAGGAGTTTCTGGATGGGTGTAATCGGAATTCAATCTGAGTTGGTTTAATTGTTCAAATATCTCTTCAGCTGAACTAGGCATTTCCAATAATAATAACGAATTTTTTCTAACGGATAAATTATTTGTAACTTTTTCTTACGTAAAATAAATTGCTTATGTTCTCCTCGAAATTGAAAAGAAAAATTTCCTTTTCCGAATAATAATTCCCTTATAAAAATTTTCGATTAATAGCTTGTTTGTATATCTTTTTCACAATGAATACAGATTTTCCCTATAAGATTTTCTCAATTAATTATAGTTTTTCACTTTTCTTCTCCACTTCTTTTTTTTCCTTACTCTATTATAATATTTTCACAACGAGAATAAATTTTCCTTAATTTTCCTTTTCTCAATTAATTGTAATTTCTCAATTTTCTTTTTCACTTCTTTCTTCCTTTAATATATTATAGTATTTTTGTAATGAATATACATTTTCCTTAAAAATTTCCTCGATTAATTATAATTTTTCACTTCTGTTTTCCCTCACTTTATTATAATATTTTCACAATGAATGTAGATTTTCCTTAAAAATTGTTCAATTAGTTATAATTTTTCACTTTTTTCTTTTTTCACTTTAAATATTTCTCTTCTTGATGTTTCCTTTTCTCGTATGAACACTTATTCGATATTTCTTAACTACTTTCTTACATAGCTATCCTCATCTTCCAGCGTGACATCGGGGTTGTTTGGGCACTTTGGATTCTTCTCTTTCCTGGTGTACTCGAGCTCCTGGGTGCTGCTCAGTTCCTTCCGTCGTGCGTAGTAGCTGCTTCCGAATTATGCTGTTGTTTTTTCTTTTTTATTTTCTCACACACTCGGCACTCGCGTAGCCGTACTTTTTGATTTTCTGGCTTTACTACTTTCCGCGCGCTGGTCCCTGCTCGGGCGCCAGTTAATAAAACAAGAGTTTTATTTTTTTTTTTAAATATTTTTTTGGGAGCGATGCTCCTTTATTGAATCCCAAACTTAGACTGACTTTTCCATTTAGATTTGCTTAACTCTAGCCCTAACTTTGCCGCTACTGCAACGTGATCGAAAGTGCTGAATTTACTGTTCCCACAGGTGAGGTTGTTTACTTCAACGTGACTTATGTTGCTCGCCGGTCATTCCCACCGTTTGTAAGTTACACGAGCCGCAGCGTCAGCGATGTGGTAGCCTGGACGTCGGCAGTTAGTTAAAGTGCAAATTATGTGCCGTATCGGGTTTCTTGGATAGGTGCCGTGCTAACATACATACTACTGTGTCCAAAAACTAAGGTGACATTGTATTTGTTTTGAAAATTCTTTATTTATTCTTCCAAATCAATTTCATCCCCTTCAAAGTAATCTCCTCCCGATGCAATGCACTTATGCCAACGGATTTTCCAATCTTCGAAACACTGATTGTAGTCACTTTCCGGGATGGCCTTCAGTTCCGTCTTCGCTGTGGCTTGAATCTCCTCTATCGTATCAAAACGGTGTCCCCGGAGCGGTCTTTTGAGCTTGCTGAACAGCCAGAAGTCGCACGGCGCCAGATCGGGTGAATACAGTGGTTGCGGAACGATATGGGTTGAGTTTTTGGCGAAATGATCACGAATTACGAGTGCAGTATGGGATGGTGCATTATCGTGGTGTAAAAACCAAGAATTGTCTTTCCACAATTCCGGCCTTTTTAGGCGGATAGCGTTACGCAAACGACGCATTACGTTCAAATAATATTCCTTGTTGACTGTTGACTAAAAAAAAAATAATTCTCCAACTCCTTCGACGCGCGCAGTTTAAATTCAAATGTCACCTTATTTTTTGGACACAGTAGTATATCCGACCAATGCAAGAATTTTACTTCAGAATGGTTTAGTGACGAATAATGGGACAGTAAATTTGAAATCCTAGATTTTCCTATTTTAGATCTTATACGCAAGCATTATATGTGGGCCGCAAAAAAGTTCCAAGCAACGGGACTTTAAAAATTATTACGGGCTAATAAAAACGTCTTCCTTTCTTTCCATTTCCCTTTTAATTGTCTTTGTTTATTACTTATTAGTATTTAGTTTTTATTGCTTGTAGCGTTCATATAAGTCGCCATGCCAACCATATTTTATTTTCTTTTCTATGATTTTGTGCACACTACAGTCGGCACTGAGAACGAGAGCAATATGCGAAAACGTACAGGCTTATAATAGAAGAAGAAAAGCCAGCTAGAAAATAGAAATTGTTTTAAAATTTCAACTTTTAGCCAGCGTAACAACAACAGCTAGAGTCCGACCGATACCAAATTTTTTGTCTGATGCCGATGCTGATTAATCGGCCGGAAGGACGAGTTTGGCCGATGCCGATTAATCGGCCGAAAGTGCGAAAATCGGCCGATGCCGATTGCATAGAAAAAATATTACGAATGAATTCAATCAAAAACACAGTCTATTTTATAAAATAACAAAAGGAACTATTACATATTGTTTGTAATATTCACCACAAAATAACAAAACAACGAGAAAAGAAATAATTAAAAACTAAATAAAATAACAAGAGAATTCAGAATTCTAATACATTAACATGTATTAAAAAAATAATATGTCAAATTTATCCACTGAGAGAGAAACATAAAATTCAGTTTTTTATTCAACTTAAAATTAAGATTTTTATATTAAAATTTGTACTCTCAAATTGCGACCCGTTGTACAGATGCAGTGGGAAGAACTCAGAAAACAAATTTGGAAAAAATAAAAGGCCTGTTAAAAAATGCTTCCAATTAAAAAAGAAGGATAAGATTGAAAAATTAAATGCCCCTTCTTCTGATATCCACATTAAGAGACGAAATGCATAGACATTTCGAGAAAATCTGTGTTTTTAAGAATACCTAGTTTTAAAAAACACATTTCTAGAAACCATTTATATTAAACAGTATCTAAAAATACATAACTAAAAAGGGGTATAAGAACCCGTTGGTACAAAAAATGAAAACAAAAAATGAAAGCAGAAAAATGTGGCATCGGCCAAAAAAGGACGATACCGATACCTATTTTTTTGGCCGATGCCGATACTAGCCGATGCCGATACCAATTTTATTAGCCGATGCCAATGCCGATTAATCGGTCGGACTCTAACAACAGCACATCGTCTTCACCTCCCAATCATCCCACACTGTAGCAGTGTGCTAACGCAGACTCGCTGCAGTGAGCGCAACCACAGAGCGCAATACATAAAATTACATTTTCGCTTGTAAAGCCACGCTCTCACCACATACATGATCTGCGAGAGCAGAGCGCGGGTTCCAATGTTGGAACCCGCCATACAAAATTTTTGCTTGTATGACATGCGCATTCTGTATGTTTATTTTCTTTGGTGTTATCTAGTTCACTGTTTCTGATGGTTGTGATCTGGTTTCACTGTTTTGGGTTTTTTTAAATGTTCACTGTGTTTTAATGAATAAACTTTGTGTGTCTAAACTGTTTATTTTCCTTGTCCCGGATTCGTGGTGGGTCGTAGGACCATGAATAATTTGGGGCCGTCGGCGAAGCGAAAAATAAATGAGTGGTGGGGGTTGCGTTCGTTCGCGATGCGTTTTATTCAGCGGTTAAAATATGAATAATAACACTGTACGACAGCTTTTTCTAACCCGGAACCGACCAAGACTAATCGATAGTACTCTTATAGAGTAACAAAACCCTAGCTGGGTTTTGCTAAGTTAGTTGCCTTTTAAAAGTTACAGCCGTGTAAAGTTTGTGTGTATTAGGGTTTTTATAACCAGTTTTTTCTTTCTAAGTCTTAAGATATTCAAAATTTTGTATTGCTGTCTTCAGCAAACTTGCTGCTAATGCTTAGATGAACAAATTCTCTGAACACTGTGTAACAAAATTATTACACCTTATCGAAATTTTGGGGGCCAATGTTAAAAAAATAGACTTTTTTTGATTGTAATAAAAAAAAACGTGTTTTTTATTCTATAAATATTAATGCAAAAACGCATTTGTATTGCCAAAAATTAAAAAAAAATATGCTAAACCCTCTAACGTCACAAAGACATGTTCTTTTGCAAAATAAAGTGAAAAAATGTTCAAGTCTAAATTTGAAATTTTATTGTATACATATTTCAGTCTGTTTGAAAAGTTTACTTACTTACTTTTTTTTTTTTTTTTTTTATGTCTCTTCCAAATGACGGGCTCAGACGGTTCCTGTAGTTATCGTCCTCTGTCGGTAACGCAGATTAACTTGCAGCATTCCAAAGCCGCTACTGCACTTCTAAGTATTCGGCTTTCCCGGCTGCACACATTACCCCACATAACAACTATTCAAGAGCCCTGGGTCTTTAGGGGCCGGGTCTGTGGCCGTGAGTCGTTGAAAGGGGCCACTGTACTGTATGACAGGAATTCGAGTAGACCTAGAACCTGTCTTATAGTATCATCTCATCTCACGGTGACTAGTCTTGACCTTTTCTGCTGTCAGGACCTGGTTGCCGCTGAGGTGAGCTTCAAGGGTATGCACGGATGGTCGAGGTTCGTGATTGCGTCTGGGTACTTTCCTTACGATGCACTGGAAGCGCCACCACCTGGGAAGGTCGCTGGTCTCGTGAGGTTTTGTGAGCAGCGCAGTCTCGGTCTCATTCTTTGTTGTGATGCTAATGCCCAGCACACAATCTGGGACAGCAGCAAATGCAACAACCGAGGCTCTCGGCTGTTCGGGTATATTGCATCCTCCGGCCTGAATATTCACAACACTGGCAATCAGCCTACGTTTGTGACCACAAGAAGGCAGGAGGTGATTGACATCACTCTATCTAATACTAGATTGGGGTGGTCAATCAACAACTGGAGAGTCCTTAACGAAGAATCGTGTTCGGACCACAGGTATATCGAGTTTCAGTGCGGCGAGGAGGCACAAATGCCATTGCCCACTAGGAACCCGAGAAACGCAGACTGGCCGAAATTTCGGGAGGCGTTGCGGAATAAATACGCGACGCCACCGAGAATTCGTAAGGAGCGGTGTATTGAGGCGGCTGTTGAGCATCTTAATACTGCCCTAACATCAAGCTTCGAGCTAGCCTGCCCAACTAGACCTCCCCTTGGCCGGACCCCGTTCCGTGGTGGAACAGGGAGCTTCAGTTGCTGAGGCGTGAGTCTAGAAAACTTCTCAACCGGGCCCTCAAGACGAATCTTGACGAGGACTGGGAGCGTTACCGATGCACTCAGAGGAACTATAAGAGGCTTATTCGAGCTTCGAAGAAGGCCTCTTTTAGAGATTTCTGCAGTGGCATTGAATCCTTGAGCGACAAAGCTAGGCTTGTAAAAGTCCTGAAAAAGGACCAAGCAGCGAAGCTGGGGTCGCTTAAGAAACCTGATGGCTCCTACACGGAGAGGAAAAGTGAGACACTCAGTCTACTGATGGAGTCTCACTTTCCAGGAAATCAGGTCATTGTTGCCCAGCAACATTCGTCCTTGGACGGAACTAATGCTAGATCAACCACACTCTCTCGACATGACTGGTACGTCGCTAGGACTGTGGCGAATGAGGCTGCCATTCGATTTGCTATCAAATCCTTTGACGGCTTCAAATCGCCGGGTCCTGATGGCATTTATCCTATCGTGTTGAGGGAAGGTATAGAGTCAGTAGTTGTGGCACTGAAGAAAATCTTCACTGCATGCCTGGCACTGGCCTATATACCACGCCCTTGGAGGATGGTGAGAGTCACGTTCATTCCGAAGGTCGGAAGGGACGACTACACTAGCCCCAAGAGCTTTAGACCTATTAGCATGACTTCTTTTATGCTAAAAAGTCTCGAACGGCTGGTAGAGTTACGGATACGTAAGGAGTCGCTTAAGATGCATCCTCTGTCTCCATTTCAGCATGCCTACCAAAGTGGGAAATCCTGGGAGTCGGCTCTGCAAAATCTGGTTGGTAGGATTGAGCGAGCCATCGACAGGAGGGACTACGCGATGGGAATCTTTGTGGATATAGAGGGCGCATTTGACAATTCGGCTTTTGACAGTATGTGTAACGCTGCTAGCCGACACGGCGTAGACCGGGCTTTGGTAAATTGGATACGTTCAATGCTAGCCCAAAGAGTCATGACGGTGCGGGCAGAGGACGATCTGCTGGTGTCATCCGGTGTAAATAGAGGCTGCCCTCAAGGCGGGGTGCTGTCTCCATTGCTCTGGTGCATGGTGATTGATCCCCTGCTCATCACTCTGAATGACTCTGGAGTCTACGCACAAGCATACGCGGACGATGTGGCCTGTCTCGTAACCGGCCCTTCCCTTATGCACATCTGCAGAAAGGTGCAGAGAACACTGGATATGATTGACACCTGGTGTAATGCGAACGGGCTATCTGCTAATCCCGCCAAAACTGGTATGGTTCTCTTTACCAGGAGGAGGAAGCCCGATAGAATCGTTCTGCCCACACTCAAGGGGGTCACTATCCAGCTATCCAAAGAGGTGAAATATCTGGGAGTCATCCTAGATGATAAACTCCTTTGGAAATCTCATGTAGAACTAAAGACATCGAAAGCACTGTCGGTTTTGTGGCAGTGCAGAGGTGTATTTGGGAAAACGTGGGGTCTTTCCCTAGCAAGATCCTCTGGATCTACAAGGCTATGATAAGACCCATCATCTCCTACGCATCGGTAGTCTGGATGAGCAGACTCTCTCTTGCAGGGTTCAAGAGAACCTTGTCCAGACTGCAGCGCACTGTAGCCATTTGTTGTACGGGAGCCTTCCCGACTACTTCTGGCCCATCGCTAGATGCCCTGGTGAACCTTCCTCCACTTGATGTTTTCATCCAAGGAGAGGCCCTAAAGGCCATCCGAAGACTGAAACACAGTGGCCAGTGGTATGGCGCTTGTCCGGTACTGGAGAATTGTGCTGGCACCGACATCGACCTCACAGTCATGTCCATGCCCCTCGACTCCATGCCTTCAACTGTCATACTAAAAAAGCGGTACATGGTGTTGCTGCCTGAGGCTCACTCTTGGTCAGATCCTGAGGATGAGCCCGGTAAACACTGTTTCCGTATATTCACGGATGGCTCCCGAACGGAAGAAGGTTCTGGCTCTGGGGTCTTCGTTGAATCCACGGGGACTAGACGGTTCTTTGCCCTAGGCTCGCGCGCATCTGTGTTTCAGGCAGAGGTGCATGCGATACTTGAGGCGATGAACTTTGTCATAGAGAATAGGTGGAAAGGCAGGTCTATCTGTGTCTGTAGTGACAGCCAAGCTGCGCTTATGGCCTTGGACAGCCCTCTAACCACCTCTATGCTAGTCAAGTCCTGCAAATCCAGGCTTAATTATGTCGGCAAATATAATAGCCTGATGCTCACCTGGGTCCCGGGACACGCAGGAATTGCGGGTAACGAGACCTCGGATTCCTTAGCTAGAATGGGCTCTGAGGCTGCTTTTGTCGGCCCTGAGCCTGCTCTGCCACTCCCATCTGCGGCCATCAAAGCCACTGTTAAAGAATGGGTCACTATGATCCAGGAGCGAGCATGGCAGGCTGAGAGCGGCTGCAGCTGGACGAAACTTATGCTTCCCGCCATATCCGACAGATGCTCACAGTTTCTTCTGTCACTAAGCACAGGGGACTGCAGGCAGATGGTCGGGTTAATGACGGGCCATTTTCTATGGGCAAAGCACATGGAAATGGTAGGCATATCTGACAGTGCCCTATGTCCTGCCTGTGAGGAGGACGTTGAGACGGCGGAACACTTCCCGTGTCTCTGCCCCGCGTTCGCTCGTATCAGGTTTGTGACGTTTGACACTGATGTGCTAAGAAGCGACCACCTTGGCTCCTTGGCACCCCAGGATCTATCACGGTTTCTTCGGAAGTCGGGTAGATTTAAAGCAGGCTGAGGCTGCTTTTGTCGGCCCTGAGCCTGTTCTGCCAATCTCATCTGCGGCCATCAAAGCCACTGTTAACGAATGGGTCACTATGACCCAAGAGCGAGCATGGCAGGCTGAGAGCGGCTGCAGGTGGACGAAACTTATGCTTCCCGCCATATCCAACAAATGCTCACAGTTTCTTCTGTCACTAGGCAGAGGGGGTTGCAGGCAGATGGTCGGGTTAATGACGGGCCATTTTCTATGGGCTAAACACATGGAAATGGTAGGCATATCTGACAGTGCCCTATGTCCTGCCTGTGGGGAGGACGTTGAGACGGCGGAACACTTCCTGTGTCTCTGCCCCGCGTTCGCTCGTTTCAGATCTGAGACGTTTGGCACTGATGTGCTAAGAAGCGACCACCTTGGCTTCTTGGCACCCCAGGATCTATCACGGTTTCTTCGGAAGTCGAGTAGATTTAAAGCATATTAACAGGGAACAACAAGTCGTAGTACAATGGACGTATAATTGTCTGAGTGCTGCGCTTGCTAGATCGTTCCGACAAAGGAAAAAAAAAAAAAAGATTCCATGACCCCAAAATTGTCGCACAGTGTAATTAATAATTGACTGGCACGACAGCCCGATTACGAGACTAAGGCCTAGCTACCCGCAACCATCCATGTTGTGCGTGCGAATTTGTACAAGGTTGGAAGGGACCTACAGTTTTATGCCGATTCCGAACGGCGAGTTAGGAGCTTTTTCATAGGCAATTTTGCTCTCAGAAGTTTGCCATTTCCTGCTGAGAGGACAGCCGCCGAAAGAAAAATTGTTGTTTTTTCTTTTTTCGGTGTTAGCAGCACGGAATCTTGAACCTGGGTTCGAGCGTCACATTTGACTCGCGGCCCAACGCACTAGCCAGCTGAGCTACGGCGGCTGCTAACACAAAATATGAATGCCAATGTAAAAAGACATTGGACAACACAAACGGCCGAAGGCAGTGGATTGGAAGGGTGGAAAATGAGTACAGAGGGGAACTTGAAGGGATAGAATTGGAGGTGTGCCACAGATTACTAGAACAACACATTTAGCCAACTGGCATAGGAATAGGATATACTTTTGGCCATTTGCTGAAATCGTCCATTACCACCAGCATATATTTGTTGCCTTGAGTGTTAAATGGAAATGGCCCGGCGACGTCCTTGGCAATCGGCTCGAAGGGCGCTTCCACGTTGTACTGCTGCATGTGGCCTCGAGATCTTGTCGTCCCTTTCGCAGCCGAACACCAATCACAGCTTTTTTAGTTTCGCCCCACTCGAATACTTAATTCTTTTTCGACAGTTTGTGCAAGCTGCTGGCAATGTTCGCAAATCCAGGAACTAATCTTCGGTAATATGTGCCCAGGCCCAGGAAACTGCGGCGTTCGTGTAGATTGCGTGGTCAAGGCCACCCTTCACCGCCGTTATTTTGCCTTCATCCGTATATACTTTTTTAACAGCGAGCTTTTCTTTGGGTTGAGTTTAATCCCGGCTTTTTGTATTCGCTCGAATACTTCTTTAAGCTTTTCCAAGTGGTCATTGAAGTGAATTTATGTCGTCGAGGTACACCAGACACGTCCGCCAATGCAGTTCTTTTAGCACACGTTCCGTATGCCGCTCAAATGTTGCTGGTGCGTTGCAGTGACCAAGCGGCATGACGGTGAGCTGCCACGGCCCATCGTCAACACTGAAAGCCGTATTTTCCTTGTCCTTGTCTGCAAACTCCACCTGCCAATAGCCACTGCGTAAGTCGAGCGCTGAAAACCACTGTGTGCCTGACAGTGTGTCCAGGGTGTCATCCATCCGAGGTAGTGGATAGCTGTCCGTCTTGGTCACTTCATTGAACTTCCGATTGTCCATCCTTTTTCTTGACTAGCACGACCGGCGAGCACCAAGGGCCTGACGAGGGCTCTATGACCTTTTCTTTCCGCATGTTTTCGATCAAATGTGTGACTTCTTCCCTTTTGGCTGGAGGGATTCGTCGTGGTGGTTAGCGGATTGGTTTCGCACTTCCGGTGTCGATGTTGTGTTTCACTAGGGAGGTTCTTCCGCCTGCTTCTGCTTACAAATATTGACCCATAGTGCTGCAGGAGCGACCGCGCCTTCTGTTTCTGCTTTGCTGTCAATTCGCTGCTCCACTGGTTCTCCTGCGATATTGCATCCATGTTAAAACCATTTGTCTTGCTTCCTCCGGGTGGGCTACTCTCACAATTGACAACTGCACAGCCTCTCTACATTCTCCAATTACCGCATCTTTTCCGACATATCTGGGTGTATTGAGCGGGTTCAGTATTCTGACTGGCATTTTGCCGTTTTTGGGTTCCACTAGTGTACGTCCTATTATAATATTGTCGTGTCCTTGTTCCGGTGCTTCTACAACCCACAGCCGATATGTCCAACCGTCGCACAATCGCGCCTTTTGCCTTTTTTCGTTGCAAAAATTATAACTTCTGAACCAATAAAGATATTTAAAAAATTTAAATTGCATCTGAAAGTGTAATATCCAAGCTTTAAAATTAGCATAAAAACAGGATGCCACAGTATCAGGGGGCTTTAAAATTCGTTGCCAAAGTTAAGATTTACTAACACTTCATACTAAAATGAAATGACTTTTTTGTTTGCATTAAAAAATGATTTTTTTTATATATTTTTTCCAATAAGTTAATATAATTTATCGATTCATACGTAATTTTTTACAAAAATAAATTTTTTTAAAAAAAGGTAGATTTTTTCAAAATCGTTATCTACACTGGAAGGAGTGTCTAATAATGAAATCATTTCTAAGCTATAAGTATCTGTAGGTTCTGTTTGTGATCTTACAGATCTCATAGATGAAATAACGGGATCAGAAGAGACTGCTAACATGTTGAAAAGATCTTCATTTTGTCTAGACCGTGATATTTTGCAAGTGTTCATACATCTATACCTTTTGTAGTCCTTATTTTTGCATTCTTGAGCTTCCTCAGACAATTTCCCTATTGGTAAGCACTGGTATTCTATTAAATCCTATCCATGTGCTAAAATTGTATGTACCGTAGGAGCAAGTTTCATCTCTGATTAACTCAATCGAGGCTGCAATCGAGACTGTTAAGTTTCAGTAAAGAAATATACTGCGCTTGAACCAGATTTATATTATATGAGAAGTGCCACGCCCCCTTATTCAGTACCCGCACCACTCGCTCTTTCGAAAGATATGAATAAATAGTAGGTTCGTATTAAGTTTCATTGCTGTGCGACTTATAGTTCAGCGGAATATTTTGGTCACAAAAATGTTGCCACGCCCCTTGTCCAACGCCCATAAAATCTTACCGGTAGAATGACTCATCTATGGGACGACGGGGTACTAAATTTCAGTGTTGTACAACTTACAATTTCGAAGATATTCTATATTAGGATTTGGCCTGTATGGGCGGTGCCACGCCCCCTTGTTCAATACCCTCATCATTCCCTCTGTCGAAAGATATGACTAAATAGATTAAATAGTAAGTTTGTAGTGAATTTAATTGATGTGTGACTTATAGTTCCAACGTTATCGTCTGAAAATTTTCAGATTAGATATATGATTAGATGATTAGATATATGGATATGGATAGATGCCAGCGACACAAATGGGTTTTTGACCGTACTACATGTGCGTGATTTTTCGTATACCTGCGTGTTTTTAGACCCGAGGTTGTTTCACTTTTATTTCTCTAGAAAGTAAAGCGGCAGCTGAGTTTTGGAAGATAGGTAATTAATTGAATAATAAATAACCACCCTCAATTTCGCGGAAGTTATTTTTGGTATATTTTTTTATACTCGATCAAAGTTGGAAAAAAATGTAAATATAGACTTTTCGAGCAATCGGTAGATCGAACAACTTTTAAGACAAAACAAACATTTTTTATTTTCATTATATTAACAATTAACGTACCTTTTAGAAAAAACCAACAAGTTACCGATTGGTCGCATTGGTTACAGCTGAGGACAGCGACTGGCGAGCGTGCGCCGGGAAGAGGAAAAGTTACAAAAACGATTGCTATCGGCACCAGCAGCCTGGAACATGAGTTCATCGTCGCGGATATAATGGACGACGTGATTTTCGGCGTGGATTTCATGATTAGGTACGGTTTTACGCTGGACTTGAAAAAAAATGTGCTGAGGTATGCCAACGTTGAATTCCCGCTGCACACCGGCTATGAGCGAAGCGTGGCGGTAAGGAAAGTTGTCTCGTGGCAACACCAGAGGACAAGGGGCAAACATCGACACCGGAAGTGCGAAACCGATCCGCCAACAGCCAAGACGAGTTCCTCTGGCCAAGAGGGAAGAGGTCTCAAATTTCATCGAAAACATGCGGAAAGAAAAGGTCATAGAGCCCTCGTCAGGCCCTTGGTGCTCGCCGGTCGTGCTAGTTAAGAAAAAGGGTGGCAGTACCCGGTTTTGTGTGGACTATCGGAAGCTCAATGACGTGACCAAAAAAGACAGTTATCCACTACCTTGAATCGATGACACCCTGGACACACTGTCAGGCACACAGTGGTTTTCCACGCTCGACTTACGCAGCGGCTATTGGCAGGTAGAGCTTCCAGACAAGGAGAAAACGGCTTTCAGTGTTGGCGATGGTTTGTGGCAGTTCACCGTCATGCTGTTTGGGCTCTGCAACGCACCAGCGACATTTGAGCGGCTAATGGAACGTGTGCTAAAAGGGCCGCATTGGTGGACGTGTCTGGTATACCTCGACGACATAATCGTGATGGGCAAAAGCTTCGACGACCACCTGGAAAAGCTGAAGGAGGTATTTGAGCGAATACACAAAGCCGGGCTTAAACTCAACCCAAAGAAGTGCTCGCTGTTCCAAAAAGAGGTCAAGTATCTGGGTCACACGGTTTCCGCCCGCGGAGTACATACGGATGAAGGCAAAATCACGGCGGTGAAGGAGTGGCCCCGGCCACGCAATCTACACGAACTCCGCAGTTTCCTGGGCCTGTGCACATACTACCGCCGATTTGTTCCGGGATTCGCGAACATAGCCAGCAGCATGCACAAACTGACGAAAAAGAGCCAAGCTTTCGAGTGGAACGAAGAGCAGGAGCAGGCTTTTGCGCGTCTGAAGGAAAAACTGTGCAGTGCTCCAATTCTGGACTTCCCCGTGCCTTTTTTTTTTTTTTTTTTTTTTTTTTTTTCGTAGGAAGTGGAAATCTTAGCAAGACACTAGAGGACCCGTATCCAATAGCGTGACCGATTAGCGGCCTAAAACCAACTCCCTTCACCACCCGCCCTATAAGAACCCCAGAGGACCACCATGAAAGGTATTGCGCCCTGGGGCAGGGACCAATTCACGCCGTTTGTCAAGTTACGGTACTGTACGTCTAGATTGTATGTCATCCGCCCTTAGTCGAAGCATTATTAATGCTATTAGTCGACAGCATGCGTCCCACTGCTCAAGCGAGCTGAGCATGCAGTCCATCAGTCCATCTAGTGTAACTGGCCCTTTTATGATTTGCTGGAGGGACAATCTCACGTCAGAGAATCTGCTGCACACGAGCAGAACGTGTTCTGCGTTCTCGACCTGTCCCCTACAGACGAGACACTGAGGATCCTCAACCAGCCTAAACTTATATAAATACTCCCTAAAACATCCGTGACCAGATAGGAACTGCGTCAAAAAGAAGTTTACGTGTCCGTGGGGTCTACCTGTCCATCTTTGTATGTCTGGGATCATACGTCTTGTCCAGCGTCCTTTGGTCGATGCATCCCACTCACGCTGCCACTTGGCCATTGTGTTTGGCCGTTCGGTCACCACTAGTGCCAAGGTGCCTTGCTTTTTGTGCTTCCATACCGCCGTCGCTTCATGTACCAATAAGTGGATTGGAATCCGACCAGCGATAATGTCCGCTGCGTCAGCCGACACTGTTCTGTATGCGCTGCAGACTTTCAGCGACGCTAGGCGGTGGGTAGATGCTACGCCTCTCGCGTATGATTTGACGGCCATGGCTGGGGCCCAGACAGGGGCAGCGTACATAAGCATCGATGTACAGACATTGGCAAGCAACTTTCTAATCTGGGGGCAGGGTCCCCCGATACTTGGCATTAGCCGCGTTAGGGCAGTCATAACACGCCTTGCCTTTTCGCTTGCGTAGCTTAAGTGCTCTTTAAAGCTCAGGCGGTAGTCTATAATCACACCTAGGTATTTGATGTGGGGCGCGGATGTGATTTCGTGATCACCTACGCGGATTGTGACAGTCTCCACCTTTTTCCTGCTGGTCAACAGCACTGCCTCCGTTTTATGTTCCGCTAGGTGCAGGCCGACATTTTGTAGCCAACATTTGGCTGATGAGATTGCCGCGTTGCAGCGCTCGGTGACCTGTTCTATTGTCTTGGCCACGACGACAATAGCAACGTCATCAGCATAGCCAATTATGCTTACACCTGGAGGTTTTGGCACCTGGAAAATGCCATTGTACATTATGTTCCAGAGTGTAGGGCCGAGAACTGATCCCTGGGGAACCCCTGCTGATATTTGGCGCTGCATTGGCCCGTCGGTTGTATCGTATAGCAGGACGCGATCTGCAAAATAATTAGCAGTGATGCCAACTAAATATCGTGGGACTTGTAAATTAGCTAGGGTTAGCACTATTTGATTCCAGCTGGCGGAGTTAAACGCGTTCTTGACGTCAAGCGTCACTACGGCACAGTACTGTTTAGCTCCTTCGAGCCATCTCTTTCCTGCTAGTGCGTCCCGCGCGATGGTGCACACGGCGGAAACAGCGTCGATTGTGGATCGACCTTTGCGGAAACCGAATTGGTTTTCTGATAGCCCGGCACTGGCTTCAATTGCAGGTTCGAGGCGTCGTCGGATTAGGGCTTCAAAAACTTTTCCTAGGGTGTCCAGCAGACATAAGGGTCTGTACGACGATGGCTCCCCTGGAGGTTTGTTGCCTTTCGGAAGCAGAACGAGGCGTTGACGTTTCCAGTCTTTGGGGAAGACGCAGTCCCGCAGGCATGTTGAGTACAACCTGCTGAAGATGGCTGGCTTTTTAATCATTGCCCTTTTGAGAACAACATTTGGGATACCATCGATGCCCGGAGCCTTACCCGTCTTGAGTCGTGAAGCAATTTCACGGACTTCCTCTTCCGTAACCGCGGGTATATCGTCTGGGTTGATCTGGACCATATGGCTGAAATGAGTATGTTGTGGGAAGAGCGTGCTCACGACGCTATCCATCGTGCTCGCGTTTAGCGGCCCTGGCAGTTTGTTGCCGACCCTTTTGACCAGCACTCTGTAGGCCGAGCCCCACGGGTTGTGGTCCACTTCGTCGATGAGGGCGTTTAGGCTTTGTTGTTTGCTGTCGCTTATCTCGCGTCGCAGCTTGTTGCGCTCATTTTTATAGTTTGCCTTACGAGCATCGTCACCAGGCCTGCCCCTACCGCGTTGCCAGAGTCTTCGGAGTTTGTGGCACTCTGCTCTTAGTCCTGCAATGCCGGCATTCCACCAGAATGGTTGTCTGCGCTTGTGAGAAAAGCGCTTGCGCGGCATAGATGCGTCGCATATCGCAGCGAGGGACGCGCTTATTGCGGTAGCACACTGCTCAGCGTTTCCGCTGGCTTCTTTCAGCTCATCGATCATATAGTCAAGCATTGCAGAGTCAAGTTTTTTTGTGTTCCAGCCGAGCTGTTGCGCTCTTTTGGCAACTGAACGTGATGGGGCGTTTGTGGTAGCTTGCACTTCGAAAGTGATCGCGAAATGATCGCTATGAGTGTGTGTATCAACCACCTGCCAGTGAGCATCTCGCGCAAGAGTTTGGCTGACGAAAGTTATGTCTATGAAGGACTTTCCTCTTCCGTTATCGAACGTGGGTGTACATCCGTCATTGAGCAAGACGAGATCTAGGCAAGCGAGCGCTTCGAGTAGTGTAGCGCCTCTCGGGTTGGTTCTGGTGCTGCCCCATTCCACTGCCCAGGCATTGAAATCACCTGCTATGACAATGGGACATTTGCCGATTGCAACTGTCACGAGCTGGTCCAGCATGGCTTCGAAATCGCCGAGCCCGTCACTAGGCGGCGCATAGCAGCTGACGTAGTGCACGCCATTTATTTGTGCATATGTGAACCCCTTGCGATCAGCACTCACTCGTTCAATGGGGAACGAGCCACATGTCCATATTGCCGCCTTTTTTGCCTGATCTGCGACCCAACAGGAATCGTCGGGTGGGATTTTGTAAGGCTCACATATCATCGCCACGTCGATCTTTAACTCACAGACTGCCTGAAGCAGGAGGTCTTGGGCGGCTTCGCAGTGGTTGAGATTGATTTGCATGATTTTAACCATTGCGCGCAGAGTACAGCGTCGCCATTGCCGCTTTATAAGCAGGGCACCTAAAACCACCAGTAGTGTGATCGCTTGCAATCTCATTGCTGGCACAGAGCAGACAATGCGGAGTGGCGTTGCACGATTTTACCAGGTGGCCAGCTTTGCCGCATTTGAGGCACAATTTGCTACGGTCAACAGCGCTTTTGCAATTTCTGGAGACGTGGCCATACTCCAGGCAACGGAAACAGCGCGTGGGTGCTATGCGTTCGCGCACTCTGCAGCTGACCCAGCCGACTCGTATACGCCCAGCAGCAGTGAGGACATTTGCATCGCGTGCAGGAAGGCTAATGAGCGCTGTCTGCGTCCCGTCTCTTCGAACGCGAATCGACTTTATGGCCTCTGCTGGGATATCCGCCACCTCAGGGAATTGTGTTTTTACCGCTATCATGATATCCTCATCAACGATTGCTTCATCGAGATCCATTATTTCGATGGCTAGCTCTTGGCTAATGACTCTCACGTCCGCTTCGTTTTTAAAAATTTGAGCCGCGTGGGCTTTGAAAGTTCGTGTGACTTCACTATCAGTGCTTTTGAGCTGGAGAAGCAGCTCGCCCTTTGCCGTCTTCCTGATCTTTCTCACGGATTCGCTAAAATCTTTCAGGGCTGGATCCGCTTTCATATCCCTCAGCATATCTGCATAAGATTTTGCCCCAGTTTGTGAAATCACTATGGCGTCTGGTCGTGTGAGTTTGCGGCGTCTTGAGGCTGTATCGTTCGGCACAGTTTTCACGCTTGGTTGCTCGTTGCCACTTTGCGACTTGGATGGCTTGCGACTAACCACCGTCCATTCTTTATTTCCAGTGGTTACAGCCTCACTGGCGGCCGCACGTTGTTTGTTGGTAGCACCTGAGGTGGAGTTCGGGCGGTTTGCCAACCTATTCTTTTTTGGGACAGGCGAGCGCTGTGCGCCATCTTCGTTTTCCCGACTCCGTTTTACGTTTCCTTCTTTAGGGATTCGCAGAGGGGTAACTGTTTGCGAGCTCTTGTCTGCGCGCGCCTGGCGGGCCATGGGTGAGCCATCTAGTGGGCGCACTTCTTCAGTCGCCAGTTTGTGCAAGCTCGCGATGGCACTAATCAGATCGCGCATCGGTTGGTGGATCGTGCGTCTATCAATCAGCATTTTAGAAAGGTCGTCGATTTTCAGACCCAACTTGTACAGAGCCGACTTGTAATTACTGCTCAGATAGCACTGCTGGTTCAGCTCGTCGCTGGGCTGTTCATTCATACTTCGTGGCCGGTCACTGTCGCCCAGCGCAATGGTGTGTGGGGTTGCCCTCCCGACCCTATCTGGCGAGCGCAGTGTCCTAGTGCTGCGCACGAAGGGATCACTGCCTTTCGTTAGCTCCAGGGGCGTGGGGCTCACACATGCGGGCTTACTTCCAGCCGGCGTGGTCAGATTTGTCGCCGCCATTCCATTTTCGCCAGACTCTTCCACTGGCGTTACACATCTAACATCTTTGACAGTAGGTCTCATCTGCCGTTTGTGCTTACAGCCGGATTGGCTGGCAGCGCTTTGCCGCGATGGCCGTCAAGAGATGATTACCGTAGCAGCACGGAGATCACTGCACTGCCAATCACAGCCTGTTAATTGATACACGCCTTTTGATTGGTCCGCAGCGCTGAGGCAAGAATGGCTGACCGCGATAATTACAATGGCCGTCGATACGATCCACAGGTGCTGCAGAAGTGTTAAGTGAGACACAGTTCAAAAAGCACTGTACTCACCGTTAGCAGGTACACCACCCACTTTTCGTGACGCACAGGGTGCCAGGGCACAGGGTGCGCCAAGGAGAAACTAAGCGATATTGCCTATTTAACAGAGCTGTGGTGCTTATTGCACACAGCTTGCGATCCACTTTAAAAAACAGCTGATTACCGATTGGACAGCTGATTAATGTTTATACACAGACTGATAAGTTGCGCGGGATTTCCGCAGAGATCGGTAAGGCGAAATCGCTCCCACTGAAAATTTTGAGGAAAACAGCGAACCACCGAAATTAAAAACACGATTTGGGAGATTTGTGTCCCAGCTAGCGCGCGCACACTTTGCAGAAACGCGGCACCACACTTTTGCACTTTTGCACTACCAAACTGTTTTAATTTACACGGTCAACGTTTCGCGCAAACGATTTTTTGTTAAGAGCAGGGAGGACGTACGTCTGTCCACTGCTAAATCTAACACTATCCAGCACTAACATCTCCCCGTGCCTGGGGAGATGTTTGTGCTGGATACAGATGCAAGCGGGCATAGTATTGGCGGTGTGCTGTCCAGTGGGGCACGCAGGATTTTGTTTCGGGGGGGTTTCGTGTAACTTTTTTGAGAACTTTGAAATGGAATAAAATTTAGATGTATGAATCTACAGACTGAGATCCAAAACATGTACAGTATGAAGCAGGGGCGTAGCCAGAACTTGGGCATGGGAGGGGTTTTAAAAAATTGTTTTTGCCAGTTTAGTATAACATGTTTTTTAAAGTAAAGTGCACTTTCCAAATAAGGCATTTTGTTGTGGCTTATGTGACTTAATGCATTAAAAATTAAATTTTTTCCCTGATTTTTAGTAAAAATTTCATGAAATTTGGTGGACTGAAAGCGAAGTTATTGCATCTGAAGTGGAAGTATGTTTGTGTCATCGTACGAGTACAAAAATGTGCATCGAACAAAGATCTAATATTAACTATTGTTTTAAAAAAGTTTAAACTTTAACCGAAGCATTTAAATTGATGAACCAAGTTTATGGTGATTTTTGTTTATAACGTGGTGGAGTTCATAAGTAGTAAAAGCGATTTAAAAACGATTGTCAGAACATAAATGAAATGTGTTAGCCAACTGAATCCGCGATCACCGTAGATCAAAATTGGGCGGTAATTCATAAAAGATTAGCCAAACTGTTCATTGAAATTCTTGAAATTGGATTTAACCTTCGCTTTACTTATACCCACCCGGGTGATCTTTTTAATATTCATGTTTAATATCTGCACAAATTTGAAGGAAATTTTCAATAACATGAAACAATATTTTTTTTTTTAATTTTGTTCATGTTTAAACTTGAATTTTGTCATTTTTTATACAAATGTACCTGGGTGATCCCAGGCGCTTTCGCTACCATTTTGATTAAAACTCACGATAAATTTTTTTTTGCGTACCTCATTATGTGTTCAATAAACCCTCTGGAAAGAAATCTTCTAATATTTTCCATAGTCTCAAAATAAATCATTAAAGTTAGGCCTTTTTCGAAATACGAACTATCGCCAGAGGAAGATACTAAATACTGAAGTATGAAAAAATTTATAAATTAATAAATATTTATATATTTATTGTGAGTTTTACTCAAAATAGCAGCGGAAGTGCCTGGGATCATCTTTAGTAAGGCGAAGGTTAAGCATAGCATAAATGTATCGCATTTTAACTGAACATTTGGCTATCGAAGGATGCCATCCCATCTATTGACACATGTTTTGACTGTTTTTTTGTTTACTAAAAGTCGAATTTTAACCATCAACCGTTATCGGTTTCACATGATGTGGCACCGTGCGAATTTCACCTTTTCAAAGAATGCATTTGCCGATGAAAAATGCGTTTTGAGAACGTAGAAACCATCCAAAAGGCTTGTACCCACATCCTGAAGGACATTCCGGTCGACGAACTAAACTACTCTTTAGACATGTTTTTAGAACATGCAAATCGCTGCATTAAGCCTAAACGTGACTATTAAAAAAACTAATTAGTTTTGGTAAAAAAGGGTTTTGTTAATATTCTTTTAAATATTTAAAGATGAAAAGACCTTTTTGCTAATGTGGGAACGTACGAGTACATACGATGCATAGTGATTGAAAATGTTGACAAATTATAGGCTATGGGGGGTTCTGACACCCTAAACCCCTCCCTTGGCTACGCCCCTGGTATGAAGGTATATCAGTATAGAGTGAGCCTCAAGATACAAATGTCTCGATAGAGAATATTTGTTGTGAACGAGCCTTAATTTTTTTTGTTTTGTTGCTATGACATCTGTCAAGCATATTTAGTATACATCAAGTCATTGAACAAACAACATCATATTTTTTCATCGTGTTAAAAATGTCGAATTTTGTACCAGATAGTGATGATTTGCGGAAAGCATTAATTTTTTGTTTTCACTTGAAGAAAAGTGCTGCAGAGTCGCATCGAATGCTTGTCGAGGCATATGGTGATCATGCTCTATCAAGAGCAACATGCAAAAGATGAAGATGATGAGAAATGAAGAAGGTGGAAGACCACCAAAAAAGTTTGAAGACGCCGAATTGCAATCGATATTAGATAAAGATGACACTTTGAGTCAAAAGCAAATGGCAGAAATGTTAAATGTTGCACAAGGAACAATTTCTGTCCGTTTAAAAGCTATGGGAAAGATCCAAAAGTGTGGAAAATGGGTGTCACATGAATTGAATGAAAGGCAGGTGGAAAACCGAAAAAACACTTGCGAAATTTTGCTTCAAAGACACGAAAGAAAATCAATTTTGCATCGAATTGTTACTGGCTATGAAAATTGATATATTTTAAGAATACTAAACGGAAAAAATCATGGGTTAATCCGGGACAACCTTCAACATCGACTGCAAAACCAGATCGATTCGGCAAGAAGACAATGCTGTGTGTTTGGTGGGACCAGAGCGAACGGACCTGGCGAAACCGTTAATACTGATCGCTACCGACAACAAATGATCAATTTTAACCATGCATTGATCGAAAAACGACCAGAATGGGCCAGAAGACACGGCAAGGTAATTTTGATCCATGGCAATGCACCTGCACACAAAGCAAGACCGGTTCAGGATGCAATCAAACCTGGGAGCTGCTACACCACCCGCCGTATTCACCAGACTTGGCTCCTTCCGACTACCATTTGTTTTCATCGATAGGACACGCATTGGCTGAGCAGCACTTCGATTCCTACGAGGAAGTCGAAAATTGGGTGTCTGACTGGTTTGCTTCAAAAGACAAACAATTCTATTGGCGCGCTGTCCACAAATTGCTTGAAAAATGGACAAAATGTAGCCACACAATGGCAATGGCCAATACTTTGAATAAAATGTTGTTTACTTTCCCATTAAAAATTAGTGTTTTATTTTCGCAAAAAAAGGCTCACTTCATACTGAAATACCTGGTATGTTTCCCCTACCTGACATATTTTGGTCCTGAAAGCTCAAAATAGAAAATTTATTTAAAGGAGACTATTTTTCTCTTTTATTTGATACCCATATCTTGCACAACCGCAAATATTTGAAAAAATATTTGAAATGTGTATGTCCTTAAAATTTTAAAGTCCTTTAAAAATGACTTTGGGTCAGAAAATGAAAAACTAAATAAATAAAATTCCAGGTAAATGACCTCTAGTTTCACGCCTATATCAACATTTGGAAGGGTCACGGTGTAATATATCTAAAGTTGGTGTTTTCACTTAGTGCATCATAACTTTATCATTTTTCTTTCGATTCCATTGATGGTAGGCTTAATATTTGCGCAAATAATATGTTTTTCATCTTAGGTCTTAAAACCAAAGGAAATAATTTATTTTATCTATAAAAAACATTCAAAAATTTATGATTTTTGAAAATGGTCGAAAAATTCAAATTTTTTACAACTTTCATCGTCAGTAATTTCTCCAAATCTCATCTGATTCGGACAATATGTATATCTCTGGAAAAGCTAAGGTATTATCTTCTGACCAAAGGACATCTTGTGTTAGTCAGATGGTTCGTTTACGAGATATGTGCTCATAACTGAAACAACAGGGTAAAAACTGGGTTTTGCAAGATTTGAAAACGCTTCTAACAAAATTGTTTTGATCTTCAGTTTCGTGTTCAGCGGCCCAAAGTTAAGTTTAAGTGCACTTTTTGAGTCGAGTCGTGTTATTGATGATTTAACATATATGCTTGGGGGTTTTAACCCACCCCTGTGTGCGCCACTGGTGGTGTCACAGATAATAAAGCGGCTGCAGAGCTACGACTACACTATAGAGCATCGCAAGGGTAGCAGTCATGGGAATGCCGATGCCTTGTCACGCCGTCCATGTAAAACTGAATGCAGGCATTGTTCGCGAGCCGAAAGCAAAGAGCAGATAGTGGACGTCCGATTGGTAAGCGTTATGCCAGAGGCGAGGATACGGATCTTGCAAAAATCATTGAAGGAAAATTTGGATTTTGGCTTCATTTAAGATGTGATACAAGCTTGCAGCTCCATATTAAGTAGGTTTTTTCGCATATATTGTTGTAAGCTCGACGTAAAGAGTACTTTTGCTGAATAAGCAGTTCGCACGTTCGAAAAACAAGCTGGCAATCAGCCATCATGTTTCCTTTGATGTAATGTTTTAGCTATTAACAAAATACCAACACTGCATCTGCTAGCCCCTTTTCACAAAATGTGAGCACAAGTCAGTCAGTTGCCATTAGTCTTTGATTTGAACTGCGCCAATGAAACAATTAGTTAAAAAAAAAACATATTTATGGTTTTATTGTCATATCTATGAGTTCATGTGTCTGCAATCTTAAAAGCACCAATATCTGTGAGCATTGTTTGAAACCCACGTATGGGACTTGGTTGCTCAAAACTCTCACAACGCGCAAAAACCTAACAACTGCTTGGGTACAAGCTAGTGTTTTGCATTTGTATGCATATACAAATCCTGCTTATACATAAATGAGTTTAGACCAAGCGAAGTTAGTTTCGAATTTAATTTGAACTAGACAACACTTCAAATCTGCTACTGCACCTAAACCGAAGAAGATTTCAGCACAAAGATGTTTTTGAAATATTTCAACCTGCTTGAAATATTTAAGTACTATTTCGAAGACAAAGGAGGAATTCGTTCTGGCTGTCACTAAGAAAATTGATTACATCGAAGGAAGTTTGCCTGCAGCCAACATATCTACGACTATTGATACCATTTTTTTCGTCTCAGCAGACCGCACATTCTGAGCTATAACTTCTGACTTGTGCGACAAAAAAATTGTATCAATAGTTTTTTAGTCTGTCAAACGGCCTTTGAAAAAAAATCAAATTGCCTGATATATTTGACCGAAAAAATAAGTCACTAAATAACTGTTATTTTTGACTGATAAAATAAAAGTCAAAAGTAACAGTTATTTTTGCCTGAAATAATAAAAGGCACAAAATAACAGTTAATTTTAACTTTTATAGTAAAAGTCTAAAATTTAAAAGGCATTTAATATTCGTGAAGCAGAGGCCATTACGATCATAATGGTATATTTGAAAAAGTCCACCAACAATTTTTTCGTTTTTCCTTTTTGATTTGAAAATTGTAAAATAACAGTTATTTTTGGTCCCTGGTATATAATATTTATTGTACGCAATATTTTTAATAACAGGTATAGTCGCCGCCATTCGCTATTATGGCCTCACACCTCCGACTCATACTTTGCGCTAAATTCTGAGCAAGTTGCCGAGGCAATCGACTCCAAATCAGCCGAATTTGTCTCGATAACTGTTTTGCTGTCCATATCGTTTTTCCTCTGAGTTTCTGCTTTACTATTGCCCACGCATTTTCTATCGGGTTGGCATCAGGCGACTGTGAGGGCCAATCAACACCTCTACCCCATTTTGCTGTTTCCACTCAGCACACATTCGGCTGCGATGTTTGGGGTCGTTGTCTTCTTGTAAAATCCAAGAGAGCCCTCTTCTCCCGAACATCTTCGCAGCTGATGGTAATAAAGCTTTCTCATAAATTTTGTTCATCAAAACCGCGTTCAAGTTGGTGAAAAAAACGAAAAGTTGGGCGCCTTTTTCTGAGAACAAGCGGTTGTTAGCGGTACACCAAGTTTGATTTATGCTACTATTTGCCCAAAATGAGGATTCATCCGTGAATATTACGTTATTCCAATTCTGATCTGAATTGGCATAAGCCCAGGCAAGTCGTTTTTGAATGTGTGATGATGAGAGCCACGGTTTTTTCAAAGAGCTCCGGTATTTAACGTCGTTAGTTCTTAAACGCCCTCGAATCGTCTCTTTTGATATCTGAACACCACTTTTCTCTAAAACTGCTTTAGCTTTACGCAATGATAAGCCCGGCTTTGTCGCAAAAAAATCAATGATTTTCTTGTCCTCTTTTGGGGAGGTCTTTTTTTCAAGGCCCCGTCCAGCCAAATCGTAGACATTTTTTGCTTCCATATACCACTTCGTTATGAATGACTTCGACTTCTTCATATATTTTGCTGCAGGTAAACGTGACATTTTCGGCCCTCTAGGGTGTAGACAAAGGAATACGGCTTCAAATCGCTTCTCGTACGCGGAACTCATGTTGTTGAAACAACGTGTACTTTGTAATTATCTCACGAAACTGACAGTTTTTGCAATGCGTATTACAAAAATGATGAGGCTACTTAGGTGCATTCAAATTTTTTTGATAACGGTACTCTAAATGAAAATTTGGCCGATCACGCTTCTACTGGATAGACTGTATTGCCATTAATTTTGCAACTAAAACTCAACATTGTTGCACTCATTATTCTTATTTACAGTAAACCGCTTTGACAAAGTATTACGTAGCACCCTGTATCTCGACTGAATTAATTTTTTGGAATACAATAGCCCGAAGAATTTCTTATCAACAGCAACAATTTTCAATAATCTCTATTCGTTCGGAAGTTATGATTTTCGCAACCTAAAATGCCAAATTGAGCCACTGTGCGGCGTTGGCGTTGTTATTGGCAACGACGATTTCTTCTTTCGTCTGTCTGCCTCCCATTAGGTTTGTTGTCTGGTTGCTTTTATTTTCTGAATCAGTTCCTGTTTGCGCTGTTGGTCCGTTTCGTTCTGAGACAAACGATGAAGAGCTGCGAGTTCTTATCGGTGTCTAACCCTTTTTTCCGGCGCGTGGTCTTCTTCTACGTCGCGTTGATGGTTGGTGTGTCTTTGTCCTTCGGGGCTGTATTGTTTCGCTTCTGTCGTTGTAGGTATTTCTGTATCGTCAATGGCTTGGGACCGGCGCACAGTGGGGTAATTGATGCCCAAAATGGCGATTAATTCAAAAAATGAAATGCAAATATCTTAAAAGGTGAAAAAATAAATGATCTATATTGAACGGCATTGTTACAGTACGCTTTGCATGATGCATATTTGTTCATTTCTACGTTGCGTTTATAGCGCAGGTGGGCATTTGCCAGTGATTTGAAGTGCGTTTTTTAATATAATTCTCGTAAAACTTTATTTTTTTACTATGGAACCTTCAACCTCAGGTATTGTACTTATGCTTAAAACAAATGTGTTTGAAGAATATGTGTATTAAAAGTTTATAAAAATTTGTTAGTTATAGTCTTCAAATTGTACATATTTGGAGAATATAAGTGGACATATAGTTACTTTGGCAGTGAAATGCAGTAATAATTGCATATGATATGTAAAGAACATATATTTGACTACTATATTGCAAAATATTGCCCCTTTTTGCCTTTTCTGAAATATTTAAGTTTTATCATGTGTTTTTGCTATTCTATTGCAAGCCACTATAAAAAAGCTCGCCATATTAAAGGGTGATTTTTTAGCAACTTTCTTTTTGGCAACACTGTTTTTGTCAGCTCATCTGTTTTCGTGTAACATGTTACTGTCAAACATGTTCAGTTTGGTCTATAAGTTAACCATGAATCGACTTACAAACGAAAACGCTTGCAGATTATTGAATTTTATGATCAAAATTCATGCTCGGTTAAGAAAGCGCATCGTGCACTTCTTCCATTTTATGGTCAGTTTGGGCGATCTTCTGAGGCGGACATTATACCACCAACACGCATACGTAGAGTGCGGACAGAGGAAAATATCGCAGCTGTATCCGCCAGTGTTGTTGATGACCGTGATTCGGCGCCGTTCGTAGCAATTGGGCCTCTGTTACTCCACTACGTGGAAAATTTTTGCGATTTAACGCCCTTACACTATTTTTTGTGGGACTATGTTTATAGCGACAAGCCCACAACGGTTGACGTACTGGAAGCCAATATTGAAGAATTTATTCGTGAGATACCTGCCGATATGTTGGAGAGAGTATGCCAAAATTGGACCCAGCGTATGAACCATTTGAGGCGCAGCCGCGATCAACATTTACATGAAATCATCTTTAAACATTGAATTATATAGATTGTTCTATCGACTCCAAAAAAATATTTCATGCATTTCTCTAAATTTTGTTTTTTTTTAATCAAATCCGAAGGCTCTTAAAAAATCACCCGATAGTTTTGTCAATAAATTTATTATATCTTCGTAAATATATATTACATTAAATTCCTATAATTTCTGATTTAACCTATCATTTAGATACGAGTATTTCGATTTTAAACATAAATACTTCTATACAGATGTGTAGACTTGTATATAAGGATAAAAGTACAAGGATACAAGTCGGAATATACGGATTATACCGTACTTATTGTTCGTTGTGAAGATATGGAAGGGATAATAGAGGAACGAGCTCCGTTGGGTTCAGTATTTGAGCTGGTGCGGCTTCGGGGTAGGAGCGAACAGTTTTTTTCCAGTTCGTGTAATTGGTGTTGTTGATGGTGGCGCTTTCTCTGAACGTAACAAGGTAAGTCCCTTTAATTGTTATGCGTGGGAGATTGTCTTCGCGTACCTCTACTGTTCCATCATTAACGAGTATTTGTCCATCATCGATTTGCTCCAACGCACAGTGATTCGACTCCATACAAACGCGGGACAAAATTAGAAGGAGTGGTCCGATCTTCATAAAATTAGGTATACTAGTTAATCATGGTCTACTGAAGTGAAATCTCTATTTTGTTTTTCTTAAACTGTTGTAGTTTGGCAATGCCTGAGACCTAAATTTGCAAATTTCGTCATTTTTGGAGAGCTATAGCACCAAGTGTGTCGGCTAGATTTTTCAGATTTTACATTTAATCGGTAACGTCAACATTGATAATTGGAAAGAGTAACAGAAATTGTCTTAGGACCCTTTAGTTTTGCAATAAAAATGATAATAATTGACGTATGTTTTGCATTTGTGCAGTTTTATCAGTTTTTCATGCTGATTGCATACTTTTAGGCATAAATAAAATAAATTTTGACGAAAAATAGGTGTTTAGACAACTTTTCAAATTGAATTATTTTCTGAGATCGGAAGATATCGGAGGATATAATTACATTATCCGACAAAGAAAGAATGATTCTTAAAATAAAAAAAATCCAGGAACATACTTTCACATACTTTTTAGATATTTGTCTCTATTTTCAGATTTCAAATTTAGAAAAATATTTTAAATTAAAAGTGAAGTAAAAGCCTCAGCTTTGCAAATTTTGAGAAAACATTAAAAGCGAAAATTGCCACATCATTTCTTAATCTATATTGAAAGGTTTAGCAACTTGTAGCTAAGGATATATTTTTACGATTTTTTTTACTCAATAGACTAAAAAACAGAAAATATGTGTTTACATTTTTTCGTGAAAAAAGTTTCAACTTTGAGCCGCTTTTGCACACACACTAATTAATTTTTAGCACAGGTTTTTTTGGATTTTCTTAGTTGGAGTTTTACCTTTCAAATGACATCAAAATCGTTAAATTCTGAGACTATAAATTTTTTGAATTTTGTCTATGGAACGAATCACTGTGCAACGGGGCAATATGGTCTGCCGGTATAGTTTTACACATGGCAGGTTGGCGATATAGTAGGCTCAGTACGCATGAACTACTCGCATCCGCGACTCGATAGATTGAGGTTGACGCTGTTTCTCTACAGTCACTTAGCTGATTATACCTGTTACTACATTCCGCTACACATTAGTGGATTCTAACATTATTGTCTTCTTACTATGAATAACTGGTCTAATTATGAATTTATTACATGTTTGGCTTATGATAGGATATTGAATTGTAAAATAAATGTTATCGTTATTTTGTAATATTTTTAGTTCTGAAACAGTTAACAAATCATTAATTGAAATATTTGTAGAGTGCCCGGTGGTTATAAGTTTTTCAGATTCTATGGCATATAACAAAACGGGATTAATTATCTTTAATTTACCCAAAGTGACAGAGTAGATTACTGTCTCAAGTTCGTCTATAGCGTGTCTACTTCTGGATGATGTTGCTTAAAAAGGTGTTCAGTGTTCAAGTTCGTGTTGCTTTGGTGAGTTAAATAGTTTGTTAATGTGTCCGTCAACTGGTTAATTTTTATTTGAGTCTGGGTATTAATAAAAATCTGCTGGTCATTAGCTTCGATTAATGCTTCCTCTCGGGTGGATACTCGGTTAAAATCGTCAAAGTCGGGAGTGCCTGCAATGTACTTCAGTGCAGTACCCAAGAAATTGATGCTTCTTGCATGACGATAGTGAATTCTTAATGAGTTTAGTAATCGTAAAATTTGGTCTGCATCTAATTGTAGTAATGTTTTGATGTGGCTTCGTGGGAATTAGTCAATTAAGTTTCGGGTGTCCTTGGCAATTGTTTCGTAATATGTCAGGTTCTGATGGTGAATGAGGTAATCATACTGGGAAAAGATTGCCACTTCGCCGTCCAGAATGTGGATGTAATCTGCATTCGTGTAATTTAGTACTTTGCCTACTGACCCGATGGCCGCCATAATCAGAAGTATTGTCAATGTTTGCTGGCAGTGAGGGGAAATAGGTTATCTAATACTGCCTTTGTGAACTGGTTTGCCGTCGATTAAGACCGCCGTTCCTAAATCTTTCTCTATTGTTTTCTCTAGATATAATTTAGTGAACTTATTGCCTATTCTCTTGTTGGTCTTTGCGAACACTTTCTCACCCGGGTGATAGGTTTTCGTTAGGCGGTGTCTGTTGTGGTAGTCAAGGTCAGTGAGTTAAGTGTTGATTAGTCTTTCTCGTATTTCGTCTTGGAATGTTTGAGTGATATGATGGATAATATCGGTTGGGCGCTGTCTAGTCACTGAATGGATTGTCCTATTGTATTTTTAAGTGGAAAGAAGAATAAGATCATTAGTGTCATTCAAACCCTGGCTCAACTTAATGCACCGTCCTATCTCTGTAAGCGTGCTGTGGAATCTTTCCACTTGTCCATTTGTTGTACTATGGTGGGCCGGTGTTGTATGAATGGAGACATTGAAGTGATTCTGCAATAAAGACTTTATCGTATGGGAATTCAGCGACTTTTCGTTATCACAGATGAGGGGTTTGGTGTCTTTGAAAAAATTCATGACTTGGATTATGGGTTCCTTCAGATCTATTACACAGCACAACAAAAAAACACTTTTTTCTGTTGCATGGAGTTTTTCTACTGTTTCTTGCTAATTTGGGTGCGCTGATTTCGAATCTATCCTCAGATTTTTTCTAACAGCTCTAGTTAGTGAGATATAGGTACCATGTCATTTTTTCAGTTTTCCTCTACTTTTTCCATATTTTTGATCGTAATTTCTAAACCAAAAAACCGATTGACATGATTTTCACCTTATCGCATTAACAACACCACACGGCTTCTTTTCCGATGCAACTTATTTTTATAAGTTTTAAAATGCCGCGGTAATTGGACCTCAAAGTCGGAAAATATGGAATTTTGAGGCGTTTTTTCTGATGGCGAAAATTGTACAGATGTTTCATAAATCAAGTTACGAAGTATATGAATATCTTAAGAAGAAACATCAAGCAATACAAAACAGCCAAGTTATTTGGCGGAATACACATTCGCATCGAAATAATAGCAAAAATGTACCATAATCATTTTCATCAAAATGTGTGAGATTTCCTTAAAAAATTAGGAGCCTCAAAATATGCTCTTTTATATGTTACGTTTCTAGTCTGAACGCCAATTTAGAACGCATAAAATTAATGTCAGAAAAGATGGCGTGAGATGTTGTTAGTGCAACTATATAAAAATCATGTCGATAGGATTATTGGTTCAGAAATTACAGTCGAAAACGAGAAAAAAGCCGAGGAAAATTCGAAAAAGTGACACGCCCATTTTCTGCGAAAACTAGAGCTGTTACATAAAAACTGAGTATGGTTTTGAAAACAGCGTGGAAAAACGATTCAGATTCATGTAAAAAACTCCATGCAACAGACATGCTGTTGTGCAGTGTTATGGATCGCGATTGAATCGAGTGCACTACTGCAAACTTAGAAAACTTGTCAATGCATGTTAAATAGTGCTTTTTTACTTTTTTACTGCAGAATCTCTACCTGATCGTCCTTGTTAAAAATGTCGGCCACTTAAAGACTTGTATGAACGAATTTTACTGAAACAATTAATGGGATTTTGGACTGTTTTGATTACCATTGTTGAGGACTCCTCGCTATGAACTGTCTCATTGGATCGGTTCGCGCTTAAGGCGTTTATATGCTGTCTTGATAGCGCGTCAGCGACAACATTTTCTTTTCCTGGCTTGTAATGGAATTTGGGCGAGAATTCTTCCACAAATGATTTCCATCGTTTCAACTTTGCGTTCGGGTTCCTGTCTGATATTGCGAATGTTAGGGGCTGGTGGTCCGTGTAAATGTTCAGATTTGTTACGGCTTATAAGTAGTTCTTAAGCTTTTGTAGAGCTCATACAATAACGAGTAGCTCTCGCTCATTGGTAGCGTAATTTTCCTCGGTTTTCGTCAGAGTACGAGAGATTTTTGTAATGGGTCGGCCTCCTTGTGAGAGGACTGCACCCAAATCATGGGAAGAGGCATCGGTGGTTAACTCGAAAGGCTTCTGGTAGTCTGGATACAGAAGGAGGACATCCTCGAAGGACAACATATTTTTTATTTTGTTAAAAGCATGGTGAGCCTCTTCGTCGAGCTCGATTTGTGTCTTTTTTTAAAGGTTGGTGCTTATTGTCCCGTTTTCCCCGCGCAAGTACTTGGTAAGAGGTTTCGCTACCAATGCGTAATCTTTAATAAAGCGCCGGTAGTAACCGGATAGTCCGAGGAAGTATTGTAAGGCACGGAGTGTCGTCGGAACTTCATAGTTGACAATATCCTGCACCTTATCTTTCGACGTTCTAATTCCGCCTTTGGAAACGACAAACCCGAGAAATTCTACTTCACTCTGGAAAAATTGGGTTTTCTCTAGAGAGACTCTCATGTTGACAAGAAATAATTTCTGAAGGATTCGGCTCGCATCTTGTAAGTGAGTTTCGTAATCCTAAGAGAATACAATTATGTCGTCGATATAGACATGACATGTTTTCCCAATTTCATCCCTCAAGATGTCGTCAATAGCGCGTTGGAAAATACTTGGGACGTTTTTCAGCCCAAACGGTAGCCTACAGAACTCGTATTTTCCGTTGTTTATGGAAGAAGCGATTTTTTCTCTGTCTTTGTCGGCTAATATAATCTGATGAAAGCCAGATTTTAAATCCATTGTAGTAAAAACTGATGATTTGCTTAATTTGGCCAATATGACCGAAGTATCGGGGATGGGGTACTTGTCGCTGATGGTTTGTTCGTTGAGTTTCCTGAAATCAACGACCATTCGCATATTTTTCAGATATTCCCTTTTTGGGGACCACCCATACCGGGCTATTGTATGGAGATCTTGATGGCCTAATAATGCCATCATGAAGGAGGTTGTCAATCTCCTTATTGACAAACTCGGACGACGCCATTGGATATGGATACGATTTTGAATACACCGGTTCGTTGTCTGTTGTTCTGATTGTCGCCACAATATTTGTGTTAAAGGGTAGGGATTCTTCTGGGTTAGAGAAAACTGCAGCATGTCTGATTATCAGTTCTTCAATGTATGGTTTCAGTTCGACATTATTAACGTCTTTACAGTGGAAATATTGTAATTTGTCTGAACCATTTTTGTATAAAAGGACGCGTTTCTTAATGTCAAGTTTAGCATCAATTTTGCGCAAAAAGTCGTATCGCATGATTCCGTCAAATGTTTTAAGAGTGGGTAAAATAAAGAACTCAGAATTAGTGTTGAAGATATTGATAGTGCATTTTCTTGTGACGCGGTTCTTGCCATGAATTGATTTTACTAAAAAGGGGGATGTAACTGTTTTTACACCCTGCTATTCACAATCCCTAACATAATTTTTCGAGGCACCAGTGTTAATCAAAAATCTTATTGGTTTTCCCTTTAATGTCCTGCTAACGTACGGTAGCAGGGACCTTCTCCTAAAAAATTTATCTCCTCAGTAGGTTCTTCTGGTATCATGTCATCGGTGTCTATGTTTATCCATCCAACTTTCGCTCTTCGTAGTAGCAATCAGAATTTGCGTCGGGCCCATCAGCATCATCATGCGCACACTGGTTTATGTTACTGACACGTTGCATTTTATTGACATTAACTCGGTCGCTATCGTATGATCTTTTAGCATTTAAGGGATTGAAACCTACCGGATGCGGATTCCCGAATGGGGTCCTGCCTGAAGGGAAAGCCTGGCGATTAGGGGGGAAAGGAAATGATTGTCCGGCCTGTGGCGCATAACCGCCATTACGATTATTGGCTTGGGTAGGGTATCTAAATCTAGAGGTACTGGGATCATCGATTTGCTCCAACGCACAGTGATTCGACTCCATACAAACGCGGGACAAAATTAGAAGGAGTGGTCCGATCTTCATAAAATTAGGTATACTAGTTAATCATGGTCTACTGAAGTGAAATCTCTATTTTGTTTTTCTTAAACTGTTGTAGTTTGGCAATGCCTGAGACTTAAATTTGCAAATTTCGTCATTTTTGGAGAGCTATAGCACCAAGTGTGTCGGATAGATTTTTCAGATTTTACATTTAATCGGTAACGTCAACATTGATAATTGGAAAGAGTAACAGAAATTGTCTTAGGACCCTTTAGTTTTGCAATAAAAATGATAATAATTGACGTATGTTTTGCATTTGTGCAGTTTTATCAGTTTTTCATGCTGATTGCATACTTTTAGGCATAAATAAAATAAATTTTGACGAAAAATAGGTGTTTAGACAACTTTTCAAATTGAATTATTTTCTGAGATCGGAAGATATCGGAGGATATAATTACATTATCCGACAAAGAAAGAATGATTCTTAAAATAAAAAAAATCCAGGAACATACTTTCACATACTTTTTAGATATTTGTCTCTATTTTCAGATTTCAAATTTAGAAAAATATTTTAAATTAAAAGTGAAGTAAAAGCCTCAGCTTTGCAAATTTTGAGAAAACATTAAAAGCGAAAATTGCCACATCATTTCTTAATCTATATTGAAAGGTTTAGCAACTTGTAGCTAAGGATATATTTTTACGATTTTTTTTACTCAATAGACTAAAAAACAGAAAATATGTGTTTACATTTTTTCGTGAAAAAAGTTTCAACTTTGAGCCGCTTTTGCACACACACTAATTAATTTTTAGCACAGGTTTTTTTGGATTTTCTTAGTTGGAGTTTTACCTTTCAAATGACATCAAAATCGTTAAATTCTGAGACTATAAATTTTTTGAATTTTGTCTATGGAACGAATCACTGTGCAACGGGGCAATATGGTCTGCCGGTATAGTTTTACACATGGCAGGTTGGCGATATAGTAGGCTCAGTACGCATGAACTACTCGCATCCGCGACTCGATAGATTGAGGTTGACGCTGTTTCTCTACAGTCACTTAGCTGATTATACCTGTTACTACATTCCGCTACACATTAGTGGATTCTAACATTATTGTCTTCTTACTATGAATAACTGGTCTAATTATAAATTTATTACATGTTTGGCTTATGATAGGATATTGAATTGTAAAATAAATGTTATGGTTATTTTGTAATATTTTTAGTTCTGAAACAGTTAACAAATCATTAATTGAAATATTTGTAGAGTGCCCGGTGGTTATAAGTTTTTCAGATTCTATGGCATATAACAAAACGGGATTAATTATCTTTAATTTACCCAAAGTGACAGAGTAGATTACTGTCTCAAGTTCGTCTATAGCGTGTCTACTTCTGGATGATGTTGCTTAAAAAGGTGTTCAGTGTTCAAGTTCGTGTTGCTTTGGTGAGTTAAATAGTTTGTTAATGTGTCCGTCAACTGGTTAATTTTTATTTGAGTCTGGGTATTAATAAAAATCTGCTGGTCATTAGCTTCGATTAATGCTTCCTCTCGGGTGGATACTCGGTTAAAATCGTCAAAGTCGGGAGTGCCTGCAATGTACTTCAGTGCAGTACCCAAGAAATTGATGCTTCTTGCATGACGATAGTGAATTCTTAATGAGTTTAGTAATCGTAAAATTTGGTCTGCATCTAATTGTAGTAATGTTTTGATGTGGCTTCGTGGAATTAGTCAATTAAGTTTCGGGTGTCCTTGGCAATTGTTTCGTAATATGTCAGGTTCTGATGGTGAATGAGGTAATCATACTGGGAAAAGATTGCCACTTCGCCGTCCAGAATGTGGATGTAATCTGCATTCGTGTAATTTAGTACTTTGCCTACTGACCCGATGGCCGCCATAATCAGAAGCATTGTCAATGTTTGCTGGCAGTGAGGGGAAATAGGTTATCTAATACTGCCTTTGTGAACTGGTTTGCCGTCGATTAAGACCGCCGTTCCTAAATCTTTCTCTATTGTTTTCTCTAGATATAATTTAGTGAACTTATTGCCTATTCTCTTGTTGGTCTTTGCGAACACTTTCTCACCCGGGTGATAGGTTTTCGTTAGGCGGTGTCTGTTGTGGTAGTCAAGGTCAGTGAGTTAAGTGTTGATTAGTCTTTCTCGTATTTCGTCTTGGAATGTTTGAGTGATATGATGGATAATATCGGTTGGGCGCTGTCTAGTCACTGAATGGATTGTCCTATTGTATTTTTAAGTGGAAAGAAGAATAAGATCATTAGTGTCATTCAAACCCTGGCTCAACTTAATGCACCGTCCTATCTCTGTAAGCGTGCTGTGGAATCTTTCCACTTGTCCATTTGTTGTACTATGGTGGGCCGGTGTTGTATGAATGGAGACATTGAAGTGATTCTGCAATAAAGACTTTATCGTATGGGAATTCAGCGACTTTTCGTTATCACAGATGAGGGGTTTGGTGTCTTTGAAAAAATTCATGACTTGGATTATGGGTCCCTTCAGATCTATTACACAGCACAACAAAAAAACACTTTTTTCTGTTGCATGGAGTTTTTCTACTGTTTCTTGCTAATTTGGGTGCGCTGATTTCGAATCTATCCTCAGATTTTTTCTAACAGCTCTAGTTAGTGAGATATAGGTACCATGTCATTTTTTCAGTTTTCCTCTACTTTTTCCATATTTTTGATCGTAATTTCTAAACCAAAAAACCGATTGACATGATTTTCACCTTATCGCATTAACAACACCACACGGCTTCTTTTCCGATGCAACTTATTTTTATAAGTTTTAAAATGCCGCGGTAATTGGACCTCAAAGTCGGAAAATATGGAATTTTGAGGCGTTTTTTCTGATGGCGAAAATTGTACAGATGTTTCATAAATCAAGTTACGAAGTATATGAATATCTTAAGAAGAAACATCAAGCAATACAAAACAGCCACGTTATTTGGCGGAATACACATTCGCATCGAAATAATAGCAAAAATGTACCATAATCATTTTCATCAAAATGTGTGAGATTTCCTTAAAAAATTAGGAGCCTCAAAATATGCTCTTTTATATGTTACGTTTCTAGTCTGAACGCCAATTTAGAACGCATAAAATTAATGTCAGAAAAGATGGCGTGAGATGTTGTTAGTGCAACTATATAAAAATCATGTCGATAGGATTATTGGTTCAGAAATTACAGTCGAAAACGAGAAAAAAGCCGAGGAAAATTCGAAAAAGTGACACGCCCATTTTCTGCGAAAACTAGAGCTGTTACATAAAAACTGAGTATGGTTTTGAAAACAGCGTGGAAAAACGATTCAGATTCATGTAAAAAACTCCATGCAACAGACATGCTGTTGTGCAGTGTTATGGATCGCGATTGAATCGAGTGCACTACTGCAAACTTAGAAAACTTGTCAATGCATGTTAAATAGTGCTTTTTTACTTTTTTACTGCAGAATCTCTACCTGATCGTCCTTGTTAAAAATGTCGGCCACTTAAAGACTTGTATGAACGAATTTTACTGAAACAATTAATGGGATTTTGGACTGTTTTGATTACCATTGTTGAGGACTCCTCGCTATGAACTGTCTCATTGGATCGGTTCGCGCTTAAGGCGTTTATATGCTGTCTTGATAGCGCGTCAGCGACAACATTTTCTTTTCCTGGCTTGTAATGGAATTTGGGCGAGAATTCTTCCACAAATGATTTCCATCGTTTCAACTTTGCGTTCGGGTTCCTGTCTGATATTGCGAATGTTAGGGGCTGGTGGTCCGTGTAAATGTTCAGATTTGTTACGGCTTATAAGTAGTTCTTAAGCTTTTGTAGAGCTCATACAATAACGAGTAGCTCTCGCTCATTGGTAGCGTAATTTTCCTCGGTTTTCGTCAGAGTACGAGAGATTTTTGTAATGGGTCGGCCTCCTTGTGAGAGGACTGCACCCAAATCATGGGAAGAGGCATCGGTGGTTAACTCGAAAGGCTTCTGGTAGTCTGGATACAGAAGGAGGACATCCTCGAAGGACAACATATTTTTTATTTTGTTAAAAGCATGGTGAGCCTCTTCGTCGAGCTCGATTTGTGTCTTTTTTTAAAGGTTGGTGCTTATTGTCCCGTTTTCCCCGCGCAAGTACTTGGTAAGAGGTTTCGCTACCAATGCGTAATCTTTAATAAAGCGCCGGTAGTAACCGGATAGTCCGAGGAAGTATTGTAAGGCACGGAGTGTCGTCGGAACTTCATAGTTGACAATATCCTGCACCTTATCTTTCGACGTTCTAATTCCGCCTTTGGAAACGACAAACCCGAGAAATTCTACTTCACTCTGGAAAAATTGGGTTTTCTCTAGAGAGACTCTCATGTTGACAAGAAATAATTTCTGAAGGATTCGGCTCGCATCTTGTAAGTGAGTTTCGTAATCCTAAGAGAATACAATTATGTCGTCGATATAGACATGACATGTTTTCCCAATTTCATCCCTCAAGATGTCGTCAATAGCGCGTTGGAAAATACTTGGGACGTTTTTCAGCCCAAACGGTAGCCTACAGAACTCGTATTTTCCGTTGTTTATGGAAGAAGCGATTTTTTCTCTGTCTTTGTCGGCTAATATAATCTGATGAAAGCCAGATTTTAAATCCATTGTAGTAAAAACTGATGATTTGCTTAATTTGGCCAATATGACCGAAGTATCGGGGATGGGGTACTTGTCGCTGATGGTTTGTTCGTTGAGTTTCCTGAAATCAACGACCATTCGCATATTTTTCAGATATTCCCTTTTTGGGGACCACCCATACCGGGCTATTGTATGGAGATCTTGATGGCCTAATAATGCCATCATGAAGGAGGTTGTCAATCTCCTTATTGACAAACTCGGACGACGCCATTGGATATGGATACGATTTTGAATACACCGGTTCGTTGTCTGTTGTTCTGATTGTCGCCACAATATTTGTGTTAAAGGGTAGGGATTCTTCTGGGTTAGAGAAAACTGCAGCATGTCTGATTATCAGTTCTTCAATGTATGGTTTCAGTTCGACATTATTAACGTCTTTACAGTGGAAATATTGTAATTTGTCTGAACCATTTTTGTATAAAAGGACGCGTTTCTTAATGTCAAGTTTAGCATCAATTTTGCGCAAAAAGTCGTATCGCATGATTCCGTCAAATGTTTTAAGAGTGGGTAAAATAAAGAACTCAGAATTAGTGTTGAAGATATTGATAGTGCATTTTCTTGTGACGCGGTTCTTGCCATGAATTGATTTTACTAAAAAGGGGGATGTAACTGTTTTTACACCCTGCTATTCACAATCCCTAACATAATTTTTCGAGGCACCAGTGTTAATCAAAAATCTTATTGGTTTTCCCTTTAATGTCCTGCTAACGTACGGTAGCAGGGACCTTCTCCTAAAAAATTTATCTCCTCAGTAGGTTCTTCTGGTATCATGTCATCGGTGTCTATGTTTATCCCATCCAACTTTCGCTCTTCGTAGTAGCAATCAGAATTTGCGTCGGGCCCATCAGCATCATCATGCGCACACTGGTTTATGTTACTGACACGTTGCATTTTATTGACATTAACTCGGTCGCTATCGTATGATCTTTTAGCATTTAAGGGATTGAAACCTACCGGATGCGGATTCCCGAATGGGGTCCTGCCTGAAGGGAAAGCCTGGCGATTAGGGGGGAAAGGAAATGATTGTCCGGCCTGTGGCGCATAACCGCCATTACGATTATTGGCTTGGGTAGGGTATCTAAATCTAGAGGTACTGGGATCATCGATTTGCTCCAACGCACAGTGATTCGACTCCATACAAACGCGGGACAAAATTAGAAGGAGTGGTCCGATCTTCATAAAATTAGGTATACTAGTTAATCATGGTCTACTGAAGTGAAATCTCTATTTTGTTTTTCTTAAACTGTTGTAGTTTGGCAATGCCTGAGACTTAAATTTGCAAATTTCGTCATTTTTGGAGAGCTATAGCACCAAGTGTGTCGGCTAGATTTTTCAGATTTTACATTTAATCGGTAACGTCAACATTGATAATTGGAAAGAGTAACAGAAATTGTCTTAGGACCCTTTAGTTTTGCAATAAAAATGATAATAATTGACGTATGTTTTGCATTTGTGCAGTTTTATCAGTTTTTCATGCTGATTGCATACTTTTAGGCATAAATAAAATAAATTTTGACGAATAATAGGTGTTTAGACAACTTTTCAAATTGAATTATTTTCTGAGATCGGAAGATATCGGAGGATATAATTACATTATCCGACAAAGAAAGAATGATTCTTAAAATAAAAAAAATCCAGGAACATACTTTCACATACTTTTTAGATATTTGTCTCTATTTTCAGATTTCAAATTTAGAAAAATATTTTAAATTAAAAGTGAAGTAAAAGCCTCAGCTTTGCAAATTTTGAGAAAACATTAAAAGCGAAAATTGCCACATCATTTCTTAATCTATATTGAAAGGTTTAGCAACTTGTAGCTAAGGATATATTTTTACGATTTTTTTTACTCAATAGACTAAAAAACAGAAAATATGTGTTTACATTTTTTCGTGAAAAAAGTTTCAACTTTGAGCCGCTTTTGCACACACACTAATTAATTTTTAGCACAGGTTTTTTTGGATTTTCTTAGTTGGAGTTTTACCTTCCAAATGACATCAAAATCGTTAAATTCTGAGACTATAAATTTTTTGAATTTTGTCTATGGAACGAATCACTGTGCAACGGGGCAATATGGTCTGCCGGTATAGTTTTACACATGGCAGGTTGGCGATATAGTAGGCTCAGTACGCATGAACTACTCGCATCCGCGACTCGATAGATTGAGGTTGACGCTGTTTCTCTACAGTCACTTAGCTGATTATACCTGTTACTACATTCCGCTACACATTAGTGGATTCTAACATTATTGTCTTCTTACTATGAATAACTGGTCTAATTATAAATTTATTACATGTTTGGCTTATGATAGGATATTGAATTGTAAAATAAATGTTATCGTTATTTTGTAATATTTTTAGTTCTGAAACAGTTAACAAATCATTAATTGAAATATTTGTAGAGTGCCCGGTGGTTATAAGTTTTTCAGATTCTATGGCATATAACAAAACGGGATTAATTATCTTTAATTTACCCAAAGTGACAGAGTAGATTACTGTCTCAAGTTCGTCTATAGCGTGTCTACTTCTGGATGATGTTGCTTAAAAAGGTGTTCAGTGTTCAAGTTCGTGTTGCTTTGGTGAGTTAAATAGTTTGTTAATGTGTCCGTCAACTGGTTAATTTTTATTTGAGTCTGGGTATTAATAAAAATCTGCTGGTCATTAGCTTCGATTAATGCTTCCTCTCGGGTGGATACTCGGTTAAAATCGTCAAAGTCGGGAGTGCCTGCAATGTACTTCAGTGCAGTACCCAAGAAATTGATGCTTCTTGCATGACGATAGTGAATTCTTAATGAGTTTAGTAATCGTAAAATTTGGTCTGAATTTGTCAATTAAGTTTCGGGTGTCCTTGGCAATTGTTTCGTAATATGTCAGGTTCTGATGGTGAATGAGGTAATCATACTGGGAAAAGATTGCCACTTCGCCGTCCAGAATGTGGATGTAATCTGCATTCGTGTAATTTAGTACTTTGCCTACTGACCCGATGGCCGCCATAATCAGAAGCATTGTCAATGTTTGCTGGCAGTGAGGGGAAATAGGTTATCTAATACTGCCTTTGTGAACTGGTTTGCCGTCGATTAAGACCGCCGTTCCTAAATCTTTCTCTATTGTTTTCTCTAGATATAATTTAGTGAACTTATTGCCTATTCTCTTGTTGGTCTTTGCGAACACTTTCTCACCCGGGTGATAGGTTTTCGTTAGGCGGTGTCTGTTGTGGTAGTCAAGGTCAGTGAGTTAAGTGTTGATTAGTCTTTCTCGTATTTCGTCTTGGAATGTTTGAGTGATATGATGGATAATATCGATTGGGCGCTGTCTAGTCACTGAATGGATTGTCCTATTGTATTTTTAAGTGGAAAGAAGAATAAGATCATTAGTGTCATTCAAACCCTGGCTCAACTTAATGCACCGTCCTATCTCTGTAAGCGTGCTGTGGAATCTTTCCACTTGTCCATTTGTTGTACTATGGTGGGCCGGTGTTGTATGAATGGAGACATTGAAGTGATTCTGCAATAAAGACTTTATCGTATGGGAATTCAGCGACTTTTCGTTATCACAGATGAGGGGTTTGGTGTCTCTGAAAAAATTCATGACTTGGATTATGGGTTCCTTCAGATCTATTACACAGCACAACAAAAAAACACTTTTTTTCTTTTGCATGGAGTTTTTCTACTGTTTCTTACTAATTTGGGTGCGCTGATCCTATTCAAAGTTCTTAATTTTTTTTTTGTTTCGAGCAATTCAAAATATTTTTGTTTTTTTCTTGTATTTCAGACTATAAATGGAACATAAAAAAGAGCATATTTTGAGGCCTCTAATTTTTTAAGGAAAACGACTGAAAATGACTATGGTAAATTTTTGCTATTATTTCGATGCGAATGTGTATTCCGCCAAATAATTTGGCTGTGTTGTATTGCTTGATGTTTCTTCTTAAGATATTCATATACTTTGTAACTGGATTTATGAAACGTCTGTTCGATTTTCGCCATCAGAAAAAACGCCTTGAAATTCCATATTTTCCTACTTTGAAACCTTATTACAACGCCAATTTAGAATGAATAAAATTGATTAATGTCAGAAAAGATGGCGTGAGATGTTGTTAGTGCAACTGTATAAAAATCATGTCGATAAGATTATTGGTTCAGAAATTACAGTCGAAAACGAGAAAAAAGCCGAGGAAAATTCGAAAAAGTGACACGCCCATTTTTTGCGAAAACTAGAGCTGTTACAGAAAAACGGAGTATGGGTTTGAAAACAGCGTGCAAAAACGATTCAGATTCATGTAAAAAACTCCAAGCAACAGACATGCTGCTGTGCAGTGTTATCAATACAATTTTTGTTTTATGTTTTTTTGTTTTTTATATTGATTAAATATATAATTATTAAATATAAAAGAGAAAACAAAACCAAAAATTTATTTTTATATTTATTAAATTTTAAAATATTTATTATATTAAAAAAAAATTTAAAAACAATTATTATAAATTACACAGCACAACAAAAAACACTTTTTTTCTGTTGCATGGAGTTTTTCTACTGTTTCTTACTAATTTGGGTGCGCTGATTTCGAATCTATCCTCAGATTTTTTCTAACAGCTCTAGTTAGTGAGATATAGGTACCATGTCATTTTTTCAGTTTTTCCTCTACTTTTTCCATATTTTTGATCGTAATTTCTAAACCAAAAAACCGATTGACATGATTTTCACCTTATTGCATTAACAACACCACACGGCTTCTTTTCCGATGCAACTTATTTTTATAAGTTTTAAAATGCCGCGGTAATTGGACCTCAAAGTCGGAAAATATGGAATTTTGAGGCGTTTTTTCTGATGGCGAAAATTGTACAGATGTTTCATAAATCAAGTTACGAAGTATATGAATATCTTAAGAAGAAACATCAAGCAATACAAAACAGCCAAGTTATTTGGCGGAATACACATTCGCATCGAAATAATAGCAAAAATGTACCATAATCATTTTCATCAAAATGTGTGAGATTTCCTTAAAAAATTAGGAGCCTCAAAATATGCTCTTTTATATGTTACGTTTCTAGTCTGAACGCCAATTTAGAACGCATAAAATTAATGTCAGAAAAGATGGCGTGAGATGTTGTTAGTGCAACTATATAAAAATCATGTCGATAGGATTATTGGTTCAGAAATTACAGTCGAAAACGAGAAAAAAGCCGAGGAAAATTCGAAAAAGTGACACGCCCATTTTCTGCGAAAACTAGAGCTGTTACATAAAAACTGAGTATGGTTTTGAAAACAGCGTGGAAAAACGATTCAGATTCATGTAAAAAACTCCATGCAACAGACATGCTGTTGTGCAGTGTTATGGATCGCGATTGAATCGAGTGCACTACTGCAAACTTAGAAAACTTGTCAATGCATGTTAAATAGTGCTTTTTTACTTTTTTACTGCAGAATCTCTACCTGATCGTCCTTGTTAAAAATGTCGGCCACTTAAAGACTTGTATGAACGAATTTTACTGAAACAATTAATGGGATTTTGGACTGTTTTGATTACCATTGTTGAGGACTCCTCGCTATGAACTGTCTCATTGGATCGGTTCGCGCTTAAGGCGTTTATATGCTGTCTTGATAGCGCGTCAGCGACAACATTTTCTTTTCCTGGCTTGTAATGGAATTTGGGCGAGAATTCTTCCACAAATGATTTCCATCGTTTCAACTTTGCGTTCGGGTTCCTGTCTGATATTGCGAATGTTAGGGGCTGGTGGTCCGTGTAAATGTTCAGATTTGTTACGGCTTATAAGTAGTTCTTAAGCTTTTGTAGAGCTCATACAATAACGAGTAGCTCTCGCTCATTGGTAGCGTAATTTTCCTCGGTTTTCGTCAGAGTACGAGAGATTTTTGTAATGGGTCGGCCTCCTTGTGAGAGGACTGCACCCAAATCATGGGAAGAGGCATCGGTGGTTAACTCGAAAGGCTTCTGGTAGTCTGGATACAGAAGGAGGACATCCTCGAAGGACAACATATTTTTTATTTTGTTAAAAGCATGGTGAGCCTCTTCGTCGAGCTCGATTTGTGTCTTTATTTAAAGGTTGGTGCTTATTGTCCCGTTTTCCCCGCGCAAGTACTTGGTAAGAGGTTTCGCTACCAATGCGTAATCTTTAATAAAGCGCCGGTAGTAACCGGATAGTCCGAGGAAGTATTGTAAGGCACGGAGTGTCGTCGGAACTTCATAGTTGACAATATCCTGCACCTTATCTTTCGACGTTCTAATTCCGCCTTTGGAAACGACAAACCCGAGAAATTCTACTTCACTCTGGAAAAATTGGGTTTTCTCTAGAGAGACTCTCATGTTGACAAGAAATAATTTCTGAAGGATTCGGCTCGCATCTTGTAAGTGAGTTTCGTAATCCTAAGAGAATACAATTATGTCGTCGATATAGACATGACATGTTTTCCCAATTTCATCCCTCAAGATGTCGTCAATAGCGCGTTGGAAAATACTTGGGACGTTTTTCAGCCCAAACGGTAGCCTACAGAACTCGTATTTTCCGTTGTTTATGGAAGAAGCGATTTTTTCTCTGTCTTTGTCGGCTAATATAATCTGATGAAAGCCAGATTTTAAATCCATTGTAGTAAAAACTGATGATTTGCTTAATTTGGCCAATATGACCGAAGTATCGGGGATGGGGTACTTGTCGCTGATGGTTTGTTCGTTGAGTTTCCTGAAATCAACGACCATTCGCATATTTTTCAGATATTCCCTTTTTGGGGACCACCCATACCGGGCTATTGTATGGAGATCTTGATGGCCTAATAATGCCATCATGAAGGAGGTTGTCAATCTCCTTATTGACAAACTCGGACGACGCCATTGGATATGGATACGATTTTGAATACACCGGTTCGTTGTCTGTTGTTCTGATTGTCGCCACAATATTTGTGTTAAAGGGTAGGGATTCTTCTGGGTTAGAGAAAACTGCAGCATGTCTGATTATCAGTTCTTCAATGTATGGTTTCAGTTCGACATTATTAACGTCTTTACAGTGGAAATATTGTAATTTGTCTGAACCATTTTTGTATGAAAGGACGCCTTTCTTAATGTCAAGTTTAGCATCAATTTTGCGCAAAAACTCGTATCGCATGATTCCGTCAAATGTTTTAAGAGTGGGTAAAATAAAGAACTCAGAATTAGTGTTGAAGATATTGATAGTGCATTTTCTTGTGACGCGGTTCTTGCCATGAATTGATTTTACTAAAAAGGGGGGTGTAACTGTTTTCACACCCTGCTATTCACAATCCCTAACATAATTTTTCGAGGCACCAGTGTTAATCAAAAATCTTATTGGTTTTCCCTTTAATGTCCTGCTAACGTACGGTAGCAGGGACCTTCTCCTAAAAAATTTATCTCCTCAGTAGGTTCTTCTGGTATCATGTCATCGGTGTCTATGTTTATCCCATCCAACTTTCGCTCTTCGTAGTAGCAATCAGAATTTGCGTCGGGCCCATCAGCATCATCATGCGCACACTGGTTTATGTTACTGACACGTTGCATTTTATTGACATTAACTCGGTCGCTATCGTATGATCTTTTAGCATTTAAGGGATTGAAACCTACCGGATGCGGATTCCTGAATGGGGTCCTGCCTGAAGGGAAAGCCTGGCGATTAGGGGGGAAAGGAAATGATTGTCCGGCCTGTGGCGCATAACCGCAATTACGATTATTGGCTTGGGTAGGGTATCTAAATCTAGAGGTACTGGGATCAACCTCCATAGGGGTAGCCCTTCGCTGTCGCGGGTCATATACTAACCTATGAAAATGAGGGCTATTGGCTGCAGGCTGTGTCCTGTAGTTGGTTGGTGTTTGCATGAAAGTATCTGAATTATTTTTTTTTATTTTATTTATTTTTTATTTTTTGGGGGAAGTTTTGAGAAAGTTTTGTTGCTTGAAAACCCCCCTAATTTTTAATGAGGAATATTTTTCAAAAAGACAGTATATAGTATTTTTTGCAATATTTTACTCAATACCAGCTTTTTATGAAAAAATTTTCCGAAAAACATAAAAAAGGGTGGCAAGGAAAGGGGGGAGGGGGGTTCATGTGCATTAAAAAAATATTCACATTTTTAATGCAAACAACTTTGTCCTAGACATCGAAGCTTTTCGAACTTTCCGTGTAAAAGTCTGTAGCGATCCCTTTAACCTTTATGTGCCAACTAGCTGACCCGGCGAACTTCGTCCCGCACGACATTTGTTGTTTTCTTATAATAAATGAATGAATGGCGAATCTATGGCGATGCGAATTGACGAAGAAAACCAACTAAAGGAAGAGGAGGGAGCTACTGATTAACGCATTCGAGCCCCTCAAATAAGCAATGTTGCTGCTAAGTTTTAGTAAAGAAATGGATTGCGCTTGAACCAGATTTAAATTATAGTGGCAGGGTCACGCCCCATTATTCAATACCCGCACAATGCCCTCTGTCGAAGGAGAAAATGGTAGGTTCGTACTAAGTGTCATTGTTGTGCGACTTATAGTTCAGCAAAATGGTTGGGTCACAACAAATGTGCCACGCCCCTTGTCCAACGCCCATAAAATCCTACCAGTAGAGTCACCCATCTATGGGACGACGGGGTACTAAATTTCAGTGTTGTACGACTAACAATTTCAAAGATATTATCTATTAAAAATTTGGCTTGTATGAGCAGTGCCACGCCCCCTTGTTCAATACCCGCACCATTCCCTCTGTCGAAAGGCAAAATGGTAGGTTCGCACTTAGTTTCATTGATATGCGACTTAAGGTTCAGCAAAATGTTTGGTTCACCTTATTCTCCCTGTCGAAGGACACGACCAAATCGTTAGTTTGTACCGAGTTTCACTGATGTGAACGCTATAGTTCGAAAGTTACACCGGAATTTAAAAAGTGCCACACCCCTTGTCCAACGATTATTAAATTTTACCGGTCGAACAACATGTTTACGCCATGACACTATACCAAATTTCAATGCTATACGACTTATGATTCCGAAGATATTCCGTATTAAAAAGTTGACTTGTATGGGCGGTGCCACACCCCTTGTCAAAAACCCACCTTATTCTCCCTGTCGAAGGACACGACCAAATCGTTAGTTTGTACCGAGTTTCACTGATGTGAACGCTATAGTTCGAAAGTTACACCGGAATTTAAAAAGTGCCACGCCCCTTGTCCAACGCTTATTAAATTTTACCGGTCGAACAACATGTTTACCATGACACTATACCAAATTTCAATGCTATACGACTTATGATTCCGAAGATATTCCGTATTAAAAAGTTGGCTTGTATGGGCGGTGCCACGCCCCCTTGTCAAAAACCCACCTTATTCTCCCTGTCGAAGGACACGACCAAATCGTTAGTTTGTACCGAGTTTCACTGATGTGAACGCGCGAAAGTTCGAAAGTTACACCGGAATTTAAAAAGTGCCACGCCCCTTGACACTGTACCAAATTTCAATGCTATACGACTTATAATTCTGAAGATATTCAATATTAAAGAATTGAGTTGTATGGGCGGTGCCACGCCCCCTTGAATAATGCCACGCCCCCTATGCTAAGAACCTTCCACACGGTGCCCGTAAACACACACGTAATATTTTATTAAAATAGGTCTGGTGGTTTGGGAGTCTATAGAACACATACGGAATTTATTTGATTTTTATATATATAGATTACAAAAAACTCAACGTGCTGGACTATTACTTTGTCGATGTCGTTACTCTGTTGCACAGAAAAAGTTCGAAATTGTTGAACTTGGTTTTTTTTTATCAATTGTACAATACCAATTAACTTTATTTGCAACAAATTCTTATTTATTTTATTAACAGCCCAATTCTGTACACTTGATAAATTCATCATATTGGGCCTAATGAATAAACCATAAGCAATTGCTTTTTCTTAAGATTTCTGGCCTTTTACTTAAATTTGTATGAATAAAAATTTAAGCAATTGCTTTTTTTGTAAGCAATTGCTTGAATTTGCAGTAATTGCTAAATTTGTCTAATAATTGCTAATTTTTGTAAGCAATTGCTAAATTTAGAATGAATAAAACAAGCGATTGCTTTTTCTAGGTAGCAATTGCTTACGATTTTTTAAGTCTGCTGAACCCCATGCTAACTTTTGCTGAAATTAGTCTCTGTTCGGTTTTCTTTGCTCTCGCACGTAACAATGCCGCAGTTTTTGACGATTCGCAAGAAAAAGCACTATAATGGGCGAAAGGAATGCAAAACTGAAGACTTCCGAAAGCTACTTGTAATGAAAAAGAAGTATGGATTGCCAGTGGCCGGGCTCCGTGCATGACAGTCGAATTTTTAAAAGTTCGGACATTTAGCATGTACTTCAAAACTCTTCAGAAAACGTGTTACTCCTTGGATATGATGGTTATGGTATATCGCCCTTTTTGATTACATCGTGGAGAAATCCAATAACACTTGAGCAGCAACATTACAACAAAATATATTGCAGCGAACGAGTTGTAATTGAACGTTGCTTCGGACAGTTCAAAGCCAGGTTTCCGATATTACAATATAAAATTTGCAGCAAACTTTAAAAAATACCATCAATTATAATATGTTGTGTTGTTTTACACAATATTGCAAAATTTTTAAAAGACGAACCCTTTGAATTGCCGGAAGTGTTACTTCAAACAACTGTAACTGATTTGCACATTTCTAATCAAAGCAACCGCTGATACATACTCGTATGTGTTGCCTAGCAACGATCTAGCAAAAGCTTAAACTGGATAGCAAGAGCAGCAATGACTTAAATTGTTATTCATAAAAAAATAAGCAATTGCTTTTTGGTTCAAGCAATTGCTTTCTAAGCAATTGTTCTTGCCAGTCAGCAATTGCTTACTAGCAATTGCTTCATTTTTATTCATTATGCCCATTGACTATTTGTCAAGTTTTTAATATGTGTCAGGAATTGGCATTCTATTACTAAAAATAAAAGCTCTTTCCTTGATAAATTGTCTGAAGTGTGAATGCTATTGACAACAGCATACAAATTGAAATTTTGCCTATTGAAAATGGAAGAATTGTGCATGTTAACACTTTTAGCGGTTGAGGAGGATAGAAGGGAAGAAATAAGAAGTAGAAGAAAACAACTAATTTGCCTTCGTTCAGCGAAGAAGAATTCATGAAGAATTTGCGGCTGACTCGATCCTTGTGTCATCGATTAATTGAGGACTTGGCGCCACGTGACACACAGAGAACATTGCTTTCTTTGCCCATACGCGTTCTGGCGACATTGAATTTTTTTGGACATGGATACTACCAAAAATCCGTTGGTAATAACTATAATTTGCCTATGAGCCAATCATCTGTCTCACAAAATTATAAGAATTTTTAATAAAAATTTAAAAATATTTTCAAAACTTACTTTTTTCCATTTTTTTATTCGTCTTATTTTTTGACAATTTGACAGCTATCGCATATTCACCTTATGTTGAATTAAATGAGGATTTTACTTTATCAATGTTGCATCAAAATGCTTTTGCTTGATAAAAATCTTGGCAAAATACGTTGATAGAAAATTTGTCAACAATACACAGAATCAGGCTGTAAATCACTATTTCAAGAAATGGGCACTCTACTCACATGCATTCCTTAAAAATGCCTTAGACCTTCTTGTTCGAAATATGTGCAGATGGCGATGGTGGAGGTTCGTCCCTCGATGGCAGCGCCTCGGCGTGGCGCACAAAGCCTCTGTTGCTTTTATCAATTTTTGTTGGGTTTTCATTTTATTGACGGCAGCCGCCGTGGCTCAGTTGGTTAGTGCGTTGGACCGCGAGTCGAAGGCAGCAACCTCAGGTTCAAATACTGCCTGTAATAACACCTAAAAAAATAACGGGAAAACTCGTTTTCTCTTTCGGTGGCTGTCCTCTCAGCTGGAAATAGCAAACCTCTGAGAGTAAAAATTGCTTATGAAAAAGCTCCCAACTCGCCGTTCGGAACCGGCATAAAACTGTAGGTCCCTTCCACCTGCGTACAAATTCACACGCACAACATGGGTGGTTGCGGGAAGCTAGGCCTTAGTCTCGCGTAAGCGGGCTGTCGTGCCAGTCAATTATTATTATTAAATTATTATTTTATTTTATTGTAGTTTTCTTATTTTTATTTTTATTTTTTCCTCTATTTATTTTGACGCGGTTCTTCTTTATATTTCAATGCACCTTTTCCAGTTTATTTCCAATTTTGTTTTTCGTTCAACTCTTCGTTGCGTTAGACTTTTAAACTTGTTGCACTTTTGACTCTCCGCTATGCGGAAGTGGATTGTTTTTCACTGTGGGTTCGTGCACGGCCACTTGGTTATCCTTTATACGGATTTCTTCCGTGGCCCACGTTGGATGCCAGTTAAATATTATAATAAAACAATTTTTCTGGTTTATAATTTTTATTTCCACCTGCACGATTGCAGGGGCTGCCGATAAGTTGTGTTGACAATTGAGAGTCTGGCAAAAGACTGAACTTATTCTACCATACTCTGCTGCATTGTGTGGAAGCTAGCTATTTTTGTTGCTGTGCTGACGTTGCTGTTGTTGATGTTGCTATTGCGTTTGCAGTTTCTGGCTGCTGTGTTGTTGCTGTGCTGATGTTGCTATTGTTGATGTTGCTATTGCGCTTGCAGTTTCTGGCTGCTCAGCGTTTTCTATGGAATGTGGTCTTGGGTGATGCTATTTGTTTGCATCCAGCCGGATGCGCGGTAGCCGGTGTTAACGTATACCATATGATAACAAAACGGGAATTAAAAAAACGCAAAATTTCAATTTTTAATAATTTTCTTTATTATCCCCTTCAAAATACTCTCCTCCTGCGTCAATACATGTATGCCAACGTTTGATCCAATTTTCCATACATTTTTTATAGGCCGCCAAAGGTATGGCCTTCAGCTCACCAGCGAATTCTCTTTTATGGCTTCTATGGTCTCAAAACGCGTTCCCCGCAATGGCAATTTGGGTTTGGGAAATAGAATAACGCTAAATAGTATACTTTATTGACGGTTTGGCGCTCCGGAACGAATTCGTAGTGCACCACACGAATATCGAAGAAAACCGTCAGCAAAACTTTGAATTTGGACCGACTTTGGCGCTCTCTCTTCGGTTTTGGCTCATTTTTGAAGCACCATTCGGACAATTGTTGTTTGGTCGGCATATCAAATTCATAAACCCATGGTTCGTCATCAGTAATGATGCGTTCGATGAATTTTGGGTCGCTGTCTGCGTTGGAAATCATCTCTTTGGCCACATCAACACGACGCTGTTTTTGAATGAAATTAAGCTTTTTGGCACTAGCCGTGAAGCGACGCGTTTCATGACCAAAATATCAGTTAAAATGTGTTCGGCTGATCCAAATGAGATGCTCAACAACACAGCAATCTCTCTAATCGATACACAACGATTTTCGAACACGCTTTGCTTGGCCGATTCGATTTTTTTCTTCGGTAACAGACGTTGATGGACGTCCAGGGATCTCATAGTGCTCTAGGCTCTCTCGGCCGCCTTTGAACTTTTTATACCATTCGTATGCTCATGTTTTCGACATACACGCTTCACCATACTGAGTGAAGTGATACAAGCTTCCCCAGAGTTGCAAAAATAGTATATTTATAGAATATATTTACTTATCATAAGGTTCCATGGGAAATTTTTCAATAAAAGTCCTCGAACTTACATTCAACAAATTTCAATAATTTCTACCCAAGCCACCAACCTTCACAAAGTGCAAGATTGGTGGCCTGCCATCGGTCTATAAATTGATATTTTTAAAATTCGTTTTCACATTTTAGTAAATTGAGGTATTTACTTTAGTACTACAAACTTACCTTTTGTGACATTTTCAACGAATCGGCACACGAACTTTCATTTTTAACAACATTTTAGGCACGCGCGTTGATCTAATTTTTCATTCGTTATAAAAATCGCCACACAACAATTTTTCGACTTCTTCGTATGGACGCCAATCGAATACTAATCCTACGATATGCGTCAAAATTTGACAGAACACCAATAAAAGTACAATAAAGAAAATATAAATTTACCGATTGGATAAGCGCGGCAATTCAAAATTCAAAATTATTTGATCAAAAGGTATGTTTCATCTATGTAAAAAAGTATTTAACATTCATTTTGTTAGCTCAGGTGAATTGATCGCCGTTTTCAATGGTCAATACCCCACTGTGCGGCGGTTAGCTGAATTGGGGTGTAGATGGGATGATCAAGCGGGACTGACGTTGCGGCTGGTTGATACTCCTCATGGTCGTCTACTTGTGGGTTGTAGAGATGCAGTTGTTGTTGGGTGACGGTGACTAATCTGTTGAAAATGGAGTCGATCGAGGTCGGACCTCTGGTCGGTGGTTGAAAATCAGATTCTAGTTTTGTCCAGAACTCAATTTGTTGTAAAAATCAGATTCTAATTCTATGCAGAGTCAAGTTGAGGGTCGGAGTGTTTAGTGTAATTAAGTGAGTGTGGAGCGGGTATGGGACTTTTGGCGGACCTCGCCTCAATCGAAAGGCTAATGTTAGAGCCTCAGTGGACTTCAAAGAAACGCACAAAATTACAGTTCTAATGAAGCTGGTTTATTCTTTCAGAAACGGTGTCTTAAATACTGAACGGAGCATTTCCAATGCTCCGCCCATTATTCCAGCGACCAAAGACTATCAGCGTCATGGGACCATTGGGTCAACGCAGCACTCTCCTCAAGTGCCAGTGCCCTTCATTGTAGTCATATTTCCTTTTTACGGCATCTTTTTTACGAGCAGCAGCAAAATACATTAAATTTTTATTGTTGCCGTAATGCTACATCTTATTAATGCGCCTTGGCGATCGCTCAATCAGTTTTCCTCTGGAAGTTTTGCCTGTCCGCTTCTTGTTCTTGTTTGTAAAGAAGCAAGCACGAGCCGCCGCCAACATGCATGCGGCACATAGCTTTGTTGACTATCACAACAACCACAGTATGTGGTGCGTCACTGTTTCATACACCCGCAGGCGATCAATACTTTTATCTGTTTGCTCGTCGTAAATATGATTTTGCGCTCTCACAGCTTCTCATTTTACGTTCTCACGTTTGTGCGTTCTTGTCCCCTCTACTAGTGCTGCCGAAAGTACTACTATTAGGGCTGCCAGACGTTCCGGTTTTCCCGGACATGTCCTGGTTTTAGACTGTTTGTCCCGGTGTCCCGGTCCAACCTCAATGTGTCCTGGGTTTCCCTTAAACCTCCCGGTTTGATTGCAAACAAATTTGCAAAAACAAATTTTAAGAATTTTAAGAAGAAAGATAGTTGAGCTTTTCGCTAACTATAATCGTTTTTTATTTCATTCATTGTGTGCTTTTTATCCGCTTTAATTATTGTGTTTGTTTAATACGACAAGATATAGTCTTTTGAAGTTAGCTAAGTTGTTTTGTTTTGTATGTGTGCGTTCAAATGGTCTCATGATTTTATGATTTTGTGTTTTTTTTTTTAAATAAATGTGCATTCTATACATATTTTTATAAAAGATATGTGAAAATACAATTTAGAGGTTTGTTTTTATTAACATGTTTTTTTCTGTTGACGAGCGGTACAGAGGTATTTTACAATAATTTCACCAAAGTGTCCCGGTTTTGCAATACGCATTTCTGGCAGCCGTACCTACTATACTAGTATTTTGCTACTATTTTATCATCCGTACTACCGTACTGCCCACAAGTCGATTGTACTTCTATTTTCTGGAATATAACTTTTAACAATTTAATTTTCATATTTATTTTAATTACCTTACGTTACGTAAAATGTACACAAATATGTTACCGAACTGAATATTACCGAAGCACGAAATTTAAACCAACTTAGGTCTTTTTTATTTCTTACCAAATATCCTTGGTTTGTGAGAAACTATATGACATGTGTTATCGTATGTTTCACTTTTTGCTAAATTTTTTTCAATCAAGTAAATAGAGTTCGTTGGAGAGTTATCGTTGTGCGACTAAAGTAACAATTTCGTTTTAACCGCGATGCGATAAGGGATGCTGTACTCAAAAATTAACACCATGAAATAATGGAGTAGTACGAGTATCACTGTATTTAAATACAAAATAACCCAATATTTTTACATATTCTTGTAGGAATCTTTTTAAATTTGATAAAGACAAGTGGTTGCTGGGACGTCGACGAGTCAGAAAACTTAAACTTAAGCTACGTGTACACTGTAGAGAAAAATACCGAGAGCTAGAGAAAAATCTCGCCTAGAGAAGTCTAGACACTCAGTAGAGCTCTCCACGAGAGCTCGTCAGAGTCTCTAGCCGAGATTTTTTAGTCGAGAGTTTTTCGTAGTGTAGACACTTTTTTCATTGGCTTTACGAGAGCTCTAGCTCTATTGAACAAGTTCAATAGAGTTTAGAACTCTCGCATGCAGGTTTTTTGTTTATATGAATGCATAGTACATAATTTCACGATTTATGAATGTTTTTGAAAATGTGATTTCAACTGAAAATAACATCGAAATATCCACCAAACAAACAATAATAAATAACGCAATGGCTTCAGCGCCGAAGAAGCAACGAAGCGAAAGTAATGGTGGGATCTTGACAAAGGATAAAACATTTCAACTGATATCGATGTACGAGTCAAGTACCGATATATGGGATAGCTCCAGTGGACTCTACGCAAACCGGTAAATGTCGTTCGGGCCCATTACATTGTTTTCCCTTATTAACCTGTTTGACCCTTTGAAAATTTTATTTCATAAACTTTAACGTTAATTTTAACGTTTACATATATGTAAATAATTGTTAAATTAAATGAATAAAAAATATCGTTGGAAATTGCCGAAAAATTGAACATTGGCGTAAAAGAAGTGGCCGAAAAGTGGCACAATCTGCGGTGCCAATATAACGGCGAAATAAGAAAAATCAAACAAAAGAAAAGTGGATTTGGTTCTGGCGAGTTGTATGTTTCCCGTTGGGAGGTTTTCACTGCTTTCAATTTTTTATCAAAAGCTGGGCAGTTCTGTAACACGATTTCAAATTTAGTTATACACATTTGTACAGTATAAGTAATTTATTTTATAATTTAAATGCATATATGTAACAGAAACAAGGCTTATAAACAAAGAGTCTAAATACGCGTGTAATGCCATGGAATTTCCCCTCCTAAGCTGAAAAAATATTCTTTAAAGATATTTTGAACGTATTTTGCTTTTGCGGACGTATTCCCATAGTTCCCTCTGTGAATTGGCGGTATTGACTTCGTTTCGCCAACTACAAAAAAAGCATTAAACTTAGAAATCTTTCAAAAATATGTACTATGTATGTATTCACCTGTAGCAAGAAATCGCAAGGTCACAAAAATGTGTGTCTTTTTTGCGATTACCGGGGCCACTATTTGTAGCAATGCTTTAAAATTTGTGTATGACATTTGCAAAAAATTGGCATACGCCGCTGCATCACTATTTTATAATTCACCAAGTAATAATTAATAATAATTGACTGGTACCACAGCCGAATTGTGCGAATTTGTACAGGGTTGGAAGGGACCTACAGTTTTATGCCGATGCCGAACGGCGAGTTGGGAGCTTTTTCATAGCCAATTTTACTCTCAGAGGTTTGCCATTTCCTGCTGAGAGGACAGCCGCCGAATGAAAACTTGTTGTTTTTCTTTTTTTCGGTGTTAGCAGCAACGGAGTCTTGAACCTGGGTTCGAGCGTCGCATTTGACTCGCGGCCCTACGCACTATCCAGCTGAGCTACGGCGGCTAGTCACCAAGTAGCTCCCGATAAACACCCGCACTTTGCCGTTTCGCGATCCAATTTCGCACCCAACACTCCTGATTCTTTTTTTTTAATTCTTCTTCAAATAAACTATATCCGCAGCTGCTGCTTGCTTCTGGCGCGCACTCATTTTTCCGAATTTCGTTCGCAAGAATTACAAAATTTTTCATACAATTTTGCTCTAGAGCTCTAGCCGAGAGAAAAAATTGTCATAGTGTATACGTCGAATAGAGTTCATCGTCGTATAGAGTTCATCAAACTCTACGTAGAGTCAAATCTCTAGTAGAGATCCTCTATAGTGTAAACACATTTGATAGACGAGAGTTCGAGAGTAGATAGAGCTCTGCCGAAATTTCTCTACAGTGTACACGCAGCTTAAGGGCGATGTTAAGCAAACAATCAAATGATCGTCGGTCACGTCACTTTTTACGCTCTCGTTTTGATTTCTCTACTCCGTGCCGAAAGCATGTTATGCTGACGATCATTTGATCGCCGGTCACCACTACGATTTTCGCTTACGTTTACCACTTTTGCTGCACTTTTTATTGGGACTTTACTTTTTCAAATACAATTTTCAATTAAAATGTAATTTAACGCTATCGCTTCAACACGCGCGTAATTCCCACCAAAATCGCTGACGATCGGTCTGGCAAACTGTAACCTGAACATACCACGATCGACTTGTGCAGCGACAGCACAAAAGCGGCGACAACAACAACGTCAACGGAGCGCCTGCCGCAACAGCTTTGGGATTGCGACGTAGGCTTAAGTTTAAGTTTTAGGGTAGTAGAATTTATATCGCAGAGCAGAGCGCATCGGTTCCACATAGTGGAAAAATAAAAGCAAATCTATAAAAAAACACATAGCGTTTGAATTAAATTAACTTGTAAAAGTTTTTTTCGCGCTTGCATCCGTCTGAATAGCACACATTTCTAAAAGGATTCCTGCTTCTGGAACATTGTTATCAGCGCCTCAGTATTTGATTGAGCCGAAATTTCTGACATTCTGAGCTAATAATTTATAAATGAAATGTTTTACGTATATAATATGTGTGTGAAAGTATCACAATATTTGTTTACCATTTAAATATCCATTTTTCTTTCTTCTTTTTCACCGAAAACACACATATTAACACACGCTAGTGATGAGGGTTGCTACCAACCATTTTCTTGCTTATTCCATACATATTTTCACCAAAAGGCAACAAATGTGTTCCCAAAACACAACTATTGTGAATAATCTCACGACGCAAAACTAATTTGATCGCTTGATTTGGCATCGAAAGCCTCATTATCCGGTGGCCGGCGCTGTCAAATTTTTCTCTCGTTCGCTCTCAAAATGTTTTCTTTTACATTGAAACAACAACAATTTTATCCGTGACCGAGCCCGTGACCGGCAGCATAATAATTAATAATAATAATAACCGGCAGCATAACATCACCCTAAATATATTGTAACGATAAGACAGTTTGTCGCTGTGCAAAGCAACCCTGTCGCTACGCGCCGTGCTATAATTCAATCTGGCAACGACGGCCGCGACAACGATGGCAACTTTTAGTCCAATCTGGCAATGATGGTCGCGATCATCATGGAAACCTTTAGTCCACTCCGGAATGTGCGAGAACGATCTGCGCGATGGCCGGACAGGTATAAAAGACAGCCGGGTGCGGCGCAGCGAGTCAGTCTGATTTTGACTAGTGAAGGTGCCACACGGAGTAATTGAGTGAATAATTAAGTGTAAAGACAGTAAAGTGTAAACCTGTGAAATAAAGTGATTGTTGGTTTATTTTATTGACTGCGGTTGAGGAACTAAGTGTGTTTTATTTTCAAATTACGCAATCCAGAGATACGTATTAGCCCACTAAAACTCATATTCGTAACATTTGGTGTCAGAAGTGGGATTGTGTTACTGAAAGTAAAAAAAATAAAAATTAATTATAAAACGCAGACATGGTTAGACTGGAGCAACTGAAGGTGGACCAGCTGAAGAAGGAGCTGGCCGCTTGGAATTTGCCGACTGCTGGCGGAAAGGTGGAGTTGCAGCTGCGCTTGCGAGAGGCGTGTGAATCACGAGGCATTGATTGGACTGCGCACGAGTTCGGGACGCAGGAGCTAGATTCGTCGGCCAAAGTGGAGGAATCGCCTGCGGGTGCTGCGTCGATGCAAAGTACGGCTGCAGCGGCTGCGCCACCACAAGCATTGGACATGAGCCAGCTAATGGTTGCACTTAAAGGCATGTTCGAGACTTCCAACCAAGAAATGGCAGCAAAAATAGACACTGCGAACCGAGATATGGCGGAAAATTCTGCGCGCATAGAGCAGAAGGTGGAGGAAATTTCCGATAGGCTGAACGTGAAAGTTGAGCATCTCGAGACGCGAATGGTCAATTGGGACAAACGAGTTGACGAAATGGGTGAATCCCTGAACAGACGAGTCGACGATCCTGATGATTCCCTGAACAAACGAGTTGATAGTCTGGAGGACTCGATGAACAGAAAAATGGACGAGCGGCTTAGAGAGATTCAGCTGCGAGCAAGGGTGCGGTCTGTTGAGGAAAGTTTTGCCATAGAAGTGCCTACTTATGATGGTACTACGTCGTTCGACACATTCAAACTACAGTTCGACCTGGCTGCTCTGGAAAATCAGTGAACCGATATCAGGAAAGGTCGGAGACTGATACTGGCTCTAAGAGGTCCTGCGGCTGAGGTAATAAAAACAGTGCCGGAAAGTTTGAGAGGTTATTACGAGACCGTCATAAGGGCGCTGGCAGCCAAATACAGTGACGAGCACAACAAAATGGTGTATTACTGCGAGCTGAAGAACCGTAGACAAAGAGCCAACGAGGCGCTGCAGGCGTATGCGGCAGATATTGAGCGGCTGGTACCACTGACCTACCCAGAATTCAGCATGGAAGTTTTGGAAAGGCTGAAGATCGAGGCGTTTATCGAAGGCATTCTTGACCCGGAGACTCGTGTGAGTACCTTGATGATGATGAAGCCGACGTTCCAGGAGACGGTGACAAGTGCATTGATGTATGAAGCTGCCTGGAGGGGAAGTTTTAGACATTCATCTGCGGAAAGGCGTCGAGTCCAATCTGGACGTGCCACGCAAAGCCAGCCAGTGAGCTCAGAGGTACCAACGAGGCTGCGGGCAATGGCATCTAGAATCAGTTGCTGGCGATGTGGCAAGCAAGGCCACATTTCACGAGACTGCCATCTGCGAGAGAATCGTTCCGGAGAACAGGCGTCACCAAGATGTGCTGACGCACTATCACGCCGTCCGTGCAAAGTCGAATGCAGGCAGTGCTCGCGAGCCGAAAGCAAAGAACAGATAGTGGACGTCCGGTTGGTGAGCGTTATGCCAGAGGAAGAGTGGTCTGCGGAGAGGCTACAAAAGGACCAGCGTGAGGATGCGGATCTTGCAAAAATCGTCGAAGGCAAGGAGCAAGGCGCACGTCCAGACTGGCAGGAGATGGCCGGTGAAAGCCCGATCGCCAAGGCTTACTGAGCACAGTGGAAAAGTCTGCGGCTGAAGGAAGGATGCCTGTACCGCGAATGGGAGAGCGCGGATGGACGGACCAGCAACTCCCTAATGGTAGTGCCGAAATGCAGAATCAACGAGGTCATCCAGGCATACCATAACGACTCCAGTGGAGGGCACCTAGGCATCACCAAAACCGTCGCCAAAATAAAAAGACGATTCTACTGGGTAGGATGTCAGGAGTCTGTAGCCGAGTGGATTAAGAGCTGCGACCGATGTTCAGCAGCGAAAGGGCCAACAAGAAGATCTCGAGGCCGCATGCAGCAGTACAACGTGGGAGCGCCCTTCGAGCGGATTGCTATGGACGTCGCCGGCCCATTCCCAACTAGTACTCAAGGCAACAAATATGTGCTGGTGGTAATGGATTACTTCAGCAAATGGCCCGAAGTGTACCCAATTCCTAACCAGGAGGCCACTACGATCTCGGAAAAGCTGGTAAACAACTGGGTAGCCAGGTTCGGAGTTCCGTTGGAGTTGCACTCGGATCAAGGCCGGAATTTCGAGTCTGCGGTATTCAAGGAAGTGTGTGAGCTGCTGGGGATAAAGAAAACGCGTACCACCCCTTGGCACCCACAGTCCGACGGCATGGTGGAACGCTTTAACCGGACACTAGAGGAATACCTGCGGAAAGTGGTAGGCAGGAATCAAAAGGATTGGGACACGCATATCCCCTTGTTCCTAATGGCGTATAGGTCAGCCCCGCACGACACGACATCACTCACTCCAGCCCGAGCAGTATTCGGCACAGAATTACGGTTACCCGCTGACTTGAAGTTCGGGGTAGTCAGCACGACGGGAGGCGCTAAGACGGAATACGTGGCCAATAAGCGGGCGGAACTGGAGGAGATTCACCAGTTTATAAGGAGCCGCACCAAACTGGTCAGCGATAAGGCGAAAGCCAGATATGATCTACGGGCCAACTCAGCAGGGTTCCAAGAAGGCGATCTGGTAATGCTCTACAACCCGCAGCGGAGGAAAGGTTTGTCTCCGAAACTTCAAGCGTCATGGGAAGGACCTTACGAAGTCGTGACTAGGATAAGCGACGTGGTATACAGGATTCAACGTTGCAGCAATAAAGGCGCTAAGCTGAAGGTAGTCCATTTGCAGCGCCTGGCGCCTTATCACAGCGGAACCTCGGTACTTGTTCGGGACGAACAAGTCTAAGTGGTGGGCAGTGTAACGATAAGACAGTTTGTCGCTGTGCAAAGCAACCCTGTCGCTACGCGCCGTGCTATAATTCAATCTGGCAACGACGGCCGCGACAACGATGGCAACTTTTAGTCCAATCTGGCAATGATGGTCGCGATCATCATGGAAACCTTTAGTCCACTCCGGAATGTGCGAGAACGATCTGCGCGATGGCCGGACAGGTATAAAAGACAGCCGGGTGCGGCGCAGCGAGTCAGTCTGATTTTGACTAGTGAAGGTGCCACACGGAGTAATTGAGTGAATAATTAAGTGTAAAGACAGTAAAGTGTAAACCTGTGAAATAAAGTGATTGTTGGTTTATTTTATTGACTGCGGTTGAGGAACTAAGTGTGTTTTATTTTCAAATTACGCAATCCAGAGATACGTATTAGCCCACTAAAACTCATATTCGTAACAATATTTTATTCGCAATGCAAAGTGAAATACGAGACTTTTGTAAAGCTCAGTTGCATTGCAGTTGCGTTGCGATACCTTGCAGGTATCGCTAGTACACCGTGTAGCTGTAAATTTGTTTTCTTTTTACAGAGGGATAGGATAGGAGTAACTTGGGTTGGAAATCATTAAACTTGGGTATGTTGCAGGGTTTTTAGGAATATTTAGAAAAATCGGACAAATTGGTTGGAAAAGTGCGGAGACCGTGCACGAGGTGGGAGTTGAACCCACGACCTCTGGGGTGACAGTCTAGTGCACTCACGCTGGGCTATCGAGGCTGCTAAAGGAATCTACAGCCTGAAAATGTTTTTGTGCAGAAAATATTTCAAAATGACGACACGCGAACTAAATGTTTTACGTAATGTGTTTATATTCACTGTTTCTCGCTACGCCAAAGCCTGGTTCCGACGATCGTGCTGAGGAGACCCCTAGCCAAGATTTGAATTTTATAAATCAATCGCAGAGTATGCTTCCATTTGCAAAAAAATTTTCGAAGAACGTTTTGTCTAAGTTCGTTGGACGTGATGGACGTACATACGAGGTATCTTACGGACGAGGCTGTTGCGCTCGCATTTTTTATTCAAACGTGGCAGCAAAAATCAAGATCGAAATAGTAAAAGCCCTCCGCGCCGCTTCTGAAGAAAGCGAAGAAGAAGACAAATCATCGCTCACAGAATCTGATAAAGATGACGAGGCACTAGCACTATAGTAATCAGTCAAAGCAGCGTGAAAAATCTAAAAATGAAACTCACTAACATCAACGACGACTTCTTGAAAAAGGATTTAAGCGGCTTCGTCACATCGAACACAATAAATTTTTTCGTTCGATTTGACATAACGGTAGATTTCTTAAATAAACCTCCGGCCGATTGGTATGATCTCGACGACTATAAAGAAGCTCTCAAAATTGTCAAGAAATTGCGAGTGGTCAACAACACGGCGAAAAGAGGCGTAAAGATGGTTCAAACTACAACGAATGTCTCTGCCGGAGTAAAGACTTGCTTTTAGTCATCCCAAATTATAAGAAACTATTCCCAACAAGCAACAAAAACTTATAAGAAACTATTCCCAACAATGTTTCGATGACCTATGAAATAAATTTACAAAAATGAAATTAAATGAATGTATTTAACCGCCCTAGAGCGCGATAATAATGAAACAGTGGTAGTTAATACGAGAAATCCCATGTACATATTAAGTTTTTCGTAGAGGGGACCCCAAAAGGGCAGATAGGGGGTAGGTGTGTTAGAAAAAATGTTGAGGCCAGTAAAACAATAGGACCTGGTAATACATTTTAATCCTTCAGGGATAACCCCGGGGGAGCTATGAATAGGTTAGGTTACGTTAGGTAGGGAAGGGTGTGTGCGGCAGGACCGCACCTCCACTCGGAGGCCAAAATGGCCCATTGTGAATCCCTTCGTATGGTGTTCTGGAGCTAACCAATAGTCTCAGTCAAGGGGAAACCAGTTCGACCTCTTAATGATGGAGAGCAGATTCGAGATTTCGACTTTCGCCGCGCAAGCCAGGTCTGTCAGGAATCTTGACCCCAAGGTGCAGAGTCGGCGTTCCTGCAGAGCCGGCAGTGGCACAGAAAGTGTTGTACTGGACGAGAGGCGCCATTTGGTAAGCATAGATCCAATAGCGCAGTGTCCGGTGATGACTCCAACGAGCTGTCGAATGGAGGTACGACTCAGGGACAGTACGAATCGTGTTTTCGTCAAGGAGAGGGAGGGCCACAGTGTCCGGCAGGTGCCACAGTCGGTCCTGGTTCCCCATGACGACTCAATCTCCTTTTTGGTCAACCTATCAATATACATGTACAGGGCAGATATCGGCGGAAGCACAGAGGTATCCCCTTCGGTGGCAGACAAGGTGACCCCTTTTCTTGCCATCTCGTCCGCTGCTTCATTCCCTGCTATTCTTGAGTGGCCCGGAACCCAACAGAGAGTGACCTGGTGGTGCCCAATGCTTTGAATTGCGGTACGACACCTCTGCACTACTTTTGATTATACAACAACTGATTCCAGCGCTCTAATCGCTGCCTGACTATCCACGAAAATTGTGACATCTGTGGGTGGTAGTCCACTGCCACGGATAAGTTAGGCAGCTTTCCACATTGCAAAGATCTCTGCTTGGAAATTACTCCAGAGGTCCGGCAGTCTGAATGACTTGTGGCTCTGCAGTACGTCAGAGTAGAGACCAGCTCCAGTACCTTCCTCCATCTTGGAGCCGTCGGTGAAAACGGTGATGGAAGCGTCTCTCGTCGCACCTGTCAGCTCCTATTTCTCCCTTGTGGGATATAAGGCTAGTGCGCGCGTGTCGAAATCTAGGTATGGGATCAGATAGTCCGTGCAGAATAACTTAAGAATTCCAGAGTGTCGACAAGCGTGTTGCCTCCACAAGTTGGCCTCCCTTAGTCTGAGAGCGCCTTTAGCGGCGCAGCCCTTAATGAACAGCTCAATGGGGTGAAGGTGCAAAATCACCTCTAGCCCCGCCTGGGGGATGCTTTTGACAGTCCCTGCTATTCTCATAGCCGCTAGTCCCTGCACCTTCATCAGTTGCGTTACCAGGGTCTTGGTGACTGTAGCCGGCCACCAGACAATGGCTCCGTAACTTGGGATCGGCCGTATAAACCCGGTATACATCCAATGAACGATAGTTGGCTCCAATCCCCACTTTTTGTTGAAAGCCCTTTTACAAATGTAGAAAGCATTCAGGCTCTTTCACCCGCTCTTCCACATTGTGCTTCTTAGAGAGCTTGGAGTCAAGTATGGTGCCAAGGTATTTTGCCTCGGGTGATAAGGTGAGAGTAGTGCCGCCAAGTTTAGGCAGCTTAAACTTCGGTATTTTGTATTTCCGGATGAACAGTACCAAAACAGTCTTCGATATATACTATAGCATTTAGCTCTGCCCACCTGGAAAGTTCCTTTAGAGCAGACTCCATGAGATCGCTGATTGTGACAGGAATCGTCCAGGGATCAGGATAGTGACGTCGTCTGCATATGCTACTACTCGTAGCCTCCTGGTTTCGAAGATCTTAAGGATGCTATTCACTACAAAGAGCCACAGCAGAGGCGAAATAACACCCCCTTGTGGTGTGCCCCTTGCACAGACCTAGGTTAGAGTGGACCCTTCTGCTACTCAATATGAATGATTCGAATCATTCATTTGATTTCGCTGTATTCACTGCATAAAGTGAATACAGTTTCTGTTTGAGTACACTATAAAATGACTCATTCAATTTATGAATACAGTACAATCTCTCACTCGAGGGCAAATTATTACTCATTCATTCATAATCACAAAAACGAATGTGAGTGATTGAGTAGGTAATTTAAGAGTGAATGAGCCACAACACGTTTTGAGTGCAATCATGCAGACGTCTGGTCTTTACTGCATTCAATGCAAAATTTCCAGAGTCTTATGACTCCGGAATTGTTTGAATTTTGTTTATTTGAAATTTTTGAAATTTTGTTTGAATTTTTGTCAAACAGCTTTTCAACTCGAGTGTTGAAGTTTAGAGCTTTTTCCGAAAGATTTTTTCGTTGGAATAGCTAATAGCTCTTTCAATAATCTTTTGAAAGTCTTTCAACTGTATTTGCCAGAATAGCCCTGTAAGTATGAACCTACCATTTTCCCTTTCGACAGAGGGAATGGTGCGGGTATTGAACAAGGGGGCGTGGCACCGCCCATACATGTCAAATCTTTAATATAGAAAATCTTTGAAATTGTAAGTTGTACAAGACTGAAATTTAGTACTAAGTCGTTCCATAGATGAATCATTATACTGGTAAAATTTGATAGGCGTTGGACAAGGGGCGTGGCCATTTTTGTGACCCAAATATTTTGCTGAACTATAACTCGCACAGCAATGAAACTTAGTATGAACCTACCATTTTGTCTTTCGACAGAGGGCATTGTGCGGGTATTGAATAAGGGGGCGTGGCCCTGCCAATATAATTTAAATCTGGTTCAAGCGCAATCCATTTCTTTACTGAAACTTAGCAGCAACATTGCTTATTTGAGGGCCTCGATTGCGTTAATCAGTAGCTCTTTCCTCTTCCTTTAGTTGGTTTTCTTCATCAATTTGCATCGCCATAGATTCGCCATCTCGCGTATTTCATTATAAGAAAACCAAAAATGTCGTGCGGGACGAAGTTCGCCGGGTCAGCTAGTCTATACTATTGTTACGAATATGAGTTTTAGTGGGCTAATACGTATCTCTGGATTGCGTAATTTGAAAATAAAACACACTTAGTTCCTCAACCGCAGTCAATAAAATAAACCAACAATCACTTTATTTCACAGGTTTACACTTTACTGTCTTTACACTTAATTATTCGCTCAATTACTCCGTGTGGCACCTTCACTAGTCAAAATCAGACTGACTCGCTGCGCCGCACCCGGCTGTCTTTTATACCTGTCCGGCCATCGCGCAGATCGTTCTCGCATATTCCGGAGTGGACTAAAGGTTTCCATGATGATCGCGACCATCATTGCCAGATTGGACTAAAAGTTGCCATCATTGCCAGGTTGGACTAGAAGTTGCCATCATTGCCAGGTCGAATTATAGCACGGCGCGTAGCGACAGGGTTGCTTTGCACAGCGACAAACTGTCTTATCGTTACACTGCCCACCACTTAGACTTGTTCGTCCCGAACAAGTGCCGAGGTTCCGCTGTGATAAGGCGCCAGGCGCTGCAAATGGACTACCTTCAGCTTAGCGCCTTTATTGCTGCAACGTTGAATCCTGTATACCACGTCGTTTATCCTAGTCACGACTTCGTAAGGTCCTTCCCATGACGCTTGAAGTTTCGGAGACAAACCTTTCCTCCGCTGCGGGTTGTAGAGCATTACCAGATCGCCTTCTTGGAACCCTGCTGAGTTGGCCCGTAGATCATATCTGGCTTTCGCCTTATCGCTGACCAGTTTGGTGCGGCTCCTTATAAACTGGTGAATCTCCTCCAGTTCCGCCCGCTTATTGGCCACGTAGTCCGTCTTAGCGCCTCCCGTCGTGCTGACTACCCCGAACTTCAAGTCAGCGGGTAACCGTAATTCTGTGCCGAATACTGCTCGGGCTGGAGTGAGTGATGTCGTGTCGTGCGGGGCTGACCTATACGCCATTAGGAACAAGGGGATATGCGTGTCCCAATCCTTTTGATTCCTGCCTACCACTTTCCGCAGGTATTCCTCTAGTGTCCGGTTAAAGCGTTCCACCATGCCGTCGGACTGTGGGTGCAAAGGGGTGGTACGCGTTTTCTTTATCCCCAGCAGCTCACACACTTCCTTGAATACCGCAGACTCGAAATTCCGGCCTTGATCCGAGTGCAACTCCAACGGAACTCCGAACCTGGCTACCCAGTTGTTTACCAGCTTTTGCGAGATCGTAGTGGCCTCCTGGTTAGGAATTGGGTACACTTCGGGCCATTTGCTGAAGTAATCCATTACCACCAGCACATATTTGTTGCCTTGAGTGCTAGTTGGGAATGGGCCGGCGACGTCCATAGCAATCCGGTCGAAGGGCGCTCCCACGTTGTACTGCTGCATGCGGCCTCAAGATCTTCTTGTTGGCCCTTTCGCTGCTGAACATCGGTCGCATCTCTTAATCCACTCGGCTACAGACTCCTGACATCCTACCCAGTAGAATCGTCTTTTTATTTTGGCGACGGTTTTGGTGATGCCTAGGTGCCCTCCACTGGAGTCGTTATGGTATGCCTGGATGACCTCGTTGATTCTGCATTTCGGCACTACCATTAGGGAGTTGCTGGTCCGTCCATCCGCGCTCTCCCATTCGCGGTACAGGCATCCTTCCTTCAGCCGCAGACTTTTCCACTGTGCCCAGAGTAAGCCTTGGCGATCGGGCTTTCACCGGCCATCTCCTGCCAGTCTGGACGTGCGCCTTGCTCCTTGCCTTCGACGATTTTTGCAAGATCCGCATCCTCACGCTGGTCCTTTTGTAGCCTCTCCGCAGACCACTCTTCCTCTGGCATAACGCTCACCAACCGGACGTCCACTATCTGTTCTTTGCTTTCGGCTCGCGAGCACTGCCTGCATTCGACTTTGCACGGACGGCGTGATAGTGCGTCAGCACATCTTGGTGACGCCTGTTCTCCGGAACGCTTCTCTCGCAGATGGCAGTCTCGTGAAATGTGGCCTTGCTTGCCACATCGCCAGCAACTGATTCTAGATGACATTGCCCGCAGCCTCGTTGGTACCTCTGAGCTCACTGGCTGGCTTTGCGTGGCACGTCCAGATTGGACTCGACGCCTTTCCGCAGATGAATGTCTAAAACTTCCCCTCCAGGCAGCTTCATACATCAATGCACTTGTCACCGTCTCCTGGAACGTCGGCTTCATCATCATCAAGGTACTCACACGAGTCTCCGGGTCAAGAATGCCTTCGATAAACGCCTCGATCTTCAGCCTTTCCAAAACTTCCATGCTGAATTCTGGGTAGGTCAGTGGTACCAGCCGCTCAATATCTGCCGCATACGTCTGCAGCGCCTCGTTGGCTCTTTGTCTACGGTTTTTCAGCTCGCAGTAATACACCATTTTGTTGTGCTCGTCACCGTATTTGGCTGCCAGCGCCCTTATGACGGTCTCGTAATCACCTCTCAAACTTTCCGGCACTGTTTTTATTACCTCAGCCGCAGGACCTCTTAGAGCCAGTATCAGTCTCCGACCTTTCCTGATATCGGTCCACTGATTTTCCAGAGCAGCCAGGTCGAACTGTAGCTTGAATGTATCGAACGACGTAGTACCATCATAGGTAGGCACTTCTATGGCAAAACTTTCCTCAACAGACCGCACCCTTGCTCGCAGTTGAATCTCTCTAAGCCGCTCGTCGATTTTTCTGTTCATCGAATCTTCCAGACTGTCAACTCGTTTGTTCAAGGACTCATCCACGTTGTCAACTCGTCTGTTCAGGGATTCACCCATTTCGTCAACTCGTTTGTCCCAATTGACCATTCGCGTCTCGAGATGCTCAACTTTCACGTTCAGCCTATCGGAAATTTCCTCCACCTTCTGCTCTATGCGCGCAGAATTTCCCGCCATTTCTCGATTTGCAGTCTCGACTTTTGCCGAAATTTCGAGATTCGTAGTTTCCCGCTTCACTGCCATCTCTTGATTCGCAGTTTCCATTTTCGCTGCCATTTCACGGTTGGAAGTCTCGAACATGCCTTTAAGTGCAACCATTAGCTGGCTCATGTCCAATGCTTGTGGTGGCGCAGCCGCTGCAGCCGTACTTTGCATCGACGCAGCACCCGCAGGCGATTCCTCCACTTTGGCCGACGAATCTAGCTCCTGCGTCCCGAACTCGTGCGCAGTCCAATCAATGCCTCGTGATTCACACGCCTCTCGCAAGCGCAGCTGCAACTCCACCTTTCCGCCAGCAGTCGGCAAATTCCAAGCGGCCAGCTCCTTCTTCAGCTGGTCCACCTTCAGTTGCTCCAGTCTAACCATGTCTGCGTTTTATAATTAATTTTTAATTTTTTTTTTCTTTCAGTAACACAATCCCACTTCTGACACCAAATGTTACGAATATGAGTTTTAGTGGGCTAATACGTATCTCTGGATTGCGTAATTTGAAAATAAAACACACTTAGTTCCTCAACCGCAGTCAATAAAATAAACCAACAATCACTTTATTTCACAGGTTTACACTTTACTGTCTTTACACTTAATTATTCGCTCAATTACTCCGTGTGGCACCTTCACTAGTCAAAATCAGACTGACTCGCTGCGCCGCACCCGGCTGTCTTTTATACCTGTCCGGCCATCGCGCAGATCGTTCTCGCACATTCCGGAGTGGACTAAAGGTTTCCATGATGATCGCGACCATCATTGCCAGATTGGACTAAAAGTTGCCATCATTGTCGCGGCCGTCGTTGCCAGATTGAATTATAGCACGGCGCGTAGCGACAGGGTTGCTTTGCACAGCGACAAACTGTCTTATCGTTACACTATTATATAAAAACAAGTGTGACGTTGCTTTTTTGAGCCACAATCAGGCAAAAATCACTGAACCGATTTAGATGAAATAAGCACTAAACATTGTTTTATCTGGGGGAATGGTACATAGGCTATATGAGAATGACCACGCCCCCTTCTTACGCCCACTATGGTAACAAAACTCATCTATGGTATGCTTTTGTTAGGCAATATGGGTATCAAACGATTCAGCGTGTCATTGCGGCAAACATAGGCTATAATATAATTGGCCACGCCCACTTTCCGTGCCCATTAAACTAACAAAACGAAGCTACAGTACATGTCTGTAAATCAGTATTAAAATCAAATGATTCCGTGTTTCATTGATTTTAACATAGGATATATAAGATTGACCACGCCCACCTGATATGCCTTTTCGCCACGCCCACTGTAATAACAAATCAGCCATGGTATATTTGTCATAGCAATATGGGTATCAAACGATTCAACGTGTCATTGCGGTAAACATAGGCTATAATATAATCGGCCACGCCCACTTTCCGTGCCTACTAAACTAACAAAACGAAGCTACGGCACATATCGGTAAATCAGGAATAATATCAAATGATTCCGTTGCACAAATGTTAACAATTTTCAATGTTCCCAGAAAAACAAACTACATATTTTGCTGAAAAAGCTCAGAACAATGTGTCTTTTAACCGACACAATTCATAGAATGGGGAAAAATCGAAAATTATACATCGAAATTCCATATTTGAATTTGGTAGCCATATGGCTACCATGGGAAGGAAAGGGTTAAGTAACATAGTTACAATTTATATTTATATTTTAAAGCACTGACTGTGTCGTATTGAAATTAACAATTATCGTATTATTCGTTTGAAAATTTGAAAAATGTATTCAATAGTTAAATGATTTCATTATAATTAAATACCAAAATGTGGCAATATGGCTTATGTAGCTTATGTTGACACCGCTCTGTCCAAATTTAGCGCATCAAGCAGACTTAAATTTTCATTTGCATTTGTTTATTTTGTTTATAAATTAAGTCCTACTAACGTTTTTCCACAAAGGTCCACCTGAAATGTTACTCCACAATGATGTACGCACAGAGCTGGAATATTATTTAGCAGACGACGTTTTTGTGTTTTGATCGATATCCTACAGTAAATATATAGTAGTAAATAGCAAATATAACATGTCGATTCCGTCCTCTGCCGCAATAGAAGGTTTATTCTCATTCGCTGGCATGGTGAATGATCCTCGTAGAAGGAATCTCACCGATGACAATTTTCAACGTCTGGTCTTATTGAAACAAATAAGTTGATTAAATTAACCATATGTTTTTGCACATTTCGTTATTAGTGGTTTATTTAATGGTAATGGATGTCCTTGTTTAGTGCACTATGCTTTTCACTACCACTTAATAAATTTAGTGATAGCTGAATTTTTTTCCACTAATCACTGATCTTTATTTAGTGGTAGTGCAATTTTCTTCCACTAATATTTTTTAGTGGTACATTTTACCGCTGTCACTAAATAAAGATCAGTGATTAGTGGAAAAATTCAGTTATCACTAAATCATTCAGTTACCATTAAAATTTTTTAGTGGTAGTGAAAAGCATAGTGCACTATGAAATTAGTGCAAAACCCCCATGTCTGGTGATTTATAATTTTTAAATTAGCAAAACTGTCACAACATGAAAAAAGAATCAGCAAAAGTGACATAACTTAAAATAATTCGGTAATTATTGAATTAAAATATTTTAAAAAAGTCATAACTCAAAATGTTGGATTTTCTAGTAAAAACAAAACTTTTGTGACTTATCCTATAGCATAATTTTTAAGGATTTTCTACTAAATGGTATATACGTTATTTAAAAAAAATTGTCGCCAAAAAAGTGAATAAAAATATGAAAATTTATTTTATAAAAAATACAACTTCATTACTTACAATCGGTGTTAATCACCCAGCAATGTTATAACGTTACTACTATCGTGGGTGTAACACACCCAATTACTTTTGAAAACAATTGTATAAAAATATCAGCTTTCTTTATACAAATGAAATATACTCTTTAAGCCTTTCGAAATATGCAAATGTGGATTACATTATAACTTTATGTTGGTTTTGCTTAAAAAATATATACTTTATATATATATTGTAATAGCTGCACATATGGCAACGCCATATGGCAATATTAAGTTATGTGACTGGCAATGCCGTCATGATTGTAGTTCGTAAGTTTTTGTAAAATGGGCCGCATTGAAAAAATAAATATGGAAGGATCACTTCCGGTAGAGCGAGCAAGGAGTGCAGACGTGAATAAAAGCAGCATAAAACGTTTCCGAAAATATAAATTACATCCTCAGAAGTGGGATCACCATGGCCGGAAAAATTCAAAGGTCAGACCTGACGCAGTGGCTCAATGAGCAACACATCGATTTTCCGCGATCGGCCAACATCCAGCAACTGATCGGCGAGGTTAACCTGCAGGAAATTGTGCGTGGTAAAGCCGGAATGCAAGCGTCAGTCGGCAGTGACAGCGCCAGAGAAGACGATGAGTTCCGTCTTTCAACCCCGACCAAGTCGACGCTGCGCCACAGTCGGCTTTGGCAGATGAGTCCCTCGATCAGGAATTGCGCGACTTAAAAAAGCGGGTCGAGATTGCCGAACTCAAGAAGCGTTTAGCAGAGCTGCAGGATGCTGTTGGCGCCACGTATCAAGACGGCCGCCAAGACACATTCCGCCGAGCTGACTTCAGCGACGTTGAAAACGCGGTAGCGGCGTTCGCCGGTGATGGACTGTACGACGCGCGTAAGTGGATAACAGAGTTCGAGCGCGTTTGTGATTCTCTGGATGCTGACCGACAGTTCAGGCTGAAGTGTATCCGACGTTTAATGAAAAAAGACACACCAGCCGAGCTGTTCCTACGAATTGACCACTCAATGACATACTCCGAGTTCAGAACAAATTTTTTGAAGAATTTTGGTCATACGTTTTCTGCGGGAGAGGTTATCGAAATCCTCCAGAAGACCAAATTTGACGCAACAAAAACCACCGTGCTCGGCTATATACTGCAGATGCAGGAAATTGCTTCGCGGTCGACTGTAGACGAGGCACATGTAATTCAACTTATAATCAACGGCCTCAACGACCCGACACCAAGTATTGCCGTGCTGTATGCAGCAACAACTATCAATCAGCTAAAGTCCCTTGCTGGTCGCTATGTTCAATTACGTGCCATGTCGTCTGCCGTTGCCAGAGTTCCGTCTTCCGCCTCTAATGTTCCGTTGGCTGTTCCGAGAATGCCAGTTCCGGCTGCGAGAGCTGTCAATTCCGAATCCAGGCCGCACCTGGGAGTCAAAACTACACAGTGTTTCAACTGCTCCGGATTTGGTCACATTTCGTCAAACTGTCCAAAATCGAAGCGCGAGAAGGGCTCTTGCTTCCGCTGTGGATCCTTGCAGCACCTCCTCCGAGACTGTCCGAAGCCGGCACCACCACCCACTGCAGCTAGAGTGGCGCTGCTTGATGAACTCGACGGATCAACCACACGCCAGGATGACGCTGGTGGAATATCTACTACATTCTCCGAATTAAATATTGTAAGTGCAGCTTTTACAACTGATCTGGCCAAAAAAGATTTATTTTCTGAATTTTATTCCCTTTTCGATACGGGCAGTCCGGCTAGTTTTGTACAACGGTCAGTTGTGCCAAATCATTTGGTCACAGGCGAACTGTTCTTCACGGGCTACAAAGGTATTGGCGAATATAAAGTTAAATCCTACGGCCAATTGCCAATTTTCATAAAATTTTATGGCATAGCCAAAACTCTGAAAATATTCATTATTTCAGATGAACTGATTCCCGTACCATTCCTGCTGGGTCGAGATTTTCTGAAGCAATTTTGCATCACCTTATATATTTATGTCAATTCCATTAGCAAAAATAACACACACAAATAAGTCCAATGGGGGAAAAACACATGTTTCATTTCAAAGCCGCTCGTCGAAGCAATCTTCAGGGAAGCTTTCGGATTCCTTAAACTCCGATACTCATTCAGATTCCGATCACGATTGCATAGATTCCATTCCAGATATATTTGCGATAGATTTGAATACATATTCAGCCCTGTTCCAGAATCCGAATCGGAATCGGATTCGAATCGAAATTAAATCCGATTCCGATTTGAAGAGGTGTTCTGCAATCCGAGCGGAATTATCACATTCGAAGTTTATTTCGAATCCGATTGTTAGCAAATTAAACAAACCTTCAGTCAGCTGTTTGCTTGAAATGTTCAAATGAAAAAGGCAATTGTAAAATTTTTTGAGATTTTTTATTTTATTAAATGAGTTCGGTTATTTTATTGGTAGTATTGCTTGAGAACGAGCAGTTCGCCGTTGAAAAAGTAAAGCGTAGAATTTTACGAGACCACAGCAATCCGATGGAATTGCCAGATTCTTCGTAACTGGTACAAGTTATTTCAGTTATGTTCAAAATTTCCTATTTAAGGTTTATTGCTCAGTTAGCAAAGCAACATTCAACATGATCTTGACCGAAGTGAAGCGTTTTCTTCGGCAATGCTCCATTCCGCCAGAATTGAAATTGGCGACGGCTTTCCGATTTCATGCCGAAGGAGGCTATCAACGATCGGTAGAAAAGGCAACCGCCTCATTTTGGAAAGTGTGTGCTTCTTAAAAGGTCCACCGCCGGTCGTTAAAGCTTCTCTTCTATTATGCGCCAGCTTCGTTCTTACCTAACTTTTCCAATCAACCCAGGTTTATGATTGAGGAAATTTTACAAAATGAATTGATTTAATTTTCTTTTCACCTTTTTCCACCCCATTACATTTTTGTTGGTGGTCCTTGCTCGTTCAGCGACTGTGTTAAATGCTTCCATTTATTTTCAAATTCGACTTTGTCGCCTTTGCAGAAACCTTTCGCGATGTCCGCATTCTCCTCCATAAAATCCAAGAGCATTTTGCCCTGGTCAGCAGTCTTATGCTTTCCCTTGATTAAAAATTAATTTATTAATTTTATTTAACACGATGTTTAATTTATTTGCTTACATTTTCGTTATTTGTTTTCGTTTTGCTGCTTTCCGATTTCAATTCCACCAGCTTTTTGTTTAACGGAATATTTTCGACAAAAATTTCCGATAATCGGAATGCAAAAAACACAAAAAACACAAAATTTCCGATCCAAATTCGTTCGAACTTAATCAGATTTGAGAACAGGGTTGCATCGGAAAATATTTCCGATAATCGGAATGTAGAACACCGACGGCCGGAATCAAATCCATTTCCGATCCGATTCGGATTCTGGAACAGGGCAGATTGTGGCGATTATCAGATTAATATTTGTGAGAAGCTGAGTTCCGATCAAATCGAAATCATAAGTCGGGTTCTGAAAGAAAATTACTTTAACTCTGAAACCATTCCAGCCATCGAGCATAATTATGAAATGGAAATCCGGTTGACATCAGACATTCTGATTAATTTTACGCCTAGGAGACTTTCATATAGCGATAAAAAGGAAGTACAGAAGATTATTCAGGGCTTATTGAGTGAAGGGAAAATACGGCCTAGTTATTCTCCGTACGCATCTCCAATAGTCCTAGTTAAAAAGAAATCTGGGGAAACACGAAAGTGTGTAGACTATCGTGCTCTAAACAAAATTACCCAACGGGATAATTACCCGCTTCCGATTATCGATGACTGCATTGAACGAATGGAGGGCAAAAGTTATTTCACTACACTTGATCTTAAGAGTGGGTTTCATCAGATTCCTATTGCTGAAGATTCCGTAAAGTTCACTGCATTTGTTACCCCTATGGGGCAGTATGAATATCTTCGGATGCCGTTTGGCCTGAAAAATGCCCCGGCGGAATTTCAGAGATTCATCAATTTCGTTTTGAGACCGTTCCTCGATGAAGGAATTTTAGTAGTATATATGGATGATATTACTATTATGACGGATACTTTGGAACAACACGTTGACGCTTTGAAGAGAATCTTTCGTCGGTTGTGTGAATTCCGCTTAGAGTTGAATTTCCGAAAATGCAGGTTCTGCTATTCCGAAATCGAATTCCTAGGTTACTTCATTAGTAAGAAGGGCATCAGACCGAATGATAAACACCTCCAAGCAGTTAAGGACTATCCGATACCCAAAAATGTCCGCGAAGTTCAACAATTTTTAGGTCTATTTTCATATTTTCGGCGATTTATCCCGTCCTTTTCGCATGTGGCGAAACCTCTTCTCGACGTGGTGAAGAAAGACACAGTCTTTGAGTTTAATTCCGAATGCAAGAAGGCAGTCGAAATTTTGAAAGCGAGATTACTAGAGACTCCTGTTCTAGCCATTTATAATCCCGACAGGGATACTGAATTACATTGTGACGCAAGTTCAATTGGTTTCGAAAGCGTACTACTACAAAAACAAGACGATGTAAAGTTTCATCCGATAGCTTATTTTTCGAAGCGAACGTCACAGGCAGAAGCTCGTTATCACAGTTTCGAATTAGAAACTTTATCTATAATTTACTCCTTACGACGATTCCGTACCTACCTTGAAGGAATACCCTTCCGTATAGTGACCGATTGTAATTCATTAGCCTTGACGTTAAATAAGAAATCTGTTAACGCAAGGATCGCAAGGTGGGCTCTAGAACTTGAAAATTATGACTACAATATTCAGCATAGAAATGGGGTAACCATGGGCCATGCGGATGCCCTAAGCCGTAATCCAGTTATATGCGCTATTGATTCCGAAGATATTGATATCATATTACAAGCAACTCAGAATCGTGATGAGAACATAACTCGATTAAGAGAAAGGCTAGAGGCTGGAGGCGTTAAAAGGTTCATTCTGACCGATGGGTTGGTCTATCGTAAGACCCGTGATAATAGGCATCTTTTATACATACCACAAGAAATGGAGGCAAACGTGATACGAAATGTTCACGATAGGTTAGGACATTTAGCTGTCAAAAAATGTGTTGACCAACTGTTGCTTTATTATTGGTTTCCAGATATGAGAAACAAGGTGGAGAAATTTATTAAAAATTATCTCAAATGTCTTGTACATTCCGCTGCATCACACTCGAACGACCGTGATCTTTACAATATTCCGAAGAAACCGTTCCCACTCGATACTGTTCATGTCGACCATTTCGGTCCCCTCCCGTCAATCTTATCGAAGCGTAAGCACATATTGGCTGTTGTAGACGCCTTCACGAAGTATGTAAAGTTATACCCGGTAAATACCACAAGTACAAAAGAGGTGTGTGCTTGCCTAGACAAGTATATCGATTATTATAGCCGTCCCCGGCGCTTAATAAGTGACCGAGGGACTTGTTTCACGTCATTGGAATTTAGTTCGTACTTAAAAGATAGGAATATTGAACATATAAAAGTGGCCGTCGCCTCACCGCAGGCCAATGGTCAGGTTGAGCGGGTAAATTGTGTCCTGAAGGCCATGTTGGCCAAGCTTACGGAACCGGTCCATCATTCAGATTGGACGAAAATGCTAAGTAATGTTGAGTACGCGATTAACAATTCCATTCACTCCAGTACGAAGCAGGCACCTAGCTGTTTATTGTTTGGAGTTCGCCAACGTGGCAGTTCAGTCGATATTCTCACGGAACATTTGGAAAATAAAGCTTTAGATAGTACCAACAGAGACCTAGAAGAGATCCGTTTCGATGCTGCAAATGCTATTGAAATCGTTCAGCAACGAAATGCTAAATATCATTCCGCCAAACACAAATCCCCACCTAAGTTTGAAGAAGGCGAATTTGTTTTGATCAGGAATGTCGATACGTCAATTGGAACCAATAAGAAGCTCATCCCAAAATTTAAGGGGCCATATAAGATCCACAAGGTACTCCCTAATGACAGATATGTGGTTCGTGATATCGAAAATTGTCAGATGACCCAACTTCCATATGATGGGGTAATAGAGGCGGTTCATCTGCGTAGATGGGTAGATTGGCGTAGTTCAGAGGTGTGTTATCTCATCTGACTGATTCACTCTTAGATAAAAATTAAATGCACTTCAATCGGGTCGATTGAATGTCAAGACGGCCGAGTTGTAATAGCTGCACATATGGCAACGCCATATGGCAATATTAAGTTATGTGACTGGCAATGCCGTCATGATTGTAGTTCGTAAGTTTTTGTAAAATGGGCCGCACTGAAAAAATAAATATGGAAGCGAGCAAGGAGTGCAGACGTGAATAAAAGCAGCATAAAACGTTTCCGAAAATATAAATTACAATATATTTACTTTACTTTAGAGAAGTTGATCTCACAGGGTGGTTTACACCCTAACGATAGTAATGCAGGGTTAAGGATTTTCTACTAAATGATCTATACGTTATTTAAAAAAATGTTTTTCAGCATTTTTTGCGTTTTCTGAAAAACTCAAATTTTTGAGTTGTCACTTTTGAAGTGGGTGTGCGAAATAATTTTTTTCTTTTGAATTGGAATTTCTTTGGCTGTGTTAATATTAATACAATTAAACCTGATTATTATTAGATTCTTAAACCAATTCAGATGAAACAGTGAATAATGTGTGTTTCGATGTTGCTGGTGAGTAGACTGTCGGTTTTGGTTTGTTTTTCAGTTGCTGGTTGCTGCAGTTGTTCCGTCCGCTCGAGTTATTTTTTCTGCGCTTTCCGTCCGTCGCGCTTACTCTTTCTTCAGTGGTGGTGCTCTCTTTTTGTGGTGACAATTCTGACATTCTCGTAGAAAATCTCTCTGATTTGGCTTCGCATTTGAGAATTTTTGCCCAAATGTTATGCTCAATGTAAACGTAAATGTAATGTAGTATTTGACTTTCAATCGCATTCCGAAAGTACTTTGCTTGCATATTATGACGACACCTTAAGAATCAGTTTTAAACTAAAAATTAAGAATCGACAGTATTAAACCAAGAATCGAAAGACTTAAATGTTTCTTTAAGGAAAGAGTTTTAATAATACTGTGACGAAAATGCTCGCTGTCACTGTTGCGTTTGTAAGGAAGGCAAATTAGAATACGACTTGCGCGTTGGCATACCTTTAGGAGCCTGATAATTTTGCTGGAACATCCGCCGAGATGACTCGTGATGATACTGAAAATTTTGAGACCAATTAGAATGAGCGGGAACGATCTGCGCTACAAGCAAACAAGTATTAAAGGCAGCCGGGTGCAGCGGAGAGAGAAGAGTTCAGTTTTAGCAAGCAAGCAGGTGCATCACGGAGTAGGTTGTAGTGGCTGCCTCTGTGTGAGACACACTTATACTACGTTTACATTGAGCCCAAATGCGTGATTTGGGCAAAAATTCTCAAATGCGAAGCCAAATCACGCATTTCCCCATACAAATTCAAATCTACGAAATGACTCATTTCAACAAAACGACGAAGCAAATGCGATAAAACATGACCAATTTTATCGAACGCATCACAAAATGAAGGCGCTTTCAAAAGCTCCAAAAGCATTTGTTCTTTTTGACAGTTCAAAATCAAAACAAACGAAAATTATCAAAATGTAAAATTTGAATTGAAATTTTCGTCTGCTTTAAATATGTAGAATATTCTTAGCATGTAAGATGTGTAATATACATGTATTCAAATATCGCAGTGTGTAGAACATAGAGGCACCAAAAAAGAAACAAATGATTTAGTCAGAAGCCGGAAAAGAGCTGATCCATGGCACAATCACAAGGTAGTGGCAGGAAAGAGAGAAAAATTTCACGTGTATTTTGTTAGTGTTTGTGTTCGGTTCATTGTCAAATCGGACGGACGGTTCACTTGCCAACAGTATTGCCAGCATCGAATAGACCACTTGGTTTACAAATATTAGATTTTGATGAAGGATGAAAGAAAACGTAAAAATACACCAAGGCGTTTGTTTAGATAAACTCACCATAAATATTAACGGATTTTTAAAATGATATCCATTAAATTAAAAGCATAATAAAAACCTTTTCATTATGTGAAAAAAAACCATCATAAAAAGTTTGCAATCTTATATATATATATTTTACATCAATGAATTTACATCATTCAAATATTCAAATATTGTCCCCATTACATTTGCATTCAGAAATTCGAAGACATACGAAGTAGACATTTTTGAATCCAGATTCCTGCCCACGGCTCGTAGTATCAAAACGCCGAGCAGCGATATTCGCTTTGCGATGATTGCTTAGTATTCACCTTCTACGTAACTGCAAAATTATCCTGATAATCACATCTGTAATTAAAAAGAAAATCATAATTGGAAAAATAATTTTCTTTCATCATTGCAAAAATGCTTCAAATTTCACAGAAAAAGAGTTGGCTGGCAATGCTGTTCGCCGAATGTAAACAAAAGAGGCAAAAATTTTTGACAACCTACCGAACTCTGACGAGAAAAAAATAAAATCCGCTCGCCCGTAACACTACCTTGTGATTGTGCCATGAGCTGATCTATGAGCTGCGGCAAGAGGACATGAGCATTGAGCATTTGACATTAGCTGCCAAACAAAATGAAATGCAATGCAAATGAGGCAATGTAAACACTTTGAAATGACTCATTTGAAACTACGCATTTGGGTTCAATGTAAACGTAGTATTAGGCCTCCTTATGGGCCCATTGTGATACCGCAAATTCCACCCATTTGAAATGTGTATCCAGCACTGTTTTTTCAACATGTGTTACAACATACATTTCAAACGGGTGAAGAAGGGGGAGGAGACCTACAGTTTTACGCCGAATTCAAACGGCGGTTTTTTGGCTAATTACACTGTGCGTGAAATTTACCCTCAAAAATTGCAACAAGTGGGGGACCTACTGAGCGACTTTTCTATAGGTATACTGAGTTGAGATCCACCAGGCGTTTGGCTGGATTGGCTCTAGTTTATGAGAAATCCGACTTTGAATTTTGCTCATTTCAATCGAGTTCGTCGCTTAAGTCTTCGAGCGTGTAAATGCTAATTGGTCCTAAATCGTTCTGAATACCGCTTTACTGTCTTCGGCAAGTTTGTAGATATTTTAACGACCAACAAATTTGCTTAAGACACCAATCCAAAAAAAAAAATACATTTAAACTGTGTTTTCGAAAAAAATGTCCCAAAAACCCCACTTTTTCGTCGAGGCATAAATGCAGTATAGCGAACCCTCGTGAAAAAAATAAATGAGTATGATATTATATAGACGGCTGGCTCCTGGATCTAACAAACTAAAAATTTTGCCTGGGAATCGCCCATAAAAGGCGTGGATCGGGGTCAAAGTTCAAAGTTTTTATCAAAAAAACTCAATTAATCTCCAACTGATTTACACGATATGGGGATCAAACGAAAGGATTTTTTCATACCTTTCTTCAGATGTGCAACATTAGATACGTAAGATGTACTAATAAAAAGTTTTAAGCGAAAAAAATTTTGTTTTACAAAATGTTTCAAAAACTGATTTTTTCCTCGAAAAAAAAAACCATTATTAAGGTATAATAAGTTTGTTACCATATTGTAGCCTGTGAAATTTTCTTTAAAACGAAATATAAAAATGTATGCTTTTGTTTTTTTCAGAATATATTTTTTAAATTTTTCCTAACTTGGCTCTAGGTCCAAAGCCATTTCATATTCACCTTCGCCATCACTTTCGGGCAATGAGAGCTGAAGGGGGTTGTACAAAGTACCTGCCATATTAAAAAAGATTTGAAAAGATCAAGATTTCTAGCTTTGCATTATTTTAAGAACTTAAATTTCGCCAAATAGCCCTTATAACCTTTTTTGCTTTTATGGTATGGTGGCATTGAATATTTTGCGTGACACCACAAGCCTTCAATTGTATTTGTGTGTTGGTTATATTTTTCCATTATATGGAGGGTGGTAGTAAACTGCAGTTTTTCTGTATTCAAATACCTTTTGTGGGGCCGGCCTTCGGCCGGGCTTCAAAAAAATAACCCTCATGGGAGTAACTAGGGCATCGAGATCAGTAAAATGCTTACAGTATTTTTGTATTCAAATGTTATGATTGTAAAAGATCGCGCCTAAGCAATAACTTTCATAAACACAATTTCAATATTGCAGGCAGATGCTTTTAACTCATTTTAAATTTAAATATAAAAGCGAAATCACAAAAATATCAAATGTTTTATATTTCATTGTAAAGGGAATTCCACAGGGTACAATATGGTAACAAACTTATTTTACCTTAGTAGAAGAGAAAAAAATCGAGAAAAAATCCGTTAAACAAATTTTTATAAAAAAATGTTTTTTCGCTTAAAACTTTTTATTAGTACGTCTTTCGTACCTAGTGTTGCACATCATCAAGGTATGAAAAATACCTTTCGTTTGATACCCATATCGTGTAAATCAGTTGGAAATTAATTGAGTTTTTTTTGATAAAAACTTTGAACTTTGACCACGAGCCACGCCTTTTATGGGCGTTTTCCAGGCAAAATTTTTAGTTTGTTAGATGCAGGAGCCAGCCGTCTATATAAAAGCATACTCATTTATTTTTTTCACGAGGGTTCGCTATACTACATTTATGCCTCGACGAAAAAGTGGGGTTTTTGGGACATTTTTTTCGAAAACACAGTTTGAATGTATTTTTTTTGGATTGGTGTCTCAAGCAAATTTGTTGGTCGTTAAAATATCTACAAACTTGCCGAAGACAGTAAAGCGATATTCAGAACGATTTAGGACCAATTAGCATTTACACCAAAGACTTAAGCGACGAACTCGACTGAAATGAGCAAAATTCAAAGTCGGATTTCTCTTAAACTAGAGCCAATCCAGCCAAACGCCTGGTGGATCTCAACTAAGTATATCTATAGAAAAGTCGCTCAGTAGGCCCCCGTTTGTCGCAATTTTCGACTTGCACAGTGTTATCTTTCACACTTGGAGGTTTTGCCATTACCTACCAAGAGTGCACTTGTGCGATTCTTGTAATTCTCATCTGATTCATGCGGTTAGGGATAGAAGTAGACGAGTGCTTAACCAGCCTGAGCTAGGATTCGAACCTAGGGCTTCGGTATGAGAAACAAGCGTGCTACCCGCTGGGCTATCGAGGCCGGCACAGAGTAGTTTAGTTTAGTTTATTTCGGCAATGGAATACATCCCTTACAGACTAGGAATACAGTAGATTTCTTAGATATTTTTTAAGATAACTATTTACAATATGTTAAAATGAAATTCTATCAAGAGTGATATCGAGCGATTCACAACAACTTAACATTTTATTTAATACTAAAAGAGATCTTATTATAGGCTCATTAGTTGCAAAATTAGTTCTATGGGTACCAGTATAAAAGAGATCATTATGACGGAGTTGCTTAAGAGGAACATTAAATTTGACTCGTTCTAGAAGTGCACAGCAGTCAATTCCGCCACTAACAATGTCATGGATAAAGATCAACGATTGGACAGTTCTTCTGGACTCAAAAGATTTTAAATCAATGAGTGAACAACGGGCAATGTATGATGGCCGAGGTTGTGAAAAATGAAGCGAACGTAATGCAAAATTTATGATTTTTTTGGAATTTGTTCTAAACGGTTAATATGAGTGATATAGAAGGGGGACCAAATAAATGAGGCATAATCCAATCTAGATCTCACAAATGTTATATATAACAGTTTAAGCGTATAGGGGTCTGTAAAACTTTGAGAGTTCCGTCTGACAAATGCCAGAAGTGAATTAGCTTTAGGTATGATGTAGTTCAGATGCCGAGTAAACGTGAAACGTGAATCAAAAACGACTCCAAGGTCAAGCGTTTCATCCAAAAGTGAAAGATTGGAATTTCCAAGACGGTATGAAGACCGGAATGGGCACCGTAGTTTAGAATATGTCATATGAGAACACTTTTTAATATTCAATGACAAACGATTTTTAACATACAGGTAAATACTCTATCAAGATCATCTTGTAAACAACCGACATCTGATGAGTTACTGACACGATGGAAGACTTTTAAGTCATCTGCGTACAGACCAAACATTGAATGTTCAAAGGAACATGAAATGTCGTTTATAAATAGAAGAAAAAGCAGGGGACCAAGGATACTACCCTGCGGTACCCCAAAGGTCACTACAAAAGGATAAGATTTAACATCTACCATTACAACAGAGGTAAGGTCCCTCAAGTATGACTTAAGCCAAACGAGAAAGACGGAATGGAAACCGATTTTTTCAAGCTTGGCGATAAGTATATTGTGCGACACTTTATCGAAAGCTTTAGAAAAGTCAGTGTAGATAGTATAAACTTGCTGGCCTAACTCAAATGATTCCATGCAATAGTCATAAAAAACTGCTAAGTTAGTTGTTGTCGAACGACCAGTAACAAATCCATGCTGGCAGGGACTAATTAGATTTTTCACTGCAAAGTATAATTTATCCTTTACAGCGCATTCAAAAAGTTTGGACATTGTTGAAAGTTTGGTGATTTGTTAATTCAATACACTATTTTTATTGCCACTTTTATGAATGGGGGTAATAAACGAAATCTTGAATCTATCAATAAATGTGCCTCTACTTAGGGATTTATTGAAGATCAAAGTTATCGGACGCACTAAAGATGACATGCATGCTTTAATTAAGAATGATGATAGACCATCATTATCCAGCTTAGTGGAAGTTTTAAGTTACCTGATGGCAATAGCAACATCGGCATTAGTAAGACTAAGAGAGCCAAAATCAGTTGTGGGTTGAATACTGTCACACGCAGAGGTATCCGACTTATTATCAGTTGGCTCAAAATTGGAAATAAAAAAATCAGCAAAGAGATTGGCAGTTTCTTGGGCCGAGCTTGATCTCTTCTCATCATAAAACATCGAGACCATAGTTTGTGAACTAGAATTCTTGGATTGAATAAAATTCCAGAACGATTTAGGATTTTGTTTTATGTTACCTTCACATCGCAGTATATTGTTACGAATACCAGTTCTAGTGGGCTAGTACGTATCTCTGGATTGCGCAATATAAATAAAAACACACTAAATTTCTCAAACGCAGTCAATGAAAACCAACAGTCACTTTATTTCACAAATTTCACACTTTACACTTAATTTGTCTTTGCACTTAATTATTCGCTTAATTATTCCGTGTGGCACCTTCACTAGTCAAACCAAGACTGACTCGCTGCGCCGCACCCGGCTGTCTTTTATACCTGTCCGGCCATCGCGCAGATCGTTCTCGCACATTCCGGAGTGGACTAAAGGTTTCCATGATGATCGCGACCATCATTGCCAGATTGGACTAAAAGTTGCCATCATTGCCAGGTTGGACTAGAAGTTGCCATCATTGCCAGGTCGAATTATAGCACGGCGCGTAGCGACAGGGTTGCTTTGCACAGCGACAAACTGTCTTATCGTTACACTGCCCACCACTTAGACTTGTTCGTCCCGAACAAGTGCCGAGGTTCCGCTGTGATAAGGCGCCAGGCGCTGCAAATGGACTACCTTCAGCTTAGCGCCTTTATTGCTGCAACGTTGAATCCTGTATACCACGTCGTTTATCCTAGTCACGACTTCGTAAGGTCCTTCCCATGACGCTTGAAGTTTCGGAGACAAACCTTTCCTCCGCTGCGGGTTGTAGAGCATTACCAGATCGCCTTCTTGGAACCCTGCTGAGTTGGCCCGTAGATCATATCTGGCTTTCGCCTTATCGCTGACCAGTTTGGTGCGGCTCCTTATAAACTGGTGAATCTCCTCCAGTTCCGCCCGCTTATTGGCCACGTAGTCCGTCTTAGCGCCTCCCGTCGTGCTGACTACCCCGAACTTCAAGTCAGCGGGTAACCGTAATTCTGTGCCGAATACTGCTCGGGCTGGAGTGAGTGATGTCGTGTCGTGCGGGGCTGACCTATACGCCATTAGGAACAAGGGGATATGCGTGTCCCAATCCTTTTGATTCCTGCCTACCACTTTCCGCAGGTATTCCTCCAGTGTCCGGTTAAAGCGTTCCACCATGCCGTCGGACTGTGGGTGCAAAGGGGTGGTACGCGTTTTCTTTATCCCCAGCAGCTCACACACTTCCTTGAATACCGCAGACTCGAAATTCCGGCCTTGATCTGAGTGCAACTCCAACGGAACTCCGAACCTGGCTACCCAGTTGTTTACCAGCTTTTCCGAGATCGTAGTGGCCTCCTGGTTAGGAATAGGGTACACTTCGGGCCATTTGCTGAAGTAATCCATTACCACCAGCACATATTTGTTGCCTTGAGTACTAGTTAATTAAGTTAACGGCGACGTACATAGCAATCCGCTCGAAGGGCGCTCCCACGTTGTACTGCTGCATGCGGCCTCGAGATCTTCTTGTTGGCCCTTTCGCTGCTGAACATCGGTCGCAGCTCTTAATCCACTCGGCTACAGACTCCTGACATCCTACCCAGTAGAATCGTCTTTTTATTTTGGCGACGGTTTTGGTGATGCCTAGGTGCCCTCCACTGGAGTCGTTATGGTATGCCTGGATGACCTCGTTGATTCTGCATTTCGGCACTACCATTAGGGAGTTGCTGGTCCGTCCATCCGCGCTCTCCCATTCGCGGTACAGGCATCCTTCCTTCAGCCGCAGACTTTTCCACTGTGCCCAGTAAGCCTTGGCGATCGGGCTTTCACCGGCCATCTCCTGCCAGACTGGACGTGCGCCTTGCTCTTTGCCTTCGACGATTTTTGCAAGATCCGCATCCTCACGCTGGTCCTTTTGTAGCCTCTCCGCAGACCACTCTTCCTCTGGCATAACGCTCACCAACCGGACGTCCACTATCTGTTCTTTGCTTTCGGCTCGCGAGCACGCCCTGCATTCGACTTTGCACAGACGGCGTGACAAGGCATCGGCATTGCCATGGCTACTGCCCTTCCGATGCTCTATCGTGTAGTCGTAGCTCTGCAGTCGCTCGATCCACCGCGCCAATTGGCCTTCAGGATCCTTAAAGTTCAGGAGCCATCTCAATGCCGCATGATCTGTGCGCAGGCGAAACCTTTGTCCATACAGATATTTGTGGAAGTGTTTTACGCAGTCCAATACCGCCAGCAGTTCTCTCCGTGTCACACAGTAGTTGCGTTCCGGTTTCGACAGAATCCTACTGTAGTATGCTATCACTGGTTCTTGGCCGTCTATTATCTGTGATAGCACACCGCCAATACTATGCCTGCTCGCATCCGTATCCAGCACAAACATCTCTCCAGGCACGGGGAAGGCCAGAATTGGAGCAGTGCACAGTTTTTCCTTCAGACGTGCAAAAGCCTGCTCCTGCTCTTCGTTCCACTCGAAAGCTTGGCTCTTTTTCGTCAGTTTGTGCATGCTGCTGGCTATGTTCGCGAATCCCGGAACAAATCGGCGGTAGTATGTGCACAGGCCCAGGAAACTGCGGAGTTCGTGTAGATTGCGTGGCCGGGGCCACTCCTTCACCGCCGTGATTTTGCCTTCATCCGTATGTACTCCGCGGGCGGAAACCGTATGACCCAGATACTTGACCTCTTTTTGGAACAGCGAGCACTTCTTCGGGTTGAGTTTAAGCCCAGCTTTTTGTATCCGCTCGAATACCTCCTTCAGCTTTCCCAGGTGGTCGTCGAAGCTTTTACCCATCACGATTATGTCGTCGAGGTACACCAGGCACGTCCGCCAATGCAGCCCCTTTAGCACGCGTTCCATTAGCCGCTCGAATGTTGCTGGTGCGTTGCAGAGTCCAAACGGCATGACGGTGAACTGCCACAAACCATCGCCAACACTGAAAGCCGTTTTCTCCTTGTCCTTGTCTGCAAGCTCTACCTGCCAATAGCCGCTGCGTAAGTCGAGCGTGGAGAACCACTGTGTGCCTGACAGTGTGTCCAAGGTGTCATCGATCCGAGGTAGTGGATAACTGTCCTTCTTGGTCACATCATTGAGTTTCCGATAGTCCACACAAAACCGGGTACTGCCATCCTTTTTCTTGACTAGCACGACCGGCGAGCACCAGGGGCCCGAAGAAGGCTCTATGACCTTTTCTTTCCGCATGTTTTCGATCAACTTTGTGACCTCCTCCCTCTTGGCCAGAGGAACTCGTCTTGGCGGTTGGCGGATCGATTTTGCGCTTCCGGTGTCGATGTTGTGCTTCACTATGGCTGTTCTTCCGCCTGCTTCTGCCGCAAATATTGACCCATAGTGCTGCAGGAGTGACCTCGCCTTCTGTTTCTGATTGGCCGTCAATTCGCTGCTCCACTGGTTCTCCTGCGGTATGGCGTCCATGTTAAAACCGCTCTTCTTATTATTTCCAGGCGGGCTATTCTCGCAATTGACCACTGCTACAGCTTCCTTACACTCGCCAATTACCTCATCTTTCCCGACATATCTGGGTGCATTCAGGGGGTTCAGTATTCTGACTGGTATTCTGCCATTCTTAGGTTCCACTAATGTACGTCCGATGATGATGTTGTCGTGTCCTTGTTTCGGTGCTTCTACGACCCACAGCCGACTTGTCCCATCGTCCTCGTCCACCTTTGCCCACACAACCGCCTCGGAATTCGCTGGTATCCTCCGGAGTTGACACGAGACAACTTTCCTTACCGCCACGCTTCGCTCATAGCCGGTGTGCAGGGGGAATTCAACATTGGCATACCTCAGCACATTTTCTTTCAGGTCCAGCGTAAAACCGTGCCTAACCATGAAATCCACGCCGATAATCACGTCGTCCATTATATCCGCGACGATGAACTCATGCTCCAGGCTGCTGGTGCCGATAGCAATTGTTTTTGTTACTTTCCCTCTTACCAGCGCACGCTCGCCAGTCGCAGTCCTCAGCTGTATGCCATGCAGTGGTTCCCAGTTCTTCAGAAGCTTCCTTTTTATGATCGAATATGACGCTCCAGTATCCAGTGTCAACACGAACAACTTTCCATCTATCTTTCCCTCAATCGTCAAGCTGCTGGGTTGTCGTTTCAACTGCGAGACAAGGACGGTGGGGCAGCAGGTTGTGGGGATCAGCTCACGCCCCTTTGGGCTGACCCTTTTTAGTTTAACGGCTCCTCGTCCTCAGCCCTGCGCTTGTTGGCTGAGCCTCGATTGTCAGCATTCCTCGCTTCAGGCGATTGCGATCGAGAACGGGAACGCCTCTTTCGTTGGCGGCAGTCTCGTGATATGTGACCCTGCTTGCCACATACCCAGCAAACAACTTTAGTGGAGACCACCCGTGGCCTGCCCGGTGTCTCAGAGCTTATGGCCTGGATCGGAATGTCGCTGTCTGGCTGGATTTGGCGTATCCTTGCAGGTGCATACCGAGTGCTCCCAATCCATGTCGCCTCGTATGTCATCGCGCTGGTCACCGTCTCCCTAAATGTCGGCTTGCCCATCATCAACGCACTGCGACGTGTCTCCGGATCATAAAGACCTTCAATAAACGCCTCAATCTTCATCCTCTCGAGATCATCAGCGCCGAAGGACGGGTAGCACAGCTGTACGAGCCGCTCAATGTCTGCTGCATATGCCTGCAGCGCCTCGTTGGCTCTTTGCCTGCGGTTCTTCAGCTCACAGTAGTACAGCGTTCTGTTGTGCTCGTCGCTGTACTTCGCTGCCAACGCCCTTATGACGGTCTCGTACTCACTTCTTAAACATTCTGGAACTGATTTTCCAGAGCAGCCAGGTCGAATTGTAGCTTGAATGTATCGAACGGCGTAGTCCCATCATAAGTAGGCACTTCTGCTCGGGTGGCAACACTTTCCGGAACCGGCGGCAACCATTCTCGCGGCTGTACCTCCCTAAGCCGCTCGTCCATTTTTCTGTTCATCGAGTCTTCCAGACTATCAACTCGTTTGTTCAGGGAATCGTCAAGATCGCCAACACGTTTGTTCAGGGAATCATCCAGGTCGTCGACTCGTTTATCCAAATGTTCCACTCGAGTTCCCAGGTGCTCCACCTTCACATTCAGCTGGTTGGCGATTTCTTCCACTTTCTGCTCCCAGCGCGCAGAATTTTCCTGAAGCTTGTTTTCCATTCGCTCTGCCATTTCCCGATTCGTAGTTTCCAATTTCGACATTTCGCGATTGACATTCTCGATTTTCGCAGAAGTTTCCTGAAACATGCTTTTCATTGCAACCATAAGCTGGCTCATGTCCAATGCTTGTGGTGGCGCAGCCGTTGCAGCCGTACTTTGCATCGACGCAGCACCCGCAGGCGATTCCTCCACTTTACCCGACGCCTCTAGCTCCTGCGTTCCGAACTCGTGCGCAGCCCAATCGATGCCTCGCGATTCACACGCCTCTCGCAAGCGCAGCTGCAACTCCACCTTTCCGCCAGCAGTCGGCAAATTCCAGGCAGCCAGCTCCTTTTTCAGCTGGTCCACCTTCAGTTGCTCGAGTTTAACCATGTCTGCGTTTTTGCAATTTTATTTAATTTTTTTTCTTTATTTATTCAGTAGACAATCCCACTTCTGACACCAAATGTTACGAATACCAGTTCTAGTGTGCTAGTACGTATCTCTGGATTGCGCAATATAAATAAAAACACACTAAATTTCTCAAACGCAGTCAATGAAAACCAACAGTCACTTTATTTCACAAATTTCACACTTTACACTTAATTTGTCTTTGCACTTAATTATTCGCTTAATTATTCCGTGTGGCACCTTCACTAGTCAAACCAAGACTGACTCGCTGCGCCGCACCCGGCTGTCTTTTATACCTGTCCGGCCATCGCGCAGATCGTTCTCGCACATTCCGGAGTGGACTAAAGGTTTCCATGATGATCGCGACCATCATTGCCAGATTGGACTAAAAGTTGCCATCATTGCCAGGTTGGACTAGAAGTTGCCATCATTGCCAGGTCGAATTATAGCACGGCGCGTAGCGACAGGGTTGCTTTGCACAGCGACAAACTGTCTTATCGTTACAATATATTGTTTGTACAGAAATGTATTAACCCATTTTCGGCCGCTACCAGAAATAGCCAATATTTTTTTAATTCCTTTTAAGGACTTACATTTAGGACCTTAATCAAGAATATTTTTGGATTTTTTTTGTTTTTTTTTTACAAATTTTTTTTATAAATGAATAAAAATTGAATTTCAAATAAAAACAAATATATATGTATATAGTGTTAGTCCAATAATAATCAAGCATGAAAACAAACAATTGTTAGCTTACATATGTACATACATGACGACTTCTGCCCAATGGTCGATTTTTCGACCACTGAAAAGTACGCGGTGCTGAGAGGTAAAAATATTTTCATAATCTTATGGATATCAATTGATTGTGGGAGTTTGGTCTTTAGGCTTCGTAAATAATCAATAACAAATCAATAATTTGAAAAGGTTATATATTTCTTTCCTTCGCCAATATCTCTAAATTTATCTTTTTAAAAAAAAATTATTATTTCGAGGGGTTACCAAAAGACCAAAGCTATTTTATGCACCAAAAGTTCAAAGATATAATGTCTAAGTGCAGAGCTACTCTCCTTCAAAGTGGCTGGTCGCAAAATCGACCAGTGGCCGAAAATGGGTTAAGGCGAGCGCCTGGTTTAGACAGTGTGTGTTTTTGTCCGCTGTGTTACAAAATGGCCGCCGTATCGCGGCGTGAAGTTGGGGTTCATTTTGCAAGGTTCCCAGCGTGCAGTTCGCAAATCTCGCCAGATCTGAAAAAATCTAATGGCATTCTGTTAAGAACTAATTTGTCTGTAAACTGATCCTAAATTGAGTGAAAAGTAATGAAAATTCCGGAAATGGTGGCATAAGTCGGAAAATGGTACTTTTTGGGTACGCTCATTGTTATAAACAATGAGCGTACTTTTTTTGCTTGTTTAACGATGTGCCTCAAAATGGTCCAGTTTACGCGAACCCATCTGAAGAGTGTGTGTGCCAATTTTTATTAAATTCGATTCATAAGTTTACGAGTAATGATGGGAACCGATGGAAAAACACTAACTTTTCAGGAAACGAGTTTAAAGTTTCGGTTTAAAGCCGCATGTAGGCGGAGCGCGGTGTTTTGTTCCTGAATTTGGACGTGAAGGAGTTCGAGTAGAGACAAAATATTTTAGGACATAATTCCAAACATATTAAACTATCATATTCTGGAAAAAAAATTTTCAAAAATTTCAAATTTCTAAACCAGGCGCTGGCCGTAAGGCAATTGAACTCTTTCATATATTGCGAGTATTTCTGAAAAGCTTCAACATTATTAGTGGACTTGTAGATGCGATAAAACTTATTTCTGAGATTTTTTAACTTTTTCAAACCCTTAGTATACCAGGGGAGTTTATGAGATTTCTTAGGCATTACAGGAATGTGTTCTTTGAAAATTCTCAAAGTTGTAAACAGGAACAGGTCAAAGCATTCCCACTCAACATCACCGATTGCAGTGTTTAGAAGAGTACTGTCACAGAAGTTATAGTTAAAATTTTGGTTGATGTCTTGCGTGGGAAGACTTAAAAATTTTTAAAATTTGATCTCTAGAATAAGTGGTACATGATGCATATAACACTTAGCCAACAGGTAAACACACTCCGTCAACTTAAAGTCAAAGGCGCATAATCATAGTCCCGCATAAAAGCCGGCTTTAGTTAGCAAAAGACTAAAAAGATAAAGTCGACTTTAATTTTTCAGTTACCATAGTCAGCTTAGAACATGCTTCTACGTAGCAGCGACTTTTTGAAACAGCAAACGAAAGCAACGGCAACTCTACAAAAACTAGCGATTCGGAGTTACAAATGAGAATTTATTTTCGGAATTATGCCCATACCGACTTATTTTGTAATCAATTATTTTGCAAAATTTGTTTTCCTGAGCACTAATTAGTAGTTAAAAATGGACGACTACGGTCGACTACTTGTGAAAAGCAGACGGCAGCCTAAAAAAATCGACTGCACAATTTTCCGAGGATTAATCTGCCCATCTCTGACATAAACAAAACTAACAAACAGCTGATTGATTTGAAAATTATTGCCTACTTTACGGGGTAAAGAAAACAATTGTATTCTATTGCTGCTTGGTTCTTGAATGTTCAAAACATCAATTACAAATTGAGCAGCAACTTTATCGAGCTGGTAACGACTATAGAAGTCCTCGTCATCGAACTCGAAGGGATCGATTCGGCTTTTATATACTTTTCGCCGTCTCAGCACAATATCGTCGTTCATAATATTGAAATCTCTTTCAATTTCCTCGAAATGAAACATTTTACATTTTTTTCGATTTATTTCGTTTTTTAATTTAGAGTATTTTGAAAAAGTGAAATTTCTGCTCATTTTGACTCATTGCTAACTGGTTTAGCAACAGCTTTTGCTTGTTTTAAAGTTAGAGTATACTTTAAGCGTTAAAGTATGCTCTAACTCGACTATGATTGACTTAGAGCCTACTTTATTTAAAAGTATACTTTATTGATCTTAAAGTGTACTTTATTTCGACTATGACTATGCGCCAAAATTATTGCTTATGAAAATTAGATCAAGAATCTTATCAAGTTAGTTCACAAACGAATTAACTTGCACCAACTCAACACTAGAAAGACTATCAATAAGATATATTTCATGAGGTTTATTTACATTGAGAGGCGTAAGAATGCAATCATTAGGTACGAAGGACCATGATACCTAGCTTAAGTTAAAGTCACCTACAACGCATAAATGGTTATCACCAACAGACTCTGCCGAGAGATTAGCAATGTTGTCTACATGCGCGTTGTATAAGTCATCAGGACTGAGTGGGGGAATATACGAATGTCAGAGTTAAGCCAGGTTTCAATAAGCATAATTATGTCATAATCACAGAGCGATGTAAATAAAGAAACCGAGTTTAACTTTGTTCTGATACCTGAAACATTTTGAAAATAAATACTAAGCGCAGAGGTAGACTCAATGTTAGTGCAGGCAACCGTATCTGTAGGTTGCTTAGAGCTCGCAGCGTTAATCATGTGATTATGTTGGGCAGAAGTCGCTCTTGAAAAAACTGGAAAGGTTTCACCTTGACATCAGCAGGCCATAGCGAGGGGTTCATAACCTCATCAAAGAGAGATTCCGAAACACCGAGTTTGAAATTTACTTTTCTTAGAACGTTGATGTCAACATCCTTTTTCACTAATTTACGACATGCCAGTTGATTACTTTTAATCTTTGAGTTCTTTACTACATACGATATAATATTATCCTCAGTAACTGAGGGTTTGAATGAAGATAAGTGGACCCATTTTCTCTTGGCAAATACATCCAGGTCTGAGCTTTGATTGAGGCCAATCACAACATCAGGCGCCTTTTTTGGTTTCCTGTGTCTTTTGTTTTGAGCCGTTTTCCAATGTACTTCAGGTTGAGAATCACTCACCACACCGATAGTGTGATCGACGGCAGCAGCGATAGGCGCAGGTGCATGTTCATGAGGCGAAGCGGTAGACATAGTAGCAGCAGCAGATGTAGTGCCCAGCTGTGGACCGGCCGGATGCACAGCAGGCTGAGTAGCGATCATATCTGCATGCGGAGGTATAGAAACAGCAACAACAGGAGAGATCAGATGTGTAGATGTTTGATTTGGAACGGGATTGACAGGCGAAGCGGTAGTCAAAGTAGCAGCAGCAGAGTTAGGGCACAGCTGTGGACTGGCTGGAAGCAGGGCGGGTGAAGCAGCGGTCTTATCAGCGTGTGTACAAGTTGGATGCACAGCGGGTGGAGCATCAGTCATATCAGCAAGCGAGGATTTCGAAACAGCAGCAGCAGGCGAGGCAGCAACAGCAGAGTTTGTTATTGTAGAGTACAAGTTGCGCTTATTTATCGGCACTTGTTTAGATGATGGGAGATTATTGCGCTTAACATTCGCAGCATTTCTCTTAAAAGTGTCACAAATGTAACTACGTAGCTCTTTAACTTCTGCAGAGAGCGAGGAGACAGCAGTTGCGACGTCATCAACACGAGCTTTCCAATCCATAGAACACAGACCAGTTTGCAAGCTTTCAGTTTTTTGGATCAGGAGCTTTTTGTCTTCTTGTAAAGCACTAATCATTGCAATCATACGAGCATTTTCAGCTCTTAGGGCGGCAATCTCGTTGAAAACAGTTAGCAAAGTTACTTGTTGCTTGTTATCACTTGCTTGCTTCCCTCCACTTTGCTGTTGAGATGTAGGCAGTTGTTGTTGAGTAGTGGGACTTGCTTTAGCTTGCTTCCCTCCACTTTGCTGTTCAGATGTAGGCAGTTGTTGTTAAGTAGTGGGACTTGCTTTAGCTACGGAGCATAGACCCACACTTAAAGAGACTGAGCTAAGACTGCTCTTAGATACCACTCTCTCGTCCGAATTAACGGATGGAGGAGGCGACTGAATAGAGTTTCGGCGTGTGGCCACGCAAGATTTGCATTGAAATTGCTTATCTGATTTAAGCAAAAAATCAACGTCTGCCGGTAAAATTTTGACACAAGATAAGTGGAAAAACTCATTGCACTTGGCGCACTGCCACAAACACAGGGCATTGTAAATTATTATTTAAGTATTTATGAGTCACTATCTCGATTTGATGACTTAGCACCATATGCATCAGAAAAATATAAGGCAATAAAAGAGTCACTGTCTCAGTATAATAGCAACTAACCATAGAGACTACACGATTTAGTAGGGTCAGCGAGAGAAAATAGAAAACACGTCTAACTCGCACGACGGACGAACTCGAACTAAGTAGTCCAATCCGTACCAAGTATAGAGACAGTAAAGGGTAAAGTTGTAAATAAAGTGGCTACTGTTGTAGAACTGCGTAATAGAATTTTAGTGTGTTTCATCTTTGAGCACAATCCAGAAAAACGAATACGCCTGCGTTGAGGTGGCCGAGTTAATTTTCGTAACAATACATACGAGTATACATATGAAATAAGAAAAGTAATGAAACGTTTTGGCGAAAATTTTTTGTTTTTAAGGTAAATGCGCCTAATTCCGTGCTAGTTCCTTATTCCGTGCTATCTTGGCAGGCGAAGTTTAATGTGGAAAAAGTGGATAATGTGAGCCCTTTTTGAGGAAATTATTTTAATTATTTATTATTTTAAAAGTGCTTTAACCATTTTTTTTTCTAATCTCATTTATTTGAAACGTGGTGTTGATAGCGCACGTATGAATTTTTTTATTTTAATAAATTGTATTAAGGCCTAAGCAAAGACCTGTATCAGGTGGGCGTGGGGTTTTTGGTGTCGAAAACCCCATAGCCTATCATTAATCAACATTTTTAGTCACATGAATGTACAATTCCACACTAGCAAAAAGGTTTTTTCCAGGGACCGAAAATAACTGTTATTTTACAATTTTCAAATCAAAAAGGCATAACGAAAAAATTTTCGGTGGACTTTTTCAAATATACCATTATGATCGTAATGGCCTCAGCTTCACAAATATGACATGCCTTTTAAATGTTTGACTTTTACTATAAAAGTTAAAAATAACTGTTATTTTGTGCCTTTTATAAATTCAGGCAAAAATAACTGTTATTTTGGACTTTTATTTTATCGGTCAAAAATAACAGTTATTTTGTGACTTTTATCAAAGGCCATTTGACCGACTAAAAATCTATTGATACAATTTTTTTCGTCTCGTCAACGCGCACATTTTGAGCTATAAAACTTGTTTCAGTACAACGGCCGCAATGGAAAGATTCCTCTAAACAAAAACATTCAAAAAATGTCGATGTCATCGTTGCGCTTCGAATTGAGCAAACTTTTTTTTAGCTTTTTTAAATCTATTTTTTAGCAATACTTGATGTACGCAGAGACCTAAAATAGTTATTATCAATATTTTTGGAAATAAAAAAATTGCCCTTATTTAAGATATTTTTATAAATATTGCTTTATAATAATTATTTCCAATAACATTTTTTTTACATGGCCTGTAACTATTATCATGTAATAAATGTTTTTACGTTGCGTAATAACTGTTATGAAAAAAAAATTGTTTTTCGTCCTCGCTAATTATTATTTTGCGATTTTTTTTTTACGTTGCTTCATAACTTTTATTTTCGATTTTTTTCTTACGTTGCCGATAACTATTATTTACCCAAAATTTTTTTTTTTAGTTGCTTCATAACTTTTATTAAAGAACAATTTTTTTTTACGTTGCCTTGCCACATTTTGAGTTCAAATTGATTTTTAATTGTTCCAATACATTTATTTGTAGTACCACAAATTTACAAACGCAAATTTATTGCAGAAAACCAATTTACACCAACAACTAAAGTGCATTTTAATTTTTGTGCACATGAAAATTGTATATGGCTGTTTTGAGGTGTTTGTAATTTAATTTAGATAAACAAAACCCTTATTTATAAAAAAAAAAATTCTTCGGACGGTTGAATTTGAACCTACAACCTTCGGAATTGAAGCTTGCGTACACTACTGTGAAGCCACAAGCTGACTTACATCAAGTTAGAAAAAAAAGAAGATAGAAATATTAAGTAGCAATCGTAAATAACAGTTATAACGTGTTATCAACAAAATCATTACTATGCATTGTACGTGTACGTGAAGGAATAAGAAATCGATATATGTACATATAATTGTTTGTCCTGACTAACTGACTGATTAATCACCGCCCAACCCAAAGCTACAAATATGAAATTTGAACTGTAGGTACATATTGAAAAATGAAGACGCTAAGACGGGATTTTTTGAAAATCGGGGTCTAAAGAGGCAAAACAGGGGTTAACGTGTTGTATGAAGAAACTTGATATAATAAGCCTATTGATTTCAAATATGGTGAAAACACTTCAAATGAGAAGTAATGAGATAAGAATTTTTTCATAAAAATCTGATGGGATCAACAAAAGTTTCAGAAGAACTTGATTTATTGGCTTTAAACTTGCGTGCAAAGCCGCGGGGTCCTGCTAGTAGTGTTATAAAATGTAAAGACCGTTCTTGAATTTTTTTTGTATTCATTTTCTGAGTAATTTAGTTTCACGAACATAATGCGCGCCAACTTTTCATCCGATAGGTTGCATCTTTGATCACGTAATGTGAGTCGTAGAGCTGAGAACGCCCTTTCCACTGTCACTTAGGTACAGGCGCGGATTCAGAAAAATATTTCGGGGGGGCGGGGTTTCAAAAAGTAATTCTTTAATATTTATAAAATGCCTTTTAATTTGTATATAGTTTTATAGTCGATCCAAATATTTCGGGGGAGGGGGTTTCGACCCCCAAAACACCCCCTGAATCCGCCACTGCTTGGGTAGCTGGTACAGCGTGTATTATATGTGCCAGTTGTCGCAAAAAAGGAAAACTTTTTCTCCTCCCAGTACGTGAGTAGGTCTGCTTCAATATCTAGACGTTGTGGTTTAAAATGATCAAATTCGGCATACGCAGCCAAAATTTGTATTGGAACAATTAAAAATCAATTTAAACTCAAAATGTGGCAAGGCAACGTAAAAAAAAAATGTTTCTTTAATAAAAGTTATGAAGCAACGTAAAAAAAGTGTTTGGTAAATAATAGTTATCGGCAACGTAAAAAAAAAATCGAAAATAAAAGTTATGAAGCAACGTAAAAAAACAAATCTTAAAATAAAAGTTATGGGCAACGTAAATAAAAAAAATAGAAAATAAAAGTTATGAAGCAACGTAAAAAAAAATCGCAAAATAATAATTATCGAGGACGAAAAACAATTTTTTTTCATAACAGTTATTACGCAACGTAAAAATATTTATTACATGATAATAGTTACAGGCCATGTAAAAAAAATGTTATTGGAAATAATTATTATAAAGCAATATTTATAAAAATATCTTAAATAAGGGCAATTTTTTTATTTCCAAAAATATTGATAATAATTATTTTAGGTCTCTGCGTACATCAAGTATTGCTAAAAAATAGATTTAAAAAAGCTAAAAAAAAAGTTTGCTCAATTCGAAGCGCAACGATGACATCGACATTTTTTGAATGTTTTTGTTTAGAGGAATCTTTCCATTGCGGCCGTTGTACTAAAGACTGAAACAAGTTTTATAGCTCAAAATGTGCGCGTTGACGAGACGAAATATCAATAGATTTTTAGTCGGTCAAATGGCCTTTGAAAAAATTCAAATTGCCTGATATATTTTACCGAAAAAATAAAAGTCACAAAATAACTGTTATTTTTGACCGATAAAATAAAAGTAAAAATAGTTATTTTTGCCTGAAACTATAAAAGGCACAAAATAACAGTTATTTTTTGTCGGGAAAAATAAAAGTTAAAATATAACAGTTAAAATCTGACTTTTTTGATAAAAACCATAACCGTTACGGTCCCTGGTCTTTTCACCTTTAAATAATTAAAAAAATAAAAAATTTTTGTTGGGAACATCGATTCGTTTTATTCAAAACAGTCTCCTTCGGACTCAATACAGTTATTTTCACGGTCCAAAAGCATGTCGAATGTGTAATTAGATCGTCGGCCGGGATGTACTGCAGGATGTGGTCACAAGTCTTTTGGATGGCTTCTACGTCCTCGAAACGCTTTCCTTGCATCGGCAAATGCATTTTTGCGAAAAGATGAAAGTCGCGCAGTGCAAATCAGATGAATACGAGGAGCGGTTGATGGTTAAATGCTTAAAACCTGTGTAGAACAAGCTGTGTACATACCTTTCGGTTGACAAATGTTCAGTTAAAATGATATTGATTGATGTTATTCAGATCCTTAAATCCAATTTTAAGAATTTCGATGAAGATTTTGGCTGATCTTTGATGAATTCACTCACAGTTTTGATAGAATCTGCGGTGATCGCGGATTTCAGTTGCCAATATGTTGGTCATCATTTATGTCCTCACCAGTTTTAAATCACGTATGCAACTCATGAACTCTGGCACGCGGTAAACAATCATCACCATAAACTTGCTCCGAGCCGTGTTTAAGGCTCATGACTTTTTTACTGTACATAAGAGCTTCATACGTGCGTAGTGGGGCACACAGGATCACAGGATTTCATTTGCGGGTATACAACATTTAAGCTTAATACCACTTGACACAACATTTTCCAGCCACCAATATTGTAAAGAACAGATATTTGGGGGTTTAAATCCTCAAAACTCCCCTTGCATGCGCCACTGCACATACTAAGATATCGTAATGCAGTCGCCGAACATAGTTTCTCTTTTAATATTTTTTGTTTGGCCGCTTACATACATTTTACGTACATTTATCAGACATTTTCGAGCGGGCCTCGTGAGGTTCAGTAAGTCCTTTTAGCGTCTAGTTACATAAAGCGGTCATGTTTGTTTGTTTGACGACTATTCAATGTCAAAATGAGCTTGGACAAGCCCAGCACGTCTTAAGGTTAAAAGCACATGTTTTTAACAAACCATAGTCGACATTAATTTGGTAAGTTATAATGCACGTTTCTATTAAAATGTGTAACATTTGAAAGCACTTAATGCTAGAAATCACAGTATTTTGTGCCGAAAATGTTGCTAAATTCATTAAGTGTCCGTGAATTGCGGTAATTCAAATTTGGTTCAGCACAGCAACCACATTAACAACACTTCTTACTGATGAAATCGGTTTTTTTAATTATATTTTCAGATGGTTGCGCACAATTTCTGTCATTTTATTTCTAAATAAGCAAGATTTATTAGCTGAGAAAATTAAAGCTGGAAAAAGCAAGCTCTCAGATTATTTTGCTGAATATAATAAGTATCAAACACCAAGTAAGTACCCTCTTAAAATGTAATATTGTATTTAGTAATTATACCTGTATATGTATTACATATGTATTAAATACCCTACGGGGCATGGGTGATGGAAACTAATACACATAAATCGCAAAAACTAACACATTCACACATTGTGGTCAAATTTTTGTACTGGAGCCACTTCGGTGGAAAAGAGACAGTTTGGCTATGAAATTATTTTATAAGAGAGAGCGAGATGAAGGGCCAATGTACATTGACATTTCAAAAAACTTTCATTTAATCAGCTTTTGCATCAGCGATGATGCATTTATACAATAGCAATTAGCAATAAATGCCTCAGCGCTGACAGAAACGAGAGCATAGATAGAACTCAACAGTTCATCCGTATAAGTAACTATGTGTGGAATAGAGACAGCTATGCCAGCCGCCACCACGTGGCACCTTGTCAGATTCGATTTTGACATTATGTTGTGAAATTTCAGTGAACGTGGTGGACGCAGTATTCGACGCAGATAAAAAGGCTTTCTAAAAGAATTTAAAGATAAGTATAAACAAAATTAATTAAATTAAACAAATTAATAAACGTGGTAAACTTTTAAAAGATATTTGCAGGATTCTTCAAAACGGATGAAATTAATTTCAGCGCCTTGACATTCATAAAGCTCCCAAATCAACTCTCTTATGTCGTCTTTCCATATCAAATGAATAATTTTTGTCATTGTTCTATGTTAACTTTGGATTACAATTTTTTTGACCAATTTTTGTTAATTCTATTGCTTTTTGTTATTGTTCTATGTTCATTTTTAATTAATTTTTGTATTTAAGTAAATTGTTACAATACATACAAATAATTAAAAAATTTTTGTTATTCATTTTCACATCACCGCTGATGGAAATTTATATCAGCGGTGATGCATTTAGGCATCAGTGGTGATGAGCTTTCCCATCAGCGGTGACTAGCACCGTTGATGGATATTTACATTAGCGCTGATGCGTTTACACATCAGTGGTGATGAACGTCTTCATCAGTGCTCACTGCCAGCGTGCATTCAATTTGAATAGGAGTTAATGAGACAGCTGTATGTTCCACAAGTTACTGAAGTTCGTGTGTTGAAAAGTGATGCAAGATCACATGTACACAAAAGTTTCCATCACTTTTTTCACAAAGCCCTTAAGAAGGTGATGGAATCTTTGATCAGCACTGATAGTCAAATGATGGGTCAAGTGAGCATCAGTGTCCCGCAGGGTACATTGTGGATTGTGCTAAAAATACACACAGTTCAAAACCAGTCACGTTATAATTTTACACTGTCTCTACACTTGTTACATATTGAACTACTCCGTGTTGCACCTTTGCTTGCTAATCCAAACTCTTTCCTCTGCGCTGTACCCGGCTGTTTTTATACTTGTTTGCTTGTAGCGCAGATCGTAATCGCACATTATAATTGGTCTCAACATTTTCAGTATCATTATGAGTCATCTCTGCGAATGTTCTAGCAAAATATTAGGCTCCTAAAAGTATGCCAATGCGCAAGTCATATTCTGATTTCCAGTGCCTTGCAAACTGCACAATGACGGCGAGCATTATCGTCACACTGCCCTCCACTTAGACTTGTTCGTTCCGAACAAGTGCCGAGGCTCCGCCGTAGTAATACGCCAGGCGTTCCAAATGGACTACCTTCAGCCTAGCGCCTCTACTGCTGCAACGTTGAATCCGGTACACCACGTCATCAATCTTGGTCACGACCTTGTATGGTTCTTCCAATGACGTTTGAAGTTTCGGAGACATTTCCTCCGCTGCGGCTTGTAGAGCAGTACCAGATGCTATCTTGAAACCTCTAACTTTCATTTTATTGCCGACCAGTTGGGTGCGGCTCCTTATAAACTGGTGGATTTCTTCCAGTTCCAACCGCTTATTGACCATATTGTCAGTCCTAGCGCCTTCCGCCGCGCTGACCAGTCCGAACTTTAAGTCAGCGGGCATTCTCAACTCTGTGCCGAACACTGCTCAGGCCGGAGTGAGTGATGTCGTGCCGTGCGGAGCCGACCTATACGCCATCAGGAACAGAGGGATATACGTGTCCCAGTTTTTTTGATTCCTTTCCATCACTTACCGTAGATACTTCCAGCATGCGATTGAACCGTTCCACCATTACGTCAGCCTGTGGATGCAGAGGACTGGTGCGGGTTTTCCTTAGGCCCAGTAGTTTACACAATTCCTTGAATACCGCAGATCGAAAATTTCGGCTTTGATCCGAGTGCAACTCCAACGGAACTCCGAACCTGCTGAATAATTTGGGGCCGTCGGCGAAGCAAGAAAAAATGAAAATTTTGGTTGGTGGGGACTGCGTTCGTTCGCTATGCGTTTTATTCAGCAGTTAAAACACGAATGACTATGTAAAAAGACATTGGTCAAAACAAACGGTCGAAGCCGGTGGATTGGAAGAGTGGAACATGAGTACAGAGGGGAACAGGATGGGATGAGACGCAGGTCGCGCAGCACATAACAGGGCATCGCAGCATAGATGAAACTGTGTGACCCAGAAAATATGTAAACTGCGTATACGAATCTCATAAAACCACCGCAGGTGTTTCGTTTTCATTTTACAAACCCAGCAATATGAGTTATTTTTCTGAATCAAACTTCAAAATAAAACCTTTATGACATAATATGGGCTGCCCGCGAACTTTTTCAATTAATTTTTCAATTTTTGCAAGAGAACGTGTTGACTGCGCGTAGAAAGCTGTATTTCAACTACAGGGCGACGCAGGCCTGTGCATGTTCGTCTCTGTACTGGTACTGCATTATTTACGAAAAACTGAACTGCGTTGAGCTGTGCTGCTGGCGCGGCCTGCGTCTCCATATACGCCTAGGCTTACGGTTGGAGCCGCTCGTGAATGCGGCCCAATGCCTGTTTAATCAGCGCGTGGGCCTCGGTCCTTGGGTCAGTGGTCCCGTCGCTGGCTGCTTCATCGTCGCTGAAGCTTATTACGAGAAACGATTAACGAGTGTTGGACGATGCGGTCGACGGGCGGTTGTTGGGGCTGACCTCGATGGCGTGTCAGCCAATCAGCGATGGCGGAGCGCTTCGCCGGAGCGGGCTGTCGTGGGCCTTGGTGTCACTTCGCGACCTGCCGAAGTGCTGTAAGGTGTGGTGCGACCGCTCACACTTACTGCAGTGAGCGATCGAGCTGCAGTTTGCGGTATTGTGGGGCTGCGCCAGGCAATTCGTACAATTTCCCTGGGCACGGGCCACCTGTTGTCTCTGTTGCGGTGCCATGGCCAGAAAGGCGCGGCAATACCTTACACCGTGAAGGTGACGGCACAGTCGTCTTTCCTGGGCGAGGTGCTGCTTTCGGGTTGCCCTGAATGAAACCAACAAATTATCACTAAATAGTAGTAGTAAGAGTTGGTAGAGTATGCGAGAGAGTATGGGCAGTAGGTCAAGGGGCAGGAAACGCTTGAGTTAACGCCTTGGGTTTAAGAGGCTACTGGGGGCATAGCTTTACAACTGGTCTTGTGAGGATGCCAGACTGTGCGGATATCCACGACACGTACATCATTGTCGGGACTGCGATGATTCTTGTGAATGTGAATTCATTAGGAGGAAGTAGGTCGTCTTTAATGACGACTATGCCGCCCTCTTCCACTTCTCTCTGCGGATATTTCCACTTATATCGTTTGTGGAGATCCTTGAGGTATTCCTCCTTCCATCGTCGGGCAAATTGATGATGGAGGACTTTGAGCTTTTCCCATCGGTTGACGAGGGACAGTTCGGGGCACTCGGATTCGGGATGGGCGGCAAAAGGAGCGCCTAGGAGAAAATGCCCAGGGGTCACCGACGAACGTTTTGCCATTGCCGGTTATGATTTTCTGATATAGTCCTCGTTGACCAGTGAATCGAGCGAATGCTGCGCGGAAAGCTTCGGTTGTGAGGACCGAACGCAGTTCCAAGTGAACGGCTTTCGTGAAGAAGCAAACGAACACTACAATATAACCTTTGATGTAGGTTGAGCTACGGGATATGCAGGCCTCGATCTGGAATGGACCAGCAAAGTCGATTCCAAAATTGACGAATTGGATAGAGAGCGTGCATCGTTCAGGGGGGAGCGCTTCGCATCTTTTGTTTGTGAATGACACGTTTTGCACTGGAAAATTCACTTGATTTGGGGATAATGGGATGTTGTTCATTGTGCGTCAGTTCTGTATTGGCGAGCCTGCCATTAACTCACATCACCTGCCATTGGTCTAAGAATGGATTGAAACCCAAGAGAGAGCTTTTCTTGGCTATGGAAAGAGATTGAGAGAGCGCTTGCCGTTCCTGGGGTAATAGGAACTTTGCGCGAGAGTTATAGGGTGATTTTTGAGAAATGCCAACTCTTGGGATAACCGTGTTCCGTGCACGCGAACACGTAGAACCGATCGAGAATGTCGGCTTGTTCTTCGAGAAGGTGGTGGCAAGAGATCGCTCTTTGTTCCTGGATTGGAACTTTACGAGCGTGGCCTTTTGGCCAAGCATCGGAAGACTGCTGTAGCCAATTGGGGCCAGTCCACCAGAGAGAATGATCTTTGAGATCTTTCGGCTTGCATCCGCGCGTTCCTAAGTTCGTAGGATTTTTAGCGCTTGGAGGGTGTCGCCATGGAGCGTTATGCACATTTTGACGCATTTGGGTCGTGCGATTGGCGACATACGTTTTCCATGTGCAAGGTGGTTTTTCCAACCAAGCAAGAACAATTTCGGAATCGGTCCATAAATGGATCTTCGATTTGTCGAACTCGACATGAGAGCGAAGTGATTTGATGAGCTGGGAGAGTAAAACTACCCGTAAAGTTCTAAGCGAAGTAAGCGTATTCTTTGGAGAGGTGTTTTTGCAACAAGGAGATGTTACGAGAGGCAGTCACCATTCGTGCTAGTACGTATGTATAAAGCGGCACAGTATACCTTTTCAGAGGCATTGCAAAATCCATGAATCTGAACAGATTGATTTCGGGCGTAGTCAACCGGTGAATTTCGATATGTTCTATGGCTGGCAAGTTTTCAATGAACTGTTGCCACTTGATAAACAATCCTGGCTGTATGCACTGATCTCACTCAGTGCCTTCAAGCCAAAGTTCTTGAAGAAGCTTTCTGGCAAGAATCGTTACAGCCGAACGCCATACTGCGGGATCGAAAAGTTTGGCAATGAAGGACAGAATTTACTGTTTTGTGAATGAATTTACAGGAGTAGTGGGAGAAATCGTCCTCGGGGACTTCAATGCAAAGGTCGGACGAGAAGTATATTTGGTCCCACAGTCGGGCAGTTCAGCCTCCATGCGACCACTTTGAACAACGGTCTGAGGCTGATTGATTTCGCCGCGGCACGAAACATGGTAGTTAGTAGCACCGATATCCACAAGGCCACCTGGTTATCCCCCGATTAATCCACCCGCAAACAGATTGATCACATTGTGATTCATGGAAGGCATGCTTCTAGCATTCTAGATGTACGCACGTTCCGAGGACCCAACATCGACTCGGACCACTACCTTGTTGCAGTAGAGCAAGGTACGTACCCTAGTTTGCAAAGAAAGCTGGACATCAGTAAGCTGCGATCACAAGGGGTAGCCGAAGACTATTCCGCCCAACCAGCTCGGTCGCTCCCCCTCTACACCTGATGACATGGGCGGATTATGGGCTCACTTATCCAACTCTATGCGCGCCGCCGCAGAAAATGTCCTTGGTTTTCGACGCCCACCCCTTCAGTGCGGCTTTAGACCTGGAAAGTCCACCATCGACTAGATATTCACTTTACGTCAAATCCTGGAGAAGACCCATGAGAATCAAATCGATACACACCATATTTTTATCGATTACAAGGCAGCATTCGATAGCCCGATAAGGGTTCGCCTATATGCCGCATTGTCTGAACTTCGTATCCCTGCAAAGCTCGTGAGACTTTGCAGAGTGACGTTGAGCAATACGCGCATCTCCGTCAAGGTTGGAAGTGCCCTCTCCGACCCATTTGATACCGTTCGAGGATTCAGACAGGGCGATCCTCTGTCCTGCGACTTCTTCAACTTCACCACGGAGAGTGTTCTGCACAAGACCGGTGTACATCGTAATGGCACAATTTTCAACAAAAGTGTCCAGCTCTTTGCCTACGCTGATGACAATGATGTCATCGGGCGTAACAAGCGAGATGTCACCAATGCCTTTGCGGTTATCGAAAGAGAATCTGCCAAGATGGATCTGGTGGTAAATGAGGGCAAGACGAAATATATGCTGTCTACACGCAGGGACTCGCAGTGGCTAGGGTCTCACGTCCAGGCCGACAAATGTACTTTTGAAGTTTTCAAGGAATTCGTCTACCTTGGCGCCGCTGTTCTCGCTGTTATCTTGCCCTTGCTCCTCTGTGGCGCAGAAGCATGGACAACGACACGAAACGACATAGCGGCCCTTGGAGTGTTCAAGAGGAAGGTACTTCATAAAATCTTCGGCCCTGTTCGTATTGGCGACGACTATCGTATACGAACCAATAACGAGCTGTATGAGCTGTATAAGGACATGGCTGTAGCACATTGAATTAACATCCAGCGGCCACGCTGGCTTGGCCATGTCTACCGTATGGACAATGGAGCTCCGACGAAGTACAGTGCGTTTCAAAATAAAGTGTAGCTAATAAAACTCACAAAAGAAGGTATAGTAGAATAGAATAGAATTGATAAGGGGTATATTGCACTGAGACCAGGATTGATCTATTGTGCCCCTACAATTGTTAGAGTACATCCCCTAGACCCACCGCCTCAATGAAACTTAGTAACTCGCGGGGGTTTAGGTGCTTGATGTCCTGTTGTGCAAGCCAAAACTGGCCCAGGTAACGCAACCTGCTGCGACAAGCCGCATTACAGTGCATTATGATGTGTTCGGGAGTCTCCTCTGCTGTTTCGCAGAGTCTACAGACGCTTACCTGTTCTATCCCGATTGTATGCATATGTTTCCTCAATCTGCAGTGCCCAATTAGAAGACCTGTGACCTGTCTAAGCTGGTTTCTCCTTAGTTTGAGGCATTCTTCACTCCATTTGGGGTTATAATCTTTGATGAAGATTTTCGATTGCCTGAGACCGGAGGCGCTAGCCCAGTATTCTGTTTTCCTGGTCCTTTCCTCAAGTCTCAGTGACTCCGTTATGGCGCTTTTGCTCAGCCCAATGAAGGGGTCAGGACCCAGGGGGGGCGTGGCTGCCGCGGTTCTAGCGAGGCTGTCCGCTTCCTCGTTTCCTTCGATACCTCTGTGTCCTGGAACCCAGAGGATCTTCACCTGGTTGCATTTGCCCAGTGCATTCAATGCCTCAATGCATTCCAGCACTAATCCTGAGGTTATCTCATATGAGATTAGTGCTTCGATGGCTGCTTGGCTGACGGAGCAGATGACGATGTCCTGCCCCCTGTACTCACGTTCGAGATTGAATTGCACACAGACCCTGCACTAACCCTGAGGTTATCTCATATGAGATTAGTGCTTCGATGGCTGCTTGGCTGTCGGAGCAGATGACGATGTCCTGCCCCCTGTACTCACGTTCGAGATTGAATTGCACACAGAGCCTGATAGCATACAGTTCCGCCTGGAATATGCTAGGTGTTTTCCCCATGGGCTCGTAGTGTTTGAGGCGAGGCCCAAACATTCCTGCCCCTAAACCACTTAATTGTGTGTGGTCTAAAATGGATCTGGTGGTCTTCCCAGGCCTAGTCTGCTTTATTGCTCATATAAACTCCGAAGTGGTTTTCGCGGCTCTCGGGGCCCATGCCACTGCTGCATATGTGAGTACTGCCCTCACAATCATGGTATACATCCATTTCAGTATGCTCGGTTTGCATCCCCAAGTTTTGCCTGCCAAGGATGTATACCATGTATACCATGACCGCCTTTGTTGCTTTACTGATAACTGCCTCCGCATGCTTGTTCCAGAGTAACTTCGAATCTAGTTATACACCTAGGTACTTCACCTCTCGTTTATAAGCTATGCTCTTCCCGAGCAAGCGTATTGTCTGCATGTGTGGCAGCTTTCTTTTCCATGTAAGAAAGGCTATGGTGGTTTTGTCCGGGTTTATTCGCAGGTCTACTCGGGCACACCATTCTTAGGTTATTTTTAAGCCTCTCTGGATTATGTCACAGAGAGTGTCTTCAAACCTTCCTCTAGCGATAATGACAATGTCGTCGGCATAACCTTGGCACGTTATGCCATTGCTTGTCTGTAGTTCAAGGAGCTCATCCACTACCAGACTCCACAGCAGCGGTGATAGTACCCCGCCCTGTGGACATCCTCCTTTCGATAGCATGCTCCTGGTGGTGGTGCCCACCTTCGTAATGGCCGATCTGGTAGAGAGCATAGCTCTTATCTAGCGGCTAAGTGAGGCTTCTACTCCTCTCCTGCTGAGCGCTCTTTCTATCGCCTCATGCGAGGTGTTATCGAAGGCTCCTTCGATATCCAGAAAAGCGCACAGGGTAATCTCCTTGCTTTTAAGAGCTTCTTGTATTGAACTCGTGAGCTGAAATAGGGCAGTCTCTGTCGATCTGCCTGCCCTATACGCATGTTGTTTTGCGTGCAGAGGTGTTCTCTTGAGCGCCACGGTTGTAATATACTGATCTAACACCTTCTCCATGGTCTTCATGAAGAAGGATGTTAGACTGATTGGCCTAAAGGACTTCGGCTCCGTATAGTCCTTTTTACCTATTTTTGGTATAGAAACTACCAGGGCACTTCTCCAACTAGCGGGGATGTACCCTGTTGCTAGACAGCTTCTCATTATGCCAGTGAGATGCCTGAGTAGGGCCCCCCTGCCTTTTTGTAGAAAGACAGGAAAGATCCCGTCCTGGCCTGGCGATTTGAAGGGTTGAAAGGTGTTCAATGCCCAGTCAATCTTATCCGGAGAGATGACTTTATGCGCCAGCTCCCAGTCCCTTCTATTTGGACGGTAGATGGTACATTCGGCAGGTGCGTCCTGGGGGATTGCCCCAGGGAAATGTGCACCTAGAAGAGCGAGAGCTCTTTGCTCTTCATTGCGCGTGTAACTACCATCCGGTAATTTGAGTGCCATCTTATTTTCCGTTGCTCCCTTCGCTAGCGCTTTGTGCAGCCTTGCTGCCTGGAGGGTGGAAGAAATTTCTTCGCAAAACGATTGGAAACTAGCCATTTTCGCTAGTACTTCCTTTGTGTACTTAGTGAGAGCGGCAGTGTATTCCTGCCAGTCACCTGTTCGCTTTGCCCTTTTAAAGAGCCTCCTCGTGTCTGTTCTGAGTTTCGCCAGGGTAGTATTCCACCTCCTACTCTCAGGACAGCTTGAGTGGAAAGCATTGATTATTGCCCCATTTACTGTTTCAACCGCCTGCTCGATTTCGAGGGGATGCCGCATCCTGCCCCGAACATCCAGCAAGGGTTGATCCTCTCGAGCAACCTTGTAAATTTTTCCCAGTCGGTCTTCCTGGGGTTTCTAGTTGGAGATGACTCCATTAGGGTGGCTGCTAATCTAAATTCGATCATCCTATGATCTGATAGGGAGGGCTCATTCGATACTCTTCAATCAGATACATAGTCACTAATCCTACTGTTACCTATGGTAAGGTCTAGGACCTCCTGCCTAACTCTAGTGACAAAAGTCGGGGAACATACCGAGTTGAGTATAACTAGGTTAGTTGCTAGTATATAATCGAGTAGGTACTCACCCCTTAGATTATCATCTGTACTTCCAAGATCGTGTGGTGGGCGTTCATGTCCCCGCCTATTAGGAGTGGCAAGGCTTTTGCCCTGCAGTACTCCACCAGACCCTGCACTTCGTGGGGGGGAACAGCCATGTCTTCTCCTGGGAAATACGCCGACGCCAGGACGATCTCGAGGTCACGACCCTCGATTTGGACCGTCATCGCCACCGCTACCAGGTCCCTGGACATGTACTCTGAAATAAAAAGTATTTTACTCAACTACCACGCAAGCATGAGGTATCTCGTGCCTTGTGTCCCAAATTACCTTGGTTTGCTGCGAGTTGGGCACGCAGACTCTACCGTTATAGCACTAGGGCTCCTGCACTAGCGCCGCCCTGGTGTGGTCTCGGGTGAACTTATGCGCTAGGATGGCTGATGCCGCCTTCGCGTGATGAAGATTGATTTGAACAACCTTCATTGCTCAAGGGTTAGAGCTTAGGAGAGGCCTCGACATCCATCTCCAGCAGCGTCGTTAACGAAATTTCGTCCGACAACTGCTCCTCTTCCTCGTTTGTACTACCTTGAAGCCCCAGCGTTTCAAGGTTTAGCTCCTCAAGGGAATCTTGGGAGGCTTGCAAAGCTACTTCTGCCCCGGCTGCCTCTCCGCCTTCCGGTGTTTTCCCGGATTCGGCAGATCGTGCTTCACCTGAGGACCCTGCTTCCACTGGTGTATTCCCGGTTTCCACTGTTAGCGTAGGGGGGCCTGCCGCACTATTCAGGCTTCCAGGTCTGGGGGCATGAACTGGGATGCTCTTATACCTGAAGTTGAGGGCATTCCCGTTTTCCCTGATCTTGGCGAGGGATTTCTCGTCAATCACCAGGTTCCACAGCACACCCCTGCCCTCCTCCTTGGAAGTAACCACCTTCCAAAGGTTTGTGTAGACCCCAGCATTTTGCGCTTGAATTATCGCAAAAAGCTTGCTGGGTTCCTGTTCAGCGCTCCTGGGAAGGAATACGGTGACGTGGTGTGTCTTGGGGACATTATCGCCAAGGCACACACGAAGCCCTACCCCCTTCCAATCCTCCAGCTTCGGGACTACCCGCTGGAGCCAGTCTGCAGTACTTGGTTACTGCAGTCCAGCAGCAGATGTCCCGGCCGGAAGTGGATGCCACTGAACACCAGTGGGGTGGCCCACCCTTTGGCTATCTCCCCCATGATAGGCTCCTCGAGAAAACAGAGCTCCTCCTTACTCATTGGATCATCCCCAGACTGATTGCTATTTTGGTGCTTGCCCGTCCTAGCAACCGGTGCCTGAGTGGTGGTCCTGGATTTTTTAAGTTCAGGACGTTGGGGGGGAGTGATGTTATCGCTCCCTCTCTTTCTCGGGAGAGTCGGTTGAGCCGCCGTGGGCGCGGGAATTGCGCCATGCTCTACCGCTCTGCTCCTCGCATCCTCCTTACTCTGGCCTTGCCTGAGGTAGCGGAGGTACCATTTTACCCTCGCACCGCTTAAGCCGCGTCTTAGGGGGTCGTCCAGGCCACCTGGTTGCCCTAAGGGGGCCTTTTAGGCCTTATCTCCAAATTTGCAGAAGTCGAGGGGGGTATTCCCCGCGCGACCGCAGCAGCACTGGTACTAGGGGCCACTACGTCAATAGCCCGCCCTACCACCGGTGCCGCAGCGGATGTTGACGGGGGTATTCCCTGCACGACCGCAGCGACACCGGTACCAGGAGCAGGGCCTATAGGTTTTGCTCCTACCACCAGTCCGGAAGGTATGCTTCCGGAGCCAGTGGGAAGAGCTGAAACCGTGCTCACCTGGTTTGTGGTGGGTCTTGCGCTGGCAGATGCAGTCAGAGCAGAGATGTCAAACAGTGGTTTGCCCCGTATTGACGCCCCCCCTGACCGCACCCCCAGCCCTCCGACCGCCCCTGAGGGAGCCCCTCGCCACCCTGGAAGGTATTCTTCCTCGGCTGGTGCTTGGCCTCAGGTCTTCATTTGTGGTCCGGAGCGAATGCTCCGGTCCCGCAGAGCGAGTGGAATTCCTCGCTTATTTTTGCCGCATTTCTTCTTTGTCGTGCTCATGATTGCGGCCGCCTGCCCGCGCGCATGGCGAAGGCACGGGCGGCCAATAATTCTGGCAGGGACAAGGTTGCTCGACCAGGGCAGAGCCCGCATACCATGGCAAGGCCATTGTACTTCCTGAGGTGGCCCGGTATCAGGAAGGCACCGTAAGAATACAGGCGGTATACTCCCTGGCTTCAAACCACCCAGTGGCCACGGTCCGCGTAACATCCTGGGTTGGGGGGGGGGTAGTGCTTAGTACGGGCTACGCTCCAGACTATTCCATTCCGTTCATCACTCAGATTGGACTAGTCTGCGGCGTCCTCCCCACCGCGGCAAGCCCCCACACCACGACAAGGTGACTACCCTTGTGGAGGAAGGTATAGTAATGAATTATATATATTTTCTGAAAGGCTGTCCAAAGCAGTGATACCAACCGTAGGGAAAAGAGGCTACATGTAGGGAAATTCAGCCTTAAATTTGCGATGTAGGGGAAAAAAGGACGGATTTTTAATATTTACTTAAACGTAGGGAATTTCAAAAATCTGAAATTTGTCTCTATGTTAAAAAAAAAAAGGATTTTTCTGTTCGCATATAATTTCTTTTTGAGATTAATGCGTTCAAATTTTTTCAATGCGGCAATCTTGGCAAGTAAATTCTTCATATCATGGCACAATAAACAAGGTGGAGTTACGAACGGAACGACTTTTATTTTTTTCTCGTCAGAGTTCGGTAGGTTGTCAAAATTTTTTGTTGGTTTTGTTTACATTAGGCGAACAGCATTGCCAGCCAAGTGTTTTTCTGTGCAATTTGAGGCATTTTTGCAATGATGAAAATAGAATTATTTTTTCAATTTTCGTTATGATTTTCTTTTTAATTACAGATGTGTTTAACAGGATTATTTTGCAGCTACGTAGAAGGTGAATACTAAGCAATCATCGCAAAGCGAATATCGTTGCTCGGCGTTTTGAAACTACGAGCAGTGTTCAGGAATCTGGATTCAATAATGTCTACTTCGTGTTTCTTTGAATTTCTGAATGCAAATGTAATGGAAACTATATTTGAGCATTTCGTCGGCTTAGAGTAAAAAGGTGCTAAGTCCAGTTTTTCACATTTTCCAGGAAGGACAAACACGGTGTAAAAAATATTAATTCAAATTAATTGTTGTACTTTTTATGTGATGTTATTAGATTTCACCTTAAGGTAATGAAGAGCATATGAAGATGTATGTGGGATTTTATTTCGTCGTTTAAAATTACAAGTCGTTTAAAATTACAAGTCGTTTAAAATTACAAGTCGGTTAAAATTACAAGGAGAGTTGGTCCGCTCTGTTCCGTGCTTCCGTTTTGAATAAATGTCCGCCCGTCTAGAGTACTGTTCAAAGCTGTTTTCATTCAGTCAGTGATGCCCATTTGTAAACAGGTTCGTCGAGTCCAGTGATGCATGTTAGTTCAAAAATTACGTCCACTCCTGGTAATCCTCTGTAAGTCCGTCAATCCCACATTCGGCCATCCTGATGTTTCATTCGCCTCGAATGAAGGATTCCACGGCTTCATGTATTCAGCCACCGTATGCGTTATTTTCGGCCCTTCTACGGTACCAATCTTCTGTACGACATAACGACCATGATCCTTTTTCTCTATTACTTTATATGGTCCGAGGAATTTTGGCTTAAGTTTGAGTCCTGTTCCGTACTGAGTGCGCTTAATGGCGACTAATGCCCCAGCCTCATACTCCGTTTTCATTCTGCGGGTTTTATGAAAATTTCTCATATTCTCCTCTTGCATACGACTAATATTATCTCGTGCTTCTTCTCGTATCTTGCTCCTCTCAACCTCCAACTCTTCTACAGCTGATTCTTCTAACAGCCTGCTAATGTCATGATTTGCGTTAACGCGCATATCAACACCAGTCAACAGTTTGGACGGAGAATATTTCGTGTTTCGAGTCGGCATAGAATTAATTGTTTGTTGCACCCTATCTACGTGATTATACCACAGTGTTGGATTTTCGACGCATAGTTTCGTCAACATTGATATGACAACTTTGTGAACTCTCTCTACTTGGCCATTACCACGCGGTCCTCCAGTCGTTATGACCAAATGCTGAATATTTTCTTCTTTGCAGTAGTTCTCAAATGTATTGGAAGTAAAACCAGTTCCCATATCCGTTATAATCCTGAATGGGTTTCCGAACGTTGCCGCTTGCCTCTGTAACCGCTCTAAAACTTCTTCGCTGCCTGTACTCTTAGTGGGATGTAGCCAAACAAATTTGGAAAATCCGTCAACGCCCACTAATATGTAATTGTATCGCTTCTTCGTTTCTTCTTCTTTGTTGATTGGGTTCAGCATACCTTCCTTCTTCCCCGCTTTAGCCTCTGCAACCAAACATTCCACACAACTTTTTACCACGTTTATTACCTTCGGCGCTAAGTTGTAAATAAAGAAATCTCTCTCGACCAAATCTTGTGTCTTCTTCGCAGCGTAATGTCCTTGTCTGTGCGCTATTTGGATAATCTCTCGCTCCATCTATGTTGGTACTACCATAAGTTCTTTAGCGAGATCTTTATGGAGAACACCATGTTTGATGTAAAAATCATGGTAACTTTCGTGCTCTAAGACTTTTCGTATTGCAGCTAACTTTTCGTCCTTCAATTGTTCTTCTTGTATCCTATGTCGTAAACTATCTGTCATCATTAATTCCTTGGTAATTAATTAAACCGTTTTATGTTGTCTTTATTGTAGTTCTGTTTTTATTTATCAACCGCCTTGGCCGGAGTTCAGATCTTAACTGACTTCTGCGATGCTACTGCAGTTTTTACAGATCTTCTTCAGCAGCATCGCAGCTGCACAGAGTCAGATATCTAAGGTATGCTGACTCTGCGCATTCCTTCACGTACCGACTCGCTGCCGTTAGGTTGCAGTTCAGTGCAACGAGTCGGTTCGTTTACGGCTAGGGTGTCCCCTGCCGTAACTCGCGTCTACGTGTCTCATCTGACTTCCTGACCGATGCTCAATCTCATACCGATAGTCTTGCAGATACATCGCCCACCGAGATACTCGTAAAGGAACATCTTGCTTCTTCATTGTAAGCGCAAAGGCATTACAATCCGTTATTATCTTAAAGTTGATACCCATAACATATACTCTCCATTTCTTCAGCGCTGATATGATTGCCAAAACCTCCAATTCGTATGAGTGATACTTCTGCTCCACCGGTGTAGTTTTCCTACTCATGTATTCGACAGGGTGTAAATGTCTATCTTGCGAGTCTCTCTGCATTAGCACTCCGCCATAACCAAACATAGATGCGTCAGTATGTATTTCTGTTTGTAGTGCTGGATCAAAAAGTTGAAGTACTGGTGGATTCACTAAAGCAATCTTTAATTGTTGAAACGCAGCTATTTGCTCATCTTGAATTCGAAACTCTACATCCTTCTTCAGGAGATCAGTCAAAGGTTTAGCTACCAATGAATAACTCGGAATGAAACGTCTAAAATATGATGTAAGACCTAAGAAGCGTTGCAACATCTTCTTATCAGTTGGTACAGGAAAATCGTTTACTGCCTGAGTCTTCTTTGGCGACGGTGTTATGGTTGACGCCTCAACGACGTAGCCTAAGAACGTAACTCGACGTTTCAAAAATTGACACTTTTCCCATTTAATCCGTAGTCCATACGACTCTGCTGTCGCTAACACACTCTTCAAACTGGCTAACCCTTCCTCCACACTCTTAGAGGGAATAATTATGTCGTCCATATAAACTATTATTGTGTTACTCCGGATAAGTTCTCCAAAAATGGCATTGATGTATCTAGTAAAGACAGCTGGCGAATTACATATTCCAAACGGAACATACAAAAACTCATATTGTCCATTATGCGTAACAAAAGCTGTATACTTGCGTGATGCAGGCTCCAATGGTACGTGGAAAAATCCATTACGAAGATCCAAAGTGGTATAAACGGTATCCGATTGTAGCCTTTGCAGAATGCTATCCACCAATGGCATCGGAAAATTGTCACGTATTATCTTCTCATTCAACTTCCGGTAGTCACAACATAGCCGCTTTGTACCATCTTTCTTCGCCACTAGGACTATTGGTGATGCATATTCCGATGTGCTAACTTGGATTATGTTGTCAGCTAACCACTCTTCCACCTGCTTTTCGACTAAATATTGATCTGCATACGACAGTCGACGCGGTCTTTGATATACCGGCACTTCCTCTGACAAAATAATTTTAATTTCGATTGGCGATGCCCTTTTCCTTTCACTACTGTAATTCGTAATTAGGCTAAGTACGCTTTTATTTACTTCAGTTGGTAAATGGTGGAGTTCAACCTGCAACTCGACACTCTCGTTGCACGCAAAATGTAGTATTTGTCCAAACTCCTTCTCTAGTTCACCGATACGATTAACCTCTTGATTCGCCACGATTTCCTCCTTAACTTCCTCAGGTTTCTCCGGTTTTTGCTCAGCAGTACTTTTCTTTCGAAACTTAACCCCTTCACCGTCGATTGCGACATCCACTTGTCTCAATACATCTTTGCCCAAAATTGCATCATACAAAATGTCGCGCTCTCTAGCCACGTGAAACTCGACATTGACTTCTACTCCATCTAAATCTATGAGTGCGGTGAAACATCCAATAGTTTTGATCATGTTGTTGCCAATACCATACAACGTTTTAATCTTTGGTTGTAAATCGACGTATCCAATGTTAACTAAGGTGTCATATCTGATGGCGCAAATATCACTACCCGTATCTAACAGTGCTGAAACGTAACTACATGCATCTTCTTGCTTTCGTTTTTTATTTCCGCTCGTGGTGTCACCTGGCTACACTCGTTTGCCTTGTGAGCGACTTGACCACACTTAAAGCACCGAATGGCTGATTGAGTGCACTGCCTGGCTATATGCCCAACTTTTCCACACTGGAAACACTCTTTGCTGCTATGCGCTTCACTCTTAACAACGCTTTTCTCTTTCGATGCCTGCGGAATTAACGGCCTGTTACCTACATTCTGGGATTGCCCACGACACTTCTCATATACCCGCAGGTTCTCTTTGAGGTCTTCTATAGTCAACGCTTGATAAAGAATTTGCTTATTCGAACGTGAATCAGGAATACCCTCAATAAAGTATTCGATGATACTCTCGTCATCCATATTGATCTGACTTGCGATCTCCATCAGTGAATATAAATATTCTCGAAAACTTTCATTTGCTCGCTTACGCCTATTCTTCAACGTACGGTGTATTTCATTTGCACTCAGCTTAGCTCCAAATTCTTTCTTGAGGATGGCCTTTAACGAGTTCCAATCCTTAACTGCTCTCTGGCTTTTTACAAATATCTTCGCTGCACCCTTTAGTAGCTGCTTTCCGTAGATGAACTTCTGCAAATCATTCCAATTAACCACAGCTGCGTTGTCCTCAAACTCCTGCAACCACTGATTAACGTCAGGTTGTCCGCACCCCGAAAATGATGACAACGTATCTTCAATATCGCGTAGCGTTAAGTGGCTATGAACTGGCATTTGTTGAACTGGCACTTCTTCATTTAACGGCCTGTTTTGACAAGTGTCATCTTACTCCAAACTTTCATCATCAGCATCCCCTCGGGACAAGCCGAAGTGGTCTAGAAGAATGTTCTGCAGTTCACGTTTTAGTCCCCTAGTTGGTAACCCCAAAGCTGTAAGTTTTTCCCTAAGCTCGTTCAGATTTAACGTGAGTATTTGGTCTACGTCCATGTCTATGTCGGTTACAATATCAAATATAATATGTAAATTTATTTCAAAGTAATACTACTGTGTACAAAGAATACCCGGAATTTGTTTATAATTCAAAAAATCTTTATTTATTCTTCCAAATCAATTTCATCGCCTTCAAAGTAGTCCCCCCCGATGCAATGCACTTATGCCAACGGACTTTCCAATCTTCGAAGCATGCCAAATAGTCACCTTCCGGTATGGCCTTCAATGCGCGCGGCGATTCACGTTGAATCTCTTCAATCGATTCAAAACGGTGTCCTCGAAGTGGTCTTTTGAGTTTGGAGAATAGCCAGAAGTCACAAGGAGCTAAATCAGGCGAATACGGTGGCTGTGGAACGATATGAGTTGGCGAAATGCTCACGAAGAACCAATGCCGTGTGAGATGGTGCATTATCGTGATGCAAAAACCAAGAGTTGTCTCTCCATAAATCCGGCCTCTTTTTGCGAATAGCTTCACGCAAACGACGCATAAAGCTCAAGTAATATTCCTTGTTGACAGTTTGGCCCGGCGGAAGGAACTCATAATGCACAACACCACGATAATCGAAGAAATCGAATTCCGGGTATGCTTTGTACACAGTAGTATATAACTTAATTCAAAGCAATTACAATGTACTAATGTGCTTAGTAATTTCTTCTTAATTTTAATTAAATTCAATTTCAATTTATCATTCAAAATTATTACCGTTTAGTAGTAGGCTCTTATATCTTAAAATAGTTTCTCCTCAAAAGCATAAAAGATCTGAATCAATTCTTGACTCTTTCACAGATTTCATACAAAAGTATTTCGATTCGTGTCACAAAATGATTAAACTATTGAGCCTGTTCTTTAGCAGATTAATCCAACTCACAAATTGCTTAAATTTTAATAATGATTGATTTTACAAAACAAATTATGAATTCAACTTCTTAGATCAATTTCTTTTAGTTCAATTAAACTGTTAAACACCTCTGGCTTGATGGAATGAGTCTAGCTCCGATTACAATTCAACTTCTCAGAATGTTATTAATCTTTTGACACAGCACAGCATATTTTATCAAAACCCGAAATTTGAATTTAGCTAGTGCAGCAAACAAAATTTACGTGTCACAAATGCAGCAACTTCACTCGAAATCAAAATAAGTATATCAACTACAATGCGGAATTTCAACTTTAAACTTTACTCAAAATTACTTATGTTTGTTTCACTCACGAAACTGCAATATTACCAGAAGTACCAAACAGGGTAAACTATTTCAGCTTCAACTACTTATCTGCCAATGAATTCATACAGCTGCTATCGTATTCGCCTTCATCTGCAACTTCACACTACCGCCAACTTTGATCCTCAGTCTCTCGAACTTGTCACCAATCAAATCTGGTCAACTGCACCTTTGGCTCTCCTCAACTCGAGCCCACTACAACTGCAACTCGCTATCGAACTCTCTGTCGACACAACGCTTCGCAACTCAACCTCCGTTGAATTCGAACTCGACTTGAACCCAATTTCAACCCCTAGCCAACTCGATGAATTCACTGCAACATGTGAGCACTTGTTCGCCTTGGCTGCTTGCTATGACGTCGATGCTGATTCTCGCTGCTTTCTCTTACTGTATGTAGTCTCGGCTGCTACTCGCTTGCACACTGCTTTTGCGCACTACTGCTTTCTGTACTTTCGCTGCTACTGCGCACGACCTTCCGCGCGACGCCGCTGCTTCTGCGCGATGCCGCTGCTTCTGCGCGACGCTGCTGCTTCTGCGCGCTTACTTTATTTGCTGCGGCCTAACCGTCCGTTAGTACCGTTACTTTTGTTTGGCTGTACTTTGCTGGTCTCGCGTGATGTAATTTCTTGCACGCCCTCTTTCGATCCAAATATTTTATGCACAAGTTGTCGCTTTTTGCATAAAATGAAGACACGGAACTCCTCTGTTGCTCACGGTTTCGCTGTGCACGCTCAAAATGATGTCCTCTGCCGCCAACTAACTGCCGCAATGCACACGGATGAGAATTTCGCTTTTGTCGCTATAACGACACTAATACCGAATCGATAATTTTCACTTTATAATTTCAAAATTTACGACGATCCCGGTTGAGCCCCCAATTTTGTGGGATTTTATTTCGTCGTTTAAAATTACAAGTCGTTTAAAATTACAAGTCGGTTAAAATTACAAGGAGAGTTGGTCCGCTCTGTTCCGTGTTTCCGTTTTGAATAAATGTCCGCCCGTCTAGAGTACTGTTCAAAGCTGTTTTCGTTCAGTCAGTGTTGCCCATTTGTAAACAGGTTCGTCGAGTCCAGTGATGCATGTTAGTTCAAAAATTACGTCCACTCCTGGTAGTCCTCTGTAAGTCCGTCAATCCCACATGTATAACAAACATTTTCGGCCGATTTATATTAACTTTTGTGAATTAACGCAAAATCGGCGAACTATGGCCTTAGCACTTTTGCCTCTCATTGTAAAACAACAGATAAAAACAAGAAAGCTATGTACTTTTGCTGTTAATTGGTGTATTTTTACGTTTTCTTTCATCAAAATCTAATATTTGTAAACCATGTGGTCTTAGTACCTTTCCAATCTAAGTCGACCATTTATATTATTTATCGCCCCAACTGGCTTCCCTTTTTCCGTACACTTCATTGCTTCGTGAAATTTCACTATTTGAATTTGTTTGTGCACAATAACCTACAAATAACAACATATTTGAATGTTATTATTATGTATACGTTTATTCGGCAGCCGCCGTAGCTCAGCTGGCTAGTGCGTTGGGCCGCGTACAAGACTCCGTTGCTGCTACTACCGAACAAAAAGAAAAACAACAATTTTTCTTTCGGCGGCTGTCCTCTCAGCAGGAAATGGCAAACCTCTGAGAGTAAAATTGCCCATGAAAAAGCTCCCAACTCGCCGTTCGGAATCGGAACAACATGGATGGTTGCGGGTAGCTAGGCTTGAGTCGCGGTCGTGCCAGTCAATTATTAACAAATTATTATTATTCGATGCTGGCAATACTGTTGGCAAGTGAACCGTCCGTCCGATTTTGACAATGAACCGAACGGAAACACTAATAAAATACACGTGAATTTTGTTGCTTTTTTCGTGCCACTACCTTGTTTATTGTGCCATGTCTTCATATAAGTATGAACACACCCACTGGCTAGCAAGGCTTTTCATGTATTTTGTCTGTGCTTGAACATACACATTTGTCAGCACATTTGCTTAATTTCAATTTTGCCGCATTTTCGTGTACACCAACGATTAAGCGATTGGAAAGTGGGAGAGTCGGTAGCAATACATGCACAGAATTTCACTATTATTATTGCAAAATTGCAACCTTGGTCAGCTTGATCAGGAACGTAGTTTTTCCTCCATATAAATGTCTAAAACGGGGTGGTTGTTCTAGTTCATTTCAAATATCCAGTGTTGCTGGTGTGACTCATTTTTTATTACCAAAGAATATTTCCTTTTATTTGTATTTTTTGGTGCAATTTCGTAATACGTTTGTATAAAACTTACTATAAAAATATATTATTGCCCAAAAGTGTCAAAAGAACCGTTGGGTATGCTTTTTATTGAATTAAATTAAGGTTTTATAAGCTGCATCCAAAAAAAACAGTCCTGCGTTCGAACTAGAGCATTTAGCACCAAAAGCATACCTGATCTGATCTGATCGTCAACCCTGTGTTAGAGATTCGCTAAATGAAGAACTGCGAAATTAAAAGGACGGCAATTGACCCTGTCATATTCAATGCATTTAGCTTTGCGTTCTTTGGTATATTTTTCAATAATATTTACATAATGAAACCAAAAAAGTTGATGTATTGTGTATTTAATGCAGAAAATTAATGAGAACATACTTTGAAAAGCAAATAATTGAAAGGAAACTGGCGGCATTTTAGTTTGCACAATCATCCCTAATATCGGGAAAAGAGCGAAAACAGTGAAGAGCTGATAACTGCCAGCACACACAGACTGTGTACGTGAATTGCAAAAAACGCACAAAAATCGGCTTACTCTCCCACTTTCCCATCGCCTTATCGCTGGTGTACACTTTTCAATTTATTTTATTTATTTATCAGATTCTGAATTAAGGAGAGAAAATCGTAAGTTGCTTCAAAAGTTATACTTTTTTAATGTTCAATACTTAAAATCTATATATATAAAAGAAAGTGGATGTATGTGTGTAAGCGCATCACGCTCAAACGGACAGGCCGATTTCCATGGAGTTTTTTCTGTTAGATTCGTATTGAGTCAGTTCAGGTTCGTGCGAAAAGAAAATTCCGGAAAATCTGTTGGAAAAGTCGGAAAATCCCTGTTATATTTGACCGTGAATTCCGAAAATTTTTAGACGATAACTTTAAAACCATAAGTCACACATCAAATAAATTCTCTAAGAACTTAATATTTAGTCATGTCCTTCGACAGGGCGAATGGGGCGAGTTTTGCTAGTAATACTATTTTTTCCAGGACACTACGCTATAAAAAAATTCGAATTGTTTGAAATTTGGCTCGAGGAACGCGCAAAGGAGAAAAAGCATGATGCGCTTCTTAATCATGTCGTACAAAATATTGGTGGTACTGAAATTTCCGATGGTTGCAGGAAAATAATAGAAGAGAAAGTGCGCCTTTTCTGCAAATACTTGGCAGCAAAATCGGGTAAATGTAGCAGAAAGGCGGAAAAGTTTCGAACTGAAAACTACGCATGGCTTAGTACTGAAATAAATTTTGGAATTAACAAATTACCAGTTAAAGCAAGTTCTTCGGCTGTTGGACGTCCACGAGTTCCATTTTGCGACAAATCCGAATATGGCAAAAGAAAAGCGACAGCAGAGCTTTCAACCACAACAAGTGACGAAACTAACTTTTGGTTCGTGCAGCAGCAATATCGGCTCGAAAACAAGGGGACATGGCTGTAGTTCTTAAAGAAACTTTAATAAGCCCAACGAACCCCTCGAAAATAAAAATATTGTGTTCCACAAGTAACCAAAATGCAATTGTATTTTCTGCAGATGAGGCATTAGCTTTCTTTCTTGAAAATAATTTCACAAAAGACCAATATAATGCAATACGTCGTGAAAATAAATTGAGAAACTGTGACATATATCCACACTACAATGAAATTGCAGCTGCGAAATTGAAATGCCGACCCGATGGTATCAACGTCAGCGAGACTAAGGCAAAAGTACCTTTGAAATTGGTTCTATCGCATACTGCTAAAAGAATTGTTGAAATGCAGAAGGAAGTTTTTGAAGCTATGATGAAAGCAGAAATACTAATTATTTGAAATCAGAGCTGATATTGAATTACGGGTTCGATAGCAGCACTGGTCAAGCACAGTTTAAACAAGTATTTGAAGGGCCAAGCACATACAAATGTTCCGACGCGTCGCTTTTGTAGGCCTATTAAATTAGAATACGTCAACGAAACGAAGGATTCTATTCTGAAAGAAGAATCGGATCTAAAAAATGAAATTGATGCTTTGGAAAATATGCACGTAACAATTGGCGAAGGGATATCAGTGGAGATATTATTTAAACTGTATTTAACACTTATTGATGATAATTTTGAATATTTTGACTGGAACTAGGTCGGCACAAGCTTGTCCTATTTACGGTGCTACACCAAAGGACTTCATGAATATATCTGATTATACTTGTGAAAAATTTCGTGGAAAAGAATCTAACTTTAAATTCGGGCTCAGCCCTTTGCACTGCTGGAATCGATTTTTTGAGTTTATTTTACATGTAGGTTATAAGTGTAAAGTACAAAAAAGGCAGATACGAACGAAAGACGACAAACTAGCAGTTTCAAGAAGGAAGGAGAATATTCAAAACGCGTTTTGGAGGGAACTTGGTCTCCGTGTAGATATGCCTAAAGTTAACGGCTTTGGTAGCACAAATGACGGAAACACTGCGCGCCGAGCTTTCACTGAACATGAAATCTTTTCTGATATAACTGGCGTTGACCACAACTTAGTTTTTCGCTTTAAAATTATACTGATTTGTTTATCGTGCCAGTTTCGCTTAAATTCAAGTAAATTTCAAACGTTCTGTTTTCAAACCGCTGAAATTATTCAAAAGCTTTATCCTTGGTTGCCGATGACATCTACTGTACATAAAGTGCTAATACATTCGAAGCAGATCATAGAGAATACAGTGCTTGCGATTGGTTTCTTTGGAGAAGGTGCTGCTGAATCGCGACATAAACTTTATAAAGCAGACAGATTGCATCACGCTCGTAAAAACAGCCGCACTAATAATCTTTTGGATGTATTTAACAGAGCTGCTGATACTTCTGATCCCCTTATTTCTTCAAAGTACTTAAGCAGACGCATGCAACAACGAATGCTTGTACACCTTCCACCTGATGTTATCGAATTGTTGAGTTGTGATGATCCAACGAAGGATATTGACGAAGACGATGAGTACGACGAAAATTAAATTTTATCTGCTACTTCTCTCAACATGTTGAACGATTTATCTCTACAAAATGAATTAAACTTAACTGATTCAACTGATTAAATCATATCTTTTCAAACAAAAAACACTGAAACAATTTTTTAATCTTTAACCTCAGAAAAGTTAATGGGCGTGAAAGGGTTAGATAATATTTTTTTGTTTAATTTGTTAAAATTATACCTCCTTTTGCCTTTGGTACGATTTTGGCTTCAAAGAATACAATATGTTTTCATTTTTAACCTCAGAAAAGTTAATGGGCGTGAAAGAGTTCATATTTTTTTGTTTAATTTGTTAAAATTATACCTCCTTTTGCCTTTGCTACGATTTTGGCTTCAAATATAATATTTTTTCATTTTTAACCTCAGAAAAGTTAATGGGCGTGAAGGGGTTAATATTTGTTTGTTTAATTTGTTAATATTATACCTCCTTTTGCCTTTGCTACGATTTTGGCTTCAAATAATACAATATGTTGTAGTAGCCTTTATTTTATAAATTTCAATTGTACAACATTTAATTAAAAAAAAAAAATTAAAATGGGCAACTTTCGCCAACACGCCACGACACGTCTGCGCTGCTCACTGTCTGCTTCTCGTCTGTCTTCGTTTCGCGCGTTTTTGCTACTCGCTACTTGGCTTGCCACGCCACCGTCGGCCATCATGTGTCAAGTAGTGCCATGGCTCGAATGATGCCACTGCACCGAGTAGTGCCACGGCTCGGGTGATGCCACCGTACCCTTACATACTACAGTCGGCCGATCTGACACTTTGATCGACCCGATCAATCAATATAAGTGAACTTACATACTAGGCACAATACAACCACAAGGACCTTAGAATCTAAGTGTGAATTTACAATGGTTGAACAATCGGTCATTAAAACTAGGGTGCTGAAGGCTGAATATGTAAATCATCTTCAATGGGGTGCTGCGGAAGCGACTCAATTAATTCGTTACCCGGAGGCTCAATCCATCTGCGAATATGTTTGGCTTCAATTATGCCCTGATAGGGAAGTTGAGTAATGGGGCAATCGTCAATATCGCCTATGATATAGCGGTCATGAGGCAGCTTCTTGAGTACCACATACGGTCCCTTAAATTTCTGAATTAACTTTGTATTGGTGCCAATAGTCGTATCATTATTTCGAATAACGACAAAGTCTCCTACGTCAAAAACCCTGGGCGGTCGACTATGCTCATTGAAACGCCTTAACCTTTGTGTCAACAGCAGAAAAATTATACGTAAGTCAACAGCAGCATACCCGGGTATGCACGTATATTTTGAATGGGAAATGGCATAACTTTGTGATAAATATGTGAATATTTAACACATTCTTTTAAATCTGCCTAACTTTTTGATGTTATTTTATTGAAAAATATGTTTTTTAAGTATGCATGTGAAACAATTTGAGAAATATATTATTTTATTGTATAAATATTGAGTTTCTTAGAACATCCTTGTTTGGTTTGCTGCGGAGCGGATCAATAAAAACCAAGGTGGTTCGGGTTTGGGGTTGGGGACCAAATCGATATGTGTGCAAAAATTTTGCCATAGCAATTAATAGAGTGAGCCATTCAGTTTTGGTTTCAAAACTGGCTTGCCTGGGTTTCATTCCTCATTTCTTCGATGGATGAAATTATACCTAACTAATCGGCGTTGTGTTGTAACGATTGATGGCACGTCTTCTAAATCATTTGTTGGTGTCCCTCAAGGCAGCATATAAGGTCCGCTGTTGTTTGATTTGTTTATAAACGACATTGGTTCCTGCTTCTCATTCGCTAAATATCTTTTATATGCAGACGACCTCTAGATATATGTGGTAGTTAATAATGAGACGGATTTCTCTGCTTTGCAAACGGATCTTGGCAATGTTCAAACCTGGTGCGCAAAAAGTAAACTGGTTTCAGCAAATGTGGTCATGCGACTTATTTAAGGAGGCTCAGCCCCTTGCAATCATCGTATTCCATATCCGGTTCTGTGTTAAAAACAGTAAATAAAATAAAGGATTTGGGTGTCTTTTTCGACGTAAAACTTAGTTTTTCTAGTAATGTTGATTACATTTCATGGAAGTCTTATGGCATGCTGGGTTTTGTTCGACGGAACTGTACTGCGTTCTCGGACCCATATACTTTTAAACTGCTATTCACGACTTTTGTACGCTCTAGACTTGAATACGCTTCTTTTATTTGGAGACCTTATCAGGCTACCCATACCAATCGGATTGAGCGTATTCAAAAGGTGTTCATAAAATTCGCACTGCGGTCATTAAATTTCACCGAGCCTCTGCCGTCATATGAGTCTCTTTGTATGTTGCTGAGCCTCAAGTCTCTGCACTCGAGGCGAACGTTTTTTGCTTGTTCTTTCGTGCTAAATCTACTATATATGGATATTGATTGCCCTGCTCTTCTCTGTAAGATCGGATTTAATGTTCCAATCTGGAACTTGCGGCATGCAAACACTTTTTTAACACCTCTTACCTCTCAGATCTCGATGTCGCTCTGCCGAAGAACAACTTCTTTATTAAACTAAGATTTTCATTATAATCACTGTTACTATTCTAACGTTATCTCTTAATCAGTAAGACATAATGGCTAAATAAATATAGAAATAAAAAATAAATAAATAAAAAAACCCGTGTGTGCAGAACATTCCATCGATATACCGCAAAGCAACAAATGCAGTTGAAAACTTCATAATTTCTAATTCATTCATAATTTTTTTTATTTTATATATACTATTTTACATTATAATCACATTATACTATTTTAAAATTTACATGGAAAATAAAAGTTCAGTTTTCAATTATCATATATCAACATATTTACATGTGTTTTCATATACATACCCGGGTATGCTGCGTTTGACGTAAGGGGTATGAATCGAAAAAAGGCCATATATCGGGACCAGGTAGTCCAATCTCAACCAGACTTAAGAATATGGTGTAAAATACTTTTGTAGAGGATATTAAGATAGGATATCAGGTCGCTCAGAGTGTTACTTTCCAAGATACAGCGATTTGAAAACGCAAAACATACCCGGGTATGTTGCTGTTGACACAAAGGTTAAGTTGTATTCTTGACTCTCACGAATGGCAACGGCGGCCTTGTCTCGCATAACCTCTAAATCTCTCCCGACGGAATTCACATCCTTCTCATCCAAGAACTCAGTGAGCCGATCCACTTCACATCCCCGCTGCAATACGCCAAAGAGAAGTTTACTAGGGGCCGTCTTAATTGATCGGTGAACCGTATTATTCAATGCATACTCAACATGCGCCAGCTGGCGCACCCAATCGGAATGAGCCAGCGGATCGCTCAATTTAGACGGAATCGCCTTACACGTTCCACGGTCACTCACTGTTCGCGAAGGGCGACGATAATATTCAAAATACTTGTCAAGCGAAGCGCATACTTCGCGCGTACTTGTCCCTTCGGAAGACCCAGCGCTACTTGGCGCTTCAGAAGACTCGGCACTACTTGGCGCTTCAGAAGACTCAGCTCCACTTGGCGCTGCGGAAGACTCAGCGCTACTTGGCGCTTCGGAAGACTCAGCACTACTTGGCCCTTCGGAAGACGCAGCGCTACATGACGCTTCGAAAAACTCAGCGCTACTTGGCGCTTCGGAAGACTCAGCGCTACTTTGCGCTTCGGAAGACTCAGCACTACTTGACGCTTCAGAAGACTCAGCGCTACTTGGCGCTTCAGAAGACTCCTCGAGCTCACCGGGTACATAGCGGAATAGATCCCCCTTTCGGTCCCGTCGGTAGACAATTCCGTCATGCATAGCGTTCAATTTAGAGATAATCGGATCGCGGTTTTGCAAGGCCCTCACCTGGAAGGCAATATCTTCGGAACTAACAATAGGCACAGGCTAAGAGCGTCCACATGACCCATACGGGCACCAGGTCGATGACAAACGGAATCATTATAATTTTCGAATTCAAGGGCCCAACGAGCACTTCGCGGATTCATTTCTCGTTTATTCAACGTCAAAGTTAGTGAGTTACAATCAGTAACAATTTGAAACGGAATGCCTTCCAAATAAGTGCGGAAACGGCGGAGGGCATAAACAATGGCAAGAGTTTCTAGCTCAAAACTGTGGTAATTGGCTTCTTGAGGCGTTGTACTTTTCGAGAAATATGACACCGGATGCAATTTTCCATCATCACCCCTCTGAAGCAAAACGGCACCAAAACCTCTCGCGCTCGCATCGCAATGCAACTCGGTTTCACGCTTTGGGTCGTAAATTGTGAGAACTGGGGCGGAAGTAAGAGCGTCACGCAACATTTCATAGGCCTCCCTGCACTCGTCATTGAAATGAAACGGAACTTCCTTCTTCGTAAGATTATTCAGAGGTCAGGCAATGACCGAAAATGACGGAACGAACCGCCGGAAATATGAGCACAATCCCAAATATGAGTGTAGTTCCTTAGAGTTCTTCGGCACTGGGTAATTTTGTATAGCGCGCACGTGGTCCCCACTGGGAGTAATACCAGAAGCTGAGACATCGTATCCCAAATATTCAATCCGTTCGTAAGCAAACTTACACTTTGACAATCGCAACTCCAGCCCATTACGAGCAAGACAGCGCAGAACACTGATTACCAACTCCATATGCTCAGAAATGTCCCTTGAAGCAATCACAATATCGTCAAAGTCCGGTATCGGTAAAAGGCTTAAGGATTCGCGATATGAAACGCTGAAATACTGAGGGTGCATTTTTAAGTCCGAACGGCATTCGGATATACTCGTATTGACCACTCGGGGTTACAAAAGAAGTGTATCGCGTCGAGTCATCCGCCATTCTCACGTGGTGAAAACCATTCTTGAGGGCAAGTAACGTGAATATATTCTTATTGCCGAGATATTCGAGGCATTCGTCAATGAATGGAATCGGAAAATTATCTCGTATTGTCAATTTATTGAGCGCTCTATAATCGACACACATGCGCGTTTCACCACTTTTCTTTTTTACTAATACGATGGGTGAGGCGTAGGGTGAATCGCTTATTCTAATTATTTCACGTTGCAGAAGATCACTTACTATCGCACTCACTTGATCTTTTTCGCGATAAGAGTGTCGCCGAGGCGAGCAAAAGAATGGCGTATCGGTCGTGAGGCGTATCGTCATATCATAAGTCGGACCAATTACTAACTTTCGATCGAATTTCAAATATTCGGAAGTAATCCGTTGACGTAAGCAGTCACGGAATGGTGCAGCGAGCTGTGGACTTTGAAACTCATCAAGCACTTTAATGGCACTAAACCGCGACAACGTTCGACGTGGAGCGGCAAAAAATTTCGAAACAATTCCCCTCCGATTACTTAATTAGAATTCGCCTGGATGAGCCTTCACTTTCACTTACACTATTCAATTGAGCCACTTCAGAAGTCAGAGGTGAATTACAAATGCACACGTCCTTTTGTTCAATTAATCTGGCATTGCCGGTTCATGTTCAGAAATAGGAATGATTGGGCAAGAATACAATTGGATGTTAAATGACTGAAGTGCATCCTGGCCAAGCAGCATCGGAAACGGAAGGGCGTCATTTGACAGAACCAATGCAGGAATTATTCGTACACGGTTTTGCAGTAACAGCAACACCCAGTTCACCGTGAGTGATTATGTTAGCCTTGCCCAATCCGCAAAAGTTTGAAGGCTTCGGTTGCCCAATCTTGACAAACTCCGGAATCAAAGATATCGTAATGAAGCTAACGGGGCTACCCGTATCAAGAAGAGAGTTACAACCAATTACACTGGTGCACTTGAAATCACTTGACTTAAACACAACACTCACCATTTGAACTGCGCTCATGGTCTGCGCCATCCTCTCGTCGTCGCTATCGTCATTTTCTTGGTCGTTCGGTCTGGCACTGTGGACGTACAAAAACGCGGTTCGCTGATTCTTCGGGGCCTTCGGGCAGTCAGCGTATCGGTGGCCAAGGATGCCGCACCGGAAGCATGAACCAGGAGCTCGGCCCTCCTTCGGACACTCGGCGGAGAGGTGTCCATAGCCGGAACAATTATAGCAGCGCGGTCCACTAGCTGCGGCTGAAGTTGGTGGTTTGACGTAAGTGGCGCTCGTCGGATTCGTACTGGCTGGAGTCGCAGGGCGCAATTTCAACTTGTCGTAGCGAACCATTAGTTCCTTCAGTTGCGGAATGTCGGTTGCCCCGTACAAGATCGAAATATAGGAAGTGCGATCTTGTAGGCCGGCAATTATCGCTTCAATCACTTCGTTGTCTTCGATGTCAGCATGCGAGGCAATCTCCACCATTATTAAAACGTACCGGGAGCTCGTCTCGTTTTTCCTTTTAAAACGCTGGCGCAGTTGGTCATAGACCTCCTGGCGACTCGTGCGGCGATCAAACTCGGATACCAACGTTAATTGTGCGTAGGAATACACCTGCCGTTCCTTTTAACTTGCGGCGCGCACAAATGTACCGATCGCGATCATCGCATTCGAGCGTGGCTGATATATCCTCACAGTCGGTGATCCACTTCCGGACCCCACAAGAGTCGTCCCCCGTGAAATCAGCGATTGCTCTATCTACTTCGGAGAAATCAAATTTTCGTTGGCATGGTATGGGCGCCATGTCTTATTCTAGTGCGCGCACCTTTGCGCGTAGCTCCAGTTGGATCTCAGCGGCGGCGTCTTCGTCGCTCCCAGGTGTATCAACATCGTCGCCACCCGGAAGACCGGCCTCCGCGTGCAGCGCCATCAGGGTAGTGCGTGTCGAGTTCGACGGCGCCGAAATGCCCGCAGCCGTCAACTCCGCCATCAGTTGGCCCTTCGTCGCTCGATTCATGGTGCTGGATTTGTAAATGGGGCTACTCCAACCACTGCCGGATCAGAAAAGTACTCGAACGTTCGCCTATCTACTTCGGGCTTAGGAAACTTTAACACCGATGTTGTTGACCGACACTCAGAATGGGTATACTACCCCACACTTGAACTGTAGTAGCCTTTATTTTATAAATTTCAATTGTACAACATTTAATATAAAATGGGCAACTTTCGCCAACACGCCACGACACGTCTGCGCTGCTCACTGTCTGCTTCTCGTCTTTTTTCGTTTCGCGCGTTTTTGCTACTCGCTACTTGGCTTGCCACGCCACCGTCGGCCATCATGTGTCAAGTAGTGCCATGGCTCGAATGATGCCACTGCACTGAGTAGTGCCACGGCTCGGGTGATGCTACCGTACCCTTACATACTACAATGTTTTCATTTTTAACCTCAGAAAAGTTAATGGGCGTGAAAGGGTTAATATTTTTTTGTTTAATTTGTTAATATTATACCTCCTTTTGCCTTTGCTACGATTTTGGCTTCAAATAATACAATATTTTAGCCGTTATTAATTTCGCACAGAAAAAGTGGTCATTTGACCTATTGTGCACTGGTAAGATTTTATGGGCGTTGTTCAAGGAGCGTGGCACAATGCAACTAAGTACGAACCTACCACTTATTCATATATTTCGACAGAGTAAATGGTGCGGGTATTAAACAAGGGGGCGTGGCACCGCCCATTCAAGCCAAATCTCTAATATAGAATATCTTCGAAATTGTAAGTCGTACAACACTGAAATTTAGTACCCCGTCGTCCAATAGATGAGTCATTCCACTGTTAAGATTTGGTGGGCGTGGCACAAGGGGCGTGGCGCATTTGTTGTGACCCAAATATTCCGCTGAACTATAAGTCGCTCAGCAATGAAACTTAGTACGAACCTACCATTTTCTCTTTCGACAAAGAGCATTGTGCGGATATTGAATAAGAGGCGTGGCAGTGCCCATATAATTTATATCTGGTTCAAGCGCAGTCCATTTTTTTACTGAAACTTAGCAGCAACATTGGTGATTTGTGGGCCTCAATTGCGTTAATCAGTAGCTCCTCCTTTTCCTTCAGTTGGTTTTCTTCGTAAAATTTAAACAAATGTCATGCGAGACCAAGTTCGCCGCGTCAGCAAGTTGTTTATGGAACAATGAGCAATTCTTCCGAATCATCTTCTTTTTTGGGAACGGGTTCTACGAAGCGAGCAAAAGTTGAGTATCGAAAGTAAAAATTTAACGACAGCTGGTTGGAAATGGAAGATTTTAAGGAATGGCTTGAAAAAATCGAAACGAATAATTTCAAATGCAAGTGTGCAGCTTGCGACGTTTGATTTCGATGTTTGAAAATATATATTATGTAGGGAAACATGTAGGGAAAATTTACATTTGCGTAAGGAAAAATAGGGATTTTCTTGAGATGCGGTAGGGATTTTTTCAAAAATTTGTTGGCATCACTGGTCCAAAGATCTTTTTCGCATTATTATCACTACTTTGTCCACTCTCCGTTGTTGTCAGTAATAGCTCGACAACTTTGGCTTACTTTTGAGTGTACTCCAAAGAAACCCCTCTCGAAATCCGTTTTAATGCCAAAATGAGCTGTTTTGTTGTTGATATTCTTTTTCCTCTAAGCTTTTGCTTCATTATTTATTTATTTATTAATTTATTTATTGTTAAAGATCCTTAAGCTACAAGATAATAAGATATCTTAAATTTAACAAGCTTAAGTCATTTACAATATTTAAACAGATTTAATGTTTTTGAAAACTTATATGGCGTTCAAACTGACGACTTAAACCTGTTTAATGTGCTTAAACAAGTTAAATGAACAAAACCAGTTCAAAAACCTGTTTATTCACATGCAATTGTTGTTGGAAATTAAACGTGTTAAACCATTTAACATGTTTTGAAACGAGTTTAGCGCAGGGTTGCATCCGAAAGCTTTCTATGAAAAAGCTTTTTTGTCAACTGAACACACCGCACACACTCTGAACACACACTAGAAAAACATCCCTTAAAATTCAGCTGTCATTTCATCAAAACAAAACAAAAAAAAATGGAAAATTTGAAAAATTTGAAATGAATGAAAATTATCGTTCATTCCATTCATCGCCTTTTTATGGCATCTGAATACAAGGCGTCTAATATTTGGACGAAGTTGAGTATGTTGCCGTGGATTGTGAAATATGCACCAATATTTCGCTCGGATCATGCTCCCAGCACATTTTCACTCACAGTTCACAAAAATATTTATTTGTTTATTTGTAAACAAACAGCTGTCAAATGGAACTATTGTAAAAGTATGTTTAGTTTTTTATTTAATCGAACTTAAGTAAGTAAAGAGGGTTTTTTTAAATTTCAAAGCGTTACTAAAAGTTAGCAAGTAATGTGGCAGTGAATTCCAAAGGCGAATTGGGATTTTTTCGAATTGCATAGATAAAAAATTGCCGCTCTGACGTTAAGAGCTTATGCCTGAATTGAATAATTTGATTCGACCGGGCTGAACGAAGAAAATTTTAACGCGCGTGTAAGTAAAAGGGCTCAGAGTAGTAAACAATCTTGTGCAACTGATTACTTTAATTACATTTTCGAGTCTGCGAACATTGATGTGGTTTGCATTACTGAGACGTGGTTCAGAAGTGATACTGACGACTCCTGTTATCCATTGTGCGATTACTCTGTGGTTAGAAATGATAGGAAAAATTACAAGCGAGGAGGTGGCATAGCAATATATTATAAGAGCTGTTTGCAACATAAGATAATTTGCCGTTCTGATCATCTTAACCAAGTTGAGTTCTTGATGGTTGAATTTTTCGATACTTGTCAGCGGTGTTTAGTAGTGTGCGTTTATAATCCCAACAAATCTTTTGATTTGGACGACTTTTTCTCAAAAATGTCGAAACTAAGTGCATGCTACGAACATATACTACTTTGTGGCGATCTCAACATTGACCTAATAACTAATAATGAGCGATCTAGGAATTTGCGTCATAATATGTCTGCTCTCGGTTTAAACATTATAAACAGTTATCCAACTCGTTTCGGTCCGCACTGTAGACCAAGCTTGCTCGATTTGTTATGCATCTCTGATCTATCCAATCTGATACATTTTGAACAATTGTCCCTGGGTGGTACTAGTGATCATGATTTACTTCTCCTTTCCTATAACTTTGAATTAAATACTTTATCAAATGAGTCGTCTGATTTTTTCTACTACAGAGATCATAAGAAAATTAACGTAGAAGCTTTAGCAGCTGAGGCTAATTCCCTCCTGTGGAATAATTGCTGGTTCTTGGTTGATGTAAATGAAAAACTCAGTCATTTTACAGAATTAGTTAACTATCTTTTTGACAAATTCGTCCCTCGGAAAGAAATTAAAATCACTAACAAAAAACAGCCTTGGTTCACTAGAGATGTGCTTAGCGCAATCAAAAAACGTAATAATAGCTACAATATTTGGAAGCGTAGTAACAGAAATGAAAACTGGGAAGTATACAAATACCAGCGAAATAGAGCTACTGCAGCAACGCGTAAGGCTAAGGAGATGTTTTTCCAATCTAAACTTAATTCGCATCTTCCCTCTAAAACGCTATGGAATAACTTAAAATCCCTTAGTGTGAGGCCTAAACTGAAAAATGATTGTAAAATTGATATAGATGTGGTGAATGAGTTCTTTTTATTAAAACCGTTGGGGCAAAATCGTACTTTTGAGCCTAATCCTAAATTAGTGCGTGACCTGCCCAATAAATTTGATTTTTCACATGCATCGGAGTCTGAAGTTACGCAATATATTCTTTCCATTAAGTCTAATGCAGTAGGTGAGGATAAAGTTAGCCTGAAATTTATAAAGTTGATTCTGCCTTACATAATTTCGTCTTTTACACATATCGTCAATTCTTCTCTAACAACATTGAGATTCCCTGATATTTGGAAAATAGCAAATATAGTACCCGTTGCGAAGAAGAATAATCCCATTTTACCTCAAGACTTCCGGCCCATCAGTATTTTACCCTCCTTATCCAAAGTACTTGAAAAGCATATCTTAGCTCAAATGATGAAGCATATATATGAGAATAACTTACTTACTGAAAATCAATCCGGATTTCGTAAGGGACATAGTTGCTCTACTGCTATGCTTAAAATAATGGCGGATATCCGACCGGCTTTTGATAAAGGGGATCTCACAATTCTTACCTTGCTGGATTTTTCAAAAGCCTTTGACACTGTTAGTCACGCTGTACTTCTCCAAAAGCCTGATAAATACTTCGGTTTTAGTAGTAATGCAATCAAATTCATAGAAAGCTATCTTACAAATCGATGGCAGAGGGTAGTTTCGAAGGATAAGCATTCAGAGCTAAAAATGATTACTTCAGGTGTGCCGCAGGGATCTATCCTTGGTCCAGTTTTCTTTAGTATTTATATAAATGACATGGTTCAATGCTGCCAAAACGTTTCTATACATCTATACGCAGATGATGCGCAAATTTATCGCTCTGCACCTATAGGTCTTGTGGAGGATTTAATACAGAGAACAAATGATGATTTGAGCTCTATTTTTTCATGGTCTAGACATAACAATCTTAATTTAAATGCATCCAAGACTAAAGCCATTGCAATATCCCATTATCCCTATGATTTGAACAATTTCTCACCCATTACATTAAATGGTACTGTTATCAAATATGAGAAGGTCGTTACTAGTCTGGGATTTAAATTGAACTCAACCTTGACATGCGTTGATCACGTTAATTGTTCGGTCAGCAATATGTATAATATACTTCGGCAGCTTTGGAAAACTGCTAGTTTTATTCCTCAAGACATAAAACTAAAACTTGTTAAAACCCTGATAAAGCCAATAATATCGTACCAGGAATTAATATATGGCCACCCTGATAGTGCGTCTCTGCGAAAGTTGCAACTATTAGTCAATAATGCAGCTAGATATGTATACTCCAAAAGAAAGTTTGACTCCATCTCTAAATTCTCCATAAATATACTGGATTGCAGTATATACTCATTCTTTAATCGTCGGTCCTTACTATTCTTGCATAAATTAATTCATACTCGTTGTCCAAGCTATCTTTTCTCAAAACTGAGCTTTGCACAATCTAGTCGTACATGCAACTTCATAGTGCCACGTACAAATTTTGTCACTTCATCAAGAATGTTCTTCGTTAGAGCTGTACAATTATGGAACTCGTTACCGAATAACTTAAAGGCCGAATCTAATTTACGGCGATTCAAGCTGGCAGTTTGTAATATTTATACCATTTAGATTAATACTCGAGTCCTCTCTCTGTTCTTCTATTCTATAGCTCTCTCCTTTTTTTCTTCCTATCTCTCTACCCTTCTAAATTTCATTTTCTTTTCTCTTTTATTTTGTAAGCAAAAATTTTTAGTAGTCTATAGGTATATACTATTAGATTCAATTGCGTATCTTAACCCTCATCGGTCCCCTGTATGCGCACGCATACAATTTTGATCTTTAACCTTGAATAAAATAAAAACGGTTCAGCGGAATGACCTTGTATTTTGCAAAGTAGAATTATTTTGCCTGAACAGCCAAAATAACCCGTTTTTGAATTTGTACCTTTACTGTATTTGCCTGTGCAGTTATAGTTACGAATCGGTCCCTGTGTATGTGCGCGCATACACATAAGCAGGCACCTGGAATTGCCGCTCATTTTTGTGTATGGATTTATAGCACGCTCTTATTTTTTCGTTTTATGAAATTCAGTTTGTTCTGGAACACACATAAGTGAAGTTTGTTTGCGCATTTATTTGAATTTTGGTTGTGTTTCGAAGTATTTGATAAAAAATGGATAGAGTTTTACGTGAAAGAAGGCAGCGAGATGAACTAGAAATGGATTTTGATTTGGAAAGCGAAGCGGGCGAATCTCCGTGCAATAGTGACGATGATTTTGCATTATCAGACGAGGAGAATGATGAAAGTGAAGTTAGCGTGCATTCGGATGAAGGCGACATTGAGCCACTTGAGCAAAATTTAGCACAAGAAAATGCAGCAAATCCTGAAAAGAAATATTTTTCAAAAAATAAGAAAATTGAATATTTATCGCAACCATTTGAAATAAATCGAAGAAATTCATTTCGACGTGCAGAAAATTTCACTTCAGGTAAAAACCTACCCTCATTGTTATGGGTTCATGTTCATTATATGTTTCATTTTTGTTATAATTCAGGTCCAAAAGCATTAGCAGCTGCTAATATAGTTGATGTTTCGTCTGCATTTCACATGTTCCTTCGACCGCTTGAGAATATTATTTTGAACATGACGAATTTATATGGTGTGCGAAAGTACAAAGACGAATGGGAAAACATTGATTTGGACACTGCACGCATACTTTGGATTGTTGCTGCTTTCTGGTGTGTATCGGTCATACGGTGAATGTGTCACTAAACTGTGGAATGAAGAAACTGGTCGGGCAATATTTAGAGCAACAATGTCTTTGAAAATGTTCAAGCGTATCCATGGTTGCATTCGATTTGATGACCGCGAACAACGTATGGCCAACACTGCATCTACAAGTACTTCTGTTCGTGACAAATTGGCACCGATTCGAAATGTATACGATAAATGGAATCATAATTTGAAAGCTGTATACACACCAGGAAAAAACATTACCGTAGATGAACAGTTAGTTCCGTATCGTGGGCGATTTCCGTTTCGTCAGTATATTCCATCCAAGCCGGGGACTTATTGACCCGCCCTCGTAGGTTAAGGAAACTGGCCTCGTGGCCTTCGTCCTGTTGGTTTTAGATTATGTTATGTTCTTGTTAGTGTTTGTACATATTTGGATAAAAGATAATTTTGTTTATTAGAGTTTTTTTAATAGTGCTTTGGGAATGTGTTTGGTTACTGCTTCATAGTTTAGTGTTTTTATTGCTTCTAGAAGGTTTATATTTTGGGAGGGTTCGTTGTAACAGGATATAAGGTGTGGTATATTTAATGGGTTATTGCAGTTTGGACACTGGGGTTGTTGCTCTTTTTTTAGTAAGTAAGTATGTGTGAATGCTGTATGTCCAAGCCTTAGTCTGGTTAGAATTTTTGTTGATATCTTGGCATTTTTGTTGAATATGTTGTTTGTTGCATTTTATCATTTATATTTTTGTAATAGCAATTTGAAATATTTAATTTGGAAAGTAAGTTTGTTGTTTTATGTGGGTTCTCTTTTTGTGTAGTTGTTGATTAGGATTGTTGGTGATTTGTTGGCTTCCTTTGCAGTTTCGTCAGCAAATTCGTTTCCTTTTATGTTGATATGAGCTGGGGTGTATAATAATTTTGTATGTTTGCTTCTTATTAGTTCTTCTCTTATTTGTTGGATTAGTATTTCAGAGGATTTGTTGGATTTTAGTGCTTCAATTACTGAGCGACTGTCAGAGCAGATTATTAGTTTTTTGTTTTTGTTTTTTATTTGAATGGCTTGTTGGATAGCAGTGATTTCCGATGTAAAAATTTATGTGAATTGGGGAAGCGAACCTATCATTTTGATATGATTTTCTTCATCTACTATGCTAAATGAGTTGTTTGTGTCAGTTTTTGAGCCGTCGCAGTACCATATTGTCCATTTTTTCTCTTTCCATGAATTGATTTGTTCAAGGTGAAGACTTTTTAGTATAGAGTTTGCGGAGTTTCGTTTTGGCGTTTTGGGAAGGGGGAGGAATTTTTCGTGTATGTCGGTCCATGGAGGGTTGGTTTTCCGATGTGGTGGAGGAGAATTTAAGGATAGGGATAAGTTAGATGCTGGTTTTAGTATGGAGGTTAGGGCTGTTTTAATTTTTAGAGGCTTTTTTCTTTCTTTTTTGATGTATTTTATGTCTGAGTAGACGATGTTGTTGGAGCTTTGTGTGTATTTTATTATGTTATTGGACATGAGAAAGTTTCGTCTTTCCTCTAAAGTAGGAAGGCCAAGTTCGATTAGAATATATCAGGTGTACAACTTTGCTTCCGCCGTTTTTTTTTCAAAATTAAAAGCTTTATTGCGAAAAAGTGCTTACAGATGTATTATTCGAAGTATTGTCCGTCGCTAGCGACAACTTTCTCCCATCTTTCCTGCAATTTTCGGATCCCGGCTCGAAAAAAGGAGTCCTCTTTTGACGCTATCCATGAAGCAATCCATTTTTCCAATTCTTCGAAGGATTGAAAATGTTGATCTGCAAGGCCGTGTGCCATCGAACGGAATAGGTGGAAGTCAGAAGGGGCGACATCTGGGGAATACGGCGGGTGGGGCAAGACTTCCCATTTCAGCGTTTCCAGGTACTTTTTGACCACTTTTGCGACGTGAGGCCGAGCATTGTCGTGTTGGAGGATGACTTTGTCATGTCGCTCTTGCCTTGAGACGTTTTGAAATGGCTTGCTGACTCACTCCCAACGATTCGGCAAGCTCTTCTTGGGTTTGGCACGAATCTTCATCAAGCAATGCTTCTAGTTGTTCATCTTTGAAGGTTTTTTCTCTTCCACCACCATGTTTGTCTTCGACATCGAAATCACCATTTTTAAAACGTTGAAACCACTCCCGACACGTTCTTTCACTCAGAGCAGCATCACCGTAAGTTTCTGAGAGCATTCGATGCGCTTCAGCTGCATTTTTTTGCGAATTGTAACAGAAAAGTAAAACTTCCCGCAAATGGCGAGAATTGGGCACATAAACGGACATTTTCGAGCGTGAATAATACGAAAACAAGAACAACTGTCACTGAAACGGCGATGACAATTCGTTAGGCACTGTCCACACTCACTTTAAAGGCATTACCATCTATGTATTTCAACCAGCCTCAGCCGGTACAGCCACCTATCGGAAAACGGCGGAAGCAAAGTTGTACACCTGATATTTAACGGGGCTGGTGTAAAATGCTTGGCTTGCGATGCGGGCAGCTGCGTGGTAGTGTTTTTCTATTTTAGCTATGTTTTGTTTAGATGTGTTACTATATATGATTAGTGCGTAGTCTATTTTACTTAAGATTGCTGCTTTTAGTATGTGTGTTAGTGTTTGAGTGTGGCTGCTGCTTTTGAGTCCACCGATGTATCGAAGAAGGTTGACAGATTTGGCTAATTTTGAGGTTAATGTATTTATGTGACTATTCCACGTGAGGCGTTTGTTTATTGTTAGTCCTAATAATTTTAGTTGGTTAACGTTATCCAGTGGGTGGTTTAGTATGGTGAAGGAGGGTGTTATGCATTTTTGTTTTCGGCATACGTGAAGGTGTTTACTTTTGGGTTTGGAAATTGAGGCTCCTGAGTATTCGCACCAGTTTTTAATGTCGTTGCTTAATTGGTCTAAGTTGTCTTGTATTTGTTTTGGATTGTTGATTTTTGTGTAGATGCATAGGTCATTGGCAAAGAAGCAGTGAGATAATTGTTTGTATTTATGTATGATTGTGTTAACCTGCTCGAATGCGATTAGGAAAAGAATTGATGATAGTGGGGAACCTTCCATTCCATTTTGTAATTGTTGAAGTGTAGATTTATGCCCTGAATTGTTTACGATGAATGTTCTATTGGTAAGGTATGATTTTATGTAATGATATATATTTTTTCCCACTTTCCATTTGGCTAATTGTTCGAGTATGGATGGATGCCAATTTTGTCAAAAGCCTTTTCAAAGTCGATACTGATTAGAGAGCAGTGTGAGCTTTTTGAGAGGTGCCTTGCTAGAAAGAATTCAATGTGTGCTAATGCGTCGGTACTACTGCAGTTTGATCGGTATGCTGTTTGGTTTTTGCTGATGAATTTATTTTGGAAAATAAACCACGAAATTCTTTTTGCGATGATTTTTTCTAAAAGTTTACTTAGGCATGATATAAGGGAAATAGGGCGATATGATTCGGGGTTGCACTTATCTTTGTTTGGTTTAGGAAGGCATATTATATTCGATTTTTTCCAAGAGTGTGGGATTGTTCCGGTGGTAAAGATATTATTGTAAAGGTTGAGGAGGCGCGTTTTGAAGGTTGTTGGGGTGTTTTTTAAAATTGGGTATGTTATTCGGTCTAGTCCTGGACTGTTGTTTTTTGTTTTTGCCAAGGAAAGTTCTAGTTCAAACATTGTGATTTTTTGTTCTATATTCTGTGCAGCTTTGGTTAGTTTTTTTGGTTTGTATGTGTTTGAGATTATTTTATTTTTATTGTAAATAAATTGTGTTGTAAAGTTATCTTTTGATATGATAGCTAATTTCTCTGATAGGATGTTTGCTATTTCACTTGGATCAGTGGTCATGGAGCCGCTGTTGGTGTTTAGAGAGACTATAAGATTAGTAGTTTTTTGGTTGTCTGAGAATGATTTTATTGTGCGCCAGATTTGTTGGATGGGTGTTCGTGCATTGATTTTTGCGGAAAATTGTTCAAAGGAAATTCGTTTGGCTTCTTTAACTTTCTTGCGAAAACGCGCATTAATTTGCTTGTATTTGAGGATGTTTGTGAGGGATAAGTTTGTTTTGGTCTTTTTCCAAAGAGACTGTTTTTCTTGTGGAATGTGGATTGTTGGTTTGGATTGTGGAATGCTTGCATTGGCTGCACACAAAATTGTTCTTGTGAGAGAAGCAGCTTCTTTGTTGATGTTGTGTGAAATTGGTCTGTGCTCCATGGCGTCCTGTATCTGTGTTTGATATAGGGGCCAGTTTGCATTATCTGTTTTGAATTTTGGACAGTCGAGTTTATTTTGATGAGGCTGGTTGAATGAATTTCTTCTATTGTTTCTATTGGTGTGTTGTTGGTGAAAGTGCTGCTTGGAATGTTTTCGTTCACGTATTTTATTGAGTCTGCTATTGATGTGCGGTTGATTGTTGAGTGCTTTATCACTTCTTGCCGTTTTAAGTATTTGGGGCAGTTTTTATTAGTGGAGGTGTGTTGTTGGTAACAATTTGTGCACTTTACTTGTATGCATTCTATGTCTTCGTTGTGGACTGTGAGAGAGCAAATATTGCATGTTGGTGGATTGAGACATCTCTTTTTTGTGTGCCCTAGCTTGTGGCAATTTTTGCACTGTAATGGCTTTGGGAGATAGTGATTAACCTTATCGTTGTGGAAGCCAATTTTGATTTCAGATGGAAGAGAGAACGCGTCAAATGAGAGTATGTGAAGTGGTGTGTTGGTGAGATTTCCATTTATCATTTTTTTATTACTCGTAGGGAGTTATCTCTTGTTCGCTTAAATCTTTTAGCTCATGGCTGTATATGACGCCTTTTACTGTATTTAGTTTTTCATTGTAGGTGCATGTAATATTGCATATGTTTGATAGTTTTGTTGTTTTTAATAGCATGTCTGCTTGTTTTTTTGTTTTTGTGAGAATAAGTAAGTTTCCGTCTTTAGTAAATTTTGTAATTAATCTGTTTTTTTCGCTAATAAGGCCTTTTAGTGCTTTTGCAAGAATGAAAATGTTTATTTTATTCATTGGTTCATTTGGATTTGTAGATTTTATTTGCACAAATTTAGGGTTATCATTGTTTTGTTGGGTCGAATTGAGGTATGGAAAGTCTTTTTCAAGTAAGGTTGAGTAATGTTTTTTTTTTCTTGGTGGTGATTGGCCACCACCATCAGGTGGTGTGTTCATGATAATTGCTTTTGTTCACTGGTAGTGTTTTTTGTTTTTGGAATGAGAGAGTTTGAGTTGTCGTGGAATTAGAGAGTTTGAGTCACTTTTGTTTCTATTCGTTGTTGAATTGTAATTTACGGGACTGCAAGCTTGGTACGTGTGTTTCGTTTGCTTGCTAACTTGAGACATTTTTCAGAAATATAAGGTCATGTTTAGAGAAAGCAGGTGCTGAGAATTGATCATATAACAAAATGTGATCTTTGTTGCTTATTAGAAATAGATCTAGAAGTATACTCGTTCTTGTAAAGTGCGTCGGGTACGCTGAGTTGGCTAGGTAGAGTCCGGTTGTCAACATTCTATTCACTAGGTTTCTTTCAACAAGAATATTGCTATTAAAATCACCCGTAATAATTAAGTCACTATATGAAAGAAATAATTGTCTAAGACCACCATGAGTGAATCAAGATCGACATTACGATTTGGCCTGTATGTACAAACAACAAGTATTCTGTCCGCGTTATTATAGACCTCAAGAAAAACATATTCAATATTGTCTCCAAACGACGATTTGCAACATGACTTACGAGTACATTTGATTCCGCTTTTCACATAAATGGCCACCCCACCAGCATGCGTCTCTTTATCTGCCCTAAATATTTGATACCCATCGAGTTTACAAAGTGAGTTGTTTAGTTCTGGAGCAAACCATGTCTCAGATACGCATACAATATCTACACCTGAGCATTCAAACAGGTGACGAAACTCGTCAATAGACTTTGCGCATTGATGTGGCATATACTTAATCCTTTTCGACTTCTATTAAAGACACGAATCATTTCGTAGCAATTGCCTTTTGCGGTAGATTCACAGGTATTCAGGCCCATTGTAATAAATGTAACCAAAATTTGCCACTTTAGTAACGCCGTCTGAAGTATTTAATGTGTAAGCAAAAACAACCTTTAGGGAGTACATCTTAGCTTTGCTCGGAGGTGATAGTATAGTTGAAAATAGTGGGAAACAAGAAGATAGGGTAAAAGAAAAAATAAGTAAAGAGCTGTGCAGTCTAATTGCAGTTGTTGCTGTCATAAGCATTGTTGTTGCTATGATCAACACGCTCGAGACATCCATGCAGGTAGAGTAGGAACTCTCCGATTTGTGAATAACAGCCGCTGTTCTAACATTGATCATGCTGCTCATATCTATCTCGATGATGTTGTTGGAGCTATGATGAGTCGCGAGCGTGAGAATCACTCCGAAAAAGAATATGGTGTTGCTGAGCTTCAGCAGTCTGAGCGATGTTAATTCGCTCGTTCTCATCATGTCCAGCAAGTGTGTATTGATCTAACATGTGAAGCGAATTAATGCAGGTGGGAGAGTCATCCACACCTTTCTTTACATGCACGAGCCCACGCCGAACGAAGGCAGCTGATAGCCGCTTTTGCTTTTTGTACTTAATCGCAGTTTTGAGAATATGATGATTTGCTTTAGTAAGACTCTCATTAATGTAAATAGTAGTATTAGAGTCGAAACCTGCATTGGATAAACGGAGAACATCGTTCGTATTTCGCCTGAAGTCGGAAACTGCTTTTAGTAGTAAATTTTTTTCGTGCGGTGACGGGAACCGCGCTAGTATCGGCGCATCGGTTTTAGAGTGTAATTTTTTATTAATTTTAATGCGAAAAATCGATTTAACGTGTAAACAAACATTGTGTAAATTTTCGCCATTCCCTTGTGGGATGCCGTGGATGCGGACATCGCATGCAGCGGCAGCGTTTTCCTGCCTCTCAAGTTGCATTTGCATTAAGGACCAAACATTTTCGATTGGGTTTGCATCTAGACTTTGAGATGGCCAATTTAGTGTTTCCACCCCAAATTTTCTCTGGCCCATTTCAGACGATTTTTCACATGTTTTCACCCAATAGAGGTTTCGACATGGTAATTCTATGAAGAATGCCCGATTTCAGAAGTCTGCGTCGGATAGTGGCCGTTGATACTTCGACTCTCTTCTGCGACAATCTTTCCTTGTTTCAGGCTACGAGTTGGAGTGTTATCAAACATCTGGACTATCGCCTTATCCAATTTGTTCTGAGTGGTTCTCTTCCTGCCTCTCCGTGGCTCGTCGTCAACACTTTCTCACAAATGAAACTGATGTTTTCGTGTATTTTGCGACTTGTGGAGGTTCCATTTTTGGAGCCTTTGGGTGGTTTACCAAAAACCCTACTTCAAAACTTTTTTTAAATATAGCACTCATTTCTAATTCTTGATATTTCAGCGAAAACTTGTACTCAATTAACTAAACAGAAACACATGCGAAAACGGTATTTTAATATAGAAAATAATCTGATATTAAAATCATGGCAAACTTCTACAGTTAAAAAGATATGGTCAACACTTTATTTTGAAACGCACTGTAGGTGTTCGATGCGGTGGTTGAAGGTTGACGGCGAAGAGGGAGGCCGTGTCTCCGGTGGAAGGACCAAGTTGAAGAGGCCCTGCTATCTCTTGGTGTGATCAACTGGAGAAGGCGCGAGCAAAGCAGAGGCGCCTGGAGAGAAGTTTTGCGGCAGGCCGTAACCCGATAACGGGTTGTTGTGGCCAGTTAAGTAAGTGGGAGAAATGGAGTATGAAAAAGAGTTCGATAGAGCATTGCAACGGATGTCTAGAAATTTTTTGGAACTCGTTGAATCGAACTTAAGGAAGTCCGAGTCGAAGTTAATTACAAACTAAAAAAAATTATAAGTTTAGGGTAGGCAGCAGTCGCTACTGTGGCCTTTAGCTGTTTTATTTATTTACAAACTAAAAAAAATTTAAAAAAAATTATAAGTTTAGGGTAGGCAGCAGTCGCTACTGTGGCCTTTAGCTGTTTCATTAGTAAATTGTACATAAATAGTTAGGTTTCTAAATTATTTACTTTATTTCTAATTGAGTATATATTTTAACATTTGTACAAGAACATTCAATTTAAATTGTAATTTGTAAGTTAGTTAATTGTATAAATTCTATTATTTTTTCTATGTTTTTGGTTGTAGGTTTGGTTGTATTTTTTTCTGTTGGATTAGAGTTTCGGAAGATAAGGTTTCTTTGAGCGCGGTTAGCGGTTAGGATGTGGCTGAGGGTAGTGGTGTATAGGTTACAGAGGGGGCACATGCCAGAAATATTACTGTTCATGAGGTGTTGGTGTGTTAACTTTGTGTGGCCAAGTCAGATTCGGTTAAATTTTATCATGTCAAATCTTGAAAGGGACCAGTCATTTGGGTTAAAATTTGAGAATTGGCTTTAAGTCAATTTACGAGAACTTAATGCTTTATACTTTAATGCTTTAAACTTTATTAAACATTTTCGTCATGTTTGGTTTTTGTATCTGCGTGTAAATTTAGTTTTGAGATATTTTGTTACGTCTTTGGCATTTATATTGGGAGTGGAAATTACTGGGGCCATTGCGGCGTGTCTCACTGCAGCGTCTGCAATCTCGTTCCCTTTGATGTTTGCATGGCACGGAACCCAGATTAATATTATTTTAGGGAATTTGTCTATGAGTGAATTTCTTATAAAAGATGGATAATATTCATGGTTTTTCAAGAGATGTTAGGGAGTCTGAGCAGATAGCAAAATTTCCTCTTTTATTTTTTACTGTATTTACGGCAGACATGATTGCTATTATTTCAGCGGAATATTTATACGGAGCTATACAAAGGGGGCTAGATGTAATCGTTGTGTTGTCGGTGGTGACACTAAATCCAGTGTTGTTATCAATACATTAGCCATCAGTGTATAGTATTTAATTGTCTTTTTATTTCCTTGATGCTTTGTTGAAAAACGCCGGCCTCGATAGCTCAGCTGGTAGCGCGCTGGCTTCTCATACCGAGCGCGCCGGGTTCGATTCCTGGCTTGGGCTGGAAAAAACACTCATCTACTTCTATCGCTATCCACATGAAGGGAATGAGAATTATAAGAATCGCACAAGTGCGCTCTTGGCAGGCAATGGCAAAACCTCCAAGTGTGAAAGAAAAACTGCCAATCGCCGTTCGGATTCGGCGTTAAACTGTAGGTCCCCTCCCCTCCCTTTCCCCATCCGTTTGAAATGTGTGTTGTATCACATGTTGAAAAAAAACAGTGTTGCATACGCATTTCAAACGGGTGGAATCTGTGGTATCACAACGGGCCCGTTAAGAGGCCTAAGTGTGTCTCATACAGAGGCAGCCACCGCAACCTAACCTAACCTTGTTGAAAAACGGCTGCAGGGGTTTCATTCTTGCTAAATTTCCAAAGTGTGATGTTGTTGATTTTTTAATATTGCCATGGTGGCTGATGGCGGCTGGTGTGTTTGATAGGTAAAAATGGTAAGTTATATTTTTTACTGTTTGTAATAATTCTATCAATGGTAGAAAGGAATCGTTTGGGTCTTATCTTTTCTTGTAGCTTTGCACAATTTTTTATGTTGCTGTTCATAAGGTTTTTGAATAATTTATTTGTTATAAAGTCTCTCTTTATAGTTATAGACGAATTCCCAGCTTCAAAAACCATATTGTTACCAGGGGTTGTTTTGTAAGCCCCTAATGCTGCTCTTAATGATGTGTTAAATATTGTATTAAATTTTTTTGCTAATGCTTGTGGGAGCAAATCCATATAGGTATAAACCAAAATCTATTTTAGGAATAAGTAATGCTTGTATTACTTTTATGAGCGTACTGCAATTGAATTTAAAATTTGAAAGACTTTTTATTATGTTGAGACGAGACGAAAGAGATTGCTGTAAATGTGTAACATGTGTCAATTTGATTGTTGTTGCATAAAACTGTAGAGGTGCAATTATATTTTTGACACATGTGCATGTGCTTGCATTTTTGGATTGATAGGTTAGCGCCAGAATAGCTACAACAGTTTTGTGTATCTTCAAATAGCGTGTTTAAGTTGATGTTGATATTTTTTTGTTTTGACAGTTTGACTAACAGCAGAAAGCATAAATCTGCATAAATGCAAGATGATATTTCTTTGTGTAAGGCAATTATGTGGCAAAGTTTTTATATGCTATTAAAAATAGAATAACGCAGAACTGGGAACCTTTTGAGTTGTTTGTATATTGAAAAAAGAATTGTCAATTTTTACTTTTATTTTCCTTTTTGTCATAAAATTCTTAACATAGTTACAAATTCGTGGACCAATTTTCCACAGCTGCAGTTCGTCTAAGACTGAGTGGATGCCAATTTTATCAAAGGCCTTGAAGAAATCCAAGGATATTACGGAAAGGTGCTTTTTAACGGCGAGGGAGTCAACAATATAAAAGAGCATCTGTTATTAACTTCCCTATCTTGAATCCAATTTAATTGTCATGAACCACCACTAAATGGGTTTGAATTGGGGATTAGTTTAGTAATAATTTCTAACAATTTGAAGGATTGTGTTATGTAAGTTTTAAGAATAGAATTGTAAAGTGCCAACAATCTTTCTGTCACTAGAGAGGGTAGGTTTCGGATCATCGGGTATGATACCCGATCACACCCCGGTATATTTCCTTTGAGCTTAGTTAATACATATTGTGAAGATAAAGCCGTGTGTCACTGTGCAAGACACCCTGTCGCTGTGCGAGGTACTAGAATGCTTCTACGGGCATACTTTTAGGCACCCACTTTAAGAATACGGCCGACTTGCTATAATTTACATAAAGAGTAAATTTGTAAATAAAGTAATTGCTGGTTGTTAACTGCGTTTAAGAATTAAAGTGTATTTTATTTTTAAGCACAATCCAGAGAGCCGAATGAGCCTACAGAACTACAGTCTGTCCAGTAGAAGCGTGATCGGCCAAATTTTCACTTAGAGTACCGTTATCAAAAAAATTTGAATGCACCTATGTAGCCTCATCATTTTTGTAATACGCATTGCAAAAACTGTCAGTTTGGTGAGATAATTACAAAGTACACGTTGTTTCAACAACATGAGTTCCGCGTAGGAGAAGCGATTTGAAGCCGTATTCCTTTGTCTACACCCTAGAGGGCCGAAAATGTCACGTTTACCTGCAGCAAAATATATGAAGAAGTCGAAGTCATTCATAACGAAGTGGTATATGGAAGCAAAAAATGTCTACGATTTGGCTGGACGGGGCCTTGAAAAAAAGACCTCCTCAAAAGAGGACAAGAAAATCATTGATTTTTTTGCGACAAAGCCGGGCTTATCATTGCGTAAAGCTTAAGCAGTTTTAGAGAAAAGTGGTGTTCAGATATCAAAAGAGACGATTCGAGGGCGTTTAAGAACTAACGACGTTAAATACCGGAGCTCTTTGAAAAAACCGTGGCTCTCATCATCACACATTCAAAAACGACTTGCCTGGGCTTATGCCAATTCAGATCAGAATTGGAATAACGTAATATTCACGGATGAATCCTCATTTTGGGCAAATAGTAGCATAAATCAAACTTGGTGTACCGCTAACAACCGATTGTTCCAACGAACACCCAGTCAAGGTCCATGTTTGGGGCTGTTTCTCAGAAAAAGGCGCCCAACTTTTCGTTTTTTTCACCAACTTGAACGCGGTTTTGATGAACAAAATTTATGAGAAAGCTTTATTACCATCAGCTGCGAAGATGTTCGGGAGAAGAGGGCTCTCTTGGATTTTACAAGAAGACAACGACCCCAAACATCGCAGCCGAATGTGTGCTGAGTGGAAACAGCAAAATGGGGTAGAGGTGTTGATTGGCCCTCACAGTCGCCTGATGCCAACCCGATAGAAAATGCGTGGGCAATAGTAAAGCAGAAACTCAGAGGAAAACGATATGGATAGCAAAACAGTTATCGAGACAAATTCGGCTGATTTGGAGTCGATTGCCTCGGCAACTTGCTCAGAATTTAGCGCAAAGTATGAGTCGGAGGTGTGAGGCCATAATAGCGAATGGCGGCGACTATACCTGTTATTAAAAATATTGCGTACAATAAATATTATATACCAGGAACCGAAAATAACTGTTATTTTATCGGGTTACGGCCTGCCGCAAAACTTCTCTCCAGGCGTCTCTGCTTTGCGCGCGCCTTCTCCAGTTGGTCACACCAAGAGATGACAGGGCCTCTTCAACTTGGTCCTTCCACCGGAGACACGGCCTCCCTTTTCGCCGTCGACCTCCAACCATCGCATCGAACACCTTTTTCGCCGGAGCTTCGTCGTCCATACGGGAGCCATGACCGAGCCAGCGTAGCCGCTGGATGTTAATTCGCTGCGCTACGTCCATGTCCTTATACAGCGCATACAGCTCGTGATTGGTTTGTATACGATAGTCGTCAACAACACGAACAGGGCCGAAGATTTTGCGAAGTACCTTCCTCTCGAACACTCCAAGGGCCGCCGAGTCTGGCCAAAATGGAAGAAGTTACACATTTGATCGAAACCATGCGAAAAGAAAAGGTTATAGTGCCCTCCTCTGGCCCTTGGTGCTCGCCGGTCGTGCTAGTCAAGAAAAAGGGTGACAATACCCGGTTTAGCGTAGACTACTGGAAGCACAACGACGTGACCAAAAAGGACACCTACCCACTACCCCGGATCGATGACACCCTGGACACACGGTCGGTCACACAGTGGTTTTCCACGCTCGACTACGCAGCGGCTATTGGCAGGTGGAGCTTGCAGACAAGGACAAGGGGAAAACGGCTTTCAGTGTTGGCAATGGGTTGTTGCAGTTGACCGTCATGCCGTTCGGACGCTGTAACGCACTAGCAACATTCAAGCGGCTAATGGAACGTGTGCTAAAAGGGCTCCATTGGCGGACGTGTTTGGTGTACCTCGACGACATAATCGTGATGGGTAAAAGCTTCGACGACCACTTGGAAAAGCTAAAGGAGGTATGCGAGCGAATACAAGAAGCAGGGCTTAAACTCAATCTAAAGAAATGCTCGATGTTCCAAAAGGAGGTCAAGTATCTGGGTCACACGGTTCTCCGCAGTTTCCTAGGCCTGTGCACATATTACCGAAGATTCGTTCCTGGATTTGCGAACATAGCCGGCAGCTTGCACAAACTGACGAAAAAGAATCTAGCCTTCGCGTGGGGCGAAGAGCAGGAGCAGGCTTTTGCACGACTGAAGGAAAAACTGTGCACTGCTCCAATTCTGGCCTTCCCCGTGCCAGGAGAGATGTTTGTGCTAGATACAGATGCAAGCGGGCATAGTATTGGCGGTGTGCTATCACAGCTAATAAATGGTCAAGAACAAGTGATAGCATACTACAGCAAAATTTTGGCGAAACCTGAACGCAACTACTGCGTGACACGGAGAGAACTGCTGGCAGTATTGGAATGCGTGAAACACTTCCACAAATACAAAAGTTTCGCCTGCGCACAGGTCATGCGGCAGTGAATTCGCTACTGAACTTTAAAGACCCTGAAGGCCAATTGGCGCGGTGGATCGAGCGGCTGCAGAGCTACGACTACACGATAGAGCATCGCAAGGGTAGCAGTCATGGAAATGCCGATGCCTTATCACGCCGTCCGTGTAAAACCGAATGCAGGCATTATTCGTAAGCCGAAAGCAAAGAACAGATAGTGGACGTCCGATTGGTCAGCGTTATGCCAGAGGAAGAGTGGTCTGCGGAGAGGATACAAAAGAACCGGCGCGAGAATACAGATCTTGCAAAAAGCGTCGACGGCAAGGAGCAAGGCGCATGTCCGGACGGACAAAAGATGGCCGGTGAAAGCCCGGCCGGCTTACTGGGCATAGTGGCAAAGTCTTCGGCTGTCTGATGGCTGCCTATACCGCGAGTGGGAGAGTAAGGATGGCCGGACAAGCAATTCCCGAAATGCAGGATCAACGAGGTCATTGAGGCATACCATAACGACTCCAGCGGAGGGCACCTAGGCATCACAAAAACTGTCGCCAAAATAAAAAGACAATTCTACTGTGTAGGATGCCAGGAGTCTGTATCCGATTGGATTAAGAGCTGTGACCGATGTTCGGCTGCGAAAGGGCCAACAAGAAGATCTCGGGGCCGCATGCAGCAGTACAACGTAGGAGCGCCCTTCGAGCGAATTGCCATGGACGTCGCCAGCCCATTCCCAATTAGCACTCAAGGCAACAAATATGTGCTGGTGGTAATGGACTATTTTAGCAAATGGCCCGAAGTGTATGCTTTTCCTAACCAGGAGGCCACCACGGTCGCGGAAATGCTGGTAAACCACTGGGTGGCCATGTTCGGAGTTCCGCTGGAGTAGCACTTGTGTGTGAACTACTAGGAATAAGAAAAACTCGCAACACTCCTTTGCATCCGCAGTCCGACGGCATGGTGGAACGATTCACTGGAACACTGGAAGAATATCTGCGGAAAGTGGTAGGCAGGAATCAAAAGGATTGGGACACGCATATCCCTCTGTTCCTGATGGCGTATAGGTCAGCCCCGCACGATACGACATCACTCACTCCAGCCCGAGCAGTGTTCGGCACAGAGTTGAGGTTGCCTGCTGATTTGAAGTTCGGAGTGGTCAGCACGACGGAAGGTGCTAGGACTCATTACGCGGTCAATAAGCGGTCGGAACTGGAAGAAATCCACCAGTTTATAAGGAGCCGCACCAAATTGGTCAGCGATAAGGCGAAAGCCAGATATGATCTACGGGCTAACACAGCAGGGTTCCAAGAAGGCGATCTGGTAATGCTCTACAACCCGCAGCGGAGGAAAGGTTTGTCTCCAAAACTTCAAACGTCATGGGAAGGACCGTATAAGGTTGTGACCAGGATTACTGACGTGGTGTACAGGGTTCAACGCTGCTGCAACAGAAACGCTAGGTTGAAAGTTTCCATTTGGAGCGCCTGGCGTCTTACTCCGGCGGAGCCTCGGCACTTGTTCGGGACGAACAAGTCGAAGTGGTGGATAGTGTAACGATGAGGCACTCCGTTGCTGTGCTATGCATGAATGCTTTTACAGGCATACTTTTAGGCACGCACTTTAGAGCACGGCCGGCTTTTCTGTTTTTTTTTTTTCCTTTGTCGGAACGATCTAGCAAGCGCAGCACTCAGACAATTATACGTCCATTGTACTACGACTTGTTGTTCCCTGTTAATATGCTTTAAATCTACTCGACTTCCGAAGAAACCGTGATAGATCCTGGGGTGCCAAGGAGCCAAGGTGGTCGCTTCTTAGCACATCAGTGCCAAACGTCTCAAACCTGAAACGAGCGAACGCGGGGCAGAGACACAGGAAGTGTTCCGCCGTCTCAACGTCCTCCCCACGGGCAGGACATAGGGCACTGTCAGATATGCCTACCATTTCCATGTGCTTAGCCCATAGAAAATGGCCCGTCATTAACCCGACCATCTGCCCGCAGTCCCATCTGCCTACTGACAGAAGAAACTGTGAGCATTTGTCGGATATGGCGGGAAGCATAAGTTTCGTCCACCTGCAGCCGCTCTCAGCCTGCCATGCTCGCTCCTGGATCATAGTGACCCATTCGTTAACAGTGGCTTTGATGGCCGCAGATGAGATTGGCAGAACAGGCTCAGGGCCGACAAAAGCAGCCTCAGAGCCCATTCTAGCTAAGGAATCCGAGGTCTCGTTACCCGCAATTCCTGCGTGTCCCGGGACCCAGGTGAGCATCAGGCTATTATATTTGCCGACATCATTAAGCCTGGATTTGCAGGACTTGACTAGCATAGAGGTGGTTAGAGGGCTGTCCAAGGCCATAAGCGCAGCTTGGCTGTCATTACAGACACAGATAGACCTGCCTTTCCACCTATTCTCTATGACAAAGTTCATCGCCTCAAGTATCGCATGCACCTCTGCCTGAAACACAGATGCGCGCGAGCGTAGGGTAAAGAACCGTCCAGTCCCAGAGTGATGAGCAGGGGATCAATCACCATGGACCAGAGCAATGAAGACAGCACCCCACCTTGAGGGCAGCCTCTATTTACACCGGATGACACCAGCAGATCGTCCTCTGCCCGCACCGTCATGACTCTTTGGGCTAGCATTGAACGTATCCAATTTACCAAAGCCCGGTCTACGCCGTGTCGGCTAGCAGCGTTACACATACTGTCAAATGTCGCATTGTCAAATGCGCCCTCTATATCCACATAGATTCCCATCGCGTAGTCCCTCCTGTCGATGGCTCGCTCAATCCTACCAACCAGATTTTGCAGAGCCGACTCGCAGGATTTCCCACTTTGGTAGGCATGCTGAAATGGAAACAGAGGATGCATCTTAAGCGACGCCTTACGTATCCGTAACTCTACCAGCCGTTCGAGACTTTTTAGCATAAAAGAAGTCATGCTAATAGGTCTAAAGCTCTTGGGGCTAGTGTAGTCGTCCCTTCCGACCTTCGGAATGAACGCGACTCTCACCATCCTCCAAGGGCGTGGTATATAGGCCAGTGCCAGGCATGCAGTGAAGATTTTCTTCAGTGCCACAACTACTGACTCTATACCTTCCCTCAACACGATAGGATAAATGCCATCAGGACCCGGCGATTTGAAGCCGTCAAAGGATTTGATGGGAAATCGAATGGCAGCCTCATTCGCCACAGTCCTAGCGACGTACCAGTCATGTCGAGAGAGTGTGGTTGCTCTAGCAATAGTTCCGTCCAAGGACGAATATTGCTGGGCAACAATGACCTGATTTCCTGGAAAGTGAGACTCCATCAGTAGACTGAGTGTCTTACTTTTTCTCTCCGTGTAGGAGCCATCAGGTTTCTTAAGCGACCCCAGCTTCGCTGCTTGGTCCTTTTTCAGGACTTTTACAAGCCTAGCTTTGTCGCTCAAGGATTCAATGCCACTGCAGAAATCTTTAAAAGAGGCCTTCTTCGAAGCTCGAATAAGCCTCTTATAGTTCCTCTGAGTGCATCGGTAACGCTGCCAGTCCTCGTCAAGATTCGTCTTGAGGGCCCGGTTGAGAAGTTTTCTAGACTCACGCCTCAGCAACTGAAGCTCCCTGTTCCACCACGGAACGGGGGTCCGGCCAAGGGGAGGTCTAGTTGGGCAGGCTAGCTCGAAGCTTGATGTTAGGGCAGTATTAAGATGCTCAACAGCCGCCTCAATACACCGCTCCTTACGAATTCTCGGTGGCGTCACGTATTTATTCCGCAACGCCTCCCGAAATTTCGGCCAGTCTGCGTTTCTCGGGTTCCTAGTGGGCAATGGCATTTGTGCCTCCTCGCCGCACTGAAACTCGATATACCTGTGGTCCGAACACGATTCTTCGTTAAGGACTCTCCAGTTGTTGATTGACCACCCCAATCTAGTATTAGATAGAGTGATGTCAATCACCTCCTGCCTTCTTGTGGTCACAAACGTAGGCTGATTGCCAGTGTTGTGAATATTCAGGCCGGAGGATGCAATATACCCGAACAGCCGAGAGCCTCGGTTGTTGCATTTGCTGCTGTCCCAGATTGTGTGCTGGGCATTAGCATCACAACAAAGAATGAGACCGAGACTGCGCTGCTCACAAAACCTCACGAGACCAGCGACCTTCCCAGGTGGTGGCGCTTCCAGTGCATCGTAAGGAAAGTACCCAGACGCAATCACGAACCTCGACCATCCGTGCATACCCTTGAAGCTCACCTCAGTGGCAACCAGGCCCTGACAGCAGAAAAGGTCAAGACTAGTCACCGTAAGATGAGATGATACTATAAGACAGGTTCTAGGTCTACTCGAATTCCTGTCATACAGTACAGTGGCCCCTTTCAACGACTCAAGGCCACAGACCCGGCCCCTAAAGACCCAGGGCTCTTGAATAGTTGTTATGTGGGGTAATGTGTGCAGCCGGGAAAGCCGACTACTTAGAAGTGCAGTAGCGGCTTTGGAATGCTGCAAGTTAATCTGCGTTACCGACAGATGACAATAACTACAAGAACCGTCTGAGCCTCCTATTTGAGAGAGACATAAAAACTGACAGTCCCAAAGAAGAGACTCAGACAGTTCCCGTACTGGGAGCCTAGGACATCCACAGAGGCTTCATCGATTCTCACCACAAGAGAAGCACCTTCCTTGCCATCCCGGTTGGTACTCTTGCGGTGGTGCAGAACACGCCAAAGCCTGGTGTCGATGCCTGGGTTCTGGGCACGCAGACAGGAGGGCACATCGGCTGTGGACAGGTCAGGGTCCGGTATCCAGCCGATGGCTTTCCTGAGAGACTCGACCTCGCCTTCGTAGACCGCGAAGCGAGTGGTCCCCTTAGGAGGCAACTCATTGACCGCGTTCCTGATCCAGTCAAAGTTGGTCTGAGACGCACACGACACCAGTATAGTGCCGTCTTTTGTCTCATAGCCCTTCGCATTGGCCTCAGGACCGGAGGAAATGACCCGACGCATCAGTTGGCTTTTGCAGAAGTTGAGTTCTGCATCAGTCAGCCTGTGGTCAGGGCCCCTTTTCCCAATCACTGCCATCGGCCGCGGGCCGGCAGCCTTCTCGTTATACGATGGCTTGGCCGCACCTTTGGAAGTGCTTGGGCGAAGATCCAGCTCGCCGCCCTCCGCTGACGAAGGTTTCGCCGGGCAGGCAGACGTGCTGGGTCGGAGGCTTTGGACACTGCGCGGCTTACTGGCAACACGTTTCTCCGCCGCTTTGGCTATTGCCGGGGCTACGCTCGTGCCCTTGGGGGCCGTGGCGCACCTGACGACAGCAGTTGCAGGGCAGGTAGGCCTGCTGTTTTCGGCTGCAGTCTTCATCCGCTTGCCTCGCGAGCCGGACGATTTGGAGACTCCCGTGCTCTCCGCCGGACCAGTGGCTTCGGTGGGTGTTACCTCAGCCGACCTGGGTCTTTTGGCGGACACGGGTTCCGGAGGGCCGGCCGTGTCGCCTGCCTTTTCAAGCCGGCGCATAGCCATCCGCTTCCTTCTGTTCCTCCTCGCCTTGCTCCTTTTGTTTGATTCCTTAGAACCACTGGGAGGTCGTTCAGCCACCGTGGCAGCTTCCCGACGCAGGCCCTCTGGCTCCTCGGAATCCTCCGTCTCCGAAGAAGAGGAGATCGTGGTAACGACCCCGCTTTCCTCCAGGATGCGCTCCCGCCGGTAAAGGCGGGAGACTTGAGCAATGGTTGGGGCCTCCAGAATCCTTGCCCCTGCCGCCGAAGCGGGTGGATTGCCACCTATGTGGGTTCCACCTGGAGTAGCATCCATTTCGTTGTCCATTGCTACGACTGGTTTTATTTCGGGACTCCTCCCTAGCCAGTTTGGTCCGCGGATGATACCCATACTCTATACCATCATTGTGGTGGACGCAACAGACATGACTCCTGTTCCTCCAGGGGTACCGAAGTGACGTCGTTTGTTCACCAAGGGCCCCTCTATCCGCCACCTGGGGACGCGTCCGATGGGATATCAGTCAACTCCGCACGGATGGCTATGGTACGGCCGGCTTGCTATAATTTCGATATGGCAAGGTTGGCTCGCAATGGTAATGGGCTGTGCGAGAGCGATCGAGAGATAGGCCAATTGGAATGTGCGAGAACGATCGAGAGATAGTCAAACTGCGATAACAATCGGCGCGATAAGCAGACAAGCATAAAAGGCAGCCGGGTACTACGCAGAGGGGAGTCTTATTTGAACAAGCAAAGGTGAAACACGGAATAGTGCAATAAGTAATGGCAAGTGTAAAGACAAGCAAAGTGTAAATTTGTAAATAAAGTGATTGTTGGGTTTCTTTTGACTGCGCTGAGTAATTGAAGTGTGTTTTATTTTTCAAGCACAATTCAGAGAGACGAACTAAAGGAACTAATTTTCGTAACATTATATATGGCTCACCATATGTTGCATTGGCTGGCATTTTGAGCTCCATCAGTTTATAAGGGCATCGCAGCACAGATGAGACTGTGTGACCCAGAAAGTATTTGAACAGCGTATACGAATCTCGTATAACCAGCACACGTGTTTCGTATTCATTCCATAGATCCAGCAATATGGGTTCTTTATCGGAATCAGACTTTAAAATGGAACCTATATAATGTCGGGTGCGCCATCTAAATGTGGTCGATGGAAATATTGAATAACTTTGACAGATTTACACCGATTGACGTCGTCGAACACATTTCGGAAAGGTTATTGCATTACAATTTTAACCATGAATCGATTCACGCCCAAAGAACGCGCGTAAAAAGTAACAATGTTCATTAAATGTAATCGTTCAGTTGCAACACAGCGTGCGTATCGTCAAAAGTATCGCGGTCGTTCTGCGCCTAAAAAGATTTAACGGCACCGGACTTTTTTTTGTGGGGATTTTTAAAAAGCAAAGTGTATGCCAACAAACCAAAGACTTTAGACGAGCTTAAGGACAATATTCGAGCCGAAATCACTGCGATATCACCCGAGATGCTGGCAAATGCCAGGAAAAGAGCTGAATTTTGTATCCGCAATGGAGGTGGTCATCTGATCGACGTTGTTTTTGGAAACTGAATGGAAAAAATTGTAAAGCTTCAAATTTTATAAAAATAAATAGTTTTCCAAAATCGATTGAGAATTGTTCAAGTTATTCAATATTTCCATCGACCACATTTAGATGGCGCACCCGATATGGGCTGTCCCCACACTTTTTCGATCAGTTCTTCAATTTTGGTAGAGAACATATTGACTGAAATTTTATTTCAACTACAACGCTAAGCAGGTCTGTGCATCTAAGTCTCTGCGCCACACGTGGCTGTGTTGCTTTATATGCTGTCATATGGTACTGCACTATTTACTGCGCTGTGCTGCACTGATCGCCTGCACGGCCTGCGTCTCCGTATACGCTAAGGCTAAAAGGCAGCCGGGTACAGCGCAGAAGGGACAGTTTTGTTTGAGCAAGCAAAGGTGCAACATGGAGTAGTCCAATAAGTAGCAAGTGTAAAGACAGTAAAGTGTAAAGACAGTAAAGTGTAAATTTGCAAATAAAGTGATTGCTGGTTGTTAACTGCGTTTAAAAATTGAATTGCGTTTTGAAGCACAATCCAGAGAAACGAATAAGCCTACAATGGGAAGTGCACTTCTATTTGTGGTCAGAGGGAATCGTGAGCTAAGGGTGACGGTTTTTTAGTTCTAAAAGATAATGGGAAGTTTGAATCTTCAGATTCTTTTGACCAGTCAATTATGGAAGAGATTGGTAAGTTGAATTTGTTCATGGAGTGAATGCCGTGAGTCGTTTTATAGTCATAGAATCGACGTATGTTAGACCATAGTTTCACTACAGGAGTAGCTGGGTTAATTTCTGAGGTGAAGTTGAAGTTTGTTTTATATCATTTTCTTAGTTGATGATGATGTTGATGTTTCTCTGGTGGATATGCCAGGCTTTGTACTTTTTTCTTTTTAATAGTTGCAACTTTTGGTTCCACCATGGAACGGTGTGTTTGAGGTAATTTGGTTGGAATTGTGGAATACTTGCGTGTGCACTTTGTAAAATTATTTTTTTTATATTTGCAGCTTCCTGGTTAATGTTTGAGGACGATTAAGACGTCCCGTTATTCCCGGACATGCCCCCGTCTTAGACTGTTTGTCCCGGTCCAACCTTGATGTGTCCCGGTTTTCCCTTAATCCTCCCGATTTAAAGATTTGATTGCAAACAAATTTGCAAAAATAAAATTTCAGAATTGTCTACTAGTTTTTAATTGTTAAATAACCTACACCTTCAGATAATTGAGCTTTTCGCTAGCAATAATCAATATATTACATGCATCCCCTCTCTAATTAGCACCGGTTGTTTTCCATTTCATTCAATGTGTGCTTATTTGTCCGCTGTAAATATTGTTTTTGTTTAATACGACAAAATGTAGTTTTTTAAATTAGCTAAGTTGTTTTGTTTTGTTTTGTATGTATACGTTGAATTGGTCTCATGATTTAATGTTTTTGTGTTATTTTTACAATTAATCTACATTCTATTTATATTTATATGAAAGATATGTGAAAGTGTAATTTAAAGGGTGGTTTTTATTAACAAGTTTTTTATGTCGAAGGGCGGTACAGGGGTATTTTACAATAATTTCACCAAATGCCCTTGTTTAATGGAGCTGGATTCAAAGAGCGGCCAGTTTGCTGCTTTGATTATAAAGCGGGGTTTGATTATTTGGGTGTTTGGTGCTTAGGAGTGAAATAACGAGATGAGTATGGGGAAGTGGTCACGGAGGTGGAAAATCTTCGGAAGATGCCGGAACTCCAGTTCGTCGGCATGCCGGATGCCTACCGACTAAAAACCACCCCCGACTATCTCCCCCTGCGGAACCGCCTTCCAGCATCTCTTCACAGGGGGGGACCTAGCCTTATCCTGGCTCTTCCACAACAAGACGTTCATAGGCACGTCTGCCCCTCTCGATCTCGCGTTGCCTTGTCATGATTTCCGCCGCATACCGCGCTACTGCATCCCAGGTGAACCTGGACTCCACCATTTTTCCGACTAGCGACTGCACTGTGGGCATACCGCCGATTTTATTCGCTAGGCGGCGCCGTTGGCTAGTGTACCTTGCACAGTTAAAAACAATGTGCTCAGCGTCCTCGATTGACCCGCTACAGAAGTCACAGAAGGGGTTCTGCTCATACCCCACCTATGTAGGTATGCCTTAAAGCAGCCATGGCCTGTCATTATCTGCGTGAGATAGTGGTCCACCACCCCATGCGCACGGTCCATCCACATGTGGAGGTCGCTTATTAAGGCGAACGTCCACCTTCCCTTGCGGGACTCGTTCCATCGCTGTTGCCACTTCTGCAGGGTCAGCTCGCGATACGTCTTCCTTTACTGCGGAGCATCTTTCTCCTCGTATTTAGCGCGTGCCTCTTCCGCTAAGATGTCTATGGGGGCCATCCCGCCACCACGGAGGCGGCGTCATACGACGTCGTTGTCTTCGATGTCTTGTTGCCAACGTACTTCAAGTGGTGTTTGAAGCTAAGCCTTGCATCTAACATGACTCCTAGGTACCTGATCGCCGGTTTGGAGTGCACGATAACGCCGCCAACCTGGATATGGGCTGTCTCTACTGACTTCCTACTGGATATCAGCAGTCCAACCGAGGACAGCAAGTCCTGTACCAGTTTGACGGTGCTGTTGCAGGTCACCTCGACTTCGCTAAGGAACTATCCAGTGACTACCACTGCGATGTCATCCGCAAAGCCCACAATTTGGGCGTTTCTTGGTACCGCCAGCCGCAGCACTCCGTCGTACATCACGTTCCACAGCGTCGGACCTAGTACCGACCCCTGTGGAACACCCCCGGTGACTATGTGACGCATCTCGCCGTCATCGGTGTGGTAATCTAGTACCCTGTTCGTGAAATAGCTGGTGATGATCTCCACTAGGTATCCCGGCACCTGCAACTTTTTGAGCGCTGCTAAAATGTCACACCACGTCGCCGTATTGAAGGCATTCTTCACGTCAAGGGTCACCACGCAGCAGTATTCCTTGGAGCCATACCTCCAGCGTTTACCCTCGATTGCTTTCTGTGCTGCAGAGACCACCACATCGATTGCGTTGAGTGTCGACATTGCTTTGCTGAAGCCGAACTGGTACTCAGACAGGCCCCCTGCATCCGCAATTACTGCCTCCAGCCTAGTGCAAATTAAACGCTCTAGCAACTTGCCTGCGGAATCCAGCAGGCAGATAGGACGGTACGATGACGGGTCTTCGGGTTATTCTTCCCCTTCGGCAGTAACACCAGCTTCTGGATCTTCCATCTGTCCGGGAAAACTCGCTCTGTTAGGCAAACATTGTAAGCATCCACAAAAAGGCTGGGGTACGCTTTGATTGCAGCCTTCATCGCCTTGTTCGGGATGCCATCTGGCTCAGGTGCTTTTTGGTCGCCGATTCTCCCGCAGGCAGTGATCACCTCGTCGCTGTCTACCATCGGTACATCATAAACGGCACTGCGCGGGTACGGGATGGCATCTTGCCTGAGGCCGCATTGTGGTGGGAACAGCGTTTGTACCACGCGCTTAAGGAATGGCGCCGACGTAGGCGGTGGCGGGCTGAAGGTGGCCAGTTTCTTCATCACCACCTGATACGCTGTGCCCCATGGGTTCTGGTCAACGCTGTCGCAGAGATCGGTTTCCGCTGAGCCTGAGAGCGGCGCCTGATCCATGGCCACCTGCTGCGGATGACAGCACCATTTGTCATTCATACTCCTTCACAAAGTGCCCCAGCTCTGTGGAGATTGAGAGAGAACGGCGCCGTATGAATGACACACTTAACAGCGACCTACAAACAATCTCAAAGTGGGGTCAAGCGAACAGGGTCGATTTTAATCCTCGCAAGACCCAATGTTGCCTGTTATCCCATAAACGAGTCTCCCCACATCCCAACACATCCCTGGTTATGGGTGGTGTGGGTATTACGGAATCGGCAGCTCTTGATGTTCTGGGCATGTCCATTAAGAACGATCTTCGTTGGAATGATCATATTTTTGGCGTGTCGAAAGAAGCAGCCAAGTGCCTCGGCTACCTAAAGCGGTGCAAAAAATATTTCACTCCGTCTGATCTCCGCATTATTTATACCACCTATATCCGACCTAAAATGGAGTTTAACTCGCACCTATGGGCGGGGGCTTCAAAACCCATTTGGAGCTCCTGGACCGGGTGCAAAACCGTGCGATCAAGCTTATAGGGGACAGTAGGGCATCCAGCTCTATTGACTCCTTGGAACATCGTCGAAACGTGGCATGTGTGTTGTTATTTTACCGGTACTTTTTCGGTAATTTCTTAGTGGAGATGAGCAGCTTGCTGCCATCACTCCGGGTATTCCCCACGGCAACCCGTTTGAACACTGGCGCCCATGCATTCCACGTTGAAACGATGTTCCAGCGCACTACGCACTACAGAGAAAGTTCGTTCCTGGCCCGTACAGCGCGATTGTGGAATGGTCTCCCTGCAGATATTTTCCCCAGCACTTATGATCTTGATGGGTTCAAGGCAAGAGTCCACAAATTCTTCACCCAACATCCTATCTCCTAACCTTTATATCCTTCCTGAACCAGCGCAATGCCTCGCATTAATAGGGGTCATCCCCTGCGCGTTTGTTCGTGTTTAAAAAAAAAAAAAAAAAAGGGTGTCCACATCTAAGGACTTTTGCTTCCATCCCCGGTTTCGGCTGCTGCGTGCCGCCTGCTGCGGCACTCGTTGTTTGATTTTTGTCACGATCGCCTGGTGGTCACTGTACGTAAAACCACTATGGACCTTCCTTTGGCCCCTCTGGCCAAACACGGGCTAACGAACGTGAGGTCGATGTACGATACACGCCCGTCCTTGTGGAATGTTGGTTCATCGCCGACGTTAAGCAACACCACATCGAGCGCAGCAAAAGCTTCGAGAAGGATAGTTCCTCTGGCGTTCGTCCTGGTCGAACCCCACTCCGTAGCCCAGGCATTGAAGTCGCCCGCTATCACCTTTGGGCCCTTGTTTTTTGCCTCCGCTACCAGTTGGTCGATCATGCCTGCGTATTCACTGGTGGTCATACTCAGGGGGGCGTAGCAACTAAAGTAATATACCCCAGCTATCCTTGCCTGCACAAACCCGGTTTTGGCCATTGGTGCATTCTCTAAGGGGCGCCTGCCACAGGCCCAAACAGCTGCCTTTTTCCCGCTATCCGACGCCCACATGGTATCCTGCGGGTGTTTGTAAGGTTCACTTATCAGCGCCACGTCCACGTCAAGCTCACGTATTGTTTGCTTCAGCAGGTCGTGCGCCGCTTCACAGTGGTTCAGGTTGATTTGCAGCAATCGTATCATAGCTGCATTTGTTTAGACGCCCTCTGATATGCTGGGCATCTACGGCTGCCAGCAATGTGCGCGGCGTCCAGCCGCTCCTCCTCGCATAGCATACATTTCGGCTTCTCATCACATTCCCGCGCTTTATGACCGCTCTGGCCACACTTAATGCAGCACGTTGACCGATCCACGTTGCTTTTGCAGGCCGCTGCTATGTGCCCATATTGCAGACACCTGAAGCATCTCAGTGGGCGCACGTTCTCCCTAATTCGGCAGCGCACCCAGCCGATTCTTATCTTTCCTGCCAGGATCATCTTGTTGGCGGTGTTGGCTGGTACCACCAACTCTGCTGTCTGTGTACCTGCGTAGCTACTTCTCAACGACTTGATGGACTCCAACGTAAGGCTCCTGGCCTCTTCGAACTGCGCCTGTACCGCCTCCAGCACGTCCTCTTTCGATATCACCTCGTCTAAGTCCTTGATCACCACTGTCGACTGTTGCGTCAAAGTTCTGACTTCCGCGTCCTGCTCTAGCACCTCTATCATGCGGCGCTGCAATTCTGTTGCTGCTAACACCGAAAAAAAAGAACAACAACAGTTTTTCTTTCGGCGGCTGTCCTCTCAGCAGGAAATGGCAAACCTCTGAGAGTAATATTGCCTATGAAAAAGCTCACAACTCGCCGTTCGGAATCGGCATAAAACTGTAGGTCCCTTCCAACCCTGTACAAATTCGCACGCACAACACGGAGGGTTGCGAGTAGCTAGGCCTTAGTCTCGTAATCGGGCTGTCGTGCCAGTCAAGAAGAAGAAGAAGAAGATGGCGACACCGCCATATGCATTACTAGAGTTTTGGGAGTAGATGGGAAGAATTGATTGGAATAGGAATGGGGAGATTCTGTTCTATGTGGGTTTCTTGTAAAGAAATTACTGTGGGTTTAAATTCTTTTATTAGCATTATGAGCTCGTTGTAATTATTTACATAATCTCTAATATTCGAATTGGATTACTGTAAACTTCATAGAATTAGCAAATTGAAAGTAAGTATAAATATATAAGTAAGTTTAACCCTGGTGTCATAACGTTATTTTTTACCCCTGAAATCATAACGATACGTCTGGGAGACGTATAAAGATTTAACCGATCTTAACCCTTATTCTCATACCCAAACTTACTAACGTCGTTTGGCACCCGGGGTACCCGGGTACCCATTTCATGAAATTTTTAAGTTTTCAATATAGAAAACAAAATTTTTTAAATATATGATTTGTTCGCTTTTCACCTAAATAACGAGGATCCGGAAGGTAAAAAAAAAATTTTCATTATTTGTCAGTTTTTTTCACGAAAATACATCGCAGTGGGCACCCGGGTACCCGGGTATGAGAATAAGGGTTAAACCGATATTTAAAGGTACGATATCAGCAAATATTTCACTTACATCAGAAATATGTATATTTTTCTGTAAAATAAAAGTCATAGTTGCTAATTATCCGCCAGGTTCCAGAAACCGAGTGAAAGTGAAATTGGAAGTGAATTTGAAACCGAGTGAAAATGTAGTTGGTGTTCTAGAAACCGAGTGATTTGAATTCCACATATAAAAATGTATACTTTTGTTTCTTCTGAATATATTTTTTAAATTTTTTTTCTAACTTGACTCTGACTCAATGTTAAAAAATGTATTCAGAAAAAACAAAAATATCAAATGTTTTATATTTCATTGTAAAGGGAATTTCATAGGCTACAATATGGTAGCAAACTTATTGTACCTTAGTAATGGATTTTTTCGAGACAAAAAATCCGTCAACAAAAAATTTTTATAAAAAAATGTTTTTTTCGCTTAAAACTATTTATTAGTACATCTTACTTATCTAATGTTGCATATCAAACGAAAGGTATGATAAATACCTTTCGTTTGATACCCATAGTGTGTAAATCAGTTGGAGATTAATTGAGTTTTTTTGATAAAAACTTTGAACTTTGACGCCGAGCCACGCCTTTTATGGGCGTTTCCCAGGCAAAATTTTTAGTTTGTTAGATGCAGGAGCCAACCCTCTATATAAAAGCATACTCATTTATTTTTTCCACGAGGGTTCGCTATACTGTTTTTATGCCTCGACGAAATTGGGGTTTTTGGGACATTTTTGTCGAAAACACATTTTGAATGTATTTTGTAAGGATTGGTGTCTTAAGCAAATTTGTTGGTTGTTAAAATATCTACAAACTTGCTGAAGACAGTAAAGCGATATTCGGAACGATTTAGGACTTATTAGCATTTAAACGTTCGAAGACTTAAGCGACGAACTCGACTAAAATGAGCAAACTTCAAAGTCGGATTTCTCTTAAACTAGAGCCAATCCAGCCAAATGGCTGGTGGATCTCAACTCAGTATACCTATAGAAAAGTCCTCTGTAGGTCCCCCCATGTCTGAATTTTTGAGGGTAAATTTCACGCACAGTGTGATTATTCAGAGGAAAAGATAAAAAGGAAGATTTTGCGCGATCACTCTAACCCTCTGGAAATGATAGAATCTGTGTAAGTGACTGAAATGCACTAAAAGCAACAAGATTTTTATTTATGGGATTTCTTTAGCTTCACAGTGCACTACAGATTAAATAAAGATGCCTTCCGAATGCTCCTCGACGTTGTAACTCCCCGCTTAAAGCCATCTTCCATTCCAGCGCATATCCAGCTAGCTGCTACGTTAAGGTTACTGGCAGAAGGTGGATTCCAAAAAGCTGTAGGAAAAGACAGCGACATTGCATTAGGGCGAAGCACGGTTACGAAAATTGTACACAACATCCTTGAAATCCTGGAAAAACATATTTGCGCGAGATGGATAAATTTAAATATACAACTTCTGTCATTTTCACTTTCTGCTGCTGAAGTGATTTCAATTCACATTTTTTCTAGTGAATTCGGTTTCTGGAACATGCAAAATCAATCGGAATTCATTTTTAAAAACGAGTGGAATTGAGCGAGTGAAAGTGAAATGTAGAACACCAAAAAGTGAATTTGAAGTGATTTTATTTCAATTTCACTCGAAAGTGAAATCTAGAACCTGGCTGTATAAGTAGTAAGTGTTTTATTTTTAGAACGAATTTTATTGCTCTATTGTGGAAGAGAGCGCAAAACGTACGTACGTCTCGCAGACGTACGTTATGACGATGATTAAGCACAGATAACTCATCAAGTAGATGTCTAGCGGTCAAGGAAAAAATGTGTCAAAAAGTTCGACAAATTTGGCCTCCGATAAGAGCTTTTTAGCCTCAAATGTCACTCACACAATCACCGCTTCACACGGATTGTGCTCTATTTTGAGATACAAAAATATGTGATTTTTAGTTAAAACGGCGCTTGTCTGTTATTATACCTTTTAAGCACACAGTCGGGATTGAATATTGATGGTCGAGTGTGTAAGCGGAAGTGTCTCAGACGACAGGTGCACAGTTCGATCCTTACTGTAGCTGCCAAGACTTTTTGAATGGCTTCTTTTTAAATTTATTCCTTTTTTTACGACCCGTGTAAACAATATAAATCAACAATTTATTTTGTTTTTAGATCTCTTGATTAGTAAATTGTTTGATTTTGGAGACACATATAATTGTTTGCAGCAAAAAGATTCGATTGATAATGACAGGCACTCATGGGCGTACCCAGGTATGGGTAGAGGAGGGTATTTCCCCCCTAAAATTCGTATGTTTTATATATGTACAGAATTCTTTATTCTTTTTTATTCTATTTGAATTTTATATTCTGAATTTTGAAATGTAGTTATTTTTTTCGCCCTTTAATTTGTTGCTGGGTACGCCCAGGCACTTGCTTTTTGCAAACAAGAATGAATCGACCGGCACAATTTGCCAAAACGAATTGAATTGTTCAGCGGTCACTACATTGTCGCAATACAGTTAGGTTAGGTTGGGGTGGCAGCCTTCAATGTGAAAAGCTCACTTAGGCACAACCATTGGGCCGTTGTGATACCACAGTGGATGGCGCTACTCCCCCTTATCGCGCCTGGAACCATGAAGATTTCGTGATGAATCTGGCTATGTCCCTGATATTTAGAGGAGACAGTCCAGTTAGGCTATCGAAAAAGGCTGAGCCGAGGAATTTAAAAATTTAAATCTTCTTCTGGCTAAAGAAGGACATTGACATAGCAGGTGGAGAACGGACCACAAATCGTTTGCTATTTTATAGTAAAATTGCTTGAGCATCAGTTTAACTGATGCAAGAGGAACTCCTACAGCGAGAAAGGACGAAGCACCGGAGAGCAACGTACCCGCCCTGGCTAATTCGTCCGCCTCGCAGTTGCCTACAATGCCCCTGTGCCCTGGCACCCAGAGTAGTGAGACATTGGAGCGTCTGGCTAAGGCATTTAGAGACTCACGGCAGTCCAGGACCAGCCTAGATGAGGTGGTCGCCCTTGCGAGCGACTTGATAGCTGCCTGACTGTCTGAGTAGATGTGGATATCTGCCCTATGCGCGCTGTCGCGAATAAGCCAGATGGAGGCCTGATATATGGCCATTGCCTCCGCCTGGAAGACATTACAGTGATCAGGCAAGCGGAAGGAGAGCCGAAGCCCCAGTTGGCTGCAGAAAATCTCGCAGCCAACCTTGTTATCCAATTTGGAGCCGTCGGTATAGAAGTTGATAGAGTCGTCGGTCGATAACTCGGTACCTGTCCATTCATCTCTGTGAGGGATACGTATAGTGAAGCCGGGATCAGGCTTAGTAGGGGAGCTGATGAGGTCGATGCCGGTGGGCATCGAGCAATCCTCGATAAGAATCCTGGAATGACCAAGATCCGATCTAGCCCAGCGGGAAATCGCGTGAAGTCTGACTGCAGAACACTTCGCGTGTAGTTTAACCCGCTGCGCAGTTGGGAGCCAGTGGAGGAGGGTGAACAGTGCTTTGGTGGGTGTAGTGCGGAGAGCCCCAGTAACCAATAGGGCCGCCATCCAGGCGGCCGCCTTGCTAATGGCCGGCCACCAAAAGACGGCACCTTAAAGGAGCTCAACCACTGCCGAGTAAAGCCACGGCAATACAGTTACGCCGACCCAAAGGAAAAAAATACGACTTATCCGTATTTTTTGGGTAGATTTTATGTTTGGTATCTGAGAGGCGTTTTGACATGGCTTTAGAAGTTAATGGGAGATTCCGAGTCAGTTATCATGTCGGTAAAGCTGGTGAGAGGGCAATTCGTTGTTAATGGGGTGGTAGAGCAATGTTGGCTTGGTTGTGCTGGAGCTTGGCCTGATGGTTTGTTGTGGCACTCCGCTGCTGGTTTGTTTATACAGGGTTATCCATTTTCCGGTTTCAAAAGTAAAGTTAAATAAAACACACATAGAGATATGATTTCGATGAAACTTTTATTTTATGATAATGCTTGGATCTTGCTATTACGTACGAAATACAATGACATTTAAATGACCGCCCCTAGATTGGTTGCAGCAGTAGATCGTTTTGAGAGTTTTCGACCACTTTTTTGCATATTTCGGGCGGTATCTCTGCGATAACTTCACGAATGTTGGTTTTCAAATACTCCAACGTTAGGGGATCATCAGCGTAGGCACGGTCTATGACGTACCCCCACAAAAAAAGTCTAACGGCGGTCAATCGCAAGATCTTGGTGTCCAATAGACGTCGCGAAAACGTGAAATTACGCGTTCTGGAAACTTCCCATGCAATAAAGCCAAAATGGGCCGTGTTGTGTGGCTTGTGGCACCGTCTTGTTGAAACCACATATCGTCCTAATCGTTCATAATCTTCGATTGCAGGCCAAAAATGTCGGTTATCATACGACCATAGCGCTCTGAATTGACGGTAATGCTGAGAACGCCGTGCAATCGACAAATTGGGATTATCCGCAACACTTTCTCTAACAAGCGATATTTTCGGCAGTGCGCACATTGCGATGATGCAGAGGCCTGACCATATCTGCAACGCTTCTAGTCTCCTCAAATTTCTTTATAATCTTGCCAGTTCCTTGCACAGTATGTCGATTATGACGACCACAATCACCCCGGAATGCTCGAAACGTGGCCACGTTTGAACCACCACTTTTGTATTAGGTTTAACTATTTTTACACGTTCGGTTGTTAAACGAAACCATATTCGTAAATAGCAAACCCTTTCACAAAGCGAACGCTGTGTGGTCGTTTGGTAGAATTTTATTGTCTAAGCAATTAATACACGTTTCTTTGTTTCTGCATTGTTCTTTGAGTTCAGTGTATAAATGGACTTCATTAGCGCAAACAGCACAGGTTTTATTATTGTTTTATTATTGTAAAGTCAAATGTTAACCTTTTCGTGGGCTATTTTAATTTCAGTAGGTAATTCAATTGATGCAAGAGTTAGTATTATTAATCCAGTTTCTATAAGTTCATTGTTTACTTTTTTGAGGATTTTGGAGCAGTGACTATGTGACGCGAAACTGAGAGGGGAAATGATTATCAGACCATTTTTTGACCTTTTTCCAAAGGTTTTCGTACCCAAACATTCGGACAGCACCGGTTACCAGTCAATTGTTTGCATCTTAAAGTGCTAACTTTTCTTATTTGCTGTAAAAATAGCATTGCAAACCACCTTGTTTTACTGGTTTAAGTAATTTTAAATGTAACGCATACCAACAAAAAGTAGAAATAAATTATCTCATACGCTACAGTCAACAGATATTCGGTTGCTTTTTCCTTCAGTTCATGTCTCATTGGGATTGCCGTTTCTAGTGCAGCAAGAAACAGTGATGGCAAGTGGAACTCTTTTCAAACACAGAGCTGCAACTCAAGCAATTCAAACGTTAAGGCTTTGAGGGCAGTCAGCAGAAACTAAAGTAAAATCATATTAAAACACGTTTCAACATGCTTATGACGTTTTTCCGCAACAACGTTGTTTTGTAATCAATTTGCTATAAACGTACTACAGAATGAAAGAAAAAAACAAACAAATTTTTTTATTTGCAAATTAACATCGAACACACCAGCAGCCCTTGCCCTGGCTTTTCTATGGGGAATTTGCTTTACGAACCCTAATCAACTCTGGGGCCAGGTTTGACCGAATTTGCAACTCCTGGGCCTGGTTTGACCGAATTAGCAATTTGGATTGACCGAATTTAATTTAGTGTTTTGTGTTCGGTGATTGTTATATTATTTGCAAGTGCTGTTAATGTCAATAGTTAATTTGCTTGCGTATGGTTTTTTGTTTTAATAAGTACATTGTCATTACGTAATTTTTTTACATTCTTCTTCTTTGCCTCCACAAGTGGCGTCGATGGCTTTGTTGAGTAGAAAAAGGTGAAACAATGATGAGGGTATAGCGGTAGTTGGTTCTGGAAATATAAGGATATTTTGAACCCGGAGTCGTAAATATTGGTTGTATTGTTTTGTCCCATTTTATTTCTGGTTGATCTATGGGTCACTATTCATTTTGCATGTGAGTAACGTCCTTTATTTGACCGAACAAGTTATTGTGTTGCTAGTTTTCTTTTTGTTTTGTGCTTATTTTTTATGTTTGGTTTTAACCACGGTTGTGTTATTTGCAATTTTGTTATTTTTCTGTTAAGTGCTGTATAATGGGTAGTTATTTTTGTTTTACTTGATTTTGTTTTGGCGCGCGTTAACACAAAGTATAGAGAAGCGGTTAGAAGGGACTACCGTTCACCTTGAGGGCTAACCTGTTGCTGTGTCAATTTATTTGTGTCAGTTCGATTAACCTTTATTTTTGCTGTCCCCAAAGTATCATCTATTATGAAGGAAGCACTGCCTAGCTTTCGTTTGCAGGCTACCTCTCATTTCCATTTTGCGGCATCCGCTTTCGGCGCCGAAAACATAGAAACTGCATTTCCGTTCGTTTTTTTGTAGAGCCAGCACGTTTTTCCCGGCATATAGTTGCGTTTTTGGTATTGGTTTCGGTGCAGAGTGTATTTACTTTTTTCAGCACATACGGGTTGTGAAATCTGACATTTGTCAGCATAATGACATTGTCAGAAAACAAGTGTACGATGAAGAGAGAGTTCCTGCTACCTGGCACACTTTACTAATTTCACTATGGCTGGAACCACAGAATAAACAGTATACAGTATCTGGCCATTGAATTACGAACGGTGGGAAAATATCCAACATTTTGACTTTGAAGCTTAATAAATGAGAAACTATTTCAAATAAATTAACAAAATACGATTTAATTTATTCAGCAATATATTTATTTATATTCCTTAAAATTTAAAAGTGTATAGATTTAATATTTTGTTGCCCCGCCCCTGTTTTTCAATACAGCTTTTATTCTATCGGGCATACTGCGAATGCAAGCATCAATCTATATTTTTAAATCAGCATCATTTGCCCACACATCTTTGATGTTATCTTTCAAAATTTCAATTGTGGTATTTTGTCGCTGATAGACCTTTCGTTTGAGATAAGCCCAACAATTATCTATCGGGTTTAAGTCCAGAGAATTGCCGGGCCATGGTAGCACGTTCAAGTCCAACGAATTTATGTGGTTAATGCTAGCTCTGGCTGTGTGGCATAAAAGTGTATTCTCCCGCTGGATACTGAAGACAGTTAAAATATGGTACGAAAACATTTTGAAGGACATCAATGTACTGGGCAGACCGCATTGTACCCTCAATGAATTTTACCGGGCCAGGACCTTCACTGGTAATGCAACTCCAAATCATTACCGCGGGGGGATGTTTGATTGTGGGAAGAGTGCAGGCATCAGAAAATCGTTCTCCTACTCTTCTTCGTGTAAAATTCGCCACTTCTTTCACCGCCTCCAGACGGCATTCGTCACTGAAGATGATAATTGATGATAATTTCAAAATGTTCGTTTTTACAGATAAATCACATCAAAAAATATATGCTCTGTAATTTACCTTGTTCCAATAGCTCGAATCGTAATCCTTGTGGAGTTGTGCCCACAAAAAGCGCCGTCGCCGCATCTTTACCGTTAAATTAGGCTTTTTGGCTGGCTTTCTGCACTTTAAGCTGTTTTCATAAAGACGTCTGCGTAGGGTATGATGCGATATCTCAACCCCATAGTTTCTAACCTCATTCCAAATGCTCAGGGACGTTGCGGTTCGAACTTCTAAGGCTTTTCGCACAATCAAGCGGTCCTCTCTAGCAGTGGTCTTCCGGTTTCCTTTGCAATTTTGGCGATTACTCCGAAAAATGCCTGCATCGTCAAGTGCCTCATTGTATTTTTTGGCTATTGCAGCAACTGAAGTTTTTGAAATTTCCACAATTCTGGCTATTTTGGAATAGGTCACACACACCCCCTACTTTGAGAAGAGCCACGACTTGCATCTTTTTTTCGACTTTTATGTCAGATTTTTTACCCATTTTCTTCTGGAAAGACTTTAATTAGAGAACTATCGCGTTTCGGATGCACGTAACTAAAACTGCAATTTTTTTTACGCAGCGCAAACGCAGTCAAAAATCAACAATCTCTTTATTTACAGATTCACACTTTGCTTGTATCTACACTTGTTACTACTCTGCTTATTCAACCAAGACTCGACCCTCTGCGCTGCCACTGCTGCTTTTTATACTTGTTTTCTTATCGCGCCGATGTTTCTTGCACATTCTAGTTGTACTCTCTATTGTTCTAGCACAGCCTATCACTTTCGCGAACTATCGGCCGTACTCCAAAGTGCATGCCTAAAAGTATGCTTGGAAAATCATTCATGCACAGCAAAGAGTGCCTCATCGTTGCAATATCAATAAGCCCGTTCAATAAAAAATTTCACCACTATTTCGATCTTCGACTGATTTCACTGACTTCACACGCGATAACACATCAAGAACGAATGACTGAAATTTACAGCTTTGACAACATTACTATTGGATACGCCCTCGATCGAAAAGTAGGCGGATCTTACATTTTCAAATCAAAGCCTAAATACTTCAAATAATGTATTCAAAGCCAACTGCTTCATTTTTATTTTTTTTATAGTAAAAAATCTTCATAGAAAGTGAATATCATGAAAAATTGTCCTCGTTCGTAATTCAATGGACAGATACAGATACAGAAGGCGCATCTGAAATAATTTTTTGCTTTCATTTCAGACGCGGGCGGGAAGCAACAAAGGTGAAGAAAATGTAAACGGAACCGAGAGAGTAAGCGCGCATTGATGTACACGCATAGATTCGATGGATTTGTGCTTTATTCTCATTTCGACAACAACACGCAATGTTGTTGTTTTCCGCAGCAAGCCAGCTTGGCTTTACTTGACACATTGAAGTGGTTGCTTTGGCAAAGCGATCACCAAGGATCTCTTCTTTGACTATTGGCACGACATTGTAATAATAGTTTTCATCTTATTATCACTTTCTTAGTGCGCCATGGTTGTTACAATATTTTTACTCATATATTTATTTTCATTGTAGTCATTTTTACTTTTTACAACTTCTTTTTTACAAGCAGACCAAAAGAACTAATAAAATCCATTGAATTGAATTTTTGTTTTTTCGTAGTGCTACCAGCTTATTAATGTGCCTTGGCGATCGATCAATCATTTTTTCTATGCAAATTTTGCCTGTCCACTTCTTGTTCTTGTTTGCAAGCGAAGAGCTAGCACGAGCCACCACCAACATGCATGCGGCACATCGCTTCTCGTTCCCTTTACTGCTTTCCCGCGCGTCCATAAACGGGTCGTACCGCTGGAACCCGCAAAGAAAATTTTCTTTACACCAGATTTACTAGACATAGTCAACGTTGTCGTTTGGTTGGTATTAAAAATAAGCTTAATTTATATATAAATGTTTCCATGTACCTATTCAAAATACCGCTCTTCTATCCCCACTACCTGCCACATTGGTGGCTATCAATGAGCGAATCCTACTGAAATTGCTGATCTAGGTGTGGTGTTTGATAACACTGATCAACAGCAAAATGGCTTTTCTGGTTTTGACATCAGTTCTAGGGTAATTAGGGACCGCTGATTTCGAATCCGCAGACCGTTGTTAAAACTGAGTTTACGTTATCGCAAAAATGGGCGTGTCACTTTTTGTATTGTCCTTGACCTTTTTTACGTTTTCGATTGTAATTTCTAAACCAATGAACCAGTTGACATGATTTTCACTTTGTGGCATTTTCAACCCCTCACGGCTTCTTTTTCAATGTAATTTATTTTTATAAGCTTTAAAATTCAACGGTAATTGGACCTCAAAGTCGGAAAATATGGAAAAGCGTTTTCTTTAATATTGAAAAACATGCACATTTTTCGTAAATCAATTAACGAGTTAGGTTAGGTTGGGTTAGCTGGCTGGCCAGGTTGGTCACGCATAGACCCTATTGGGTCCTTAGCGATACCAGTTCCTTAGTGCTCCTTAGTGTTGCGGATCGCCGTAGAAGTGATCGGTGAAAATGCGAGAGTTCATAGCGAAGTTCAGCAGCGATTTAATGTCGTGTCATTGAATTGCTCGAGCATTATTTTAGCAGGTAGTTAAACTTTTCCACCTCGCCTTCGCCTTTCTCATTAGGTTGTCTTTCAAACCTCTGTTGAATGCCCGCTGAGGCATCAGAACGTTGCTGATTTACAGGTGAACACCATTTGTAGCGACAACATCTGCTGCCTCATTTCGCTCTATGCCTTTGTGAAATTAACGAGTTAGGTGTATAATGAAAACGGAAACATCAAGAAGTACAACACTGTTAAATTGTTTGGTGTGATGCCAATTCTCATCGAAATAATAGCAACATGTACTTAGTCATTTTCATCATTTTTCATACCTTTTCCTTTAAAATATAAGAGCCTCAAAATATGCACCGTTTTTTTAAGATAAGCAACAGTTTTTTGGATTGTTGTTTCGCACATGCTCCAGCATGCCTGTTTTTATGAAGACAGTTTTCAATTTGGGCTAAGTTGGTAAGCAAAAACAAGAAAGGAACTGTGCTAAACACATTTCAGGTCCAAATGTGGAAGGGGAAAAATAAATTAATCGGGTTTCAGCCGCCACAACGTGAGCAATTCAAAGATATTGGTGTTTAAGACTTTTAGGTAATACCATTTCATATATCTAAATTTGAACAAGATCGACCAACTACATAATACAGCTAGGGGAAGAGGTTCGGTTGTGGGCACCCTTTTGTTTTTGGCTCATAACTTATCACCCAGTTCATATTATTCGGACATATGGATATCTATGGAAAGCTAGAGACCTTAGCTAACAACTAATGAAGAAAATAAAGCGATGCCGCCAAATAAAAAAATTTTTTTTTAAATTTGTAAAGTAGTAATTTTTAACGAAAATATTTTTTTGGTTCGGTTGTGGGCACCCTTGGAAAATCTGCTGGAAATGGAAAAATATGAAGAAAAACCAACACGAATGTAAAAAAAAATTAAACTTGCTTCATTTTAAGCACAGTGTAAGCATGTGAAGTAGCCGGCACACTTTAGATGGGCGGGCATTTCTAAATGTAAGTGACCAAGTCTTTCTCCTGGGCTGTCGAGCAGACGCAAAGTAAAATTAAATTCAACCTAATTAATCAACACTCTTCAAGTGCTGTGAAATGAAGAAAGTGGAAAAAACATCAATTTACCTGATTCGATGGCACGTGCTTGTTACATCCACGAACAAAATCCAATAAAGCACCATCGTCGACGGCTTTGATGTCTCCGAAAATTTCTTCCCGTAGCATTGAAGAGTGGTTCGGTAAATCGCATACTCTGTGGCAGTTAATTTCAATGATCTCAATGGATTCACTTCGATTTTTAACACTATTTAAAAGGTTTACAAAATGTTTGTCTTCTTTTTTAAGCACAGAAAGATATATATGTTCCCAGCACAAAGCAGACGCGTCTTTTCTATTCGGTACAAAAAGATCGTGCTTCCATAATAAATAAATGGTATTTATCAGAAAAACCTAGCCTCCTTTCTATCAAAAGATACGCAGGGGTGCCCACAACCGAACTATGCCCATAACCGAACCTATTACCCTACTATAGAACCGATCAAAAAGTGTTGTACGGAAAAATTTGTTTACCCAAATTTGGGACACCAAAGTTACAATATGATTTATACAAGTGCTTAACTTTCAACGTGTGCTTTTATTTGAAAACCGGACTGATCAGCCGATATGATATGTAACTAGCGTTGCATTCGGTGCAAAAAAGCAGTTTGTTGTGAGCAAAGTAGCAAAATACGAACGAAATGCTATACAAATTTAAGTAATGTTTATTCTATAAAGTTTTATATTGTAAAATAAAATCGTTAATGTTATTATGATGTAATGTAACGTAATGATTATGGGTTGGGCCCAAGCCCTTGCGCACCGTAACCTGAGAGGTTTATTGTGCCCCTTAAATCATCTGGTGTTTTATATGCTCAGGTATTGAATCAGACCTTTCTGCGATATTTGCATGAGTTCCTCTCATGCACGTCTGTGTGTCAGGGCAGGACAATTGATGATAATGTGTTCCATTGTTTCATCAGCTTCTTGGCAGAATCTACATGTTCTGTTGTCGGTAAGGCTAAGTTTGTAGAGGTGGTTGTTACAGAAGAAATGGCCTGTAACAGCACCACATAGAGTCCTAAGTTGGCTTCTGTTGAGATCTAGAGCAGAAATTGCTCTCTCCTTGTTGAAGTTTAGGAACTTTTTGGAGTGGTGTAGACCTTCCATGTTGTTGCAGTATTCTTGTTTGTGTTTTTGTGTCCAGTTGCGAATGCCCTATTTCGAGTCATTTTTGCTAAACCCGAACATTGGGGCTGGCCCTATAAACGGGCTCTCTGCGCCGTTTTTGGCTTGTGCGTCCGTCATTTCATTGCCTTTATGGCCCCATGCCCCGGTATCCAAACCAAAACTAGACGATTCCGTGTACCTAGGTTTTTGAGCTCCTTGTGCCAGTCCAGGAGGGTTTTCGATGAAAAAGAGTAGCTGTCCAAGGCTTTTAGTACTGAAAGGCTGTCCGAGAGTATTATGATTTTTGCTCTTTTGGGGTTGCCTTTGGTGATGATCCGAACTGCCTTTATTATTACATATTATTATTATTTTTTTTTTTTAACTCGAACAAACGCGCAAAGAGTTCAGCTTGGAATATTGACGTGTCGTTGCTTACTGAAAAGAATGTTTTGACTTTTGGTCCCACTATGCCAGCACTTACACCAGTAGATGTTTTGGAGCCATCGGTGTACCATTTTTGTGAGTCGTCGTTTAACCATACTGGATTGTTGTCCCACTTCTCCCTAGTCGGAAAGTTTATAGTATACTTCTTCATGTGACTTAGTTGGGGTTGTATGAGGTCAAGATATGCTGTTTTATAGAGAGTATTCTCTATTTGGTTTAGTATTCCCAGGCTCGAGAGGTTGCCTTGTTTGTATCTATTGTGCCTGTGTAGCGTGAGTGTATTTGATAGCGCTTCCTCTTGGGTGGCTAAGAGAAGAGGTGTAAGGTTAAGTAATGCTTCCATGCCTGCAGTCGGGGTCGTCTTCATAGCCCCTGTAATACTGAGGCACGCAAGCCGTTGTATTTTGCTTAGTTTTCTTATGACTGTGCTCTGATTAGTTTTGCCCCACCATACTAGAGCACCGTGTAGTATAATGGGGCTAATCATCTGAGTGTAGACCCAGACTGCCATTTTGGGTGATAAGCCCCATGATTTGCCTAGGCTTCGGTTTGTTGCCCACAATGCCTTTGTCGCCTTCTTTAGTGTGGAGTTTAAATACGGTTCCCAAGTGAGCTTTTGATGTAGAGCAGAGGTGACCATGACCTATGCTCTTGTTACTCATTTGTTTTTGTAAATGCTCGTCGGAATAGGCTGAGCATTCTAGTATACACACACAGCACCACGCAATACGAAAAACACAACCATTTTTTTTGCGTGGAAGGCAACAACACTTTCGTATGCTTTGTTGGCACACATTGGCGACAGTTAGCTTCAACGTAGGTTTTGTTGCTGTTTAGAGTATGAATTCGTTTCAAAACGTGTGCAGGTGTCGATTGAGAACTTTAAATGTATTGGTGTTTGTTCTTCCATAAGGTTGTGGGCACCCCTGATCTAGAGTGTTACCTGGATACTTAACCTCTTCCTTTAGGGGTATGACCGTGTTATTTATACTGAGAACAGGAAGATTAAGTTTCCGTCTTTTTGTTAATGGTACAATTGTAGTTTTACCGGGCTTGATTGAAACCCCTCAGCCCTACACCAGTTCTCCCATCTTGTGGGCAGCCTTTTACAACTTTGATGCTCAGTTCTTCAGACCCTATGTTGGCTTTAATCGTTTTTTGCCTAAGGATTTTGCCTATCCATTTGATTATTTTTGGATTAGTACATATATTTGCGAGGGCCGAAACCATTGACTGAAAGTTGGCATTATCAAAGGCACCTTCAATGTTTATAAAGGTACAGAGTGCGATGCCTTTAGTATCCAGTGTTTTCTCTATATTGCACACCACCGAGTGTATTGCTGTGATTGTAGATGTGGTCTTTTGATAGGTAAATTGAAATTTATGGAGTGGAGCTTGCAGTAGAACTTCCTCCTTTATATAGTAATTTATGATTTTTTCCAACATTTTTAACATAAAAGACGAGAGACTGATAGGTCTGCAAGATTTGGGAGAGTCCGGTGGCTTGTTACCTCCCTTAGGTATAAAGATTACCAGATTTTTGGAATGTATTCAAGTGTTAAGCTGGCACTGTATAACAAAACCATTCTGCCATAAGTTTTTCCGTACCTCTAGAAAGAAGTGCTGGAAATATGCCGTCCGGCCCTAGCGATTTTTAGGGTTTGAAGGTGTTGACTGCCCATTTTACCCTACCAAAGCTTATTATTATATAAACTATTGCGTTCACTGGCCCGCATGGCTCAGATAGATCGCTGTTAGGAGTATGTTCTTGCACCATGCATTCTAGGAAGTGAGTTCTTAGAAGAAGCTCTAAAGTATCCTCAAACGAAGGGTCTTTTGCAATCTAGCGGTTGCAGGAATGTCCCCTAAGTCCTCACAGAATTTCATCCAGGATTTCCTTTTGGATTTCCTTATCTCTTTGTTATACAGTATTGGGGATACCTTGTAGGTACCCCAGATGTTTGTTCTTTTGGCCTTATTGAATTCAATTCTGGCCCTTTTACGAAGTTTTGCAAGAAAACTGTTCCACCATGGAACCCTCTATGTAGAGGCCTTAGTTTTTGGTGAACAGCAGTCATAATACGATGAGATAAGTAGGTTCGTTGTGTTTGTTACTTCCCTATCAACTAGTTTGCTCGAGAGGTTTTCAATGTACCTCACCCAATCTGTTGTAGAAATGTGAAATGTGTTTTCAATGTGCAGTGAGAGTGTACTCAGAATGTTTTTTTTTTCTTGTTCACTCCTCTGAAGCATAGGGCCCTCGCAAGACACTTCCATCTTACCTGATTCTGGGCTGTTGTTTTCGCGCTGTCCCATGTGGTGTTGACAGCGGCTAGTTCGCGTAGAGTCGACCTTCTCCAGGTGTTTTTTGGCCGCCCGCGACTTCTACTCCCTTTCGGGTTCCAGTCAAGCGCCATTCTCGTGATGCTGTCGGGTGGTTTTCTATGTCGGTGTATGACCTATCCATTTCCATTTTCTTCGCTTTATTTGCCTCAGAATGGGTTTTTCATTGGTGATCTTCCACAGTGATCTTACTAATTGTGCTAGGCCAGAATATCCTGCAGATGATTCGCAGGCACTTGTTGACGAAAGTTTGTAGCGTCTGAGTGATGGCACTCGAGACTAGCCTGCTTCCGTACAACAATGTCGACTGCACACATGCGTTGAATATTCGTAGCTTCGTGCGTCTGGAGATTTGCGAGCTTGCCCATACTGAATGCAGCCGTGCGAACGCTGCCCTGGCTTTACTCAGTCGGCAGTTGGCATCTTCTTCCGCTCCGCCGTCCGCCTTGATTGTGCAGCCGAGGTAGCAGAAACTGTCGACGAACTCCCCGGCGCAACCGTCAATCAGTTTATGGTTTGTGCTGCTGTGATTGACTGTGTCCGACGGTGCGTGCCAGCGCGACCAGCTGTCGGGTTTTGCTTGCATGTCGGAGAGTTTGTGCGAGAGGAGGCATGTCTCATCGGCGTGAAGTCCAAATCCTCGAGATGCCTGGTCTAATTTCATACGATGCCTCGTTTGTGCAGGGTGAGTTTGCTTATGACGTCGTCCAGCACGATGGCGAAGAGGAGAGGCGACAGGAGCAGCTTTGCCTGGCTCCTGCGTTCGTAGTGAAAGAATCGCTGATGTTGCCGTTGTGTAGTACTGCCAGTTCGGAGTTCTCCTACAACGCTCTTATGAGGCGATTTAGTTTTCTGGGAGACCCCTTTTCTACTCAATGCTAACCAAATTGCCCTTTTTTTGTTGTGTCGAATACTTTCTTGAAGTCGACGAACAACATGTATAGCGAGGAGAGCCACTCAATTGATTGTTCTACTATGATGCGGAGTGTGTTAGCTTGGTCAACACAGCTCCGATGAGGTCGAAAGACAGTCTGTTCATCTCTTAGGGAACTTTCGACACATTGCACAGTGATTCGTTCCATAGACAAAATTCAAAAAATTTATAGTCTCAGAATTTAACTCTTTTGATGTCATTTGAAAGGTAAAACTCCAACTAAAAAAACCCCAAAAAATCTGTGCAAAAAATTAATTAGTGTCTGTGCAAAAGCGGCTCAAAGTTGAAACTTTGTAAAAGTACATGGTTAGCACGAAGTTGCTCAACCTTTCAATATAGATTAGGAAATGATGTGGCCATTTTCGCTTTTAATGTTTTCTCAAAATTTGGAAAGCTAAGGCTTTTACTTCACTTTTAATTCAAAATATTTTTCTAAATTAAAAATCTGAAAATTGGCAAAACTTACAGGAAAATATCTAAAAAGTATGTGAAAGTATGTTCCTGGATTTTTTTTTATTTTAAGAAGCATTCATTCTTTGTCGGATAATGTAATTATATCCACCGATATCTTCCGATCTCAGAAAATAATTCAATTTGAAAAGTGGTCTAAACACCTATTTTTCGACCAAATTTATTTTATTTAAACATATCAGGTGTACAACTTTGCTTCCGCCGTTTTTTTTCCAAAATTAAAAGCTTTATTGCGAAAAAGTGCTTACAGATGTATTATTCAAAGTATTGTCCGTCGCTAGCGACAACTTTCTCCCATCTTTCCGGCAATTTTCGGATCCCGGCTCGAAAAAAGGAGTCCTCTTTTGACGCTATCCATGAAGCAATCCATTTTTCCAATTCTTCGAAGGATTGAAAATGTTGATCTGCCAGGCCGTGTGCCATCGAACGGAATAGGTGGAAGTCAGAAGGGGCGACATCTGGGGAATACGGCGGGTGGGGCAAGACTTCCCATTTCAGCGTTTCCAGGTACTTTTTGACCACTTTTGCGACGTGAGGCCGAGCATTGTCGTGTTGGAGGATGACTTTGTCATGTCGCTCTTGATATTGTGGCCGCTTTTCTTTTAGCGCGCGACTAAGGCGCATCAGTTGCGTTCGGTAGCGATCTCCTGTGATGGTTTCACCCGGTTTTAAGAGCTTTAATGCTTCTAGTTGTTCATCTTTGAAGGTTTTTTCTCTTCCACCACCATGTTTGTCTTCGACATCGAAATCACCATTTTTAAAACGTTGAAACCACTCCCGACACGTTCTTTCACTCAGAGCAGCATCACCGTAAGTTTCTGAGAGCATTCGATGCGCTTCAGCTGCATTTTTTTGCGAATTGTAACAGAAAAGTAAAACTTCCCGCAAATGGCGAGAATTGGGCACATAAACGGACATTTTCGAGCGTGAATAATACGAAAACAAGAACAACTGTCACTGAAACGGCGATGATAATTCGTTAGGCACTGTCCACACTCACTTTAAAGGCATTACCATCTATGTATTTCAACCAGCCTCAGCCGGTACAGCCACCTATCGGAAAACGGCGGAAGCAAAGTTGTACACCTGATACATATATTATTATCGTTTTTATTGCAAAACCAGAGGGTCCTGAGACAGTTTCTGTTACTCTTTGGAATTATCAATGTTGATGTTACCGATGAAATGTAAAATCTGAAAAATCTAGCCAACACACTCGTTGCTATAGCTCTCCAAAAATGACGAAATTTGCAAATTTAAGTCTCAGGCATTGCCAAATTACAAACGTTTAAGAAAAACAAAATGGAGATTTCAATTCAGCAGACCATGATCAACTAGTATACCAAATTTTATGAAGAACGGACCACTCCTTCTAATTTTGTCCCGCGGTTGTATGGAGTCGAATCACTGTGCATTGCAGTGAAGTTTGTATGATTGTAGCTATTATCTTGTAGATGGTGTTGAGTAGGGTTACTCCTCTCCAGTTGCCGCAGTCCCGCAAGTCGCCCATCTTCGGCAGCTTTACAATGTTGCCTTTTGTCTATGACGGAGACAGCGTCTGCCTGTCCCAGGCAGTAGAGATGTGAGGATGGAGGATTTCAGCTGATATTTGGGAGTCGGCAAGCATTAGCTCTGGTTGTATGCCGTCTACACCCGCAGCTTTGTTTAGCCTCAGCTTCTTTATTGCATCCGTGATTTTCGCTATGCTAGGGCAGGTTGTTGCTATAGAATGTATGCAGCAGCAGAACTGTTTGCTGTCGTGCTCTTGTGTATAAAGCACAAGAAAGGAGGGCCATGACCGCGCGAATATGTGCTTGTGCAGTGCAAGTTCTTGTGCACCAATCACAAGAAAATGAGGAGAAATGTGAGAATGCTGGCAGCAGTGGGAGTGCTTACTGCTTGCCGGCATATGTGCACACAAAGAAAAGTGCGAAAACGCTACCTTCAATATTAAGGGGAAATATTGCAGATATAGAAAACCGGACAGTAGCGAACTTCGTTGGTGTTTAGTAGTGTCCGACCGAATATTCGGTTTCGGCCCAAATAAGTGGTTTCGGTTTCGGTTTCAGTTTGGGCCAAAAAATGGCCGAATAGCCGAAACCGAAACTTTCTAGTATATTTTTTACATTTTATTGTGTAGCAGATATATAGTGAAAGGGGAAGTAATTTAGATGCCAGCAATGTAAATAAAGTTCTTTTGTTAGCATATAATATTAAATTATTTATTTTTGAATATTAGCGAGTAAGGTACGAAAGGCAGATTTTTTCATGTTTATGTTTTTAAAAAATGAATGAATTGTTTTTATTAATAAGTATTTATTTATTCATGTTATGTTTATTTGTTTGTTCTTTATTTACTTAATGTAAAATTCGTTTGTTGAAAAAAATGCTTGATATGGTGATTTCTATTTTAACTAGAAAGTTTCGGTTTCGGCCGAATATTAAAAAAAAACCGAATATTCGGTTTCGGCCCAAAAAAGTGGTTTCGGTCGGACACTAGTGTTTAGCAACTGGATTTTTGAGTTCTGTTCAATATTGTATATATAGGGTGTTTTTTTTAGAGGTTTGTTTTTCGAATAGAGATAAAACTGGCATTTTGTGGTCAAACCTGGCAACTCTAATGTCATTTATGTTCAGTTTGGTTTGCCATTTCATCATGAACAGGTTGACAAAAGAACAACGCTTGCAAATCGTGCAAATTTATTTCGAAAATAATGGTTCAGTTCGCGAAGTTTACCGCAAGCTCCGTCCATTTTATGGTCGACATAATCGTCCATCAGAGCAATTAATTCGGTTAACCATGGGTCGTTTTCGCACTACGTTTACTCTATGTGATAATACGCATCCGCAGAGACGTCGAACAGTGCGCACCGAAGAAACAATTGCCGCTGTAGAGCAAAATGTTGAAGAGGACCCGAATGAATCGATTCGCCACCGTGCACAGCAATTGGAGCTTTGTCCATCAACTTTATGGAAGATTTTGCGCAACATGAATGTGGATGAGTTGTGGTTCCAACAAGACGGCGCTATATGCCACACAGCGCACGTCACAATCGATTTATTGAAGGAAACATTCGATGAGCGCATAATTTCGCGGAATGGACCTGTCAATTGGCCACCAAGATCGTGTGATTTGACACCATTGGATTATTTTCTTTGGGGATATGTGAAATGGCTCGTCTACGCCAACAAACCAGAAACGCTAGGGGACTTGGAAGCCAACATTCGTGGCGTTATTGCCGACATACGGCCCCAAATGCTCGAAAAAGTGGTTGAAAATTGGACCTGTAGAAGTGGCTTTATTCGAGCCAGCCGCGGCGGCCACATGCCCGAAATCATATTTAAACATTAATGGCATAAAATTATCCTTCCAATAAAGCCAAATTGATGGACATTAAAACGATTTTCTTGTGTTTTATTTCAATTCGAAGTTCTATACCTCTAAAAAAAACACCCTATATAAGGACTGTATCGAAAAGAAAGTGCACACTTTGTAACGTAATTTTCTCCCAGCATATAATTTTTTTTTAATTCTAAAAATGCCGTTAAATAGAGAAGGTCTTGAAATACCGGTTTCACACAAATTTTGTTTCTTATATTTTTTTATTACGAATTGTGTAAATTGTGTACAGTTGGTGCACTGAAACAGGTCCTTCGTATAGAAAATTACCCAAGCGATATCGCGTGTCCATAAACACCGTTAAAAAGATTATTCTTAAGTATTGTGAACATTGCATTATCAACGACCTTCCAAAAAGTGTCCGTAAAAAAGGTCCTAAAGACCCAAAAATGGAAGAAAAACTGAAGCAATTGACAAACGAAAAAAAGTGAATGTTCATCAGAGATTGAGCTAAAAGGGCTAAAACGAGTTTGGCGATGGTGCAAAGAGTCAAGCAGAGGAATAACTTAAAGACATATAAAACAAAAAAATACAAAAAAGCGAACCACAGAAAGTGGCTGGCAAAACGCGATGCAGAAAACTATACACCCGTCTCTGCAAAGAAAAATTTTCGTGCATCATTATGGATGGCGAGACATATGTAAAAATGAACTCAAAATCCCTGCCAGGACCACAATTTTACACTAAACGCAAAGGTGATGCTGTAGATGACTCAGTGCGTGCAATCAATCGAGAGTCAACACTGTTTCGCGTGGGCAGACGTGCCTTTTTGTGCTTCCGGGTTTTTAATGTTTCTGTCCGTCTCGCGCGTGTATTAATGTTCGTCCGCCTGTTGTGTTTGTCTATTTAACCGGTGTCTGCAACCCCGCGTGTGCCAAAAATAAATATACGTGAAATAAACAAACGTGAAATAAATATATAAATCAAATACGAAACGCAATTGAAAAATGCCGTTAACTCGATATCGCCGTCCGCCGCAATGACCTCTGCTCTCGTTGTGTTGCTTGTGGTTCATTTTCCGTGTCTCCCTCCTCCGTCCGTATTCAGTGGCGCTACATGCGGTCCTGTTCGACATTGAGAAATCGACTGTTCTGTGGTAAAGGCATAACAATTACCACAGAGCATCATCAATTTCTTAGTGCGTCAGATCGCATTCCCAGCTACTTTCCTCGATCTTTAGCCCATCCAGACCATGGTGGTGGAAAAATTCCGCATAGCCTTCTGTAACGTGCGCGGGCTTAGGGCGGACTTTTTCGCAGTTTACGCGTACGTTAACCTCCATAAACCCCACATAATGGCACTAAGTGAGACCCAGGTGTGTGAGGATGCTAACCCACTGGATTTTCACATCCCAGGGTACCACTTACTGCCATTATTCTCTCCTCACAGGGGTCTTGCCCTTTATGTGTCCAGTAATGTTGCGTACCAGTGCCAGCAGCAACTATACACGACGGATGCCGAATTTAGCTCCATGTGGGTTAAATATCCAGTCGCACATTCTGCACTTCTGCTTCCTATATAGAAGCCCGAATTCAGGGAGAAATTTTACTTATAACAAGTTTGATCTTCTCTCTGATTCTAAGTATTTGTCATATTCTGGAATCGTATCCGAATAGTGAGATTGTAGTTGCTGGTGATTTCAATATTCCAATTGGGTACGCCATTCCAGCCACACAACTCCTGAAGGCTTATTTGTCGAGCTCTTTGCCGAGTCTAATAACTTGACTCAAACAGTGTATGAACCAACGCATATCCCCTGCGTTGCGGGGCAAGCTCTCAATACTCTAGACCTTTTTCTCACTTCACATCATGAAAAATATGATGTTGAAATGCACGCACCTCTTGGAAACTCGGACCATTGCACCATTTTGGCGTCTTTTTCATATTCTTCTATCCGCAATGCTTAGCCCCTAGCCCCGAAGCGCCAAGTGTGGATGTATGATAAAGCTAACTGGAGTGGACTTAATGAATTTTTCGCCCACTTCAATTGGAAATTTTGTTTTCTTGTTAGAAACATAAATGCCGCAGCCAAAATGGTTGAAGAAATTATATTATTGGGAATGCGGTCCTTCATCCCCAATAAGCAAATTTGCATTTAACCTAAGGACAATATCTGGTTTAATGAGACATGCAGAATTGCTGTCAGGTCTAAGGAGGAAGCTTTCAGAGCATGGCAGGCAAATAAAAATGCCGCCACTGAACAGCTGTGTAAACAGGCTAGAAATCGATGCAATGCCATCCTAAGGCGCCAAAAGTTTCTGCACGAACAGCGCCAGAGGAAAAAAGTTCTTCAATGCCAACGTGGTAGTAAGAACTTCTGGCCATTCGTTAAGAAGGTGAAGAACCAAACATCGTCTTCAATTCCAACTCTTCTTAACAATGATCAAATCATCACTCACTTGGTTGATAAAGCTAATTTGTTGACTAAAATTTTCGCAGAGAATTAATCTCTGCCCCCAGCGATCAACCACTACCCGTACTCCAGAACGTCTCTTGCTCTATGCCAGAAATTCATTTTCGGACACGGGTAGTTAAAAGAGTGCTTGCAAATCTCGATGTAAATAAGGCTTCAGGCTTGTTTTGAAAAAGTGCGCTACCTCACTGGCTTGTCCATTACGCAAACTTTTCAACATGTCATACACCACAGGTGTATTTCCGACATGTTGGAAGGTAGCAAATGTTCAACCAGTTCCTAAAAAAGGCAAGACTACTGACCCTGCGAACTACCGACCTATAGCAATCTGTTCGGTGCTTTCGAAAGCAATGGAAAGCATTGTTAACTTCAACCTTGTGAAATATCTGGATCACAATAGACTGCTAAGTGACCGCCAATACGGCTTTCGGAGAAAGCGATCGACGGGAGACCTTATGGCGGTCCTCACCGAGAAATGGAAAGCTGAAGGGAAGGCTTCAGCTTCAGAAAGCTTCAGAAAGCTTCACATAGCTTACTAAACCTCGGTGAAAGCAAGGGTGTTGCATTGGATATTTCCAAGGACTTTGACCGGGTGTGGCATAAAGCACTCGTGTCAAAATTGATTGCCTATGGCGTCGGTAGTACCTTCTCTCGTTGGATTACGAGCTTCCTGTATGATCGCTCTATTCGTGTTGTAATAGACGGCATAGCCTCGGAAAAGCTTTCCCTTAGCGCGGGAGTGCCGCAGGGTTCGGTCCTTTCTCCAACGCTTTTCGTAATCTTCATCAACGACCTATTGTCGTCGGCGATGAATCCCATCTACTCGTTTGCGGATGACAGCACCATTTGTCATTCATATTCCTTCACAAAGTGCCCCAGCTCTGTGGAGATTGGGAGAGAACGGCGCCGTATGAATGATACACTTAATAGCGACCTACAAACAATCTCCAAGGGGAGTCAAGCGAGCAGGGTCGATTTTAATCCTCGCAAGACCCAATGTTGCCTGTTATCCCACAAGCGAGTCTCCCCACATCCCAACACATTCCTGGTTATGGGTGGTGTGAGTATTGCGGAACCGGCAGCTCTTGATGTTCTGGGCCTGTCCATTAAGAACGATCTTCGTTGGAACGATCATATTTTTGGCGTGTCGAAAGAAGCAGCCAAGTGCCTCGGCTTCCTAAAGCGGTGCAAAAAATATTTCACTCCGTCTGATCTCCGCATTATTTACACCACCTATATCCGACCTAAAATGGAGTTTAACTCGCATCTATGGGCGGGGGCTTCAAAACCCCATTTAGAGCTCCTGGACCGGGTGCAAAACCGTGCGATCAAGCTTGTAGGGGACAGTAGGGCATCCAGCTCTATTGACTCCTTAGAACATCGTCGAAACGTGGCATGTGTGGTGTTATTTTACCGATACTTTTTCGGTAATTGCTTAGTGGAGATGAGCAGCTTGATGCCGTCACTCCTGGTATTCCCCCGGGCAACCCGTTTGAACACTGACGCCCATGCATTCCACGTTGAAACGATGTTTCAGCGCACTATGCACTACAGAGAAAGTTCGTTCCTGGCCCGTACATCGCGGTTGTGGAATGGTCTCCCTGCGGATATTTTCCCCAGCACTTATGATCTCGATGGGTTCAAGTCAAGAGTCCATAACCACTTCTCTCAAAACCCTATCTCCTAACCTTTATATCCTTCCTGAACCATCGCAATGCCTGGCATTAATAGGGGTCATCCCCTGCGCGTTTGTTCGAGTAAAAAAAAAAATCGAATTGGAAAAGTTTGGGGAGAAAGTGCTAGTATGGCAGGCTATTTGCTCTTGCCGTTTAAAATCATCATAATTTGTTACAAAAGGCACTAAAAATGCAGAAATATATAGGAAAGAGAGCCTAAAAAACGCCTTATTTCTTTTTATAAGAAGCTTACTGCACCTCCACTCTTCTGGCCGGATTTAGCAACTGCGCATTGCGCGCAGGCCACAATAGAGGTTCTAAGAGCAAAGAGCATCGAATATGTGGAAAAAATTAGAATCCGCCAAAGCACCATAACTACGTCCAATAGAGCGCTACTGGGCAATTGCCAAAAGAAAACTTTTAAAAGATGGACAGGAAGCTAAAAATCTTGAAGAATTAAAAAAAATTGGAGAAAAACAACAAAAACCATAACGCAGACATCTGTACAAAATCTAATGAAGAGGGTCAAACAAAAAATTAGATAAGAATTTATTTGAAAAACAAAAAATTGTTATTAAAACAAAAATATATAGTCCTTAAAGTATATGCAACAAATGTTAAAACCAAAAATTTGATCAAAAAAATGTCCAGCAAAGTTATACTTCAAACAAAGTGTGCACTTTCTTTTCCTTATAGTCCTTATATATACAGGGTTTTTCATTTCGAACCGAAAACTGTGACAGCCCTGCGTTCGACAACCGCAGTTGTCATCTGTCGTTGCATTGTGTTAATATTGTAGTTTAGTGTTTGCCATTTATGAAAATGGCATGGATTTAGCATCGCTCAACGTGTAAACAAAGTGAAAATTTACTACAAAAATGGTGAAAATTTGAGCACCACTTTTCGCGCACTAAGGAAGGATTTCGGACGTCACGTTCGTTTCGCGTTTTGGTGATGACAATTGGCCGTCAAGATCATGCGATCTGAACCCTTTGGACTTTTTTTTTGGGGCTACGCGAAAGACCAAGTCTATGCAGACAATCCGCAGACTCTGGAGCATTTGAGGGACAACATACGTGCAGTTCTTGGCGCCTTACAGCCTGCTATACTACTGTGTCCAAAAAATAAGGTGGCATTGTATTTATTTTGAAAATTCTTTATTTATTCTTCCAAATCAATTTCATCCCCTTCAAAGTAATCCCCTCCCGATGCAATGCACTTATGCCAACGGATTTTCCAATCTTCGAAACACTGATTGTAGTCACTTTCCGGGATGGCCTTCAGTTACGTCTTCGCTGCGGCTTGAATCTCCTCTATCGTATCAAAACGGTGTCCCCGGAGCGGTCTTTTGAGCTTGCTGAACAGCCAGAAGTCGCACGGCGCCAAATCAGGTGAATACGGTGTTTGCGGAACGATATGGGTTGAGTTTTTGGCGAAATGATCACGAATTACGAGTGCAGTATGGGATGGTGCCTTATCGTGGTGTAAAAACCAAGAATTGTCTTTCCACAATTCCGGCTTGTTTAGGCGGATAGCGTTACGCAAACGACGCATAACGTTCAAATAATATTCCTTGTTGACTGTTGACTAAAAAAAAAATAATTCTCCAAATCCTTCGACGCGCGAGTTACGTTGGCACCCAACGCCACCACCGATAACTACTGACGCAGCGTTTCCAGCCAACTTCAGAAACCCGAACCCGCTACTTACGCAACTACGGTTCTCACGAAACTTTTTAGTTAGTAAGCATTATTGTAAATTAGTACGTAAGCACTTTTGTACTTTCGTTTTAAGTAAAAATCAAATTTAAAGACAGAATATAATTGTCCACCGAGCTGAGCGGTTAAGCTCAGAGTGAAAATAAATCTTTTTTTTAATTTGATTAAGTTCTTCGGAACTTAACTGGCGCAGTCATCCGGAGTAGTCCACGGTTGTTAGTGAATAGTGAACTCTATGAAGGAATATCATAGAAAACTAAAACAGTGAATAGTGAATCTATGAAGGAATATCATAGAAAACTAAAACAGTGAATAGCGAATCTATGAAGGAATATCATAGAAAACTAAAACAGTGAATAGTGAATCTATGAAGGAATATCATAGAAAACGAAAACAGTGAATAGTGAATCTATGAAGGAATATCATAGAAAACTAAAACAGTGAATATAGAACTCTATGACGGAATATCATAGAAAACTGAAGTTCATAAAGAACAGTGAACAAATCCTGCACTTGTGACAAAAGAAAACACTATTCCAACCAACTATTCCGCAACCGGCGCGTTTCAACGCCTAAGGACTACACACAAACCACACTCCAACCACCGGCTACTACGACAATACTGATGCGGCTCATCATCATAATTGGGTGCCTGTAAGTCAAGTGAACACTGCTAACAATTTGTAAATGGCTCAAATAATATCTTAAATCATATCTATGATATCCATGTTCTATTACACAAAAATTATAATTAGTTAAGAATATAAATAACCGTAAAAAGATAACATACAAAACTGCGATCCCACTTACCCGGGCACTCCAGTACTGCGATCCCACCTACCCCGGGCACTCCAGTATAACAAACTCAAACTTGCGATTCCGTAGCCCAAAAAGCCGGACCCTCCAAGTTAACAGAGTAATAACAAAAAAAAAAAAAAAAAAAAAATTTTTTTTTGTAAAAATTACATATAGATCCTTAAACAAAGAAAACAAAAAAAAAATATTAAATAAATTTGCTCAGAAAATATACAAGCAATTTTTATTAACATACTAACCCCTCCAACGGTCAGACAATTGAACGTAAATTTAATGTTCAGGAAACTAAAACAACCAAAAGACAAATATCTTCCCTACCCAAATCTCTACAAAAGCAAAAGTTTGTCAACTATACCGGAAGACTCAGAAACATCCTTTATGATGGCTCAAAGCAACGCAACCCAGCCCACAGGTATAACACCCCCCAACACACAAGTGACAAGTGACATCTTCAACTCCTTGCGCATCCCAGATGCAATTAAGGACCTACCCAAATTCGATGGGAACCAGAGACTCCTCCACGAGTTCATAATTAATGTCGAAGAAATATTGCTTCATTTGAGAGGAGTCGACAGCACGCCATATGCTAAGATCCTTCTAAGAGCAATTAGGAATAAAATTGAGGGACCCGCAAACGAAGTTCTTAATATGTACGGCACGCCTTTGAACTGGGATGACATTAAGAACAATCTAACATTGCACTACTCTGACAAAAGAACCGAAACCTCATTAATAAGAGACCTACACAACCTCAGACAGACCAATTCAAACGTGGAAAGCTTCTATAGTCAGATCGTAGAAATCCAATCCGCGTTAAGTAATAACGTCCTCATTCATGAGACCGAAAAAGGAGTCATCGCAGCAAAAAAAGAGCTATTTTGGTAGGGCTAAGGAAACAGTACAACCAAAGATTCACATACCAACCATATCAAAGCCCAAGATATTTCCAACCAAGACACTATGCAAACCAACAGGAAATACCGGCCTACACCCAAAATTTCCAACCATATAAAAACTTTAATCAGAACAGAACCCCAGGGACCCCCAGGAACCAATACTTCACTAACAGGAACTTCTTGCCAGACGTAGAAAAGCCTGAACCAATGGACACAAGATCGGGTTTTAGCAATTTCAGACAATCTAACAAACCAGAACGAATGGACATAGATTCTGGACACACCAACATGAGATCCTCAACCATGACACACAATAGCAACCAAACCTCACGTACCCATCAATCAAGATACTCGCACCCTAATAGGGGAGAAATGCATAACATTAACTTTCAAAATAAATCCCAGAATCCCGGCTACCAAAACGATGTAGATGACCTATCTAACATCGAAGACTCCCAAAATTTTCGCATACCTGCCTGGCTCAACCAACAGGATACATAGATGTTAATAAACACGGTAGTACGTTACCCTATATTAACATCTCATCCCCGTTTGGTAGACCTTTACGATTTCTAATAGATACCGGTGCATCAGCATCTTTTATAAACCCTGAATTCATTGACGAAAACGCCCAAATAGACTGTAATCCCGTCATGATCACAACAATTTTAGATAAATACAAAATAAATAAGAAAACAATTCTTCCCACTTTCGTAGAATTTAAAGAACCCGGTCAACTAACATTCCTGATATTTAAGTTCCATAACTATTTCGACGGACTAATGGGACTTGATACATTAACACAACTAAAAGCGAAAATAGACCTATCCACCCAACAACTAAAAACTTCTAACTCCACCATAATGCTAAAATTGAAACCAAACATAACCTCAGGCAAACATCTTATTCCCCCTTACTCAAAAGTAATGTTGAAGCTTCCAGTTGACGTCCAGAACGGAGACGTACTAATAAAGTCAATAGCAATTAAACCCCACCTTCACATTTCCGAAGGTCTTTACACCGCAAGTAACTGGTTCAGTGAAATAGAAATCCAGAATACTTCAGGTGAAGACCAGATCTTGTTTCTAGAACAACCCATAAAAGCAGAAACATACTCCGAGGCAGGGCATATTGAAATAAATAACTGGAACCTAGAAGGCCCACCCCACTTTACCTTCAAAGAGATTTCAGAGCTAATACGTACAAACCACTTAAACACGGAAGAAAAAAAGCACCTCATATCACTTTGTAAATCGTACGACGATGTATTCTTTAGAGAAGGGCAAACTCTTACATTTACCAACAATATTAAACATAGTATCACCACTACAGATAATATCCCAATATACACAAAATCCTACAGATATCCCTACATCCATAAGAACGAAGTCAGCAAACAAATAAACAATATGATTAACCAAGGCATCATTAGACAAAGTTATTCCCCTTGGAGCTCTCCAGTTTGGGTAGTTCCCAAGAAGAAGGACGCCAGTGGGAAACAGAAATGGCGGTTAGTCATAGATTATAGGAAGCTGAACGAGAAGACTGTATCTGATAGATATCCGGAAATCCTTGACAAGCTTGGAAGATGCATGTACTTCTCAACATTGGACCTTGCCAGCGGTTTCCATCAGATTGAGATGGATCCGAAAGACATACAAAAGACGGCTTTCACGGTTGAAGGAGGACATTATGAGTATTTGAGGATGCCCTTTGGACTGAAGAATGCTCCATCTACGTTTCAAAGGGTCATGGATAACGTGCTCAAAGATCTGATAGGAAAAACTTGTCTAGTATATCTTGATGACATCATTATATATTCGACCTCACTGCAACAACACATAGGAAACCTAAAGGAAATTTTTGAAAGATTGCGCAACGCAAATCTTAAAATACAACTGGACAAATCCGAATTTTTAAAGAAAGAAATTGCGTTTCTCGGCCATATAGTCACAACTGAGGGAATAAAGCCAAACCCTGATAAAATCTCAGCCATAAAAGAATTCCCTATTCCCAAAACCCAAAAAGACATTAAAGCATTTCTAGGTCTCTTAGGATACTATAGGAAATTCATAAAAGACTTCGCTAAGCTGGTCAAACCCCTCACAATATGCCTAAAAAAAGGTAGGTCAGTAGAACATTCTGAACAATTTATTAAAACATTTGAAACTTGTAAACATATTTTGACAAACGACCCGATCCTCCAATATCCTGACTTTACGAAAACCTTCGTCCTAACAACAGATGCCAGTAATGTAGCTCTAGGCGCAGTTCTGTCACAAGGGAACATTGGTAGCGACAAACCAATTTGTTACGCTAGCAGAACTCTATCGGAATCTGAAATAAATTATTCAACAATAGAAAAAGAACTCTTGGCCATAGTATGGGCCACTAAATATTTCAGGCCATACCTCTTCGGCCGCAAATTCCAGATTATAACCGATCATAAACCACTCACTTGGTTAATGTCCCTGAAAGAGCCCAATTCAAAGTTAATTCGGTGGCGCCTCAAATTAGAAGAATTCGACTACGAAATCATCTATAAAAAAGGAAAAAGCAACACAAATGCGGACGCCTTAAGCAGAATCAGGATAGAAAACCCCAAGACACGTGAGGATATTAATCTAAACGACACCCTATCGAATCAAGGCACACAAGGAACAACCATCCATTCAGCAGACGAGAATTTGGACGACGGCATCTTCATCTCAGAAAAACCACTAAACGAATTCAATTTACAACTAATATTAGAAAAATCCAACAAAGGCTCACCAATGACTCTGGAAACGGTGTTTAGAAACAAACAAAGAAGAATCGTCCGACGACCAACCTTCAACGAAGAAAATATGTCGGATATCCTAAAAAAATTTATAGCACCTAATAAGTTAAACGCAATATTCGCAGACGACGAAACCTTCCGCATAGTACAACAAACTTACTCCAAACACTTTTCACACAATAGACTTTTTAAAGTAATACGATGTACGGAAATGTTAATAGATATCAGGAATAACGATGAACAAGAGAAAATAATTAGAGAGTACCACGAAAAGAATAACCATCGCGGCATAAACGAAACCCTCCTACAACTCAAGAGGAAATACTATTTTCCATTCTTGAGAAACAAAATAACTCAAACCATTAACAATTGCGACAGATGCCAAACACTAAAGTACGACAGAAGTCCACCCAAGCTAAAATACGAGAAACCGGAAACACCCACGAAACCACTAGAAATACTTCACATTGACCTTTACGCCATAAACAACAAGCAAATATTAACAATTCTTGACAAATTCTCTAAATTCGCAGCCGCACACACCCTCTCAAACAGAGTCAGTCTTACTGTTCTAAAATCATTACAAACCTTCATAACCCAATACGAAATCCCAAAAAAATTGATTTGCGATCAAGGTGCAGAATTCACAAGTAACAGGAAAGAGCAAAAACTAGATTTGAATCACGACGAAATCCTCTCCGAGACACTAATTACCTACAATCACGCAATTCACTCTACAACAAAATTAACCCCTTTTGAACTCTTCCATGGACGAACTTACAAATTCGACAGGGACATAACATTCGATAACGAACACGACTATTTGAGGAAACTGAACGAATTCCAACAAGTCCTATACCCCTCCATAAAGAAACAGTTAGAAACAGAAGTAAGCAATAGAATCGATAAGTTGAACCAAACTAGGCAGGAACCAGAGAATTTCGAAGGAAACGACAGTGTCTATAGGAAGGAATGTAGAAGAAATAAAATCACACCCCGTTTCACAAAACATAGAATCAAAGAAAACAAAAGAGTAACATTAATCACCACCAACAACCAAAAAATACACAAATCCAGAAAAAAAATAAAAATAAACTATAAAATCACCCTCACCCCACCCTCAGGTTACCACTGGTCGCCACCCAATTGATAGAAATTCAAAACATCAAAAAGGACCAAGGCACAATTCACTTAGAACTCGGACCAGCTCGAATAATTAATCACTTCAGCAACCTCATTCACATAGTAGACCTGGAGGAATACGACACAAACATCAGGGAAATCACGAACATATTAGTAACTTTCCAAAAACATGGGACGTTAACGGACTCCATCAAAATAACATACCTCAAACTTAACGAACTAAAAAGCAAACTAAACTCACTAACCCCTACCAAAAGAACAAAACGAGGACTAATAAACGGGTTAGGATCAGCCATTAAATTTATAACTGGAAATATGGATGCCAAAGACGCTCAAAATTTAAATAACCAAATAGAAAAACTAAAACATGACAAAACTAACACACAAATAACACTAACAAAACAGCATAACATAAACACACAAATGATTGAAAGATTTAGAAACCTGACGTCTCACATAAACAAAGAACAAAAGAAAATAGAATTGTTCTTAAACCAATTGTCACAAGAAACATCAAACAGGATCAACAAAGAAGAAAATATACTCGAAGAAATTCAATATTTGAACCAACTTAATTATAATATAGATTTATTAACCGACCATCTAACAAACCTAGCTGAAGCAATCGTATTAGCTAAATTAAATATTATATCAAAATTCATATTAAGCCAAACCGAACTGCAAGTAATTCATGAAGCTATAAAAAACCAATCCATTACACTAATATCTGAAGAACACATATACGAGTTACTCGGGCTACAAGCGTATTATAATAATTCCTATATAATATTCAATATAAAAATACCAATACTGGCCCCAGAACAATATAAATTTTACCATATTATACCATTACCGGTAAATGAAACAAAACAAATTGTAACAAAGCCATATGTAGGATATAGCGAAAAGAATGTTCACCACTTTGACAAGGCATGCCCAAAAATAGAGCGCATCTACTATTGTCCATCTTCACCACACCAAGAAGACACACAGGACTCAGCATGCATTGGAAACCTGTTAAGGAACAAACCTCCCCATTGCGTCTTCAACGATATAGGAAAAACGGAAACAATTCTTCAACTTGAAGAGAATCATATCCTATTTGTCAATATACCAGAAACACTAATCAATTCCACTTGCAGTAAAAACGTTCTCGCAGTAGAGGGCACAGCCGTGCTGCACTTCAGAAACTGCAGCATCAACATCAACGGTATAACCTACGAAGACAACCCCAGCATATTTTGGGATGAAGTACACATCGCTCCACCAACATACGTACAAATCCAGCCAAAAGCAATAATAGAGACGATCAACCTGCAAAAACTGAAGGACTACCACTTCGAACATCAAAAAGCCGCAATAACCATATGGGAAGAAACCAAGAAGAGCATCTCATATACATATGCAGCAGTGGGAACGCTGGGCGCATTAGCAATAGCAGCAATCCTAATCATCGCCAGAAAAACCAGAATCACCTACGGAATACCGCCAACACCAGTCATCGCTCCAGCCACTTCACCTTCCTTGTGGCCATCGCTCTACTCCAAGGGGGGAGGAGTTACGTTGGCACCCAACGCCACCACCGATAACTACTGACGCAGCGTTTCCAGCCAACTTCAGAAACCCGAACCCGCTACTTACGCAACTACGGTTCTCACAGAACGTTTTAGTTAGTAAGCATTATTGTAAATTAGTACGTAAGCACCTTTGTATTTTCGTTTAAGTAAAAATCCAGCCAACTTCAGAAACCCGAACCCGCTACTTACGCAACTACGGTTCTCACGAAACTTTTTAGTTAGTAAGCATTATTGTAAATTAGTACGTAAGCACTTTTGTACTTTCGTTTTAAGTAAAAATCAAATTTAAAGACAGAATATAATTGTCCACCGAGCTGAGCGGTTAAGCTCAGAGTGAAAATAAATCTTTTTTTTAATTTGATTAAGTTCTTCGGAACTTAACTCGCGCAGTTTAAATTCAAATGTCACCTTATTTTTTGGACACAGTAGTATGTAAAAAAGTCATTGAAAACTACCTAAAAAGAATCGAGGTATGCCAGGCTGCTCGTGGCGGTCATTTGAATGATGTCATATTCCATTACTAATGGCACAAACCAAATATTATTTTGATAATAAAGTTTCATCAAAATTCAAATTTTAATTGATTTTTTTTCTTTATTTACTTTTTCGGCTCATGATGAAAACCCCTATATACTTATATGGAACGGCAATTTTTGGGGAGTATGGGACTTTATGCATTTTTATAAAATTACTAGCAGAGCCCCGTGGCTTTGCACGCAAGTTTGAAGTCAATGGGCCTAATACAGTCGCTCCCAGCCAAACACGGACACCAGATAAATAAAATTTTATAAGCTAATAATTCGAAACCAAAAATATAAGAAAAAAACAAATATAATTTTTGAATAACTCCTTTGTCATATTGCTTACAAAAAAATTAAAACATTCATATCGCTTCATTGCAGCAAAAAAAGCTAGAAAAAAAACAAAATGAACGCAAAACAAAGCACAAGCTAAAGTCGGATAGCTTTGAGATCTTATAACTATTTACATTATAAAAAAGTTGTAATACCTTGTGTGAAAGCCTTTATTAGTTAAAACCATTTTTAGTCTAATCTATGGCTAGATTCGACCAATTTTTTTCAAAAACGTGAAATTTTTTCCCATTCTTGCATCAACGCGCTTTTAAAATCATCTTTGCAAGAGATTTACTATTCCCGAACTTTCTGGTTCAAATGATCCCATAAATTTTCAATGGGGTTGATGTCTGGACTTTGTGGTGGTGTTGCCATGGCACGTGGACAATTATACAATAGCCAGGACCGCACATTATAGGCTGTATGTTTCGAATCATTACTTACTTACTTACTTAACTGGCCATAACAACCCGTTATCGGGTTACGGCCTGCCGCAAAACTTCTCTCCAGGCGCCTCTGCTTTGCGCGCGCCTTCTCCAGTTGGTCACACCATGAGATAGCACGGCCTCTTCAATTTGGTCCTTCCACCGGAGACACGGCCTCCCTCTTCGCCGTCGACCTCCAACCATCGCATCGAACACCTTTTTCGCCGGAGCTTCGTCGTCCATACGGCAGACATGACCGAGCCAGCGTAGCCGCTGGATGTTAATTCGCTGCGCAACGTCCATGTCCTTATATAGCTCATACAGCTCGTTATTGGTTCGTATACGATAATCGTCACCAACACGAACAGGGCCGAAGATTTTGCGAAGTACCTTCCTCTCGAACACTCCAAGGGCAGCTATGTCGTTTCGTGTCATTGTCCATGCTTCAGCGCCAAAGAGGAGCACGGGCAAGATAAGCATCCTATAGAGTGCAAGTTTTGTCGGTCGAGAGAGGTCTCTACTTCTCAATTGCCTACCGAGACCGTAGTAGCACCTGTTGGCAAGAGTAATCCTTCGCTTTATCTCCAGGCTGGCATCATTGCTGCTGTTGATGGCGGTGCCAAGGTAGACGAATTCCTTGACAACTTCAAAGGTATACCTGTCGGCCTCGACGTGAGACCCTAGCCGCTGCGTGTAGACAGCATATACTTCGTCTTGCCCTCATTTACCACCAGACCCATTTTGGCAGATTCTCTTTCGATAGCCGCAAAGGCAGCGGTGACATCTCGCTTGTTACGCCCGATAACATCAATGTCATCAGCGTAGGCAAGGAGCTGGACACTTTTGTTGAAAATTGTGCCATTACGATGTACACCGGCCTTGCGCAGAACACTCTCCATGGTGAAGTTGAAGAGGTCGCAGGACAAAGGATCGCCCTGTCTGAATCCTCGAACGGTATCAAAAGGGTCGGAGAGGTCACTTCCAACCTTGACGGAGCTGCGCGTGTTGCTCAACGTCGCTCTGCAAAGTCTCACGAGCTTTGCAGGGATACCAAGTTCAGACAATGCGGCATATAGGCGATCCCTTATCGGGCTATCGAATGCTGTCTTGTAATCGATAAGAGATGGTGTGTATCGATTTGGTTCTCATGGGTCTTCTCCAGGATTTGGGGTAGAGTGAATATCTGGTCGATGGTGGACTTACCAGGTCTAAATCCGCACTGATAGGGTCCAATCAGCGCCTTGGCGAGTGGCTTTCATCTTTCACATAGTACGCTCGTCAGGACCTTGTATGCAATGGGAAGTAGGCTGATACCCCAGTAGTTGGCGCATATTGTTGGGTCGCCTTTCTTCAGCACAGGGCAAAGGGTACTGAGGTTCCAATCGTTGGGCATTCGTTCCTCCAGCCATATTTTGCAGATGAGCTGATGCATGCACCCAATCAGCTCACCGCCGCCGGCCTTGGACAATTCAGCTGGTAGCCCATCCGGCCCTGCAGCTTTATTGTTCTTGAGTCGCTGGATAGCGACCCGGATCCCATCATAGCTGAGCGGTGGCACATCCACACCGTCGTCGTCGATTGGTGCCGTCTGGACATCTTCACCACTGGCGGTATTGTTCCCTTCGTCGCCTGCGAGCAGCTTGGTGAAGTGCTCCTTCCACAACCTCAGTACACCCTGCGCATCCGTAACCAGATCCCCGTTTTCGTCTCTGCAAGAAGATGCCCCGAGCTTAAATCCTTCCGTGAGACGCTTAACTTTTTGGAAGAATTTTCGGGCGTCATTCCCTTACACTCCTCGATTTCCTCACGCTCGCGCCTTTCTTGCTCCCGTTTCTCGCGTCTAAAAAGGCACCTCTCTTTCTTCCTCTCCTCCCGGTATTTTTCTGTCACGGCTCGCATGGCAGCCGACTGCAGGGTCTTCTTGTAGGCAGCATTCTTCACTGCAGTGGCTGCGCGACACTCTTCATCGTACCATTGATTTTTTGGTGGGCGTCGAAAACCAAGGACATTTTCTGCGGCGGCGCGCATAGAGTGGGATAAGTGAGCCCATAATCCGCCGATGTCATCAGGTGGAGAGGGGGAGCGACCGAGCTGGTTGGAGAGTTGAGCGGAGTAGGCTTCGGCTACCCCTTGTGATCGCAGCTTACTGATGTCCAGCTGTCTTTGCAAACTAGGCTGCGCGGTCTTCGCTGCGCAAAGACGCATGCGTACCTTGGCTGCAAAAAGGTAGTGGTCCGAGTCAATGTTGGGTCCTCGGAACGTGCGCACATCTAGAATGCTAGAAGCATGCCTTCCATCAATCACAATGTGATCAAGTGGCCTTGTGGATATCGAGGTGCTGGAATCTGGTGCTACTAACTACCATGTTTCGTGCCGCGGCGAAATCGATCAGCCTCAGACCGTTGTTCGAAGTGGTCGCATGGAGGCTGAACTGCCCGACTGTGGGACCAAAGATACCTTCTCGCCCGACCTTTTCGTTGAAGTCCCCGAGGACAATTTTGACGTCATGGGCCGAGGACCCGTCGTAGACGTCCTCGAGCTTCGCATAGAAGGCATCCTTGGTCGCATCGTCCTTCTCTTCCGTCGGGTCGTGCGCGCAAATTAGGCTAATGCTAAAGTATTTAGCCTTGATGCGGATCGAAGCCAGCCGTTCGTTCACCGGAGTGAACCGAGAGACGGGGTGGCGAAGTCTCTTGCTGACCACAAATCCGCAGCCAATGTCGCAGTCTGCTCGCTTGGAGCAACCTTGTCCTGTCCATCGCATTTCCTGGATGGCGGTGATGTCAGCCTTACATTTTGTGAGGGCTTCCGCCAGTTGGATAGAGGCACCTTCCCTATAGAGGGTCCGGACATTCCAGGTGCATATCCTCAAATCGTGGTCCTTAAATCGTTTGCTGTGGTCGTCAACATTGTGGGTTCCTTCCGAGGCTTGGTTTTTGGCTTTCATTGGTGGTAGATTTTACGTGGCGGGCACCAAACCCTGCGCACAACCCAAATATCAAGTCCTGGGGATTGGACACGCTGCACACATTAGTTCACTATTCAGCGGGTGCCAAATAGCTATCCAGAAGGGCCGCGCGGAGGCTGTGTATCAGCTTGGATTGGACAGGGACAAGGATCGTTCTGGCGTTCGCCAGGTTGAACGCAATCAGAAACTTTACCTTGTATGCCCGCTCCCTTCATTCCGAATCATTGCCCTGATAAAATGTCTAATTGTTTCCCAGCGACAGTTTTAGGACGCAATGTGGCAAACTTTGCTTTAAAATTTTTAATTATACATATTGACCCATTATTCCATCAACGAAATGTAAAATTCCTGGGCCAGCAGCTGAAAATGATACCCATACTATCACTGACCCGCCACCATGCTTGACGGTTGCTCGCAAATTCCTCAAGCTCAGCTCTTCATTCAGCTTTCTGCAGATGTCTGGTTATATGTTCTACCATCCGACCCAAAAATATTAAATTTGCTCTCGTCGGTAAATAAAACGTTTTCCCAGAAACAAAAATCCTTGTCCAGGTGATCTCTGGCAAACTTTAATCTCTTGCGATTGCGCTTGCTTATAAACGGCTTCTGCCTAGCTCTCCTACCATTCAAACCCGTAGTGAAGTATATTTCGTGTTGGCGATGGACATGCCTTTTTCCTCAAAGCGTTTTTAGCGATAATAGCGAGTTTAGGTGAAAGAAGAAATGATCAGCCTTAATTTTTCTCACTAAGTACCGCTCATCCGACTCAGAAAATATGTATGTTGCTGTGCGCTTTTTTTGGTGTATTTGCAAGTTGGTGGTTGGTTTCGAAGCGTTTTATATGGACCATTGAGTGATTTTTTTTGACGATTCTTGCTATCTCCCGTACAGATTTACCATTCTCAGCATAGGCCACGATTATTTTTCGCAGCTCCAAACTTGTTTGGCCTTCTTGTCTAGACATTTTTTAATAAGTACTCGCTTTTTTTAGGTTTTTTTTATAATGAAATGCGCAAGATGGCGAATCTATGGCGATGTAAATTGACGAAGAAAACCAACTAAAGGAAGAGGGAGAGCTACTGATTAACGCAATTGAGACCCACAAATCACCAATGTTGTTGCTAAAGAAATGGACTGCGCTTGAACCATACCAGTTTCAAAAACGAATTTTTATCGTTTTTACTCACGCCACACCCCCTTGTTCCATACCCGCATCATTCTCTCTGTCGAAAAGGACTTTTCCTATAGATTTTCCGGAATTTTCTTTTCGAATAAACCTGAACTGACTCAAGACGAATCCAACAAAAAACCCCATGGAATCGGCCAGTCCGTTTGAGTGTGATGCGCTTACACACATACATCTACTTTCTTTTATATTGTTACGAATGCTAGTTCTAGTGGGCTAGTACGTATCTCTGGATTGCGTAATTTAAAAATTGCGTAGTGTAAAAAAATAAAACACACTTAGTTTCTCAAACGCAGTCAATAAAATAAACCAACAATCACTTTATTTCACAGATTTACACTTCACTGTCTTTACACTTAAGTATTTGCTCAATTACTCCGTGTGGCACCTTCACTAGTCAAAACAAGACTGACTCGCTGCGCCGTACCCGGCTGCCTTTTATACCTGTCCGGTTACCGCGCAGATCGTTCTCGCACATTCCAGAGTGGACTAAAGGTTTCCATGATGATCGCGGGCCATCATTGCCAGATTGGACTAAAAGTTCCCATTCGCGACCATCATTGCCAGGTTGGACTAAAAGTTTCCATTATCGCGGCCATGATTGCCAGGTTGAATCATAGCACGGCGCGTAGCGACAGGGTTGCTTTGCACACCGACAGACTGTCTTATCGTTACACTGCCAACCACTTAGACTTGTTCGTCCCGAACAAGTGCCGAGGTTCCGCTGTGATAAGGCGCCAGGCGCTCCAAATGGACTATCTTCAGCTTAGCGCCTTTATTGCTGCAACGTTGAATCCTGTATACCACGTCGTTAATCCTAGTCACGACTTCGTAAGGTCCTTCCCATGACGTTTGAAGTTTTGGCGACAAACCTTTCCTCCGCTGCGGGTTGTAGAGCATTACCAGGTCGCCTTCTTGGAACCCTGCTGAGTTGGCCCGTAGATCATATCTGGCTTTCACCTTATCGCTGACGAGTTTGGTGCGGCTCCTTATGAACTGGTGAATTTCCTCCAGTTCCGCCCGCTTATTGACCACGTAGTCAGTCCTAGCGCCTCCCGTCGTGCTGACTACCCCGAACTTCAAGTCAGCGGGTAACCGCAACTCTGTGCCGAACACTGCTCGGGCTGGAGTGAGTGATGTCGTGTCGTGCGGGGCTGACCTATACGCCATCAGGAACAGGGGGATATGCGTGTCCCAATCCTTTTGATTCCTGCCTACCACTTTCCGCAGATATTCTTCCAGTGTCCGGTTAAAACGTTCCACCATGCCGTCGTACTGTGGGTGCAAAGGAGTGGTACGAGTTTTCTTTATCCCCAGCAGCTCACACACCTCCTTGAATACCGCAGACTCGAAATTCCGACCTTGATCTGAGTGCAACTCCAACGGAACTCCGAACCTGGCTACCCAGTTGTTTACCAGCTTTTCCGAGATCGTAGTGGCCTCCTGGTTAGGAATAGGGTACACTTCGGGCCATTTGCTGAAATAATCCATTACCACCAGCACATATTTGTTGCCTTGAGTGCTAGTTGGGAATGGGCCTGCGACGTCCATAGCAATCCGCTCGAAGGGCGCTCCCACGTTGTACTGCTGCATGCGGCCTCGAGATCTTCTTGTCGGCCCTTTCGCGGCTGAACATCGGTCGCAGCTCTTAATCCACTCGGCTACAGACTCCTGACATCCTACCCAGTAGAATCGTCTTTTTATTTTGGCGACGGTTTTGGTGATGCCTAGGTGCCCTCCACTGGAGTCGTTATGGTATGCCTCGATGACCTTGTTGATTCTGCATTTCGGCACTACCATGAGGGAGTTGCTGGTCCGACCATCCGCGCCCTCCCATTCGCGATACAGGCATCCTTCCTTCAGCCGCAGACTTTTCCACTGTGCCCAGTAAGCCTTAGTGATCGAGCTTTCACCGGCCATCTCCTGCCAGTCTGGACGTGCGCCTTACTCCTTGCCTTCGACGATTTTTGCAAGATCCGCATCCTCACGCTGGTCCTTTTGTAGCCTCTCCGCAGACCACTCTTCCTCTGGCATAACGCTTACCAACCGGACGTCCACTATCTGTTCTTTCCTTTCGGCTCGCGAGCACTGCCTGCATTCGACTTTGCACGGACGGCGTGACAAGGCATCGGCATTTCCATGGCTACTGCCCTTGCGATGCTCTATCGTGTAGTCGTAGCTATGCAGTCGCTCGATCCACCGCGCCAATTGCCCTTCAGGATCCTTAAAGTTCAGGAGCCATCTCAATGCCGCATGATCTGTGCGCAGGCGAAACCTTTGTCCATACAGATATTTGTGGAAGTGTTTTACGCAGTCCAATACCGCCAGCAGTTCCCTCCGTGTCACACAGTAGTTGCGTTCCGGTTTCGATAGAACCCTACTGTAGCACGCTATCACTTGTTCCTGGCCGTCTATTATCTGTGATAGCACACCGCCAATACTATTCCCGCTTGCATCTGTATCCAGCACAAACATCTCCCCAGGCACGGGGAAGGCCAGAATTTTAGCACTGCACAGTTTTTCCTTCAGATGCGCAAAAGCCTGCTCCTGCTCTTCGTTCCACTCGAAAGCTTGGCTCTTTTTCGTCAGTTTGTGCAAGCCGCTGGCTATGTTCGCGAATCCCGGAACAAATCGGCGGTAGTATGTGCACAGGCCCAGGAAACTGCGGAGTTCGTGTAGATTGCGTGGCCGGGGCCACTCCTTCACCGCCGTGATTTTGCCTTCATCCGTATGTACTCCGCGGCCGGAAACCGTATGACCCAGATACTTGACCTCTTTTCGGAACAGCGAGCACTTCTTCGGGTTGAGTTTAAGCCCAGCTTTTTGTATCCGCTCGAATACCTCCTTCAGCTTTCCCAGGTGGTCGTCGAAGCTTTTCCCCATCACGATTATGTCGTCGAGATACACCAGGCACGTCCCCCAATGCAGCCCCTTTAGCACGCGTTCCATTAGCCGCTCGAATGTTGCTGGTGCGTTGCAGAGTCCAAACGGCATGACGGTGAACTGCCACAAACCATCGCCAACACTGAAAGCCGTTTTCTCCTTGTCCTTGTCTGCAAGCTCTACCTGCCAATAGCCGCTGCGTAAGCCGAGCGTGGAGAACCACTGTGTGCCTGACAGCGTGTCCAGGGTGTCATCGATCCGCGGTAGTGGATAACTGTCCTTCTTGGTCACATCATTGAGCTTCCGATAGTCCACACAAAACCGGGTACTGCCATCCTTTTTCTTGACTAGCACGACCGGCGAGCACCAGGTGCCCGAAAAAGGCTCTATGCCCTTTTCTTTCCGCATGTTCTCGATCAAATTTGTGACCTCTTCCCTCTTGGCCAGAGGAACTCGTCTTGGCGGTTGGCGAATCGGTTTTGCACTTCCGGTGTCGATGTTGTGCTTCACTATGGCTGTTCTTCCGCCTGCTTCTGCCGCAAATATTGACCCATAGTGCTGCAGGAGTGACCTCGCCTTCTGTTTCTGCTTGGCCGTCAACTCGCTGCTCCACTGGTTCCCCTGCGGTATAGCGTCCATGTTAAAACCGCTCTTCTTATTACCTCCAGGCAGGCTACTCTCGCAATTGACCACTGCTACAGCTTCCTTACACTCGCCAATTACCTCATCTTTCCCGACATATCTGGGTGCATTCAGGGGGTTCAGTATTCTGACTGGTATTCTGCCATTTTTAGGTTCCACTAATGTACGTCCGATGATGATGTTGTCGTGTCCTTGTTTCGGTGCTTCTACAACCCACAACCGACTCGTCCCATCGCCCTCGTCCACCTTTACGCACACCATCGCCTCAGAATTCGCTGGTATCCTCCTGTGTTGACACGATACAACCTTCCTTACCGCCATGCTTCGCTCATAGCCGGTGTGCAGCGGGAATTCAACGTTGGCATATCTCAGAGCTTATGGCTTGGATCGTAATGTCGTTGTCTGGCAAGATCTGGCGTATCCTTGCAGGTGCATACCGAGTGCTCCCAATCCATGTCGCCTCATATGTCATCGCGCTGGTCACCGTCTCCCTAAATGTCGGCTTGCCCATCATCAACGCACTGCGACGTGTCTCCGGATCATGACCTTCAATAAACGCCTCAATCTTCATCCTCTCGAGATCATCAGCGCCGAAGGACGGGTAGGACAGCTGCACGAGCCGCTCAATGTCTGCTGCATATGTCTGCAGCGCCTCGTTGGATCTTTGCCTGCGGTTCTTCAGCTCACTGTAGTACAGCGTTCTGTTGTGCTCGTCGCTGTATTTGGCTGCCAGCGCCCTTATGACAAACATTCTGGAACTGATTTTATTACCTCAGCCGCAGGACCTTTCAGCGCCAGTGCCAATCTCCGACCTTTCCTGATATCGGTCCACTGATTTTCCAGAGCAGCCAGGTCGAATTGTAGCTTGAATGTATCGAACGGCGTAGTCCCATCATAAGTAGGCACTTCTGCTCGGGTGGCAACACTTTCCGGAACCGGCGGCAACCATTCTCGCGGCTGTACCTCCCTTAGCCGCTCGTCGATTCTTCTGTTCATCGAGTCTTCCAGACTATCAACTCGTTTGTTCAGGGAATCATCCAGGTCGTCGACTCGTTTATCCAAGTGCTCTACTCGCGTCTCCAGGTGCTCGACTTTCCCATTAATCCTGTCTGAGATTTCCTCAACCTTCTGCTCCAAGCGCGCAGAATTTTCCTGAAGCTTGCTGGACAACTCCCGATTTGCATTTTCAGGTTTTGCTGACATTTCCCGGTTCGTAGTTTCCAGTTTCGCTGCAATTTGCGCCGACATTTCACGATTGGAAGTCTGGAACATGCCTTTCATTGCAACCATAAGCTGGCTCATGTCCATTGCTTGTGGTGGCGCAGCCGCTGTACTTTGCATCGACGCAGCACCCACAGGCGATTCCTCCACTTTGGCCGACGCCTCTTGTTCCTGCGTTCCGAACTCGTGTGCAGCCCAATCGATGCCTCGTGATTCACACGCCTCTCGCAAGCGCAGCTGCAACTCCACTTTCCCTCCAGCAGTCGGCAAATTCCAGGCAGCCAGCTCCTTCTTCAGCTGGTCCACCTTCAGCAGCTCAAGTTTAACCATGTCAGCGTTTTTTATAATTTTATTTGTTTTTTTCTTTTGTTTATCTTCAGTAACACAATCCCACTTCTGACACCAAATGTTACGAATGCTAGTTCTAGTGGGCTAGTACGTATCTCTGGATTGCGTAATTTAAAAATTGCGTAGTGTAAAAAAATAAAACACACTTAGTTTCTCAAACGCAGTCAATAAAATAAACCAACAATCACTTTATTTCACAGATTTACACTTCACTGTCTTTACACTTAAGTATTTGCTCAATTACTCCGTATGGCACCTTCACTAGTCAAAACAAGACTGACTCGCTGCGCCGTACCCGGCTGCCTTTTATACCTGTCCGGTTACCGCGCAGATCGTTCTCGCACATTCCAGAGTGGACTAAAGGTTTCCATGATGATCGCGGGCCATCATTGCCAGATTGGACTAAAAGTTCCCATTCGCGACCATCATTGCCAGGTTGGACTAAAAGTTTCCATTATCGCGGCCATGATTGCCAGGTTGAATCATAGCACGGCGCGTAGCGACAGGGTTGCTTTGCACAGCGACAGACTGTCTTATCGTTACAATACATATATAGATTAGTCTGCATGCACACTAGGCTGGAGTGAAAATGGCAAAAAAGAATTTTTTGGAATATCAATTAGCTAGATATCTCAAAATGTGCCAATACATCAATAGAAAGCTGTGTAAAAATTAGAAAGAAATTAAACAATTTTTTGATCTCCCATCGCAAGTTTTAATTTCACAGTATTACGCGACATTAAAGGTAGTCATCTTAAAATTCAGTTAATAACACTGTGCAAGTCCAAAATTTAGACATGGGGGGGACCTACTGGGTGAGTTTCCTATAGGTATACTGAGTTAAGATCCACCAGCCGTTTGGTAAGATTGGCTCTAGTTTATGAGAAATCCGACTTTGAAGTTTGCTCATGTTAGTCCAATTTGTCGCTTAAGTAAGTCCTAAATCGTTTCGAATATCGCTTTACTGTCTTCGGCAAGTTTGTAGATATTTTAACGACCAACAAATTTGCTTAAGACACCAATCCAAAAAAAGTTCATTTAAACTGTGTAATTGCGATATGTGCATTTTTTTGCGCAGCGCTACGTGGCGTATGAGTGTCATTTAATTATAATTAACACTCATATAATTGACACTCATACGCCACGTTGCGCTGCGCTCAAAAATGCACATATCGCAATTACACAGTTTAAATGTACTTTTTTTGGATTGGTGTCTTAAGCAAATTTGTTGGTCGTTAAAATATCTACAAACTTGCCGAAGACAGTAAAGCGATATTCGGAATGATTTAGGACCTATTAGAATTTAAACGTTCGAAGACTTAAGCGACGAACTCGACAAACTTCAAAGTCGGATTTCTCATAAACTAGAGCCAATCTTACCAAACGGCTGGTGGATCTCAACTCAGTATACCTATAGAAAACTCACCCAGTAGGTCCCCCCCATGTCTAAATTTTTGAGGGCAAATTTCACGCACAGTGTAATCAAACACCCTTATAATTACAGTATTTATTGATGTCAAAGTTATTAACACATAGTTACAGGGTGAAGTGACAAAAATCAAGTTTCGACTCCGGTATTTGCTGCCGAGAAGCAATGCTTGCACGGATGAACCCATCTCGAGATTTTTGTCCATAAACCGCTATCGCCGCCTCGGTCACCAGCTTTACATGTCTTTCAACTGCTTGTGTGTGGCAGGGGAACTTTGGAAAGATGACAGTTGGAGTCACCTCTGTCGTGATGAGATCCGTGAGCTCAGCGTCTGTCATGGCTTTGATGACGGAAGGTTCCGAAACAGGGCAGACTGCCCAGGCAATCATGTCGAAGTATTCCACGGCGTCGAAGTTAAGTTTTGCGGGAACCTTGAACCTCCGTATTTGTCCACTGGGGACTGCTGTAGCTCTGGCTTTCATCACTCGTCCGTCATCATGGCCAGGAGCAGATTCTCCGGGTGAGCAAAGTACGCGTTACGGTGAATAACGGGGTCAACGATTCCCTTGAGTTTAGGGCTGAAGTAACGTGACATGACGAGCATCTGGTGAATGTGCCTAGCTCCCTCTTTGCATGATGGCTGGGATTTTATGCTAAACCACATCGGAGCATATACGCAAATGATAAACGTTACCAACGTTTTCAGATTCTTGGACGGTTTCTTTTCGCTGACACACAATCGGAGGATTCGATTGGCCGTCGTTAGCCATCGTGAATGATTCAGGCACCCAGGGTTTCGCACTGCCAGATCGACGCTACATTCACCTTTGCTGATGCTATTGCACATTTCCAATAGATACCGCTGATCTGTGCTCAACTCATTTGGGTTCACAATGGAGAGTTGCTCGGCCAGTTTAACTGGTTGAAATGAGGAGACAGGCTGTTCGCTACCGCGTCATTAGCCACTTTCCGATAGATCCAGAGAATCCGTGTGGGCCTGTAGTCCCGCCATCGAGTGACTGGAATAGATTGCGCAAGGCCAGCTCATTGGCATGGAGTAGACATATCAGCCACTGCAGCGGTCTCTCAAGTGTTTCTTCCAGTCGCCGGATAACGCCCGATTTTTGTCCCGAGTTTACATTTGTGCCGTCACACCCGACAACTTTAATATTTTCTGTCTTCGCATTTCGCTCTTTGAAACTAGCGACTAATGACACAGCTATGTTTTTGCTGCAGCCTGATGACGGAGACGTATGGCTGAAGTACGAAGAACCCGGCTCTGCGATGATGGTTATGTGTTCTTCCGATATGGTTTTTCTGTGGTACTTGTTGTCGACGTCGAGAATTTGTGTCAAAGTTTTATCCTTGCGGCCATCAAAGAACAGTCCATCTAGTGAGTGTGGTCAAACTGGTCGTCTTCATTCTGTCTCAGTTCCTTTCGGAGCACTTGCATTTGCTGAGATCAAACAGAGTGTTAGCTTTGTCACGAAAGTCCGATAATCTCCGTTGGTAGTTTGGTTGATTCCTTTTTCCTTTGTTGACCTTTAGAATTGTGTTGTATTTGTCGTGGAACGATCTAAGTTTTTCTATTGCTTGTGCATGCGTTACTGTTGGAAGTGAGGCCCTTTGCCAGATCTCTTCGACTTCATAGCACAGTTGGTGAGATATGTCAAAAAATTATGGGTATTTACCATTATCCGTCGGTGTAGGTCGGCAGACTATTGGAGCGCCAAATATCACGCACGAAAGCTTGTCTGTTGTACCTGCCATCTCTTTAAAAAGATAAAGCAATAACTAGTAACCCTTCACTGCCCCATGTTTTTACGCACAGGTACAGGTACTCACCTTTTTTTGTTTAAGGGGGTCTTACTATGTAATACCTCATTTCCGAGCGCTATATTCAAAAATTGATTACTAGAAAACTACAAATGATTTCGGGAAGCAGTTTTTTGTAATGTTATCATTATTATCATTATTGAACTTTACATAGTTTTTTTGCTTTTACATAAAAATGACGTATGTGACCGCTACACGTCCTTCACTGCGTCGTCTTTTTAGAGGTGGGGTGAACGTTTTCGAAAAATCTACCTGACCGATCTTGTCATACTAAACATTTTTATTATCAGAAAACATGTCGCAACAGATAGACACGAGCTTTTTTTGAAATTCTTGTCCAAAAATTTTTAACAGCCTTGAATAGCAGAAAAAAGTGCCAAAAAAATTATTTTTTTTTCAAAATTCTATTACTATACGAATTTTTTGAATTTTTGAAAAAGCTCGTGTCTATCCATAGCCAAGGGGATGAGAAAAATAAATTTTAAAGGTTTTCTGGTTTCAGATCATCTGATCGGTCAAAATCGTTCACCCCGTGCGCCCTGGACACTTTTGACACTTTTATGTAAAACCAAAAAACTATTAGGTGTACAACTTTGCTTCCGCCGTTTTCCGATAGGTGGCTGTACCGGCTGAGGCTGGTTGAAATACATAGATGGTAATGCCTTTAAAGTGAGTGTGGACAGTGCCTAACGAATTGTCATCGCCGTTTCAGTGACAGTTGTTCTTGTTTTCGTATTATTCACGCTCGAAAATGTCCGTTTATGTGCCCAATTCTCGCCATTTGCGGGAAGTTTTACTTTTCTGTTACAATTCGCAAAAAAATGCAGCTGAAGCGCATCGAATGCTCTCAGAAACTTACGGTGATGCTGCTCTGAGTGAAAGAACGTGTCGGGAAAGCCCGGGCATGCTTCTTCGTCGACGGCAAAACCGAATATTCACGGCGCCAAGGTTATGATTTGTATTTGGTGGGATCAGCTCGGTGTGATTTACTACGAGCTCTTAAAACCGGGTGAAACCATCACAGGAGATCGCTACCGAACGCAACTGATGCGCCTTAGTCGCGCGCTAAAGGAAAAGCGGCCACAATATCAAGAGCGACATGACAAAGTCATCCTCCAACACGACAATGCTCGTCGCAAAAGTGGTCAAAAAGTACCTGGAAACGCTGAAATGGGAAGTCTTGTCCCACCCGCCGTATTCCCCAGATGTCGCCCCTTCTGATTTCCACCTATTCCGTTCGATGGCACACGGCCTGGCAGATCAACATTTTCAATCCTTCGAAGAATTGGAAAAATGGATTGCTTCATGGATAGCGTCAAAAGAGGACTCCTTTTTTCGAGCCGGGATCCGAAAATTGCCGGAAAGATGGGAGAAAGTTGTCGCTAGCGACGGACAATACTTTGAATAATACATCTGTAAGCACTTTTTCGCAATAAAGCTTTTAATTTTGGAAAAAAACGGCGGAAGCAAAGTTGTACACCTGATATGTAAAGTTCAATAATGATAATAATGATAACATTACAAAAAACTGCTTCCCGAAATCATTTGTAGTTTTCCAGTAATCAATTTTTGAATATAGCGCTCGGAAATGAGGTATTACATAGGAAGACCCCCTTAATTTCAAAATGAAATCAGATGTTACGTCACAAGCTAATTTCGAATCGGTCACTTCACAAGGAAATCGGCAACATTCAACAATCATAAACTGAATTGACTAGCGTGGTTTGCCACATTCCAACGAATAAAACGCGAATTGTAATTTGTAATATTTTATTCGCTCAATCGGGACTGCTACAATAAATAACAATAAATAACTTAAAGCTGACTGACTTACTGAATAACTTACTTACTGAATAACTTACTGAGATTTATTTTGAATCCTTAACTGAGTTGAAAATACGACTTTCACTTCTTTCGACAAAAGTGAAAAAAGCATTAAAAACAATTATTTCAATTAGGTGATGGGATATCAAGGAGTTGTTAGAAACAAATATAATTTTGCAGGATTGGTACTATGGACATTTGGCACATTTCCAATATACTAGCTTTAGTGTCCGACCGAAACCACTTTTTTGGGCCGAAACCGAAACCGGGTTTCGGTTTTTTTTTAATATTCGGCCGAAACCGAAACTTTCTAGTTGAAATAAAAATCACCACATCAAGCATGAAAATCACCATTTTTCAACAAACGAATTTTACTTTAAGTAAATAAAGAACAAACAAACATAACATAACATAAATAAATACTTATTAATAAAAACAATTAATTAATTTTTTAAAAACATAAACAAAAACCCTTTCGCACCTTATTCGCTAATATTCAAAATTAAATAATTTACAATTAATAATTGTAACAAAAAAAGATATTTATTGTTTAAATCAGTCGCATAACACAATAGTAAGGAATGACAGAATTTGTATTGATAATAAGTGGATGGCTTTCAATGAAAATAAAGTTCTTATTTGTAATGGTCAGGCAGCTGTAAAAATACTGGCAGAGATTTTTGATAGGGATTTTATAAAATTAAATTTAAATTATAACTATTTATTAGAAAAAAGTCAATAAAAAAACTAAAAAATAAAGAGGCTCAATTGTATGAACTAAATGTTAAAAGTAACAGTGAGATACAAACAGATAAACCCAACGTAGATGATTACAAATTAAAACTTATGGCTTATAATATTCACGGATTAAGTAATACAACTTTGCTTAATGATTTTTTCGATTATATTCGATCATTTGATGTATTTGTTCTATTAGAAACTCATGTAGAACTAGAAAATTTTGAAAGATATCACAAATACTTTAAAGGGTTTGACCTAAATTGGACACCAGCAACACGTCAGAGACAATATGGACGTGCTAGCGGAGGAAAACTGTGTGGAATTAAGAAAAGTTTAATAAATTTTGGCATTGGACATTCGTTCAAATACTTAGATGGTGTAGACATTATATAAATTTCTGTGGCTGGAAAAAAAGTAAATATTGTACCTTTGTATTTAAGAGGTTGCAGTTGGTCACAAGATTTTGATTTGATAAAAGAATGCTTTGAACGAAATGAATTGATTAATCAAATTTTGATAGGAGATTGAAACATACGTATTGGGGTACTTCAAGTAGGACTGGATGACATGTTGCAGGGTGACATTGTAGGAGGTAGAGAAAAAAGACATTCTAAAGACAAAGTAATTAACAGAAATGGGAGACAGTTTATTGACTTTTGTGAGAACAACGGCTTATGGTAATAAATGGAATGACAAATAGTGACGATACGGGAAAATTCACTTTTATAAATAGTGTGGGTGAATCAGTGAATGATATTTGTGCGCTGCACAGAGATATTGTAAAATATGCTCCAGATTTTGTAGTAGAGGAAAAGGTTTGGTCTGACCATTTGCCAATTATATTAAATTTACAGCTGATACTAGATAGCCCAATTAGTAAAAAAGTGGATCTCTTGCCTAAGTTACATTGGGATAGTTCACAAATAGACTTATATAACAGAATACTTCTAATTGAACTGCAAAAAAAGAAAAACGAAAAGGACATTTTGGCTTTAGAAGATTTCACTGATATTATCAAATCCGCGGCTGTAGGCAAACGAACAGGAAAAATACTAAGAAAAAAATCGATATGGTTCAACTGGAAATGTTTAGCAGCAAGAAAGGTTACTTTAGGGTTACTTAGGAAGTATAATAGAACTCAAAATACTGAAGACAGGGAACAATATTCCGTGGCTCAAAAAAATTATAGGAAACAGTGTGAAGATAGCAAGAAAACTTATTGCGAAAATCTAGAAAGAGAAATAAATGAAATAAATAATTGCAGTGATTGGTGGGAATTGGCCAAAAAGATACGAGGGACAAATTAAGCCTTAGATTTGGAGATTCCACCGGAGGCGTTTAGACAATATTTTGAGGAACTGTTAAATCACACTACTTCCGTGAATCAAATAGAATACGTAAGCTTATTAATAAAGGACGATTTAATAGATAAACCAATCTTGTCAGCAGAAATCTTACAAATGCTACATAAGACTAAAACTGGGAAAGCGCCAGGCTTAGACAGGGTGTCTTACAAATTTTTCAAAAATGCTGACACTCTTTTTCTTGATGAGCTGGCTAACACGTATTCTGCGTTATATAATAGTGGGGAAGCAGATACGGCTTTTGAAACAAGTATAATATTTCCGCTTTTCAAAAAAGGCGATAGAACCTTAGCATCAAACTACAGAGGGATTTCTTTTATGAACTGTATTGCAAAGATTATGATGGGCATATTAAATGAAAGACTTACAAATTGGTTAGAAAGTAAAAAGCTGATTAAAGAATATCAGGCAGGGTTCAGAAAACAACACTCCACGGCAGATAACATTTATAATTTAACTTCAATCATTCAAATTAGATTTGCAGAAAAAAATAAAGTGTACGCTTTTTTTGTAGACTTTAAAGCCGCCTTCGACACGGTTCCCAGAAAACTTCTGATCTATAAACTGCATAGCTTGGGAATCCCAACCAAAATGGTAAATTTCATTGAAAATATGTACAACCATACGGATTCGATTATATGGACTGGCAGTGCAATATCAAATAAATTTAATATTTCAACAGGCGTAAAGCAAGGATGTTTGATGTCACCTTTGTTGTTCTCTATTTACCTGAATGACTTACATGATAGTTTGGGAGGGGGAATTTGGATAGGAAAGTTGAATGTGCGACTACTGTTGTATGCGGATGATGTAGTCTTGATATCTGACAATGTAGAGGAGCTGCAGGGAATGATATTTAGGTTAGAAAATTATTGCAATGTTTGGAACATGCAAGTAAACCTTTCGAAATCGGCCATAATGGTTTTTCGACAAGGCGGCAAATTGGCGGATAGAGAAAAATGGACATTTAAAGGGTGTAAAATTAACACCAAAATTAAGCTTTAAAAAACATGTTGAAAATAGGAACTGTATGGCTAAAAACAGTATCAATGCAACATGGTGGTCCTTTCTAATCAAAAATAAGATAAAATTATCAGCTAAATACAAATTATTTTTAGCAGTCATTAGAGCTATACAAAGTTATGCTGCGGAAGTCTGGGGCTTTGAGTTGTTTAAATTGGTGGATAAAATTCAATTTTATTTCTTAAAGAAAATTTTACATCTACCAACAAACACACCCTCTTATTGTTTTATGTTAGAAACAGACATACCAAACTATCATCTGTATACTTTACGGCTTCATCTTAAATATATTTCTAAAACTCTATTTGAGTACGACGATAGCAGATTGCCACACAAACTTTCAAAAATTATTATAGAGAGAAAGATCTTTTGGGTAAAATCAATGCAAATTTTAGGAGAAAAATTAAATATTCGTTGGAATTATGACGTTTTAAATAGAAGAAGTTGGAATGAAAGCATTGACACATTGTTATCCGTTCTGAACTCGACAAATAGACAAAAATCTTGGGAAAGGGCTCTTAAAAGTTCGCGTATATATAAAGACTTAGATCATAACATCGGTAAAAGCTACCTGAATGACAATCTTGGAAAATATAGAATAATGTGGATTTTGAAGGCCAGATGCGATTTGATACTTCTTGGGGGTCACAGAAATCTAAACTGCAGTCTTTGTAATTTGAACGAGTTAGAAAATATAACACATTTTCTGGGTAGGTGTCCAATTTTGAAAAGAATCAGATATCGATATTTTGGAAAGGTCTTTTTAACTCAAGACGAAATTGTAAACAAGCTAAATGGAATTAGCGTAGGACTGTCTTGTTTTGTATGTCACTGATGCTTTAACATATAGAAGCTTAATTGTAAATGAATTCTTTTAATATGTATGTATATCTTTATGTTAGAGTAATGTATTTTTTTTTTCCGACAGACGACTTAAAAGTCATTGTCGTAAATTCTTTATTATAACTGTTATCTATTGTGAATCCATAATCATGTCTGTAATATTTGTTAAACAATTGAATAAAGAATATATCTATCTATCTAATTTATGATTATATTCTAAAAAAGAAGTTTATTTACATTGGTGCATCATCCCTTCACTATATATCTGCTCGGCTGCACTAACTAGCTGTTCACTCGCTACACAATAAAATGTAAAAATTATTCCAGAAAGTTTCGGTTTCGGCCGTTCGGCCATTTTTTGGCCGAAACTGAAACCGAAACCGAAACCACTTATTTATTTATTTATTTATCGAGTCTACGGAGAAAACCTTACAGACCATAGGAGTGACAGAATTCATAAGTAATGTACATTAAAGTCTTAACACTAAGGATTAAGAGCTAAGTAGCCTTTCAAGGCATTGCGAAAAATGTTCCTGGTAGACGAGATATCTAAGTCTAAAGAATTAAGAATGAGGTTAAACTCAGCCAACACTCTATTAATAGGAGCATTCAAGCCAAACAGAGTTTTGCTGAAACCAACATTAAACAAAACGGAGCGGCGTAGAATTCTGCCCGGAACGTAGAAGTTAATTTTACTAAGAAGGGCGGGGCAATCCACCCTCCCATTAATAACATCAAAAATAAAAGAAATGGACAAGAACGTCCTTCTATTCCGCAACGACATAAGGTTAAGTAACTGACAGCGAGAGCTATATGAAGGTAAAGGTTCGGCAAAATTTAGCGAACGAAGAGCATGTCGAATAAACACTTTCTGAACCGACTCAAGACGATGTATATGAATTAAATGATAAGGCCTCCAAATAAATGTAGCGTACTCCAAATTCGATCGCACAAAAGCAGAGTAAAGAGTTTTAAAAGTAAATGGGTCTGTGAAAGCCGAGCTATTACGGCGTACAAAAGCAAGCATGGAAAATGATTTAGAGATAGTGTAGTTAATATGAGGGACAAAAGTAAGCTTTGAGTCAAACACCCCTAAGTCCTTAACTTCATTTCGAGACTCTAGCACAGTTCCAGCAATGTTGTAAGACGTATGTATAGGATTAGACAATCTTGAAAAAGTAATATGATGACACTTTTTAACGTTTAGGAAAAGTCTGTTTCTAGAGCACCATAAAGACAAATTATCTAGCTCAGCTTGCAGAAACCGCGAATCACTAGAACCATTAATATCCGAATAGATTTTTAAATAATCTGCATACAACAGGTACTTAGCAGTCGAGAAACAAGACCCAATGTCATTAATAAACAAAATGAAAAACAGTGGGCCTAGAATGCTCCCCTGCGGAACACCAGAAGTTGGCTCAAATGAATTGGAGCTAACCCCTTCTAATAGCACAGAACTACGCCTATGACTCAAGTACGAAGTGATCCATTTAAGGAAAATGGAATGGAAACCCAAACGCGAAAGTTTAGCTAACAAAATGTTGTGAGAAATTCTATCGAAAGCTTTTGAAAAATCTGTGTAGATAGCATCAACCTGAATACCCTTCTGAAGCGCGGCATAGCAGTCATGAGAAAAAACTGCAAGATTAGAGACTGAAGATCTACCTGACACAAATCCGTGCTGGTGCTCGCTTAATAAGTGGTTAATGTTGAAAAGCAGTTTAGATTTAATGATACATTCAAATAATTTAGAAACCGAGGAGAGCTTGGAAATAGGTCTATAGTTACAGACATCACTTTTATTACCACTTTTAAAAATCGGGGTAATTGAAGTTAACTTCCATGCATCAATGAAAGTACCAGAGGCAAGTGACATATTGAAAATAGCACGTAAAGGACCCACTAAGGATGGACAATTTTTTAGCAACACCACAGAGAGCCCATCGACGTCAGTCTGTGAGGACGGTTTGAGGTTTCTAACTCCTTCAAGGACATCATCGTCTGAAAGAACCAGCGAACCAAATTCAAATGTCGAAAACCCAACCCCGAAATCGATTAGGGATGATTCTACATTGACATCATCAGAAACAAAGTTCGAAGAGAAGAAATCGGCAAAGAGGTTTGCAGCATCCAAAATTGAATTAGCGGGTACGTCATTATAAAAGACCGAAGTTGGAATATTTGAGACACTTTTCTTAGACTTTATGTAGCGCCAAAAATTTTTTGGATTATGCTTGATATTAGTTTCAAAATTACGAATGTAATTATTGTAGCAAAACTTGTTTAACTTATTGAATTCAATTTTGTGAGTTAAATATAAATTCTTCAGATGTTTTAGATTTCTCGAATACCAGGGGAGCTTATGACATAGGTTAGCAAAAATAGGAACAAACTTTGAACATTCGTTATAAACAGTATCTTTAAATATATCAAAGCTTACAGCAACATCATTGGAAACAAGTAAATCATCCCAAATTATATTAGAGAAGACTGAGTTCAGAACTCCAAAATCACAAGAATTGTAATCAAACGATATTTTATGGTTCAACTTAGGCACAGGAAGAAATTCAATGAAATCTATATCCAACACTAAAGCGGAATGATGTGAGTTAGACGGAGAAATTGAAGAGGAGGGATAATACAATTTGAAATTGATATTATAACTTACAAAGATAAGATCTAGAATACGATTTAGACTATTCTTAAATCCATTAATCTGCGCCAAGTCACTGCCCACAAAATTATCCACCAGGTAGGACTCCGAAGAACTGGTTACATTTGAAGGAGTAAGAAATGTATCGTTGTCCAAATAAGACCACATCAAATTACTCAGGTTGAAATCCCCAAAAACACACAGGTGATGCGCCCCAATTCGAATCTTGAGAGCCACAATATTATCCACGTGCGCCTTGTAGATAGATTCGTCACTTGCTGGTGGGATATAAGACGCGCAAATGTAGAGCGGACCACAAGCCCCTTGGACTCGCACACAAATTTGGTCCAAGAGAGTGTCAACATTATTCAGCGGGATTAATGACGCATGAAACTTAGTCCGAGACGCGATAAGCACTCCACCTCCTCTATTGCATCCTGTTTTGATACAGTCACGGTCCTTCCGGAAAACATCAAAGAATTTAGGATTAAAAAACTCGGCATCGAAGAATTTGTTGTTAAGCCAGGTTTCAATGATGATGAAAATGTCAAACTCGCAAAGGGAACTAAACAATAACACATCTTCAGATTTCGTTCTGAGGCCCGAAGTGTTCTGGAAATATAATTTAATATTCTTGTTGATGGGGCGAGAAGCTGACGGCACGGCCAGAGATGGTGATGCTAAGCAGCTAGCCGCGGCAGCACGTCCTTTTGGAAAAAACGAAACGGTCGCACGGTGACATTCATAGGCCAAATATCCGAATTCAGCATTTTGTCAAAAGAAGCCTCGGGAACACCCAGCTTGAAATTCACACGTTTCAAAGTTGGCAGAGCAGTATCCTTCTTGACTAATTTATAACAGGCCAAAGTGCTTTTATCCAATCCAACATGGTTAGCCACATAGTCCATTATATTCTCCTCATTAACGGAAGGTAGAAAAGAAGATAAATGTAGCCACTTATGTCTGATCGCAACTTCCAAATCCAGGGTCGAATTCGTACCCACAATGAATAGTTTTCGACGTTTAAATTTCCCCACAGTAGTCCACTGTGCAGTATTCGGTGCAGATGCAGAAACAGCAGTGGGAATGGAATGAGCGACAGCGGCAGCGAGAGCAGGTGACGAAACAGCAGCGGCAGCAACTACAGGCGAGCAAGCCACGGAAGAAGCAGTAGCAGCAGAAAACGGACGGTCGGCAATGGAACCTGCGACGGCAGTACTAGTCGGCGGGCGAGCAGCGGATGAGAGGGAGCAAGCAGCATTGGAAGCAGCCGTAGCTGATGATGAACGACTGGCAGTTGGAACAGCGGCGATTGCAACTAGCGGCGAGCAAGCAACAGCTGACAGAGAGCGAGCGAGTAGAGCGGAGGCCATCTACGTTTCCAACAACAGCATCAGCGCGCAATTGAGAGCCCCTTGGCGCCTTGGAAGCAATTGCACCAACAACATCCAGCGCTTTGGCTTTAGAGCGAGTCACGACATTGGTACCAACAACAAGCGGCGAGCTATTAATATTAGCCGAATTAATTAAAGATGAAAGGAATACTTTAATGCGATCAATGTCAGCCAACGCCTCCTGAATTTTTGATATAGTTCCAGAATCCGGAGTGAGCGGTGCCGAACAATTAGCACAGAAAGCCATGTATGATGAAAAATAGAATAAATAAGCGCGAGCGTAAACAGACACGTCCGAACTGTAAGAAAGTAAGAAACTGTGTAAGGAACTGAACTATTGGAACTATTTGGGCCGAACACATAAGAAAAATTCATTTTTGGGAATGTTTCGAAATCAGTAACGTAAATTCACGAAGTTGGCTGCAATTATTTCTCAGTAGTATTTCATGAAACTTATATTCCAGGAATTTAGTGATGTTTGGGAAATTTCAAAAAAGTTTAAAAAACATTGTTTTAAATAAAAAAAATTTTTTTGAAAGGTAGATTTTTTCAAAATCGCTATCTACGCTGGAAGGAATGTCTAATAATGGAATCATTTCTAAGCTATAAGTATCTGTAAGTTCTTTTTGTGATCTTACAGATCTCATAGATGAAATAACTGGATCAGAAGAGACTGCTAACATATTGAAAAGGTCTTCATTTTGTCTAGTTCGTGATATTTTGCAAGTGTTCATACATCTATACCTTTTGTAGTCCTTATTTTTGCATTCTTGAGCTTCTTCAGACTATTAAATCCTTTCCATGTGCTAAAATTTTATTTACCGTAGGAGTAAGTTTCTTCTCAGGATACTTCTGAAGCAGCAGTTCGGCAGTTTTGGATGCATATTCACCAAATTTAGGTCCATTAACCATTTCCTTGCAATTCAAAATATTCAAAATTACTCCCAATCTTCGCACAATATCTTTATCAACTCCAGTTATTCGAGCAGTCACTTCATCGTTTTCAAAAAACCTGCGTGAAGAGTTGCCATCATTTGTATTCCCATACCCATACTTTGGAGAGTCTACTTTCAGCCCAAGCTCTTTGAAGAATACATCTTGAATTATTTTTTTCCTGATATTCTGCTTTTCTTTGGGTGTTGCGTTGTCCTCGAAAACTTCCCCATGTCGTGGTAGCATATACGCCAACTTCAAGACAAATTCCATACATCTTATCCGTGCATGCAAAGGAGATATTCCATACTCATAATTATGTTCGTCACTTGTTGATTCATCCAATTTTTGGAAGTCTTTTTGATTTTTTTTACAGATTGCACATTTCATTGTCGATGAAGTATTAGTTAATTGATTTAAGACTTTCCCGTCGATCATAGTCAGGAGAAAATCATACTTTATAGTAATAGATTTCCCTTCGTCGATTTCAAGTACTGTTGGTTTTAATTCGGCAATTTGTTTTTTTACATCACTGACTGTGGCTTTTATGAGTTCCGAAGACTCCTTCACATATTTAAACAATATCGGACGGCACAATTTAACTGATGAAAGCCGTGGGTTTTTCCAATATTCTGAAGCCTCACCTTTTAGTCGTAGGAACAACAAAAGCCATAACAACAGAAGCCATAAACATAAGTATTAGCATATGTAACAGTTGTATCGTCCGTATTTATTGTTTGTTTATAGGCGCTCTGTCCTGATGATCCATCACAGCCCCACTTGCTAACCAATGTCATGCTTTCTGGAAGAGATTTCAACTTGTCTTCAGAGAAAGTCTCCAAGAGTCGTCTAGAAGTATGTTCCATCAGGTCTTTGAGGTTCACTTCGGCTGATACTTCGGTAATTTTGGGATTAAGAGGTACTGCTTCCTTCTTGGCTTGACTTATGTGTCCGTATCCAGGAAGAAGATTGGCATTATGTTGTAATAATGACTCACGCAGCATTATATATTTTCCCTTCGACAATCCAAGATCCATAAACAGCGCCAAAGCCTCCTCAGAAGTGAATTGTCGAGGCAATGCATTTTGTGGAGTGGGAATACTATTTTTTATCCTCATGATTCGCTTTGGACTTGCTAACCCAACTTCTTCTGTTATATGAGCCTTAATCTTTTCTTCGTCCTTTTTGTATTTCATGGACAATGCTTCAGAAAGATGACCCGTGGCGATATCTTGAGTAGCATCTAACAACTTCCTTTTCCTTGTGAAGGTCGAACACTCGGCTATAGTTTTTGTTGGTCTCCCTCTAGTTCGGTCGGTTGATGTATGGGGCTGCTCTTCGTCAAATCTACTAACATCTGTTAGCCACTTTTCATACTTTTTTCAAATGTTTTCGCGCAACGATTCGCGGCTTGCCAATTGGTTTTAGTTTTGGTGTAAATAAAATGAAGTTGGCTTGTCATGTCCTCGTATTCTTCTATGTTATGTATTTTAGTACTTAATTCTTTCAAAATAGCCGCAACGAAGTCTTGCTCAGTTTGTGAAGCTCTAAACACCTCAAATAATTTGGAATTTGCTAGAGACATTACACTCGTAATGTACACTCGTATCACTCAATAAGATTTACTGCGAATTACAGAACTTTTCACTTAAAGCGAACTTCGAGGGACTGGGCAAAATGGTTCGTTTTAACCGAAAGTACGCTTCAAAAGGGGTCCGCAATAAGCGAAAACATAAAGCGCGTACTTGAAATTGGTTCGTTTTAAGCGGGTTCGTTATAAACGAAACGCACTGTATATTTGAAAATACTATTCACGGCTAATTCAAGCTTCAGAATACTTGCGATAAGCTTTACACTCGTATGACTCAATAAAAAATATACTGCGAATTATATTTAAAAATACTATTCACGGCTAATTCAAGCTGCACAGAATACTTGCGATAAGCTTTACACTCGTATGACTCAATAAAAAATATACTGCGAATTATATTTAAAAATACTATTCACGGCTAATTCAAGCTGCACAGAATACTTGCGATAAGCTTTAAAGTCAAAGAACGACTGTGACAAGACCACGAAATATAGGTTTATCAGGCATGTGCTGCAAATAGTTTTCGGAAACAATTCGCACTGAAAACGTGATGGGATTTCCCTTTAACGATTAGAAGCAGGTAGCTGCATCTAAGAGAATTTGCCGTTTTTTCAGCGTTTTTGTTCAAATATTGAATATGACTAAGCTGTTCGTGGAAATGTAAGTATTATGATGGAAAAAATATTGTTTTAAGCTGTAAAAACCATGGGACGTGGAATTTCAGAGGAAACTCTGCCTAGGAACAAATCTTCCTTCAGTATATGGAGCGCCACCCAAATATTGCGAAAAAGCGAACAGCTGCTTGTTTTCTAAATAAAATAAGCAAAACATGGATAGGAAATGTATTATGCCATTCGTAACCAAAAAATATAACTTTATATACAAATGCCAGCAACACAAAATGGGTTTTTGACTGAACTAAATGTGCGTGATTTTTCGTATACCTGCGTGTTTTTCGACCCGAGGTTGCTTCACTTTTATTGCTCTGGAAAGTAAAGCGGCAAAAAGCGGCAGCTGAGTTTTGGAAGTTAGGTAAATAATTAAATAGCAAATAACCTCCCTCAATTTCGCGGAGGTCTTTTTTTGGTCTTTTTTTTTTGTTTTCGATCAAAGTTGAAAAAAAGGTCGAAATATAGACTTTTCGAGCAATCGGTAGATCGAACAACTTTTAAAACAAAATAAACATTTTTTATTTTTATTATATTAACAATTAACGTATCTTTTACAAAAAACCAACAAGTTACCGATTGGTCGCTTCATTTACATACAAATCAATCTTAAAGAGGAAAAAAAAAACAAAAAAATACACATTTTTCTCGATGTGGAAAAATTGTCAACTTTGAGCGGCTCTACCTCCCAAACTACTAATTAGAATTTAATGAAAGTTACATTTTCGTAATCCCTGGAAATCAATAAGATGCGTGTATTTATTTTATCGAACGCTTTCATGAAATTTTTGATTTTTGCAACGTTTTACCGACCGTTGGGCCATAGTGCGTCGTCAGGCCATTCCCAATTACCACTCAAGGCAACAAATATGTGTTGGTGGTAATATATTAGTTTAGCAAATGGCCCGAAGTGTCCTATTCCTAACCAGGAGGGCCCCCCCCACCAATCCCTTACAAACAGGAGCACACGAACCTCACTCTTGTTCGTTTGCATAGAATAGCATAAGTCAATATGTTTTTATACATACTTACGCCAAATACGCCAAAAATGAAAAAAAAATATGCAAAAACATACAAACACATGCAAAAATATGCAAAAAAATATGCAAAATATGCATTAGTATTGTTACGAAATACTAGTTCTAGTGGGCTAGTACGTATCTCTGGATTGCGCAATATAAATAAAAACACACTAAATTTCTCAAACGCAGTCAATGAAAACCAACAGTCACTTTATTTCACAAATTTCACACTTTACACTTAATTTGTCTTTGCACTTAATTATTCGCTTAATTATTCCGTGTGGCACCTTCACTAGTCAAACCAAGACTGACTCGCTGCGCCGCACCCGGCTGTCTTTTATACCTGTCCGGCCATCGCGCAGATCGTTCTCGCACATTCCGGAGTGGACTAAAGGTTTCCATGATGATCGCGACCATCATTGCCAGATTGGACTAAAAGTTGCCATCATTGCCAGGTTGGACTAGAAGTTGCCATCATTGCCAGGTCGAATTATAGCACGGCGCGTAGCGACAGGGTTGCTTTGCACAGCGACAAACTGTCTTATCGTTACAGTATGCAACATATGCATTAGTATGCAAAATATGCAAATATGCAGTGCATATGTTAGCTCATCTATATACACTAGTCAGAATAAGTTTGCGTACAAGGGGTACGTAGTTTTTTCGTATGAAAAATAAATCACAAAGTAATTTTTCAAAAACAAAATATTTTTTATTTCTTCCATGAACTTAGTTCTTTTATTCCATTAAGATAATAATATTAAAAACTTGACCAAACTGTAAAAGAAGGGCCAAAAACAAAATTTGTTATGAATTCACCTCAGAAAAAGTTTGCGTACAAGATAAGGTTATGTAGTTAAAATTAAATTGAAACTAAGTTTTGTCCAAAAATTAATAACTTTGTGAATATGCTTTTGTTGAGCTTTGTTGAGCTTCACATCGTACGCATTGCACCCTAAGGTCATCGTAAAGTTGAAAAGAAATGTTGGAATCTGATCCAAAGTTTTGAAACCTTGACTTACATAAGCTTTTAGAATATGTAAATAACCCCTCGGAAGCATTTCTGAATAAAAAAAACAGCCTGCTCACTCCTTTTCCTGACATGCAGCCCCATACCATATCCCCACATATGCTATGCTTCACTGTTAATTTCAGATTTTTGTTATTAACAGGATCCTCTTCAGATTAATTGATTAATGCCAAATATGCCAAACCATTATCAGATAATAATGAATCGTCCCACTTTCTATAGATAACAACACATCGTCGCGGAAATCCGGTTTTCTAGACTCTTTGATGAACTCTTTTACGAAAGTGCAGTTAAGGCATATATGAATAATGTGGATAAGTTTTTATAAACAGAGAACCCATTTTTGAGGTCAAAATTAATCATAACATAATTTTGACTTGCCTGTACGCAAACTTATTCTGACCAGTTTATATAAGTATGTATGTATGTACAAATGAATCTTGTTCCGTTCGGATGCTTAAAACTTGAAAACGACTGGACCAATACTTCCATCGGAGGGTTTTTTTGTAATTGCTACGCGAAGGTTTGGGAATAAAGCAAAGTCGGGAAAACAGGGCGTGACACTACCAGCATATATTTTTAGACAATAACTTCGGAAGAAAAAGTCACACATCAATTAAATTATTCACGAACTTACTATTTAGTCATGTCCTTCGATAGGGGGAAAGGGGTGGGTATTGAACGAGAGGGTGTGGCACCGCCCATACAACTCAAATTTTTAATGTGGAATAGCTTCGGAATATAAGTCGGATAGCATTAACATTTTGTATACTGTCGTCCCGTAGATGTGTTATTCTACTGAAAAAAATTGTTGGGCATTGGACAAGAGATGTGGCACATTTTCTGTGGTTACAATTTTCCGCATGGTTCTGAAAGTGTAAGTCAATGAAACTAGGTCGCACCCTTCGACTGGAAGAATGGCTTGGGCATTGCATAAATGGGGTGTGGCGCCACCCATACATTGTTGTATAAAGAAACTTGATTTATTAGGCCCATTGACTTCAAACTTGCGTGCAAAACCGCGGGGCCCTGCTAGTTTTAAATATATTTACAGCCGAGATAAACTCTTCCAGTTTTGATAGCAGCGAACGCCGTTGTACCGACCTGAGCATGTGCTGAATGAGCTGAGTACATTACACGTCGTCACGCCTTCAAGAAGCTGTCGGAATTTGCCATTGGTTCAGAAATTTCACAAATGTTGGCCACTTTGTTGGGCGCCAAAAGTAAGAAGTATTTATTTATACCTACAATTTTTGTACAGAATTACAAAAAATAAAAGAGAAAAATCAGTGGGTGAACAGTAAAGATGACGGTTGCTGTGAAAGTGACCAGCCATCGCTGTTCAACTACCACACCAGCAGCCAGTAATCGGAACAGTAAGCAAAACTGACGGTCCATCGTCCATCTCGAGGTACTCGTTTCCCACCATCCTGCCTCACCCCTGATCATCAAAAAGATTAGCGCTCTTTTATACCATAACGAAAAGAGCTTTTACACAGAATTAAAACTTTACATGACTGAATTACAAGAATTAGATGAAGATAATTAAATTTTGTGACACTTAGGAATAAGTGTGTTAAGTCTGCCTTAAGAATGGGATAGATTTATTAATATGCAATAGTAGATAAATGTAAAAGTTATATCGCCTTGACAGTGCACTGCAGTGGTACAATTAGGGTCAGTTGGGAGAAAAGTAAACAAGGGGTAATTGTAAATAGCGGTTATTTTATGCTTTTAAAATTAACAGGAGACCATGATCAAACAAACTCTTTATTTAACATGTCCCCAAACTGTCGCCGAACTTTCACGTCGGTGGCTTTCAAATATCAATGAAAGTTTTAGTCTTAAAGAGAACGTGTGTTCTTAAAGTGAAAATCAGTTTTGTAAGTGCTTTTTAATTTGTGTGTGAAAGTGCTTAAACTAAAAAGGTGAGTAATATTATAACTTTGTTTATCAATTTAGAGTGTAAGGAACTAAAATTGTTGATGTCTTTCCTTAAATTTGCAGTTATTTTATTGCTATTTTCGTGTTTACATTTTCCCCAATAATTTTTAGCATATGGGGGAAATGCAAACATTTTTTTGGGGTAAATGTAAAAATTTTTTTCTAAAAGCCTTCCCGATTCGTATAATTTCCAGTGATCAGAATGCCACGGACCTATGTAAGGAAGAAGCCACTTGTAGAGTACGACGTAAAAGTTGTAGAAAACGCTGTTTATGATATTATTAGTAAAAAAGCCAATACCAAGACTTAAGCCAATGACGTATGGCGAAGTTTTGACTTCGAACGATGTTCTTAAGCGACTCAAGGAAACAGAAGCCAAAAAGATAGCAAAGAAAACCCCTAAGCCCAAGAGAGTCTGTTTTAGAATCTAAAAAAACGCGAAAGAAAACACGAACAAAAAGCATTAGTTCAGAGGACTCCGCAAATGGAAAAGACGTTGTCTATGAAGATGATAGTGCATGGAATGAGGAGTTTGAAGCTGATGATGTAGATGAGATGGAGGAGTTGGAACCAGTGGATCCAGCTAGGCTTACAAAAGGTAAATCTCTACTGATCAAGTTTAAGGGAGGTAGCAGATTAACTATACTTTTCAAATACGTGTGCGTTATACAATCCTACCAATAAAACGACGAGATTGAGGTGATGCTTCTCAAAAGTTTGGACACATTTAACGAAACGTTTGCTTTACGACCAAGAGAAAACAAGAAGGTTCCCTTCGAAAATATCATTGGAATTTTGCCTGATCTGAGCCTTACAATGTTGGAAACGCGATTTCACTACAAATGTGAAAAACCTATAGATACCAACGAAAAGTAAATTTACTTTTCATTTACCTTCCTAACTGTTGTTGTTGTATTGATATTTTTACATTGCAAAAAAAACTGAATAAAATGTGTTCCATTCTTTAAATAAGACCATTCTTTTTTTTATAATTATTATTTTGCAGGCCATAGTTTATTAATAATATTATTTAATAATCCTTTATGTGTAAATGTAAGCATTGCAAGAACATACTGCAGGTAAAAAATCAATAGCGAATTCGTGCTTGCTAAGCTTCACCCTATACCTACCTAGATACCGAAGCCCCTAGTGTCTACAGGGAGCGAATGCACTGTACTGAATTTAAAAATAATTTGGGGAAATATTAACAACACCGTGGTAAACGTATACACCACTCTTTTGCGCTTCATGAGTTTTAAAGAGCATGTAACTGATCACCAGTGCAATGCCTGATGTTTTTTAATAATAATGTTAATTTAGAGAAAAAGGGTGGAAAGGGTGTCCTAAAATGTTTTGTTTTTAGTTTTTCAAAGTACTTGCGTAAAAAAAACAAAAAGTGTTTACATTTCCCCCAACTGACCCTAAGTGACGTTATGCTACAAATTCATAATGACGCCGCACAAGTGTTTTTTTGAAACATTTGGGCTAAGGCGTTCAATTCCAAAGCATTTTGAAAATACCGGGATTTCGGGACCTAAAAATGGTAATCCCGGTATTCGGATTATGTTTTGTGTAACTTTTTCAGCAAAAAATTGCTGAAGCTATTCTCATTGTTTATACCAACAAATACCGTTTCTGTCGGTTTAAAATAAAATCAATAAATAAAACAGCATTTTATAAAAAAGGATGTTATTTTAAAAAAGTTGTATAGGGTGATTTTTTAGCAACTTTCGTTTTGGCAACACTGTTTTTGGCAGCTCAGCTGTTTTCGTGCAACATGTTACTGTCAAACATGTTCAGTTTGGTCTATCATTTAAACCTGTATCGCCTTACAAACGAACAACGCTTGCAGATTATTGAATTTTATGATCAAAATTCATGCTCGGTTAAGAAAGTGCATCGTGCACTTCTTCCATTTTATGGTCAGTTTGGGCGACCTTCTGAGGCGGCTATTCGGAATCTTGTGACTGAATTTCGCACCAAATTTACATTATTGGACATTTAACCACGCATACGTAGAGTGCGGACAGAGGAAAATATCGCAGCTGTATCCGCCACACAGCACGCGAAACAATGGCCCAATTGAAAGGCGTGTTCGGTGAACAGTTTATTTCACGTTTGGCGCCGGTCAATTGGCCGCCTAGATCGTGCGATTTAACGCCTTTAGACTATTTTTTGTGGGGCTATGTTTAGGCTCATGACTATAGCGACAAGCCCGCAACGGTTGACGCACTGGAAGCCAATATTGAAGAATTTATTCGTGAGATACCGGCCGATATGTTGGAGAGAGTATGCCAACATTGGACCCAGCGTATGAACCATTTGAGGTGCAGCCTCGGTCAACCTTTACATGAAATCATCTTTACACATTGAATTATATAGATCGTTCTATCGACTCAAATAAAGATTTCATACATTTCTCTGAATTATATGTGTTTTTTTTTTCAAATCCGAAGGCTCTTACAATTAAAATTCATTACTTGTAACCAAAATACTTAAAACTTAGTTTGTGGAGATCAGAGGCAAAATTTAATGAAAAATGTGAAAAATACACAATAGTTTCAAACTTGGTGGGGTTTCAAAGAAAATTAAAAAGAAAACACACCGGCACATCTAGTATGAAAATTTTTTAATCGAGAGTTTTGGTTGCACTTCAATGAATCAAAAAGCGGTTTGAGGGTTGTTGGGTTAATGCAATAAGACAAACTTGTTGATTAAATTTTTGCCATGTTTTTTCTATTTATGAAGAAATATGAAGCCGGGTCGAAATCTGGTTTACTGTATGCTCTGGTCCAAACCACCTAAAATGTACATACCTTCAAATGCATAAGGAGGTCTTTGATGGAGACTCTATTTGAATTTAAAACTTTGTGGTATATGCTGCATTTTGCTGTTGGCCCACCATTGGCAACAACTAAAAACTGGCTCCAAACAGACTCATTGTCTTTTGATTTTGTTTTCTGCGGAATGTACGTCAACATAAACTTGTCCAAAGAAGCAGAAGCTATATTGTTAAATAGAAAATTGTTATTGAAAGTTGAATATCGTCAAAAAACCAAACACACCCATGTCGTTACAAATGTTTGATTTTAATGCCATAGTATTCGTATTACTAATAAATGGGATAAAGAAACACAGTGTAAGTGCTGTTATCTATATATTTATTCGAATAAGGGGCTTTAAGATCTCGCTATCGAGACATGCCACAATATAATATGATATATCATTTTAAAGCTCTTGATGAGCATCTTTGCACAAACTTTTCAATATTTCGATTGATAAAGGCCATCGGGAGATATTTGCATTGAAAGTTGCATTCATTTCCCTATTGGGAACAGCATTGCTCTTGACGTTTATCAAATCCAATCAGAAAGTCGTGCGCTCGAGCGGGAAGTTTGGGATAAGAAAAACACATTCAGCCCTGTTCCAGAATCCGAATCGGAATCGGATTCGAATCGAAATGAAATCCGATTCCGATTTGAAGTGGTTTTCTGCAATCCGAACGGAATTGTCACATTCGAAGTTTATTTCGAATCCGATTGTTAGCAAATTAAACAAACCTTCAATCAGCTGTTTGCTTGAAATGTTCAAATGAAAAAGTCAATTGTAAAATTTTGTGAGATTTTTTATTTTATTAAATGACTTCGGTTATTTTATTGGCAGTATTGCTTGAGAACGAGCAGTCCGCCGTTGAAAAAGTGAAGCGCAGAATTTCGCGAGACCACAGCAATCCGAAGGAATTGCCAGATTCTTCGTACGTAGTACAAGTTATCTCAGTTATGTTGTTCAAAATTTCCTATTAAGGTTTATTGCTCAGTACCGCCTTAACAAAGCAGCATTCAACATGATCTTGACCGAAGTGAATCCTTTTCTTCGGCAATGCTCCATCCTGTCAGAATTGAATTTGGCGACGGCTATGCGATTTTTTGCCGAAGGAGGGTATCAATGATCGTTAAGAAAGGCAACCGCTTCTTCCATTTCGGAAAGTGTATGCTTCTTAAAAGGTCCACCACCGGTCGCTAAAGCTTCTCTTCTATTATGCGCCAGCTTCCTTCTTACCTCACTTTTCCAATCAACCCAAGTGTATGATTAAAGGAAATTTTACAAAATTAATTTATTTAATTCAATTTTCTTTTCACCTTTTTCCACTCCGTTACACTTTTTGTTGGTGGTCCTTGCCCGTTCAGCGACTACGTTAAATGCTTCTACTTATTTTCAACTTCGACTTTGTCGCAGTTTTATGCTTTCCCCCTGATTAAAAATTAATTTATTAGTTTTATTTAACTCAATGTTTAATTTATTTACTTACATTTTCGTTGTTTGTTTTCGTTTTGCTGCTTTCCAATTTCAATTCCAACAGCTTTTTGTTTAACGGAATATTTTTGACAACAATTTCCGAAAATCGAAATGCAGAACACCAAATTTCCGATTCAAATTCGTTCGGACTTAATCGGATTTGAGAACAGGGTTTCATCGGAAAATATTTCCGATAATCGGAATGTAGAACCGACGGTCGGAATCAAATCCATTTCCGATCCGATTCGGATTCTGGAACAGGGCTGATTGACGACGGCAGCGACACCTGTGCGCTCGAGCGGACAGATGGAAATAAGCAGACAAACAAAATCGCGCACATATGTGACTGTAAGATTTTGCAGCGCTCGAGCGGGAACATGGGTATAATCAGCCCTATTCCGAGTGTCGTGTGTCGTTTTTTTCGCCTGTCGTTTTTTGAGTCGTGTCGTTTTTATTTTGGTATTCCCGAAAATTTACGACACGACAGCTTTTGTACAAGATTTTGTACAACTCAAATCTTTTATATGGAATTGCTTTGGAATTGTAAGTCGGACAGCATTGAAATTTGGTATTATATCCTCCCACAGAAGTGTCATTCTACTGTTACAATTTGATGGGCGTTGGGCAAGGGGCGGGGCACATTTTTTTGATCAAAACTATCCGCATAGTTTTGAAATTGTTCGTCGCACATTAATGAAACTTAGCACGAACCTACCATTTAGTCATATCTATCGACAAAGGGAATGGGGCGGGTATTTAACAAGGGGGCATGGCACCGCCCATACAACTCAAATCTTTTATATGGAATAGCTTCGGAATCGTTAGCCGCACAGCATTGAAAGTTGGTGTACCGTCGTCTCATAGATGTGTCATTCTACTGGTGAGATTTGATCGGCGTTGGACAAGGGGTGTGGCACATTTTTTATAACCGAACAGTTACGCAGTAAACACACACACACATCAGTGAAACTTGGTACGAACTTTCCACTTAGTAGCACAATTCGACTAGAAGAAAGTTGTGAGCATTGGACAAGGGGGCGTGGTACCGCCTGCTTTTTTATATACATAAATTGTTTGTCCTGACTGACTAACTGATTGATTGATTGACTCATCATCATGAACTATGGGTACTTCTTGAAGAATGAACCTCCGCTAAGACGGGATTTTTTGAAATTCGGGGTCTAAAGGGGCAAAACATGTATTAAGGTGTTGTATGAAGAAACGTGATTTAATAGACATATTGATTTCGAACTTCCTGCAAATAATGTAGATCAAAAATAATTCGACCCGTATTTTATAATTTTTTGAGAATCAAAATTTAACTGAACCAACAATGGGTTAAGATTTGTTTACGGGAAGACTCGAAAAAAACATGAACCGATAGGCCTATTGACTTCAAAAATTGTAAAAATACTTGAAATAACAAAAATTGGACACGCGTTTCTAATTATTTTCAAAATCGAAATCTAGCAAACTAAGGGTTAAGAATTTGTTTAGAGTAAACTCATTATCTAAAGGGCCTTTTGACTTCAAAATATTTGGAAACACGACATCAAAGATAATAGACATATGTTTATTTTTAAATCAAAATCTGACGGGGTCAACAATGGGTTCAGAATTTATATCGGGGGAAACAAGAGAGCTTGCGTGCGAAGCCGCGGGGCCCAGCTATTACTAAATAAAATAGATGTGTAAACTATGTAATACCACAGAACAAACAGTAAACCTTTTACTCTGTGGTATTACTCTAACTAGATTTGTGACTGATTTGTTACTTTTAACTAAAATTATTGCATTGAGTAATGATAGAACAAATATAAATACATTTTCTTAATAAACAAATACTTAAATACTGACCATTTTGCAAAAAATTCACAAAATTTTTCGGTTTCAACTGCCTGTCGTGAAAAAAAATGCCTGCGACTCAAATCAACGAATTTTCCTGTCGTATGTCGTTTTGAAACGTAATAGACTTAGTCGAAATTTGTGTCGCAACGACAACGAGAATGCCACTAGTCGAAATTTTCGACGAACGACTGTCGTTTCGTCGCTAGCCAGTGTTGCTAAAATTTTGCTTTTTTATGTTTTGTTTTGATTATGATATTCTTAACCCTGATTCACAGAAGTGAGCCTCACAGTCTCACTAAAGATTTCAAATGGTGATAAATCCAAAAGATTTCCGATTACATTATTTTATGTAATCCTCTGATGGAAGGTTAGGATTACAATGCATTTATAAATTTAACATTTTAGACAGTTTTTGTACTTTTTAAACAAATGTTTTCAGTAATTTAGCTCATATAAGCCTGACAGTCTCACTTCTGGGTTTACGTTACTTTTAAAATTCTGAGTATTAGGGTTAAGAATGCAATTCAAATATTACAAAAAAGCATATGGCATAAGCAAAAAATTGTAGTTTTCTTGGTTACACCCGAATTTCGGGGGTTACAACTAGTTTAATATATTATGAATTAACATATCCCGGATCCCGATGCATCAGCCCCGGGATTTCGGGACAGCTAAAAACAGCTGTGATTCTGGGATTGAATGCCTTAATTTCGGCACACTCCGCGCATTATATGACTAATTGATAAATTAAGTACTTTTATTTGTAGAGCCATTGCTTAGTTTTTGTCGAATTGAATTCATTTTCATTTTTTATGACAGGTGATGCTATTACGGAAACTTTTGATGACCCCGAAGTGATCAGAGCTAAATATTTTATTCGAGATGAATTTTTGGTAAGATTTTTGGAATGCCATGTATGTTCAAGTGCTTTATATATTTCCATTTCTACAGCGTATTTCAACAGCCAGTGGTGATGGAAAACATTACTGCTATCCCCATTTTACGTGTGCAGTTGATACCGAAAATATCAAGAGGGTATTTAACGATTGTCGGGATATAATTCAAAGAATGCATCTTCGCCAATATGAGTTGTTATAGGTTTATCTTTAGTGTCAGTGAAAACATATGCAAATAGGAAAAATTAAATTCTTTAAGAACAATTAAATAAAATACCATGTTTGATCACATACAATTGTTTTGTTTTTTGTAACACAGAAAGAGTATATGAGAGTATATCGCCACCTTTATGTAGAAAGGCCATGTCTAAAATTGTTTGTAACTTTACAGGAGAAGCAAAAAACTTCATAATAATTAAAAATTTTGCGGTTAAGATGTTTTTAAATACAGTTTTTTATTGAAAACAGTAAGTAATAACATGCGATGCTGTTAGGATTTTTAATATACAATTTTTAAACCACTATATGAAGCAGCCGCCGTAGCTAAGCTGGCTAGTGCGTTGGGCCGCGAGTCAAATGCGACGCTCGAACCAAGGTTCAAGATTCCGTTGCTGCTCACACCAAAAAAAAAGAGAAAAACAACAATTTTTCTTTCGGCGGCTGTCCTCTCAGCAGGAAATGGCAAACCTCTGAGAGTAAAATTGCCTATGAAAAAGCTCCCAACTCGCCGTTCGGAATCGGCATACAACTGTAGGTCCCTTCCAACCCTGTACAAATTCGCACGCACAACACGGATGGTTGCGGGTAGCTAGACCTTAGTCTCGTAATCGGGCTGTCGTACCAGTCAATTATTATTATTATTATTATTATTATTATATAAGGGATTCAGGAGATTCAATTTCAAGTTTCGCTGCCGACTTTGCAACCGACTGCATCATAGCATACTACACCTTGCGCAAGTTAAGCCGCCAGTATACCTCAGTCATTTTCCACATTTGCTGCTGGCGAAACTCCAACCGCAACACCCGCGGCTAGTACATCTGCTGGTACGCTTTGGTCCATCGATGCCTATGTGACCGATCTTTGCATTTGTCTCTACTCAGCACCATGGTAAGAACGCTCTAGCAACTTATTGCCAACAGCCTTTGTTAACGTTCGAACAGCGCAAAACTAAGGCGCGTTTCATATTTATGACCCACTTTGAGACCTTAAAAACTATTACATATATCTAACACCGTGCGACATTACTTTTCACCCATCCAAAAGATTATATAGGCGTGAAACTAGAGGTTATTCGAAGTAACAAAAGTGGTTTTTTGTCACACGGTGTAACAACCATGAAATTAGTTGCAAACGAATTAATACCTGAGGGGTAAGTACTGAAGAGTTAGTACATATTTTACAGAGATAACATTTTTATCGCGGCAAGCCTTGAAACCCTGTAACAAATCGACGAAATGGTTAGCTTGTGTTATTAAGAATTTTTCGTTTCATAATTATAACCAGTTGCAGTTTTTCTGTTAGTAAAAGATGTTGGTATAGTTTTGGACTTTTTTTAAAGAAACGTATTGCATAATATTGTGTGTTACCATAATACTAGCGCCCGATAAAAGATGACATTTTAGCTGAAGCCAAAGCCGAATAATCGGCTACAATAGTGACTTTCTGCTAAAACCTATAATTATAATTTATATTTATTTATAATTTTCTTTGATTTACAGGTTTGTGTTCTCTCATAACATTGTATTTTCAGAAGATGGTTCTGGCTTTTGTGAATGTGTGAGGGTACGCTACCCGAAAGTGTGAGCTGGCAATGCTGCTTTTGAGCTGCCTAAATCTCTGAATTCAACTGATTTTGTAACGCAGTTGGGCTACTTTTGCTTTTCCATATCGAGCGATATGTGCTCAAAACATGTTTACCTTAGGCCTGTATTTTGGCCGAAGCCAATTATTGGCTGAATGTGAGTCGATTAATCGCTCGGGCTCTACATAATACTCGCATGGCAAATCTGTGAGTGAAATTTCGCGAAATCTCGGACGAAGCCATCGCGTAATTTCCAATTTCTGCAATAATCCACAAAAATATGAAAAAATTGAAAAAAATGAATTTTATCGGTAATGAGTCCACAAAATTTACGTTTCTGCTTGTAGATAATATTTTCAGATAAAGAAATGTGGAATTTTGACGGGCCAAATGGCGAAACCTATTATTGGAGGGATTTGAGGAAGGAGCCCGCACTATGCTTTTCACTACCACTAAATAAATTTAGTGATAGCTGAATTTTTTTCCACTAATCACCGATCTTTATTTAGTGGTAGTGGTACTGGTTAGTGGTAGTGCAATTTTCTTCCACTAATTTTTTTGTAGTGCTACTTTTTACTACTGTCACTAAATAAAGATCAGTGATTAGTAGAAAAAATTCAGTTATCACTAAATTTATTTAGTGGTAGTGAAAAGCATAGTGCACTATGAATTTAGTGCAAAACCCCCATGTCTGCTTACTTTACAGGGCAAAGGGAACAATTGTATTAAGTTTAGTATAAGTTACTAATATCACTTTAATAAACATTTCTTTTAAGGAATCTGGAAGTATAGATCACTTGCATATTTATCAGTACCTAAAGGCCTTTATCGCTGCTTGGTTCTTGAATGTTCAAGTCATCAATAACAAATTGAGCAGCGACTTTATCGAGCCGGTAACGACAATAGCTTCGATGTGGTCGATTCGGTTTTTATATGTTTTTCGCCGTCTCAGCGCACTGTCGTCATTAAAATATTAAAATTTTTTCAATTTCTTCTCAGCGAAACATTTCACTTCGATTTCTTCCCTTTTTTGCACAAAAAACATTCTCGACGAACTTAGAATGTTATAAAAGTGACATTTCTGTTCATTTTAACTCATTGCTAACTGGTTTAGCAACAGCTTTTGCTTGTTTTAAAGTTAGAGTACACTTTAAAGGGCCGTTCACATTCGACTTTTGCTTCGCTTTGCTTCAGAATTTCGCTTTGACAGATAAGTTCAATACATGCTTTTGTATGAGACTTGCTAAATAGAACGCGAGGAAACAAAAGCGAAGCAAAAAATTGGGCAACTCTCAACTTTTGCGCGCTTTGGCAATCAGCTGTTTAAATTTTTGGTTATATTTTTCATTTTCTCGCGCGCTTCCACCACTTCCCACTTCGTTTGAGTTTGAATTTTATTGACATTAGTGAAAAACAAGGTAAATATGAATTATTATTGCTTTATTATTCCATATTATATTGTTAACTTTTTTACACAGATTGAAATATGGAGGAACGTCTGATAGAGGCAATAAAAGAGCACAGCTGCCTCTTTAATAAGAGCACGCACTTGTTCCGGAACAAGTTTGCGAAGGCGAGGGCATGGCAAGATGTGGCCAAAACTGTGGGAATACCAGGTAAGGGTACATATATATTACATATATACATACATATTAGAAAAATCTGTGCTTTTAAATTATAGTGGAACATTGCCAGCAGCGATGGAAGTCGCTGCGCGACAGATTTGTGAGGGAAGTAGCGGGGCAAGCACCAAAATCTGGAGCTGCTGCGAACGAGTGTGTGCGTGAGTGGTGCTACTTAGAGCAAATGATGTTCCTAAAAACCCACGTAACTCCTCGAACGTAAAATTTATATATTACTATACTATACTATATATAATATGCACTATATTAAGAAATGATGTTCCTAAAAACCCACGTAACTCCTCGAACGTAAAATTTATATATTACTATACTATACTATATATAATATGCACTATATTAAGAAATGTACATATATATATATATTTGATATTTTATGTTTTATTTGCAGAACGGTTTCAAATTTGCAGTGGAGTCTGGAGGAAGAGGCAAGCTGCAGTAGCTCCCAAGCCCAGGAGACGGAGGTGCTGTCGCCAGGCACGAGCCAGAGCGCCGAGGATGAGAGTCCATCATTAAGGAAGACTGGTGGCAAGCGTCGACGAGTGGAGTGCAAGGCCGATGAGCGCTTCGATCGGTTGTGTGGCGTTGTTGAAAAGTTTGTGGAGAACAAAATCGATAGCGCGCAACCCAGTTCCAATGCTGCGTTCTTCGTGGTGCTGGATAGGTATTTGCAGAAGCACTCGCAGGAGCGACAAGATCAGCTGAAGTTGGATATGCTCAACTTGGTGAACAATAGTTTTAAGTGAAATCACATAAAACTATTGTTCACCAAGTTGTCGCTCCTGCGAGTGCTTCTGCAAATACGTATTCAGGACCACGAAGAACTTGGGACTGGATTGCGCGCTGTCGATTTTGTTCATCCATCCATCCATATATTTATAAAATATATATATAAAATGTATATAAAGAAAAATAAAATATATAAAAAAATGTATATAAAGAAAAATAAAATATATAAAAAAATGTATATAAAGAAAAATAAAATATATAAAAAAATTTATATAAAATTATAAAATGTTTTGTATTTATGAGGATGAGGGATTGTGGCTAAAAGTAAAAACATTCAAAATGGAAAAAGTGCCACTTGCATATTTAATATGCTATATTACATATATATTTAAAGAGGGTGAGCACAAATGTATTCCTTGAGTTGGTCTCTGAGGACGAATGCACTCCTCGCTGCATTATTTTCCATCATTCTACCATGTCTTTGCAGGGGAGTCGCAACTTCTTTTCGCCATAGACCGGTGACAACTGTGTCCCCTTGGTAATGGTCCACATAATCCGGGGGGCAGTAGCTGCCATCATGCAGTTTGACAAAATTGTGTAGTACAACTGTGGCTTTGACGATATTTTCTGCAGATGACGGAAGCATATGAAGAGGAGACAGCAAAATTCTCCAACGAGCTGTCAATATTCCAAAGGCGTTTTCGATCACTCGTCGTGCACGTGACAAACGGTTATTAAAAGTCTCCCGATCTGTTGGTAGAAGTGTTCCTGAATGGAAAATTAAGTTCATTTGTGGCATATACTGACATTATAGATATCTTATATACACACCTGGATAAGGTCGCATTATACATCTCTTTAAGGGAAATGCTGCATCGCCCACCATGAAATAGGGAAACTTTACGTCAGAGTCAGGTAAAAAATCATCTTCAGGCAGGTCTAATCCTCCATTAAACAATTTTTGTCCAAAGCCTGAATTCCATAAAACTCCACCATCACTTTGCGAACCATATGCTCCGATGTCTACGTTTGTAAAAGTGTAATTCGCATCGCAACTCGCCAAAAGGATGATGGAGTAGGTACCCTTATAATTATAAAAAAGGGACCCGGAATTAGGTGGACATTTAAGCGTTATATGCTTCCCGTCAATAGCTCCAACACAATTGGGGAAATTCCAAATTGTGTGGAAGTCGTTAGCAATCCGTTGCCACTCATGTTTGTGTGGAACTGACAAATATATGCATCCTAATTGGCTCCACAAAACTTCGCAAGTTTCCTTTACAATTTTATTGACGGTCGAGCGCCCCATTTTCAAAGATGTTGAGAACATGTGCTGACTACCTCCGTGTGCCAAATATCTACAGGGACAAACATGTACACAAACATTATTGTAACATCTGCACTTTACCACAATACTTACGCAAGCGTCAGGAATAGTCTGCATTTAGCTGCTATTGGTGGTCTGTTTGAATTTTTTGTTAATCCTTCCTGAACAAGACTAAATAGCAAATCGAAGACATATTTGTTTATCCTGACCGTTTTCTTAAATTGCTCTGGATCGTTATCATACATATTGTCGAAAGATGTTGCAAAAAGACCGCATTCATCACGGTCTTGGTAGAGGCCTCTAACCCACATTCGACGCTTCGATTTCATAGAATTTAGACACTCGCGAATTTCAAACATTAGTAGCATAACTACTAATACTTCAATTATATCAGTAGAATCCATTTTTCACTTTTTTAACGAAAGGCACCGTACAAAAGACAAATATTAGATCAAAACAAACAATTAACGCATCAGCTGTCAAAGCGTTCATTGTAGCCACCCTTCTACGTTTCACGCTTTGTTGTTGAAGCTCGAACTGTCAAGCAAAGCGAGAAAAGTCGAATGTGAACGGCCCTTTAGCGTTAAAGTATGCTCTTACTCGACTATAATTGACTTAAAGCAAAGAATATGAAGTAATATAGAACGCGCATCTCATACAAGTAAACGCATTGTATTGCGGGTACTGCTGGTACAGTACATTCCGTTTAGCTGCATTCACCTTCGATGCACATGATTTGGGGCACTTAAGCGAAAAATGCAAAATGCAAAAATGCAAAAATGAATTCTTGAAAAGATTACACCAGTGTAAGACTGAACAAATTTTTATTAGCAAATTAACCGCTATCTTATAGATGCTTATGCATACCTAATATGTATGTATACACTGGATATAATGAAAATATTTATATACATATTCTTACTGATATGCTTTTATGTAAAATAATCGGTAATTTTACCCTGCGAATATTTCTTTTTTGACAATTTCACAACTATTGCCTCCATTTCAAAAATGTGGAAATTTGTTTCGATACTATTTTCCAAAAAAACTTTTCGAAATTTTCAAGTGCTGCTAAACGAAGTATTTTTCATACAAATCAAAGAAAACTTGCTCAAAAACAGGGCTGTTAAACGGAATAGTGCAGCTAAGTGAAATGCAGCTAAATGTGAAATTTTCAAAGAAAATTCGGTTTACGAAGTAGTATTTTGGCCAAATAATGCAGCTAAGCAGAAAATGCACCTAAGCGAATAGGCAGCTAAACGGAATGTACTGTAGTACCCTCTGTTATTGACAGCAGAACCCTCTGTTACTAACAGCAGAAATCTCTGTAACTTCGGCGTAACATGTGAATAGAAGTCGCTTCTGTACTCATTCGTATTCTGCTGCTGGCTGCTGTTGCGCCAGTTGATAAACATGACGATGAACGCTGCTTTTGTTGTTGCGGGGAATAGCATTACTATATTGGCAAACGAAAAAAAGATAGCGGTATACTGCTTTTTGCGCTGTGCCGTGCAGGCGGGATAGCATTGATGTTGTTGGTAATTGTTGCGTCGCTATTTCTGCTTTCTTTTTTATAATCACAAGCAAATTACAATTAGCAAAAAAATGCATGAACTTGGTGTAGTAAAATATGGGTGCAAACATGTTGCACAAGGGAGTTTATAGTTCTTTGTTAAACAAATTATTGTAAGGTTTTATGTTTTTTGCTTTAATTTTGTGTTAATTTATCTTTCATAAAATAATAATAGCAGCCTCGATAGCCTAGCGTGAGTGCACTAGCCTGTCATCCCAGAGGTCGTGGGTTCAACTCCCGCCGTGTGCACGGTCCCGCACTTTTCCAAACCAATTTTTCCGATTTTTCCTGTTCTCTAAATTTTCCTAAAAACCTTGCAACATATCCAAGTTCATCGATTCCCAACCCAATTATTCCTATTCCACTCACCTCCACGTAATAGCATGCGCAATTATGCGCTGTGTGACTGACAAAAAAGAAAAAACAAAAAAATATGCAGTTACACGGTGCGTCAGCGACATCTGCAAAGGGGAAGCGGACAACTGCGAAAAACAGCGCACCATAAATTGATCTAGCGAGGTCCCCAACCATCCTGCTTGTAACCTCCTTACACAACAGATGGCGCTACGAGCGTAGCTCGAAAACGGAGGCGACGTTCCTAAGCGGCGTTAGATGGCAGAATATCACTTAGGACTACCTGCGGCAGGCCAATCACCTACCCTGGCAGAACAACACAACCGATTAACGTAACCAACACAAGGCAAAGCCTCGGATACATATCGTGTACGATGGAAGAGTCTTGTTGAGGCCCTATGCTCCAGTGAGGAGTGAACAAGGAATAAAAAAAAATAATAATAATAATTTTTAATAATAATTTTCTTATTGGCCAACAATTATTTTAAATTTTCTTTCTTTCGAACTTCCTTTTTGCACAGCCCACATGCAGTGTTTTCGTAGAAGAACTAAAATAAGAAAATCTAAGAATGTGACTCTATGGTTACAGCACTGGAACCATTCAGGTGTAGCATTTTTACAAGATTGTAAAACGTGTGCCTTAATACCAATACCACGTGTGCCATTTTTTCAGGTTCTGCTTCGAAGATTTTATGAAAAATTAAAATATGTTTTATGCATACATTCATTAGGGAATTGGAAGGAGCAAAAAGATTACCAAAATCAGAAATTGACTGATAATTTTTGTGGAAAATAAAAATTTCACTTGGAGCAGTCAAAACTTCATCCCTTTTTCTCAATTCGTCACCGCATTTTTCACAATTTAATTTAGGAATCATTTTGTACGCCACGTATCCAACAAAATACCTCATGGAAACTAACTCTAAGTTAATCTCTTTCGGATTACAAAAGGTGTCACCCACAAAATACGTCTCGTGCATCTCGCTACTTAGATCAAGGTTATCCAGGATTTCATTGTCATTATCATCGTCATTAGCATGCAAAACATCCTCACTAAAATAAGCGCTTGAAATTAAATTAGTCATTGAATCTTGCGTCTCTTCAAAATTGGTAAAGGAGCTAAACTTTATTATTTTAAAGGCTAATAACCTGGCTAAGATGTTATTAAGTTCGGCTACAGACGGGTTACAGTTATTACCTCCTTTTTGCCTTAACACAGCAAACGTATTATCCAACTTGTCCTGGTTAAAGGTCTTTGTCATAATTAAAAACTTGTCCGAATTATCTTTTAATATTTCATCTACAAGTAGAAGGACCGATTTTAAGGATAGTTTCATGCCATCTAGGAAGAAAACTCGTTTTTTTGCATCAACAAATTTATTTTCCTCTAGATAACATAAAAATGTTTGAATAAATGTGTGCGATTCTTTATTAACTGAAGAGCAGATCGGTAGCAGTTATCTGCATACAAAGATCCACTATTCATGCAATCAAATATTTGATCAATTTTTGCTATAAAATCAGCTGTGGATAACGCTACCTCTTGTGAGGTTTTTTTAAATCCACTTATGTCTGAAATTGTTCTAATAGCAGCTTAAACTGTTTTACTGAACACTTGAGTGGCAAATTTAACACGCATTTTTTCAAATGAATTTGGAAATATGTGTTGTCTAGTCAATTTTGGGCACATTTTGGTTTTACAATTTTCTTCCCTCTCCCAAAGCTCTTGAACTACTTTAAAGCTAACTAAACCATCAGGCGTTTTCAAGTCGCATTTAAGCCAACCATTTCGCAATGACTTGATTAAATGTGGGAGATCGAACATGCAATAAATTTTTTGATTTTGAAATTCAAAGTATGGTTTCTCTATACATACGCCTAAATCGGAGAAACACCTTCTATTAAAATTTTAAGATTTTCTTTAATTATTTTGCACAAGGTATCTGCAGTTAATCCATTCTCCGACACAAAATAGTTTAAAATTGAACACCAACTCGAGAACATGGACTTCAACATAAATACTGTAACGATAAGACAGTTTGCCGCTGTGCAAAGCAACCCTGTCGCTACGCGCCGTGCTATAATTCAATCTGGCAACGACGGCCGCGACAATGATGGCAACTTTTAGTCCAATCTGGCAATGATGGTCGCGATCATCATGGAAATCTTTAGTCCACTCCGGAATGTGCGAGAACGATCTGCGCGATGGCCGGACAGGTATAAAAGACAGCCGGGTGCGGCGCAGCGAGTCAGTCTGATTTTGACTAGTGAAGGTGCCACACGGAGTAATTGAGCGAATAATTAAGTGTAAAGACAGTAAAGTGTAAACCTGTGAAATAAAGTGATTGTTGGTTGTTATTGACTGCGTTTGAGAAATTAAGTGTGTTTTATTTTCAAATTACGCAATCCAGAGATACGTACTAGCCCACTAAAACTCATATTCGTAACAATACACATACTTGCTTACCAATTTCTTTTGTTCTTTCGAAGCCTGTGCATTCAAATCCGTCAACTAAATCTAGTTTTTGATTGTATCGTAATTCTCTGCGTATTGCCATTTCGTCCATTAAAAGAACCATATTATTTTCATTTTTTTCCTTCAACTCTAAGCACATCTTCTTAATGGATTCAAAAGCCACATTGTTGATACCGGGCTGAAGGAACTTGATTGGAGCCCACCGATTTAAGGTGCTGATATGCGGCAAATTGAAATTTAGCTTATCTCTCAGGAAAGAATATGTTGATTGTGAAATATAAAAAATATTTTGCGCTAAATATTTCACTTCGTCAGAATATTCTTTTGGCCGGGTGCTAAGTAAAAGTTTACAAAATGTTTTGGATTCAAAGTTGATATGTTTTAAAGAAGAAGAAGTCTTTGAACAACAATTCTTGGATTTTAAAATAAAGCGCTTTTCTTTTCGCAATTTTTCGTTAATTTTTTTGAATTTTTTTAATAGGTCGCTGTATTTCTTTTTGTAATAATGGGTTACGTTGACATTTTTTTTCGCAATTACTGCATACTATGTCCTCATAACGGGGTCGTTTCAGTGAAGAATCTGGTTCTAAAAATTCTTCATTCGAAATCTCAGGATCTTCGTCTAAGTTTAAGGTTGGAATCGCATCCTTTTTCAGAAACCTTTTCCCTACATAAGTACTGGAGAAATGATTTTCACAAATATACAGTTTTCGGTTGTAGTCGTCATAAGATATATTGCATTTTTCGCGCCAAATTTGGCCAAACACGAAATCAGCAGCGGGGAATCTAAATAATCTTAGATTCTCGTATTGTCGTCTCGATTTTTTGCAACTGCGAACACAACATTGAATTCCAGACGTTGAGGAATTCCTATTTGCCTTTATATTTGTAGCCATATTGTTACAATCCGAAACACAAAATGGAATTACAATGTAGGACAATGACGTTAAAATACTTCTTCAAAAAATTCAAAATTGGTATCAACCACGTCAAAATATAAACAAATAATTTTACTTGGAATGCGCCACGTAAAACTATTTGTAAAAATTTCAAATTGGATTCAACCACGTCAAAAAAACAGCTGCAAATTTTCAAAATTGGTATCAACCACGTCAAAATATAAACAAATAATTTTACTTGGAATGCGCCACGTAAAAATATTTGTAAAAATTTCAAGTTGAAATCAACCACGTCAAAAAAACAGCTGCAAAAGGTTCAAAATTGGTATCAACCACGTCAAAATATAAACAAATAATTTTACTTGGAACTCGCCACGTAAAAATATTTGTAAAAATTTCAAATTGGATTCAGCCACGTCTAAATATTTGCAGGTTTTTTAAATCAATCAAAGCGCAGCATCTGAGCAAACAGCCATACACCACAAAGTTTCGATTGATAGTGACATTACAGCAATTTGTGCAGCAAAACCAAAAAAGCATACACACAATAATCGACAACAACAAAAACATAAGCGAATCCCGAGTCATCTTCGTTGAAACGACGATGACGATGCTTTGGTTCGTTGTTTGCTCTCTGCTTGCGCAACAAGATCAAAAAAATACTGAAACGATGAGGCACTCTGTGCTGTGCTATGCATGAATGCATAGCATACTTTTAGGCATGCGCTTCAGAGTACGGCAAACTTGCTATAATTCGCTTGCTATAATATGGCGAGGATGGTTCGCGAAAGGTGATGAGCTGTGCTAGAACAATCGAGATAGAACGTACAACTGGAATGTGCAAGAAACTTCGGCGCGATAAGAAAACTAGTATACAAGCAGCAGTGTGCAGCGCAAGGGGTTGAGTCTTAGTTGAGCAAACAAAGTAGAAACACATGTAGATACAAGCAAAGTGTAAATCTGTAAATAAAGTGATTGTTGGTTTTTGACGGCGTTTGCGCTGAATAATTGAAGTAGTTTTATTTTCAAGCACAATCAGATACGAACTAGTCATTTTCATAACATTTGAAGTGCGATTGTGCTACTGAAAATAAACGAAAAAAAGAAATAAAATTATAAAAACGCAGACATGGTTAAACTCGAGCTGCTGAAGGTGGACCAGCTGAAGAAGGAGCTGGCTGCCTGGAATTTGCCGACTGCTGGGGGAAAGGTAGAGCTGCAGCTGCGCTTGCGGGAGGCGTGTGAATCACGGGGCATCGATTGGGCTGCGCACGAGTTCGGGACGCAGGAGCTAGATTCGTCGGCCAAGGTGGAGGAATCGCCTGCTGGTGCTGCGTCACTGCAAAGTACGACTGCAGCGGCAGCGCCACTACAAGCATTGGACATGAGCCAGCTAATGGTTGCAATGAAAGGCATGTTCGAAACTTCCAACCGTGAAAATCGCGAAATGTCGGCGCAAATGGAAGCGAAACTGGAAATTACAAATCAGGAGATTTCGGCAAAAGTCGAAACTGCGAACCGAGAAATGGCGTCAAATTCTGCGCGCATAGAGCAGAAGGTGGAGGAAATTTCCGATAGACTGAACGGGAAAGTTGAGCATCTCGAGACGCGAATGGACAATTGGGACAAACGAGTTGACAGTCTGGAGGAGCGGCTTAAAGAGGTACAGCCGCGAGAATGATTGCCACCAGTTCAGGAAAGTTTTGCCACCAGAACAGAAGTGCCTACTTATGATGGGGCTACGCCGTTCGATACATTCAAGCTACAATTCGACCTGGCTGCTCTGGAAAATCAGTGGACCGATATCAGGAAAGGTCGGAGATTGGCACTGGCGTTAAAAGGTCCTGCGGCTGAGGTAATTAAATCGGTTCCAGAATGTGAAAGAAGCGATTACGAGGCCATCATGAGAGCGTTGGCAGCGAAGTACAGCAACGAGCACAACCATACGCTGTACTACTGTGAGCTGAAGAACCGCAGACAAAGAGCCAACGAGGCGCTGCAGACATATGCAGCAGACATTGAGCGGCTCGTACTGTTGTGCTACCCGAAATTCGGCGCTGATGATCTCGAGAGGATGAAGATTGAGTCTTTTATTGAAGGTCTTAATGATCCGGAGACACGTCGCCGTGCGTTGATGATGTCCCACATTTAAGGAGACGGTGACCAGCGCGATGACATATGAGGCGACATGGATTGGGGACACTCGGTATGCACCTGCAAGGATACGCCAAATCCAGCCGGACAGCGACCTTCCGATCCAGGCCATAAGCTCTGAGACACCGGGCAGGCCACGGGTGGTCTCCTCTAAAGTTGTTTGCTGGGCATGTGGCAAGCAGGGTCACATAGCACGAGACTGCCGTCAACGAAAGAGGCGTTCCCGTTCTCCATCACAATCGCCTGAAGCGAGGAACACGGACAATCGAGGCTCAGCCAAGAATCGCAGGGCTGAGGACGAGGAGTCGTTAAACTAAAAAGGGTCAGCCAAAGGGGCGTGAGCTGATCCCCACAACCTGCTGCCCCACCGTCCTTGTCTCGCAGTTGAAACGACAACGCAGCAGCTTAACGATTGAAGGAAAGATAGATGGAAAGTTGTTCGTGTTGACACTGGATACTGGAGCGTCATATTCGATCATAAAAAGGAAGCTTCTGAGGAAATGGGAACCATTGCATGGCATACAACTGAGGACTGCGACTGGCGAGCGCACGCCGGTAAGAGGGAAAGTTACAAAAACGATTGCCATCGGCACCAGCAGCCTGGAACATGAGTTCATTGTCGCGGATATAATGGACGACGTAATTATCGGCGTGGATTTCATGATTAGGCACGGTTTTACGCTGGACCTGAAAGAAAATGTGCTGAGGTATGCCAACGTTGAATTTCCGCTGCACACCGGCTATGAGCGAAGCGTGGCGGTAAGGAAGGTTGTCTCGCGTCAACACCAGAGGATACCAGCGAATTCCGAGGCGATTGTGTGGGCAAAGGTGGACGAGGACGATGGGACAAGTCGGCTGTGGGTTGTAGAAGCACCGAAACAAGGACACGATAACATAATTATCGGACGTACATTAGTGGAACCCAAAAATGGCAAAATACCAGTCAGGATACTCAACCCACTTAACACACCCAGATATGTCGGAGAAGATGCGGTCATTGGCGAGTGTAGAGAGGCTGAAGCAGTTGTCAATTGCGAAAGTAGTCCACCCGGAGGAAGTAAGAAAAGCGGTTCTAACAAGGACGCCATACCGCAGGAGAACCAGTGGAGCAGCGATTTGACAGCCGAGCAGAAACAGAAGTGACCGCGCTCCTGCAGCACTATGGGTCAGTATTTGCAGCAGAAGCAGGCGGAAGAACAGCCATAGTGAAGCACAACATCGACACCGGAAGTGCGAAACCGATCCGCCAACCGCCAAGACGAGTGCCTCTGGCCAAGAGGGAAGAGGTCGCAACTTTAATCGAAAACATGGGTAAAGAAAAGGTCATAGAGCCTTCGTCAGGCCCTTGGTGTTCGCCGGTCGTGCTAGTCAAGAAAAAGGATGGCAATACCCGGTTTTGTGTGGACTATCGGAAGCTCAATGACGTAACCAAAAAGGGCAGTTATCCACTACCTCGAATCGATGACACCCTGGACACACTGTCAGGCACACAGTGGTTTTCCACACTCGACTCACGCAGCGGCTATTGGCAGGTAGAGCTTGCAGACAAGGACAAGGAGAAAACGGCTTTCAGTGTTGGCGATGGTTTGTGGCAGTTCACCGTCATGCCGTTTGGACTCTGTAACGCACCAGCAACAGTCGAGCGGCTAATGGAACGTGTGCTAAAAGGGCTGCATTGGCGGACGTGTTTGGTGTACCTCGACGACATAATCGTGATGGGTAAAAGCTTTGACGACCACCTGGAAAAGCTGAAGGAGGTATTCGAGCGAATACAACAAGCCGGGCTTAAACTTAACCCAAAGAAATGCTCGCTGTTTCAAAAGGAGGTGGTGAAGGAGTGGCCCCGACCACGCAATCTACACGAACTCCGCAGTTTCCTGGGCCTGTGCACATACTACCGAAGATTCGTTCCTGGATTTGCGAACATAGCCGGCAGCTTGCACAAACTGACGAAAAAGAATCAAGCCTTCGCGTGGGGCGAAAGCAGGAGCAGGCTTTTGCACGACTGAAGGAAAAACTGTGCACTGCTCCAATTCTGGCCTTCCCCGTGCCTGGAGAGATGTTTGTGCTGGATACAGATGCAAGCGGGCATAGTATTGGCGGTGTGCTATCACAGATAATAAATGGTCAAGAACAAGTGATAGCATACTACAGCAAAATTTTGTCGAAACCTGAACGCAACTACTGTGTGACACGAAGAGAGTTGCTGGCAGTATTGGAATGCGTGAAACACTTCCACAAATACCTGTATGGGCAAAAGTTTCGCCTGCGCACAGATCATGCTGCATTGAAATGGCTACTGAACTTTAGAGATCCTGAAGGCCAATTGGCGCGATGGATCGAGCGGCTGCAGAGCTACGACTACACGATAGAGCATCGCAAGGGTAGCAGTCATGGAAATGCCGATGCCTTGTCACGCCGTCCGTGTAAAACCGAATGCAGGCATTGTTCGTAAGCCGAAAGCAAAGAGCAGATAGTGGACGTCCGATTGGTCAGCGTTATGCCAGAGGAAGAGTGGTCTGCGGAGAGGATACAAAAGGACCAGCGCGGGTATACGGATCTTAAAAGAGCGTCGACGGCAAGGAGCATGGCGCACGTCCGGACTGACAAGAGATGGCCGGTGAAAGCCCGGCCGGCTTACTGGGCACAGTGTCAAAGTCTTCGGCTGTCTGATGGCTGCCTATACCGCGAGTGGGAGAGTGAGGATGGCCGGACCAGCAATTCTCTAATTGTAGCCCCGAAATGCAGGATCAACGAGGCATACCATAACGACTCCAGCGGAGGGCACCTAGGCATCACAAAAACTGTCGCCAAAATAAAAAGACAATTCTACTGTGTAGGATGCCAGGAGTCTGTAGCCGATTGGATTAAGAGCTGTGATCGATGTTCGGCTGCGAAAGGGCCGACAAGAAGATCTCGGGGCCGCATGCAACAGTACAACGTGGGCGGGCCCTTCGAGCGAATTGCAATGGACGTCGCCGGCCCATTCCCACTTAGCACTCAAGGCAACAAATATGTGCTGGTGGTAATGGACTATTTTAGCAAATGGCCCGAAGTGTATGCTTTTCCTATCCAGGAGGCGAGCACGGTCGCGGAAATGCTGATAAACAACTGGGTGGCCAGATTTGAAGTTCCGCTGGAGTTGCACTCGGATCAAGGCCGGAATTTCGAGTCTGTGGTGTTCAAAGAAGTATGTGAGCTACTAGGAATAAGGAAAACTCGCACCTGTCCTTTGCATCCCCAGTCCGACGGCATAGAGGAACGATACGACATCACTCACTCCAGCCCGAGCAGTGTTCGGCACGGAGCTGAGGTTGCCTGCTGACTTGAATTTCGGAGTGGTCAGCATGACAGAAGGCGCTAGGACTGATTACGCAGTCAATAAGCGGTCGGAACTGGAAGAAATCCACCAGTTTATAAGGGACCGTATCCAACTGGTCAGCGATAAGATGAAAGCCAGATATGATCTACGGGCTAACACCGCAGGGTTCCAAGAAGGCGATCTGGTAATGCTCTACAACCCGCAGCGGAGGAAAGGTTTGTCTCCAAAACTTCAAACGTCATGGGAAGGACCGTACAAGGTCATGACCAGGATTAAGGTCGTGGTGTACAGGGTTCAACGCTGCGGCAACAGAAACGCCAGGTTGAAAGTAGTCCATTTGAAGCGCCTGGCGTCTTACTCCGGCGGAGCCTCGGCACTTGTTCGGGACGTACTAGTCTAAGTGATGGGCAGTGAAACGAGCAGGCACTTTGTGCTGTGCTATGCATGAATGCATAGCATACTTTTAGGCATGCGCTTCAGAGTACGGCAAACTTGCTATAATTCGCTTGCTATAATATGGCGAGGATGGTTCGCGAAAGGTGATGAGCTGTGCTAGAACAATCGAGATAGAACGTACAACTGGACTGTGCAAGTAACTTCGGCGCGATAAGAAAACTAGTATAAAAGCAGCAGTGTGCAGCGCAAGGGGTTGAGTCTTAGTTGAGCAAGCAAAGTAGAAACACGTGTAGATACAAGCAAAGTGTAAATCTGTAAATAAAGTGATTGTTGGTTTTTGACGGCGTTTGCGCTGAATAATTAAAGTAGTTTTATTTTCAAGCACAATCAGATACGAACTAGTCGTTTTCATAACAATACATACATGCAAAAAATGATTGAGCGATCACTACGCTAAAACAACCACCATTTCAATGTACACGAGTGAAGCCGTTGCGAACAATAACATTGCTTATTACTGTTGTCCTACGCAAATCTAACAGAAAATGTTATGAACTTAACATTCTCAAATCAGGCCAGTCAGTCTATCTTCGTTTCTCCTGAAAACCCTGGAGAGACTTATAGAAATCTATATCAAACAGGCAGTTAATTCTTCACAGCTATCCAGCTCACAGCATGCTTACAGCAAGGGCAAGTCCACGGAAACGGCCCTTCATTCCCTGATTTTTGACATTGAAAAATCCCTAGAACTCAAGGAGTACGCTCTGGTAGCATTCCTTGATATAGCAGGGGCTTTTAATAATATCCTTCCAGAGGCTATCACTTCGGCCCTAACGAGCCTGCGAGTCGACGAGTCCCTGATTCGGTTCATCCGGCAATTGCTCACCTGCAGGGCGGTCAACTCGGAGCTAGTGGGTGCCGCGGTTCGCAGGTTTGTTAATAGAGGCACTCCACAAGGAGGGGTACTCTCTCCGTTCCTGTGGGTTGCAACGGTCAATCAGCTTTTGCAGCGCATGGAAGCGGAGGGGTACAAAGTTATCGCTTATGCGGACGACATTGCAGTAATTGTTCAAGGGGAATTCCCTCAAACGCTGGCCGATATCATGGAGTCAGCCCTTCAGACCCTCTCAACCTGGGCGAGCGTCTGTGGACTCGCTGTAAACCCGGCTAAGACTGAGCTAGTACTCTTTACTAGACATATAAGACTCCTTCCATTACCCCTCCCAGATTGAGAGGAGTAGACCTCACCCTTAGCGACAAGGCAAGATACCTGGGGGTCATTCTCGATAAGAAGCTGCTCTGGAACGAAAACGTACTGGAGCGCATCAAGAAAGCGACTACAGCTTTATTTACTTGTAAAAAAGCAATAGGCACAGCATGGGGTTTCATCGTACGACCAATTCTACTCTACGGGGTAATTGCATGGTGGCCAGCAACAAAGAAGTCAACGACGCTGAAGCAGTTGCACAGGGTGCAACGAAGTGCGGAGATATGCATTAGTGGAGCACTTTGTTCTACCCCCACTGATGCTCTTAACACGATTCTTCACTTACCTCCTCTTGACATTGTAGCTCAGGAGATCGCACTGGCCTGTGCGCTAAGACTTAGGGAGTCTAGGTCTTCCCACATGGGTAGTTTTGGAAACTCCCTCATCCTGGGAGCGCAGGCTCCTATATCTATTCCCCAGAATACAGACTACTGTATACCTACGTTGGCCTTTGACAAAGAATATGATGTCTCCATACCAAACAGACAGGAGTGGCTCGATCGACCTCCAAAGATACAGAATGCGATCAACTTTTTCACTGACGGATCTAGGCTGGACGGGAAGGTTGGAGGAGGCGTCTTCTCCCCAGACCTGGAGATTGAAGTCTCTTTCCGACTCCCGGATCACTGCAGTGTATATCAGGCGGAGATGATCGCCATCCAGGAGGCCACTCTGCACCTGAACCCATACCCTAACAATAGGAAGCAAGTCTTCATCTTCTCCGACAGCCAAGCTGCGCTGAAAGCCCTGGACTCGTGCGTGGATAACACAAAGTCTCTCACTGAGTGCCGCAGATCTCTTAACGAGATGGGCAAGCACTACAGTATTCACCTAATCTGGGTGCCTGGACACCGCAACATTGAAGGTAACTGCAAAGCGGACGAGCTGGCCAGGAAAGGCACGACCACACATATTCCCGACAAGGAGACTGTAGGTATGCCGCTGGCCACGTTCAGACTTCGCGCTAGAACGTATGCAATCCAAAAAGCTCAGGGGCGTTGGCATAATCTCTCCTCATGCGCAACAGCCAGACTCACATGGCCGGCATACGACAGGAAGCGGACTGCGAGCATCCTGGACCTCAAAAGGACGGAGATATCCATTTTAACTAGAACCCTCACAGGACACTGGTTGATTGGAGCACACGCCATCAGACTAGGTGTCAATGCAAGAGACTTCTGCAGAAGCTGCGACTGTGCTGAAGAGGAGGAAAGTGTGCAGCATCTTCTCTGTCACTGCCCAGAACTTTGGAGAAGTAGGCTACGCACCCTAGGACAACCTTTTCTCTCAAATCTAACAGAAACATCCTGCATAGGTGTCAAAAATCTCCTTAAGTTCGTAACATCGTCCAAATGGCTTGACCAAGAACAACCTAGTTATCCTAAGCTGTATATGGCATCACAATGGGCCTGTCTCTAGGCCTAAGTGGAGGATATCTGTTATCCAGCCATTTCAACCTAACCTAACCTAACATTCTCAAATGCCTACGCTTCGCTCTTCCCGCTCGCATCATAACAGCCGAAAACACTTTTGTGCCCACATGCGCGTTCTATATTACTTCATATTCTTTGCTGTACTGTATACAAAAGTATACAAAAGTATATTACTGTATATAAAAGTATACTTTATTGATTTTAAAGTGTACTTTATTTCGACTCTGACTATGCGCCCTTGCGTTTAGGCTAAAAAATCCTTTCCTGTTGTAACAGAGATTTTGTTCTGCCTTACTCGTAGCCTTGGAGCTTTATGTGGATTTCATCAAAGAATATGAAGGAATATGAAGTATTTAGAAGTCGCATCTGACCTTAAAAATTTAAATTTTTGTTGGCGAGTTTCTTAGTGCGGGGGAAGCCACAAAAGGGAAAGAGCGGTGCCAGCAGGAGAGCGAGCACTTCAGTTTGCGCTCATTAGCCGTTCAAGCTGAAGCACACGCTACCAACAAACACACATAAAATGAAAGTGTGTTTCACCTGTGTACACATGGGCGTATCCGGGTAGGGGAAGTTCGGATCGGCATTTGCGCCCCTACAATTTGAAATTCTATGTTCTATAAATATAAAGAATTCTATATTCTATTTTAATTCTATATTAAGAATTTTTAAATGTAGTTATCTCTTTACCCCTTAAATTTGTTTCTGGGTACGCCCATGTGGAGGAACATTGATGGCTGCTTTGGTCACTCAATCATTGCTTGTGCGAATTTCGGCATTTATTTGTCGCCAGCAAAATGACGTCAATTAGCCAGCGCAACGATCGTCGTTTTAACGAACATAATCTGAGAGCGCTAATGATTTTGGTTCTTATAGTTGTTGTGTGTATGCTTGTTTGTGTTGCCGATTGTTTTTGCTTCACAATCTTTGAGCGGAGCCTGAAAACATCGGTGTTTTTACCTTGGGTGGCGAAAATAAAGTTAGGCGGCGGACTTGGGTTTCAACGGCGGGTTTTATTTTGCGTGCGATCGCTATTAATGTTCCTTAACGACAAACTTTATAATTTCAAGCTTACGTCTAAGGGAGTAGGAAAATGGGGATACAGTTCATTTTCGGAGTGGGAAGAAAGTGGGTAAAGGAGGAGAGAAGATAGTATTTCTGTGTGTGTGTGTGGGCGTGCTGGTCATCGGCGTGCGTGTGGGAGGGGAAGTGAGCCGCCGACTCAGAGATCAATCAGATTCTCCTCGTCGGCGGTCTCAACATCGCGCCCCCTTTGCACGAGTGCAACCTGAAGAGCGTGGCTCAACTGCTGCAGCGTGGAAACCGTCGTCTTTAGGAGCTGCTGCGCCGTGGCTGTCCGGTGACGCTTGCTGCTGACTCGGTTGGTCGTCGCGGCGGCCTTCTGTTTCGCCGCCTTGCGCGGCGGCTGGCCTTGGCGGCACCGACATGCGGCCTTAGACGGCTGTGCCTGTGGACGCCTGGTTGTGGGTGGGCGACGCGTTGGTGGGGCCGGTTGAGGCGCTACGTTGCGCCTAGCTGATAGCGCCGGCTGGCGCGTCGTCTGCCGGTTGCCTGGTCGGCGTGCCGCCCCGACCCGCTGGTGTGCTGGCATGGCCCGGTGCAGCATGGTGTGGTGACCCAGACCACACTTATAGCAGCTGGCCGGGGACGAACACTCGCCCGTCGTGTGGGACCTGGCAAAACAATTGACGCAGTATTGGTGCCGGCGTACTGCGTCGAGCCTTTCCGTCGGCACTATCCGTCTGAACGCTGAGCAGTAACGCAATGGGTGGTGGCGCTCGCATATCAGGCACTGGCGGAGGGTCTCCTTCTTGGATTCAGCGTCTGGAATATAGACAGTATTAGCTCTGAGTGATGGTGAAGTTGAAAGTTGTGGAGGAGCGGGAAATAGAGTCTACTTCTACGGCTATGAGGGGGTAACACGCAAAGTTTCACGATGGGACGTGTCAAAACTCCATTTTGGGTTTGGACGTCAGCGACTCGGATATGATTATCCGCCCCCCGATAGAGTTTGGTGATACGCCCGAGGCGCCACTCGTAAGCAGGAAGGAGCTCGTCTTTAATGACGACGAGCTGGCCTTCAGAGACTTCCATCTGGGGGTACTTCCATTTTTGTCGCTTATGGAGATCTTTAAGATACTCCTCCCGCCATCGTCTACTGAATTGGTGATGAAGCACCTTCAGTTTTTGCCAGCGATTGGCAAGGGATAGACTCTCCGCGTTTGGTTCAGGGGGTGCCAGCAATGGGGCTCCGCGGAGAAAGTGACCTGGAGTTAAGGCCTGAAGATCGGCGGGGTCTTGTGACATTGGGGAGAGCGGCCGCGAATTAAGGACCGCTTCAATGCGAATGAGGAGAGTTGAAAATTCCTCGGAAGTAAACTTGTGGGTGCCGGCGCCTTTGGTCAAGTGAATTTTGAAGCTTTTCACTCCAGCTTCTCAAAGACCGCCCATGTGGGGAGCACTAGGGGGAATAAACTGCCACTCGAGACCATGAGTGACATATTTATTTGCGATGTCGACTGACGTTTCTTTCAGAAATCGCACGAGATCTTTACTCATGGCACGTTGTGCACCAATAAATGTTCTGCCGTTGTCTGACATTATTTTGCTTGGGAGGCCTCGTCGGCCGACGAATCTTGCGAAAGCAGCTCGAAATGCATCAGTGGTGAGATCTAAGCAGAGTTCGAGGTGAATCGCTTTAGTAGAGAAACAGACGAAGACGCAGACATAGGCTTTGAGAAATGCAGCGCGACGGAGAGTGGATGATTTTACTTGAAAGGGGCCAGCAAAATCGACTCCGGTGATGGAGAACGGTAACGAAAAAGTACACCGCTCGGGAGGAAGAGCGGCCATTATTTGAGACCGTACGCGCTGCTTATAAATGGTGCAGGTCTTGCATTGAAAAATGCATTTCTTGACCTTGATTTTCAGCCGGGGAATATAATATTCTTGCTGAACCATACGGACCATTAACTGTTTCTCTGCATGCAAGAGGATGCTATGCAGAAAGTCCAAGTATAACGTGCAGAGACGAGAGTTATCGGGAATGATAATTGGGTGTCGCTCATTATAAGTAAGACCTGAATGCGCGAGGCGACCATTGACCCTAATAAGCCCTTCTTTATCCATGAAAGGATTTAGAGTGAGTAAGGAGCTTTTTCGAGAGATAACTTTAGAGGACGAGAGCGCAGCATGTTCATCGGGAAAGTGGTGGCATTGCGCGAGAGAGATTAGACGTGTTTTCACCCTCTTTATTTCAAGGTGAGTTAACGCACCAATTGAGATGGGGGCTTTGCGAGCCCTATCGATGAATCGGAACATATGACTGAGAATTCTAAGGGCTTGAGAGAATTTCGAAAACCTATTGAGTACATCCTCGACTTCAAGCGTGTGGAGGCTTTCAATCTTCCGCTTTTCTGGAGCTTGGGTCTGACGAGGCTCTTCCTTGGGCCATGATTGGGGATCGTCTCGGAGCCAATTGGGGCCGTGCCACCATAATGTGTTGGCAATCATGTCTTGCGGTTTGCATCCGCGTGTACCGAGATCTGCGGGGTTGTCAGAACTGGAAACATGACGCCAAGTTGCGTTGCTCACATTATGAAGAATTTGAGTGGTGCGGTTAGCTACATACGTCTTCCAAGTATGGGGTGGTTTCTCGAGCCATGCGAGTACGATGGACGAGTCAGACCAGAGTGTTAGGTTGTAAGTCTGAAAACCAAGGTGTGTTCGTACTTGCTTCACCAGCTTTGATAGTAGCAGGGCGCCGCACAATTCGAGGCGTGGCAAGCTTATCGTCTGCAGAGGAGCGACTTTGCTTTTGGCTGCCAAGAGATGCGACGAAGCGCTTGCATGGTCGGCATGGGTTCGTACATATATGCATGCACAATATGCCTTTTCAGAGGCGTCGCAGAATCCATGAAGTTGGATTTGAACGCTTGGGGAGAACTGAACCCAGCGCGGAATTTCGATTTTGTCGATGGATGATAGATTTTCGATGAATGCGTTCCACTTGTGAAGTGATTGTGGTTTTACGCACTCATCCCAGTCTGTTCCTTCCAACCAGAGTTGTTGGAGAAGCATTTTTGCTTGAATCATAATGGGCGAAAGCCACCCTGCCGGGTCAAAAAGTTTTGCGACAGCTGAGAGGATCTGTCGCTTTGTGACCGACACTGAATTGGAAATTGGGTCAAAGGTATACGAAAAGGAATCTGAAAGGGCATTCCAGCGAATTCCAAGAGTTTTTGTGGAACTTGTGGTTTGGAATCGCAAAAATCGGAATCTAACAGATTTTCGGGGGGGATTTTCTCGAGGAGTTTCGAGTTGTTGGCAGTGATCTTTTTGAGGGGGAACCCTGCGGAATTGAGAGTTTTTACGAGCTGATCTAAGGAGTTGATAGCCGTGTCAAGATCGTGACTGCCTGAGAGTATGTCGTCAACATATATTTCGTCGAGTATGATTTGAGCCGCAAGGGGCCATTTATCTTTTGAATCATATGCTAACTGCTGAAGTGTACGGATGGCCAAGTAAGGGGCACAGTTCACACCAAATGTGACTGTTTTGAGTTTGAAATCTTCCACCGGTTTATGTGGACACCGATGGAAGAGAATTCGTTGGAAATATTGGTCATCTTTATGTAAGAGAATTTGGCGGTACATTTTCTCAATGTCGCCGTTGAAAACGAACTTATAGAGACGCCATCTTAAGAGTAACAGCATAAGATCGTTTTGAAGAGTGGGGCCGATGTGAAGTACATCATTTAATGAGCATCCCGAGCTTGATGCTTTTGAAGCGTTGAAAACTACTCGCACTTTAGTAGTCTTCTTTTCTGGGCGAATAACCGCATGGTGAGGTAGGTAAAATGAAAAATATTTACCGTCATTTATAATCTCACAAGAGGATGTGGATTCCATGTGGCCGAGAGTGAGATACTCGTCTAATACATCTGAGTACGTTGTTTTGAGATCCCCTTTTTTCTCTAGTGTCCGCTCTACACTTAAGAATTGTCATAAGGCAGCTGTCCGTGTATGGCCTAGGGCCGAAGTTTCGGGAAAGCTCTTTTTGAATGGGAGCCTTACGACATACCGACCGTCGGGGTTTCGGAACGTTGTCTCTTTATAGAGTTGTTCACAAAAGCGGTCGTCCTCAGATGTTGTGGGTGAGTCAAGTATTTCTTCCTGTTCCCAAAATTTCCTAAGAAGGGTGTCGAGACATTCGGTGTTGACTTCTTTGACTTGCGTCGAAAATGTTGAAATCGATTCTCTAATGGGACCGCTGAGAATCCAACCGAATATTGACTTTTGGGCCAGAAGACTGTCTCCGTAATTTTGGTGAAGGCCTTCTTGCAAAATTTGCGGGGTCAAATCGCTACCTATCACGAGGTCTATTCTTGATGGACGGAAACAGTTTGGATCTGCTAATTCGAGTTTGGAGTATTTCATCCAATCAGGCTCTTTTACCGTGAAGGTGGGTAAGAAGTGTGTGAGTTGAGGGAGGATAATGGCTTGAGCTTCAATTCGGTGGTGGTCGTCCAAGCCGCAGAGTGTGATTGTACAAATTGTATTGGCATTTTGGACGACCTTGCCACCTAGGCCCGAGATTTCAAAATGAATTTCCCTCGTGGGCAGATTCAAAGTCCTTTGAATTTTGGACGAGATGCATGTCTTTTGAAAGCCGGGATCTATGAGGGCTCGGACCTTATGAATTTCTCCTAAGTGAACAATAGACACAATTGCTGTGGGGAGAAGCGTTTTCGCTCTAGTGCTCGAGTGATGAGCATGAGTCTGTTCATGACTGCAGGTACATGTATGTCGATCTTGTGTCTGATCTTTTGAAGTGGAGGACTTTCGGCTTGTGGAGGGTTCTTCGTGACCACTCGGCCGAGTTATTGTGGTTTGAGCCACTGCCTTTTGGGGCCGGGGAATTGGCTTATGCGTTTGACTGCTCGTGGGAAAGTGTAACATAGAATGATGCTTTCTTTGGCAGTAAACGCATGAAAAATTACTGGGGCATTCATTACGCAAATGAGAGTATGCCAGGCAGTTTTCACAATAGTTGTTCTCTTTAACAAACTTGACTCTGTCATGCACTGAAAGTGACTTAAATTTTTGGCAAGTTTTGAGGGGGTGGTTCGCCTTGCATAAGTTGCAAGTGAACGACTTGCCTGTTTCTGAATGAAACGTTTGAGCCTTGGTTTGCGGTTTGTTGAAAGAGAAGTTCGGTTGCGTAGCCCGAGGGGGTTTGGGCTTATACGCGCTTAACCTTTCCACCACTTCATACCTATTTGTGAGGAACGAGTTCATTTGCGACCACGTGGGGAGCTCTTTTCGGGAAGTAAGCGATTGCTCCCACAGAGCTATGGTCTCTTCGGGTAGTTTCGAAGAACAAATGAAGACCAGGATTGGATCCCAGTTGTCTATCGAAACCCCTTGTGAACTCAGAACAGACAAGCAATTGTTTATTGTATTCTGAATTTTTTGAATGGCAGCGCTATTTTCTGAAGTAACAGGGGAAATGTTCAACAGCGCCTTGATTTGATTATCAACTAAGATGCGTCGGTTCTCATACCGAGCTTTGAGTGCATCCCAGGCCAATTCAAAATTTTCATTGCTCAAAGGATATTGTTTGACGATGGCACCCGCTGTGCCCTTCGTCTTGTATCGGAGGTGATACAATTTTTGTGCGGGGGTCAATTTGGGGTGGTTTATATAAACCGCAGTAAACATATCCCTAAAGGACGGCCATTCTTCATATCCCCCATAAAAAACTTCAGTATCGTATGCGGGAACTTTTAGGCAGATACCTGAAGAGTCGATTTGGGAACCTAAGTCTGCTTGAGGTGCAGAAACTGAAACAGAGGTTGCTCGTTGAGCCTTTAGCAGATCAGTCAATTGAGCTTTGCAGTTCTGGAAGTTTTCACTGCATGCACCATATTTTTGGTCGATTGACTTTTTGTAAGTACTGTATGAGTCAGACAAATACGCATCTTCGTATGTCTGCAGTACACGCGCCCAGTTTTGCTCAAGCTCTTGGAGTTGAACTTCAATCAGTGATTCTGTTTGGTCCTCGACGGGGATTGACGACCATTTTGTACAGAATGTGATGAGCCGGTCGGTTTCGAAAATAAACTTACGAATCGTTAAGTCAATTTATTTTCTAATTCCGCTTTTGAAGCAGCTCTCGAAGTTCTGGCAGTTTCTTTGGTGCTCAGAGGATTATTGCTATCGTTTCCTGGCATTGTGTTGGTTTTAAATTTCCAAGTAAAGAGCGAACCTAATATTTATTTCTTTCAGTGTATTGGAAAAGCACTGAATACAATGGTTTATGGGAGAAAACCGAAATAAATATTCCTAAGCGAGTTCCAAATAAACTTGAAACTGCAAATTTTTCTCAGTGTATCAGGGATCAACGACGGGATTGCGTTGTATGATAACACCTTTGAATGAGAAATTACAAAAATTCAGCAATGAGTTGAGGAGAAAAAAATTTTTTGAGAAATAAAAAATTTAAAAAAAGTGTGTCGGTGGGTTTGAGCACCACTGACCGAACTCGTTGAGTGTGGATACCAAAATGAATATTTCAGTACTAGTAGCTCAAAATAAATTTGAGACTGAAAATTTTTCTCAGTGCATCAGGGATCAACGTCGGGATCGCGTTGTATGATAACACCTTTGATCGAAAAAATGAGAGAGATTCAGCTTTGAGTTGAGAATTTTAATGGAAAAAAAATTTTTAAACAAATTGTCTGTGGGTTTGGGAACCACTGGCTAAATTTGTTTAGTGCTGAGGTACAAACGAGTGGTTCTAAAAATAAATATAGAACCGAAAATTGTTCTCAGTGTATCAGGGATCAACGGCGGGATTGCGTTGTATGATAACACTTTGATTGAGAATTGAGTGAATCGTTTTTTCACGAGAATTGAAAAAATTTCAAAAAAAAAAATTGTTATGTGTCTTGTCAAAAATTATTGTGACCAAAGCTATTTGTATAATTGTCAGAGTATGTATGTATGATACACAACACAATAACCGAAAGAGTTTTGAAAATTAAAAAAAAATTTCCAGAAAAAAAATTTTACAAAATTTTTCCAAGTGTACAGATTGCCACTGCGAGGTTGAGGGCCAAAATGTACACAAGAAAGTACCTCGATTGCCGCTGCGAGACTGAGGGCCAATCGGATACGTCTCGAGGATTGAGAACTAAATTTTTCGAAAATTCCACAAAAGTTTTCAAATTTTTTCAAGTTGTGCAAATTGCCGCTGCGAGTTTGAGCGCCAAAATGCACAAACGAGAAAACGTATCAATTGCCACTGCGGGATTGAGGGCCAATCGAAAACGTCACAAGAAATGAAAAAAATTTTCAGAAAAATTCAAAAAGAAATTTTACAACATTTTTCCAAGTGTACAGATTGCCACTACGAGTATGAGGGCCAAAATGTACACAAGGAAGTATTGAGAAATATCTGGAAATGACAAACTACAAAATTTAAAATTTTCAAATAATTTTTCAAGTCAAGTCAATTTTTCTAACTACAAATTACCACTACGGGAAGAGTGCATAAAATGGTTTTACAAAATTTGTTTCCAAATATTTAATAAAGGGGGGAGAACAAAAAAGGAAAGTAATTTTCAACCAGAACATTTTTCCCCAAAAAATTATTTTATTTGTTGAGGTGAGGCTGCGTGGCGTCAACACAATGCAAATGTTGCACCGAATGTTGCGAGATTGCGCTTGATGTTGCGCGAGATGTTGCGCTGTATGTTGCGTTGGATGTTGCGCGAGATGTTGCGCTGTATGTTGCGCTGGATGCTGCGCTGCCTTCGGATTCAGTGTTTATATGCACAATGGGGCTGCGCATATAAACACCAAAGAAAGATGGAAGAAGCGAAGTTGCAATAACCAACCAACGGAGTTGTGTTGGTGTGTATTGCGCTTCTTCTTATGTCAAGCTCGTTGCTTATGTGGAAACGGTTAGCAACGAAGGGGAAATAGGCGGCAAAGAGCCAACGGGAAATAGGTAAAAGGAGTACCTATGTGCTCAGGCGGAACGTTAGCGCGGTAAATCGAACGATTTACCAACGGCGCTTTTCACAACGTCCGCCTACACACCGTAATTTATTTTTAAGAAAAATAAATTACGGTATGATTCACCGAAATTTCTCTATCTTACGGGGGGAACCAAATGGGGGTTTTTGGCTACTCACTTGACATCCTTTTTTGGGGGGGAATCGCAAACCGTGATTGGGGGTGGCGCTGCGTGTCCTACGGGGTCGTCTACTGCTGTCGTCTGGCATGGTGGTGGGTTGATGGTGGGTGATCAGTTGACGCTGCGCCTGTGTGGGTTTTGTTGTTGTGATGCTCGCTCGTGGAGTTTGTGACTCGTGTACCCGTCGCCGTCGATTCTGTCTGCCACTGCACTTTGTTATTGTCACTGTGATTTGGTTATTTTCGTGGCTTCTGTAACTTTGGTTTTTTGTTTTTTTTTGTTTTTTGGTGTGTGTGACACTGCACTGTTGTTGTATATTGCCCTTTGTGATTTGGTTTTTTTTTTGTTGGTATCACTGTGTGTTGTGCTTTGATTTTTATTTATTTATTTATTCATTAAATAATCTAGAAATACATTATTCCTTACAGATTATGTAGAGCTAATGAGACCATTACAATTAGTTACTATGCAATTAATTCATTTAGTATTAGCTTAAAGTTATGTTTAGAGGTAGAAAAGTCAATTGCTAAAGAATTTGAGAACATATTTAATTCTTTTAAGGCTCTGTATATGGGAGCATGAGAAGCGTACATAGTTCTAACGCATTCAAGGAAAAACATATCATTACTCCGAAGGCTTCTAGTAGGAATATGAAACGAAATGCGCTCAAGCAGGCATGGCGAATCAATCACTCCACTTATAATGTCAAAAACAAAGGAAAGTGAAAGGATAAGCCTCCTACTCTGTAGTGACTTTAAATTGATTAACAGACATCTTGCGTTATAAGAAGGAATCGGATCGATCGACAAAATTCAGTGATCTCAATGCAAATCGTACAAACGATTTCTGAATGCGTTCAAGTCTATTGATATGACAAACATGATAAGGTCGCCAAATAAAGGCGGCATATTCCAGCTTAGATCGAACTAAAGAGTTATACAGTATTTTTAGAGTATATGGGTCAGTGAAATCAGATCCAAAGCGTCGAATGAATGCTAGTAAAGAATAGGACTTGGCAATGGTGTAATTTAAGTGACTGTGAAAAAAGAATTTTGAGTCAAAAACTACACCAAGATCAGAGATTTCATAGGAAGTTTTTAATCGGGAACCATGAATGAAATACGAATTAGGAATTACGGAACGGGATTTGGAGAAGGACACATGAGAACACTTACTAATATTTAGGAGCAAATGATTTTGGTCACACCAGGCTACAACATTGTTGAGATCTGATTGCAACTTAACCGAGTCAGAAGGACTCGAAACACAATTGAAGATTTTTAGATCATCAGCATACAAGAGGAATTTAGAAAACTTAAAGCATTCAGAGATATCGTTGATAAAAATGACAAAGAGCAAAGGACCAAGAATACTTCCTTGGGGGACACCGGATGAGGCAACAAAGGAATCGGACCGAGTGTTGTCAACAACAACTGCACAGTTACGGAGGGAGAGGTACGATTTCACCCACTTTAAGAAAGTGGAATGAAATCCCAAACTAGCCAATTTGGAAACTAGGATTGAGTGACTCACTTTGTCGAAAGCTTTCGAAAAGTCTGTATAAACAGTATCTACTTGAAGGCGATCATTAAAAGCGGACATACAAAATTCAGAGAAAACCGCCAGGTTTGTGACTGTTGATCTGCCGGTCATAAAACCATGTTGGTTATTGCTGATGAAACGCTTTACTGTAAAAAACAATTTTTGTTTTACAATGCATTCAAATAACCTTGAAACCGCCGTCAGTTTTGAAATAGGCCTATAGTTCGTAATGTCGTTCTTATTGCCACTTTTGAAAATAGGCGTAATAAAAGTGACCTTCCAAGCATCAATAAATTCTCCAGTTTGGAGGGATTTATTGAAAATTAGAAGAAGTGGATAAGCAAAAGCAGAGCAATTCTTAAGAAGATGAGGAGATAGACCATCATTATCCGTGTTAGAAGCATTTTTGATATGCCGAATACCATCCAAAACATCTTCAAGGGATAGAGAAAGCGAACCAAAATTAATAGGGGAATTAACGTTCGGTTTGACATCCACAGAACCAGTGGCAGGTTCAAAATTTGCTCGGAAAAAATCCGCAAAGAGATTAGCTGCTTCCAGAGGAGAAGAAGCATGTTTACTGTTGTAGAACACTTCTGAAGGTATACTTGAGCACGACTTTTTTGAATTCACATAATGCCAGAATGCCTTTGGATTTGATTTAATATCTAACTCGAATTTACGAGCATAGTTTCGTTGAAGGACTTTACTCAAGGATTTGAACTCCATCGAATAGCGCCGAAATTTATCTCTGTAAAGTCACTGTTTTCACTTTTTGTTCATTTGTTAAACTGGGTTTTTGTTTGTTTGGTTTTGATGTTTTTAAATATTTTGCGCGGCGCGGGTATCCGGCTCGAAGGACCAATGTTTTTACCTTGGGTGGCGGAAATAAAGTTAGGCGGCGGACTTGGGTTTCAACGGCGGGTTTTATTTTGCGTGCGATCGCTATTAATGTTCCTTAACGACTAACTTTATAATTTCAAGCTTACGTCTAAGGGAGTAGGAAAATGGGGATACAGTTCATTTTCGAAGTGGGAAGAAAGTGGGTAAAGGAGGAGAGAAGATAGTATTTCTGTGTGTGTGTGTGGGCGTGCTGGTCATCGGCGTGCGTGTGGGAGGGGAAGTGAGCCGCCGACTCGGAGATCAATCAGATTCTCCTCGTCGGCGGTCTCAACAATCGGTATTAAGGCATATACTTAGTAGGGAAATAATACTGTTACACACGTTTTATGCTATAAAATTAAAAGTAGTGAGTGTTTTTGGGCTAATTTTTGTTTACATATTTATTGATATTGTTACGAAAATCCAAGTTTGTTTTGATTATGCTTGAAATTAAAACAACTTAATTTATTCAGCGCAAACGCAGTCAAAAATCAACAATCACTTTATTTACAAATTTACACTTGTTACTACTTTACACTACTACTATTGCATGTTTCCCCTTTGCTTGCTCAACACAGAATCGACCCTCTGCGCTGCACACTGCTGCTTTTATACTAGTTTTCTTATCGCGCCGAAGTTTCTTGCACATTCTAGTTGTACTCTCTATCTCGATTGTTCTAGCACAGCTCATCACCTTTCGCGAACCATCCTTGCCATAATTATAGCATGCCGGCCGTACTTCAAAGTGCATGCCTAAAAGTATGCTATTCATGCATAGCACAGCACAGTGCCTCATCGCTACAATATATATTGTATACAAAAAGCAAACATTCATTCGAAATGTCCGCCTTTGGCCTTCACGCACGACTTAAGTCGGACTGGCCAATCATCAATAGCCGCACGCACCTCCTCCATCGGAAAATTGGCCACAGCACGAATCAAAGCTGTCTTAAGAGAATCAATGTTGGGGTATCTTTTGTGGCAAACCATGTCCTCTAAAACTGTCCACAATTTGTAATCGAGCGGGTTCAAATCAGGACTGCCAGAGGGCCATTCTTCAGAGGAAATAAATGCTGGTAAATTGTTTTGGAGCCAGGTTTGAGTCGTTTTAGCTTTATGGGCCGGCGCATAATCTTGCTGGAAAGTCCACGGCTGGTTTTGCAACAAAGAATGGTTAAGTGGTTTTACAACAGGTTTCAAAACGGTTTCTTGGTAAACTGTGGCCGATATTTTGACCCCTTGTTCGCAGAAATGCAAGTCAGTGACCCCATCGTAAGAGACACCCCACTAAACCATGACTGAAGCTGGGTGATGACCCTTTTCGACCCGTGGAATCAGTTCAGATGCTTCCTTAGATGACCGTGCATACACCCTATCATTTTGCTTGTTAAATTTTTTCTGCACGGTAAAAATTGTTTCATCGGTAAACAAGATTTTTCTGTGCAAGTTCTCAGCGTGCTTCACCAAAAGACGTTTGCATTTTTCCATTCTTTTTTTTCAAAGCTGCAGTCAACAAATGTCCGGTACAGCGTTTGAAAGCCCCAAGTCCCAAGTCTTTTTTAATAATTCGACTCATGGACTTTTGCGAGATATTCATCTCCCGGGCCATGATTTTCTGTTTTCTGAGCGGATTTCGCTGAATTCTTGATTTTACAGCTTTAACGACTTGTGGTGTTCGAAATGTGCGCGGACGGCCCGACCGGTGGCGGTCTTTAACCTCTATAGTCTCCTCAAACAGTTTTATGCACCGGTAGACGAACATGCGACTAATCCCGAGCGGGCGGAGCGTTTTGAAAACATCACCTTTTTTCATTTCACACTTAAATAGCGCTATAACAGCGATACGGTTCTCGTTATCTGACCACTCTATAGTGAAAGCTAGAACAATTTAGAATTCCCGGTGCAGACTAACGCTTTACAGGTTATGTTTCATAAACCATGTGGAAATAACGGGGTATGTTCAATTCAACTATTACAATGGGTGTGTTCAATGTTGTAACAATATTTACTAGTTGTAACTCCCGAAATTCGGGTGTAATCAAAAAACTACCATTTGGTTTATGTTATAAAAATTTAATGTATTTTTTTTTTTTGCATTATAGTACTTCTTGAAATCCTACATTCTCCGTCTGCGTTCACATGGGCTTTTTTGTGAAACTTGAATTGGACTCTTAAGTATAACGTAAGAATAATAATGATCAAAACAAAACATAAAAATGCAAAATTTGGAACATAGCAGCACTGGCTAGCATTAAGGAAGAACAAAAGCTAAAGAGAAAAAGAAAATCGAAATTTCAGCCTTTCGCCGGCGTAAGAAGATCACAACAGCATATCATTTTCTCCTAACAATCATCCCCCGCCACGACGATGTGCTTTCGCAAACTCGCTGCAGTGTGCGCAAACAAAGAGCGCAAATAAAACAAAGCTGTGGCATGTAAAGTAACGCTCTCACCCACTGTTGCCAACTTAGTGCTTTTCGCATTAAAATTTGTGCTTTTTGGAAATGAAAACGCGAAAAATATAGAGTTTGGTGCTTGGTGCGTTTCTAGTGTTTATTTTTATTTCAAAGACACAAAGATTAATTCATTCTTGGAAAAAATGTAAGTGGAAAAACGCGTTTGTTTAGCGTTTGTTTTAGTGCTTTCTGAAATAGAAAAGTTGGCAACCGTGCTCTCACCACATGCGTGTGTGGAACGTGTGGGTTCCATGCATGATTTTGATTGTTTGCTTATTCCCATCTTCTTGCTCAAGCGCACAGCTTTCTGATTGGATTTGATAAACGTAAAGAGCAATGCTGTTTCCAATAGGGAAATTAATGCAATTTTCAATGCAAATATCTCCCGATAGGCTTTATCAATCCACATTTTGACAGTTTTGTGCAAATATGCTCATTAAGAGCTTTAAAATGATGTATCATATGATATTGTACGATGTGTGGATAGCGAGATCTCAGCGCCCTTATTGAAATAAATATATAGATGTCCCTACTAATGCAAAAATTGTATTCCAGAATGGTTTAGTGACGAATACTGACAGTAACTTTAAAATCCTAGATTTTCTTATTTTAGTTCTTTTACGCAAGTATGTGAGCCGTAAAAAAGAGAGTTCCAAACAACGCAAATTAAAAATTATGGCGGGCCTATAAAAAAGTTCTTCCTTTCTTTCAATTTCCTTATAATCTTTTTAATTGTGTCAAAGATCACCGACTCGATTGTTAAGATTCCAGGAAACCGTTTATTTTTGAACAAAGAACAATTACAACATAAAAGGATTGTTCGATATTACGCAATCGCGGCTGCGGCACGTCCACTCGCCCACTGCCCCTTCGTTGACAATTCGGCCTCTCCTGACTTTCGACCGCCTCGGTCGACTCGCTGTCGTCATCCTCGCTTACGTCAAATTCCGGGCTAAGTGCGCACCAAGGTTTGAGGTGATCCACGCTGACGATATGACTGTAGCGTCGCTGCGTAACTGAGGTGTCCGGTAGATCTTCGATGAGGTACCTATCATGGTCGAGTCTTTTGGCGACGATGTATGGACCCTTGTATGCTGGGTCTAGCTTATGCGATTCTCCGGTTGCTGCTGGAATATAATCCACAAATACCAAATCGCCCACTTCGTACCGACGTGGCCGCATATGTCGTTCGTCGTACCGTCGTTTCCACTTCTCACGTTCTGTTGAAATGTTAGCTGCTGCATCGCCTGAATGATACGATTTGCCGACACGTCTCTGGGGTTAAAATGAAACACCAATTAATTCGGCGTAAACTTGGTGACGTTGTTTCGTTGTGAATTTATCGCCTATTGGATCGTCGGCAGGGTCAAGTCCCAGACCTTCGCTGTCTGCGTACTGCATTTGATTGAGCTTAAGATTGTCTTGTTAACTCGCTCGGCCTGCCCATTGGCACGAGGAGTTCGAACCGCTGTCTTGACATGCTGTACCCCATGCTTCTTGACGAAGTCCTGGAACCCCTTTGACGTGAATGCTGTTCCTCGATCCGAAGTAATGCGAATCGGTTGACCAAAGATCGCCATCGCCTCCCCCAGAGTTTTCGTCACAGGTTCGGTTTTGGTGTTCCGCAGCGGTTTTAGTAGCACGTATTTACTGAAGTTACATACGATGACCAAGATATATGCATTACCACGCTTGCTCTTAGGGAACGGGCCAAGGTGGTCGATGTTAATGTGTCTAAATGGTTTCGGCAAAACTTCGATCACGTGCAGCTGACTCTCCGACTTGCCGCCTTTCACCTTAAAAAGACAACATTCTTCGCAGGAGTTAATGTACGATTTCACATACCTTCTGATTCGTGGAAACCAGAATCGTGAACCAATACGCTCGATGGTCTTCTCCACAGCGAAGTGGCCAACATCGTCGTGACATGCTTTTGTTATTCGCCATCGTACTGACTGTGGAATCACTAGCTTCGGTTGCCCCTTGACAATGCGGTAGAGTCAACCATGCCGAAACTGGTAGTCCACCGGAAATTAGTTTTCGTCGGCGGTCGCCGCCTTGTTGCCCTTCAACACGTTGCAAATTTGTTTCAGTTTACTTTCTCGGGTCTGCATGGCACAGATCCAGTCGTCGTCGCCGTCTGCTGGTTTGCTCACCTTCAGGACCTTCTCGGCTGCGGTTGTCTTTACTGTTGGAGGTTGCACCGGAGCTCGGCTGAGGCTGTCCACATGAGTCATCTTATCACCTGATCGATGAATGCATTCGAAGTCGAACTCTTGCAACTTAAGCCTCCATCGGGCTATTCGCGGTTGAAGCAACGTTGTCGCCTTTGTTGTTGCAATAGCATTGCAGTCAGTAACAACAACAAAATGTGTGCCCAAACGATACACCCGGAACCTTTCCAGTGTTTCCACAATCGCCAGCACCTCCAATTATGGCTTGCGTACCGACTTTCAGCTGCACTGCACTGACGGCTGAAGTACTGCACAGAATCGGCTTATCGGTGGTGACTGAAATCTCCATCTCCGTCATGTTACATCGTCCCAAGGATGACAAATCTTCAGAGAAGCAATCGCTATACGCTCGCAGTGAATTGTTTAACTCCTCGTGATGACCTTCATCCGCTTTGCTGGACACCAATGATAGCACTTCGGAGTCTTGCCTCCTGAGCACCCCTGAGTCGATCATGAATATCGCGTCATCACCACACAGCACGTCGCGTCCAATAAGCAATGGATGCGGCATGAACTGGTCTGCCACCAGCATTAGACACACCTGTAGCTCACGACCTTCCAGTTCCATGACGACGTTAACCATATACTTTGTCTCGACAAAACCGCCTCCAAACCCTTCAAGCTTCTTGACGGCCGACTCACGTCGTGAATCCAGGGGGACCATTGATTCCCGGATCACCGATACATCGCTACCCGTGTGAATGAATGCTGGAATGCTCCGTCCGAACACTTTCACGACCTTCATTAATGGCGGTGGCACCCCCAGGGCTGACTCCACTTTCGCCACCGATGGTTTAACTGCGCCGCATGACTTGCAATCGTGACCAAATTTGTTACAGTTCGCGCACTTTACCCGACGCGGAGGATGTGGACACTTGGCTGCGATGTGTCCTACCTCGTTGCAATTGTAGCACCGGACTGCCTTGTGACCCATCTGAGCATCTTTACCCTCTGTCGTAGCTTGCCGTCCATTCGCTACTGGTTTGGGCCACACTGACATGGTTGACTCTCTATTGAAGATAAGGAATCACGACACGTTTTCAGATTTATCGCTAGTAGGGTTCTGGACAGATTCGAATCGTTTAGACCATTGATGATGTAAGAGTTCAAGGATACTTCGTCGACGTCTCCGCTGCGACCTAAACTCAACATCGCGTAGTAGAGATTCGTTAGGCTTCTTCCTGCGCGTGCCGAACTCGCGATGTATTTCTGCCGCACTTGACGAATTGGGGAAATCCTTTCTCAACACGTCCACAAACTGGAACCATGTTCGGAACGCTGGCTTCGAATCAACCCAATCTCTTGCCACACTTCTAAGTTTCTGTTGCGCCGCGAATAGCACTTCTTCTTCGCTCCACAGGTACATTGACTGTAGCTGCTCCACCTTATCAATGAATTGACTCGTCGTGCGATTGCCTTTCAGCGGGTCAAACGGGCAGGATTTCAATAATCTCGCTAATCGTGTATCTTGTGGCTGCATGCGTTGTCGTCAATGCTGTCATCAGATCGCGTGCTGGTCGACCCAGTACCGGGGTAGATGACCCTCCCACCGGACCGCCAATCGTCGCCTTTGGATCTACAGCATCCCGCGTCACTAGTGTCGGTGCTGTTGCGCCACCATTCACCTGTACCACACCTGCTAAATCACCCACCGTCTTGGCCATATTGTTCAACATTTCCCGAAGATCGTTGATCTGCTGGCGCCATGAGGGCTCCTGGTCCAGCCCGTCCAATTCCGCCTCGTCGACCTCATCCGCCTGGTACACCTCAATAAGCTTCACAATTTTCTGCGCCTATTTTCCCGTGACATTTAGATTTGGCTTTTACTCCATTTCAGCTTTTACTCTTCCGTCCTAACTGCTTGGATGTCCGCACTCGACTGCTTTCTTTCACTTTCTCAAACGTCTATCATTCGACTTCTATTCTCGGAAGCGTCCGTCGCTTATATGCAAATTTCTCGAAGCGTCCGTCGCTTCGTGCGTATTCCTGTAAGCGTCCGTCGCTTCATGTGAATTTCTGTAAGCGTCCGTCGCTTACTTGTGGCCGCATCTATCGCTGCCCCTGTCTAGCGCATAGCGCATCGTTGCGTGGAGTGGTGGTGGTTTCTATTTTCCCTTAAGTTGTGCACTCGCTGCCGGCGTCTGTCGCGAGCCTCGGATTTTGTGGCGTGTTCGTAGAATTCGCAGTCGAATTTGGTTGAATCCCACTTCTGATACAGTCAAAGATCACCGACTCGATTTTTAAGTTAACCGTTTATTTTTGAATAAAGAACAATTACAACATAAAAGGACTGTTCGATATTACGCAATCGTCATCAGCTGCGGAACGTCCGCTCGCCTCAACGTCCACGTCACCACTGCCCCTTCGTTGACAATTTTTTGTTAATTATTTTAATATTGATTATTTTTTGCATTGTTTGTAGCGATCATAAAAGTCGCCACGCGAGCCATATTTTATTTTCCTTTCTATGAGTTTGCGAACACTACAGTCTGCAGTGAGTTCAAGAGCAATATGCAACGCCGCACAGTGGCTTACTTACTTAACTTACTTAACTGGCCATAATAACCCGCTATCGGGTTACGGTCTGCCGCAAAACTTCTCTCCAGGCGCCTCTGCTTTGCACGCGCCTCTTCCAGTTGGTCACACCAAGAGATAACAGGGTCTCTTCAACTTGGTCCTTTCGACGAAGATACGGTCTTCCTTTTTCGCCGTCGACCTCCAACCACCGCATCGAACCCCTTTTTCGCCGGAGCTTCGACGTCCATACGGCAGAGGACCGAGCCAGCCCAGCCGCTGGATGTTAACTCGCTGTGCTAGTCCATGTCTTTATACAGCTCATACAGCTTGTTGTTGGTTCGTATACGATAGTCGTCGCCAATACGAACAGGGCTGAAGATTTTTCGAAGTACCTTCCTCTCTAACACCACAAGGGCCGCTGTGTCGCTACGCGACAGTGTCCATACTTCTGCGCCATAGAGAAGCACGGGCAATATAAGCGTCCTATAGAGTGCAAGTTTTGTCGGTCGAGAGTGGTCTCTACTTCTCAATTGCCTACCGAGACTCTAGTAGCACCTGTTGGCAAGAGAAATCCTTCGCTTTATCTCCAGGATGACATCACTGCTGCTGCTTATGGCGGTGCCAAAGTTGACGAATTCCTTGACAACTTCAAAAGTATACCTGTCGGCCTTGACGTGAGACCCTAGCCGCTGCGAGTCCCTGCGTGTAGACAGCATATACTTCGTCTTGCCCTCATTTACCACCAGACCCATCTTGGCAGATTCTCTTTCGATAACCGCAAAGGCATTGGTGACATCTCGCTTGTTACGCCCGATGACATCATTGTCATCAGCGTAGGCAAAGAGCTGGATACTTTTGTTGAAAATTGTGCCATTACGATGTACACCGGTCTTGTGCAGAACACTCTCCGTGGTGAAGTTGAAGAAGTCGCAGGACAGAGGATCGCCCTGTCTGAATCCTCGAACGGTATCAAATGGGTCGGAGAGGTCACTTCCAACCTTGACGGAGATGCGCGTATTGCTCAACGTCACTCTGCAAAGTCTCACGAGCTTTGCAGGGATTCCAAGTTCAGACAATGCGGCATATAGGCGATCCCTTATCGGGCTATCGAATGCTGCTTTGTAATCGATAAAAATATGGTGTGTATCGATTTGATTCTCATGGGTCTTCTCCAGGATTTGACGTAAAGTGAATATCTAGTCGATGGTGGACTTTCCAGGTCTAAAGCCGCACTGAAGGGGTGGACGTCGAAAACCAAAGACATTTTCTGCGGCGGCGCGCATAGAGTTGGATAAGTGAGCCCATAATCCGCCCATGTCATCAGGTGTAGAGGGGGAGCGACCGAGCTGGTTGGAGAGTTGAGCGGAATAGTCTTCGGCTACCCCTTGTGATCGCAGCTTACTGATGTCCAGCTTTCTTTGCAAACTAGGGTACGTACCTTGCTCTACTGCAACAAGGTAGTGGTCCGAGTCGATGTTGGGTCCTCGGAACGTGCGTACATCTAGAATGCTAGAAGCATGCCTTCCATGAATCACAATGTGATCAATCTGTTTGCGGGTGGATTAATCGGGGGATAACCAGGTGGCCTTGTGGATATCGGTGCTACTAACTACCATGTTTCGTGCCGCAGCGAAATCAATCAGCTTCAGACCGTTGTTCAAAGTGGTCGCATGGAGGCTGAACTGCCCGACTGTGAGACCAAATATATCTTCTCGTCCGACCTTTGCATTGAAGTCCCCGAGTACGATTTCTCCCACTACTCCTGTAAATTCATTCACAAAACGGTAAATTCTGTCCTCCATTGCCAAACTTTTCGATCCCGCAGTATGGCGTTCGGCTCTAATGATTCTTGCCAGAAAGCTTCTTCAAGAACTTTGGCTTGAAGCACAGAACAAACAATATACAGAATGTGCATCTGGTGTAAAGAAAATTTTCTTTGCGGGTTCCAGCGGTAGGACCCGTTTGTGGATGCGGGGGGAAGCAGTAAAGTGGACGAGAACGCACAGAGCGCGAGAGCGAAAAATGAGAAGCTGTGAGAGCGCAAAATCACATGTTCGGAGCCAATTGTGGGAACAAGTCAGGGAATAAGTTTGGTCAAAATAACCAGAGTTTATTACGATTTTAGGATTTTAAGTTTTCGGGGTTTAGTTACATTTTTCTTTTCTGAGGCCCATGGACAATGCTTCCTGAGAAGAACTAAGATCATAAAATCCAAAATTGTGTTTTTATGATCAGGACATATGGAAAACCATTGTGGTGTACCATTTTGACATTTAACTTTTATTAAATTTTGTATGCCTACAATTTGTGGCTGTTTTTCAAAAATGCTGCGGAAAATTGAAATGTGTACTTTGCTTATCTCTAATAGAATTTGCGATGGACTAATAAGATTGCCGAAATCTTTGAGAGAGTTAAAGTTTTTGTGAAATATGTAATAATTCACCTGCACATGTTTCACAGTTTATTTTGGGAAGTATTTTGTAAACAACATAACCCAAAAAATATCTTAAAGACGCTAAATCAATGGTAAATTCAGAACAGTTCTGAAAATTATCATTTAATATGAACTCGGCAAGGATGGCTGTATTATTATCCACTTCGAAATCATCGGTTTGACTAGTTTCTTCGTTATGTTCAGGAGCTGAGTCGAGATTTAATACGATATTAGAAAGCGTCTCAAGCGTAGTATCATTTAATTCTTCACAATTGCTGTGGGAACTCAATTGCACAATTTTGGCGGCCATTAAGCGTGCTATTGTATTATTAATATCAGCCACTGATGGATTTATATTATTACCACTTTTGTCGTAGTATAGAAAACATATTTTCAAGTTTGTCTTCGTTTAATGTCCTTGTCATCAAAAAAAAATTTCGGATTTTTTCTCAAAAAGCTCGTCTACTAATAGCAAAACAGCTTTTAGAGTAAGTTTCATCCCATCTAGAAAAAAATACTTTTTTCTTTTTCTTATGTACTCATGTTGAATCGCAGATCTGTAAAAATTTTTGGAATATAACGATCCACTGTTTAGGCAATCAAATATTTTGTCAATATTTTTTATAAAGCTGGCCGTAGATAAAGCCAATTCTTTAGAGCAACTTTTGAAACCTATAGTTTCAGCAGTTGTCCTAATAGCAGCTTGAACAGTCCCGCTGAAAATTTGGGTTGCCAGTTTTACTTATTTTCTCGAAAGAATTTGGGAAAATGTGTTGGCTGGTTAGTTAAGGACACATTTTTGTTGTTGATTTAAGTTCCATTTCAAATAGTTCCTGAACTACCCTAAAACTTGCAATTCAATTTGGTGTAGCTAAGTCGCATTTGAGCCAGCCATTTCTCAATGATTTAACAAGGTGCGGGAAATCATATATACAGAACACTTTCCCATCATTATACATGAAAAAAGGCCTTTCCAAAGTTACACCCATATCCGAAAAGCACTTCCTATTGGAAGACCCTTGGTCACAAGTTATAACTTTTACTGTGATGCCAAAACTATTAAGAATTTTTAAATTTTCCAGAATTATATTTTTTAACATATTTGCAGAAAGTCCGTTTTTGGAAACAAAGTAATTTAGTACCAATGACCAGTTAGAAAACATTGATTTGACCATAAAAACACATAATTGTTTCCCTATTTGGCTTGTCCTTTCAACCCCATTTTCTTCATACCAAATCTAATTTAGAATTATATCGTAATTCCTTTCTAATTGTCATTTCATCCATTAATAGAATCATGTTGTTTTTTTCGCTCTGGGTCAAATCCAAGCACCGTTTTCTTATAACCTCAAAAGCAGAGTTCTTAAAACCTGGCTGCAGGAACTTAACAGGGGCCCATCGATTAACAGTCGAGATATGTGGCAAATTTAGATTTAGTTTATTTCTTAAAAATTGATATGTCGACTGCGAGACATAATAAATATTTTGAGCCAAATCTTTTACATCTTCCGTATATTCTTTAGGACGGGAACTAAGAAGAAGCTTACAAAATACCTTTGATTCTTTGCTCACGTTATTATAAGAGTCGATACGTTGGAGCACATCTGACTGTTTTGGAACTTTTTTCTGGTTTTTAATGTTTCTGTATTTTGCCAAAATGTTGTAATACTTCTTCCTGTAAAAATTTACGGATTTAGCATATGATTCGCAATTATTACAATACCCATCTACGGACTCACTTTTTCGTCCCTTTTTAGTTTAACAATCGGGCTCTGAAAACTCATAAGTTTCTTCAACATATTCCAAATTAAATACAGGAACTGCTCCAGATTTTAAATATTTTTTCCCAATGTCAGAACTTGAGAAGTGATTAACGCATATACTCGTAAATAATGGTTTGGTGTACTCTTTAGTTTTAATGCTACATTTTTCTCGCCAAATTTGGCCCATAGCTGAGTCATAGGGCGGAAATTTAAACATTTTTAGTTTTTCATCATCCCGTCTAGATTTTCGGCAACATGTTATACAGCATTGAAGCCCTGACTTTATTAAATTTTTACCCACCCGGGGTAGTAAATTTTTACTCGGAACCGGATCCATTTTTCGTATACTAGTAAAGTCAATGAATATGGCAAATCAAAGGTAATATAATGACCAGAAAGGATCAACTACGTCAAAATATCTGTAAAAATTTTTAATTTGGATCAACCACGTCAAAAAAATACCAAAAAAATTCAAAATTGGATTCAACCACGTCAAAATTTAGACAAATAATTATACTTGGAACTAGCCTCGTGAATATATCTGTAAAAATGTTAAATTTGGATCAACCACGCCGAAAACAATTGCCAAAAATTCAAAATTGGAATCAACCACGTAAAAATTTAGACAAATAATTATACTTGGAACTAGCCTTGTAAATATATTCGTAAAAATTTTTATTTTGGATCAACCACGTCTAAATATTTGCAAAATTCAATATCAATTAATCTAAGCGCAGCATGAACAAAAAAACTACCATTCAGCTCGAAGATTCGATTCATAATGACAATAAACAAATTCGCCGGCACGTGCTCGCTCTGCGCTTGTTTTTTTACAAACAAGAAGCGGACAGGCAAAATTTGCATAGGAAAAAGTGACTGGCGATCGCCTTGCCAAAACAACCACCATTTCAAAGTGCCCGAGTAAAGCCAAGCTGGCTTGCTGCGGAAAACAACAACATTTCGTGTTGTTGTCGAAATGAGAATAAATCAATCCATCGAATGAATGCGAGAATGCAAGAGAGAATCGAATCAAAGCAGCTCTCCGCTCGCTTGCGCTTACTCTCTCAGTTCCATATACATTTTCCTCATCTTTGCTGCTTCCCGCCCGCGCCTGAAATGAAATCGCAAAATTATTTCAGATGCGCCTTCTGTATACTGTTTATTCTGTGCTTGAAGGCACTGAGTGAGATGAGTGCAAACAGCCAAGTGGCAACAGTTCATTGAAAACTTGCCAGCCATAGAACATATCGAAATTCACCGGTTGACTACGCCCGAAATCAAATTGTTCAGATCCATGGATTTTGCGATGCCTCTGAAAAGGTATACTGTGCCGCTTTATACATACGTACTAGCACGAACAAAAACACATCTCCAAAGAATACGCTTACTTCGCTTAGAACTTTACGGGTAGTTTTACTATCCCAGCTCATCAAATCACTTCTCTCTCATGTCGAGTTCGACAAATCGAAGATCCATTTATGGACCGATTCCGAAATTGTTCTTGCTTGGTTGGAAAAACCACCTTGCACATGGAAAACGTATGTCGCCAATCGCACGACCCAAATGCGTCAAAATGTGCATAACGCTCCATGGCGACACCTTCCAAGCGCTAAAAATCCTATGAACTTAGGAACGCGCGGATGCAAGCCGAAAGATCTCAAAGATCATTCTCTCTGGTGGACTGGCCCCAATTGGCTACAGCAGTCCATATCCAAGAAAAGCTCTCTCTTGGGTTTCAATCCATTCTTAGACCAACGGCAGGTGATGTGAGTTAATGGCAGGCTCGCCAATACAGAACTGACGTACAATGAACAACATCCCATTATCCCCAAATCAAGTGAATTTTCCAGTGCAAAACGTGTGTCATTCACAAACAAAAGATGCGAAGCGCTCCCCCCTGAACGATGCACACTCTCCATCCAATTCGTCAATTTTGGAATCGACTTTGCTGGTCCATTCCAGATCGAGGCCTGCATATCCCGTAGCTCAACCTACATCAAAGGTTATATTATAGTGTTCGTTTGCTTCTTCACGAAAGCCGTTCACTTGGAACTGCGTTCGGTCCTCACAACCGAAGCTTTCCGCGCAGCATTCGCCCGATTCACTGGTCAACGAGGACTATATCAGAAAATCATTACCGGCAATGGCAAAACGTTCGTCGGTGACACCTGGGCATTTTCTCCTAGGCGCTCCTTTCGCCGCCCATCCCGAATCCGAGTGCTCCGAACTATCTCTCGTCAACCGATGGAAAAAGCTCAAAGTCCTCCATCATCAATTTGCCCGACGATGGAAGGAGGAATACCTCAAGGATCTCCACAAACGATATAAGTGGAAATATCCGCAGAGAGAAGTGGAAGAGGGCGACGTAGTCGTCATTAAAGATGACCTACTTCCTCCTAATGAATGGCGGCATTCACAAGAATCATCGCAGTCCCGACAATCATGTACGTGTCGTGGATATCCGCACAGTCTGACATCCTCACAAGACCAGTTGTAAAGCTATGCCCCCCAGTAGCCTCTTAAACCCATGGCGTTAACTCAAGCGTTTCCTGCCGCTTGACCTACTGCCCATACTCTCTCGCATACTCTACCAACTCTTACTACTACTATTTAGTGATAATTTGTTGGTTTAATTCAGGGCAACCCGAAAGCAGCACCTCGCCCAGGAAAGACGACTGTGCCGTCACCTTCACGGTGTAAGGTATTGCCGCGCCTTTCTGGCCATGGCACCGCAACAGAGACAACAGGTGGCCCGTGCCCAGGGAAATTGTACGAATTGCCTGGCGCAGCCCCACAATACCGCAAACTGCAGCTCGATCGCTCACTGCAGTAAGTGTGGGCGGTCGCACCACACCTTACAGCACTTCGGCAGGTCGCCAAGTGACACCAAGGCCCAAGACAGCCCGCTCCGGCGAAGCGCTCCGCCATCGCTGATCGGCTGACACGCCATCGAGGTCAGCCCCAACAACCGTCCGTCGACCGCATCGCCCAACACTCGTTAATCGTTTCTCGTAATAAGCTTCAGCGACGATGAAGCAGCCAGCGACGGGACCACTGACCCAAGGACCGAGGCCCACGCGCTGATTAAACAAGCATTGGGCCGCATTCACGAGCGGCTCTAACCGTAAGTCTAGGCGTATACGGAGACGCAGGCCGCGCAAGCAGCACAGCTCAACGCAGTTCAGTTTTTCGTAAATAATGCAGTACCAGTACAGATACGAACATGCACAGGCCTGCGTCACCCTGTAGTTGAAATACAGTTTTCTACGCGCAGTCAAAAATTGCAAAAATTGAAGAATTAATTGAAAAAGTTCGTGGGGAGCCCATATTATGTCATAAAGGTTTTATTTTAAAGTTTGATTCAGAAAAAGAACTCTTATTGCTGGGTTTGTAAAACGAAAACGAAACACCTGCGGTGGTTTTATGAGATTCGTATACGCAGTTTACATATTTTCTGGGTCACACAGTTTCATCTATGCTGCGATGCCCTGTTGCCCATCCTGTTCCCCTCTGTACTCATGTTCCACTCTTCCAATCCACCGGCTTCGACCGTTTGTTTTGATATCTCGTAGGCAAGGAGCTGGACACTTTTGTTAAAGATTGCTATTACGATGTACGCCGGCCTTGCGCATAACACTGTCCATGGTGACGTTGAAGAGGTCGCAGGACAAAGGATCGCCCTGTCTGAATCCTCAAACGGTATCAAATGGGTCGGAGAGGTCACTTCCAACCTTGACGAAGCTGCGCGTATTGCTCAACGTCACTCTGCAAAGTCTCACGAGCTTTGCAGGGAAACCAAGTTCAGTCAATGCGGCATATAGGCGATCCCTTATCGGGCTATCGAATGCTGCCTTGTAATCGATACAAATATGGTGTGTATCGATTTGACTCTCATGGGTCTTCTCCAGGATTTGGCGTAGAGTGAATATCTGGTCGATGGTGGACTTACCAGGTCTAAATCCGCACTGATAGGGTCCAATCAGCGCCTCGGCGAGTGGCTGTAATGTTTCACATAGTACGCTCGTCAGGGCCTTGTATGCAATGGGAAGTAGGCTGATACCCCTGTAGTTGGCGCATATTGTTGGGCCGCCTTTGTTCCGCACAGGGCAAAGGGCACTGAGGTTCCAATCGTTGGGCATCTGTTCTTCCAGCCATATTTTGCAGATGAGCTGGTGCATGCACCCAATCAGCTCACCGCCGCCGGCCTTGAACAATTCAGCTGGTAGCCCATCCGGCCCTACAGCTGTATTGTTCTTGAGTCGCTGGATAGCTACCCAGACCTCGTCATAGCTGAGCGGTGGCACATCCACACCGTCGTCGTCGATTGGTGCCGTCTGGACATCTTCACCACTGGCGGTATTGTTCTCTTCGTTGCCTGCGAGCAGCTTGGTGAAGTGCTCCTTCCACAACTTCGGTACATGCTGCGTATCTGTAACCAAATTCCCGTATTCGTCTCTGCAGGAAGATGCCCCGGGATTAAATCCTTCCGTCAGGCGCTTGACTTTCCGGAATAATTTTCGGGCATCATTCCTGCTCCTACACTCCTCGATTTCCTCACGCTCGCGCCATTATTGCTCCCGTTTCTTGCGTCTAAAAAGACACCTCTTTTTCTTTCTCTCCTCCCGCTATTTTTCTCGTACGGCTCGCGTGGCAGCTGACTGCAGGGTCTTCTTGTAGGCAGCATTCTTCGCTGCAGTGGCTGAGCGACATTCTTCATCGTACCATTGGTTTTTTGGTGGTGGGCGTCGAAAACCAAGGACATTTTCTGCGGCGGCGTGCATAGAGTGGGATAAGTGAACCCATAATAATCCGCTGAGGTCATCAGGTGGAGAAGGGGAGCGACCGAGCTGGTTGGCGAGTTGAGCGAAATAGGCTCCGGCTACACCGACCGCAGCTTACTGATGTCCAGCTTTCTTTGCAAACTAGGTTGCGCGGTCTTCGCTGCGCAAAGACGCATTCGTACCTTGGCTGCAGCAGCGGCTTACTGTAAATCAGAATAATGATAATGATCAGAAATAAGCTAAAAGAGTCAAAATTGAAGATAAAAATTAATTAATTTTGGTTTCAAAATGAGAACCAGAATTCGGAAAATTTACGTAAAAGTCAATGTAACTTACCTTGAAATTGGGCATAAATGCAGTATAGCGAACCATCATAAAAAATAAATAAGTATACTATGACATAGCGGCTTGGCTCATGAATGTATCGAACTAAAAACTTTGTCTGGGAAACGCCTACAAAAGGCGTGACTCGAGGTCAAAATTCAAAGTTTTTATCAAAAAAATGCAATCTGTTTCCAATTTATTTATTTATTTATTTTTAATTATGAAACATCGGCATTTAAGAATGAATTCTTTTGCATGCCACAAGGATAACTTATTAAATAACAATTGATTAGTTTAACAAATAATAACTTATTAATTAACAATCGATTAGCTCAACAAATAACAATTGATTAACAACAATTAATTATTAACCATATATATGAATTCAACGGAATCTTAATATAAAAAAGAGAAGAAAGAAAAGGAAAAAAAGAGTGCAAAAAGTAGAGAAGGACAGAGTTAAGAAAAGTGTTTGAAAATATAATGCTTAAAGTGGCGTCTATTGGCAATTGTTTTAATATGTATGGGCAACGAATTCCATAATCTAATGGTGCTAACAAAGAATAGTCGACTGGAGTTGGGGAAATTGTGGGCTGGAGGTAGCAAGTTCATATTTCGGTGACACATAGAGAACTTAAGTTTTTCATACAAATACTGGGGCCTTTTGGAATGGATAATTTTATGCAAAAATATGCAATTTCTTGCTTCCATGTAGCTCTGTAAGCTGCAGCCCAGTATTTTGTTGCTGTAGATGGAAATGTGCTCAAACCTTTTGACAGAGTATACATATCGAGCTGCAATATTGAAAGCAACCTGTAGCTTATGCATGGATCTGGAATCCAATTTGCTATACACAACCTCCGAGTATGTCATAATAGGCAACAACAACTGAATCACTAACTTCCGATTGGTTTCGACTGGTACAAACCCCGAGGTCCGCCTCAGATTACGTTCAACGTTAACATTCAAGTTTGTGACAGAGCACTGCATGATTAACTGTATCAAACGCTTTTGAGAAGTCTAACAGGCAGAGTAGAGACAAGTGTCCCATATCATAAGGCCCTCTAAGATCATCTAAGATTTTCACCACAGCAGTAGAACAGCTATGCCCTGACCGAAATCCTGATTGTAAAGAAGACATAAGGCTAAACTTGTTCAAATACGTGGTGATCTGCTCAGCCATGAGTGAGTCACATACTTTGGAAATAGAGCACAGAATACTAATGGGGCGAAAATCACCAGGTTCACGAGCTACTGATTTTTTTGCTATTGGAATAATTGTTGCTACTTTCCACACTTCAGGGAATCTGGAAGTAGTGAAACAGTGGTTGATGATGTGAGTTAGAGGACCTAACACAGCAGGCAATATGATTTTTATAAACTTTATAGCTATTCGATCATCTCCAATGGCGTTCGACTTGATTTTCATTACGCAGCGAGCAACATCCATTTCACTAACCGCGTCAAATTGAAATTTAATTTTAGAGACTCGCGTACACTGAAATACGGATACAAAGGGCGCGCTAGAAACAGAATTGGAAATGAAATGATCATTAAGAATATTGGGATCAATCCGGCATGCCTCAGTCTCCTTATTATAGATACCTATTTGCCTCAAATTATTCCATAGCAGTTTCGGTGGAAGTGACGGGCTAAGTTTCGACTAAATAACTGAATAATTTTTTTTTCGATATGCTGACAGCAGAAGTAGCACCATTCCTGGCCCTCCTATACGTTTCCCAGTTATAGGCAGTAGGATTTCGTTTCCATTTGCTGTATGCCTTATGTCGCTTCTTTAGTGCCAAGAGCACGCATTGTGTGAACCAGGGGCACGTATGAGCTGCGCCAGGAACAGGTTTTGTACGAAGCGGAACATGTAGCTGAAACAAATTATTAACCTTATCAATGAAAAAATTCAGCTTATCATCAACAGTACGCAGAAACCAACAATCCGACCAATTTATACAAGACAAGTCATTGAACAGCGAAACATAATCAATTGATTTGTAGTCCCGAAAAGAGTAAAATGTATTAGAGGTTTCAGGGGCAAGTCTAATATTCAAAGTGCAGAAAATCAGATCATGATCGGATAGAAAGGAAATTTGATCAAACAGCAGCACAAGCGAAATATCCGGGACAACGAACAAGTCTAGCAGACTAGGACTAGAGTTGTGAGAGAACCTAGTTGGAGATGTAGTATTTACCACAGAAAGACCCACCTTGGTTAAGCAATCAAGGAATTTGATAGCAGCAGTGTCCTTGCTTAATAGATTAATATTGAAGTCTCCACACAAGACAAAATGATCATATTCAGTAACACAGGTCGATATAGCATCAAAAAATGGATCTAAACAGCAACTATGATTAGGGTTGTAAGCGCACGATAGAAATACTTTAGTTTGGTGGTCACTGATTTCAACAGATAGGAACTCCACCTCCGAGCCACAGGACTTCCCTAGAAGCTTAACATCGAGATGAGATTTGCAATATATTGCCACCCCTCCGCCTCTTTTACCAGATCTGTCATTGCGATAAAGTTTCTAATTTACTATATTTAGAGACGAATCATTTACATCCTCTAGAAATCAAGTTTCGGTGACACAGATTACGTACACAGATTCGTATATCGACAGAAGAGTCAGCAAAAGTGAACTTGGCGCAGTCAAGCTTGAAATCGTTGAGACTTCTGGCATTGAAATGTAGGGGACAGTGGGGAGTTTTGAAGCATGGGGAGTTGCGAAGCACGGCCATAGATGTCGCTTAGTAGTGGTTTTGATAGCTCTTACCTACTGTCAACATTTTTTAACCTAAAATCTGTACTAGCACTCGTCTCGATAGCACACTTTTTTTGTATCTATCCAGACAGTGTGTTGAACATTTTGTTCGAAAAGTTTTTTTGAGCATTCGTGTTAGTGGAATTTTCGTAAAATTTTCAAGCGAATCGAAAAGGTGAGTACAAACAAAATAATGAACAATGATTAGGCTTTTAACGTTCAAAAGGATTTATGCAAAAACATTCGATGTGTTACTGACGCGGTGGCATTTTTAAAATAGTAGCGAATGGGGAGAATTGAAGCACATCTAGTGGGGAGATGTGAAGCACGTCAAATATTACAGATGTCAACCTGAAATCTATTTTACATGCGTATGCGCCATCTGTAAAGGTCCCATGCCGAAAAAATGGACAAAAAACAACGCAATTCATTGCAATGGATGCGACCGAGCAGTCCATTTGAAGTGTGCTCGTATATTGGCCGACGGTTATACTTGCGTTCATTGCGAATCGGAATGATTGAGCATCTTGCAATTTTTCACATTTTTTAAACAAAAGTTTAATTTTTGTTCCATTTTCTCAACTCTAATACATAAGAAACCTAATTATTTGTCATTTTCTCCGATCCCAATAAAGATTTTTCACCAAACAATTTAATTTTCTGCGATTTTTAGTCGTGCTTCACAACTCCCCACGATTTTTGAATACTCCGAAAACCAGTTTTTTGGGCCAACAGACAAAAATCGTCGATTATTTTTGATTTTATGCATATCCATCAACTAGGAAGTGTATTTTAAGACGCTCTAGAGATTCTGTTTGAGAGAACGTGAAAAAAATTATTTTTGTGGTAGTTTTAACTCCCAAAAAAAGCGTGCTTCAAAACTCCCCACTCTCCCCTACGATTTTTAGTCCAGAGTGTTGTCTACTAAGAACATCAATCATAATTTTGTAATTCTCGTTAGCATTAGAATTGGATTTATTCGCAGTCACCATAAGAAAGCTGAGTGGTGGCCAAGCAGTAAGCATTAAGGAAAGAAATATAGATAGAAGAAGAAGATAGTGAAGGAAAGAATAGCAAAATAAAAAGTAGCAAGATAATAGATAGTAAAATAGTAGGTTAGATTAGATTTATCTGAATTATAAATAAAAGTGCACAGAAAGGAATTAGATAGTGTGACAAGAGAAGAGAAATCATTCGCAGCGAGCACCAGCGCTCATAACTTTTCGCAGTTCCTCAATGCTATCAACTTTGATTCGATCTCCGTTTTTCTCCAATCTGATATACACGGAGCCACGCAGAGTAAACGCATTATGGATACTTCTCTTGCGCTTACAGGCAATCGCTGCATGTAAAACTTTTCGGGTAGCAGCTGAGATACTTTCATGTATGTATACGTTGTTTTCAGAGTCAATTCCAGCATTTCTCAGGCGATAATCGCCAAAAGCCTTCAGCACCCGATTGCGATCGTAAGGAGTGTAGAATTGTATGATGACCGCAGGATTGGAGTTGTTGGATATTGACTTGATGCGAAAAATATCTTTAAGCTGAGGAGACAAAAAGTCAATAGAGCGACAAATTAAATTGAAAATGCTCTTGAGATTTTCCTCCTTAGAAAAAGGCACACCGAAAAGAACAGCATCCAAAGAATGGTCAACCGTGCTGTAGTGATTATTGTTTTTGCTTAGCTGTTGAGAAAGCTCATCACATCGCGCAGTCAGAGCATTAATTTGTTCCTCCAAACAATGAATTTTTTCATCATACTTTGCAAAATTAGCACTGATAGAGCTTACTTCGCTCTCCAAATTGCTTAGGGCGCTGTTATGCAGACGGTCAAATGACCGTCGGTCACGATACTTTTTACGCTCTCGTTTTGTTTTTTCTGCTCTGTGCCAAAACCCTGTTATGCAGACGGTCATTTGATCGCCGGTCACCAGTACACTAAACAAACGATGAGGGTTGCTACGAACCATTTTTTCCGTCATTAGATACATGTTTTCGCGACAAGTGTGCCATTTTGCTCCGAAAACACATGCGTTGTGAATAATTTCACAACGCAACACTGTTTTGATCGCATGATTTGGCATCGAGAGCCTCATCATTTTTGACCGACGCGGTCAAATTTTACTCTCCCGCTCTCTCTCTCAATTTTTCATTTTACATTGAAGCAACAACAACTATCGTGACCGACGGTCATTTGACCGTCTGCATAACAGCGCCCTTACTACACGAGCTATTTCAGCCGAGAGTCTATCAAACAAACAGTCGGTATGTTGCCGAAGTCGATCCTCTAGTTGTTTGAACTCCTCTTTCACATTCGCTTTCAGCCTTACTTCCAGAGCATGAAGTTGCTCACCAAAGGTATTTGTACTACTGCTCACCGATTTAGGAGTACCTTCGATTTTGTTGCTACCACGCTGTTCACGTTGCTGGCGTGTCAACATTGGAGTCGGTGACAATATGCGCTGCCTGCCAGTAAACACCGCTCAACAAAGAGACAAGCAGTCACGGTGGCACACGATAACGGTAGTGCGAAGAGAGGGCAACAGCGCAGAGTCCGAGAACCGCAACCGTAACCAGCAAGCAATCAACGTTGCTAGCCAACGCTAGATGGCGCCTTGCAGCAATGCTTAAGCGCCCACGCAGCCGCGAAAGGCGGATAGAAGGCAACGCAGCGCAAACCGCAACAACAGCAACACAGCGCAAACCGCAACAACAGCAACACAGCACCAGCCGCAACAACAGCAACACAGCACCAGCCGCAAAAACAGCAACACAGCACAAAACGCAGCAGTCCAGCACAGCAGGCTCCTAGCTCGTGAAGAGTCAGGGTTGACAGAAGACCCAGCACTCGATCAGCACAGATGCTCCAGACGCAGGGCAGAATCCCTGGCACGAAATCTCGAGCTGTCACAAGCTTTGGTCTAGGCTTTTGTAAATTTAAAAAGTAGCCAAGAGCACGACCAGAAAAAACACTTGCACTTGTCACAGCGTTGCCACAGCGTTGATTTACACGATATAGGTGTGAAACGAAAGGTCTTTTTCATACCAATAAGAAGTTTTAAGTGAAAAATATACCCTACAAAGATAAGTATTTGAATACAGAAAAATTGCTATCTGTCATATCTGTCATCTGAAGTGTTCTTTATTTTGTGAAAGGTTGAAAGGTTTGCCATTTACGAATATGGATCGTTTAACAACCGAAGAACACGTAAAAATTGTTAAAACTTACTACAAAAGTGGTGGTTCAAACGTTCAAACTTTTCGAGTATTACGGGGTGATTATGGTCGTCATAATCTACCTCCTGTGCAAGGAATTGGCAAGATTATAAAGAAATTTGAGGAGACTGGAGGCGTTACAGATGTGGTCAGGCCTGTGCATCATCGCAATGTGCGCACTGCCGGAAATATCGCTTCTGTTGGTGGAAGTGTGGCGGATAATTCAAGTTTGTCGATTCCACGGCGTCCTCAGCAATTGGGTCTATCTTACGGTTCATTGTGGCGTATTTTGCATTTGGATTTGCACTTCCATCCATATAAAGTTCAACTCATGCAACAGTTAAACCCGGCTGACCTTTCACAACGCTGTAGATATGCTGATTGGGTGCTAGAGCAACAGGCTTTCAATGCTGATTTTTCAAACAAAATTTTCCTCAGCAATGAAGCTCATTTCTCACTCAACAAGCAAAATTGTCGCATATGGGGCTCGGAGAACACAGAATTGATTGTGGAAAACCGGAATTATTGTGGACTGTGCCACGAGCCACACAACACGATCGATTTCGGCTTTATTGCATGAGAAGTTTCCAGAACGCGTAAATTCACGTTTCGGCGACGTTAATTGGCCACCAAGATCATGCAATTTGACGACATTCGACTTTTTGGTTGGGGGGAGGGGGGGCGGGGTACGTCAAAGACCGTGCCTACGCGGATAATCCTCTATCGTTGGAGCATTTGAAAACCAACATTCGTTAGGTTGTCGCCGAGATACCGCCCAAAATGTGCGAAAAAGTGGTCGAAAACTACCTCAAAAGGATCCATCGCTGCAACCAATTCCGTACGTAATGATTAGGTCCAAGCATTATCATTAAACTAGCTGACCCGGCGAACTTCGTCTCGCACGACATTTGTTTTTTTATAATGAAATACGCGAGATGACGAATCTATGGCGATGCAAATTGACGAAGAAAGCCAACTAAAGGAAGAGGAGGAGCTACTGATTAACGCAATCGAAATCAGCAATGTTGCTGCTAAGTTTCAGTAAAGAAATGGACTGCGCTTGAACCAGATTTAAGTTAAATGGGCGGTGCCACGCCCCCTTGTTCAATACCCGCACAATGCCCTGTGTCGAAAGGGAAACGGTAGGTTCGTACTAAGTTCCATTGCTGAGCGAGTTATAGTTCAGCACAATATTTGGGTCACAAAAAATATGCCACGCCCCTTGTCCAACGCCCATCAAATCCCACGCGTAGAATGACACATCTATGGGGCGACGCTATACTTAATTTCAATGCTGTGCACCTTACAATTTCGAAGATATTCGATTATTTAGATTTGGCTTGTATGGGTGGTGCCACACCTCCTCGTCCAATACCCGCCCCTTTCACTCCGTCGAAGGACATGACTAAATAGTAAGTTTGTAGTGAATTTAATTGATGTGTGACTTATGGTTCTGTAAGATGTTTTAATATGACAATGCCATAGCTTTAAGTAGAATAACTTGGCAGCACCGGAGTTCAGGAAATACGACCCTGAGCTTCGGTGCTGACCAGCGGGGACGCCATCTTCACTTTTATTGTGACGACTGAACAGCGCACACGAAACCACTAAATAAAGAAGGAACATTAAAACTCAAGTGTGGGGTAAGAAATCCAGACATAAATAAAATGCAAAAGTGGGAAATAGCGGAGACGCTGGCGAAGGCCGGGATTGATTTTTCCCCAACGGCCACGATGGGTCAGCTCCGTAAGCTGATGCTGCAGATAGTGGGTGCTCCGCTGGACACCGACGGCGAGCCGACCGCTGCCACCACCGACGAGGCCGCTGCCGTTGCAGCCAACAACGCCGCTGCCACCAACACTGCTGTTGCAGTCAACACCGCCGCTGCCGCCTACACTGCCGTTGCGGCCAACACCGCTGCTGCCGCCAATACTGCCGCTGCAGCCAACATCGTCGCTGCCACCAACACTGCCATTGCAGCCAACACTGCCGTTGCCGCCAATACTGCCGCTGCAGCCAACATCGTCGCTGACGACAAAACTGCCGCTGCAGTCAACACTGCCGCCACGACCGACGAGACCGCTGCTGCCAAAAATACCGCAGCTGCCAACAATACCGCTGCCGCCCGAAACGAAGGCTTTGGACACGGTACAGTAGGCGACAAAATGCGTATCACGAAAGACGCTCACGCTATATCGCGTTGCCAAGATGGCGACGCTTTCTCTGCCGACGCCATTAGTGCTGACAGCAATGGCGCCTGCTACGACGCTGGCGTTGATGAGGAACTGGCGATGTTGAAGAAACGTTTGGAGATCGTCAAGTTGCTGCAACAAATTCGCGAGTTGGAGAATTCCGTGCCGACTCCGACGCAGGAACGACCGCCGGGATTCGCTGATGTCGAGCACGCTATCCCCAAATTTAGCGGGGATGACGCCGCTCATGCCGTAGGACATTTCCTACGTGACTTCGAGGAACTTATGCGTTCCACCAACGCTGACGAAAGCTTCAAGCTGCTCTGCCTGCGCCGTTCGCTGACGGGCACGACACGGGTTTTCTTATCGATGACTGCCGTGCTATGCTACGCCGACCTCAGGAGGGCTTTTATTGCTGAATTCGACGTCGCAGTCTCGCGCCAGGATGTCTATGGTATGTTTCAGCGGAGACGATGGAACAAGAAGGATGAGTCGCTGCATCACTACATCCTGGAGATACAGGCCATTGCGATGCGGTCTGACATCGGTGAATTGGAGGTCGTCGATTTCATAATCGAGGGGATCGGCCATGGGTTGCGTAGCGTTGGGCTGCTGATCGGAGCCAACAGCGTGGCAGAGCTGAAGTTGCTGGTGAAGAGGCACCAGCGGAAACTCGTGGAGGACAGAGCGCCGCGACACACAACCGCCAGCCAGACGAACATCTGCTCCGCCAGGGTCGGCAGGGCCGGAAGAGCCGCTATGCTAGAACTGTTCGCAGCGGGGCCACATCAAGCCACAGTGCCCGTATCCGCTGCGTCGAAACGGGTCATGTTTCCGTTGCTGGGAGATGGGCCACGACCACCGTTCGTGCCCGAACCCCAAGATGGTCCTGAAGCCATCTGCCGTTGCCGCTGCCGTCGCCGAGGAAGATGACTACTATTCCGTCAACAATTTCAATAATGTAAGTATTGCTTTTGGAGTCGATTCGGTTGGGAGGCAAAAATTTATAAAGTTATTCTCCTTATTTGATACGAGTAGCCCAGTTGGTTTCATACGGCAGTCCTGCGTGCCCGAGGACCTGCGAGCTTCGGTCTGCAAACCGAAACGGTCGAAATATCGTGCCGTGGGTGGACACACCATTCATGTCTTAGCAGAAAGCCACTGCAAAATACAATTTTTAAAACAAACAAAACGAATTTCCATTGTTATAGTACCTGACGACGTGCTGTATGTACCTATTATTTTAGGACGAAATTTCTTACGGGCTTTTAACATTCAATTAACAAAATCGAAACTGCGTTATTCTAAGACGCAACTGCTAGAAATCAAAGATGAAGTTAGCCTTTGCTCCTCCGAATCGATCGACTCCTTACAAATCCTAAGTAAACACAACCTTTTGAGAAATACAAATACTTGCGTTGCCGATTACTGCCGAACTATTTAGAATTCTGCGACAGCTGGGTCGGTTGAGTCAATAAACCGTAGTATCAATGACGACGTACCGTATATATATAATATTAATATTCCGTTTGATGACCAAGAATTTGACGTAAATTTCGAATTAAGCCGGGTACAACGTGAGAAACTTATAGAGTTGATAACGAATTGCTATTTAGTGCCGAAAGATATTTCCGTTACCCCTTACGAATATGAGATGAAGATTAATTTAAGTTCCGACGTACCCTTTTATTGTAGCCCTAGACGATTGTCTTACAAGGAACGGACCGAGGTTAAAGAAATTGTAAAAGAATTACAACAGGAGGGCATTGTTAGGCCAAGTAACTCTCCGTACGCGTCTGCTATTGTTTTGGTGAAGAAGAAAAATGGCCAAACACGACTGTGTGTAGATTATCGGGGACTTAATAAGATAACTGTACGGGAAAACTATCCGCTGCCGCTCATTGAAGACTGTATAGAATATTTAGAGGGTAAACGATATTTTCCGTTCTGGACCTAAAAAGTGGGTTTCATCACGTTAGCATCTCGGCTGATTCCATACCATACACCGCTTTTGTGATTCCTGACAGTCAGTACGAATATGTAAAAATGCCGTTTGGGCTTAAAAATGCGCCGGCCGTATTCCAACGTTTCATCAATGATATTTTCCGTGATCTCATCGATGCTAAGAAAATCGTAATCTATATGGACGATATACTAATTGCTGCCGAGAACTTTAGGGACCACAATCAGACGTTGCGTTTAGTTTTGGAACGTATTTGAAGTAGAAAACTAAAATTAAATCTTCCGAAATGTAAGTTTTGCTACAGCGAAATAGAATATTTGGGTTACAAGGTAACGGCCACAGGTATAACATTGAGTGATTCTCATGTGGTAGCTATTAGAAAGTACCCGGTACCGACCAATCAGAAAGAATTGCAGTCCTGCTTAGGTCTTTTTTCATATTTTCGACACTTTGTACAATCATTTTCGACTATAGCTAAACCATTGAGGGATCTGTTGAAAAAGGGTGCCGACTTTATAGTCAATGATCACTTCATTGCAGCCTTTAACGAGTTAAAAGCCAAACTGACGGAAGCACCGGTGTTAGCTATTTATAGCCCAGGGAGGGAAACGGAGCTTCATTGTGACGCTAGTTCTGCCGGTTTCGGTGTTGTGTTAGTGCAGCGACAGAATGATGGCAAATTTCATCCAATATCATATTTCTCTAAAACCACTTCTGCTGCCGAGTCTAAGTATCACAGCTTTGAGTTAAAAGCGCTGGCCATCATTTATGCTTTAAGACGATTTCGAGTTTACCTAGAGGGTATATCCTTCAAGATAGTAACCGACTGTAACTCCCTGACGATGACTTTGGAAAGGAAACAGGTTAATCCGAGAATCGCTAGATGGGCGTTGGAGCTGCAGAACATGACTACAACATCGCGGGGTGCATCCATGGGTCATGTGGACGCCCTAAGTAGGTGCCATGTTGCCATGGCTACAGACGTTAACGACGTAGACTTCCATATACAGATAGCCCAAGAGCGCGACGAATTGATAAGGGGTGTACGCAATGAACCACAAACCAGGGAAATGAAGGATTTTGACTTAGTTGACGGTGTGGTTTATAAAGTCATTGAATCTGGCCGAAAACTCTTGTACGTACCGAGTGAAATGGAGGAAAATGTAATACGTTTGATCCATGAGAAGTTAGGCCACCAGGCGGTTGAAAAATGTTACCAGAAAATCCGACTAGACTACTGGTTTCCGAGTATGCGCCGCAAGATAGAGACCTTTGTAAGAAATTGTCTGAAATGTATTATGTATGCCGTACCAACTCGTCCGTTTGATACAATTCACATCGACCATTTTGGTCCGCTGCCGTCTCTGAACTCGAAGAGAAAACACATTTTGGTCGTGGTTGGCGCTTTTACGAAGTTTGTAAAATTATATCCTACAAATTCGACTAGTACGAGAGAGGTTACTGCCGCGTTGGACAAATACTTCAATTACTATAGTCGACCCAAACGGATAATATCCGATAGAGGAACTTGCTTTACGTCACTCGAATTTAGGGAATACGCGCTGAGACATAATATTAAACATGTAAAGGTGGCTGTGGCATCTCCACAGGCCAACGGGCAGGTAGAAAGAGTGAATCGAGTAATCAAAACCATGCTAGGCAAAATAAGCGATCCAATTACACATGCTGATTGGTGTAGCAGATTACTACAGGTCGAACATGCTATCAATAACTCAGTTCATAGTGCCACGAAAACTACTCCGAGTATCCTGTTGTTTGGTGTGGAACAGCGAGGTGACGTGATTGACGAGCTGACGGAATATCTTGACGAAAAGAATGACGTTACTAGGGATTTAGTGGATATACGCTCGAAAGCATCGCAGGCGATAGAGGATGCACAGGAATATAATCTAAAGTATTTTCTCGAGCATAGTACTGACGCCAAAAAGTATGACGTAGGTGATTTTGTAGTTATTCGGAACGTTGACACTGTCGTCGGTACGAATAAAAAGTTCATGCCCAAGTACCGAGGCCCATATGTGATTCATGACGTCTTAGGAAACGATCGTTACGTCGTGCGTGATATTGATAACTGCCAATTGACTCAGCTGCCGTATGATGGAGTGGTGGAGGCGAATCGAATACGTAGGTGGACCTCAAAGCCGAGTGAAAAGGTTGCCGTTGAAAGGGATTCGGGCAATACGGTAGGCTAATTATCGGGACGATAAATTTTCAGGTTGCCCGAGTTGTAAGATGTTTTAATATGGCAATGCCATAGCTTTAAGTAGAATAACTTGGCAGCACCGGAGTTCAGGAAATACGACCCTGAGCTTCGGTGCTGACCAGCGGGGACGCCATCTTCACTTTGATTGTGACGATTGAACAGCGCATACGCAACCACTAAATAAAGAAGGAATATTAAAGTTCCAAAATTGTCGTCTGATAATTTCCAGAATTCACGGTCAAACATGGCAAGGATTTTCCGACTTTTCCAATTGATTTTCCGGAATTTTCTTTTCGAATAAACCTGAACTGATTCAAGACGAATACAAAAAAAACCACCCCATGGAAATCGGCCAGTCCGTTTGAGTGTGATGTGCTTACACACATACATCCACTTTATTTTATATATAGATAAAAGTTTAATCGAAATCATATTGTAACCCTGTCTTTGTGCTATGCATGACTGCTTTTACGGGCATACTTTTAGGCACGCACTATAAAGTACGGCCGGCTTGCTATAATTTCGATATGGCAAGGATGGTGCACGATGGTAATGGGATGTGCGAGAACGATCGAGAGATAGTCCAATTGGATTGTGCGAGAACAATCGGCGCGATAAGCAGTCGAGTATAAAAGGCAGCCGGGTACAGCGCAGGGGGACAGTCTGATTTGAGCAAGCAAAGGTGAAGCACGGAATAGTCCAATAAGTAGTAGCAAGTGTAAAGACAAGCAAAGTGTAAATTTGTAAATAAAAGTCATTGTTGGTTTTTGACTGCGTTTTGCGCTGCGTAATTCAAGTGTGTTCTATTTTTCAAGCACAATCCAGAGAGAAGAACTTAGAGAACTAATTTTCGTAACATTTGGTGTCAGAAGTGGGATTGTGCTACTGAAAATACATAAAATAAAATTATAAAACGCAGACATGGTTAAACTCGAACAGCTGAAGGTGGACCAGCTGAAGAAGGAACTGGCTGCCTGGAATTTGCCGACTGTTGCCGGAAAGGTAGAGTTGCAGCTGCGCATACGGGAGGCGTGTGAATCACGAGGCATCGATTGGGCTGCGCCCGAGTTCGGGACGCAGGAGCTAGAGGCGTCGGCCAAGATGGAGGAATCGCCTGCTGGTGTTGCGTCGCTGCAAAGTACGGCTGCAGCGGCTGCGCCACTACAAGCATTAGACATGAGCCAGCTAATGGTTGCACTTAAAGACATGTTCGAGACTTACAACCGTGAAAATCGCGAAATGTCGAGAAATGGCAGCGAAACTGGAAACTACGAATCAGGAAATTTCGGCAGTCGAAACTGCGAACCGAGAAATTGCAGATTGAATGGAAAACAAGCTTCAGGAAAATTCTGCGCGCTTGGAGCAGAAAGTGGAAGAAATTGCAGACAGGATTAATGGGAAAGTCGAGCACCTGGAGACGCGAGTAGAACATTTGAACAAACGGGTTTACAGTCTGGAGGATTCGGTGAACAGAAAAATCGACGAGCGGCTTAAAGAGGTACAGCCGCGAGAGTGGTTGCCGCCAGTTCAGGAAAGTTTTGCCACCAGAACAGAAGTGCCTACTTATGATGGTGCTGCGCCGTTCGATATATTTAAGCTACAGTTCGACCTGGCTGCCCTGGAAAATCAGTGGACCGATGTAAGGAAAGGTCGGAGATTGGCACTGGCGCTTAAAGGTCCGGCGGCTGAGGTAAAAAATCAGTTCCGGAATGTTTGAGAAGTGATTACTAGGCTGTCATGAGAGCGTTGGCAACAAAGTACGAGCACAACAAAACGCTGTATTACCGTAGGCAGAGCTAATGAACCGTAGGCAGAGAGCTAACGATGCGCTGCAGACATACGCAGCAGACATTGAGCGGCTTGTACAGCTATCGTACCCGAAAGTCGGCGCTGATGTTCTCGAGAGAATGAAGATCGAGGCATTTATCGAAGGTCTTCATGACCCGGAGATACGTCGCAGTGCGTTGATGATGAGCAAGCCGACATTTAAGGAGACGGTGACCAGCGCGATGACATATGAGGCGGCATGGATTGGAGGCTCTCGGTATGCACCGGCAAAGATATGCCGAATCCAACCGGAAAGCGATATATCGATCCAGACCATAAGCTCTGAGACACCGGCCAGGCCACGGGTGGTCTCCTCTAAAGTTTTTTGCTGGATATGTGACAAGCAGGGTCACATAGCACGAGACTGCCGTCAACGAAAGAAGCGTTCTCGTTCTCGAACGCAATCGCCTGAAGCGAGGAATACTGACAATCGAGGCTCAGCCAAGAATCGCAGGGCTGAGGACGAGGAGTCGTTAAACTATAAAGGGTCAGCCCAAAGGGGCGTGAACTGATCCCCATAACCTGCTGCCCCACCGTCCTTTTCTCGCAGTTGAAACGACAACCCAGCAGCTTGACGATTGAAGGAAAGATAGATGGAAAGTTGTTCGTGTTGACACTGGATACTGGAGCGTCATATTCAATTCCATTCAATTCATTTATTTAGTCTAATATATAAAATTACAGACTATGCTAATACAAAATAGATTTACAAAATAAATTTACAAATACAATTAAAAGTAATTCTTAAATTTAAAGAACTGAATTCAAAAAAGCTGTCTTTGTAAGAGAAAAGTCAAGGATATTCAATCATAAAAAGGAAGCTTCTGAGGAATTGGGAACCACTGCATGACATACAGCTGAGGACAACGACTGGCGAGCATGCGCCGGTAAGAGGAAAAGTCACAAAAACGATTGTTATCGGCACCAACAGCCTGGAACATGAGTTCATCGTCGCGGACATAATGGACGACGTGATTTTCGGCGTGGATTTCATGATTAGGCACGGGTTTACGCTGGACCTGAAAGAAAATGTGCTGAGGTATGCCAGTGTTGAATTCCCGCTGCACGCCGGCTATGAGCGAAGGGTGGCGGTAAGGAAACTTATCTCGTGCCAACACCAGAGGATACCAGCGAATTCCGAGGCGGTTGTGTGGGCAAAGGTGGACGAGGACGATGGGACAAGTCGGCTGTGGATTGTAGAAGCACCAGAACAAGGATACGACAAAATTATCATAGGACTTACATTAGTGGAACCCAAAAACGGCAAAATACCAGTCAGAATACTCAACCCGCTTAATACACCCAAATATGTCGGAAAAGATGCAGTAATTGGCGAGTGTAGGAAAGCTGTAGCAGTGGTCAATTGCGAGAGTCGCCCACCCGGAGAAAGTAAGAAAAGCGGTTTTAACATGGATGTCATACCGCAGGAGAACCAGTGGAGCAGCGAAGTGACAGCAAAGCAAAAACAGAAGGCGCGGTCACTCCTGCAGCACTATGGGTCAATATTTGCAGCAGAAGCAGGCGGAAGAACAGCCATAGTGAAGCACAACACCGACACCGGAAGTGCGAAACCGATCCGCCAACCGCCAAGACGAGTTCCTCTGGCCAAGAGGGAAGAGGTCACAAGTTTGATCGAAAACATGCGGAAAGAAAACGTCATAGAGCCCTCGTCAGGCCCTTGGTGCTCGCCGATCGTGCTAGTCAAGAAAAAGGATGGCAGTACTCGGTTCTGTGTGGACTATCGGAAGCTCAATGACGTGACCAAGAAGGACAGTTATCCACTACCTCGAATCGATGACACCCTGGACACACTGTCAGGCACACAGTGGTTTTCCACACTCGACTCACGCAGCGGCTATTGGCAGGTAGAGCTTGCAGACAAGGACAAGGAGAAAACGGCTTTCAGTGTTGGCGATGGTTTGTGGCAGTTCACCGTCATGCCGTTTGGACTCTGCAACGCACCAGCAACATTCGAGCGGCTAATGGAACGTGTGCTAGTTAACCCACGGGCGCGCAACACAGCACCTGCAAATCCGCCGACGCAAGCATCAGGGCAGCACCGCTTCCAACTCATGCGCAACCTAACACTGTTGTTTATGTTCCCACGATTTGCAGTCTGCGCGCAACACAGCACCTGCAGATCCGCTGACGCAAGCACCAGGGCAGCACCGCTTCCAACTCATCTCTCCGCGCAACCGAACGCTTCATGGTCATTTTTAAGCAAAACATTTTTGTAATCAAGTTGAGTAAATAAAGTCAGTTCTGTTTCGGCAGCTCAAGCAGTCACACGGTTAACTGGCGCCCAACCGGAAAATCCGCGAAATCCAGTTTCCTATAAGGAAAAATTAACTGAGAAAAGTGAGAAAGGTGTCTATAAAGTGCTCACAATATACTGAAGTACCCACAATATTTAAAGAAAATAAACTGAAGAGAAAAAGTAATAGAGGAAAACTAACTGAGAAAAGTGAGAAAAGTGTCTATAAAGTGCTCACAATATACTGAAGTACCCACAATATTTAAAGAAAATAAACTGAAGAAAAAAAATTATTACAACAGCGCCTACGCGCCGGTAAATTAACACAAACTGACAAAAGTCTCCACAAAACGACGGAAGTGCTCACGATACACAGAAGTGCCCATAATACACCGAAGGAAGAAACTCGCAGTTGACCAACCAGGGAGTAACTACAACGCCACAACGAAAACAACATTAGAAAATAAAATGATAATTTTGTAAGTACGCATTTGGAATCAAAACAAGTAAAATCTTTGTGCTCTGTAAACAAGTGAAAAAAATAAAATAAAATAAAAATTAAATTAAATAGAAATAAACAAAATAATAAAAAAGGCTAGATCGAGAAAGGGATTTTGTGTTTTCCCTAAGAGAGGAAAGGAAAATAAGGTAGTTTCTGAACTAATATATAAAGTATAGAACACAATGACCGAATCGGACACAATGAATGTAACACGGGAACAGGTTATAAGGATAATTTCTTCGGCCGTGGAAACTCTGAATAATCAGTAAGCACAACAAATAAGAGACCAACGGACCAGTATACAGCCCATCCAAGCAGAATCGCACGTGGCGGTCACGATAAATCGTGAACACTTGACCTAGTAAAATCACTGCCTGAATTTGGCGGTGATTCTACCGCATATCCGGCGTGGCGAGCAGCAGCTCACTTCGCCATGGCGTACTACCCGGAAGGGTCCGAAAACTACTACGTAGCGACAGGCATCCTTAGGAACAAAATTACGAAGGCAGCGAACGCCAACCTCTCAGCGTTCAATACAGTGTTAAATTTTAGGGCAATCATCGCTCGTTTAGACCAGACGTATTCAGATAAAAGACCGTTACACGTGCTAGAAAATGAGCTGAGCATTCTCAGACAAGGAAACCGATCTTTATATGACTTCTACGAGACGGTGGACAGGCAGTTAACACTAATAATCAACAAGAACATAATGAGTAATAGTAATGACGAGGTTGTAGAAGCGGTGAACGAACGAGCCAGAGCAGACGCTTTGCGCGTCTTTGTTTCCGGATTGCGGAGGCCTCTGTGCGATATTTTATTCTCAGCCAAACCTGCTGACCTACCAACCGCCTTGGCTACAGCCCAAGAATTAGAGTCAAACAGAAAACGTTATGACTTTGCAAACACATTCGCAACGGGCAACTCGTTACGAGCAGGCCCGCCGCAACAGCGTGCAACTCACCGAAATTACGTGCACCCTTCTCCGATAGCTAACAAATCCGCAGACGCACCTACACCAATGAAGGTAGACCCTGGATCATCCTTCTTTAAACGCCGATATAATGCAAATGGCACTACGCCATTGCAGCAACAAGCTGATAGACGAACCGGACGTACATTTCAGGGACAACAATCTAACCGAGTACAATTTAACCCCCAAAATGTTAACCATATGCCGTTAGCATCGAATAATAATAATATTGGTATGGATCAGTACGAACAGGACGGAGATAGCTTCCAAGTTTCAGAATTCGTGGAAATTTATTTTTTAGAGTAACGTCGCTCTTGCCGTTTATAACTAAAAAAACAAAAGACGGACGAGAGTTGCGACTTTTAATCGATTCAAGCACATCAAAAAATTATATAAAAAAACTTGATTTTTTTAAAGGAATAGTTCCGGTACAAAAATGTTTCAAGGTCAAATCCGTAAATGGGGAAAATTTTATTTACGAAAAATGCGGAATATACGTACTAAAAAAAGTGGCAACGTTCTTCATACTACCAGCACTAAGTACTTTCGACGGGATAATAGGGTACGACTTCCTTAAAGAAGTTGGAGCTCAGATCGACATTAAAAATGGCACAAGTATGGCACCGAAACCCTCAAGCATTGGCAAAGTCAACAAGTCAATGCAATAATACCCGACTTCGCGTCAATCCCTACGAATGTACGAGAAGAATCCGATAAAATAATTCAGAACAATGCTAACGCCTTCGCCGAACCAGATAGAGCGCTGCCTTATAATACGCAGGTCGAAGCTACAATACAAACAATATCGGACGAACCGATTTACACTAGGGCATACCCATACCCTATATCGGCCGCCGAATTTGTAAATAAGGAAATACGATCCCTGCTAAAAGACGGGATTATAAGGAAATCGTATTCTCCATACAACTCTCCCATCCACGTAGTAAATAAAAAAGGGGTGGACGAGGAGGGCAAACAAAAGCTCAGAATGGTAATTGATTTTAGAAAAGTGAACGAAAAAACAACTGCTGACAGATACCCCATCCCCGATTCTTCCATCATACTGGCAAATTTAGGCGAATCAAAATTCTATACGACATTAGACCTTAAATCTGGATTCCACCAGATTGTTTTGGCGGAACGAGACAGACAAAAAACGGCATTCAGCGTTAATAACGGTAAATACGAGTTTTGCCGTCTGCCCTTCGGATTGAAAAACGCTCCGAGCATTTTTCAACGGGCAATAGATGACATCCTACGGGACGACATAGGCCATATTTGCCACGTTTATATTGATGACATCATAATCTATTCCCCCGACGAGCATACACACCTGATACATATTGACAAGATACTAAAAAAACTTGAAGTTGCAGGAATGCGTGTATCCCGAGAAAAGTCAAAATTTTTCCGGACAGAGGTAGAGTTTTTAGGATTTCTTGTAACCCGAAACGGAATAAAAACATGCCCGGAGAAAGTTAGAAGTATCTTAAACTACCAATTGCCAAGGTCGCCTCGGGCATTACGCTCATTTTTAGGTCTTTCGGGGTACTACAGACGGTTCATAAGGGATTATGCTAAGATAGCTAAGCCCTTAACAAGGTACCTACGTGGCGAGAACAGTCACGTAGGAACAAGACATTCTAGGAATGTCAAGATAGAACTGGATGGTGAAGGTGAGAAAGCATTCGAAAAGTTAAAAACAATTTTAGCCTCAGAAGATGTCCTGCTACAACACCCAGACTATAGCAAAACATTCGAGCTAACTACAGATGCCTCTTCAGCAGCATTAGGAGCGGTATTATCCCAACAGGGGAGACCTATCACGATGATATCTAGGACCCTCTCAAAAACCGAAGAGAACTACGCCACAAATGAGCGTGAACTTCTGGCAATAGTTTGGGCCTTACGGGCCCTGCGTCACTATCTATACGGTGCTAAAAATATAACAATCTTCACAGACCACCAACCGTTGACTTTTTCAATATCAGACAAAAACCCCAACTCGAAAATCAAAAGATGGCGTACATTTATTGAGGAATTCGCGCCGAAATTCCAATATAAACCGAGGAAAGAGAATCAGGTGGCGGACGCGCTATCCCGACAATACATGAACAACCTAACCTCCGATGACAATACAATTCACAGTGAAATTTCCTTATCCGCTGTCATTAAATCTGTCAAAACCCCTATCAATCAATTCAGAAACCAACTAGTCCTATCACAAGCAGAAGGAAACAGCAAAAGTACAAAAATTTTGTTTCAAAAATTTATACGTCACACAATAAATTTCAACTCTGCAGAATATCTATTAGAAACTATCTTGAAAAGTATAAATCCGAATGTAGTGAATGGAATATTCTGCGACTTGCCCACTCTTTCCAAAGTACAAGAGTTCCTCATAGAAAAATTCCCTTCCGTAAAATTTATTCATTCAGAAAAGATGGTAATTGACCTAGTAAATAAAGACGACCAAATAGAAACAGCAGTTACGGAACACGAACGCGCTCATCGCTCGCTCCAAGAGAACTTCAAACAAATCCTAAATGAATACTACTTTCCGGATATTAAGAAAAACCTCAAGACAATCATAGCCAATTGCAAAATTTGTAGGGAAAATAAGTATCAAAGAAAACCACCAGATCCTGGATTGGGAGCAACGCCCATTCCCAACTTTCCTGGGGAAATCATCCATATAGATATTCTAATTACGGATAAACACCACTTTTTGACCAGCATTGATAAATTCTCAAAATATGCGATGGTCATCCCAATAGCTTCCAGGTCAACGGTCGATATAAAAGCAGGCCTCATTCAAATAATGGGTAATTACAAAAAAACCAAATTGATCGTGTCCGATAATGAGAGGACATTCCAATCAAAAGTGATAAACTCATGCTTGAGAGACCACTTCAGCGCAGAGCAATTTTTTATTCCAGCTCTCCATAGTCAGAGTAACGGCCAAGTCGAGCGCTTTCACTCGACTTTGCTGGAAATTGCCCGCTGTGTAAAAATGCAACAGCAAATCAACGACACGTGCGAGTTGATATTATTGTCGACTGTGAAATATAACAATACCGTACACTCGGTAACGGACGAAAAACCAACAGACATCCTGCATAATTATTCACACGAGAAATTGAAGGAAATCAAAAACAAGCTAACTAACTGGCAAGAAAAAACGATAAAATATTATAATAAAAAAACGGAACAGAAAACATATGAACAGGGAGAAATAGTTTTCGTACGTAGGAATAAACGTTTAGGTAATAAGTTTAATAAAATTTTTGAGGAAAAAATAGTAGAGAATGATTTAGGTACCACAGTGTTAATCAATGGTAAAAGGGTCCATAAGAGTAATCTCCGATAAATTGAATTTCAGACTGTTCTGCTTCTGTCAGTTGTCGCTGGCAAAAATTATTGATTACACGCCAGCACAGTTCATTGCAATAACACAAGGAAATGCGGCGATCTATGACGATTTGTTCTACCTAATGCACCAGACCAATCTGACGGAATTTGAGACAATAGCGAATGAACTCCTACAGGACTCAACCCAATGGACCGATGCGACGGAAAACGGGAAGATGATACTGGAGGAAGCAGAAGAAATTCTCAGAATAATAAGCACACTACGAGTAACCAGGCGATTTGCGAGGGCCATTGACTTTTTAGGTTCGGCTTTAAAATTCATAGCCGGAACACCCGATCACGAAGACTATGAACTATTGTTCACAAAACAAAACATGCTAATCGAAAACGGTAACCGACAAACTAAAATTAATTCCTTAATTCAAGATAAAATTAACGAAATAACGGACAGGATAAATTTATTACAAACAACCAAGCCTACCGGGAGTTCGATAGAAAGTCGAAACAAATTGTTAATAGAATATATATCTAATCGTAATAACGGCATTATAACTCACTTAAACAATCTAGCACTCTCAATAATATTAGCAAAAAACAATATAATTAATCCTTTGATTCTCGATAATCTCGAAATTAACCACTTGATTGATTCCGAACGCGTACCCCTTAGTGTAAGCAATATTTTAAGCGCATCGAAAGTAACTGTATTACAAAACAAAGATGTAATTTATTATATTCTAAAAATTCTAAAATTTTGAAATTCTGTAACTTCATACAAATTTTTCCTGTAATCCATAATAATAAAATTGTAAAACTAGAAATTAACGAAGCGGCAAGTTGCGACGGAATGCTGACCCCGATCAAAAACTGCATAGCCACCTCATCAGTCAACATCTGCCAACCCGCCACATCCGATTGCCTATCCCAACTACTCAACAATAACACCGCATCCTGCGCAACCGAGTCCTCAAACCATATCCCACCGGTTCAGAAAATAGCTGACGGCGTAATACTATTGAATGACGTCCATAACACGGCCGTCTACGATGGTCACAACCTCACCGTGACAGGCAGTTTCCAGGCTGTCACTGCCTTACCTACACAGAATGCACCTCGACAACACCAATCACATAACAACCCTGAGAGAAGAAATCACGCGCCAAAAAGCAGCATGGCTGACGCTCCCAGTAGCAGCAGTGCTTATAGCACTTCTAGTTTATCTTAGTCTGCGACGCCGACAAACACCTACAGGGAAAACAATCGAACAAGAAGTCAGCGACATCCTATCGCAGGTCGAAACGAGGACGCTCCGAACTTAAGAGGAGGAAGAGTTAACCCACGGGCGCGCAACACAGCACCTGCAAATCCGCCGACGCAAGCATCAGGGCAGCACCGCTTCCAACTCATGCGCAACCTAACACTGTTGTTTATGTTCCCACGATTTGCAGTCTGCGCGCAACACAGCACCTGCAGATCCGCTGACGCAAGCACCAGGGCAGCACCGCTTCCAACTCATCTCTCCGCGCAACCGAACGCTTCATGGTCATTTTTAAGCAAAACATTTTTGTAATCAAGTTGAGTAAATAAAGTCAGTTCTGTTTCGGCAGCTCAAGCAGTCACACCGTTAACTTGCTAAAAGGGCTACATTGGCGGATGTGTCTGGTATACCTCGACGACATAATCGTGATGGGTAAAAGCTTCGACGACCACTTGGAAAAGCTGAAGGAGGTATTCGAGCGAATACAAAAAGCCGGGCTTAACCCTTTACACGGTACAGTTGCATATCTGCAACCAACCGAAAAATTGCCCGTAATTTTAGAAGTAATTATACAAAAAACGACTCTTTGCTATTTTACAAACATGCAACGTTCCTTTTTTGAAATACTGGCATTAATAGTGGGGAAAAGTAGCTAAATTTTACTTGACAGCATTTTATTTATTTTTTTTTATTTAGTTTTTTATTTTAGTTAGTTAAACAAAAGTGATTAAAAATTATTAATAAACAACTTAAAACACTTTCTAATTACGATATTATACTAGGTAAGTATATTATCTTATATTCTTAATTTATGTTATTAATGAAAATTGTAATTAAATTGTAAATAATCTGCGAATCCTCTTGATTGCAGAAGTGCAACAAGGTTCCTTTAGAACAAAAAACCTTATAATTCATCTGGTTGGAGAAGTGCAACAAAGCGCCTCGGCGGCAACACGTTTTCGCCAATATGGCTTCAAAGTGTTTGTCAGGAGATGAAATCGTAAATTTTTAATGAAAAGTGAAGATGATTTGAACTTTTCAAGCAATGATTATGAACATGTGTAATGTACATTTAAAATAATTGTAGTAGCCGAGCACAACCCCCGAAGGTTGGCTTGTCCACCGGATTAGACAGGTGGTATAAGCCTCGAAAGTAGGTCTGCGGGACCTTTATGTGGCTAGCTAGGGAGTCGGTTGGGGGGTTCGCGACCTTTTCCGAAGGCTCGCTACATCACGGATGTTATATAGAGTCCCTTGTTATTTATTACGAGCATATAAAGAAACAAATTTATATGTGGGGTGGCAAGATGAAAACAGAAGGAGCCCCGGCAAGGGGTGACATTAATTCAAAAAGACATGGTCCTATCGCGGTTGCAACTTATCAATGAGGAGTGCCAAGGTGATGGTGGCACTCTCGCGTCACTACCCGCCCTACCGTGGATCTGCGGCGCGACAACAACGCGGATCCCCAAACGACATTTGACCTCTTCTCACCCTCCAAAAAGAACAGCAATAATTAGAAATTCATATTGGTTTTAATAAACGGATTCTTAAACAGGGGATACAATAGCGTATTTAAATAAACACAATTTTCCGGGTTCTATTCCCCGAACTTAGTTAAATCCCTGCACCTATAAACCTACGTTGCTCAGTCTGCTGTACATTCATAATACCTTATAGCAGTTGAGCCCCGCCCTTTTTCCCTGGCCGTTGCGTACACTCTTTGTTCACGGTTTGGTTTACAAATACCTTACAACTATTCTCAAGCCATAGGCGTTACTAAAGAGTTACTCACGTGCGTCCATCGATTTCCCCGTAGAAGGCCTTCTCCGTGAATCGTGAATGCTGAAAAAAAGGTATAAGAACTTATGTAACCGATGACGAGTACACAAAGAGTGATGCAATTTCAGCATACTTTACCTATAGAAACGTATCCCCCTTTATCCCTTTATCCCCCCTTAAATGTGGTTGTTTTACAATTGAGCCACTGCTCCTGATCCCCCTTAAATGGTTTTGTTTTACAATTGAGCCACTGCTCTTTATACCCCCCTTAAATGGTTTTGCGTGAAAATTGAGCCACTGCTCCTGATCCCCCTTAAATGGTTTTGTTTTACAATTGAGCCACTGCTCCTGATCCCCCTTAAATGTGGTTGTTTTACAATTGGGCCACTGCTCCTAAATTGTCCTCTGCTTGATGGTGCCTGCTTCCGTTATTACGTAACGAATGGCGGCGGCCGCCCTCCCTGCGGTCCTGCGTCACTCCCACTGTATACGGATGCTGCACAATTGCATGCGCCCAGCTGTCGGCGCTGGCGCTGATCGGGCAGGTGCCGAAAATGTGAACGGCAGCCTCGGGTCGAATGACAAATTGGCGGCGCTGGCGCTGGTCGTGCGAAGGTCGGCAAATGGCGGCAGCCTTACGTCGTATGGCAAATTGGCGGCGCTGGCGCTGGTCGTGCGAAGGTCAGCAAATGGCGGCAGCCTTACGTCGTATGGCAAATTGGCGGCGCTGGCGCTGGGCGTACAAATGCCGAAAATGTGGACGGCAGCCTCGCGTCGAATGACAAACTGGCGGCGCTGGCACTGGTCGTGCGAAGGTCGGCAAATGGCGGCAGCCTTACGTCGTATGGCAAATTGGCGGCGCTGGCGCTGGTCGTGCGAAGGTCAGCAAATGGCGGCAGCCTTACGTCGTATGGCAAATTGGCGGCGCTGGCGCTGGGCGTACAAATGCCGAAAATGTGGACGGCAGCCTCGCGTCGAATGACAAACTGGCGGCGCTGGCGCTAGTCGTGCGAAGGTCGGCAAATGGCGGCAGCCTTACGTCGTATGGCAAATTGGCGGCGCTGGCACTGGTCGTGCGAAGGTCAGCAAATGGCGGCAGCCTTACGTCGTATGGCAAATTGGCGGCGCTGGCGCTGGGCGTACAAATGCCGAAAATGTGGACGGCAGCCTTACATTGAGCTGCACACTCGCGTCGCTGGTGTTGATTCAGTCCAATTCGGCGCCACAGCGAAATCCGTCACAACTGCCCCTTGCCACGTGCACTTGCCCCGACCGGCGCACACTGGGGTAATATATAAGTAAAGTGGCGATTAATTAAAAAATGAAAATTAAAGATACTGATCTTTTTTGATACCGGATTAAAGTAGATAAAATTCCGCATCACTAGGTGAAAGAATTGTTGTAAAATAATTTACCGTATTCCTGCAATCCACTCTGAAAGTTGACATTTCTTTTCATTTGTCGTACGCGCAGCGTGAAACGTGAATTTTCCAATTATTCAAATAAAATTTCTTTAGCAAGTTTTTAAAGTAGCATAAAAGTGATGATGGAGGCTTCTTGTTCAGGTATTTAAGTATTAAAATTCTAATTTTTTTTTGTTTTAAGTGTTCGTAAATATTTTTGTTATTTTTTTAAAAAAAAAGCTTAAAAATTGCCTTATTTTGACCCTATTCATAGACATATAGTTGTTTGTTCAGTGATGTTCACCTAAAATATTGTCATAATCGTAATCTGTGGATATTCTAGCAATTTTCTATGAAAAAAAAAGTTGCGCTATTGTTGCGCACTTTTGCAGCATTTCGATTTTTGTATGTGAACTCTTGGCAAAATATGCACGCGGTCCGTGAAAAGATAGTCAAGAAATAAATGTAAATGCAAAAAATATAAAATAAGCAACAAATGAAACATTTTATGTTAGTTTTGTTGTTGTTCAATGTATGGTTTTTAGTAATGCTTTATGCATTTTACCCTACTTTACAGGGAGCCGGCATATTAGATTTATATTAGCCAGCATATTAGGCGGGATATCGCGTAAGCTAAATATTTTTGGTGTTTAAGATATTTATGAAACACAATACAAAATCGTCTCAAATGATGCAGAACCAAATACAATTTTGATATCTTGGATTATTTCATTTGTCTTTGTTGTAGGGTGTGTGCAAAACTAGGTCAACCGACCTTATTTGTCAGAAGTTGCAGTATTGGGCATTGTTCTTGTTTGCATTACTTATGTGTAATCGATTGAAATAACCGCAATGATGTGCATTAAACTAATTCGGTAAACGGTAACTGTAAATGACTAATTTTTCAAAAAAGGTGATTTTTTTCATGTAGGAACTAATCCAAATGTTATTTGGTATACCCGTCAAAGCCTTTATGACATAATGACCAACTCTTTGCCTTAAATTGGGCCAAATCTTTCGTTGAGTACTATCCCTGGTGTAACATGCCTACGACTGTTCATAAATATTTAATTCATGGACCAGAGGTCATAACTCACGCCTTGTTGCCAATCGGTGAATTATCTGAAAAAGCGCAGGAAGCGAGAAATAAAGATTTTAAGGATTTCAGGGAATATTTTTCTCGAAAAAGTAGCCGAGAAAAAACCAACGAAGACGTTCTAAATAGACTTCTTGTAAGTTCTGATCCCATTATATCGAAATTGCTGCATAAAGCAGTTACGCGCATGCCAAGGGAAGCATTGGATTTGTTGATAATTGCGGAAGAAGATCGCGATGATATGAACAATGATGATGATGATGATAACGATGGATGCGAAGGTGAAAGCGTAGGTGAATACGATGATGATTCCGACAGTAATTAATAAATAAGCGAGGAACTCTGTATAATACCCTTTTGCAACAATTTTGCATTTTTGGTCATGAATAAAAAAAAATCCACTAAAGTATGTTCAAATACATTTATTTTTTATTTCTTTATGTATAATTAACTAAACCTAATACTTTTTTCATGTCTAAATAGTCCGGGTGAATTAATCGCCAAAATCGGCATGAATTACCCCAGTGTGCGGCGTTTCGTTCTTTTGCCACCGCTGCCACGCGGTTTTTCTTTTCGTTGTCTCGGGCCCAAGCTGCCACGTTCTACTCGCTTCACGATTCGTTACCTTCCGTCCGTATCGCATGTTCTTTTCCCTTCCTTCCTTTTCCTGTTCGTATTCTCCTGCACATGGTAATAGATCAGCAGTGCTGCCAACTTAGCGATCCTGCTACAGGGTTGCATTCGGTGAGTGGAAGCTATTCGATGTTTCTAAGTTACAATTCCCAAATCCAGGAATTTGTTCATTACAAAACAGAAAAATATGACCGTTTTCAACGCGACATATTTTTATGAAAAAGAACAATCACTGCCTGATATCTTTGGCATGAAAGGTGCCTACTAACTTTCCTTGCAGGTCTTCTAATAGGTAATAATGATTTCCGATTTTTTTCTCGCACTCTGGCTTTAATAAATGACGGGCTGAGTTTTGCATTAACATTCTTTTCAAAGTTACTCTGAACAAAGTTACGCCTGAACACTTCCTGGCCTATGTTATAAGAGACTATCCTGCTTCGCATGTTATATTGCTGCGCGTTTTGTTCATGAGCAGTTGTGATTTTTCTCCTTATGTCATCGCGCTGTAGCGTGAGTTGGTCGTCACGTTTAAGTCGTACAGTAGAATCGTCCAGTGCTTTTAGGTCTCGTAAAAGTTGGTACGATGAGGCATGGGTTATCATGTCTAAGCCAAACAAGGCATGGTAAGGCGTACAGCCAATTGATTGATGCGACCCATTTCGCAAAGCACAACTAATGGCACTTATGTGGGCGTCTCATTCTCGTTGGTCATTTTTCAAATAGGCTTTGATAGCCGAAATCAGTGAGCGGTTTACACGTTCAGAGGCGTTTGATTGTGGTGAATAAATTGCTGCATAAATATGCTCAATCCCATATTGAGTCAGAAATGCGTTGAAATCATGTGCCTTAAATTGTGAGCCGTTGTCACTAACGATCTTTTCTGGCACCCCGTATACATGAAAGATGTTCTGTAATAGGAAATCAATAATATTACGCGTCGTAAATGTTTTTAATGGGCATAGCCAATGAAGTTTAGACATATGATCTAGCACAATTAATAATCCAATATGACCTCGTTTGCTTCTCGGATAAGGGCCTAGCAGATCGATGTATAATCGCTGAAATGGTCGGTATGAAATCGTTTGGTTACCCATAGGGGGTTTTAATGACATATTTGGAGCTTTGGTGGTTTTACAAATCTCACAATTGCGCACGTACTTGCGTACATCTCGAACTATACCTGGCCAATAAAAGTATCGCCGAAGCAATTCTAAGGTTTTGAACATTCCCCCGTGTGCAGAGGTAACACAATCACGTGAGCGGGATATTACTGCTTGGCGTAACGCAACTGGAATCCAAAGTTTCCATGCATTTTGCTCACTCAGTTCACTGCCATCCACATGCTGTGTACGTATATATACCAATCGGTCATCAACTTTGATGTCAGGATACTGGTCCTGATGGTCTCGGATCTTTGTTTTTAACATTTCGTACTCTTCGTCCTGAAAATGAGGTGAGCCCAAATCTACTTCCGGTTCTGTCTGTTCTAACATGGTTATTTCGTCCGCGTGCATTCGTGACAACGCGTCAGGCACTATGTTTTCTTTCCCTTTTCGATGTCGTATAGTATACCGGTAACATTGCAATTTCATCACCCAACGAGCTAATCGACCTCGCAAATTGGTTTGCTTCATAAGCCATACGAGGCTTGCATGATCAGTGATTACTTCAAACTCTTGCAATTCTAAATAGCATAGAAAGCGTTCAATTGCAGTGACCGCTGCTAGACATTCACGCTCGGTAACACTGTAATTACGCTGAGCCGTGTTTAATTTTTTTGACATGAATGCTACAGGTCTTTCTACGCCTTCTTGGTCTAACTGGGTGAGTACCGCACCGATGCCACTGTCACTTGCGTCACATTGTAAAGAGAATTTCTTCCTAAAGTCCGGATTTTGAAGGATAGGGGCTGTAGCTAACACCGTTTTAATTTTTTCGAAGGCAGTTTGCGCCTCTTCGGTCCAAGTGAATTTCTTCTTGGTTGACAAAGCTTCGGTAATCAGAAAAACGATTTCAGAAAAGTTTTGAATGAACCGTCTATACCATCCTGTTAATCCTAAAAATCCGCGAACTTGCTTTAAGTTTTTTGGTGTAGGCCAAGTTAAGATAGATTCAACTTTGTTAGGATCGGTGGCTATCCCGCCATCACCAATGACATACCCCAAATAGTGCACTCTTGTAACACAAAATTGGCTCTTATTAATGTTTAAGGTGAGGTTTGCTTTACGAAATTGTTCTGCTATGCGTACTAATACCGACAGATGATTCTCAAAGTTGTCTGAAACTACACACAAATCATCCAAATAGCCAAAAACACAATGTTTTAGATCGGCTGGAATGATTTCATCCATGAGTCTACACATAGTCTGAGGCGCGTTACACAACCCGAATGGCATGACTTTGAATTGGTATAAGGGTCATCCGGGTATGGTGAAAGCTGTGATCGCTTTCGCTTCCTCTGTTAGCGCAATTTGCCAATACGCATCTTTTAAGTCAATTTTCGAAATAAGGTTTGCTTTAGGTAAACGAGCGAAGATACCTTTGATTGGTGGAAGCGGATACGCATCCTTTTTAGTTACGTCATTTATCTTTCTCGCATCTAGACACAGCCGTACTTTACCAGGTTTCATCACAAGTCGCATGGGTGAACTCCAAGCACTGTGAGATGGTTCAATTACCCCTAACTGTAACATTCGATCTAGTTCCTTATAGATAATTTTTTCCACGGCCGGAGAGACAGGATAAAAACGTTGTTTAACCGGTTTTGCATTTCCGACGTCTATTTCGTGTTTAATTAGACTAGTTCTACCTAACCCTTGCTTTTCAAAACTGGGAAACAATGATTTTACTACCTCTAACTGTTGTTGTAGAGTTGAGCTTAGTGGATATAGGTATCTTTCTGTGACTCGCACCTAGTTTCCTTGCTTGCGCACACTGTCGCAATAATTCCGGGAGCCAACTGAAATTGTCTCCAAAAATCGATACCCAGTATCACCTTTTGTTTGATTGATGGAATAATAAACATACGCATAGGCTTAGTCGCATTTTGGTAAGTGATATCTAAGTCAACAAAACCTATTACTTTCTGTTTTTCTCCCGCTGCTGTTTTCACACTCGACTGCAACTGATGAAATTTTCCGATTTTATAAACGCATAACAACGCCCATCCGTCTCATCATTAACGACCGCTGCCATCAGAAATCTTCTGCGTTCGCGTATTTTTTTCCAAAATTTTCGCTGTCGTAAAGTTGATCTTGTGGATCTTCTACTGCCGTTCATCATTACTGCATCATTGGGAAACAGTCGATTGCGTATTTCTTGATATCGTAGCCAGCGTTCATGCAGTGGTAGAATCCGTCTCACTTCATTGTCGCCCGCAGCACTAGTTGGGTTATCGCTGTTCATGTTTACGATGGTGTTGGATAGGGGTTGGTTGAGTAGCACTTCGACTGAGGGCTCCTGAGAGTTCCTCTGCGAACTTTCGCCACTATTAACTGTATTGTTACGAATACCAGTTCTAGTGGGCTAGTACGTATCTCTGGATTGTGCAATTTAAAATAAAAACACACTTAAGTTCTCAAACGCAGTCAATAACAACCAACAGTCACTTTATTTCACAACTTTCACACTTTACGGTCTTTACACTTAATTATTTTCTTAATTACTCCGTGTGGCACCTTCACTAGTCAAAATCAGACTGACTCGCTGCGCCGCACCCGGCTGTCTTTTATACCTGTCCGGCCATCGCGCAGATCGTTCTCGCACATTCCGGAGTGGACTAAAGGTTTCCATGATGATCGCGACCATCATTGCCAGATTGGACTAAAAGTTGCCATCATTGCCAGGTTGGACTAGAAGTTGCCATCATTGCCAGGTCGAATTATAGCACGGCGCGTAGCGACAGGGTTGCTTTGCACAGCGACAAACTGTCTTATCGTTACACTGCCCACCACTTAGACTTGTTCGTCCCGAACAAGTGCCGAGGTTCCGCTGTGATAAGGCGCCAGGCGCTGCAAATGGACTACCTTCAGCTTAGCGCCTTTATTGCTGCAACGTTGAATCCTGTATACCACGTCGTTTATCGTAGTCACGACTTCGTAAGGTCCTTCCCATGACGCTTGAAGTTTCGGAGACAAACCTTTCCTCCGCTGCGGGTTGTAGAGCATTACCAGATCGCCTTCTTGGAACCCTGCTGAGTTGGCCCGTAGATCATATCTGGCTTTCGCCTTATCGCTGACCAGTTTGGTGCGGCTCCTTATAAACTGGTGAATCTCCTCCAGTTCCGCCCGCTTATTGGCCACGTAGTCCGTCTTAGCGCCTCCCGTCGTGCTGACTACCCCGAACTTCAAGTCAGCGGGTAACCGCAATTCTGTGCCGAATACTGCTCGGGCTGGAGTGAGTGATGTCGTGTCGTGCGGGGCTGACCTGTACGCCATTAGGAACAAGGGGATATGCGTGTCCCAATACTTTTGATTCCTGCCTACCACTTTCCGCAGGTATTCCTCTAGTGTCCGGTTAAAGCGTTCCACCATGCCGTCGGACTGTGGGTGCAAAGGGGTGGTACGCGTTTTCTTTATCCCCAGCAGCTCACACACTTCCTTGAATACCGCAGACTCGAAATTCCGGCCTTGATCCGAGTGCAACTCCAACGGAACTCCGAACCTGGCTACCCAGTTGTTTACCAGCTTTTCCGAGATCGTAGTGGCCTCCTGGTTAGGAATAGGGTACACTTCGGGCCATTTGCTGAAGTAATCCATTACCACCAGCACATATTTGTTGCCTTGAGTGCTAGTTGGGAATGGGCCGGCGACGTCCATAGCAATCCGCTCGAAGGGCGCTCCCACGTTGTACTGCTGCATGCGGCCTCGAGATCTTCTTGTTGGCCCTTTCGCTGCTGAACATCGGTCGCAGCTCTTAATCCACTCGGCTACAGACTCCTGACATCCTACCCAGTAGAATCGTCTTTTTATTTTGGCGACGGTTTTGGTGATGCCTAGGTGCCCTCCACTGGAGTCGTTATGGTATGCCTGGATGACCTCGTTGATTCTGCATTTCGGCACTACCATTAGGGAGTTGCTGGTCCGTCCAGCCGCGCTCTCCCATTCGCGGTACAGGCATCCTTCCTTCAGCCGCAGACTTTTCCACTGTGCCCAGTAAGCCTTGGCGATCGGGCTTTCACCGGCCATCTCCTGCCAGTCTGGACGTGCGCCTTGCTCCTTGCCTTCGACGATTTTTGCAAGATCCGCATCCTCACGCTGGTCCTTTTGTAGCCTCTCCGCAGACCACTCTTCCTCTGGCATAACGCTCACCAACCGGACGTCCACTATCTGTTCTTTGCTTTCGGCTCGCGAGCACGCCCTGTATTCGACTTTGCACGGACGGCGTGACAAGGCATCGGCATTGTCATGGCTACTGCCCTTCCGATGCTCTATCGTGTAGTCGTAGCTCTGCAGTCGCTCGATCCACCGCGCCAATTGGCCTTCAGGATCCTTAAAGTTCAGGAGCATGATCTGTGCGCAGGCGAAACCTTTGTCCATACAGATATTTGTGGAAGTGTTTTACGCAGTCCAATACCGCCAGCAGTTCTCTCCGTGTCACACAGTAGTTGCGTTCCGGTTTCGACAGAATCCTACTGTAGTATGCTATCACTTGTTCTTGGCCGTCTATTATCTGTGATAGCACACCGCCAATACTATGCCTGCTCGCATCCGTATCCAGCACAAACATCTCTCCAGGCACGGGGAAGGCCAGAATTGGAGCAGTGCATAGTTTTTCCTTCAGACGAGCAAAAGCCTGCTCCTGCTCTTCGTTCCACTCGAAAGCTTGGCTCTTGCACAGACTATGCTATGCTTGCTATGTGCACAGGCCCAGGAAACTGCGGAGTTCGTGTAGATTGCGTGGCCGGGGCCACTCCTTCACCGCCGTGATTTTGCCTTCATCCGTATGTACTCCGAGGGCGGAAACCGTATGACCCAGATACTTGACCTCTTTTTGGAACAACGAGCACTTCTTTGGGTTGAGTTTAAGCCCGGCTTTTTGTATCCGCTCGAATACCTCCTTTACCTTTCCCAGGTGGTCGTCGAAGCTTTTACCCATCACGATTATGTCGTCGAGGTACACCAGGCACGTCCGCCAATGCAGCCCCTTTAGCACGCGTTCCATTAGCCGCTCGAATGTTGCTGGTGCGTTGCAGAGTCCAAACGGCATGACGGTGAACTGCCACAAACCATCGCCAACACTGAAAGCCGTTTTCTCCTTGTCTTTGTCTGCAAGCTCTACCTGCCAATAGCCGCTGCGTAAGTCGAGCGTGGAGAACCACTGCGTGCCTGACAGTGTGTCCAGGGTGTCATCGATCCGAGGTAGTGGATAACTGTCCTTCTTGGTCACATCATTGAGTTTTCGATAGTCCACACAAAACCGGGTACTGCCATCCTTTTTCTTGACCCGAAGAAGGCTCTATGGCCTTTTCTTTCCGCATGTTTTCGATCAACTTTGTGACCTCCTCCCTCTTGGCCAGAGGAACTCGTCTTGGCGGTTGGCGGATCGATTTTGCGCTTCCGGTGTCGATGTTGTGCTTCACTATGGCTGTTCTTCCGCCTGCTTCTGCCGCAAATATTGACCCATAGTGCTGCAGGAGTGACCTCGCCTTCTGTTTCTGATTGGCCGTCAATTCGCTGTTCCACTGATTCTCCTGCGGTATGACGTCCATGTTAAAACCGCTCTTCTTATTACCTCCAGGCGGGCTACTCTCGCAATTGACCACTGCTACAGCTTCCTTACACTCGCCAATTACCTCATCTTTCCCGACATATCTAGGTGCATTCAGGGGGTTCAGTATTCTGACCGGTATTCTGCCATTCTTAGGTTCCACTAATGTACGTCCGATGATGATGTTGTCGTGTCCTTGTTTCGGTACTTCCACAACCCACAGCCGACTCGACCCATCGTCCTCGTCCACCTTTGCCCACACAATCGCCTCAGAGTTCGCTGGTATCCTCCTGTGTTGACACGAGACAACTTTCCTTACCGCCACGCTTCGCTCATAGCCGGTGTGCAGCGGGAATTCAACGTTGGCATATCTCAGCACATTTTCTTTCAGGTCCAGCGTAAAACCGTGCCTAATCATGAAATCCACGCCGATAATCACGTCGTCCATTATATCCGCGACGATGAACTCATGCTCCAGGCTGCTGGTGTCGATAGCAATTATTTTTGTTACTTTCCCTCTTACCAGCGCACGCTCGCCAGTCGCAGTCCTCAGCTGTATGCCATGCAGTGTTTCCCAGTTCTTCAGAAGCTTCCTTTTTATGATCGAATATGACGCTTCAGTATCCAGTGTCAACACGAACAACTTTCCATCTATCTTTCCCTCAATCGTCAAGCTGCTGGGTTGTCGTTTCAACTGCGAGACAAGGACGGTGGGGCAGCAGGCTGTGGGGATCAGCTCACGCCCCTTTGGGCTGACCCTTTTTAGTTTAACGGCTCCTCGTCCTCAGCCCTGCGCTTGTTGGCTGAGCCTCGATTGTCAGCATTCCTTGCTTCAGGCGATTGCGATCGAGAACGGGAACGCCTCTTTCGTTGGCGGCAGTCTCGTGATATGTGACCCTGCTTGCCACATACCCAGCAAACAACTTTAGTGGAGACCACCCGTGGTCTGCCCGGTGTCTCAGAGCTTATGGCCTGGATCGGAATGTCGCTGTCTGGCTGGATTTGGCGTATCCTTGCAGGTGCATACCGAGTGGCCCCGATCCATGTCGCCTCATATGTCATCGCGCTGGTCACCGTCTCCTTAAATGTCGGCTTGCCCATCATCAACGCACTGCGACGTGTTTCCGGATCATGAAGACCTTCAATAAACGCCTCGATCTTCATCCTCTCGAGATCCTCAGCGCCGAAGGACGGGTAGCACAACTGTGCGAGCCGCTCAATGTCTGCTGCATATGTCTGCAGCGCCTCGTTGGCTCTTTGCCTGCGGTTCTTCAGCTCACAGTAGTACAGCGTTCTGTTGTGCTCGTCGCTGTACTTCGCTGCCAACGCCCTTATGACGGTCTCGTACTCACTTCTTAAACATTCTGGAACTGATTTTATTACCTCAGCCGCAGCACCTTTTAGAGCCAGCGCCAATCTCCGACCTTTCCTTACATCGGTCCACTGATTTTCCAGAGCAGCCAGGTCGAATTGTAGCTTGAATGTATCGAACGGCGTAGTCCCATCATAAGTAGGCACTTCTGCTCGGGTGGCAACACTTTCCGGAACCAGCGGCAACCATTCTCGCGGCTGTACCTCCCTAAGCCGCTCGTCCATTTTTCTGTTCATCGAGTCCTCCAGACTATCAACTCGTTTGTTCAGGGAAACCTTCACATTTAGCTGGTTGGCGATTTCTTCCACTTTCTGCTCCCAGCGCGCAGAATTTTCCTGAAGCTTGTTTTCCATTCGCTCTGCCATTTCCCGATTCGTAGTTTCCAATTTCGCTGACATTTCGCGATTTTCATTTTCCATTTTGGCTGCCATTTCACAGTTGGAAGTCTCGAACATGCCTTTAAGTGCAATCATTAGCTGGCTCATGTCCAATGCTTGTGGTGGCACAGCCGCTGCAGCCGTACTTTGCATCGACGCAGCACCCGCAGGCGATTCCTCCACTTTGGCCGACGAATCTAGCTCCTGCGTCCCGAACTCGTGCGCAGTCCAATCAATGCCTCGTGATTCACACGCCTCTCGCAAGCGCAGCTGCAACTCCACCTTTCCGCCAGCAGTCGGCAAATTCCAAGCGGCCAGCTCCTTCTTCAGCTGGTCCACCTTCAGTTGCTCCAGTCTAACCATGTCTGCGTTTTATAATTAATTTTTATTTTTTTTACTTTCAGTAACACAATCCCACTTCTGACACCAAATGTTACGAATACCAGTTCTAGTGGGCTAGTACGTATCTCTGGATTGTGCAATTTAAAATAAAAACACACTTAATTTCTCAAACGCAGTCAATAACAACCAACAGTCACTTTATTTCACAACTTTCACACTTTACGGTCTTTACACTTAATTATTTTCTTAATTACTCCGTGTGGCACCTTCACTAGTCAAAATCAGACTGACTCGCTGCGCCGCACCCGGCTGTCTTTTATACCTGTCCGGCCATCGCGCAGATCGTTCTCGCACATGCCGGAGTGGACTAAAGGTTTCCATGATGATCGCGACCATCATTGCCAGATTGGACTAAAAGTTGCCATCATTGCCAGGTTGGACTAGAAGTTGCCATCATTGCCAGGTCGAATTATAGCACGGCGCGTAGCGACAGGGTTGCTTTGCACAGCGACAGACTGTCTTATCGTTACAGTATTTAGGATTTCACCATTCGGTTCTTGCCGAATGGGGTCTTCTGCAAGTTTTTTGCCCTCCCAAGGCAACGAGTGCACTGCGGCTTATATATGTTTTTAGCTCCGCAACCGTAGCAAAAGATTTTTCTCTCTTGTTCACACATATCCCAGTAGTGTCCTTCCTCATTACAGTTCCAACAAGTTGGCAGATTCACCGGATGTAATACTTCCTCAACGTTCAGTTCCGCAGGTTCTTCAGAATCATTTGGATCGCCTAAAGATTCTGGGTCTATTGCTGCCACATGACGGGGTCGCAGGCTGTTTGTCGGAACATTACGGTATGGCGTTCGTTTGAATAAATCGTCTTTAAAGAAGTTCTCCCTCATCTGTACAAGCTTGCGCAAATGAGCAACTGGCATAATTGGGATGTACAGCAGTTCATGTCGTATGTCGGGTCTCAGATTTCGCGTAATTATCTCGATTAATTCTTCTTCCTCGATAGGATGAGCTAGCCGATCGGTAATTGCCGTGATAGCTTCATAATAGCATTCAAAAGTTTTCCCTGCCCGTTGTTTGCGATTTCATAGCTCTTCACGAACGTCATAGTTGGAGCGCATATCTTTCAATTCATACTTGAGCGCTACACAAAAACGTTGCCATTCAATTCGCGGGACTTGTTTATGATACCGCCAGAACCAATCTTTAGCCTTTCCTGACAACAAAATGTGTAAATTACTGCATACTGCAGTGAAATCTCCGTTAAGGCTTTCAGCCGTTAAAGCACGAATGCGATATATGAATTCTTCACAAGTAATGCCTGCAGAGCCTACTAGGGGCAACACCGGGGCCTTCTGCGGCGCCCCCTGTCCATGACACCGCTTCCGAAGACGGCGCCGACAGTGTTGTTTCCGATTCGGAGATGATCGGCGCCTTTTTCGAGGGCCTTGAGGTGAGGACCGACGTCGATCCTGAGGACGAGAATATCTCGCTGTCCGACCTGGACGACATTTTCGCTGGGAAGGAGGACGGCGACGCAACGGTAGTCGTCGCCCCTGGAGATGGTGGGGATACTAAAAATTAATCTCCACCACTCCAAGGCAGCTTCGGCTGCCCTTCTCCTCCACTTGGCATCCAGCAGGGAGGACATCGTGCTAGTCCAGGAGCCATGGATCGTTCATGATCGGGTTCGTGGGCTCAGCCTAAATGGGTACAGGACTGTATCCCACCACGGCGCAGGTAAAATTAGGGCCTGCACCCTCATTAGAGACACCACTAATGCCTCTCTTCTTCCTAGGTACTGCGACGGGGATTGCGTGACCATAGCAGCTGAGATACACTCCCGGGTGTACTGGATCGTATCCAGCTATATGGCACATGACCACGGGCCTACACCTCCTTACGGGCCACTGGGGGAGGCGACTGCAGCAGCCAACGAGCGAGGCATTCCGCTCATCATCGGGGCGGACGCCGACGCACACCACGATGCCTGGGGAAGTAGCGACCAGAACGAACGCGGTGAGTCGCTTTTTTCAATTTATATTGAATACTAACCCAGGCATTGCTAACAGAGGTAGGGAACCAACTTTTCTTAAATAAACAAAATTTTCCGGGTTCTATTCCCCGAACTTAGTTAAATCCCTGCACCTATAAACCTACATTGCTCAGTCTGCTGTACATTCGTAACACCTTATAGCAGTTGAGCCCCGCCCTTTTTCCCTGGCCGTTGCGTACACTCTTTGTTCACGGTTTGGTTTACAAATACCTTACAACTATTCTCAAGCCATAGGCGTTACTAAAGAGTTACTCACGTGCGTCCATCGATTTCCCCGTAGAAGGCCTTCTCCGTGAATCGTGAATGCTGAAAAAAAGGTATAAGAACTTATGTAACCGATGACGAGTACACAAAGAGTGATGCAATTTCAGCATACTTTACCCATAGAAACGTATCCCCCTTTAAATAGATGAAATTGAGCCACTGCTCCTGATCCCCCTTAAATGTGGTTGTTTTACAATTGAGCCACTGCTCCTGATCCCCCTTAAATGGTTTTGTTTTACAATTGAGCCACTGCTCTTTATACCCCCCTTAAATGGTTTTGCGTGAAAATTGAGCCACTGCTCCTGATCCCCCTTAAATGGTTTTGTTTTACAATTGAGCCACTGCTCCTGATCCCCCTTAAATGTGGTTGTTTTGCAATTGGGCCACTGCTCCTAAATTGTCCCCTGCTTCATGGTGCCTGCTTCCGTTATTACGTAACGAATGGCGGCGGCCGCCCTCCCTGCGGTCCTGCGTCACTCCCACTGTATACGGATGCTGCACAATTGCATGCGCCCAGCTGTCGGCGCTGGCGCTGATCGGGCAGGTGCCGAAAATGTGAACGGCAGCCTCGGGTCGAATGACAAATTGGCGGCGCTGGCGCTGGGCGTACAAATGCCGAAAATGTGGACGGCAGCCTCGCGTCAAATGACAAACTGGCGGCGCTGGCGCTGGTCGTGCGAAGGTCGGCAAATGGCGGCAGCCTTACGTCGTATGGCAAATTGGCGGCGCTGGCGCTGGTCGTGCGAAGGTCAGCAAATGGCGGCAGCCTTACGTCGTATGGCAAATTGGCGGCGCTGGCGCTGGGCGTACAAATGCCGAAAATGTGGACGGCAGCCTTACATTGAGCTGCACACTCGCGTCGCTGGTGTTGATTCAGTCCAATTCGGCGCCACAGCGAAATCCGTCACAACTGCCCCTTGCCACGTGCACTTGCCCCGACCGGCGTTTCGTTCTTTTGCCACCGCTGCCACGCGGTTTTTCTTTTCGTTGTCTCGGGCCCAAGCTGCCACGTCCTACTCGCTTAACGATTCGTTGCCTTCCTTCTTTTCCCTTCCTTCTTTTTCCTGTTCGTATTCTCCTGCATATGGTAATAGATCAGCAGTGCTGCCAACTTAGCGATCCTGCTACAGGGTTGCATTCGGTGAGTGGAAGCTATTCGATGTTTCTAAGTTACAATTCCCAAATCCAGGGATTTGTTCATTACACATGATCCAATATATGACCCCAATCCTGGGGTGTCTGAAAGTTTAGCAGAAATGACCAAATTGAAAAGGAAGTAAGGATGCGGTAAAAGAATAAAATTTAATATTCCAAAATACACTGGTTTTACACAAACACTTTGCGAAAAATGTGGAGTAGGACTATGCTACAACAAACGCATTAATTGCTTTACAAGTTTTTATTTAAAATTAAACATTAAAATAAAAAAATAAGTTGTAATGCTTTGTATCAGATATGCAACCAAATGTTTTTTACAAAACAACCTTACAACAACAACCTGATCCTTATTGTATTTGATGGTCAAAGCTTCTGATAGGTGGGTGGTAGTTATTGTGTCCGTTGTCTCCATAAGCTTCCTTGTTTTAGTAAATGACGCACAGTCCTGCGTCATGTCAATGGTTGGCCATCGCTTATGCTACATGCATCTCCTGCATCGAAGTAAATTGTTTTTTCCAACCACTCATTACTCTGGACAAAATTGAATTTGGTACGGTTTGCCGCAATCCATTTCAACTTTACAGTGCGATAAGTCCTGGATATCTTCTCTTTAGTCGTAGATATTGTAGCGATGAGGCACTGTGCTGTGCTATGCATGAATAGCATACTTTTAGGCATGCTCTTTGAAGTACGGCAAATTTGGTATAATGTCAATGGTTGGCCATCGCTTATGCTACATGCATCTCCTGCATCGAAGTAAATTGTTTTTTCCAACCACTCATTACTCTGGACAAAATTGAATTTGGTACGGTTTGCCGCAATCCTGGATATCTTCTCTTTAGTCGTAGATATTGGAGCGATGAGGCACTGTGCTGTGCTATGCATGAATAGCATACTTTTAGGCATGCTCTTTGAAGTACGGCAAATTTGGTATAATTCGCTTGGTATAGTCCGATATGGCAAGGATGGTTCGCGAAGGAATGGGCTGTGCGAGAATGGTCGAGCGTTTTCCAATTGGAAGTTGCAAGAAACTTCGGCGCGATAAGAAAACTAATATAAAAGCAGCAGTGTGCAGCGCAAGGAGTCGAGTCTTAGCTGAGCAAGCAAAGTAGAAACACGTGTAGATACAAGCAAAGTGTAAATCTGTAAATAAAGTGATTGTTGATTTTTGACTGCGTTTGCGCTGAATTGAATGAAGTTGTTTTATTTTCAAGCACAATCAAAACGAACTTGGATTTTCGTAACATTTGGTGTCAGAAGTGGGATTGTGCTACTGAAAATAAACAAAAAAAAAATAAAATAAAAATAAATAAACAAAATTATAAAAACGCAGACATGGTTAAATTCGAGCTGCTGAAAGTGGTGGAGGAGGAATCGCCTGCTGGTGCTGCGTCGCTGCAAAGTACGGCTGAAGGGGCTGCGCCACTACAAGCATTGGACATGAGCCAGCTAATGGTTGCACTTAAAGGCATGTTCGAGACTTCCAACCGAGAAATGGCAGCGAAACTGGAAACTACGAATCAGGAAATTTCGGCCAAAGTCGAAACTGCGAACCGAGAAATGGCGGAAAATTCCTCGCGCATAGAGCAGAAGGTGGAGGAAATTTCCGATAGCCTGAACGTGAAAGTTGAGCATCTCGAGACGCGAATGGACAATTGGGACAAACGAGTTGACGACCTGGATGATTCCCTGCGCAAACGAGTTGACAGTCTGGAGGATGAAGATTGAGGCGTTTATTGAAGGTCTTCATGACCCGGAGACACGTCGCAGTACGTTGATGATGATGAAGCCGACATTCCGTGAGACGGTGACAAGCGCTTTGACCTATAAGGCGGCCTGGTGGGGAAGTGTTCAAAATTCATCTGCGGAAAGGCGTCGAGCCCAATCTGGACGTGTCACGCAAAGCCGGACAGTGAGCTCAGAGGCACCAGCGAGGCTGCGGGCAGTGTCATCTAGAGTCAGTTGCTGGCGATGTGACAAGCTAGGCCACATATCACGAGACTGCCATCGGCGAGAGAAGCCTTCTGAACAGCAGACGTCGCCAAGATGTGCTGACGCTCTGCCGCACCATTCTTGCAAAACCGAGCGCAGGCATGATTCGCAAGCCGAAAACAAGGGACAGATTGTGGATGTTCGGTCGGTAAGAGTTTTACAAGAGGAAGATTGGCTTGCGGAAAGGCTACAGAAGGACCAGCGCGAGGATAGGGATCTCGCAAAAATCATCAAAGGCAGAGCACGGAGAGTACGGCCGGACTGGCAGAGAGAGCACGATCGCGAAGGCTTACTGGGCACAGTGGCAAAGTCTACGTCTGAAGGATGGCTGCCTATACCGCGAGTGGGAGAGCAGGGATGGCAAGACCAGAAAATCCCTAATAGTGGTCCCAAAAGGTCGGATCGACGATGTCATCAAGGCAAACCATAACGACTCCAGTGGAGGGCACCTAGGCATCGCAAAAACTATCGCCAAGATAAGAAGGCGGTTCTATTGGGTAGGATGCCAGGAGTCTGTCGCTGAATGGATCAGAGGCTGTGATCGGTGTTCGGCTGCGAAAGGGCTGAGGAGAAGATCGCGGAGCCGCACTCAACTAGTCGAAAAAAGGTTAACAGCGAGCTATGGTCTACGGGCTAACCCAGAAGGGTTCCAAGAAGGCGATCTGGTAACGCTCAACAACCCGTAGCGGAAGGAAGGTTTGTCTCCAGAAGTTCAAACATCATGGGAAGGACCGTACAAGGTCGTGACAAAGATTAATGACGTGGTGTACAGAGTTCAACGCTGCTGCAACAGAAACGCTAGGCTGAAAGTAGTCCATTTGGAGCGCTTGGCGTCTTACACCGGCGGAGCCTCGGTACTTGTTCGGGACGAACAAGTCTAAGTGGTGGGCAGTGTAGCGATGAGGCACTGTGCTGTGCTATGCATGAATAGCATACTTTTAGGCATGCACTTTGAAGTACGGCAAATTCGCTTGGTATAGTCCGATATGGCAAGGATGGTTCGCGAAGGAATGGGCTGTGCGAGAATGGTCGAGCGTTTTCCAATTGGAAGTTGCAAGAAACTTCGGCGCGATAAGAAACCTGGTATAAAAGCAGCAGTGTGCAGCGCGAGGAGTTGAGTCTTAGCTGAGCAAGCAAAGTAGAAACACGTGTAGATACAAGCAAAGTGTAAATCTGTAAATAAAGTGATTGTTGATTTTTGACTGCGTTTGCGCTGAATTGAATGAAGTTGTTTTATTTTCAAGCACAATCAAAACGAACTTGGATTTTCGTAACAATACTTTGGCTGCAGGCAAACTTCTTCCGATGTAAGCAATTTCTTTAGTGACGGCCAGAACGAATTTCTCCTTTATCTTCGAAATAGTAAATATTTCAAACAGCTTAGAATTTTTCTCTTCTTCTTCTTCGACAGAGGGAATGGGGAGGGTATTTAACAAGGGGGCGTAGCATCACCTATATAATCAAATCTTTTATATGGAGTAGCTTCGGAATCGTTAGCCACACAGCATTGAAAGTTTGTGTACCGTCGTCTTATAGATATGTCATCCTACTGGTGTGGTTTGATCGGCGTGGCATATTTATTATGACCCAACATTTACGCAATACTGTAAGTCCACATCAATGAAACTTGGTACGAACTTTCTACTTAGTAGCACAATTCGACTCGAGAAAGCTGTTAGCATTGGACAAGGGGGCGTGGTATCGTGGCTCCTTTATTATATACATAAATTGGTTGCCCTGACTGACTGATTGATTAATTGATTTATCATCGCTTAGCCCAAACCGTTGAAGCTAGAAAAATGAAATTTGAACTGTTGGTACATCTTGAAGAATGAACCTCCGCTAAGACGGGATTTTTAGAAATTCGGGGTCTAAAGGAGCAAACATGTGATAAGGTGTTGTATGAAGAAACGTGATTTAATAGACATACTCATTTCGAACTTCCTCAAAATACTCTAAATCAAAAATAATTCGACACGTATTTTATAATTTTTTGAAAATCAAAATTTCACTAGGCCAACAATGGGTTAAGGTTTGTGGAAATGGGCCTATTGACTTCAAAAATAAAAATTAGACAGGTGTTTCTCATTATTTTCAAAATCGAAATCTAACTGGATCAACGACGGGTTAAAAGTTTGTATGGAGAAACAAATTTATTTGAGCCTTTTGACTTCAAACTTGGTAAAAGTACTTTATATGTAAAATAACTAGATGCGTGTTTTTCATTTTTCTGAAAATCAAAGTCTAACGGGGTCAACAATGGGTTAATTGTTTGTATGGAGAAAAAAGGTTTATTGGGCCTTTTGACTTCAAACCTAGCAATAGCACTTCAAACGGGAAATAATTAAAACGTGCTTTAATTTTTTTGAAAATCGAAATCTACCGTGGTAAACCAAGGGTTAAAAATTTGTTTAGAGCAAATGTGAAAACAGATGATTTAATGGGACTTTTTACTTCAAAATTTTCGAAAACATCTAAAAACAAAGATAATTAGGCACATGTTTTTTTAATCAAAAACTGACGGATCATCAATGGGTTAACAATTTGTACCGGGGGAAACATGAGCGCGCGTGCAAAGCCGCGGGGCCCAGCTAGTACAATATATAAGAATCAATGAACGAGGCAAACGGCCGAAGCCGGGGGAGCATTAATAGGGGTAACATGAGGACAAGGAAAAAAGGAATTAGAGGTGGGATCTACAGATCACTGAACAACCACTCATTAAGACTGAAGATGAAGAAACCGGGGGTTACTCGTCAACGCGTCCTCGCGTATGACGAAGGGTTGTCGTGATGCGGCTGACGGCTGGTGGTAGTGCAGCTCACGGCTAACTGGCTGTGGGAGCGCTTAGGGGTGCGCCGACCACCTCTTTTAGGGGGATGATCGATCCGGCCGTGCGGGACAGTCTGGGAAGAAACAGCTGATCTGCAAAAAGAGAGATGTCAATTACTTGAGCATTAGAATTTGACATCTTGAGTATGGGATTCGAACGGTAAATCAAGCTGTGGGGTTCGCCTGAGTTACCGTCGGAGTAGTATGGATACATGAATTCTGGCCGAGATACCAGATATTCGGGATATTTGTTCCGAATGTGAGGGGTTCGGAGGCGCTTGGAGCGGGTCGCACTTTAGTGGCGACTGACCTCTTCTCGGACCTGTGATTGGCTAGATCGAAGTTTATGGTATGAGTTGGCGCAATGAGGAAATGCGAGGGGAATGCAATTTCCGTCAGTTGCTGTGCGTATGAGCCTTTTTGTCGAACCCTTTTGGGAGGCCTCATTAGAGGCGAAAGCCATCCTGTGGGGTCGAATAGGTTGGCAACGAAGGGGAGTATGTGCCGGTTTGCGATTGAGTTTGCAGGAATAGTAGGTTCAGAGTGATTTGCCGTTATATTCAGGTTTGAAAACCCTACGGGATTGAGGGCGGCAATCACTTGCGTAAGGGCTTTCTTTGGAGTGGGAAGGTTATTTCGAAGGGCGGGACCAGTGTGCAGATTGTGATTTGACGCATTTGCGACCGCTGTCAAATGTGAAGTCGGGGGTGCTGGGCCGCTTAATATCCAACCGAATACTGTATGCTGAGCAAGTAGGTTAGGTTAGGTTACGGAAGGGATGTGTACGGCAAGCACTTCCACTCGGAAACCCTGTTGAGTCCATTGTGAATCCCTTCATTTTTCGGAAAAACCGGTGTCCTTCCCTTATCTGTTTGCATCCCTGTAGATCCAAACGGGATGGGCAGTGGCATAGTAGGTGCTCGACTGATTCTACTGCATCCTCATCTCCACAGCTTCTGCATAAATCGTCGGTCGCCAGACGCCATTTGCATAACATGACACCAATGGCGCAGTGACCTATGATTACCCACGTGACCATGCGTACAGCATGTTTGTCGAGGAGCAGAAGGCTTTTAGTTTTCCTCGTGTTGAGTGCTGGCCACAGGGTGCGTGCAATCTTGCAATCACACCTGGTTGTCCAGCTCTATTCGTAGCTCGTGTGAGCCACTCTCCTATTGAACCCATCGTAGCAGAGATCGGTGGTAGCACCGTGTTGACCGCCTCGCACGCCGGCATAGCTGACCCTGCACGGGCTAGTCCGTCCGCTTGCTCGTTCCCTTCGATATCACTATGTCCGGGAACCCAGCACAGACGAACCCTGCATTGTCTTATGCCACCTAGTGCTTTCCGACAGTCTAGTACTACCTTTGACTTCACGACAGTGGATTCAATTGCTTTTAGAGCAGCCTGGCTATCAACACAAATGACGGCCACACTAAGTGTCGAGTGTTTTATGTGTTCCGCTGCTTTCGTGATGGCGAAAACCTCCGACTAAAAAACACTGCAATAGTCTGGTAGTCTATAAGACCAGTAGACATTTTGCGTTTCACAGTAGAAACCCACCCCAGTTTCATCCTCTGTCTTCGAGCCGTCGGTGATGTAGACCCCTGCAGAGTCTTCCACCTCGGGCTGTTGCCAGTTGTCCCTGGAGGGATAGTCAATGGGAGTCTTCAATTCGAAGTCACTGCGCTTTACCAGGAAATCAGTGGCCTTATCTAGAAAACCTTGTCCGGTAGAGCTAGTCATAAGAACGTTCAGAATGGTGGAATGTCCGTAGCCGCCTGGCCTCAGCTGGTTAGACTCCCTCAATCTGAGGATTGTCTTTGCTGCGCTGGCCTTTACGAACAGGTCCACTGGGGGAAGGTGCAGAAACATTTCGCGCTTTTCGCCGCCCCCGTGATCGCGATCGTGGCAAGTCTCTGCACCTTCCCCAGATTGCTCTGGTTGCTGTTTTTGTCCATGGCTGGCCACCAAACATGAGAACCATAGGTGATGATGGGTTTGATTATCGCCGTATACATCCAATGGATAATATAGGGTTTTAATTCCTATCTTTTAGCAAAGGTCCCCTTGCAGGTATACAGCGCATTGAGCCCCTTTTTCATTCTTTCTTCAATGTTTCGCTTCCACGAAAGTTTTGAGTCCAGAATGATGCCAAGATATTTGGCCTCTTTTGATAGTTTCAGGGGATGCCCTTCCACACAGGGAAGAGAAAATTCCTGAATCTTCGTTTTCTTGGTGAACAGGACTAGTTCGATCTTTTTGGGATTTATCCCTACACCGTTGTCTCTTGCCCACACTGACAATTCGGCTAATGAGGATTCCATCAATTCACTGATAGTAGGCAAAAATTTGCCTTGTATCATGATGACGATGTCGTCCGCATAGGCCACTATTTTAATGCGTCTTCTCTGAAAGACTCTTAGAATCTCATCTACTACCAGTAGCCACAAAAGAGGGGATAGCACCCCACCTTGGGGTGTTCCCCTTGTGGCTCTCCTTCTGATGGAAGCCGGTCCTATCGTTGAGTTGATTATCCTGTCTTGCAGCATCGTTTCAACCCAATCGATAACGAAGCTTTCCACATTGTGTGCACGAAGTGCTCTTGTTATGGCCTCAGTGGTGACATTGTTGAAAGCCCCCTCTATATCGAGGAAAGCAGCCATTGTGTACTCCTTTAAGGCCAAAGAATTCTCTATGGGGTCTACAACGCTGTGCAGTGCACTGTCTAAAGACCTCCCCTGGAGGTGTGCGTGTTGTGCCCTGCAGAGTTCAGAAGATAGTCCCCGGTTGTCTCTTATGTATCTATCCAACAGCCTCTCCAGCGTTTTCAATAAGAATGAGGAGAGGCTGATAGGTCTATAGTCTTTAGCCGAAGTGTGGCTGGGCTTTCCTGCCTTCGGTATGAAGACTACTTTGACCTCTCTCCACTGCTTTGGAACTACATTCCCTAATAAGCATCCCTTAAAGATGTTTACCAGGGGTTGCAGAATACAGTCTCCGGCCTGTTGTAGCATTGCTGGAATGATACCGTCAGGGCCCGCGGACTTGTAGGGGTCAAACGACCTTATTGCCCATTCGACCATATCTTCGTCCACTATTTTGGCGACAGTTTCGGGTGGTGTAGTGGTTCCGAGTTGCTCTCGAAGATTATCCGAGTCAGTAGGAACCTGACACTGAGGAAAGTGTGCCTCCATTAGAGTCTCAAGCGATTCTTCACTAGACTCTGTCCATGATCCGTCCGGCTTGCGGATGCAGCTAAGAGCGCAATGCTGCTTAGACAGGACTTTCCTTAGCCTGGACGCCTCGTTGACACAGTCTATGGATTCGCAGTAGGCTCTCCATGATTCTCTTTTGGCTTTACAGATAGCCTTCTTGAAGGCGTTGAAACTGGATCGGTACGCGTTCCAGTCCCCTTCCTCCCCACTTAGCTTTGCCCTATTGAACAGTCGCCTAGTCCCCTGGCGTAGTAGTCGAAGCTCAGGATTCCACCTGCTGCCGCTGTGCTTCCTCTTGACACGACTTATCGTACAGGAAGACTTAAAAGCAGCGTTCAAAGTTCCCGTTAGGAGTTCAACCGAGTTCTCAATCGCACGCTCGTCTGTGACTAGGGAGAAACGTTTCGGCCTCAGTCTTGAACGAACGATGGTCGCGAATTTCTCCCAGTTTGCACTTCTTGGGTTCAGAGGTGGTGGATTGCAAACCGTGTCAAAATTGACATCGAAAAGTATTCGGTTGTGGTCCGATACCTTCCAGTTGTCAACCCTGACGTCGTTTGCCTCAGAAAGCAAAGTCAAATCAATAACTTCTTCGCGTTGATGTTGCTGCTTTCCCATTGCGTGTGATGGCCGTTGGCGTCGCAGCCCAACACCAGCGCGTGCCGTTTCGCACTGGCGAAGCCGACCAAGGGTGGCTTTCCGTAATTCTATATCGAGCAAATACGTGTATCGAACTATCGTTTTTGCTTTCCGTAACACAAAATGTCGTCGTGTCGTATCGCACGTTCGATACAAACAGCTCGATACCAATTTTGCTCTCGTTTTGCTCGTTTGCGCCGTTGTCAACCATAACAGAATGTAAGTATGAAATTTGAAATTTTTTGGAAATTAATAAATGTTTTTAATTTTTTTAGGAGTCAACAAACGAACGCTGGACAAATAAAGATGTTAATCGAATTTTTCTCCAGGAAAATTGTATTTAAAATTGAAATACTCTTTACACTGCTGGCGGTCTGTGTTAGAGTTAATCCATTGGCTGCATAAATTTTATTTTTTTATTTACAAACAAAAACTTATATTTTAAAAATTATTTTAATTTAGGGTAGACAGCAGTGGCTACTGTGGCCTTCAGCTGTTTCGTTAGTAAATATAACTAGGTTTCTAAATTATTTATATTTCTTCTAATTGAGTATATATTTTAACATTTTTATAAGAACATTAAATTTAAATTGTTTTATATAGGTTAGTTAATTTTATAAATTCTATTATTTTTCCTATGGTTTTAGCTGTAGGGTTTTTAATTATTTCTGCTGGATTAGAGTTTCGGAAGACAAGGTTTCTTTGAGCGCTGATAGCGTTGCACTCGGTTAGGATGTGGCTGAGGGTAATAGGGTATAGGTTACAGAGGTGGCACATGTCAGAGATATTATTGTTCATGAGGTGTTGGTGAGTCAACTTTGTATGGCCAAGTCGGATTCGGTTGAATTTTATCATGTCTAATCTTGAAAGAGGGCAATCATTAGGGTTAAAATTTGAGAATTGGCTTAAAGTCAATTTACGAGAATTTATTGCTTTGTACCATGTTGAGCACTTTCGCCATGTTTGGTTTTTGTATCTGCGTGTAAATTTATTTTTGAGATATTTTGTTACGTCTTTGGCATTTATATTGGGAGTGGATATTACTGGGGCCATTGCGGCGTGTTTTGCTGCAACGTCTGCAAGCTCGTTTCCTTTGATGTTTACATGGCCCGGAACCCAGATTAATATTATTTTAGGGAATTTGTCTATGAGTGTGTTTCTTATAAAAGATGGATAATATTCATGGTTTCCGATGTTGCGTATAGCGTCGAGAGATGCTAGGGAGTCTGAGCAGATAGGTTAGGTTAGGTTGAGGTGGCTGCCTCTGTATGAGACACACTTAGGCCTCTTAATGGGCCCGTTGTGATACCACAGATTCCACCCGTTTGAAATGCGTATGCAACACTGTTTTTTTCAACATGTGATACACCACACATTTCAAACGGATGGGGAAAGGGAGGGGAGCGGACCTACAGTTTAACGCCGAATCCGAACGGCGATGGGTAGTTTTTCTTTCACACTTGGAGGTTTTGCCATTGCCTGCCAAGAGCGCACTTGTGCGATTCTTGTAATTCTCATTCCCTTCATGTGGATAGCGACAGAAGTAGATGAGTGTTTTTTCCAGCCCAAGCCAGGAATCGAACCCGGCGCGCTCGGTATGAGAAGCCAGCGCGCTACCCGCTGAGCTATCGAGGCCGACATAGCAGATAGCAAAGTTTCCTCTTTTATTTTTTACTGTATTTACGGCAGACATTATTGCTATTATTTCGGCGGAATATACGGAGCTATAGAAAGGGAGATTAGATGTTGTAATCGTTGTGTTGTCGGTGGTGACACTAAATCCAGTGTTGTTATCAATACAGGAGCCATCAGTGTAAAGGAACGAATAGTTGTGGAACTTTCTTTTTATTTCTTTGAAGCTTTGTTGAAAAACAGCTGCAGGGGTTTCATTCTTGCTAAATTTGCAAAGTGAGGTGTTGATGATTTTTTTATATTGCCATGGTGGCTGATGGCTGCTGTTGTGTTTGATAGGTAAAAATGGTAGGTTATATTTTTTGCTGTTTGTAATAATTCTATCAATAGTAGAAAGGATTCGTTTTGGTCTTTTATTTTTCCTGTAGCTTTGCACAATTTTTAATAAGGGAGTATTGTTGCTGTTCATAAGGTTTTTGAATAATTTATTTGTGATAAAGTCTCTTTTTATAGTAATGGGCGAGATACCAGCTTCATAAAGCATATTGTTAACAGGGGTTGTTCTGTAAGCCCCTAATGCTGCTCTTAATGATGTATTAAGTATTGTATTCAATTTGTTGGTAATGCTTGTGGGAGCGAATCCATAAAGGTATAGACCAAAATCTATTTTAGAAATAAGTAATGCTTGTATTACATTTATGAGTGTTCGTGTACTGCAATTGAATTTAAAATTTGAAAGGCATTTTATTATGTTGAGACGAGACGAAAGAGATTGTTGTAAGTGTGTAACATGTGTATTCCACTTATATCTCTTGCTAAATGTGATTCCCAGGATTCTTAGATTGTCGACTGTGTCAATTTGCATGTTGTTGCATAGAACTGTAGGCGTGCAATGATGTTTTCGACACACGTGCATGTGCTTGCATTTTTCGATTGATAGAACAGCACCAGAATAGCTGCACCAGTTTTTTATGTCTTCAAATAGCGCGTTTAAGTTGATGTTGGTATTTTTTTGTTTCGACAGTTTGACCAACAGGTGAAAGTCATCTGCATAAGCGCAAAATGATAATTCTTTGTGTAAGGAAATTATGTGGCAAAGTTTGTTATATGCTATTAAAAATAGAATAACGCTGAGCGGGGAACCTTGTGGTATTCCATTTTGAATTGTTTGTATATTGGAAAAGGAACTGTCAATTTTAACTTTTATTTTCCTATTGGTCATAAAATTTTTAACATAGTTACAAATTCGTGGACCAATTTTCCATTGCTGCAGTTGCTCTAAGACTGAGTGAAGGCCGATTTTATCAAAGGCCTTGGAGAAATCTAAGGATATGACGGACAGGTGTTTTTTAACGGCAAGGGAGTCAACAATCAGATGGTCTATATATAATAGAGCGTCTGTTATTGACTTCCCTCTTTTGAATCCAATTTGATTGTCATGAATTAGTTTGTTATTTCTAACAAACCACCATAACCTATTTGCGATGATTTTATCCAAAACCTTTGCACAACATTGGTTCAGTGATATTGGTCGGTATGATGTGATTAGGGTTTTATTTGAATTGGGTTTTAGTATAGGAACTATTACTGACAATTTGAAGGATTGTGGAATGTAAGTATTAAGAATAGAATTGTAAAGTGCCAACAATCTTTTTGTCACTTGAGGGGGTAGGTTTCGGATCATCGGGTATGATATCCGATCACACCCCGGTGTATTTCCTTTGAGCTTGGTTAATGCAAATTTTAGTTCTAAAGTGTTGATGTCGCTTTCAATGGCTAGTGCATTTTTATTTGTGGTCGGAGGGAATCGTGAGGTGAGGGTGGTGGTTTTTTTGTTCTGAAAGATAATGGAAAGTTTGAATCTTCGGATTCTTTTGACCAGTGTAGGGAAAATTCTTCAGCTATATCTTTACTGTTAATTATGGAAGAGAGTGGTAAGTTGATTTTGTTTATGCAGTGAATGCCGTGAGTCGTTTTATAGCCACAGAATCGGCGTATGTTGGACCATATTTTCTCTACAGGAGTAGTAGGGTTAATTTCTGAGGTAAAGGTTCTTATTGATTCTCTTTTGGCTAGCTTTAGTTCTCTTCTGAATATAGCGTTTATTTTTTTAAATTTTTTAACATTTTCTTGGTTGATGTTTCTCTTGAGGACATGCCAGGCTGTGTTCTTTTCTCTTTTTAAGAGTTGCAACTTTTGGTTCCACCATGGAACGGTGTGTTTGAGGCAATTTGGTTGGGATTGTGGGATACTTGCGTGTGCACTTTGCAAAATTATTTTTTTGATATTTGCAGCTTCCTGGTTAATGTTTGAGGAGATGGGACGATTAATGTTGTTTTTAAGGGAGTTTGCTTCAAAGAGCGGCCAGTTTGCTGCTTTGATAATGAAGCGGGGTTTTATTATTGGGGTGTTTGGTGTTTGGGAGTGAAATAATGAAATGATTATGGGGAAGTGGTCACTTCCACATAGGTCATCTAAAATATTCCAGTGTGAATCAATAGCTATGTCGGGTGTGCAAAATGAGAGATTAATGTTAGTCAATGTATAGCGTGTACTAAAATGAGTGGGTGAGCTGTCGTTGAGGATGATGAAATTTGACTGGGTAATAAAGTTAGCAAGTGTGTTGCCTCTACTATTGTTGTAGGTTGATCCCCAGTTGGTATGTCTACTGTTAAAATCTCCAGTGATTAGGGTGGGTGGGGTGAAGTTGCCTAAAACGTTTTGTAAATGATTCGTATTAAAGTGTTTGTTAGGTGGGATGTATGCTGAAATCAGTAAGAATTTTTTCTTTGCTTGTATTTCTATGCCGATTGCGTCGAAGTCATTATTTAAAGTAATTTTTTGGTGTTCTATTGAATTATGTACAAGGATGGTGACACCGCCATGTGCATTAGTAGAGTTTTGGGAGTAAATGGAAAAATTGATTGGAATAGGAATGGGAAAATTCTGTTTTATGTGGGTTTCTTGCAAAGAAATTACTTTGGGCTTAAATTCTTTTATTAGCATTAGGAGCTGGTTGTAATTATTTACATAACCTCTAATATTCCATTGGATAACTTTAAACTTCATAGAATTAGCAAATAGCAGGTAAGTATAGGGTGTTTTTTTTAGAGGTTTGTTTTTCGAATAGAGATAAAACTGGCATTTTGTGGTCAAATCTGGCAACTCTAATGTCATTTATGTTCAGTTTGGTTTGCCATTTCATCATGAACAGGTTGACAAAAGAACAACGCTTGCAAATCGTGCAAATTTATTTCGAAAATAATGGTTCAGTTCGCGAAGTTTACCGCAAGCTCCGTCCATTTTATGGTCGACATAATCGTCCATCAGAGCAATTAATTCGGTTAACCATGGGTCGTTTTCGCACTACGTTTACTCTATGTGATAATACGCATCCGCAGAGACGTCGAACAGTGCGCACCGAAGAAACAATTGCCGCTGTAGAGCAAAATGTTGAAGAGGACCCGAATGAATCGATTCGCCACCGTGCACAGCAATTGGAGCTTTGTCCATCAAGTTTATGGAAGATTTTGCGCAACATGAATGTGGATGAGTTGTGGTTCCAACAAGACGGCGCTACATGCCACACAGCGCACGTCACAATCGATTTATTGAAGGAAACATTCGATGAGCACATAATTTCGCGGAATGGACCTGTCAATTGGCCACCAAGATCGTGTGATTTGACACCATTGGATTATTTTCTTTGGGGATATGTGAAGTCGCTCGTCTACGCCAACAAACCAGAAACGTTAGGGGACTTGGAAGCCAACATTCGTGGCGTTATTGCCGACATACGGCCCCAAATGCTCGAAAAAGTGGTTGAAAATTGGACCTGTAGAATTGGCTTTATTCGAGCCAGCCGCGGCGGCCACATGCCCGAAATCATATTTAAACATTAATGGCATAAAATTATCCTTCCAATAAAGCCAAATTGATGGACATTAAAACGATTTTCTTGTGTTTTATTTCAATTCGAAGTTCTATACCTCTAAAAAAAAACACCCTATATGAATAAATATATAAGTAAGTTTAAGTAAGCAAGTCTATATATACACTGAAAGAAGTTAGAAGGTTAAGAAATTCAGGTCATATTAATATCGTTATCATAGCGCAAGGTTTTGTCATCCATGTTTTTATTTTGTTTTACATTTATTTTGCTGTTCTTTGTTTTATTTGTGAGCTGTTGGATAAGTCGTTTAGGCGTATTTTTTGGGTAGATTTTAAGTTTGGTATCTGAGGGGCGTTTTGGCTTGGCTTTAGAGGTTGATGGGAGAAGGTCATTGTCTGATTCCGAGTCGGTTATCATGTCGATATAACTGGTGAGCGGGCGATTCGTTGTTGTTGGGGTGGTAGAGCAATGTTGGCTTGGTTGTGCTGGAGCTTGGCTTAATGGTTTGTTGTGGTAATCCGCTGCTGGTTTGTTTATGGTGATAGATGAATAGGTGGGGGTGTCGTGTTGGTGGCGTTCTTTATAGATTTTGTAGGCGGATTTGTTATCGACTTTAAGTGTTACTTTTATTGCTTGTAACTCTTGCTGTTTAACGAAAATCGGGCATATTTTAGCGAACGCTGTGTGATCGTTTGGTAGAATTTTATTGTCTAAGCAGTTAATACACGTTTCTTTGTTTTTGCATTGTTCTTTGAGATCAATGTTTAAATGGAAATCATTAGCACAAACAGCACAGGTTTTGTTATTTTTGCAAAATTTGGATAAGTGACAATATCGAAAGCAATTATTACAACGCAGAGGTCGCGGTATGTAAGGTCGTATGTTAACTTTTTCGTAAGCTATTTTAATTTCAGTAGGTATCTCAATTGAAGCAAATGTTAGTATTATTAATCCAGTTTCTATAAGTTCATTGTTTACTTTTTTGAGAATTTTTGAGACTTGGTGTACGTTTTGGGTTTTTAGTTCAGTAAGAATTTCACTTTCTTGTAAACCACGCAAGCCATCGCAGTATATTACACCTTTAGAGTAATTTAGTGTCTTGTGTTCCGTTATTTCTATAGTTATATTGTTTGTAAGTGCTGTTAATGTCAATAGTTTATTTGCTTGCATATGGTTTTTTGTTTTAATAAGGACATTGCCATTCCGTAATTTTTTACATTCTTCTACTTCGCCTCCATAAGTGGCGTCGATGGCTTTTTTAAGTAGAAAAGGTGAAACATTGGTGAGGGTATAGGGAGAGTTGGTTCTAGAGATATAAAGATATTTTGAACCCGGAGTCGTAAATATTGGTTGTATTGTTTTGTCCCATTTTAATTCTGGTTGATTTGTTTTATTAATTTTGTCAGGTGGGTCACTATTCATTTTGCATGTGGATAACGTTCTTTATTTGACCGAACAGGCTATTGTGTTGCTAGTTTTCTTTTTCTTTTGTGCTTATATTTATGTTATGTTGTTGTTTTAACCACTGTTGTGTTAGTGTATTTGCACTTTTGTTATTTTTCTGTTGAGTACTGTATAACGGATAGTTATTTTTGTTATTGGTTTACTTGATTTTGTTTTGGCTCGCGTTAACACAAAGTATAGAGGAGCGATTAGAAGGGACTACCGTTCACCTTGAGAGCTAATCTGGTACTGATAAATTTTGTTCCATTGAGGTTAAGGTCTGCCGAAAGATTTTTGACAGAGTGCTGGGTCCCATGGCAGATGAGTGTGCGCCTCCCGTTTGCCACTGATAACCTCCACCCGCTAGCATCTCTAAAGTGGCGGCTAATCTTTGTAAAGGAGGAATTTATGTACTTCTCATGCCATCCCGTAATTGCATGGCATTGACAACGTACATAAATGCGTCCTTGCTCAAACGGTACCTTTGTTGGAAACTGTGAAATGGAAATTGTATAAACAAATTTTTCAAATACCAATTTAACTTACCATAACTCTGGCAATTTCATGGGATCCGCTGCATCTCTTAATCTTCGTCTATTGATTGGAGTTTCCCGACGAAACGCCTCCAAAAACAATAAATACCGCCAATTGTACATTTTTATTCCCGAAATTTTTAAATTTGTTTATTTTTACGTGTCAAATTATCTTCGTTTTGTTTACTTCCCGCTGCTTCTGACAGCTCCAAAGTACTTTCCACACACTCCCCAAAAAATGAAAACGAGAGTTCTCATATCGAGTTACGGAAACCGAAACTGTCTCGTTGAGCGTTCGATATCGAATCGATGTGTCGAGCCAACGATGATCGAGTATCGAATTACGGAAAGCCACCCCAGGTCTCGGACCGCCTGGGATGGTGGGTCCAGCTCCTCGTACGGCAGGTACGCTGACGCCAGAATCAGGCCATACCCTCCTCTTCGTTCAACCATACGCGCCGTTGGGTCTCCATTGTTGTATTGGGAGAGAAGAAATAAATTAATGTCATTCTTAACCACTATACAGGCTCGTAACCTACCTTCGGTTGAGGGTTGATATGTTTTATATCGACCTGACCCCAATCCAGAAATTTTGGATCTTACAATCCACGGTTCCTGAATTAGGGCCACATCTATATTTATTTATTTATAATTCAGTCAAACAAAAAAGAAATTTTAACAGACCATCAAAATAATAAAGTTAAAATTAGAAAAATTCAACAATAATTCTTAAGATTATAAATCTTGGAAGAGAGAGATCTAAGTGTGGAATGCGATTAAGTTCCGAGAGCGTCCTAGCAAGAGGAGCGTTTTTAGCGTATTCCGTTTTACATAAACCAACATAGAAATAATTAAAATGCCTAAGAGCTCGAGACGGTACAGTAAACTTTATTCTGTCCAAAAGCGCAGGACAGTCCACAGTTCCGTTAATGACATTGACAATAAACGAACAGGATAAGTAGGAGCGCCTAGAATACAAAGATTTAAGATTTATAAGTTGACAACGGGAACCATAGGAGGGGATAGGGTCGTTAAATTTTAGGGAACGAAGGGCAAAGCGAATAAACACCTTTTGAATACGTTCAATACGATTAATGAAGGATGCATGGTAAGGGCGCCAAATAAACGCAGCATATTCTAATTTTGACCTAACGAAAGTTATGAATAGTAGCTTAAGAGTATAGGGGTCGGAAAAATACGAGCAGTTACGACGAACAAAAGCCAACATGGAATAGGAATTTGAGACAATGAAATTAATATGGGTGGAAAAGGACAATTTCGAGTCAAAAAATACACCCAGGTATTTAATCTCACTGACAGTGTTTAGAATAGAACCAGAAATACTGAAGGTTCTACAGGCTGGGTTATCCTTGCTAGAGAAGATAACATGGAAACAGTTTTTAACATTAAGGAACAAGTGGTTTTGGACGCACCAAGAGTGGACCCTGTCAAGGTCTAACTGAAGGGCAACAGAGTCCAGAAAAGACTTCCTAACCATATAGATTTTGAGATCGTCTGCGTAAAGAAGAAACTTCGCCGAAAGAAAACAAGAACTAATGTCATTAATGAATAAGAGAAATAGAAGAGGGCCCAAAATGCTACCTTGCGGCACCCCCGAAGAAGCCACGAAAGGGACAGACGAACAGTTATCCACAGTAACAGTACAAGACCGGTTAGACAAGTAGGACCCAATCCACCGGAGAAAAGTGGAATGGAAACCCAGACGTGCCAGCTTAGAGACCAAGATTTTGTGTGCAACTCTATCAAAAGCCTTGGCAAAATCAGTATAGATTGCATCAATTTCAAATCCTCCATGAAAGACTGCAATACAGTCCTCAGTAAATACGGCTAAGTTAGAAACAGTGGACCTGCCTTCCACAAAGCCATGTTGATTAGGGCAAATAAGGTTGCGAATTAAAAAGACAAATTTCTCTTTAACAATACCCTCAAAGAGCTTAGAGACAGAGGTGAGATTAGAAATGGGTCTGTAGTTAGAGACATCATTTTTGCTCCCACTTTTAAAAATTGGAGTAATAGTTGCCTTCTTCCAGGCATCGATGAACCTCCCGGAAGAGAGTGATTTATTGAAAATAAGCAGAAGAGGCTCAATAAGTGAAGAACATTGTTTAAGAAGGATGGCCGAAAGACCATCAGAATCCGTTTGGGAAGAAGATTTCATCCTAAAAATGCCATTTACAATATCGGCAGATGTTAATGTTAGCGAACCCAATGAGAGACAAGAATTGGACATCTCAGAACTGTTTACGTTAAGGTCAACGTCACAAACGAAATTAGAACTGAAAAACTCGGCAAAAAGATTAACAGATTCTTCAGCCGAGTTGGCAGATTTACCATTGAAGAAAAGTGAGGTGGGAAAACTCGAGGTAGCGTTCTTGGATTTAATAAAACCCCTGAAGGACTTGGGATTATTTTTAATGTTGGCTTCATGCTTACGGATATAGTTTTTGTACAAAGACTTATCTAAATAATGAAATTCTTTCCGATAATATTGATAAGTATTAAAGTAATAGGAACAATTTGTTAACTTATATTTCTTATAAAACTTATTTCTAAGGTTTTTGAGATGTTTTAACTCTTTGGTATACCATGGCAACCTGTAAACCCTACTTTGGTGAGTTGGGATAAATCTTTTACAAAGTTCAAACACTTTGGATTTGAAGATTTCAAAACAAATATCAGCATCTGAGTTTAAAAATAAGTCAGCCCAGTTAATGTTAAAAAGGCAATTGTTAAGAGCATGAAAGTCACACAGATTGTAATTAAAACTGATTTTACAACTGGCATCCGAGAGAGACGAAAATTCATAAAATTCGAGTTCAATTGAAAGGGGAACATGATGCAAGGAAGCTGGTGAAATAGGATCTAAGCATTCAGTAATTTTATGGTTTAAATTACTTGTGACATAAACTAAGTCTAGAATGCGGTTTAATTTATTAGCAAAGCCGTTGATCTGAGAGAGATCACAGCTTAAGAAATTATCGACTAGATAAGATATCGGCGTAAGAGCACAAGAGTCACTCAAGCAAGACCACGAAATATCGTTTAAGTTAAAATCACCAAGCATACAAAACTGATTGCCGCTAAACCTTGAGTACAGCGCGCAGACATTATCAACATGAGATTGATAAAGCGCCTCCCTTTGAGGCCTATAGTCTCAGTATGGATTCCACCCCCGGTGCCGGAGGCTGAATCCATGCTGAAGGTTATAGGCGTGCAAAACAAGGAATTGGCGGTCCAGAGTTGGAGAGTTTTGACGAACGCGAAGAGCAAGAATGGCGTGGGAAATGATTTGACGATCGCTATTGATCGTCTATCATACACTCACCTCATTCAGCGATCGGGCGTCATCAAGTTCGGGTTGGGTTCCATCAAGGCGCGTTTTCCGGGTTACCGTGAACAAGCCACAGAAGGAACAGCTACGGTGCAAATTAACTTGCATCACTCCAAAGCAGCAACCCACGACTTGATGAGGTTCATAGAGGAGGAGGATATCGATGTGGCCCTGATTCAGGAACCGTGGATTGTAAGATCCAAAATTTCTGGATTGGGGTCAGGTCGATAGAAATTATATCAACCCTCAACCGAAGGTAGGTTACGAGCCTGTATAGTAGTCAAGAATAATATTAATTTATTTCTTCTCTCCCAATACAACAATGGAGACCTAACAGCGGGTATGGTTGAACGCAGAGGAGGGCATAGCCTGATTCTGGCGTCAGCGTACCTGCCGTACGAGGAGCTGGACCCACCATCCCAGGCGGTCCGAGACCTGGTCGGCTTCGCCAGCGCGAAACGGAAACGGCCATCACACGCAATGGGGAAGCAGCAACATCAACGTGAGGGGTGAGTCCATTTTTCAATTTATTCTTTCCACTTCTCTATCTATCTGTAATAAGGGCAACACGCCCACCTTTCAGAATAGGGTCAGGGAGGAAGTAATTGATTTAACCTTACAACTGGAGAGTATCGGACGGCTGTTCCTTCTCGGACCACAACCGAATACTCTTCGATGTCAATTTTGACGTGGTTTGCAAATTACCACCCTTGAACCCAAGGAGGGCAAACTGGGAGAAATTCGCGACTATCGTTCGTTCAAGACTGAGGCCGAAACGTTTCGCCCCAGTCACAGACAAGCGCGCGATTGAGAACTCGGTTGAACTTCTAACGGGCACTTTGAACGCTGCCTTTAAGTCTTCCTGTACGGTCACGCCAAAAGAGAATCATGGAGAACCTTCTGCGAATCGATAGACTGTGTCAATAAGGCGTCCAGGCTAAGGAAAGTCCTGTTGCGCTCTTAGCTGCATCCGCAAGCCGGACGGATCATGGACAGAGTCTAGTGAAGAATCGCTTGAGACTCTAATGGAGGCACACTTTCCTCAGTGTCAGGTTCCTACTGACTCGGATAATCTTCGAGAGCAACTCGGAACCACTACACCACCCGAAACTGTCGCCAAAATAGTGGACGAAAATAAGGTCGAATGGGCAATAAGGTCGTTTGACCCCTACAAGTTCGCGGGCCCTGACGGTATCATTCCAGCAATGCTACAACAGGCCGGAGACTGTATTCTGCAACCCCTGGTAAACATCTTTAAGGGATGCTTATTAGGGAATGTAGTTCCAAAGCAGTGGAGAGAGGTCAAAGTAGTCTTCATACCGAAGGCAGGAAAGCCCAGCCACACTTCGGCTAAAGACTATAGACCTATCAGCCTCTCCTCATTCTTATTGAAAACGCTGGAGAGGCTGTTGGATAAATACATAAGAGACAACCGGGGACTATCTTCTGAACTCTGCAGGGCACAACACGCACACCTCCAGGGGAGGTCTTTAGACAGTGCACTGCACAGCGTTGTAGACCCCATAGAGAATTCTTTGGCCTTAAAGGAGTACACAATGGCTGCTTTCCTCGATATAGAGGGGGCTTTCAACAATGTCACCACTGAGGCCATAACAAGAGCACTTCGTGCACACAATGTGGAAAGCTTCGTTATCGATTGGGTTGAAACGATGCTGCAAGACAGGATAATCAACTCAACGATAGGACCGGCTTCCATCAGAAGGAGAGCCACAAGGGGAACACCCCAAGGTGGGGTGCTATCTCCTCTTTTGTGGCTACTGGTAGTAGATGAGATTCTAAGAGTCTTTCAGAGAAGACGCATTAAAATAGTGGCCTATGCGGACGACATCGTCATCATGATACAAGGCAAATTTTTGCCTACTATCAGTGAATTGATGGAATCCTCATTAGCCGAATTGTCAGTGTGGGCAAGAGACAACGGTGTAGGGATAAATCCCAAAAAGATCGAACTAGTCCTGTTCACCAAGAAAACGAAGATTCAGGAATTTTCTCTTCCCTGTGTGGAAGGGCATCCCCTGAAACTATCAAAAGAGGCCAAATATCTTGCCATCATTCTGGACTCAAAACTTTCGTGGAAGCGAAACATTGAAGAAAGAATGAAAAAGGGGCTCAATGTGCTGTATACCTGCAAGGGGACCTTTGCTAAAAGATAGGAATTAATCAAACCCATCATCACCTATGGTTCTCATGTTTGGTGGCCAGCCATGGACAAAAAGAGCAACCAGAGCAATCTGGGGAAGGTGCAGAGACTTGCCACGATCGCGATCACGGGGGCGGCGAAAAGCGCGAAATGTTTCTGCACCATCCCCCAGTGGACTTGTTCGTTAAGGCCAGCGCAGCAAAGACAATCCTCAGATTGAGGGAGTCTAACCAGCTGAGGCCAGGCAACTACGGACATTCCAGCATTCTGAATGCTCTAATGACCAGCTTTACCGGACAAGGTCTTCTAGATAAGGCCACAGATTTCCTGGTAAAGAGCCGTGACTTCAAATTGAAGATCCCAATCGATTATCCCTGCAGGGACAACTGGCAACAGCCCGAGGTGGAAGACTCCGCGGGAGTCTACTTTACCGACGGCTCGAAGACAGAGGATGGGACAGGTGCGGGTGTCTACTGTGAAACGCAAAATGTCTACTGGTCTTATAGACTACCAGACTATTGCAGCGTTTTCCAGTCGGAGGTTTTCACCATCATGAAAGCAGCGCAGCACATAAAAAACTCGGCACTTAGTGTGGCCGTCATTTGTGTTGATAGCCAGGCTGCTCTAAAAGCAATTGAATCCACCGTAGTGAAATCAAAGGTAGTACTAGACTGTCGGAAAGCACTGAGTGGCATAAGACAGTGCAGGGTCCGTCTGTACTGGGTTCCCGGACATAGCAATATCGAAGGGAACGAGCAGGCAGACGAATTAGCCCGTGCAGGGTCAGCGATGCCAGCCAGAGAGGTGGTCAACACGGTGCTACCACCGATCTCTGCTACGATGGGTTCAATTGGGGAGTGGCTCACACGAGCTACAAATAGAGCCTGGACAACTAGGTGCGAGTGCAGGATTGCACGTACCCTGTGGCCGGCGCTCAACGCGAGAAAAACTAAGAGCCTCCTGCTCCTCGACAAGCATGCTATACGCATGGTCACGGGGGTAATCACAGGTCACTGCGCCATTGGTGTCATGCTATGCAAATGGCGTTTGGCGACCGACGATTTATGCAGGAGCTGCGGAGTCGAGGATGCAGTAGAATCAGTCGAGCATCTGCTATGCCACTGCCCACCACTACAAAGACGACGGCTCCAGACTCTTGGGGCAAGGTTCTTTGATGGGCTCGCGGAAGTAGCAGACGCACAGATTACCGATCTACACAATTTCCTCGCCAAGACCAAATGGTTCCCAAAAGATCCCGCCTGGATCTACAGGGATCCCAACAGATAGAGAAAGGCACCGGTTTCTCCGAAAATGAAGGGATTCACAATGGACCCAACAGGGTCTCCGAGTGGAAGTGCTTGCCGCACACACCCCTTCCGTAACCTAACCTAACCTTGATAAAGCGACTCAGGACTATTAGGCGGTATATAAGAGGCACACACAAGAAGTGCATTCGATGCACCCTGCACACGCACACATATTTGGTCGAGAAGGGAGTCCCCGTTAACCAATTGGATTAGCGAAGAACGTAAATTCCGACGAACAGCAATTAAAGCCGCTCCACCTCTGCAACAGAAGGTTTTGGCAGCATCTCTATCTTTTCGAAATACGTCATATAGTTTAGAATCAAAGAATTCCGAGTCATTGAAGTTGGGGTTCAGCCAGGATTCTATGATGACGTACACATCGAAATCTAACTGAGAGCTCAGTCGAAGTACAGTGTCCGCCCTCGTACGCATGCCAGAAACATTATGGAAATAGATATTAAAGCTCTTAGATTCCTTATTGAGACTAGCAGCAACATCTAGGTTTGACTTGGTTGAGCTGTTCCTTTTTGAAAAAAACGGAAAGGGCGGACAGTAACACTAGCCGGCCAGAGCTCAGCCGCCAAAAGCATCTCGAAATATTGGTCAGATGCCCCAAGTTTAAAATGTACACGTTTTAAAGACTCAGACAAGCATCTTTCTTCACCAGCTTGTAGCAAGATATAAACTTCTTATCAATATGAGCATGGTTGGCTACATAGTCCACAATATTATCTGGTGTGACAGAAGGCTGGAAAGACGATAGGTGCAACCATCTGAAACGAACGGCAAAATCGGGCTCCAGACTTGCCTTCGATCCAACAACACGTAATTGCCTTCTTTTATTGCTTTTACTCTTCGTCAAAGTAGTCCAACCGGCAGAACGGGGAGTCGGAGAGTCCAGCGTGGGAGCGCTAGTGCAGAAAGTAGCGAGCTCATCGAACTGTTGAGGCGTTGTAACATCGGCACTGGCGGGCATTCGAGCAGCAGCAGAGCGAAGAGAGACAGACGAGATGGCAGCAGCAGCAGCGTAATTGGCAGCATTACGATCTTTGTTATATATATCCCCCCTCCTCCATGAACCTCATCAAGTCGTGGGTTGCTGCTTCGGAGTGGTGCAAGTTAATTTGCACCACTCGTAGCTGCTCCTTCAGTGGCCTGCTCACGGTTACCCGGAAAACGTGCCGTGACGGAATCCAACCCGAACTTGATAATGCCCGAGCGTTGAATGAGGTGAGTGTATGACTGACGATCAATAGCGATCGTCAGATCATTTCCCACGCCATTCTTGCTCTTCGCGTTCGTCAGAACTCTCCAATTCTGGACCGCCAGTTCCTTGTTTTGCACACCTATAATCTTCAGCATAGATTCAGCCTCCGGAACCGGGAGACTGAGACTACAGGCCTTAAAGGGAGGACGGATCGGGAGACGACCTCTAACTTGGCGCACGGCCAAAGTTCGCCAAAGCCACCAATTGCGGAACGGATGAAATCCAGAGATTTCGTGTTCCCGCAGCCGATGACCTTGACGCCTCGCTGCCAGCCCGCCCGTCGAAGATGGCCTCTTCTCCATCAGCCCGAACTATGGCATCCAGGATATTCGATTCAAGAAGCAGCCAGTTGGCGGCCGAAATTTTCCCGTCGGGATCGTTCCGGTCAATAATGGCTGCTTGCAACTCATTAGGGACGGAAAAACTGGTAGACTGGTAGGTCTTTGGTTTTTTCGCCTCCTTCTGAGCATCCCTCACCGGATCTGGCCCTCTTGGAAGCCTTGCGAACCTTGGGGGTAGCCGTGGCTGTTTTTGAGCCGTCCCCGGTGATGATCGGCTTATTAGTCCTTTTGGCAGCTTGAACAGCAGCAGCCGCAGTATCACCAGTGACCGCTGCTGTCTTACCGCCGACGGCGGGAACCGCGCCGGCTAGGTCCTTAGCGGCCTAGCCACCAGGTGGCTTGTTGGCTGCAACGTGGACTGCCGTCGCGCTCCCCCTCCCCCGCGGGAGCTGCCTTAGGGCTATGTGGGGCCTCAGGTTTCCCTGGCTCCGCCGATCCGACTGTTGCCGTTTTTCTCTCGAACTTTGCAACAATCTTCCGGTGTTTCTTGATGAGAACTTTGTCCCTGTTTGTCAAAACGACGGTTCCACCAAGCTCATTTTGCGGAGATACTGAGCTGAACATTTGTAAGCCTTGCGGGATTTCTGTTCAGTGGTTCTCTCCACAGCTTTCGTCTCCTTCGGGGGCTCACCTAGCAAAGTGGCTTCCAGATCAGGGTACAGTATATCGATGCTGCTGCCTTGTGATAGGGTGGTAGCCTCATCGTCGGTGGCCGCACCGATGCGCAGACCGCACAATCTGGAGCCTATGTCTAGGCCCTCCTCATTCGACTTTAAGGCTGGTTGTCGCTGAAGCGACATTGCCTTCTTCCCAGTAGCATTAGTAGACTGCATGACCTGGGGTCCCGTCACACGTGCTGAGCAAGTAAGCTGCCACATATATTTTGGTGGATACGTTCGATCATGATCTGCGGGATGAGATCACTGCCAATCACTATATCGATCTGCGTTGTCTCGAAAGGGTTTGCGAAATCGTTAAAAATTGGGGGGGTTATTTTGGAAGGGGTTTAGCAATTTCGTAAGCTCTTGAAACACGATTACTTGCACTGGGAGTTTTGTGCTCGCTGTTGGGACTGCCAAAGTCAAGAAGAAAATGTCATTGTCGTTTTGCACAATCTGTCAGTCCATATCCGAGATCTGGAAGGGGGGTTTCTCGATTGGAAATTTTAGGCGTCCTTCCTCCTGGACCTTCGAGGAGATGAAGGTGAGCTGAGAGCCTTGATCGATCAATGTTCCAACCTTAAACAACTTTCCTGAGTGCTCAATAGACACCAGTGCCATAGGCAGAACAGATTGGTGCCATTATTGGAATGGAGGGCATGTACTTGGGGCGTACATACTTGTGAAGATGTGCCGGGTTGCGCATTGGAAGGAGAAAGTGTAGCGGACTTCTTGTTCGTTAGTTTCGGAGCTGTTGCGACCTGGGAAGTAATCGTCTGCGACCGATTGGGAGAATGAGAGGTTTGCGCATCGCCTTTTTGGAAATGAAGCATGGAGTGGTGCTTCTTCTGATAATATACCCACATAAATTTGCTTGTACAATCAACTCCGGAGGTGAGTCTGAAATGTTCATCGGTTAAAGCATATTGCTTTACAATAGCACCGGCTTTGCCTTGCGTTTTGTATCGGAGGTGATAAAATTTTTGGGCTGGATTGAGCTGGGGGTGGTTAATGTAAATTGCAGTAAACATGTGCCGGAAAAACGGCCGCTGCTCATAGCCGCCGAAAAGTGTTTCGGTATCGCAAGGTGGAACTTGTAGGCAAATGTAGGGGTTATTTGCTGGTTCTAGGGAGCATGTCAATGATGTCCGACATCTGAGCCATGCACAACTCGTATTGGTCTGTGCAGGCGTCGATTTTCTGGCGAGCCGACTCTTTGAAATGGTCGGGCTGGCTGCCATCTTCAGTAATGAAGACTGCCTCATGTGCGCGCATAAGCCTCTCCCATTGAGCTTGCAGATTTTTCTGTTTAATTTGGACCAGGGATTTAGTCTGATCCTCAATGGGAACGACGAGAATTTTGTGCATAACTGCACGAGTCTCTCGGACTCAAAAATGAATTTCGCAACACTGGGGTCGGTTGCTTTGGGACTAGGGGGTTTGGAGCGAGCTTTGGGTGCCTCGCGAGTGACAGGGTTTATCATATGAGCCTCGGTTGACTTTAGGAATCTGAAGGAAGGTGACTCCATTGTAATAAGTTGGCGTTTGGGGGATCGCTCAGCAGGCATTTTGCTTAGAAATGCTCGACAAAGGGTAAATAGTTTGGATAAATATAAATGTAGGGTATTGGAAAATATACGTGTAGTCCAACCGCGTTCACGCGAACGATATTTGTGAATGGGAAGAGTATACACGAAAGTGTAAAAAGTTTTCAACATTCCTTTGTCTTTGTATTTAGGGAATTTGCTTAAAACTGTAGATGAAAGCGTATCGGGAAATATGTGTAAACTAGCTGGGCCCTGCGGCTTTGCACGCTAGTTCTCTTGTTTTCCCCGATACAAATTCTTAACCCATTGTTGACCCCGTCAGATTGTGATTAAAAAACCAAAAAAACATGGGTCTAATTATCTTTGATTTTAAGTGTTTCTAAAAATTGTTAAGTCAAAACGCCCATTAAATCATGTGTTTTCACATTTACTCTAAACAAATTCTTAACCCTTTTTAAAAAAAATTAAAAGCACTTTTTAGTATTCCCCGATTCCACCACTTTGAAGGCAATCGGCTCATTAATTCATGTTTTTCACAATTTATCCACACAAACTTTCAACCCGTCGCTGACCCCGTCCGATTTTGATATTCGGAAAAATGAAAAACACGTATCGAGTTATTTTTCATTTGAAGTAATTTCACCAAGTTTGAAGTCAAAAGGTTTGTTTGTCCATACATACTTTTAACCCGACGTTGATCCAGTAAGATTTCGATTTTGAAAATAATGAGAAACACGTGTCTATTTTTTTTATTTCAAGTATTTTTAAAATATTTAAAGTCAATGGCCCATCGGTTCATTTTTTTTCGGAGTCTTCCCGTAAACAAACTTTAACCCATTGTTGGCCCAGTTAAATTTTGATTTTCGAAAAATTATAAAATACGTGTCGAATTATTTTTGATTTAGAGTATTTTCGAAATCAATATGTCTATTAAATCACGTTTCTTCTTACAACACCTTAACGCATGTTTTGCCCTTTTAGATCCCGATTTTCAAAAAATCCCGTCTTAGCGGAGGTTCATTCTTTGAGATGTACCTACAGTTCAAACTTCACGTTAGTAGCTTCAACGGGTTGAGCTGGGCGATGATGAATCAATCAGTCCGTCAGTCAGGACAAACAACCTATATATTTATTTATTTATTTATTTATTTATTTAATTCAGTCTATGAAAAACAATTCTTACAGACTATACAAAAATGTCCTTACATACTAAGGCACTAAAATTAAAAAACATAAAAGCCTCTATAGGAAAATACAAAGTGGGCTAGCTAAGGGCATGGTTGAGACACTCTAGGAATTTGGATTTTGGAAGGGCAAAGTCGAGGTCCAAGGACACAAAAAGTCCATTGAACTCGATCAATGCTCTGGAAAGAGGAGCATTCTGCGCATAAGTCGTTCTTACGAAGCTGACATAAAACGGCACAGGGCTCCGAAGGAATCTCAGTGGCGAATTAAAGAAAATCCTGCCTAACGGAGCAGGACAAATAACAGAACCATTAATAATATCGAAAACGAAAGAAAGAGATAGGATAGTTCTCCTGCTTTGAAGGGACTTTAAGTTTATAAGTTTAAGCCGCGCTGTATAGGAGGGGAACGGTTCCACGAAACGAAGAGAGCGCAGGGCGAAGCGAAGAAAAACTTTCTGAAGGCGCTCAATACGATTAATGTGACAAATATGATACGGCCTCCAAATGAAAGACGCATATTCGAGCTTTGAGCGGACAAAGGAGGTGTAAAGCAATTTGAGCGTGTATGGGTCAGAAAATTCTGAGCTATTGCGCCTTACAAACGCCAACAAAGCATAAGCCTTGGAAATAGTGGAATTAATATGGCTGGAGAAAGAGAACTTTGGATCAAAGATTACACCCAAGTCTTTGGTTTCTAATACTAACTTTAAGGGGAAATTGGAAATGCAGTAAGAAGTTTTCAGGACAGTTGGACACTTAGAGTAGGTCGAATAATGACATTTGCTGATGTTTAAAGATAGGCAATTACTACTGCACCAGGCGTGGACATTGTCAATGTCCGCCTGGAGCAACTGAGCATCTGACAAGTTTTTAACTTCGTAATAAATTTTAAGGTCATCAGCATAGAGCAAAAAGCTTGCCGTCAAAGGGGTCAGAGCGAACATGGTCAACAATTACCACACATTGACGGTTCCTTAGATAAGACTTGACCCATTTTAAGAAAGCTGAGTGAAAACCCAACAATTCAAGTTTCTTTACAAGGATCGAATGTGACACCCTGTCGAAGGCCTTGGAAAAGTCAGTATAGATTGTATCCACTTGAGAACCTTTCCGAAAAGCAGTGAAACAATCTTCGGAGAAAGCGGCCAGGTTGGACACGGTGGACCGCCCAAGAATAAACCCATGTTGATGCGGAGAAATAAGACTTTTTACAGCGAAGAATAATTTGTCCTTCACAACGCATTCAGAGAGCTTCGAATCAGTCGATAGTTTGGAGATAGGCCTGTAATTACACACATCATTTTTTTCCCACTCTTGAAAATTGGCGTGATAAATGCTAGCTTCCAGTCATCTATAAAAACGCCAGAGGCTAGAGATTTATTGAAAATCATAGTTATCGGATGAATGAGCGAGGCGCAGTTCTTAAAGAGTACTGCCGATAGACCATCAACGTCAGTTTGGGAAGAGGACCTGAGCCGAGCAACCCCGTTTTCCACATCACTGGAAGATAGTGATAACGAACCAAAATCCAATGATGATTCCTGATAGCATGAAAACTCACCCGGGGCTTCAGTACTGGGGATAAAATTGGAATTAAAGAATTCAGCGAAAAGGTTTGCTGCCATTACAGCAGAGTTGGCTGACTTATTATTAAAAAATAAAGCAGAGGGAATATTTGAGCAATTTTTCTTCGACTTGATAAAACGCCAGAAAGCTTTAGGGTTCGACTTTATATTAGCTTCAAAATTTAAGATGTGATTCTTGTATAAAAATTTATCCAGACAGTTGAATTCCTTTGAGTAATGTTTGTACTTATCAAGAGAGTTAACGTCACCCGTTTGAATCTACGAAAAAATTTGCTTCTCAGATTTTTAAGCTTCCGCAAACTCTTGGTATGCCATGGCAGTTTTTACCTTTTCGTTGAATTGAGCGGGATATTGGCAAGACAGATCAACCACTTGGGTCTAAAAATATCAAAGCAGCGCGAGACGTCTGGGCTAAGAAGCAAAGTGTCCCAATCTAAATCAAAAAGCAAAGTATCTAAGTTTAAAACAAGTTGTAGTTGAAAGATGAGTTCTGATTTTCACTACTAGCGCGGAAGAACTCGTAGAAGATCAGTTCAAGTGTCAGAGGAACGTGGTGAGTAACAGCCGAGGAGAGTGAGGACAGACACTCCATCAAGTTAAAATTTAAGTTATTGCCAATGAAGATTAGATCCAAAGTTTTTTGAAGCCTATTTTTGAAACAATTAACTTGCGCAAGAGCTAAATTTAAGAAGTTGTCAACCAAATACAGTTCACAAGCGCTATTAACATTGCAAGGGATCAGACCAAAAGAGTTATCGTCATGAGTCCACGCAACACCACTGAGATTAAAGTTTCCCAAAACACAAAGATGATTGTCGCCCAGTTTGTTAAGCGCTAGTGATGTCACGTTATCAACATGCCCTCGATAAAGTTGTTCAGCACTATTCGGCGGCATATAAGATGCACAGACGAATAGGGAACCCGAGGACCCCTGAACACAGACGCAGAGTTGGTCTAAAAGCGAGTCAGAATTGTCCAGTATAAGGTGTGACGCACGATGCTTACACTGTACTGCAATAAGAACGCCACCGCCCCTCGAGCATCCAGTACTAACGGCGTCCCTATCTTTGCGGAACACCTGAAAGAGATTGGAGTCGAAAAATTCGTGGTCGAACAAGTCAGCATTTAACCACGTTTCAGTAAGGACAACGATGTCGAAGTCAAGCTGTGAACTCCACAAGAGAACTGATTGAAACTTAGTCCTGAGACCAGACACATTTTGGTAAACAATTTTTAACTGATTGTTGACTAAAGTAACGCCATTAGCACTAGTTAAAGGAGCGGAAGTTGGAGACTGGGTTTCGGAAAAAACTGAAACGGACGTACGGTTACACTGGCGGACCAGATATCAGGAACAAGTAGCTTCTCATATGCCGAGTCAGAGACGCCCAACTTAAACTTAAAATTGACATCTTTTTTCACCAACTTATAACAAGAGAGGAGCTGTTTATCTATGCATGCATGCTTAGCAACATAATTAATAATATTATCAGCAGTTACAGAAGCGTAAACGACGAAATGTGTAGCCACTTTAATCGAACCGCAACATCAAGCTCGGAGCTCTGGTTTGAACCAACAACAAAAGGTTGTTTCTTCCTATTGTTCTTCTTCACCTTAATCCGCTCAGAGGTCTGATGTTTCGGCAGCAGGGGCGGTGTAGTGGGATGTCGCACGGCAGTGGGCTCAACATCTAATGGCGGTAATCCAGCAGAATTATTTGTGGCAGCAAGCGGCGCGATCCCAGCTACAAACGACGACGCATGAGCACGAACAGTAGCAGCAGCAGCAGGCGCATCCTCAGAATGTATTGGAGCGGACGAAGAGATCGATTTCGCAGAGTTAACGACTACAGCAGGCGGCGCACTCACCCCTTCACCAGGCAGAGCGTTTATGCAAACAGCAGCAGGCGACGAACTTACGTTCAGCACCGAGGAAGCATTATGAGCAGCAAGAACAGCATTCAAATCCGTTGTTTGAGAATTATGGGCCAGTTACTCATGACATAACTTAGTTTTACTTGTCAGCTAGCACGACCTGGCATACCCGAAAGCTGTACAACTGGTTACCCGAGACATAGAACATAAACTTAGAACTTAACCGTAAACTTAGAAATCTGTTTCGTTTTGGTTTCTAAGTTTATGTTTACGGAAAACGCAAAAAATGTTGCCACTCTCTTCGGAATGAATTGAAAAGTAAACAAATTAAAATAATTTGTAAAATATACAAAATGGATTGTAATTTTTATTAGTTTCGTAAATATATTAATAATTTTAGTCGTTGGATGCTCAAACATTTAATAATAGCAAGTAAAAAAATGTCGCGAAAAGTTTGAATTTGATTGTTCACGAGATGGAGAAATCGAAGTGGCAATATTGTCGTATAAAAAACAGCTGATTTTTAAGTTTATGTTTACGGAAATAAAGTTTTGAGTAATCGCTCAAATTTTCTAAGTTTATGTTTATGGTTAAGTTTATGTTCTGTGTCATGAGTAACTGGCCCATTAGCGGGAGAGCGTGACGACGAACCAGTGTGGGCAGCAAAACCGGTGATAGCTGGCGATTGAGAGCGCACAGTCTTGCATGCGGCTTTAGATGGCAGCGGCGAGCATGAGGCAGTAGAAGCTCCATTAGCAGTAAGCACACGAGAATCAGCAACCTTGGCGCGGGAGCGAGTAACAATCGACTTAGCAGCCGCTCGCGAGCCCGGAATCAGCTTGTCATCACTCAAATGCTCAGAGTGTGATGTTTTTAATGAGCCACAAAGATCACGCAGCTCACTCAACTTGTCGAGCAATAACGGCACAAAAGAAGCGCAAGGTGTGCGCGGAGAAGCGATGCAGGAATCACAGCAAAAAATCAAATTAGGATTTGATTTAAAAAAATCTGAAGCAATGTTCAGTCTAGCGTACTTTAGATTCCACGAAGTGCAACAGGTGCCACACATAAATATTTGTCATTGCTTTTTGCTCCTTTAATCATATTTATATTACATTTAATGAGATCATAAAATTAATAATAATGGCGCATAATCATAGTCCCGCATAAAAACCGGCATAAGTTAGCAAAAGACTAAAAAGATGTAGTCTACTATAATTTCGCAGTTATCATAGTCAGTTTAGAACATGCTTCTACGTAGCAGCGACTTTTTAAAAACTAGCGATGGGGAGTTCCAAATAAGAATTAACTTTCGGAATTTCGCCAATACCGATTCATTGTATAATCAATTATTTTGCAATATTTATTTTCCTGACCACTTATGAAAAGCAGACGGCAGCGTAAAAAATTCGATTGCACAATTTTCCGAGGATTGATCTGCCCATCACTGATATAAACGGAAGGACTCTTATATCTGTTCGGTCGAGGAGGGGGATCAAATTCGGCGGGGGGTAGGGGAGGTCCCCATATACCCCCCCTTGAAAGGAAAACCGTCGGAAATGTATAGTTTTTTTTAAATGAATGTTTTTAATTTTACCTTCGAAGCGAGAAAAATTGTAATTACCTGCCAATAAGGTGGTGTGGTTAGGTGGAAAAGGAGGGGAGAGGGGTAATAACCCTCTTAAGTGCAAGTAGGGCTTCAGATTCAGTAAAATATTTACAGTACTTCTGCATCCAAACTCTTTTTGTGTGGCCGGCCTATGGCCGAGCTGCTTGAAAAATAACCCTCATAGGAACAACTAGGGCCGGAGCATCAGTAAAGTGTTAACAGTATTTCTGTATTCAAATTCCTTTTGTGTGGCCGGCTTTTGGCCGGGCAGCTTGAAAAATAACCCTCATAGGAGCAACTAGGGCCGGAGAATCAGTCAAGTGTTCACAGTCTTTCTGCATTATAATTCTTTTTCCGTTACCGACCTTCGTTGGAATTATGTCGTCAGCCTTTAATCAAAATAAATACAACTAATACAAAAATAATTAAATTTTAGAAACATGTTGAATTGCTTTAAATGTGGCTAAAACTCGAATTAAATGTATATTTATACTGAATTTAAAAACGTCAATGTGGCAATGCTGTCGATATTTCTTCAGCTTTTTTGCTATTGTGAATGCCAGTTGTATGGAGTGGAAGAAGAAGTGCTAAATTGCGAGACGATTTTTGTGATTTTTAAAAATTAATAACTTAGAAACTAGACAACTCCGACGACTAAAAATTCCTCTCCTAATAGTGAATACTTGCTACCATAAAAATTTCAGTGCTCTAGCTCACCGAACAGATATAAGAGACTAGCCGTATTCAAGTTTGGAGTAAGTTACCAATATCACTTTAATAAACATTTCTTCCAAGGAAGCTCAAAGTGTACAGGACTTGTATATTTATCGGTACCGGAAGGCCTCTATTGCTGCTTGGTTCTTGAATATTCAAGTCATCAATGCCCAAAGCCCAAAAACATTATCTACTTTTAATTTTATAGCATAAAACGTGTGTAACAGTATTTATGCCCCTACTAAGAATAGATAAAACAGGGTTGCACAAATTCGCATTGTATAATATTAATGTCTGGTCGTACATATTTCTAACACTCTTTTCTAATGCGAATCTACTACATCTTATACAGTTTGTGTTTGTTTATATTATTCATTGTTTATATTATTTCTCTATGTCCTAGGAGTTCCATAAAGGTTACATGTTTTTCCTTCCTTAAGTTCTTAGTGAAACCGTCTGCAATCATACTTTCAGTTGGTACATAGTTCAACTTTACATCACCTCTCTTTACAATTTCTCTTATAAAATGAAATCTTATATCTATGTGTTTACTGCGTGCATGATACATGGGATTCTTTGCTAAGTGTTGTGCAGTGAGATTGTCGCCATGGATCACGATTGCCATACCCACTTCCTCGCCGCCTAATTCGATTATCAGTCTACGCAAATGAATTGCCTCTGTTACCGCCGTCGAAAGTGCTATAGATTCGGTAGAACTTAAAGCTACAAAGTGTTGCTTTTCTGATTTCCAAGAAATAGGTGCGCCAGCCAAAAAGCCCAATCTGCGTCCGCATAGCCCTCCAGTGCTTGCCCAGTTGCCTTGTAGTGTAACCTTTTGTTTATAGTCGCTGCCAAATACGGCATAACGTGCTTTACACCCGCAAAATGTTCGCTGTGAAGATCTGTGGTTCGCTGCGCCAGCATTGCAACAGTATGTAAGATATCCGGCCTGGTTGTGAGAGCCAGCCACATCAACGCGCCAACTTACTTACTTAATTAACTGGCCATAACAACCCGTTATCGGGGTACGGCCTGCCGCAAAACTTCTCTCCAGGCGCCTCTGCTTTGCGCGCGCCTTCTCCAGTTGGTCACACCAAGAGATGACAGGGCCTCTTCAACTTGGTCCTTCCACCGGAGACACGGCCTCCCTCTTCGCCGTCGACCTCCAACCATCGCATCGAACACCTTTTTCGCCGGAGCTTCGTCGTCCATACGGCAGACATGACCGAGCCAGCGTAGCCGCTGGATGTTAATTCGCTGCGCAACGTCCATGTCCTTATACAGCTCATACAGCTCGTTATTGGTTCGTATACGATAGTCGTCACCAACACGAACAGGGCCGAAGATTTTGCGAAGTACCTTCCTCTCGAACACTCCAAGGGCCGCTATGTCGTTTCGTGTCATTGTCCATGATTCAGCGCCATAGAGGAGCACGGGCAAGATAAGCGTCCTATAGAGTACAAGTTTTGTCGGTCGAGAGAGGTCTCTACTGTTGGATAACAAAAACACTATACAAATATCCTGACTGTATAAACTGTATGAATCCTTAGAATCCTTATTTTGAAATTAAATGTTTGAAATTTGTATCGAAATATTTTTTCATTCCTGAAATAAACTTTGTGCCGTGAGGATCTCAGCATTTTAGTTTTCTTACGATTCAACAATCAACATCCAATAGGTTATGGGCACGCACCGGAGCGAGGAGTTCAAGGCCGTTGTGGCGAAGTTAAACCGCAAAAATTATGCGGTTTGGGCGTTGAAAATGGAATTGCTCGTTTAAAAGAAGATATCTGGGACGTGGTTCAGGAATCGATACCGCCTAATCGGGCGTGTATTGGATTAATGGTGACCAGCTTATACATTTCAAAAATGCCAAAACAGCAAAGGACTACTGGACAAATTTGAAAGAATTCTATGAGAAGCCTTCATTGAGCAGTTGGGTATATACCATGAAGAAAATTTGCAAAATGCAATTGACGGACGACGACAAGATGGAACAGCACATAAATGAGATTTTGATGCATGTGGAAAAATTAAATGTAATCGCAGTTGAACATAAGTTTCGTAAAAGGAAAACTTTTGGAGGAAGCCAAAAGACGGGTCCATAAACGAGATGGAAATGACGGTACAGTCATGAAGGTATTCAATAACAAAAATCAAAAGGAAATGGGATGACAAGTAAGATGCGAGGCGATTGGTACGTAGATACAGGAGCTACATGCCATATAGCAAACGATGTTTCATTTTTCGACACTGAACAAAGATGTGTGCGAATTGATACATGTTATTGTATGTTGACACATACATGTGCCTCAATGATGTTTTGCTTGTTTCTTCGATAGAAACCAATTTACTTTCTGTAAAGAAGTTGACGGAAAGTGGGTACCAAGTTAAATTCGATGCAAGGGGTTGTGAAATTTTGAAGAATGGCGAAGTTAAGGCAATAGCAGAAGTCAGCAAGGACTTATACAAGTTGAAGATCACCAGTGCAGCAATCAAAGCAGTGACACAATTCAACGAGCATGAAGGGTGCAAACATGATTGGCATCAACGTCTGGGTCATCGGGACATAAATGCAATCAGTAAGTTTCTAAAAGATAAAGATATTAAATTAGCAGTTTGCGAAAGAAATTTTCAATGCGAGATATGCATAGCTGGTAAATTGTGCAGAAAACCATTTCAAAAAGCGGGTGATCAATCAAAAGATATACTAGATCTGGTCCATACAGATATAGCACAGATGAATGTTGCCACGCCGAGTGGTTATCGATACTTTATTACATTCATTGATGATTACAGTCGTTTTTGCACAATATACTTACTCAAACGCAAGTCAGAAGCAGAAGATTGTTTGAGGGCATACGTAAAGAGTATGCAAACGAAATTTAATAAAACACCAAAAATTATAAGGTCAGATCGAGGAGGAGAGTATACAAGTGCAAAAGTAAACCAGTACTTAGCCAAGGAAGGCATACTGCAGCAGTTTACACCACAGCAAAATGGGGTGGCAGAAAGAAGAAATATATATTTGGTAGAAATGGTACGATGTATGCTGATTGATGCGCAATTAGAAGAAGAGTTTTGGGGTGAAGCAGTAATTACTGCAAATTATATGCAAAATCGCTTACCCACACGATCTCGAAATATAATACCATTTGAAATATGGGAAGGAAAGTCTTTTGATGTTAAAAGTTTTGAAAAATTTGGATCAATTGCTCAAGTTCTTAAGCCAGCTCAAACACGAAAAAAGTTGGATCAGAAAACTGAAAGGTTAATATTCGTGGGATATTCTTTGGATTCCGAAGCATTAAGGGGAGGTTCTCCTCTTTTCGGCCGAAAATAAAGCGAAATTCTTTCATTTACTGTCGGATAATGAAACGACTCACGAATAGACGGTTTTGATGATTTATTAAGCCATCTTTCTAAAATACAAGAAAAAAATTTTTTTTTACAAAATCCAATATGGGGCCCAAAAATGGCGGGTCTTGTCAACCTCTGCAAGCGAGACATTGTTCGGAAACGTCAAGGCTGTAGCCACTTGTAGTGAACTGAAATCAAAAATTTTTTTTTTATAGTAAAGAATATTAAATTCCCTATGACTTATACCTATTTTTGAATAATTTTTATAAAAAATCATCTAATTTATGCATAATCATAGAAAAAGTTCAATTTTTACCATCTTTTTTTCGACTTTTCTTTTGTTAAAAGACTATTATTACACATTTGTTTATATTTGTTTTAGGTATAAGTCATATAAAAAATCATACCCCTTAAGAAATGCTATAGATGAAGTAACTCGGATAAGTAGATCATGAGTTACGCTTGACGTTAGGATGAAAAAAATGGTTTTGAGATAAACGCGTTTAAAGTGGTAAAATAGCACCAGAGCGTTCCTCCGCGCGCGAAAGTTCGACGCATCAGAGACGCTCCTATGCGATAAATATGCTGCGGATCGAAAAATCCGCACATTTGCACAATTTGCACACATATTCTCGACATTCATACCTTTCATTTCATCAAAAAAAAAAAATTGATTTTTTGAAAAAAAAAAGAGGAGAACCTCCCCTTAAGGTTTTTAAATAAACAAAAGAAAACAATTGTAATAAGTAGGGATTTTACATTTATCAATGGTTTACCAGAAAACCAGCCAAGGAAACAAAAATATTGTTACGAATGCTAGTTCCAGTGGGCTAGTACGTATCTCTGGATTGTGCAGTTTAGAATAAAAACACACTTAATTTCTCAAACGCAGTCAATAACAACCAACAATCACTTTATTTCAACAATTTCACACTTTACTGTCTTTACACTTAATTATTTGCTTAACCACTACGTGTGGCACCTTCACTTGTCGAACCAAGACTGACTCGCTGCGCCGTACCCGGCTGCCTTTTATACCTGTCCGGTTATCGCGCAGATCGTTCTCGCACATTCCAGAGTGGACTAAAGGTGTCCATGATGATCGCGAGCCATCATTGCCAGGTTAGACTAAAAGTTTCCATCATTGCCAGGTTGGACTAAAAGTTTCCCTTATTATCGCGGCCGTCGTTGCCAGATTGAATTATAGCACGGCGCGTAGCGCCAGGGTTGCTTTGCACAGCGACAGACTGTCTCATCGTTACACTGCCCACCACTTAGATTTGTTCGTCCCGAACAAGTGCCGAGGCTCCGCTGTGATAAGGCGCCAGGCGCTCCAAATGGACTACCTTCAGCTTAGCACCTCTATTGCTACAACGTTGAATCCTGTATACCACGTCGTTAATCCTAGTCACGACTTCGTACGGTCCTTCCCATGACGCCTGAAGTTTCGGAGACAAACCTTTCCTCCGCTGCGGGTTGTAGAGCATTACCAGATCGCCTTCTTGGAACCCTGCTGAGTTGGCCCGTAGATCATATCTGGCTTTCGCCTTATCGCTGACCAATTTGGTGCGGCTCCTTATAAACTGGTGAATTTCCTCCAGTTCCGCCCGCTTATTGACCACGTAGTCCGTCTTAGCGCCTCCCGTCGTGCTGACTACCCCGAACTTCAAGTCAGCGGGTAACCGCAACTCTGTGCCAAACACTGCTCGGGCTGGAGTGAGTGATGTCGTGTCGTGCGGGGCTGACCTATACGCCATCAGGAACAGGGGGATATGCGTGTCCCAATCCTTTTGATTCCTGCCTACCACTTTCCGCAGGTATTCCTCCAGTGTCCGGTTAAAGCGTTCCACCATGCCGTCGGACTGTGGGTGCAAAGGAGTGGTACGCGTTTTCTTTATCCCCAGCAGCTCACACACCTCCTTGAATACCGCAGACTCGAAATTCCGACCTTGATCTGAGTGCAACTCCAACGGAACTCCGAACCTGGCTACCCAGTTGTTTACCAGCTTTTCCGAGATCGTAGTGGCCTCCTGGTTAGGAATAGGGTACACTTCGGGCCATTTGCTGAAGTAATCCATTACCACCAGCACATATTTGTTGCCTTGAGTGCTAGTTGGGAATGGGCCGGCGACGTCCATAGCAATCCGCTCGAAGGGCGCTCCCACGTTGTACTGCTGCATGCGGCCTCGAGATCTTCTTGTCGGCCCTTTCGCGGCTGAACATCGGTCGCAGCTCTTAATCCACTCGGCTACAGACTCCTGACATCCTACCCAGTAGAATCGTCTTTTTATTTTGGCGACGGTTTTGGTGATGCCTAGGTGCCCTCCACTGGAGTCGTTATGGTATGCCTCGATGACCTCGTTGATTCTGCATTTCGGCACTACCATGAGGGAGTTGCTGGTCCGACCATCCGCGCTCTCCCATTCGCGGTACAGGCATCCTTCCTTCAGCCGCAGACTTTTCCACTGTGCCCAGTAAGCCTTAGCGATCGGGCTTTCACCGGCCATCTCCTGCCAGTCTGGACGTGCGCCTTGCTCCTTGCCTTCGACGATTTTTGCAAGATCCGCATCCTCACGCTGGTCCTTTTGTAGCCTCTCCGCAGACCACTCTTCCTCTGGCATAACGCTTACCAACCGGACGTCCACTATCTGTTCTTTGCTTTCGGCTCGCGAGCACTGCCTGCATTCGACTTTGCACGGACGGCGTGACAAGGCATCGGCATTTCCATGGCTACTGCCCTTGCGATGCTCTATCGTGTAGTCGTAGCTCTGCAGTCGCTCGATCCACCGCGCCAATTACCCTTCAGGATCCTTAAAGTTCAGGAGCCATCTCAATGCCGCATGATCTGTGCGCAGGCGAAACCTTTGTCCATACAGATATTTGTGGAAGTGTTTTACGCAGTCCAATACCGCCAGCAGTTCCCTCCGTGTCACACAGTAGTTGCGTTCCGGTTTCGATAGAACCCTACTGTAGTACGCTATCACTTGTTCCTGGCCGTCTATTATCTGTGATAGCACACCGCCAATACTATTCCCGCTTGCATCTGTATCCAGCACAAACATCTCCCCAGGCACGGGGAAGTCCAGAATTGGAGCACTGCACAGTTTTTCCTTCAGACGCGCAAAAGCCTGCTCCTGCTCTTCGTTCCACTCGAAAGCTTGGCTCTTTTTCGTCAGTTTGTGCAAGTTGCTGGCTATGTTCGCGAATCCCGGAACAAATCGGCGGTAGTATGTGCACAGGCCCAGGAAACTGCGGAGTTCGTGTAGATTGCGTGGCCGGGGCCACTCCTTCACCGCCGTGATTTTGCCTTCATCCGTATGTACTCCGCGGGCGGAAACCGTATGACCCAGATACTTGACCTCTTTTCGGAACAGCGAGCACTTCTTCGGGTTGAGTTTAAGCCTAGCTTTTTGTATCCGCTCGAATACCTCCTTCAGCTTTCCCAGGTGGTCGTCGAAGCTTTTACCCATCACGATTATGTCGTCGAGGTACACCAGGCACGTCCGCCAATGCAGCCCCTTTAGCACGCGTTCCATTAGCCGCTCGAATGTTGCTGGTGCGTTGCAGAGTCCAAACGGCATGACGGTGAACTGCCACAAACCATCGCCAACACTGAAAGCCGTTTTCTCCTTGTCCTTGTCTGCAAGCTCTACCTGCCAATAGCCGCTGCGTAAGTCGAGCGTGGAGAACCACTGTGTGCCTGACAGCGTGTCCAGGGTGTCATCGATCCGCGGTAGTGGATAACTGTCCTTCTTGGTCACATCATTGAGCTTCCGATAGTCCACACAAAACCGGGTACTGCCATCCTTTTTCTTAACTAGCACGACCGGCGAGCACCAGGGGCCCGAAGAAGGCTCTATGACCTTTTCTTTCCGCATGTTTTCGATCAAATTTGTGACCTCTTCCCTCTTGGCCAGAGGAACTCGTCTTGGCGGTTGGCGAACCGGTTTTGCACTTCCGGTGTCGATGTTGTGCTTCACTATGGCTGTTCTTCCGCCTGCTTCTGCCGCAAATATTAACCCATAGTGCTGCAGGAGTGACCTCGCCTTCTGTTTCTGCTTGGCCGTCAACTCGCTGCTCCACTGGTTCTCCTGCGGTATGGCGTCCATGTTAAAACCGCTCTTCTTATTACCTCCAGGCGGGCTACTCTCGCAATTGACCACTGCTACAGCTTCCTTACACTCGCCAATTACCTCATCTTTCCCGACATATCTGGGTGCATTCAGGGGGTTCAGTATTCTGACCGGTATTCTGCCATTCTTAGGTTCCACTAATGTACGTCCGATGATGATGTTGTCGTGTCCTTGTTTCGGTACTTCCACAACCCACAGCCGACTCGACCCATCGTCCTCGTCCACCTTTGCCCACACAATCGCCTCAGAGTTCGCTGGTATCCTCCTGTGTTGACATGATACAACCTTCCTTACCGCCACGCTTCGCTCATAGCCGGTGTGCAGCGGGAATTCAACGTTGGCATATCTCAGCACATTTTCCTTCAGGTCCAGCGTAAAACCGTGCCTAATCATGAAATCCGCGCCGATAATCACGTCGTCCATTATATCCGCGACGATGAACTCATGTTCCAGGCTGCTGGTGCCGATAGTAATCGTTTTTGTAACTTTCCCTCTTACCAGCGCGCGCTCGCCAGTCGCAGTCCGCAGCTGTATGCCATGCAGCGGTTCCCAGTTCTTCAGCAGCTTCCTTTTTATGATCGAATATGACGCTCCAGTATCCAGTGTCAACACGAACAACTTTCCATCTATCCTTCCTTCAATTGTCAAGCTGCTGGGCTGTCGTTTCAGCTGCGAGACAAGGACGGTGGGGCGGCAGATTGTGGGGATCAGCTCACGCCCCTTTGGGCTGACCCGTTTTAGTTTAACGACTCGCCGTCCTCAGCCCTGCGCTTGTTGGCTGGGCCTCGATTGTCAGTATTCCTCGCTTCAGGCGATTGCGATCGAGAACGGGAACGCCTCTTTCGTTGGCGGCAGTCTCGTGATATGTGGCCCTGCTTGCCACATACCCAGCAAACAACTTTAGAGGAGACCACCCGTGGCCTGTCCGGTGGCTCAGAGCTTAGGGCCTGGATCGTAATGTTGTTGTCTGGCTGGATCTGGCGTATCCTTGCAGGTGCATACCGAGTGCTCCCAATCCATGTCGCCTCATATGTCATCGCGCTGGTCACCGTCTCCCTAAATGTCGGCTTGCCCATCATCAACGCACTGCGACGTGTCTCCGGATCATGAAGACCTTCAATAAACGCCTCAATCTTCATCCTCTCGAGAACATCAGCGCCGAAGGACGGGTAGGACAGCTGTACGAGCCGCTCAATGTCTGCTGCATATGTCTGCAGCGCCTCGTTGGATCTTTGCCTGCGATTCTTCAGCTCACAGTAGTACAGCGTTCTGTTGTGCTCGTCGCTGTATTTGGCTGCCAGCGCCCTTATGACGGTCTCGTACTCACTTCGTAAACATTCTGGAACTGATTTTATTACCTCAGCCGCAGCACCTTTAAGAGCCAGCGCCAATCTCCGACCTTTCCTTACATCGGTCCACTGATTTTCCAGAGCAGCCAGGTCGAATTGTAGCTTGAATGTATCGAACGGCGTAGTCCCATCATAAGTAGGCACTTCTGCTCGGGTGGCAACACCTTCCGGAACCGGCGGCAACCATTCTCTCGGCTGTACCTCTATAAGCCGCTCGTCCATTTTTCTGTTCATCGAGTCTTCCAGACTATCAACTCGTTTGTTCAGGGAATCATCAAGATCGTCAACACGTTTGTTCAGGGAATCATCCAAGTCGTCGACTCGTTTATCCAAGTGCTCTACTCGCGTCTCCAAGTGCTCGACTTTTCCATTAATCCTGTCCGAAATTTCCTCCACTTTTTGCTCCAAGCGCGCAGAATTTTCCTGAAGCTTGCTGGACAACTCCCGATTTGCATTTTCCATTTTCCGGTTGGCAGCCTCAAACATGCCTTCCATTGCGACCATTAGCTGGCTCATGTCCATGGCTTGTGGTGGCGCAGCCGCTGCAGCCGTACTTTGCATCGACGCAGCACCCGCAGGCGATTCCTCCACTTTGCCCGACGCCTCTAGCTCCTGCGTTCCGAACTCGTGCGCAGTCCAATCGATGCCTCGTGATTCACACGCCTCTCGCAAGCGCAGCTGCAACTCCACCTTTCCGCCAGCAGTCGGCAAATTCCAAGCGGCCAGCTCCTTCTTCAGCTGGTCCACCTTCAGTTGCTCCAGTCTAACCATGTCTGCGTTTTATAATTAATTATTTTTTTCTTTCAGTAACACAATCCCACTTCTGACACAAAATGTTACGAATGCTAGTTCCAGTGGGCTAGTACGTATCTCTGGATTGTGCAGTTTAGAATAAAAACACACTTAATTTCTCAAACGCAGTCAATAACAACCAACAATCACTTTATTTCAACAATTTCACACTTTACTGTCTTTACACTTAATTATTTGCTTAACCACTACGTGTGGCACCTTCACTTGTCACACCAAGACTGACTCGCTGCGCCGTACCCGGCTGCCTTTTATACCTGTCCGGTTATCGCGCAGATCGTTCTCGCACATTCCAGAGTGGACTAAAGGTTTCCATGATGATCGCGAGCCATCATTGCCAGGTTGGGCTAAAAGTTTCCATCATTGCCAGGTTGGACTAAAAGTTTCCCTTATTATCGCGGCCGTCGTTGCCAGATTGAATTATAGCACGGCGCGTAGCGCCAGGGTTGCTTTGCACAGCGACAGACTGTCTCATCGTTACACTGCCCACCACTTAGATTTGTTCGTCCCGAACAAGTGCCGAGGCTCCGCTGTGATAAGGCGCCAGGCGCTCCAAATGGACTACCTTCAGCTTAGCACCTCTATTGCTACAACGTTGAATCCTGTATACCACGTCGTTAATCCTAGTCACGACTTCGTACGGTCCTTCCCATGACGCCTGAAGTTTCGGAGACAAACCTTTCCTCCGCTGCGGGTTGTAGAGCATTACCAGATCGCCTTCTTGGAACCCTGCTGAGTTGGCCCGTAGATCATATCTGGCTTTCGCCTTATCGCTGACCAATTTGGTGCGGCTCCTTATAAACTGGTGAATTTCCTCCAGTTCCGCCCGCTTATTGACCACGTAGTCCGTCTTAGCGCCTCCCGTCGTGCTGACTACCCCGAACTTCAAGTCAGCGGGTAACCGCAACTCTGTGCCAAACACTGCTCGGGCTGGAGTGAGTGATGTCGTGTCGTGCGGGGCTGACCTATACGCCATCAGGAACAGGGGGATATGCGTGTCCCAATCCTTTTGATTCCTGCCTACCACTTTCCGCAGGTATTCCTCCAGTGTCCGGTTAAAGCGTTCCACCATGCCGTCGGACTGTGGGTGCAAAGGAGTGGTACGCGTTTTCTTTATCCCCAGCAGCTCACACACCTCCTTGAATACCGCAGACTCAAAATTCCGACCTTGATCTGAGTGCAACTCCAACGGAACTCCGAACCTGGCTACCCAGTTGTTTACCAGCTTTTCCGAGATCGTAGTGGCCTCCTGGTTAGGAATAGGGTACACTTCGGGCCATTTGCTGAAGTAATCCATTACCACCAGCACATATTTGTTGCCTTGAGTGCTAGTTGGGAATGGGCCGGCGACGTCCATAGCAATCCGCTCGAAGGGCGCTCCCACGTTGTACTGCTGCATGCGGCCTCGAGATCTTCTTGTCGGCCCTTTCGCGGCTGAACATCGGTCGCAGCTCTTAATCCACTCGGCTACAGACTCCTGACATCCTACCCAGTAGAATCGTCTTTTTATTTTGGCGACGGTTTTGGTGATGCCTAGGTGCCCTCCACTGGAGTCGTTATGGTATGCCTCGATGACCTCGTTGATTCTGCATTTCGGCACTACCATGAGGGAGTTGCTGGTCCGACCATCCGCGCTCTCCCATTCGCGGTACAGGCATCCTTCCTTCAGCCGCAGACTTTTCCACTGTGCCCAGTAAGCCTTAGCGATCGGGCTTTCACCGGCCATCTCCTGCCAGTCTGGACGTGCGCCTTGCTCCTTGCCTTCGACGATTTTTGCAAGATCCGCATCCTCACGCTGGTCCTTTTGTAGCCTCTCCGCAGACCACTCTTCCTCTGGCATAACGCTTACCAACCGGACGTCCACTATCTGTTCTTTGCTTTCGGCTCGCGAGCACTGCCTGCATTCGACTTTGCACGGACGGCGTGACAAGGCATCGGCATTTCCATGGCTACTGCCCTTGCGATGCTCTATCGTGTAGTCGTAGCTCTGCAGTCGCTCGATCCACCGCGCCAATTACCCTTCAGGATCCTTAAAGTTCAGGAGCCATCTCAATGCCGCATGATCTGTGCGCAGGCGAAACCTTTGTCCATACAGATATTTGTGGAAGTGTTTTACGCAGTCCAATACCGCCAGCAGTTCCCTCCGTGTCACACAGTAGTTGCGTTCCGGTTTCGATAGAACCCTACTGTAGTACACTATCACTTGTTCCTGGCCGTCTATTATCTGTGATAGCACACCGCCAATACTATTCCCGCTTGCATCTGTATCCAGCACAAACATCTCCCCAGGCACGGGGAAGTCCAGAATTGGAGCACTGCACAGTTTTTCCTTCAGACGCGCAAAAGCCTGCTCCTGCTCTTCGTTCCACCCGAAAGCTTGGCTCTTTTTCGTCAGTTTGTGCAAGTTGCTGGCTATGTTCGCGAATCCCGGAACAAATCGGCGGTAGTATGTGCACAGGCCCAGGAAACTACGGAGTTCGTGTAGATTGCGTGGCCGGGGCCACTCCTTCACCGCCGTGATTTTGCCTTCATCCGTATGTACTCCGCGGGCGGAAACCGTATGACCCAGATACTTGACCTCTTTTTGGAACAGCGAGCACTTCTTCGGGTTGAGTTTAAGCCCAGCTTTTTGTATCCGCTCGAATACCTCCTTCAGCTTTCCCAGGTGGTCGTCGAAGCTTTTACCCATCACGATTATGTCGTCGAGGTACACCAGGCACGTCCGCCAATGCAGCCCCTTTAGCACGCGTTCCATTAGCCGCTCGAATGTTGCTGGTGCGTTGCAGAGTCCAAACGGCATGACGGTGAACTGCCACAAACCATCGCCAACACTGAAAGCCGTTTTCTCCTTGTCCTTGTCTGCAAGCTCTACCTGCCAATAGCCGCTGCGTAAGTCGAGCGTGGAGAACCACTGTGTGCCTGACAGCGTGTCCAGGGTGTCATCGATCCGCGGTAGTGGATAACTGTCCTTCTTGGTCACATCATTGAGCTTCCGATAGTCCACACAAAACCGGGTACTGCCATCCTTTTTCTTAACTAGCACGACCGGCGAGCACCAGGGGCCCGAAGAAGGCTCTATGACCTTTTCTTTCCGCATGTTTTCGATCAAATTTGTGACCTCTTCCCTCTTGGCCAGAGGAACTCGTCTTGGCGGTTGGCGAATCGGTTTTGCACTTCCGGTGTCGATGTTGTGATTCACTATGGCTGTTCTTCCGCCTGCTTCTGCCGCAAATATTAACCCATAGTGCTGCAGGAGTGACCTCGCCTTCTGTTTCTGCTTGGCCGTCAACTCGCTGCTCCACTGGTTCTCCTGCGGTATGGCGTCCATGTTAAAACCGCTCTTCTTATTACCTCCAGGCGGGCTACTCTCGCAATTGACCACTGCTACAGCTTCCTTACACTCGCCAATTACCTCATCTTTCCCGACATATCTAGGTGCATTCAGGGGGTTCAGTATTCTGACCGGTATTCTGCCATTCTTAGGTTCCACTAATGTACGTCCGATGATGATGTTGTCGTGTCCTTGTTTCGGTACTTCCACAACCCACAGCCGACTCGACCCATCGTCCTCGTCCACCTTTGCCCACACAATCGCCTCAGAGTTCGCTGGTATCCTCCTGTGTTGACATGATACAACCTTCCTTACCGCCACGCTTCGCTCATAGCCGGTGTGCAGCGGGAATTCAACGTTGGCATATCTCAGCACATTTTCCTTCAGGTCCAGCGTAAAACCGTGCCTAATCATGAAATCCACGCCGATAATCACGTCGTCCATTATATCCGCGACGATGAACTCATGTTCCAGGCTGCTGGTGCCGATAGTAATCGTTTTTGTAACTTTCCCTCTTACCGGCGCGCGCTCGCCAGTCGCAGTCCGCAGCTGTATGCCATGCAGCGGTTCCCAGTTCTTCAGCAGCTTCCTTTTTATGATCGAATATGACGCTCCAGTATCCAGTGTCAACACGAACAACTTTCCATCTATCCTTCCTTCAATTGTCAAGCTACTGGGCTGTCGTTTCAGCTGCGAGACAAGGACGGTGGGGCAGCAGATTGTGGGGATCAGCTCACGCCCCTTTGGGCTGACCCGTTTTAGTTTAACGACTCGCCGTCCTAAGCCCTGCGCTTGTTGGCTGGGCCTCGATTGTCAGTATTCCTCGCTTCAGGCGATTGCGATCGAGAACGGGAACGCCTCTTTCGTTGGCGGCAGTCTCGTGATATGTGGCCCTGCTTGCCACATACCCAGCAAACAACTTTAGAGGAGACCACCCGTGGCCTGTCCGGTGGCTCAGAGCTTAGGGCCTGGATCGTAATGTTGTTGTCTGGCTGGATCTGGCGTATCCTTGCAGGTGCATACCGAGTGCTCCCAATCCATGCCGCCTCATATGTCATCGCGCTGGTCACCGTCTCCCTAAATGTCGGCTTGCCCATCATCAACACACTGCGACGTGTCTCCGGATCATGAAGACCTTCAATAAACGCCTCAATCTTCATCCTCTCGAGATCATCAGCGCCGAAGGACGGGTAGGACAGCTGTACGAGCCGCTCAATGTCTGCTGCATATGTCTGCAGCGCCTCGTTGGATCTTTGCCTGCGATTCTTCAGCTCACAGTAGTACAGCGTTCTGTTGTGCTCGTCGCTGTATTTGGCTGCCAGCGCCCTTATGACGGTCTCGTACTCACTTCGTAAACATTCTGGAACTGATTTTATTACCTCAGCCGCAGCACCTTTAAGAGCCAGCGCCAATCTCCGACCTTTCCTTACATCGGTCCACTGATTTTCCAGAGCAGCCAGGTCGAATTGTAGCTTGAATGTATCGAACGGCGTAGTCCCATCATAAGTAGGCACTTCTGCTCGGGTGGCAACACCCTCCGGAACCGACGGCAACCATTCTCGCGGCTGTACCTCTATAAGCCGCTCGTCCATTTTTCTGTGCATCGAGTCTTCCAGACTATCAACTCGTTTGTTCAGGGAATCATCAAGATCGTCAACACGTTTGTTCAGGGAATCATCCAAGTCGTCGACTCGTTTATCCAAGTGCTCTACTCGCGTCTCCAAGTGCTCGACTTTTCCATTAATCCTGTCCGAAATTTCCTCCACTTTTTGCTCCAAGCGCGCAGAATTTTCCTGAAGCTTGCTGGACAACTCCCGATTTGCATTTTCCATTTTCCGGTTGGCAGCCTCAAACATGCCTTCCATTGCGACCATTAGCTGGCTCATGTCCATGGCTTGTGGTGGCGCAGCCGCTGCAGCCGTACTTTGCATCGACGCAGCACCCGCAGGCGATTCCTCCACTTTGCCCGACGCCTCTAGCTCCTGCGTTCCGAACTCGTGCGCAGTCCAATCGATGCCTCGTGATTCACACGCCTCTCGCAAGCGCAGCTGCAACTCCACCTTTCCGCCAGCAGTCGGCAAATTCCAAGCGGCCAGCTCCTTCTTCAGCTGGTCCACCTTCAGTTGCTCCAGTCTAACCATGTCTGCGTTTTATAATTAATTTTTTTTTTCTTTCAGTAACACTGTTGCGTCAGATGATGCACAAAGAATTAAACCACATATTATATTACTAATTATCATTTAATTATAAGCTGAATTGTTTACATAATGTTTTAAGATAAACTGTATTAAAATTGAACTAATATTGAAATTGAATTGTTACATTGAAAGCAAATTGAATTAGACAAACTGTTAAACTGTTGTCATTGCGACTATAATTATGTATGTAACATAGTTGCTTACCGCTGCTAGTACCACTAACTTTGTATTTACCTACTTCCCAAATTATGTTTATTGCTTTGTTTGTTATGTAGTGCAAAAAGAATACAGTTGTAAAAATCACTATAAAAAGAATAAAATTTGGTCCACCAGACCAGTTGCTATTTGAACGCGGAAGGAGATAGAACATCTCTCACAACACAAAAACTCTTGTGTTTTTTCATGGCGCCCGAGCAGGGACTTTAACAAGTAACAACCAAACATTCAAAAACAAAAAGAAACAAAGTGTGCAGTGCATTGTGTGGCGCTCGCGAAGACGCAAAAATTCAAAATTAAAAACTAAACACTTTGCGACAAGTGAAAGTGGAACGTAGTGACCAAACAAAAAGTGGTGTAAAAAGAGAGCAAAACTAAAAACAACAACAAGGCTGTGATTAGCCCTTCCATCGCGCTTTCGTTGCTTTCATCACCCACAATAACTATTCTCGCTAGTGCTGTGTTCATCGTTCTCGCTTTTTATCACTTGCGTCGCTCATTATTCTCGTGCCGTCTTCGCTATTACTTGCGTCGCTCGCGCTGTGCTCGCCGTTTTCGCCAGTACTCGCTCATACAGTTTTTCGTTGTTACTTGCGTCGCTAATCCTTTTCGTTTTCGCTAATACTTGCGGCGCTAACATCTTTGCTAACATATTTGCGCTGTTGCTGTTGCCGTCGTTGCTGCCAGTTTGTTGCTGTTTGCTGCTGCCATCGTCGCTGTAATTTACGTCACTGCCAAAACTTACCCTGTTTACTGCAGCCGTCATCGCTGCTAAAACATACGCTGGTATTGCTGATCGCCGTCGCTGCCTCTGCGCCGTCTCTGTTACATTACGCCGCCGCTGATACTTACGCTGTCGCATTGCTGCTGCCGCCGTCGCTGTTCTATACTCACGCTGCTGATGTCGCTGCTGTCATCTCCGCTGTTCTTCACCTATTTTCATTTGTTCCATTTCATTGGAATGGAGTGCCACTGCATCGTTTGCACAAGGAGAGTAACAGATGAACAGGTATCTGAGTGCGAATATTGAGTTGTGTTATAAAGACCAGTGCACGGCACTTGCTCGCTAATAAGGGCAATAACAACAACTTAATTTTGGCTGCTCAGCAATTTCTATTTATGCACTTCTGTTTATGCACTTGTTTCGTATTTATGTACATACATATGGGTGTTTATTATTGAAACGCATAGAAGTGAAACGATATAAGGGTTACAGTGGGCCATGTAGGTAGAGTGTGCGATAAAAAACTTAATTTGAAAATCAACTTATTGATCAGTGATTATGCAAATAAATTTGGAAATTTTATTGAAATTTGCGATTCCATTTCTATTACTTGGTTTCTGGTACATTGCTCTTTAACTGATCTCATTGGTTTTGGCATACATTGAACAATCATTCAGTGCCAGAATAATTGTTGGCGTAATATCAGTTGCATTTGTTTGATTTGGAAATTAGGTCTACTTTTCGTTTTCGCTTTTCTCGTTCAACCAAGGTTTCCTCAATTACGTCGGTTCACATTTACATCTGCATTTCAATTTACAATTCGGTAAATTGGAGCAGCAATATTCTTTCGAATTCAAGTTAAAGCCATTTTGTAATTCTTACCATTTAACAAAATGAGTAAGAAAAGGCAAATTTCGCCAAGTAAGGCGGATGATCTTAAAATTTAAAAAAAGCAAAGATTGTTAAATAAAAATAATATTTTGCGAATAAAAACAGCTCTCTTGGATGGATCGATGTCTGTAAATCCATTCGAGCTCGAGTGTCGATTGGACATCCTCAACACATACAGCGACAAATTGATGAAATGTCAGACGGAGATAGAGGAGATCGACGATGAAGACATGGGCCGTGGGGAGTTGGAGGACATCATCGTGGAAACGAAGTCCAAGATAAAGGCGATACTATCGAAGAGCCGATCTGCCAGCGTTCCCGAATCATCGTTTTGTTCACCACACAGTTCTCGTCTACCAAAAATGGCACTTCCGAAATTCAAGGGGAAATATTCGGAATTCAAAAATTTTATAAGTTTGTTCGAAAGCTTAGTCCACAATGATCCCACTATTCCGGACATTGAAAAATTTAATCATTTAGTTTCTTGTCTGTCTGGAGAAGCCTTAGGTACAGTGAGAGCCTTCCAAATTTCGGAAGAAAATTATCCCAAGGCTTTGGCGAGTCTCAAAAAAGTTTATGATAATAAATGTCTCATATTTGTTGACACAATATCTAAACTGTTTGAACTGCCAAACATGCCAAAAGCCTCTTCACTATCGTTACGCAGTATGATCGATACAGTGTCGGCTGTATACGACTCCCTCTTATCATTAGGTGATGACAAAAATGTGTCAAATGCGATCATTATTCACTTAGTCATGTCCAAGGTGGATCCAACAACTCGCTCCAAGTGGGAAGAACAACTGGACTACGAAAGGCTGCCGTTGTGGAGTGAGTGCGAAGCTGCGCTCAACAAACGATATCAACATTTGTCTGCTGAGGAAGCATCAACATCGCGGTCGAAATTGACGACCTTCAACGACAACAAATCCAAGAACGACCAGAGTGGCAACAAATCGTTCAACAAAAACTCAAGGTCTTCGTATGTGGCATCGAAACAGAAGCAGCCAACATGTCTTCACTGTAAATCCAGCGAACATTACATATCTACTTGCCCTTCATTTCTCGCTCTCGCTGTACAACAGAGATTTGAGTTCGCCAAATCAGTGCCATTGTGTATAAATTGCTTGCGTAAGGGTCATACGGTGTCGAAATGCAATTCACAAAAATGTCGCGTATGCAATAGGTCTCACCATAGCTTGCTGCACCAATATCCGGTTAGCTTTGGAGTCGAACCTCAACAACCAGCATCACATGACATGCACTCAATCAGTGCACCTGATCGAGTCATTTTAGCTACAGCTATTGTAATGGTGAAAAGTCAGTCCGGTGAATATATGCAAGCGAGAGCTCTTTTAGATTCAGGATCCCAAGTGAACTTTATGACTGAAGAGCTGGTCCAAAAACTTCGCATCCGTCGTGAGACCAAGAATTTAAATGTTATAGGTATAGGCAAGGCTAATACTACAGTGCGCACAAAATTAAACACATTTGTTAAGTCGCGAATAAACGCGCACGAATTTTCGGCAGATTTCTGGGTGTTGCGATCCATTTCAGCTCATCCAGACCAAAAAATCAACATTGATGGCTGGAATATTCCTTCGAATATTGAGTTAGCGGATCCCAACTTCGATTTCGGTCCCTGGAGAGAAAGCTGTCTAAAAATCCAGAACTTCGGCAAATGTATCTGGATTTCATGAAAGAATATTTGGCATTAGGGCATATGTGTCCAACAAATAATAAAATTCCAATAACTCCACATTATTTTATTCCGCATCAATGCGTGCTACGACCAGATAGCACCACCACAAAACTTCGCGTAGTTTTCGATGCTTCGTGTCGCACCACATCACAGCTCGCGCTGAATGACATTTTAATGGTGGGTCCTACCATTCAAGAAGAACTTTTCTCTACACTTCTTCGTTTTCGACTTCACAAATATGCCATCACGGCAGATATTACAAAGATGTACCGACAGGTAATGGTACACGAAGAAGATAGGAACTTTCAGCTAATAGTATGGCGCCAGGATCCAGCAGAGCAAATTCAAATTTTTCGCTTGAATACCGTGACCTATGGCACATCGCCTGCTCCATTTCTGGCAATCCGAAGCCTTAAAATGCTGAGCGATGTTAATGCGACAAATTATCCGTTGGGGGCCAAAATCATTTCAAGAGATTTCTATGTCGACGATCTACTGACAGGTGCCGACAAGTTAGAAACTCTGGATCAAATACGAAGTGAGGTAATCGACATCTTAAAATCAGCCGGAATGCACTTAGCGAAGTGGTTCTCGAATCATCCTGATCACATCAACAGCAAAAGTTCAGAGAAGACATTGCAATTTAATAACGAAGACTCGACACAAACGCTGGGACTTCGATGGCTACCGAAAGACGATCTATTTCGTTTTAGATTGGATGAAACATTCCATGACTTGCGCGCAACCAAAAGAAACATTTTGTCTGTTTCTGCGCGCCTTTTCGACCCTCTTGGTTTACTGTCCCCTATCGTCATCAAAGCAAAAATCTTACTGCAAGAGCTTTGGATCCAAAAACTTGATTGGGACGAGTCGATTCCATTGCGCTTAGATACGAGCTGGCAAACATTCAAAGCCAACTTGGCTCAGCTCGCGTCTATTAGCATCCCTCGTTATGTGAATACGAGTGTGGGTGCTAGCTGCCAGATTCATGGGTTTGCGGATGCATCAATTAGAGCATAGGGCTTTTGCATCTACGTACGAAGCCAAATTGCTAACAAGGTGACATGTACTTTGTTGACCGCAAAATCCAGAGTAGCTCCACTGAAAACAAAGTCGCTACCAAGATTAGAGCTATGTGCAGCACATCTTCTGGCCAAAGTATGGTCACGCATTGCGCCAATGTTGAGTCGACAGTGGGACAAGATTCATTTCTGGACAGATTCCGAAATTGTGCTTCATTGGATCAAGACACATCCATCAGCTTTAACTACTTTCGTAGGAAATCGCGTATCTCAAATACAAGAGTGGTCGACAGAAGTCATATGGCAACATGTTCCAACAAAACAAAACCCTGCAGATTTAGTGTCTCGAGGTTGCAACGTGGACGAGCTAAACGGCTCAATTTGGTTCAACGGTCCACAGTTCCTTCTAGAAGACCCTGCACGGTGGCCACAAAATTCTCACTTCATCCTTTCTCAAGAAGACGAATCATTGGAAAAAAGGAAAAATATTTTCTCGTTAGCCGCAATTGAAATGACAGAAAATCCTTTATTGGAAGTCATACGCGACTTTTTTTGTCATCAAAAAATTATTCGTATTTTCGCATTTATAATTCATTGGTACAGAATCGCAAAAATTAAGCCAAAGGAAAACGAAATAACTCCGACAGCAAAAGATCTGAATTGTAGCTTTTTAAAATTAATTCAATTAGAACAACATAAAGAATTTGCCGAGGAAATTAGGAAATTGGAAAGAAATCAGCCACTCCCTACTAATATACAGAAATTAAACCCATTTATACATGAGTATTCAGATGACCCACTGAATTTCAAATTGCTTCGAGTAGGTGGTCGGTTAATGAACGCACCGATTCCATATGACGCCAAATTTCCACTGCTGTTGCCAAAAAATTCACATTTTACAGAAACATATTTACGGCATCTACACTTCCGAAATCATCATGCAGGGCCAAAAGCGCTTATGGCAATTCTCCGAGAGAGAATTTGGCTAGTTAATGCGCAGGAAGCGTGTAGAAAGACCGTGCGAAACTGCATACATTGTTTTCGGTACAAACCAAAATTGTTAACCCAAATCATGGGCAATTTACCCGCAGATAGGCTTCAAGCGTTACGTCCTTTCTTGATCTGCGGTGTTGACTTTTGTGGTCCTATATATACCTCTTTAAAAATTCGAGGCAGACCACCTGTCAAAACGTACATAGCAGTTTTCGTGTGTTTCACTTCTAAGGCGGTACACCTAGAAATTGTTTCCGATTTGAGTACTGATCGTTTTATTTTTGCTCTAAAAAGGTTCATCGGTCGTCGAGGAGTACCACAACGGATCCACTGCGACAACGCAACCAACTTTGTCGGCGCACAGCGGAAGTTAGCCGAGCTGCGAGAGGCTTTTCTGGCCAGTCAGGACGAAGTGGCAAGGTACGCTGCCAACGAAGGATTCAGCTTCGTCTTTACACCACCAAGGACGCCGCACTTCGGAGGGTTGTGGGAGGCGGCTGTGAAATCCGCAAAGAATCTGCTCTGTCGAACAATTGGAAACGCATTGCTCACCGCCGAAGAACTACAAACGCTTCTCGTGGAAATAGAAGCAATTTTAAACAGCAGGCCCATAGCACCAATCAGCAGGGATCCCAACGATGGGGAAGCACTCACTCCGGCGGATCTACTGATCGGTTGTCCGCTGCGAACAATGCCACCGGAACCAGTTCCAGACAAGCCACTAGTCTATTTAGACAGATGGCAACTTGTCTCGTCGCTCAAGCAGCAGTTCTGGCGGGCATGGTCGAGGAATTATCTCCTGACCTTGCAGCAACGCAACAAATGGTTACTACCACAGCGCAATGTAGCCGTCGGAGATCTCGTCGTCGTCCACGAGGACAACATACCTCCTCAACAATGGAGGCTGGGCAGAGTGCAGGACGTAGTAGCAGGTCAAGACGGAAAGGTTCGGATCGTAGAACTGAAAACAAGTGGAGGAAGCCTACGACGCCCTATTCATAAAATTGCGGTCCTTCCCATCAGCGACAGCAGTTGAGTCGGACTCGGCAAGGTGGCCGGTGTTGCGTCAGATGATGCACAAAGAATTAAACCACATATTATATTACTAATTATCATTTAATTATAAGCTGAATTGTTTAAATAATGTTTTAAGATAAACTGTATTAAAATTGAACTAATATTGAAATTGAATTGTTACATTGAAAGCAAATTGAATTAGACAAACTGTTAAACTGTTGTCATTGCGACTATAATTATGTATGTAACATAGTTGCTTACCGCTGCTAGTACCACTAACTTTGTATTTACCTACTTCCCAAATTATGTTTATTGCTTTGTTTGTTATGTAGTGCAAAAAGAATACAGTTGTAAAAATCACTATAAAAAGAATAAAATTTGGTCCACCAGACCAGTTGCTATTTGAACGCGGAAGGAGATAGAACATCTCTCACAACACAAAAACTCTTGTGTTTTTTCAAACACAATCCCACTTCTGACACCAAATGTTACGAATGCTAGTTCCAGTGGGCTAGTACGTATCTCTGGATTGTGCAGTTTAGAATAAAAACACTTAATTTCTCAAACGCAGTCAATAACAACCAACAATCACTTTATTTCACCAATTTCACACTTTACTGTCTTTACACTTAATTATTTGCTTAACCACTACGTGTGGCACCTTCACTTGTCAAACCAAGACTGACTCGCTGCGCCGTACCCGGCTGCCTTTTTATACCTGTCCGGTTATCGCGCAGATCGTTCTCGCACATTCCAGAGTGGACTAAAGGTTTCCATGATGATCGCGAGCCATCATTGCCAGGTTGGACTAAAAGTTTCCATCATTGCCAGGTTGGACTAAAAGTTTCCATCATTGCCAGGTTGGACTAAAAGTTTCCCTTATTATCGCGGCCGTCGTTGCCAGATTGAATTATAGCACGGCGCGTAGCGCCAGGGTTGCTTTGCACAGCGACAGACTGTCTCATCGTTACAATATCAAGAAATGCCAATGATATCTCTAATGGTTACTATAGAGAGGAGGAGGACGAAAACGATTCTAGTGAAGATAAATCTGTCGAAGGCTACATAACAGCAGAGAATAGTGAAGATGAGATTGAGAGAACCAGTGAGAGTGTAGAACAAATTGCATTGAATCGGAATAATGGTTTTAATATTGATGCAAACAGATTGTTTGAATCAAACAATGCTGACAATGCTGTGCACGATTCAAACAGATTAGAATCAGAGCAACCAAGAAGAACAGAGCGAATACGAAATCAAGCCCCTGTTAAATACGCTTGTTTTGTATCGGAATCTGAGGAGCCAAAGAGTTTTAAAGACGTTTTATCTCGCACAGACAAGTTAGAATGGTTATCAGCAATGGAGGATGAAATCAAATCAATACATAAGAACAAGACATGGGACATAGTACCACTCCCACCAGAAAGGAAGGCAATCGGATGCAAATGGCTATATAAAATAAAAAGAGATGTGAATGGTGAAATATCAAAATACAAAGCAAGGTTAGTTGCTCAAGGTTTTACGCAAAAGTATGGTGTAGATTATGATGAAGTTTTTGCTCCAGTAGTAAGGCAAACTACTTTACGAATGTTTCTCACCATCGCGGGTAGTCATAATTATAGAGTTAAGCATTATGATATAAAAACAGCATTTCTAAACGGAGACTTAAACGAAATATTTTACATGCGGCAACCGCAAGGATACGAAGTCACATCAAATAATGGAGAAACTTTGGTATGTAAGCTTAATAAGAGCTTATACGGTTTAAAACAATCGACAAGATGTTGGAACATTAAACTCTTTGAAATTTTAAGAAAAGAAAAATTTGAACAAGGAAAAGCAGACCCATGCTTATTGAAGAAACGAGTTGGAGATAAATATATATATATTGGTTTATGTAGACGACATACTTATAGCCGCGAACACAGTCGAAGATTTCGCTTATGTCGAAAGAATTCTTGATAGCAATTTTGAGAATTCTAAATTAGGAGATATACAATTCTATCTTGGTATCAAAATTGAGAGGGGAATAATGGAATATACCAGAGGTGCCCATGCCCTATGCTCTCGTTGCTCATTTGTTTTTGTAACTGCTCTTCGGCATAGGCCGAGGATTCTAGTTCCTCATTTGTTTTTGTAAATTATCGTCGGCATAGGCTGAGCATTCTAGTATACACACACAGCAAAGTATGCTTTGTTGGTACACATTGGCGACAGTTATCTTCCACGTAGGTCTTGTTGTTGTCTAGCGTATGAATTCATTTTTATATATTGGTGTTTGCTCTTCCATAAGAAGGTTTTGGGCACCCCCGGAATATACTCTTTAAGCCAAGAAAATTATATAAATAAAATTATTGATAAAGCCAAATTGCAAGACGCTAAAACATCAAAGATACCTATGGATGTTGGATATCTGAAGATGGATAGAGATAAAAGCAATTTATTGGAAGACAATAAGTTATACCACGAATTAGTTGGATGTCTTTTATACTTAAGTGTTAACAATCGTCCAGACATCGCAGCTACGATTTCGATTCTAAGTCGTCATGTGATCAAACCAACAGAAGGGTACGTACGTAGCAATGGCTGAAGCAGTGCAAGAAGCGATGTGGATCAGAAAATTGTTAATGGATTTCGATGCAGACCCGAAAGAACCTATTACTATCTACGAAGGCAACCAAAGCTGCATCAAGTTAATCGACAATGAAAAGTTTAGTCGGCGGACAAAACATGTCGACACAAAGTTACATTTTGTTCGAGACCTAAAGCAGAAAGGCATTGTAAATATTAAATATTGTCCAACAGAAAGTATCCAAGCTGACATATTTACAAAACTTTTAAATTGTATTAAACTTAAGAAATTTAGAGAAGGGTTGTTACTTATATAATTCAATTGTATTTTTGAGGAGGAGTGTTGGATAACAAAAACACTATACAAATATCCTGACTGTAAAAACTGTATGAATCCTTAGAATCCTTGTTTTGAAATTCAATGTTTGAAATATATATAGAAATATTTTTTCATTCCTGAAATAAACTTTGTGCCGTGAGGATCTCAGCATTTTAGTTTTCTTACGATTCAACAATCAACATCCAATATCTACTTCTCAATTGCCTACCGAGACCATAGTAGCATCTGTTGGCAAGAGTAATCCTTCGCTTTATCTCCAGGCTGACATCATTGCTGCTGTTGATGGCGGTGCCAAGGTAGACGAATTCCTTGACAACTTCAAAGGTATACCTGTCGGCCTCGACGTGAGACCCTAGCCGCTGCGAGTCCCTGCGTGTAGACAGCATATACTTCTTGCCCTCATTTACCACCAGACCCATTTTGGCAGATTCTCTTTCGATAGCCGCAAAGGCAGCGGTGACATCTCGCTTGTTACGCCCGATGACATCAATGTTATCAGCGTAGGCAAGGAGCTGGACACTTTTGTTGAAAATTGTGCCATTACGATGTACACCGGCCTTGTATCGATTTGATTCTCATGGGTCTTCTCCAGGATTTGACGCAGAGTGAATATCTGGTCTAAAGCCGCACTGATAGGGTCCAATCAGCGCCTTGGCGAGTGGCTTTAATCTTTCACATAGTACGCTCGTCAGGACCTTGTATGCAATGGGAAGTTGGCTGATACCCCTGTAGTTGGCGCATATTGTTGGGTCGCCTTTCTTCAGCACAGGGCAAAGGGCACTGAGGTTCCAATCGTTTGGCATTCGTTCCTCCTGCCATAGTTTGCAGATGAGCTGATGCATGCACCCAATCAGCTCACCGCCGCCGGCCTTGAACAATTCAGCTGGTAGCCCATCCGGCCCTGCAGCTTTATTGTTCTTGAGTCGCTGGAGAGCGACCCGGACCTCGTCATAGCTGAGCGGTGGCACATCCACACCGTCGTCGTCGATTGGTGCCGTCTGGACATCTTCACCACTGGCGGTATTGTTCTCTTCGTTGCCTGCGAGCAGCTTGGTGAAGTGCTCCTTCCACAACTTCGACTTTGTCTTTGACGTCATGGGCCGGACACCCGTCGTAGACGTCCTCAACGCGCCAACTGCCGACTGGTATTGGGTAGTGTCAACCCTTGCACACGACTTACTGTCACATGCCACTTGAAAACCAGCATCAAGCGGCGTAGCTGCACTTCTGCACCTTTCTATCCCATACTGCTTCAGTAAATCTTTGATGTATTGTGCTTGCCCAACAGCTATGTCACCACGGTCGCCATTTCGCCCCAAAAACAGTTGTAAGGGACCCTTGTCCACGCAGTCAAACTTCTCGCATATTTCAGCTTTGATTTGAATCAAGTCCTTCTTCGATTGGGTAGCTATAATGATATCATCAACGTAAACGAGAATTAAATTAAAATTACCATTCTCCATTTGCTTATACAAGCATTCGTTGGCACAAGGCACAAACCCCATATCTCGTAACACGCCATCTAGCTTGCAATTCCATTCCCTTCCTGACTGTAGCTATAATGATATCATCAACGTAAACGAGAATTAAATTAAAATTACCATTCTCCATTTGCTTATACAAACATTCGTTGGCACAAGGCACAAACCCCATATCTCGTAACACGCCATCTAGCTTGCAATTCCATTCCCTTCCTGACTGTTTCAGTCCGTATATAGCTTTTTTTCAATGTAAGGACCTTCTTTGGATACTCTTTACAAACAAAACCGTCAGGCTGCTTCATATAAATTGTATCACTAAGGTCGCTGTTAATGTAAGCTGTAGTCACATCCATTTGGTGCAAGTATAACTTCATCTCTACAGCCAAAGCCAAAACCAAACGAATTGTCCGGAAGCGGCACACTGATGAAAACGTTTCTTTATAATTTACACCCCACGTTTTCTTTATAATTTACACCTCACGTAGCGCTCTACATTTCTGTCCTTGTCTCGTTCAATGGTGTATACCCATTTACACCCAACAACAGGTTGACCGTCTGGTAAGTATGTCATTGACCAAGTACCATTTACGACCAATGAATTATACTCATCGACCATCGATTCCTGCCACTTCGTAGTATGCGCGCTATTTATCGCCTCATCATACGTTTGCGGAACTGCAGTCTGGTTTACTTCAGCCATCGAATTTAAAACGTTGTACGCCTTTTTTGGTCGACCAGGTTTGCCCGTACGAATGAGCTTAGGCCTGCCAGGCCCAACTTTTGCGTCCGATTCCTCTGCACTTAAAAAACCATCAGTATCTTCTGCACTACACTGCTGTCTACCATCATACCCGGATTGGTGTCTGCTCCCACTGGAAACTCAAACGATGCCACGTTACTGGTTGGTTGCACTGGAACCTTTGATTCATCGAAGATAACATCTCGCTTTTCAACCACCACATGCTTCTCTGCATCATACAGCCGGTATGCCTTTGACGTCCTCGAGTAGCTAAGTTAGGTTAGGTAGAGAAGGGTGTGTGCGGCAGGACCGCACTTCCACTCGGAGGCCAAAATGGCCCATTGTGAATCCCTTCTTATTGTGTTCTGGAGCTAACCAATAGTCTCAGTCAAGGGGAAACCAGTTCGACCTCTTAATGAAGGAGAGCAGATTCGAGATTTCGACCTTCGCCGCGCAAGCCAGGTCTGTGGGGAATCTTGACCACAAGGTGCGGAGTCGGCGTTCTGGCAGAGCCGGGCAGTGGCACAGGAAGTGTTGTATCGTTTCAACTTCTTCTTCATCTCCACAGCTACGGCAGACATCACTGGACGAGAGGCGCCATTTGATAAGCATAGATCCAATAGCGCAGTGTCCGGTGATGACTCCAACGAGCTATCGAATGGAGGTACGACTCAGGGACAGTACGAATCCTGTTTTCGTCAAGGAGAGGGAGGGCCACAGTGTCCGGCAGGTGCCACAGTCGGTCCTGGTTCCCCATGACGACTCAATTTCGTTTTTGGTCAACCTGTCAATATACATGTACAGGGCAGATATCGGAGGAAACACAGAGGTATCCACTTTGGTGGCAGACAAGGCGACCCCTTTTCTTGCCATCTCGTCCGCTGCTTCGTTTTCTGCCACTCCTGAGTGGCCCGGAACCCAGCAGAGAGTGACCTGGTGGTGCCCAATGCCTTGAAGTGCGGTACGACACCTCTGCACTACCTTTGATTTCACAACAACTGATTCCAGCGCTCTAAGCGCCGCCTGACTATCCACGAAAATTGTGAGCTATTCCCATAGCCGCTAGTCTCTGCACCCTCATCAATTGCGTTACCAGGGTCTTGGTGCCCGTAGCCGATTTCCCCCTGCAATACGCATGTTGCGCCTTGCAGAGTCCTCTGGACTGTGCCACTTGTCTAATATAGACGTCTATCAGCCGTTCAAGAGTCTTAAGTAAGAACGATGAAAGGCTGATCGGTCTGTAATCTTTTGCTGTTAAGTGGTTCACTTTCCCTGCTTTGGGAATGAACACCACCCTAACCTCCTTCCAGGCACGCGGGACATATCCTTGCTGGAGAGATCCACGAAAGATTCTCGTCAGGACCTTGACCACCGCCTCCTTAGACCATTGTAGCATAGCAGGAATGACACCATCAGGGCCCGGGGATTTGTACGGGCTGAAAGAGTCAATTGCCCATGCTACCTTGGCTTCGCTGATTATCCTCTGAACTAGACCATCTGGTCGCGATGTCTGTTGTCTATGCGACGGGGTCGCCTCAACAACATCTGTGCATCCAGGAAAGTGAGTGTTCATAAGGATCTCAAGAAGCTCCTCCCTCGACTCCGTCCATGATCCGTCAGATTTCCTGATGCTGCCAGGGGTGTGTGAAACCGCAGCCAGCACCTTACGGAGTCTGGCGGCCTCGTTAACATTGTCAAGAGATTCACAGTAATTCCTCCAATCGTCCCGCTTGGCTGCCCTAATAGTTTTCTTAAACTTATTAAAGCTAGCCTTGTAGGCTCCCCAGTCTTCTTCAGTTCGACTAAGTTTAGCCTTATTGAAGAGACGCCTAATATCTGTCCTAAGTTGTCTTAGCTCTGGGGTCCACCAAACTGCGTTGGTTTTCCGTGGAGCTCGACTTTTTGGACACGATTTCTTGAAAGATTTGTTAAGAACTTTCGTTAAAAGACTAACTGACCTGTCAATGTTGTTTCTTTCAAAGATAGCTGTCGCATTGCGCGACGTCAGTTTTTCGGAAACTAATGCACTGAATCTAGGCCAGTTAGTCTTTCTCGGATTCCTATAGGCTGGTGGACTCCCCACCTCCATGGCCACGGAGAAGACTATCCGGTTGTGGTCCGAAAACGAACATTCCGTCAGTACTTTCCAGTTGGCCACAGAGATAGTACTAGAGTCGGTAACCAAGGTTATATCTATAACTTCTTCCCTAACCCTGTTATGGAAGGTTGGCGTATTGCCCCTATTACATAGCATAAGGTTAAAATTAAGAAGAAACTCAAAAATGGACTCACCCCTGCTGTTGGTGCCGGAACTTCCCCACTGAACATGGTGAGCGTTGGCGTCACACCCGATGATGAGATCGAGTCTCCGTGATCGGGCGTGCGCAACAAGGTCCCGGACCTCCTTCGGCGGTGGTTCCTCACCCTCGAATGGCATGTATGCGGACGAGAGGATAAGGTCATGCCCCTCCCTTCGCTCGCATGCAGCCACACACAGGTCACCAGTACTGTATTGAGATAAGAGAAACATATTAATGTACTTTCTATATACAATACAGGCTCGTATCTTACCTTCACCGCGCGAATGAAGTAATCTGAATTGACTTGACCCCAATCCACAAACACTGTCTCTGACGAGCCAGGGTTCCTAGATTAAGGCTAAGTCAACTTCCTCCTCTTCCAGGAATTGCATAAGGTCGTGGGTGGCGGCTTTAGAGTGGTGCAGATTTATCTGCACCACCTTCAGCCTTTCCCTGTGTGGCACACTCCTTATTGGGGAAACGAGCTTTTAAGGAACCCAAACCGAACTTGACAACACCAGAGGAGTCTCGCAGATGAGTAAAGGACGGTTGGTCAATAGCGACCACGAGGTCCTTACCCGTCTCATTCTTGCTAGTAGTGGAGGAAATTACTCTCCACTCTCCAGTATTAAGGCCGCTGTTCTGCCGACCTATCAGCTTCAACGTGTCGGCATCCTCCATGACTGGAGTGGGGACCCACAGTGTGACGATAGGTCGGAGAGGCAATCGGTCGCGAGGTATGACCTCGAGTTTTGGCCCCTGCCAGAGAGGTTCAAGACCGCCGATTGTGCGCACCAGGAAGTTAAGTGACTGCCTGTTGCCACACCCGACGATTTTGACGCCCTTCTGCCAGCCAGCGCCGTCGAAGTCAATCTCGTCGTCCGCCGCCCCGAGCATCGCTCGCAGAATGCGCGCCTCAACAGAGAGCCAGTTTTCCGGACGAATTTTCCCATCGGGATCGCTCCGGTCCACTACGGCAATCTGCAGCTCCTGTGGAGAAGAGAAGCTAGCTGAGGGCTTCAGCTTTTTCCCCTCCCCCGTTGGCTGGTCGTCACCCGATCTTCCCCTTTTGACGGCCTTTTCCACCGCGGTGGAAGTGGGCCTCGAAGAGGTGGTGGGTCTCTGACCAGTCTTTCTTGGCGGAGCGACCGCGGCACTGTTTCCAGGCTTTGCCGTCCCTATCTTTTCTCCTCCTGGTCGTGCAGTAATGGTGGATGTGGCCTTGATTATAGGCTTTTCCACCTCCACTGCACCTCCGGTGGACGTGCAGCCGTGGCACTGTCTCCAGGCGTTGCTGCATCGGTCGTGCTTTTTGCACCAGAAGTCGCCGCCTCTTTCTTTTCGAATTTAGCCACGATCTTCTGGTGCTTCTTGACGAGGTCCTTCTCCTTGTCAGACAAGGATCCAGGCTCTTTATTCATTTTGCGGAGAAACGCAAGAGAGCGCCGGTAGCCATTTCTGGCTTTCTTCGCAGCACTGCTCGTCTTGCGTTCCCCCGCCGATGATGTTTCAGGAGTGGAACCCGTGGCCGCAGGCCCCTCCCCCTCCTCCAGGAGTGCCGCCTCCGCACTAGAGTCCACCGACCCGGCGCACAGTGCGGCCGATTCCCAAAAAGCTGGCCAAAACTCGAAAAATCAAGTAATTGATTCAAAATTTCTTACTCGGGGGTTTTCGGGGTCGCTGATTACGAATTTGATTTTAACAATTTGAAAATCCACCCCTTTCCACCAGAATTATGAAATTCAAAATAGCGGATCCAATAAAAGGCAATGCAAACAGTTTTCAAGTTTCTTCGTGTACCTTTTTTTTGTTACTATTCAATAATTACAGTCAGACTAAATAAATATACTACACAAACATTTTTCAAATTTTCACCAAAACCTTTTATTAAATTTCAAAATTGTAGGTTATAAAGCAAAATAGATTATTTAGTTTTAATTACATAAAAAAATTTTTGTTATCAGCAAGATCGTCAGCATCTACATCTGTCTCTGTCTCAGAGGCCGAACTACAATCAGTACTTTCCAACACTTCTTCCGCATCAATAGATGGAGACAACAGTAAATCAATTGTATCTGCTGACAAAGACTTCATCGGTTTTGCTGGCAACTTTCTGCAACTTGAAATGTATGGGTCAGAAGCTAATAAAAATCGTTTAAACACGTCCTCCATTGTTTTCTGACGATAGTTCTTTCTAGCGAAGTTCAGGCGATAGATGGCAAAAAATTTATTGCAAGCCTCTTGAGCATCTTCCGACATTTGTCCGATAGGCAAAACGGCATCTTGAATGATTTCTGGACCATGAATCACAAGCTTATGCACTAAAGTTGGCATATAATATCAATTATATTTGTCTACTATCATTCTAGCCAACTTTACACTCTACTGCCGGAAGTTTCCTATATTTATCTCATGTTCACTTGAAATGGCTTGCAGGATGATGTAGAAACGATATATGATGTCCTGATCGACTCCCGTTATTTTTGCCGATTGTTGATATTTTTCAAAAAAATGTCGTGCAGTGTTACCATCATTCGATGTTCCAGATCCAGATTTAGGCTTGTCAACGTTTAACCCCATCTCTTTTTTAAACGCAGTTTGTATTATTTTTTTTCGGTTTTCAACAGACTGTTTTTCTTCTGGCTTACGAGCCTACCATTTCTCGATTTTCAATTTGTACGACAAATGTAGCAGAAACTCGAAACATCTAATCCAACAATGAAGCGATGAAATGCCAAATTTCAAGTGTTCCGTAATAATGTCTGTTTGAAGCATTGCATCAATGTCGTTGAAATCTTTTGATGTGCGCTTACATAGATAACAACGCATAGCAGAAGTTGTATCTGTCAATGAGTTACACACTTTGGTATCTATCATTGTTAAGGATAAATCATACTTGACACGCACGATTGTCCCATCAACAGTAGTTTCAAACGTATCGAGATTTTTTTATTTGATCTTCCACCTCGTCTGTTGTTTTTTTGTCAAGTCAACTGATTCCTTTGCACATTGAATTTTGATAGGTCTACAGTATCGTGGGGATGATGGTCTCGGATTTTTCCAGACTACTGTAGATTTCATTGTAGTAGTGTCTATGTGTAGAAGTTGCAATGGTACAAGAGAGGTAAAAAAAATATGTTCGTCACTATCGTTTTCATCATCAAGCTTGTGCTTGTATTCATTATGGCCCGAGCTGCCATCGCAGCCCCACTTAACAATTAAGATTAAATTTTCAAGTTGCTTTTCAGATAAAATTTGTATAACTTCCATGTTAAGTAAGATAATGCGATCACTTGTATGATTAAGTATAGACTGCAATGTAACTGCTGCTTCATTTTCAGTGAATGACATACCTGTTGCAGGATAACACTGTAACTTTGCTTTTTGGATCTTTTTATATGCTGGAAACATCCGTGAGTTTTTTTCCATATGAGCATTTCGCAGCAGCTGATATTTACTCTGTGATAATCCAAGTTCTACATACAATGATAAAGCCTCGTTTTCAGTGAAAGGTACATTATTATTTGTAGACTCCAACGATTTCCTGTATCTTGCAGCTTTTGTAGGACTTCCTTCGGAAATATCACGTACCACTTTTGCAAAATCAATGTTACCTTCTGAACGCAGTTTACTAGTTGCCGAGTACAAAAGAGCTTCTGTTGACACCTTTACTCGTAATTCTTCTGTTTTTCTGCGTTTACTTCTTTCTGAAGATTCGGAGAAACTAAGTTCTCGACGACCTGTTTTTGAATTTTTTTCGTCATTTTGCGTCTCTCTTGGCTCTGTATTAGTTTTTTCCTTTTGGCTACCTTTTTTGAGCTCAATATTTTTTTGTAACCAATCATTGTTTTTTTTTTTTAAATCTATCTTCTACTCTTTTGCTGCAATCCCATCTTTGTATCATTTTATTCACTGTATCACATATTTGGCTTTTTTCTTCATCTGATAACGTATAACGGGAATTCTCACTTTTCGATAAAAGGGTTTCTACTTTTGCAAAAATGTCGTGTTTGTCACTTTTTAAAATGTTTTTAATTTCATTAAATAATTTGAGCCTCGTCAAATCTCCTTCCATCGTATTACTGGCACCTAAAAAATAAATAAATATTTTTCTATCAAAAACAACATATGGTAATAAATGAAACAAAAATTAATATTTTTAATTAATTTTAATTTAATTTTGATAGAAACGAAATTGTATAGAAACCTACGTTACTAATACAAGCAGATCCCCTCTTTAAAGTATAGGCTTTCACTGTTTTCTCCCATTCTCTCTTCGTATTTATTTCTTGTGCACAAAAAATAGCATAAAAGCCAAGGTAGCAAGTGGTAGCAGCTGAATCTTGTTTTATTCAGTAACTATTACTTTTTTGAGTAACCTCTAATAGGTTTCAAAGCAGCATATGACGGCGTTGTATTACTATACAATTTGAAAACTCAAATTTTATAAAAAAAATTGCAAAAAATGTATCTACGTATTGCTGCAGCTACAAATTTTGTGTCGAGGTATTGATATGTACTAAAGATTTCTCGTATTTTACTAACCTTCCGAAGATGATTCCATTTGGTTTTGTTCAATTTACTTCATTACAAAATCTTTCACATGTGTACAACTTTCACTATTCATCGACAGTAATACGATGCTCAAACGAAGACCACGTTGCGACTGAAAATACAGAGGATACTGAGGGTATAGGACGTTGCTATGAACGGTTTTCACTTCTCAAGGGATTACTGTAGCCAACCCAAAGACAAAAAACTCTATCTAGAAACTTTTTTTTTCGACTTTTGGCCAGCTTTTTGGGAATCGGCCGCACTGTGCGGCGTCGCTACTCTGCGAGAGAATCATAGATTCCTCTTCCATAGCGGCGTCGAGCCGAAGGCCCCGGAGCTGACGCACCACCCCCGAAAGTGAGGGGCCAGCCTGTGCGGTGGTCTCCTGCGCCTTTTGCCTACTTAATGCAGGTATGGGCGCCTCCTGCTTCCCAGTAACATTAGTAGACCGCGCAGCCTGGGGTCCCGCTGCGCAGCCTAGTAGCTAACCATTCGATATTCTTTGCCTTTGGCTTGACATTTTTTAAGATGTGTTTTATCTAATGCCACTGCCAAAGCACCAAAGACTTTTAAATGTTTTACAACCGGTGCCTTCCCACACCAAGCCTCGTAAGGAGTCATGTTCTTCAATGCTTTAGTGGGTGATCGGTTTCTCAGGTAAACAGCAGTTGCAACAGCTTCAGCCCACAATGTCTCACATAAACCTGAATGCACAAGCATACTCCTCGCAGCCTCAACAATTGTGCCGTTCGCCCTTTCGACGACTCCGTTTTGCTGAGGAGTATACGGTACTGTAAGCTGCCTTTTTATGCCACGCTCTTCAAAATATTTATTAAAAGCACTGTTTAAAAATGCTCGTCCATTGTCGCTACGCACTGCTTTAATGTTGTGCCCAGTTTGGCGCTCAACCATATTACTAATTTCCACGAATTTTGTAAACACCTAATTTTTCGACTTTATAAAGTACACAAATATTTTTCTTGACATATCGTCAATAAATGTGAGAAAATATTTAGCACCACCGATAGACTGTTTTTCGAAAGGTCCGCACACATCTGTGTATATCAAATTTAACAGCGTCGATGAACGACTTTCGCTTTTCTTTGGGAACAATTGCGTTTTTATTTTGCTTTTCATATACGTTATGCACGACACATTTTCTGGAAATTCGACGTTGTCTACACCACGAATTAAATTGTTTTTCACTGCCAACTTTAAGCTATCGTAGTTCAAATGGCCATATCTGTAATGCCATAGCACTGCATCACATTGTGCAAAACCAAAAAATTTATTGCATTCATCTTCGAAAACAAAAAGCTTGTTCGTTTTTTTCACTTTCATTATCAACTTTCCGTTCCTTCTTATTTCTGCAAAGTTATCGTCGAATTTGATTACGCACCCATTTTCTGCTGCTCGGCTCACTGACACAAAATTACCCCTCATTGTCGGCACATAAAGAACATCGCGGAGAGTCAAATCACACAAATCAGTTTTTAAAGTTACTTCCCCTCTGCCTTCAGCGTATATAAAGTTTTCCCCTGCTAGCTCGATCTTTTCTTTGTGCTCGTCGAACTTCAAAAAGAGTTCGCGCCTACAACACATGCGCGCAGTCGCACCGCTGTCCAGACACGACTTCTGCTTATCGAACACACACGAATCCGCCGCTGCCAAAAGAGTAAATGATTGTTGTGATCTCGCTTCCACCTTCGCACTGTTTCCCGCATTACATTTCGCGACGAAATGCCCTTGTGCACCACATTTGAAACACGCACCGTCGTTCTTTCTTTTGTTCTTTTTTTTTTCGATTCGCACTACCGTTATGATGATTGCTGTTGCTCGCCGCCTTTGCGGCAAACGCGTGATTTTCGCTGCTACTCTTTGCATCCAGAACATTCGATTTATTATCATTCCTCCTCACGCCTTCTTCTAGGAGTTTGACCTTTAGAATGTCAAATGTTGGTAATTTATCCCGCGTTTCCATCGCGATTACGAAATTGTCGAAACTTTCTGGCAAGCTGGATAATAAAGCAGCCCGGCCTTCAAATTAATGCCCACTTCAGCCAACTGATCCACCGTCGCTAGGCACTCATTTAGATATTGGGTGACATTGTCTCCCGCACTCATTCTCAAATTCAGCATTTTTTTGTAGAGCGATACTTTCCGGACTGGTCCACTGGGCTGGTGAACTTCCTTCAACTTCGCCCACGCTTCCACAGCAGTTTCAACACTTTTTATATAATTTAGTTGCGAGGGCTTCACCGACAGCACGATCATTGCCAAGGCCTTTTGGTTTAAGACGTTCCACTTTTCTGCAACTGCAGCGTCTTTGTCTCCACTTGGTGCAGCATCCGATATGACGCACCACAGGTCCGCGTGCACTAATACACTTCGCATCTGAACGCACCAGACTGCAAAATTATTTTCGTCCAATTTTTCAATCTGGTAGATTGAACTCATTTTGGACACCGGACTTATAAAACGCGGTTAGACAAACGATGGGCTGGGCGATGACCTGGGCCCATAATCTATTAGAGGTCCTCGATAGATGAGAGAAACGCGGCCTTCTTGTAAGAAGTTCACAAAGCTTCTGTTTCTTTATTTCACTGTTTCCTGTTAGTTATAAAATTCGAATGCATGTATAGATAAAACAGGGTTGCAGAAATTCGCATTGTATAATATTAATGTCTGGTCATAGATATTTCTAACATACAACATTAGATACGTAGTATATACTTACTAATAAAAAGTTTTAAGCGAAACAAATTTTTTTTTTAATTTTTCAAAAACGGACTTTTTTCGATTAATTAATTATTAGGGTATAATAAGTTTGTTACTATATTGTAACGATAAGACAGTGTGTCGCCGTGCCATAATTCAACCTGGCAATGATGACCGCGATAATGGAAACTTTTAGTCCAACCTGGCAATGATGACCGCGATAATGGAAACTTTTAGTCCAACCTGGCAATGATGGTCGCGATCATCATGGAAACCTTTAGTCCACTCTGGAATGTGCGAGAACGATCTGCGCGATGGCCGGACAGGTATAAAAGGCAGCCGGGTGCGGCGCAGCGAGTGAGTCTGATTTTGACAAGTGAAGGTGCCACACGGAGTAATTAAGCAAATAATTAAGTGTAAAGACCGTAAAGTGTGAAATTTGGTGTAAAAAAGTGACTATTGGTTTTTATTGACTGCGTTTGAGAAATTAAGTGTGTTCTTATTTTAAATTGCACAATCCAGAGATACGTACTAGCCCACTAGAACTAGTATTCGTAACAATATTGTAGCCTGTGAAATTTCCTTTACTACGAAATATAAAAATGTAAATTTTTGTTTTTTCTGAATATATTTTTTAAATTTTTTCTAACTTGACTCTAGGTCCAAAGCCATTTGATATTCACCTTCGCCACCACTTTCGGGCAATGAGGGCTAAAGGGGGTTGTACAAAGTGCCTGCCATATTAAACATGATTTGAAAAGATCTAGATTTCTAGCTTTGCATTATTTTAAGAACTTAAATTTCGCCAAATAGCCATTAAAACCTTTGTTGCTTTTATGGTATTGTGGCATTGAATATTTTGCGTGACACCACAGGCCTTCAATTGTATTTGTGTGTGGTTATATTTTTTCACTATATGGAGGGTGGTAGTAAACTGCAGTTTTTCTGTATTCAAATACCTTTTGTGGGGCCGAGCTTCAAAAAAATAACCCTAATGGGAGTAACTAAGGCATCAGGAATAAATAAAGTGTTTACAGTATTTTTGTACTCAAAACCTTGATGCGCGGTCGGTCGCTCCTAAGCAATAACTTTTATATCGCGTTCAAACTGACGACTTAAACGTGTTTAATGTGCTTTCCCCTCGGATGGACTTTGTCGTCTGGCCAGACAAAATGGTTGAAAAAAAGAAAAAAATCACAGATTCATCTCCTTTTTACAGTGTATTTGTGGGTAACTAAGTAAGTATATATGAACATAATTTGTATATATTGTAACGATAAGACAGTCTGTCGCTGTGCAAAGCAACCCTGTCGCTACGCGCCGTGCCATAATTCAACCTGGCAATGATGACCGCGATAATGGAAACTTTTAGTCCAACCTGGCAATGATGGCCGCGATAATGGGAACTTTTAGTCCAACCTGGCAATGATGGTCGCGATCATCATGGAAACCTTTAGTCCACTCTGGAATGTGCGAGAACGATCTGCGCGATGGCCGGACAGGTATAAAAGGCAGCCGGGTGCGGCGCAGCGAGTCAGTCTGATTTTGACTAGTGAAGGTGCCACACGGAGTAATTGAGCGAATAATTAAGTGTAAAGACAGTAAAGTGTAAACCTGTGAAATAAAGTGATTGGTGGTTTATTTTATTGACTGCGGTTGAGGAACTAAGTGTGTTTTATTTTCAAATTACGCAATCCAGAGATACGTACTAGCCCACTAGAACTAGCATTCGTAACATTTGGTGTCAGAAGTGGGATTGTGCTACTGAAAATAAACAAAAAAAAATAAAAATAATAAAAATAAAATTATAAAAACGCAGACATGGTCAAACTCGAGCTGCTGAAGGTGGACCAGCTGAAGAAGGAGCTGGCTGCCTGGAATTTGCCGACTGCTGGCGGAAAGGTGGAGTTGCAGCTGCGCTTGCAAGAGGCGTGTAAATCACGAGGCATCGATTGGACTGCGCACGAGTTCGGGACGCAGGAGCTAGAGGCGTCGGCCAAGGTGGAGGAATCGCCTGCTGGTGCTGCGTCGCTGCAAAGTACGGCTGCAGCGGCTGCGCCACCACAAGCAATGGACATAAGCCAGCTAATAGTTGCAATGAAAGGCATGTTTCAGGAAACTTCTGCGAAAAATTAGAATGTCAGTCGGGAAAATCGTGAAATGTCGGCGCAGATGGCAGCGAAAATGGAAACTGCGAATCAAGAGATGGCAGCGAAGCTGGAAACTACGAATCTCGAAATTTCGGCAAAAGTCGAGACTGCAAATCGTGAATTGGCGGGAAATTCTGCGCGCATAGAGCAGAAGGTGGAGGAAATTTCCGATAGGTTGAACGTGAAAGTTGAGCATCTCGAGACGCGAATGGTCAATTGGGACAAACGAGTTGACGAAATGGGTGAATCCCTGAACAGACGAGTTGACAACCTGGATGAGTCCTTGAACAAACGAGTTGACAGTCTGGAAGATTCGAAGCACAGAAAAATGGACGAGCGGCTTAGGGAGGTACAGCCGCGAGAATGGTTGCCGCCGGTTCCGGAAAGTGTTGCCAGCCGAGCAGAAGTGCCTACTTATGATGGGACTACGCCGTTCGATACATTCAAGCTGCAATTCGACCCGGCTGCTCTGGAAAATCAGTGGACCGATGTAAGGAAAGGTCGGAGATTGGCGCTGGCTCTTAAAGGTGCTGCGGCTGAGGTAATAAAATCAGTTCCAGAATGTTTACGAAGTGAGTACGAGACCGTCATAAGGGCGCTGACAGCCAAATACAGCGACGAGCACAACAGAACGCTGTACTACTGTGAGCTGAAGAATCGCAGGCAAAGGGCCAACGAGGCGCTGCAGGCATATGCAGCAGACATTGAGCGGCTCGTACAGCTGTCCTACCCGTCCTTCGGGGCTGATGATCTCGAGAGGATGAAGATTGAGGCGTTTATTGAAGGTCTTCATGATCCGGAGACACGTCGCAGTGCGTTGATGATGGGTAAGCCGATATTTAGGGAGACGGTGACCAGCGCGATGACATACGAGGCGACATGGATTGGGAGCACTCGGTATGCACCTGCAAGGATATGCCAGATCCAGCCGGACAACGACATTGCGATCCAGGCAACAAGCTCTGAGCCACCGGGCAGGCCACGGGTGGTCTCCTCTAAAGTTCTTTGCTGGGTATGTGGCAAGCAGGGCCACATATCACGAGACTGCCGCCAACGAAAGAGGCGTTCCCGTTCTCGATCGCAATCGCCTGAAGCGAGGAATACTGACAATCGAGGCCCAGCCAACAAGCGCAGGGCTGAGGACGGCGAGTCGTTAAACTAAAACGGGTCAGCCCAAAGGGGCGTGAGCTGATCCCCACAATCTGCCGCCCCACCGTTCTTGTCTCACAGCTGAAACGACAGCCCAGCAGCTTGACAATGGAAGGAAGGATAGATGGAAAGTTGTTCGTGTTGACACTGGATACTGGAGCGTCATATTCGATCATAAAAAGGAAGCTGCTGAAGAACTGGGAACCGCTGCATGGCATACAGCTGCGGACTGCGACTGGCGAGCGTGCGCCGGTAAGAGGAAAAGTTACAAAAACGATTGCTTTCGGCACCAGCAGCCTGGAACATGAGTTCATCGTCGCGGATATAATGGACGACGTGATTATCGGCGCGGATTTCATGATTAGGCACGGTTTTACGCTGGACCTGAAGGAAAATGTGCTGAGATATGCCAACGTTGAATTCCCGCTGCACACCGGCTATGAGCGAAGCGTGGCGGTAAGGAAGGTTGTATCGTGTCAACACAGGAGGATACCAGCGAACTCCGAGGCGATTGTGTGGGCAAGGGTGGACGAGGACGATGGGACGAGTCGGCTGTGGGTTGTAGAAGCACCGAATCAAGGACACGACAACATCATCATCGGACGTACATTAGTGGAACCTAAGAATGGCAGAATACCAGTCAGAATACTAAACCCCCTGAATGCACCCAGATATGTCGGGAAAGATGAGGTAATTGGCGAGTGTAAGGAAGCTGTAGCAGTGGTCAATTGCGAGAATAGCCCGCCTGGAAATAATAAGAAGAGCGGTTTTAACATGGACGCCATACCGCAGGAGAACCAGTGGAGCAGCGAGTTGACGGCCAAGCAGAAACAGAAGGCGAGGTCACTCCTGCAGCACTATGGGTCAATATTTGCGGCAGAAGCAGGCGGAAGAACAGCCATAGTGAAGCACAACATCGACACCGGAAGTGCAAAACCGATTCGCCAACCGCCAAGACGAGTTCCTCTGGCCAAGAGGGAAGAGGTCACAAATTTGATCGAAAACATTCGGAAAGAAAAGGTCATAGAGCCTTCTTCGGGCCCCTGGTGCTCGCCGGTCGTGCTAGTCAAGAAAAAGGATGGCAGTACCCGGTTTTGTGTGGACTATCGGAAGCTCAATGATGTGACCAAGAAGGACAGTTATCCACTACCGCAGATCGATGACACCCTGGACACGCTGTCAGGCACACAGTGGTTCTCCACGCTCGACTTACGCAGCGGCCATTGGCAGGTAGAGCTTGCAGACAAGGACAAGGAGAAAACGGCTTTCAGTGTTGGCGATGGTTTGTGGCAGTTCACCGTCATGCCGCTTGGACTCTGCAACGCACCAGCAACATTCGAGCGGCTAATGGAACGCGTGCTAAAGGGGCTGCATTGGCGGACGTGCCTGGTGTACCTCGACGACATAATCGTGATGGGTAAAAGCTTCGACGACCACCTGGGAAAGCTGAAGGAGGTATTCGAGCGGATACAAAAAGCTGGGCTTAAACTCAACCAGAAGAAGTGCTCGCTGTTCCAAAAAGAGGTCAAGTATCTGGGTCATACGGTTTCCGCCCGCGGAGTACATACAGATGAAGGCAAAATCACGGCGGTGAAGGAGTGGCCCCGGCCACGCAATCTACACGAACTCCGCAGTTTCCTGGGCCTGTGCACATACTACCGCCGATTTGTTCCGGGATTCGCGAACATAGCCAGCAGCTTGCACAAACTGACGAAAAAGAGCCAAGCTTTCGAGTGGAACGAAGAGCAGGAACAGGCTTTTGCACGTCTGAAGGAAAAACTGTGCACTGCTCTAATTCTGGCCTTCCCCGTGCCTGGAGAGATGTTTGTGCTGGATACGGATGCGAGCGGGCATAGTATTGGCGGTGTGCTATCACAGATAATAGACGGCCAGGAACAAGTGATAGCGTACTACAGTAGGGTTCTATCGAAACCGGAACGCAACTACTGTGTGACACGGAGGGAACTGCTGGCGGTATTGGACTGCGTAAAACACTTCCACAAATATCTGTATGGACAAAGGCTTCGCCTGCGCACAGATCATGCGGCATTGAGATGGCTCCTGAACTTTAAGGATCCTGAAGGGTAATTGGCGCGGTGGATCGAGCGACTGCAGAGCTACGACTACACGATAGAGCATCGGAAGGGCAGTAGCCATGGAAATGCCGATACCTTGTCACGCCGTCCGTGCAAAGTCGAATGCAGGCAGTGCTCGCGAGCCGAAAGCAAAGAACAGATAGTGGACGTCCGGTTGGTAAGCGTTATGCCAGAGGAAGAGTGGTCTGCGGAGAGGCTACAAAAGGACCAGCCTTCTAAGAGCAACTTCTGACCAGCTGTGGAGCAATTTGTCGAATTTCCCACCTTTTTTGTGAACTTTGACCTCGATTCGACGCCATTTAGCCCCACTTTAGCCCTAAAATTTTTTGGCTCTTGCACTTTTTCACCAAACCGCATAAAATGAGAGGTTGCGGAGCATCGAGAACCCATTATTAAGAATCTCCATACAACACTAAATCATGGCTAGTGTATACATATACTATATATATGTGTATGTGAGTATTGGTATTAGTATGTTAGTGTACGTAAACAGTGTCCAAACAAATTTTTGTAAAAAATGTTTCTGTGCAGGTGGGGGATATTTGTCCCACTGTATATATAGTACTTGGTGTGGCAGCAGATGTGTAGCGAATAAGTAAGTATACCTTATGATCAGGCGCGGATCCAGAAAAATATTTCGGGGGGGGTTTTTAGTAAGTAATTTTTTAATATTCATATATGTTTATGTGTATGTATTTATTATAAAGATATTAATTGAAAATATATATACATGTATTTTTCTTATAACGCGAAAGATAGTTTACGCTTACGCTTTTTTGCAAGCTCGTCTAAAATGTTTGTAGGATCAACTTCTATGTCTCGATGCACATTAAGAAGTGCCAAACCAAGTAATCTGTCTTGCCCAATGCTGCTCCGTAAATATGTTTTCAATCGACGTAGTGTTGAAAATGACCGTTCGCTTGTTGCAACAGACACTGGCAGTGTTGCACCAATCTTCAAAAAATGGAAAATTAATGGATAGAGCTTTTCATCGCACTGGTTTAAAGCGTCAATAAAGTTTTCCGGCAAATTAATTTTTGATGCTTTGGCCCAATATCTGAAAGAATTATTTAATTGTTTAACAATTAGTACACAGATTATTTACAAAAAAGTACCGGCGCCACATAATCAGCTCTGCCGCGAAGTCATCAACAGACGTTGAAAAATCGTCGGGCCAATATTTTTCGAACAATTGAGCCGTTTTCTGGATATCATTGCTTTGCAAATCAAATGCCTTGCTGGGTAAAATATTCTGCATTTTGGACAGTAAATTTCCTTTTCCAGTGACATCGACAACCGGAACAAAAGAAAGAAAGTCTTCACAAATTTGATAATCGGGGGAAACATAACGAACATATCGAGCACAAATTGAAAACTGTTCGATGCCGCCTACATCTGTCGTTTCATCTGCAATCACCGAAAAACATCTGGATTCATTGATGCGTTGAACCAATTTTGACGAAATTATTTTTCCTGCCGCTTCGATAATTTCGTTCTGAATAGTTTTGCTTATGTAGGTTTCATTTTTGCCTGCTGTTGTTAAATGAGTTTGTTCGAAACTCAGTAGAGCGAAAGTTGCGCAAACGCGTTGAAATAAAAAACTGCGGCTTGTGTCGGGTGTTCGTGTTAATGTTTTATTAAATGTTAAATGTTTATTGTTATATATGTAGGTAAAAGTTAATTTTTGTGTTATGTTTTAAGTTTATCGCGGGGGATCGGTGTTCGTTCGCCGGAGTTCGTACATCGAGTGCCTGCCGGCCGCGCAAACTCCCTTCGGGATGGCCAGGGTGGCCATCCGTACATATAAACACATAAATGGACAAACACAATATAATATTATTGACAAATATTAATTTCTAAGAGCTGCGTGGCCGGCAGTGTTTAGCGATCTAAACAGAGTTTTTAGATTCTCATCACCGCTTTCTATTGCAAAGCGCAGAAGCGCTCGAAAATTTCCATCATTTTCGGTTGGACATTCCGTTGATAATGGTCCATCGTCTCTATGACCTCGTAAAGAGAGGCCCTGCCTACCACAAAATAGAACAGCCCGCACAATTGGAGTCAGTTTCTTTCTATTTTCAAGTTTGGTGAGTTCCAACCCGCGATCAATTTCGGACGCAATATCGTTTTTTTGTTTTCAAATACCAACTTGAAATTTTGTCCATCCACCATGGCGTTTCCATTTCCAAAAAATTAATTATGAAATCGACGAGCGATGTCGCCGGGTACAGACGTATATAAATTTGTCGAAAAACCATTCAAAAAAAACCATCGTGCAAGTCACGATATTACAAACAAAAAGGAAAGGATGGCTGGCCGTTTGATCGGCTATCCCCGATTTCTTACCTCAACACTCTGTCGAGGAAGCGATACCAAACTGGCGGTGCATCTCCCTTTTACCTACTTTCAAACTTAAACGTAATGAGAAGTACCATGTCCGTACTGTAAGTTAAATGAAAAAGAATGTCCGCCCCTGTGCTTGTGCTATGCGTTTGTAGTACGTATTGGTAATGTTTCCCTTAGAGTTATGCTATGCTTTTTGTAGTATGTATTGGTAATGAGTGCCTTGCTACAAATGCCTTTTAATTTGTATGCAGTTTTAAAGTCGATCCAAATATTTCGGGGAGGGGTTTCAACCCCCAAAACCCCCCCTGGATCCGCCACTGCTTATGATCACAAAAGGGAATTTTGAACTGCCACGCTTATCCAATCGGTAAATTTTTGTTTTTTCAACGTTGGCAATACTTTTATTAGCGTTCTGTCAAATTTTGACGCATATCGTAAGATTAGAATTCGATTGGCGTCTATACAAAGAAGTCGAAAAATTGTTGTGTGGCGATTTTGATAATGGATGAAAAATTAGAACAACGCGCGTGCCTAAAATTTTGTGTTAAAAATGAAATCGCGTGTGTTCGCAAAAAAAGGCTCCATTTGTGGAAGAATAATTCATGGATATTACACCACGATAATGCGCCATCTCATACGGCCTTGATTATTTCGGAATTTTTGGCCAAAAATTCGACCAATGTCATCAGCCAAGCACCATACAGTCCAGACATGGCCGCGTGTGACTTTTTTCTATTTCCCAAACTCAAATTGCCATTGCGGGGAACGCGTTTTGAGACTATAGAGGCCATAAAAGAGAATTCGCTGCGTGAGCTGAAGGCTATACCTTTGGCGGCCTATAAAAAATGTATGGAAAATAGGATCAAACGCTGACGTACATGTATTGACGCAAGAGGAAAGTATTTTGAAGGGGGTAATAAAGAAATTTATTAAAAATTGAAATTTTGCGTTTTTTTTTTTTAATTCCTTTTTGATCATAAGGTATGTAGCACTATTGAGAAGTTTCTCCAAGTCCAAGAAAGTTCTCAATGTGCCGCGAAAAAACGGTAATTCGTCTCACTGTATATGCTTTGTTTATTTCTGTTAGCGAAGGTGGGGAAATGCTTAGGCAGAAGGGCAGATGTGCATTTGCACTTGCAAACAGCAGCGACAGTGCTTGCTGCTCTGTGCTTGCGTATATGGCACAAAGCAAAACGCGAAAATGCGTGAAAGTGGGAGATCAACAGCTGGAGTGCTTGCTGCTGATCTGTAAATATGCACAGAGCGAAAGCGAGGGGAAATGTGTGGAAATTAGAAAATTGGTGGGAAGCTGGCTACAGCGGGAGTTCTTGCTGCGGTGCCAGCGGAGAATGCACAAAAGAAAACGCGAAAACAAAAAGCGCAAAATTATGTGCACTAAACAAGGACATCCATTACCATTAAATAAACCACTAATAACGATATGTGCAAAAATATATGTTTTATTTAAACAACTTATTTGCTTTCAATAAGACCAGACGTTGAAAATTGTCATCGGTGAGATTCCTTCTACGAGGATCATTCACCATACCAGCGAATGAGAACATACCTTCTATTGGGGCAGAGGACGGAATCTACATATTATATTTACTAATTATATATATCATATTGTTGGAAATAAATATAAATATAAATGTGGCAACACTCTCCATCACTATGTTGTTTCCAATGACTACATGACGCGAAACTCGGAGGGGTCACGGTTGCTAATTCCGTAAAACCAGGCCCCAGAGTCGCAAATTCGGTAAAACCAGGCCTCAGAGTTGATTAGGGTTCGTACAAAAAATTCGCCATACAAACGCCAGGGCAAGGGCTGCTGGTGCGTTCGATGTTTATTTGCAAATAACATAATTGGTTTTGTTTTGCTTTCATTCTGTAGTACGTTTATAGGAAATTATTTGCAAAAAAACAACGTTTTTTGAAAAACGCTGAAAAACGTCATAAGTATGTTGCCTCGTGTTTTAATATGATTTTACTTCAGTTTTTGCTGACTGCCCTCAAAGCCTTAACGTTTGCATTACTTGAGTTGCAGCTCTGCGTTTGAAATGAGTTCAACTTGCCATCACTGTTTCTTGCTGCACTAGAAACGGCAAACTCAATGAGACATGAACTGAAGGAAAAGCAACCGAATATCTACTGACTTCAGCATATGAAATAATTTATTTCTGCTTTTTTTTTGTACGCGTTACAATCAAAATTACTTAGACCAGTAAAACAAGTTGGCTTGCAATGCTATATTTACAGCGAATAAGAAAAGCTAGCACTTTAAGATGCAAACAATTGACTGGTAACCGGTTCTGTGCGAATGTTTGGGTAAAAAAACCCGTACACTATCGGACGATTGGAAAAAGCAAAAAATGGTCTGAAAATCATTTCTCCTCCGAGTTTCGCGTCACGTAGTCACTGGTTGTTTCACCCATCTCTTCATTCCATTTTTCATATTTCACGTGCATGTGTGCACTTAACCTTTTTCTATTTTTCTTATGTTCACTCGATTCAAATAAATCAAACGTGAAACAGGCTATGGGCCCAGAACGCTTCGCTGTGTGTCGGCATTTGGATTAAAGAACTTTGCATTTTTGAACTTTACATTTCGCTGTGTGTCGGCATTTGGATTAAAGAACTTTGCATTTTTTAACTTTGTATTTCGCTGTGTGTCGGCATTTGGATTAAAGATCTTTGCATTTTTGAACTTTACATTTCGCGTTCAATAATAACGGACTGTTTCTCTATGAGGGTGGCCAAAATAAATGTTTTTCTACGGTGGTGCAAAAAGATGCCGAAAGTAACGCGTTCAAGTGGCATAATCGATACGGACATGTAAATTTCAATTGTTTAAAAGACATGTCAAATATACAAGCAGTGTTGGGGTTGAAGCTCGGTAAAATACCAAATGAAATAGTGTGTGAGACATGCGCGAAGGCCAAAATATTTGTAAAACCGTTTGCACAAGCATCAGAAACGCGTGCAAAACAATTGCTTGAGGTGGTGCATAGTGACGTTTGTGGCCCTATTAATTGTGCATCAATCGGTGGTTCACGATATTTTGCTATCATACTTTTATTGATGATAAGTCACGATATATGACTGTGTATTTTCTAAAAACGAAAGATTCCGTGTTTGAGGCATTTAAAGAATACAGAGCAATGGCCGAGAAGCAAACCGGGTGCAAAATTAAAAACATAAAAAGCGACAACGGGCGCAAATATATTTCAAATGTGTTTGATTCGTATTTAAAGCATCACGGTATAAAACGACAGCTGAGCGTACCCTATACTCCGCAGCAGAACGGTGTAGCAGAACGTTGGTGGAAACAGAACGTTGGTGGAAATGGCTAGGGCCATGTTAAATTATGCGCAGCTCGGCGAGCATTTTTGGGCGGAAGCGGTACGGACTGCAGCATATCTTCGCAACCGTACAGTGACAAAAATCCCCGTTGATAAAACCCCACATGAGTTGTGGACGGGTACGAAACCAACTGTATCGCACTTTAAGGTTTTTGGTTCGAAGGCAGTGGCCCTCGACAAAAGGCAGTCGCAAAAGTTCCGCGCAAAAGGTAGAGAGTATATAATGATCGGGTATTCTGAAGTAAGTAAAGGCTATCGGTTGTTCGACAAACAAAGTCGCAAAATCGTAATCAGTCGTGACGTTGTGTTCATCGAAAAGGCGAATGTTTGTCAGGAGCCAGAATCGAAGCTAATGGAATTTAACGAAAGCGAACTGGAGAGCGTGGTGTTGCCCACGGAAAGTGTGCAATTGCAGCAAGATTAGGAGAGTGCGAAAGTTGCAGATAGTGCAGCAATGTCCAATAAAGCTATAGAACCAGAGCTTAATAACGACGATTTGGTGACGACGGTGATTGGTCCGGGTCGGCCAAGATTATTACGTACAGGCGCGAGAGGACGTCCGTGAAAGCAATATAATGAACTAAACTTACTGTACGAGAACTTAGCGGTGGCACCGAGCAGTGTAGAGGAGGCGCTCGATGATACTTATTCTGTCGAATGGAAAGCCGCGATGGAGAAGGAGTACGCAGCACTTGTGAAAAATGATACGTGGACACTTGTTGAATTGCCACAAGGTCATAAAGCTGTTGGATGCAAATGGGTGTACACAATTAAGCGCGATAAACTCGGCGAAATAAAACAATTTAAGGCACGTTTGGTCGCTGAGGGATGCAGCCAGCGGTACGGAGTGAACTATTTTGAGACGTTTTCTCCAGTTGTACGATATGCCAATATTCGAATGGTAATTGCATTGGCTGTAGAGCACTGTCTTTACCTTCACCAAATGGATGTGGCGTCAGCATATCTCAACAGTGATCTACACGACGAAGTTTATATGCAGCAACCGCAGTGTTTTGTCAACAGCAAGTATCCAAATCGCATGTTGAAGAAGTCACTATATGGTTTGAAGCAAAGCGGTCAGGAATAGAAAACGAAATTAGACTCGGTCCTTCAAGAAATGGGTTTTAAGCCATGTCCCAGCGAACCATGCATATACACCAAGAATTCTGCAAATGTCATCAACATTATAGCCGTGTATGTTGACGATCTAATCATCGCAAGTTCATGTAAGTCTAAACTATCCTGTATTAAAACTGAAATTTTAAGTAATTTTCAAGTCTTCGACTGTGGCCAAGTAACGCATTTCTTAGGAATCGAGATTGAGCGAGTTGGCGATCTAGGCGATGTAACGCTATGTCAAAAGCAGTATATTCTAAAACTACTTAAAGACTACGGTATGGAAGAGTCCAGGGACGTTGCAACACCTCTGGATACTGGTTTCACTGTACATTGCGATAACGAGTAATGCAAAAAGGTTGACAAAGTGGCGTATCAATCCATCATAGGTGGCTGTTCGTGACCACTCTTCAATGCTATTTCGAGCTCAGGTGCTTGGAAGCACCTGCCACACATTTTTAGTTTGTAAGCACTGTTTTGTTTTTTTGGCCTCGAATGGCAGTTTCCGTTCTGTTCACTTACCTTTTTGCTGTATCTTGGTCGGCACGTGGCCGCTTGTTAAGAAATAAAGCATCGTAATCAACATACACATTTTTTGGTGAAGTAAAGCATCGTAATCAACATACACATTTTTTGGTGAAGTAAAGCATCGTAATCAACATACACATTTTTTGGTAAAGTAAAGCATCGTAATCAACATACACATTTTTTTGGTGAAATAAGGCATCGTAATCAACATAAACATTTTTTGGCAAGAAGCCAACGCGGCAGCAAGCACGTCAAGGTGCAGCATCGAACTCGTGGCGCAGCGGAGCGCTAGAGCTCTTCAACTTCCGACAAGGGAGCCGCAGCTGACGACATCTAGCGGTGAGGGGGCGAGTGAAAAGGAGTAGGAGAGAGAGAGGAGAGTAGTAATGAGTTGCAGCAGGTTGGCAACGCGGCACTACTGACAGTTGCTGTATTTACGAACCACCACAAAATAAAATGGAGAAATTAAAGTTGCAACGGCAAATAATAAAAAGCGGCTTAACCCGCATCTACAACGCGTGCGCAACCGAGAGTATAGCAGTAGAAGAAGCAAAGGTCAGAGGTGCGAGAGCTGATGAACTGTTTGCGAAGTTCGAGGCAGTGCAGCAGGACATTGAGTACTCAGCGACAGCAGCTCAGGAGCAAGAGCAAGAGGAAACATACCGCATCGAAATCGAGGAGAGGTACATAGCAATCAAGACATTGTGTACGCGCATGTTAGATGAGGCCAGTAGGAACGTAACCATCATTGAAAACCAGCCAGCAAGCAATGACATTTCAACAGCAGTACAATCACTAATCAAGCACCAGGGCTCGATGGGTGCACTTCTGGAGCGCATCAGCCGGACAACACTTTCCGACAGTGCATCAACGCCCATACCTGCGGCGACCAGCGCCGCACATGGCCAACATGAATTGCGGCTACCACAGATTCAGATTCCGGACTTCAACGGCAGCTGCACTGAATGGATAAGATTTCGCGATCTGTTTGAAACTGTAGTGCACAACAGATCAACTATATCGGACATCGAGAAACTGGAATATTTGCAGACGAAGATGAAAGGCGAGGCGCTCTCGCTCATCAAGCACTTGAAGCCAACCAATGCAAATTACAGTATTGCATGGGAGCTGGTAAAGAGGAAATACGAAAAATCTGATAAGGTAAAAAATTCATACTTTGCGCTTTTGTTTAATCAAGTTCCAATGAAAGCAGCGTCGGTGGCCGAAGCCAAACGTATTTACAATGCCTCAAATGAAAGTGTAAATGCGCTAAAAGTTCTCAACGAGCCAGTTCAATATTGGGACTCGATTTTATTATTCCATTTGGAGAAAAAACTCGACGCTGAGACACTGGTACTGTGGTACAGAGAGAAAAAGGAAGATGCAGCAACGTTTCAACAATATTTGGACTTCTTAGAGAGGAGAGTTTTTGAGTTGGAAAATACGCAGAAGGGTTCGAGCACCAGTCATAGCAGTAATCATAACCAAAATCGATCAAGCACTTACACCACAACTCTTCAGAAGTGCCCAGCATGTTCAAAGGAACACTCCTTATATAGTTGCGACCAGTTTCGAGGTATGGAGGTAGAAGCTCGTCGTAGGTTGGTTCAAGCTCACAATCTGTGTTTCAATTGTTTGCAAGCAAATCACCGAGCAGCAGCATGCAAGAGGTCGTTGTGTAGAGAGTGCAACGCAAAGCACAACACGTTGCTTCATAGTCCAGCACGCGCATCTAAGCAGCAAGCACAGTGCGAAACACAACCCGCTGCGCTCAAGGACGCAGTCAGTGTCAGTGTGAACGTCTCGCAACAATGTTCACAAACTGTTACATTATTGCCAACTGCAGTGGTGATGATATACGACGCAGGTCACAACATGCATCCATGTCGTGTTTTGTTGGACTCGGGATCGCAAGGCACACTCATCGCTGAGTCATGTGCTCAACGCTTCCTTAAGTCTAAGGAAAGCAGCACTACGATCGAGGTCGATGCAATGTGTTTGGCCAACTTAACGCAGACTTTGCCAACGTATGAGGTGACACATCATAAGCTAAATTATTTCAAGCATCTACAACTGGCCGACCAATGCTATTTCAAACCGGGCAAAATCGACGTCATCTTGGGCGCCGATGCTTTCAGTGATTGTCTGTTAGCAGATAAGTTAACACATCCATCAGGATCACCAACGGCGTTGAAAACGATTTTTGGATGGGTGTTGTTGGGTACAATACCTGAACCGGCGAAGCCGTACAAAGTCACAGCACACACGCTGGTAGAGTTGAGCAAGCAGCTTCAAAGTTTCTGGAAGGTGCAGGAGCTGTCAGGGCCAGAACAGCACTTTACACCAGACGAAAAATGGGCAGAAGAGCACTACCGGCAAACGGTTACACGCGATGACAGTGGGCGGTACGTCGTAAGACTTCCGCTACGAAATAATGAAGTGAAACTGGGCGACTCGCGTACCGCTGCGTTACATAGGCTCTCTGCAATGGAACGACGCTTCAATAATGATACACGGCTTCATAAAGAGTACGTAAATTTTATGGTCGAATACGAGAAGTTAGAGAAGTTAGGGTGTATTTCTTACCACATCACGCAGTGCTGAAACCTACCAGCACGACAACAAGGTTGCGCGTCGTGTTTGACGCATCATGCAAGTCCACAAACGGTCTGTCACTCAACGACAATTTGGTAGTTGGTCCTACTATACAAAGGGATCTATTTGACATCACTATAAATTTCCGTAAGTACGAGATCGGATTTAGTGCCGACATAGAAAAAATGTACCGGCAAATATTGGTTCATCGTGATGACCGTTCACTGCAACGCATTTTGTGGAGAGGCTCCAAGGATCAGAGCATCAAGGAGTACGATCTCCAAACAGTAACGTATGGTACCTCAGCAGCACCGTTCCTAGCAATTCGAACGCTAAACCAAATCGCAACCGACAACCAAGACACGTGTCCTGAAACTTCTGCAGCCATTAAGCAAAATTTCTATGTCGATGACTTCATGGCATGCGCAACAAGCGTGTGCGCAGCAGAAAAGCTCAAGGGCGAGCTTTGTACCGTACTATCTCAGGCAGGATTTCACCTCCGCAAATGGTCATCGAATTCAACGAAATTTTTGGAAAATATTGATTCGCAGGACCGCGAATCATCCTCAGACACAATTATTGACACCACGCAGGCTGTCAAAACGTTAGGACTTCTATGGGAGACGTCGAGCGACACCTTCAAATATTGCGTATTTGATCCCGCCACTAACACCGACTATTACAAAGCGGGCAGTGTTATCGGACATTGCCAGAGTATTCGATCCCATTGGCTGGCTTTCCCCTGTCACAGTTGCACTGAAGATATTCATGCAAAAACTGTGGGTGAGAGGCCTAGATTGGGATGAAGAGCTTCCGACCGATCTCTACAATCAATGGACTGAGTACCGGAACGACGTGAATAAAATTTCGCAACTTCGAATTCCAAGGTGGTTGGAGTACACAAACGAACAAGACGTTGAGTTACACGGATTCTCTGATGCCTCAGAAATGGCCTATTCAGCAGCGATTTACCTACGGGTGCAGCGCAACGATGATAAGATTCTAACAAATCTAATTGCAGCAAAAACGAAGGTGGCTCCGGTTAAGCAGATTACACTACCGCGGCTTGAACTGTGTGCCGCACATCTGATGACCAAATTGATGATTAAGGTTCGTAACGCACTGGGTGTACTCGACGCTCCAATGTTCGGGTGGACAGACTCATCCATTGTCTTGGCTTGGATATCAAATCATCCACGCCGATGGAAAACATTTGTTGCAAATCGAACGGCGCAAGTAATTGACGTCATTCCTGCTGAACAATGGCAGCACGTACCATCAGCGCAGAACCCTGCAGACCTTGCTACACGGGGCATTTCGCCTGCAGAACTAATCGATAGCCAAGTGTGGTGGAAGGGGCCAAGCTTGTTAAGGCAACCGCACACATTGCGTCATGTTCCACCGCCGCTACCTGACAAGGCAGACTTAGAAGAACGGAAAGAACTAATTGCGCACATGGCTGTTATGTCTGACACCGATATCGTCGAACGTTATTCAGAGTTTATGCGGTTACTCCGAATAACGGCATATCTGCTGCGATTTAGGCAGAATTGCAAGGCAAGGACGGCCCCGCTAGACCGAGCTACCGGCTTCCTATCAACAACCGAGTTGCTGCGTTCACATAACGTCCTGGTAAAGAAAGCACAAGCATCTTCTTATGAATCTGAGCTGCGAATCTTAAGCCAAGGTAAGCAGCTTTCAACATCACACAAATTGACTCCTCTGTCTCCTTTCATTGACGACGACGGCCTTTTGAGAGTTGGTGGCAGGCTTGAAAACGCAAGGGTGAACTACGACCAGAAACATCCCTTTATTCTTAACAAGGATCACCACCTGACAAGAATTATCGCGCGCTATTACCACCTTAAGTACTTGCACGCTGGAAACAGGCTGCTTCAATATTTGTTGGGTCGGCGATACTGGATTCCTGGTTCAACATACGTCGTGAAACAATGCGTGTTCAAGTGCACGGTCTGCATGCGACAACGTAGCATAACGTACAGCCAACAAATGGGTAATATCCCTCAACATCGACTCAATCCTGGGTGTGCGTTTTTGACCGTTGGGGTGGATTTTGCTGGACCGATTATGGTGCGCTCCTGGAAAGGACGCGGCTCTCGACTATACAAGTGTTGGATAGCACTTTTCATCTGCCTTGTCACAAGGGCTATACACATCGAGTTAGTAACAGAGTTGTCAACTGCAGCATTCATCGTCTCCTTGCGTCGTTTCGTCTCCAGACGCGGAAAACCTATACACATACACTCAGACAATGGCACTAACTTTGTGGGGGCAAATCAGCATTTACGAGAGTTGTACCAAATGTTGAGTTCATCGACAGCACAAGACACGATCACCAAGGAGTTGGCTGACCTGCAGATCCAATGGCATTTTTCTCCTCCATCAGGTCCACACTTCGGGGGAATGTGGGAAGCCGGAATCAAGTCCGTGAAACACCACTTGAGGCGTACGTTACGGGATGCAGCAGTCACGTACGAAGAGCTACACACCGTACTTTGCCAAATTGAGTTTTGTCTAAATACACGGCCCCTGTGCACGAAATTTGAAGGCGATACTGACCCCTTGACACCAGCGCATTTCTTACTCCTACGGGCACCTACCATTCTCCCTGACGAAAACTTGCTCAACTTGAAGGAGAACGCTCTCACGCGTTGGCAATATATGCAGCGCCTCCTCCAACACTTCTGGAAGAAGTGGTCGACAGAATATATAACGCAATTACAATAACGACCTAAATGGACACAAAGGTTGAGGAATTTGGAAGTCAACGACGTCGTGGTAATAAAGGATGACAACCTTCCTCCAACACAATGGTCAATCGGACGAGTCAACGAAGTGCATCCTGGAGCCGATGGGCTGGTGCGAGTCGCCACCATTCAAACAGCAAGGGGAATGCTCAAGCGACCTATAGTCAAGCTTTGCCCCTTATTTTTGGATGTTGAAAGCGGATGCTCTCAAGAGGGGCCGGAATGTTCGTGACCACTCTTCAATGCTATTTCGAGCTCAGGTGCTTGGAAGCACCTGCCACACATTTTTAGTTTGTAAGCACTGTTTTGTTTTTTTGGCCTCGAATGGCAGTTTCCGTTCTGTTCACTTACCTTTTTGCTGTATCTTGGTCGGCACGTGGCCGCTTGTTAAGAAATAAAGCATCGTAATCAACATACACATTTTTTGGTGAAGTAAAGCATCGTAATCAACATACACATTTTTTGGTAAAGTAAAGCATCGTAATCAACATACACATTTTTTTGGTGAAATAATGCATCGTAATCAACATAAACAGTGGCCATCTCAACGCGTCCCGATATTTTACATTCAGTGAGTAAATTGTCGTAGCGCAACACCAATCCGCATGCAGAACATGAAGCAGGAGTTAAACATTTGCTACGTTATCTAAGAAAAACGTCGAATTACAAGCTGCATTACAGCAAAACTGACAGAGCCATTGAGGGCTTTGCAGACGCCGATTGGGGCAGCGATGCCAGCGATCGTAAATCGTATTCGGGCTATGCTTTCGTAGCAGCGGGTGGCGTATTCTCTTGGGAATGCAAGAAGCAGAGTGTCGTACCACTAAGCAGTACAGAGGCTGAATATATCGCGTTATCTGCAGCTGCAAAAGAGTCGGTGTACATCAGCAAGCTTCTGAAAGAAATGGGTTTCGAGCAATCCGGTCCCATGATTTTAAACAACGATAACTTAAGTTCGCAATGCTGGTGAAGAACCCAACATCAAGTACCATCATATCCGGCAGATGTATATCAACAATGAAATAGATTTGAACTACATACCAACAGACAATATGATGTCAGATATTCTAACGAAAAATTTGCAAAAGTTAAAACATGTAAAATTCACCAGAGAGATGGGTATATATTAAATATTCATGTAAAGAGCTGAAAAGGAGTGTTGGAAATAAATATAAATGCGGCAACACTCTCCATCACTATGTTGTTTCACCCATCTCTTCATTCCATTTTTCATATTTCACGTGCATGTGTGCACATAACCTTTTCTATTTTTCTTATGTTCAGTCGATTCAAATAAATCAAACGTGAAAAACATATTTACAGTAGGATGTCGATCAAAACACAAAAACGACGTGTCTGCGTCTGCTAAATAATATTCCAGCTCTGTTCGTACATCATTATGGAGTAACATTTCAGGTGGACCTTTGTGGAAAAACGTTATTAAGACTTAATTTGTAAACAAATGCTCATTTTGTACTTCTCCAAAATCTAGGAAGGCATCATTCTGAAAATTTAAGTCTGCTTGATGCGCTAAATTTGGACGGAGCGGTGTCAACTTAAGCTACTCTTCCATATTGCCACATTTTGGTATTATATTATAATGAAATCATTCAACTTTTTAATACATTTTTCAAATCTTCAAACGAATAATACGATAATTGTTAGTTTCAATACAACACAGTCAGTGCTTTAAAATATAAATATAAATTGTAACTAAGTTACCTAAACCAATGCAATGAATTGTGAGTTCTCCTACTACATTTTGAACAATATTGAAAGAGTCGATCATAATACAAATCAATAGAAAAGCAAACGAACGAAAATGTTAAAATGTTTGGTTATTACCGTTAGTGATGTAACTTTAGTGGAACAGAATTAGTGATAGTGGAGGAATTTTCAACTATTACTGATCTTTATTTAGTGACAGTGGTAAAAAGTACCACTAAAAAATAGTGGAAGAAAATTGCACTACCACTAAATAAAGATCAGTGATTAGTGGAAACAAATTCAGCTATCACTAAATTTATTTAGTGGTAGTGGAAAATGTCCCGCAGACCTCGCAGTGGTAATGGTAGTAAAATTTTAGTGCAAAACCCCCATGTCTGAAAGTAAGCAACAATTTTCAAATCAATCAGCTGTTTGTCAATGTTTTGTCTATGTCAGAGATGGGCAGATTAATCCTCGGAACATTGTGCAATCGGATTTTTTACGCTGTCGTCAGCTTTTCACAAGTCGTCGACCGTAGACATCCATTTTTAATTTCTTATTAGCGGTCAGGAAAACAAGTATTTCAAAACAATTGCTTACACAATAAATCTGTATTGGCAAAATTCCGAAAACAAATTCTCATTTAGAAACCCCCATCGCTGGTTTTTGTAGAGTTGCCGTTGGATTCGTTTGCTGTGTCATAAAGTCGCTGCTACGTAGAAAGAAGCATATTCTAAACCAGCGGTCGGCAAAATTGACAATGAGATGGTGTTAGCGAGCGCAGTGTAATTTCTCTACACTGTATAAAATTATACCTGAACAACGACTGATTGAGAGAGCGTAAGAATGCGTGTGCTGAGCGTACTGCTCAATTGAGTAAGCTTTGCCGACCACTGTTCTAAACTGACTATGGCAACTGCAAAATTAAAGTCAACTTTATCTTAGTCTTTTGCTAACTAAAGCCGGCTTTTCTGCGGGGCTAATGCGCCAATGATTGTAAGACAAAAGGATGCTTTCGTACTATAATTGCTAACTTTAAAGAATTTTACTTTCAGATGTGTGATCACAAGATGGTTATAAATTCCATTCCTGAAATTTTGCAATGATTAATATTTATTTGAACAAATAAATAAAACAAGGTTTCTTACAAAATGTAGTTCCAATCGTTGCCAAAAACTGTGTCGTTTATACTCAACGTCAATATCAAAGTAATTCTTAAGTAGCGAAACTTATTTTTGATGGTACACTAGTGGCAGTGTTGTCACACTACCAGTGTTACCCCATGTTGGTTTTGGTAGTAAATTTGATGCCTAATTTTCTAACTGCTTTTTCCAATCAAAAAATAAAGAAATGTTTGAAAGATTAAATATCTTAAGGTAACTGTGAAATTACTGTAGAAATACAATAGTTATTACCACAATTGATTGAAATACAGAAAATTTGAATACAAGATTCAATTTTGCTTTCGCACAAATAATTGCATGCTGAAAACATAAAACATTCCGAATCAATATCAAGGTAATTTTTTTATTGTACAAGGTAAAATTCGAGCGACAAAGCTTCTTGTAAAAAATTATCTCAAAACTATTGCATTATAGTAATGTTGTGCGTCTTCATAACTCTGAATACGTTCTAAAAATGTGTTTTATCTTTTACTAGTAATACAAACGCACAAAACGATAATTTGACCAAAACGTGTTGAAAACTTTCGCGATCACATTTTTGTATTCATTGGTAAATATCTGTGATGCGACTGAATTGACTGAGCTAATTAAAATTAAATCAAAACCATTACAAACTTTTCCATTTAAATACATTTCTATAGTCATCATTGATAGCAAAAATTTCAACCCTGTCTGATAATAATTTTACCACTTTCACCAAAAAATGTGTAAATATTTACCACAGCGCGGAAATAAACCCATTTGTTTATACAAAAAAATTTCACGGAAAGTCGCGCAAAATCAAGACAAATTTTCAAACTGACCCAAAACGCAATGGTTGCAGCGTTGCCCTTTATTGCTGCAAGATCCTAAAATAAGCTGATATTATTCCTTCAGCCGCAACAAAAAATGATCGATTCGCCTCCATTGATGGGCATGCCAAGCGGCTTGCGTCCGCCACCGGAGCCGCCGCCAAAAAGGCCACCGCCAAATAGCCACCAGCAGTGGTCTGGTGTAGCGTGCAATGTAGCCACATTGCACATCAGTCGCCGGAGCAGCTAGCAGATTGGCTCACTGAGTCTTGTCATTGATGTCATTATGACATTTATGCCAATTCCAGTTTTAAGCAGAAATTTAAATGAAATTTCAAATTCCAACCAGCAATGATTTGTGGTAAATATATTTGCCCAAGCAGAGTTGCTTTTGAAAAGCAAACAAAATATTTTTAGATTTGTTCATATTCAGCCCTGTTCCAGAATCCGAATCGGATCGGAATGATCGGTGTTCTACATTCCAATTATCGGAAATATTTTCCGATGAAACCCTGTTCTCAAATCCGATTAAGGGGTCATTCTCATGCGCGGACAGGAAAAATGGACATTCTTCAGAGATTATTTCCTTTGTGAATACGAGGAATTATCAAAAAAAGATATGCCACTTTAATTTATTCATTGTTATGGTACAAAAATAAAAAAAATAAAAAAAAATTTTTAATTTTTTCGAACACTTTTTCGATTAAAGACACGGCTTCTGCCGCGTCATGGTCAGCTGGTGGGAATGATTTTGAGTCACAGGATTATCTGAAACATAAATTTCAAAGAAATTCTTAATCAGTATGAACGTACCTCTCGTCCGTAGCAAATTTAAATTTTTTCATAAGAATCTCACAAAATGGCAGGCATTGGAAGTCAGAGCAGTAAAAAATTGTTGTTTTTGAAGATTTTATCAATGAAAAAAAATATGAAATTTTTAACATATCAGAGTGAATTTGCTAGGGACGATAGCTAACAGTATGTAGAATGACGTGACAAAATCGCAGAGAGATCGGATGAATGGTTTTTTTTAAATCATCCCCACCATTTCAAAAAAAATCGTTCCGAGAAAAACACGTTTAAAGTTTTGACTAACTGAATGCTTGAAGCTAGAATCCTTGTCCGCTCGTTATATAAATGTCTGTAGAAGCCGAAATACTTAAAATTTTCCAGCACCTTCTTCAAGGATGATACATTCCAAATATGTTTAAAAAAAAAAATTGATTTTTACAAAATTTCACATGAGAATGACCCCTTAAGTCCGAACGAATTTGAATCGGAAATTTGGTGTTCTGCATTTCGATTTTCGGAAATTGTTGTCAAAAATATTCCGTTAAACAAAAACCTGTTGGAATTGAAATCGGAAAGCAGCAAAACGAAAACAAACAATGAAAATGTAAGTAAATAAATTAAATATCGTGTTAAATACAACTAATAAATTAATTTTTAATCAGGGGAAAGCATAAGACTGCTGACCAGAGCAAAATGCTCTTGGATTTTATGGAGGAGAATGCGGATATCGCGAAAGGATTCTGCAAAGGCGACAAACACGAAGTTGAAAATAAGTGGAAGCCTTTAACGCAGTCTTTGAACGGGCAAGGACCACCAACAAAAAGTGTAACGGAGTGGTAAAAGGTGAAAAGACAATTAAATTAAATAAATTAATTTTGTAAAATTTTCTTTAATCATACACTTGGGTTGATTGGAAAAGTGAGGTAAGAAGGAAGCTGGCGCATAATAGAAGAGAAGCTTTAGCGACAGGTGGTGGACCTTTTAAGAAGCATACACTTTCCGAAATGGAAGAAGCGGTTGCCTTTCTTAACGATCATTGATACCCTCCTTCGGCAAAAAATCGCATAGCCGTCGCCAAATTCAATTCTAACAGGATGGAGCATTGCCGAAGAAAAGGATTCACTTCGGTCAAGATCATGTTGAATGCTGCTTTGTTAAGGCGGTACTGAGCAATAAACCTTAATAGGAAATTTTGAACAACATAACTGAGATAACTTGTACTACGTACGAAGAATCTGGCAATTCCATCGGATTGCTGTGGTCTCGCAAAATTCTGCGCTTCACTTTTTCAACGGCGGACTGCTCGTTCTCAAGCAATACTGCCAATAAAATAACCGGTCATTTAATAAAATAAAAAATCTCACAAAATTTTACAATTGACTTTTTCATTTGAACATTTCAAGCAAACAGCTGATTGAAGGTTTGTTTAATTTGCTAACAATCGGATTCGAAATAAACTTCGAATGTGACAATTCCGTTCGGATTGCAAAACACCTCTTCAAATCGGAATCGGATTTCATTTCGATTCGAATCCGATTCGGATTCTGGAACAGGGCTGAATGTGTTTTTCTTATCCCAAACTTCCCGCTCGAGCGCACAACTTTCTGATTGGATTTGATAAACGTCAAGAGCAATGCTGTTCCCAATAGGGAAATGAATGCAACTTTCAATGCAAATATCTCCCGATGGCCTTTATCAATCGAAATATTGAAAAGTTTGTGCAAAGATGCTCATCAAGAGCTTTAAAATGATATATCATATTATATTGTGGCATGTCTCGATAGCGAGATCTCAAAGCCCCTTATTCGAATAAATATATAGATAACAGCACTTACACTGTGTTTCTTTATCCCATTTATTAGTAATACGAAAACTGTGGCATTAAAATCAAACATTTGTAACGACATGGGTGTGTTTAGTTTTTTGACGATATTCAACTTTCAATAACAATTTTCCATTTAACAATATAGCTTCTGCTTCTTTGGACAAGTTTATGTTGACGTACATTCCGCAGAAAACAAAATCAAAAGACAATGAGTCTGTTTGGAGCCAGTTTTTAGTTGTTGCCAATGGTGGGCCAACAGCAAAATGCAGCATATACCACAAAGTTTTAAATTCAAATAGAGTCTCCATCAAAGACCTCCTTATGCATTTGAAGGTATGTACATTTTAGGTGGTTTGGACCAGAGCATACAGTAAACCAGATTTCGACCCGGCTTCATATTTCTTCATAAATAGAAAAAACATGGCAAAAATTTAATCAACAAGTTTGTCTTATTGCATTAACCCAACAACCCTCAAACCGCTTTTTGATTCATTGAAGTGCAGCCAAAACTCTCGATTAAAAAATGTTCATACACATCTAGTGCCGGTGTTTTCTTTTTAATTTTCTTTGAAACCCCACCAAGTTTGAAACTATTGTGTATTTTTCACATTTTTCACATTTTGCCTCTGATCTCCACAAACTAAGTTTTAAGTATTTTGGTTACAAGTAATGAATTTTAATTGTAAGAGCCTTGGGATTTGATTTTAAAAAAACACATAAAATTCAGAGAAATGTATGAAATCTTTATTTGAGTCGATAGAACGATCTATATAATTCAATGTGTAAAGATGATTTCATGTAAATGTTGATCGAGGCTGCACCTCAAATGGTTCATACGCTGGGTCTAATGTTGGCATACTCTCTCTAACATATCGGCCGGTATCTCATGAATAGATTCTTCAATATTGGCTTCCAGTGCGTCAACCGTTGCGGGCTTGTCGCTATAGACATGAGCCTAAACATAGCCCCACAAAAAATAGTCTAAAGGCGTTAAATCGCACGATCTAGGCGGCCAATTGACCGGCGCCAAACGTGAAATAAACTGTTCACCGAACTCGCCTTTCAATTGGGCCATTGTTTCGCGTGCTGTGTGGCGGATACAGCTGCGATATTTTCCTCTGTCCGCACTCTACGTATGCGTGGTTAAATGTCCAATAATGTAAATTTGGTGCGAAATTTAGTCACAAGATTCCGAATAGCCGCCTCAGAAGGTCGCCCAAACTGACCATAAAATGGAAGAAGTGCACGATGCACTTTCTTAACCGAGCATGAATTTTGATCATAAAATTCAATAATCTGCAAGCGTTGTTCGTTTGTAAGGCGATTCAGGTTTAAATTATAGACCAAACTGAACATGTTTGACAGTAACATAATAATAATTGGCTTCGCCCAAAATACAGGCCTAAGGTAAACATGTTTTGAGCACATATCGCTCGATATGGAAAAGCAAAAGTAGCCCAACTGCGTTACAAAATCAGTTGAATTCAGAGATTTAGGCAGCTCAAAAGCAGCATTGCCAGCTCACACTTTCGGGTAGCGTACCCTCACACATTCACAAAAGCCAGAACCATCTTCTGAAAATACAATGTTATGAGAGAACACAAACCTGTAAATCAAAGAGAATTATAAATAAATATAAATTATAATTATAGGTTTTAGCAGAAAGTCACTATTGTAGCCGATTATTCGGCTTTGGCTTCAGCTAAAATGTCATCTTTTATCGGGCTCTAGTATTATGGTAACACACAATATTATGCAATACGTTTCTTTAAAAAAAAGTCCAAAACTATACCAACATCTTTTACTAACAGTTCGACCTTCGCATAGGAAGAGAGAGGACGTGCGAAACAACAGCGTAGAACGCAAACAAATCGGTGTACCAAAAAATAAAAAAAAATTAAAAAAAAAAATAAAAATTCAGACATTCACAAAACCTCAAAAAGATACAAATAGAATTAACTGTCAAAACTCAAACACAACTAACTATTATTATAAAGAAAATAAAAATATAATTTCTCTGGTTATACAACATTAGAGGTCAAAATGAAGGAGCCACCTGACAATCAAAAACCAACAACTACGCAGCCATTACTTAGCTACGACTACTCTAAGAAGCTCTCTCAAACAACAACAGGCCCAAAATACCTAATAATGTGCCGCATAAATAGTGAAGAAACCCTAGCAAACACCTCCCCCTTCTTGATTAAAAAAGCTATTGATTCAACATGCGGAGGTGAAGTTGACGAGTGCAAAAAACTACGAGACGGATCCATCCTAATAAAAACGAAAAATATGTGCCAAGCCAACAAGCTCATCAAATTAAATGGTCTCACACAAAATATAAAAATCGAAATAAGTGAACACAAAACCCTCAATTCTACAAAAGGAGTGATTTATTCCAACGAACTCAGAAACATTCCAGAAGAAGAAATACTGCACGAACTCTCACAACAAGGTGTCACCACAGTCAAAAAAATACTCAAAAAAAACAACAATAATCAATTAATTGAAACTGGACTTACTATACTAACTTTTGCGAAATTAAACTTACCTGAGCATGTAAATATCGGTTACGAAAGGATACATATCCGACCTTATATTCCTCTGCCACTAAGGTGCAACAAATGTCTATTGTACGGACACATAGCAAAATTCTGCACAAAAGACAAACTATGCACAAACTGTGGCAATCCAGAACACACCAACCCTGATCTTCTCGAAACTTGCGAAAACGAAACCATTTGCAAAAACTGCACCGTAAATAACATCATCGACAATAAACACTCAGTCTTTAACAAAAACTGTCCTATTTTTATTAAACACAAGGAAATACAAGCAATTAAAACACTAGAAAAAACTAACCTCAAAAATGCTTTTAAAATATATAACGAAAGACACAATGTAAACAAAACAACGTTTTCATCCATAACCAAGACGTCAAATAACCCAACAGATAGCCGTCCCGGTCCCACCAACTACGAAGAACCAACCACACAAAATAAAAATGAACACAACAACTCAAAGATCCCAGAATTACTAACTACATCACAAACGTCAAACCAAAAGAAATCAGAAACCACCAACGAAACAAACTCACAAGAACCACCATCTACCAGCTATAACCTCAGACAACGAATGAGTAACCAAAACATCTTAATACTTCCAAAAAATGTATCAAACAAATTTAAAGCCCAAATTAAATCAAAAAACAAAAAGGCAAAGGTGGCACGCGAAGGAAAACCTCTAAACAACGCGGAAACAGAAAGCGACGAATCCATGACACTAGAATAGAAAAACAACTAACATAGCATAAGATAAATAATAAGATAATAGCAATAGAGACTAAATGACACTTAAAATAATACAATTGAATATAAGAGGCTACAGCAATAACTACAATGAACTACTTTCCTTAATAAAACACTACAAACCTCAAATTATAGCACTACAGGAGACCCATTTACAAAACACTGACAACATACCCATACCAATAAATTTTAAAATCCTCAATACAAATTCCCAAAACGCTTCCTTCGGGGGCACGGCTCTACTTATACACTCCTCTATCCAATACACACTAGAACACCTAAACGACGAAATTGAAAATGTAGCTGCAATAATCCAATCAAAAATAAAATTCATTATAGCATCCATCTACATCCCTCCTAGTAAAAAATTTACTCTTACAAACCTCCATAACTCCTTTGGCAACTTATCAAGTCCTAGTCTTCTTGTTGGCGACTTCAACAGTTGGAGCCAACTATGGGGCTCACCAAAACATAACTCCAGAGGCAAATTAATAGAAAAATTCATCCACCAATCTAACCATATGATACTAAATGACGGATCTCCCACACATTTAAGCACACATAACACCTTCACACACACCGATCTAACATTATCATCCCCACAACTAGCAATATACCATAAATGGGAAATTTCAAGCGATTTATACGGAAGTGATCACTTCCCCCTGATAACTACACTATTCCAACATCACACCAACAACAAAACTGAACAAACCCCTAGATATAACATAAAACGAGCTCACTGGACCCAATATCAAGACAGTATCCTGCACTTTAATGTCCTACACCCACACAGCAATAACATCAACAAAGAAGCGGCAACCATCAGCAAAATAATATATCAAAGCTCCAATGTAGCTATTCCTCAACATAAGACTTCACAACAAAAATACAACGTACCCTGGTGGAATAAGGAATTAGAAAAGCTAAAACAAAACAGAAACAGAATGTTAAATTTATTTAAAAGAAACCTTACAACCGAAAACCTAATCGAGTATAAAAAATCAAATGCCCTATTTAAACGACAACTTAAAGCATCTAAGCAAGAAAGTCTTGAAAAATTCACTGCAGAAATTAACCCCTCCACAACAACATCTAACATGTGGACCAACATAAAAAAACTATGCGGACTAAAATTACATGCCAATATACATTCCATTCAGCTCCCCCTCCCACAAACATTAATATCACTAACCACACTGAAATAGCTAACGCCCTGGGCCAATACTGGTCCAAAGATGCCGAAGACGCAAACTTCTCACCGCTTTTCGTCCAAAACAAAAGACAATGCAACTACACGCTAACATATGCTCCTACCAACACTGCTTTAACTATAGAAAAAGATATAACACTAATTGAACTTAACTCAGCCCTAAACTCTCTCAAAGGAAAAACCCCCGGTGAAAATCGCATATCTTACCCTATGATAAAACACTTCCCCCTTCAACTGAAACTCAGGCTTTTGAAACTCTACAATAACATTTTCAATAACTACATTCCGCAATCATACAAAAACAGCCTAATCATACCCATTCTAAAACCCAATGCAGATAAAACTCAACTAAAATCATACCGCCCAATTTCCTTAAATTCATGCTTCGCCAAAATTCTAGATAAAATAATCTCACAGCGATTACGTTGGTTTATTAGTACTAATAAACTAATAAGTAATCATCAAACGGGATTCATGAAGGGCAAATCTGTAACAGAAAATCTACTATATTTAGATAATCTGATTACAGACTCCCTGTCAAAACGGAATCATATTTCCATAATATCGCTAGATTTCACAAAAGCCTTTGATAAAATTGGGATACATACTGTCATTGACGAATTGAAATCGTGGAAAGTCGGACCCAAAATAGTTAGGTACGTGTACAATTTCATGAGCAATAGGAAAATCAAAATACGTATCGGCGCGCATAACTCTTCAACATATCCAAATAGCAACGGCATTCCCCAGGGTTCACCCATTTCAGTAACTTTATTCCTCATTGCATATAACGAACTGTGCGAAAAACTAAAACAACACAAAGATATAAAATTTTGCGCATACGCAGATGATTTTCAAATAATTAAGCCAATGACAAAACAAGAAAGCAACTTTAATATGAACTCAATCATAGAAACCATATCAGAATGGTGTAACTACTCAGGTGCAAGCTTAAACATTAGTAAATGCAAACGTCTTCACATATGCCGTAAACATAAATGTACACCACACCTACAACCACTCCACACAGCAATAGAAAGAGTCTCATCACTTAAAATCCTGGGCATCACTTTTAACACCAGATATAACTGGCATACACACATACAAAATTTAATCCCTGCCTTAAATAAAAGATTGGACATAATTAAATGTTTATCAAGCTCAAAGTTCAACACCAATACTATATCAATTATCGCTGTGATCAACGCCATAATAACCAGCAAAATCTGCTACGGACTATACCTCTATGGCTACGGAGCCAACTCACACCTTAACAAAATTAAGACAGTATACAACTCAGCAATCCGTTTCGCCCTCGGCGCCTTTCGAACCACACCCATCAATAACCTCTTATTCGAATCCAAACAACACACTATAGAAAATATAAGACTAAAATCCACATTGAACTTATTTAAAGACATAATATTTAGCAACGATTCTCTTCTTGAAACTCCAATCCAAAATATACTTAGAAGAAAACGCAAAAATAAAATAGAATCAACCATAACAAAAGCTATAAAATTATTAAAAGAACATGATTTGCCGCACCAACCAATTAAGATCCCAAATCTTCAACCCCCACCATGGCACCTAAATACGCACATAATCGACTCCCTCCGCGCCTTTAATAAATCTACCACGCCTCCAGAAATCTACCAAAGCAAATTCGCACAAATAAAACACGAACTCAAAAACTACAATTTTTTTTATACCGACGGTTCCAAAAATACCACGTCCACCGGTTTTAGCGTCACCACATCCTCCAACACCATCTGTCAATACAATCTCCCAGTTTATAGTACCACATACACAGCAGAAATCATAGCCATCCACACAGCCCTTAACCTGATTTTTAACACACAAAAAAAATACATTATATGCACAGACTCATTGTCGTCAATCGACGCCATAAAAAATATAAGCAACCATGAATTCTATCCCAATCAAATCAGAAACCTATTAATACACCTCCACCCTAAATGGTCTCACACAAAATATAAAAATCGAAATAAGTGAACACAAAACCCTCAATTCTACAAAAGGAGTGATTTATTCCAACGAACTCAGAAACATTCCAGAAGAAGAAATACTGCACGAACTCTCACAACAAGGTGTCACCACAGTCAAAAAAATACTCAAAAAAAACAACAATAATCAATTAATTGAAACTGGACTTACTATACTAACTTTTGCGAAATTAAACTTACCTGAGCATGTAAATATCGGTTACGAAAGGATACATATCCGACCTTATATTCCTCTGCCACTAAGGTGCAACAAATGTCTATTGTACGGACACATAGCAAAATTCTGCACAAAAGACAAACTATGCACAAACTGTGGCAATCCAGAACACACCAACCCTGATCTTCTCGAAACTTGCGAAAACGAAACCATTTGCAAAAACTGCACCGTAAATAACATCATCGACAATAAACACTCAGTCTTTAACAAAAACTGTCCTATTTTTATTAAACACAAGGAAATACAAGCAATTAAAACACTAGAAAAAACTAACCTCAAAAATGCTTTTAAAATATATAACGAAAGACACAATGTAAACAAAACAACGTTTTCATCCATAACCAAGACGTCAAATAACCCAACAGATAGCCGTCCCGGTCCCACCAACTACGAAGAACCAACCACACAAAATAAAAATGAACACAACAACTCAAAGATCCCAGAATTACTAACTACATCACAAACGTCAAACCAAAAGAAATCAGAAACCACCAACGAAACAAACTCACAAGAACCACCATCTACCAGCTATAACCTCAGACAACGAATGAGTAACCAAAACATCTTAATACTTCCAAAAAATGTATCAAACAAATTTAAAGCCCAAATTAAATCAAAAAACAAAAAGGCAAAGGTGGCACGCGAAGGAAAACCTCTAAACAACGCGGAAACAGAAAGCGACGAATCCATGACACTAGAATAGAAAAACAACTAACATAGCATAAGATAAATAATAAGATAATAGCAATAGAGACTAAATGACACTTAAAATAATACAATTGAATATAAGAGGCTACAGCAATAACTACAATGAACTACTTTCCTTAATAAAACACTACAAACCTCAAATTATAGCACTACAGGAGACCCATTTACAAAACACTGACAACATACCCATACCAATAAATTTTAAAATCCTCAATACAAATTCCCAAAACGCTTCCTTCGGGGGCACGGCTCTACTTATACACTCCTCTATCCAATACACACTAGAACACCTAAACGACGAAATTGAAAATGTAGCTGCAATAATCCAATCAAAAATAAAATTCATTATAGCATCCATCTACATCCCTCCTAGTAAAAAATTTACTCTTACAAACCTCCATAACTCCTTTGGCAACTTATCAAGTCCTAGTCTTCTTGTTGGCGACTTCAACAGTTGGAGCCAACTATGGGGCTCACCAAAACATAACTCCAGAGGCAAATTAATAGAAAAATTCATCCACCAATCTAACCATATGATACTAAATGACGGATCTCCCACACATTTAAGCACACATAACACCTTCACACACACCGATCTAACATTATCATCCCCACAACTAGCAATATACCATAAATGGGAAATTTCAAGCGATTTATACGGAAGTGATCACTTCCCCCTGATAACTACACTATTCCAACATCACACCAACAACAAAACTGAACAAACCCCTAGATATAACATAAAACGAGCTCACTGGACCCAATATCAAGACAGTATCCTGCACTTTAATGTCCTACACCCACACAGCAATAACATCAACAAAGAAGCGGCAACCATCAACAAAATAATATATCAAAGCTCCAATGTAGCTATTCCTCAACATAAGACTTCACAACAAAAATACAACGTACCCTGGTGGAATAAGGAATTAGAAAAGCTAAAACAAAACAGAAACAGAATGTTAAATTTATTTAAAAGAAACCTTACAACCGAAAACCTAATCGAGTATAAAAAATCAAATGCCCTATTTAAACGACAACTTAAAGCATCTAAGCAAGAAAGTCTTGAAAAATTCACTGCAGAAATTAACCCCTCCACAACAACATCTAACATGTGGACCAACATAAAAAAACTATGCGGACTAAAATTACATGCCAATATACATTCCATTCAGCTCCCCCTCCCACAAACATTAATATCACTAACCACACTGAAATAGCTAACGCCCTGGGCCAATACTGGTCCAAAGATGCCGAAGACGCAAACTTCTCACCGCTTTTCGTCCAAAACAAAAGACAATGCAACTACACGCTAACATATGCTCCTACCAACACTGCTTTAACTATAGAAAAAGATATAACACTAATTGAACTTAACTCAGCCCTAAACTCTCTCAAAGGAAAAACCCCCGGTGAAAATCGCATATCTTACCCTATGATAAAACACTTCCCCCTTCAACTGAAACTCAGGCTTTTGAAACTCTACAATAACATTTTCAATAACTACATTCCGCAATCATACAAAAACAGCCTAATCATACCCATTCTAAAACCCAATGCAGATAAAACTCAACTAAAATCATACCGCCCAATTTCCTTAAATTCATGCTTCGCCAAAATTCTAGATAAAATAATCTCACAGCGATTACGTTGGTTTATTAGTACTAATAAACTAATAAGTAATCATCAAACGGGATTCATGAAGGGCAAATCTGTAACAGAAAATCTACTATATTTAGATAATCTGATTACAGACTCCCTGTCAAAACGGAATCATATTTCCATAATATCGCTAGATTTCACAAAAGCCTTTGATAAAATTGGGATACATACTGTCATTGACGAATTGAAATCGTGGAAAGTCGGACCCAAAATAGTTAGGTACGTGTACAATTTCATGAGCAATAGGAAAATCAAAATACGTATCGGCGCGCATAACTCTTCAACATATCCAAATAGCAACGGCATTCCCCAGGGTTCACCCATTTCAGTAACTTTATTCCTCATTGCATATAACGAACTGTGCGAAAAACTAAAACAACACAAAGATATAAAATTTTGCGCATACGCAGATGATTTTCAAATAATTAAGCCAATGACAAAACAAGAAAGCAACTTTAATATGAACTCAATCATAGAAACCATATCAGAATGGTGTAACTACTCAGGTGCAAGCTTAAACATTAGTAAATGCAAACGTCTTCACATATGCCGTAAACATAAATGTACACCACACCTACAACCACTCCACACAGCAATAGAAAGAGTCTCATCACTTAAAATCCTGGGCATCACTTTTAACACCAGATATAACTGGCATACACACATACAAAATTTAATCCCTGCCTTAAATAAAAGATTGGACATAATTAAATGTTTATCAAGCTCAAAGTTCAACACCAATACTATATCAATTATCGCTGTGATCAACGCCATAATAACCAGCAAAATCTGCTACGGACTATACCTCTATGGCTACGGAGCCAACTCACACCTTAACAAAATTAAGACAGTATACAACTCAGCAATCCGTTTCGCCCTCGGCGCCTTTCGAACCACACCCATCAATAACCTCTTATTCGAATCCAAACAACACACTATAGAAAATATAAGACTAAAATCCACATTGAACTTATTTAAAGACATAATATTTAGCAACGATTCTCTTCTTGAAACTCCAATCCAAAATATACTTAGAAGAAAACGCAAAAATAAAATAGAATCAACCATAACAAAAGCTATAAAATTATTAAAAGAACATGATTTGCCGCACCAACCAATTAAGATCCCAAATCTTCAACCCCCACCATGGCACCTAAATACGCACATAATCGACTCCCTCCGCGCCTTTAATAAATCTACCACGCCTCCAGAAATCTACCAAAGCAAATTCGCACAAATAAAACACGAACTCAAAAACTACAATTTTTTTTATACCGACGGTTCCAAAAATACCACGTCCACCGGTTTTAGCGTCACCACATCCTCCAACACCATCTGTCAATACAATCTCCCAGTTTATAGTACCACATACACAGCAGAAATCATAGCCATCCACACAGCCCTTAACCTGATTTTTAACACACAAAAAAAATACATTATATGCACAGACTCATTGTCGTCAATCGACGCCATAAAAAATATAAGCAACCATGAATTCTATCCCAATCAAATCAGAAACCTATTAATACACCTCCACCCTAACGTAAAAATCCTATGGATTCCCGGTCACTCTAAAATCACCGGTAATGAATACGCAGACAAAATCGCAAAGTCTACGTTAACATCACCTCTACTAACAAAACCAAACCTAAACTCCCAAGATATAAAACACGCCATAAAAACACTCATACATCACAGACACTTAGCACCCTGCCAGACACGTGTGATCGAAACTCAAACACATTTACAAAAATTCTTGCTGAAACTAACACATAAACATTTACAAAGGAAATTTTTAAGTATGTTCCATGCAAGTGGGAAAAAGAAGTTTCAGTACGTTAAATTTCCCTGTATGAGAAAACGAGATGGCAATATATGTACATACGGCACGTGCCGTTATGACGCTTGCGCGCATGACGCAAATGTCAAATTGTGAAAAGTGAAACAAAAGTGTGTCAAAAGCAGGGCAGCGGTGGAAAAATTAAAAAAGATAAGTACAATTGTTTATTATTTTTGTAATAAATATGTTAATTAAATTTTATTTAAAGTATATGAGAAGTGTACCGACAGAATTGTTTGCCTGATGTTAGCGTTCTTTTCATTGACTATTTGCAGATTGTGTTCAGCGCTAGCGCTCCTAACCTCAAAAATGTCGTGGACTGTGGGTCAATTTCATTTCATTACATTTGGATTTTGAATAATTTCATTTTTCACTTTGGTTCGTACTATAAATGTGTAAACTAATGATTTTTTAATAATAGAAAACCTTTTTTTTTAAATAAACATACGAAATTATAAAATGCCAAGGCTTTTTCATTTTCAATCATCTGTGATAGGTTTATACGTCAAGTGTGATGCCGTTTGATATCACTGGTGAGAGAAATTTCATCAGCAGTGACTAATCCAGTGATGGGCACTAACACAACCACGCATTTTGGCAATGTATGCGTGAAAAACACTGCACAAAATTAAGGCGTACATTTTTTTAGCTCTAATATTTGTAATGTAATAAAATGCTGTAAAGAAGAAATTAATATAAACGATTTAATTAAACAAACTTACTGATGAATAAGTGGTTGAACAGACAAGCAGGCCAGCTCGCAAATAGAAATCACATTTAATTAGAATAATAGAATAGAAATAAATAGAAATCACATTTTCTGATTTGCGTAAATACTCAGTGTACATAAAAACGTAAATATTCGCAATATGCGAGCCGCAAACGAACGTGAACCTACTTGCATGAAGTCTGACACGACACTGAAGCTGCGCTCGGAACTTCGCTGCTTTGTATTCGTATACGCGAGTAGGCGTCGCTGCTACTCTCGAGTAGCAGCGTGCCCATCTGTGGACTAATCACACGTGATTGGGATTTGATCATAGCTGATTAGAGTGAGCGAGACAACTATATGTTGGACCACGTTTTAAATCGCCTGTGTACGAAGGTGATGCAGAATCACATGGACACAAAAATACCCATCACATTTTTCACACTGCTAGTGGAAAAATGATGGGAGATTGTGATCAAAATTTCATCACATGTGATTGTCATATGATTGATCAAATGATGGTCACTGTCCTTGCAGGGCACTTTTTGAATCGACATCTGCCTGGTATAAAACAATCAACACAAGCAAAAACTCAATATACGACTACTTACGCAATGACAAATTAACAAACATCCCAAGAAAAATATTGACAAAACTGACAAGACTACGACTAGGACATACAAGAACCACACACGAACACTATATGAACAAACAGCTAACCGGAAACTGTTCATTCTGCCAAAACAATCACACCTCTGTTGAACACATCCTCAATAATTGTCCGATATTCCACCGTTCCAGAACCACAATATTTGCCAAAACTATCCCATCTCTGCACCTCCAACTCAAAACGACTGATAATATATTACAAATCACAAGATACCTACAAGAAACTAACATACACAAACTTATCTAAATCTACCCATATCTAAATATTTATATTCCATTGAGCTTAAGGCCATGATGCCATAGCCTAAGTATTGAACAATGTTAACCTATAATTTTAATTATAAGTTAATAAATATAATAATAATAATAATCTTTTACTAACAGAAAAACTGCAACTGGTTATAATTATGAAACGAAAAATTCTTAATAACACAAGCTAACCATTTCGTCGATTTGTTACAGGGTTTCAAGGCTTGCCGCGATAAAAATGTTATCTCTGTAAAATATGTACTAACTCTTCAGTACTTACCCCTCAGGTATTAATTCGTTTGCAACTAATTTCATGGTTGTTACACCTTGTGACAAAAAAACACTTTTGTTACTTCGAATAACCTCTAGTTTCACGCCTATATAATCTTTTGGATTGGTGAAAAGTAATGTCGCACGGTGTTAGATATATGTAATAGTTTTTAAGGTCTCAAAGTGGGTCATAAATATGAAACGCGCCTTAGTTTTGCGCTGTTCGAACGTCAACAAAGGCTGTTGGCAATAAGTTGCTAGAGCGTTCTTACCATGGTGCTGAGTAGAGACAAATGCAAAGATCGGTCACATAGGCATCGATGGACCAAAGCGTACCAGCAGATGTACTAGCCGCGGGTGTTGCGGTTGGAGTTTCGCCAGCAGCAAATGTGGAAAATGACTGAGGTATACTGGCGGCTTAACTTGCGCAAGGTGTAGTATGCTATGATGCAGTCGGTTGCAAAGTCGGCAGCGAAACTTGAAATTGAATCTCCTGAATCCCTCATATAATAATAATAATAATAATTGACTGGTACGACAGCCCGATTACGAGACTAAGGTCTAGCTACCCGCAACCATCCGTGTTGTGCGTGCGAATTTGTACAGGGTTGGAAGGGACCTACAGTTGTATGCCGATTCCGAACGGCGAGTTAGGAGCTTTTTCATAGGCAATTTTACTATCAGATGTTTGCCATTTCCTGCTGAGAGGACAGCCGCCGAAAGAAAAATTGTTGTTTTTCTTTTTTTTTTTGGTGTGAGCAGCAACGGAGTCTTGAACCTTGGTTCGAGCGTCGCATTTGACTCGCGGCCCAACGCACTAGCCAGCTTAGCTACGGCGGCTGCCTCATATAGTGGTTAAAATATTGTATATTAAAAATCCTAACAGCATCGCATGTTATTACTTACTGTTTTCAATAAAAAACTGTATTTAAAAACATCTTAACCGCAAAATTTTTAATTATTATGAAGTTTTTTGCTTCTCCTGTAAAGTTACAAAAAATTTTAGACATGGCCTTTCTACATAAAGGTGGCGATATACTCTCATATACCCTTTCTTTTCTTTCAAAACAATTGTATGTGATCAAACATGGTATATCCTCCACAAGGGTAGTCACCTTGTCGTGATGTGGGGCCTTGCCGCGGGCAAGGACGCCGCAGACTAGTCCAATCCGAGTGATGAACGGAATGGAATAGTCTGGGGCGGAGCCCGTACTAAGCACTACCCACCCCCTAACCCAGGGTGTTACGCGGACCGTGCCCACTGGGTGGTTTGCAGCCAGGGGGTATACCGGCTGTATTCTTACGGTGCCTTCCTGATACCGGGCCACCTCAAGAAGTAAAATGGCCTTGCCATGGTATGCGGGCTCTGCCATGGTCGACCAACCGTGTCCCTGCCAGAATTATTGGCCGCCAGTGCCTTCGCCTTGCACCAGCCAAGCACCAGCCGAGGAAGAATACCTTCCAGGGTGGCGAGGGGCTCCCTCAGGGGCGGTCGGAAGGCTCGGGGTGCGGTCAGGGGGGGGCGTCAATACGGGGCAGACCACTGTTTGACATCTCTGCTCTGACTGCATCTGCCAGCGCAAGACCCACCACAAGCCAGGTGAGCATGGTTTCAGCTCTTCCCACTGGCCCCGGAAGCATACCCTCCGGACTGGTGGTAGGAGCGAAACCTATAGGCCCTGCTCCTAGTACCGGTGTCGCTGCGGTCGTGCGGGGAATACCCCCGTCAACACCCGCTGCGGCACCGGGGGTAGGTCGGGCTGCTGACGTAGTGGCCTCTAGTACCAGTGCTGCTGCGGTCGCGCGGGGAATACCTCCGTCGACTTCTGCAAATCTGGAGAGAAAGCCTAAAAGGCAAACCCTAGAACTACCCCCCTTAGGGCAACCAGGTGGCCTGGACGACCCCCTAAGACGCGGTTTAAGCGGTGCGAGGGTAAAGTGGTACCTCCGCTACCTCAGGCAAGGCCTGAGTAAGGAGGAAGCGAGGAGCAGAGCGGTAGAGCATGGCGGAACACCCGCGGCCACGGCGGCTCAACCGACTCTGCCGAGAAAGAGAGGGAGCGATAACATCACTCCCCCCCAACGTCCTGAACTTAAAAAATCCAGGACTACCACTCAGGCACCGGTTGCTAGGACGGGCAAGCACCAAAATAGCGATCGGTCTGGGGATGATCCAATGACGGGCGCAACCTACTCGAGTGTCCTCAGAACACCTGAGGCCATCCGAGTAGCGGTCCTGCCTACGGAATATCCCCAGAAGACACTGAGTAAGGAGGAGCTCTCTTTTCTCGAGGAGGCTATCGTTGGGGAGATAGCCAAAGGGTGGGCCACCCCACTGGTGTTCAGTGGCATCCACTTCCGGCCGGGACATCTGCTGCTGGACTGCAGTAACCAAGGTACTGCAGACTGGCTCCGGCAGATAGTCCCGAAGCTGGAGGATTGGAAGGGGGTAGGGCTTCGTGTGTGCCTTGGCGATGATGTCCCCAAGACACACCACGTCACCGTATTCCTTCCCAGGAGCACTGGACAGGAGCCCAGCAAGCTCTTTGCGATAATTCAAGCGCAAAATGCTGGGGTCTACACAAACCTTTGGAAGGTGGTTACTTCCAAGGAGGAAGGCAGGGGTGTGCTGTGGAACCTGGTGATTGACGAGAAATCCCTCGCCAAGATCAGGGAAAACGGGAACGCCCTCAACTTCAGGTATGGGAGCATCCCAGTTCATGCCCCCAGACCTGGAGACCTGAATAGTGCGACAGGCCCCCCTACGCTAACAGTGGAAACCGGGAATACACCGGTGGAAGCAGGGTCCTCAGGTGAAGCACGATCTGCCGAATCCGGGAAAACACCGGAAAGCGGAGAGGCAGTTGTGCAAGCGTCCCAAGATTCCCTTGAGGAGCTAAACCTTGAAACGCTGGGGCTTCAAGGTAGTACAAACGAGGAAGAGGAGCAGCTGTCGGACGAAATTTCGTTAACGACGCTGCTGGAGATGGATGTCGAGGCCTCTCCTAAACTCTAACCCTCGAGACATGAAGGTTGTTCAAATCAACCTTCATCACGCGAAGGCGGCATCGGCCGTCCTAGCGCAAAAGTTCACCCGAGACCACATCGGGGCGGCGCTGGTGCAGGAGCCCTGGTGCTATAGCGGCAGAGTCTGCGGGCTCAACTCGCAGCAAACCAAGGTAATTTGGGACACAAGGCACGAGATACCTCGTACCTGCGTGGTAGTTGAGAAAAATACTAACTATGTTTGTATTTCAGAGTACATGTCCAGGGACCTGGTAGCGGTGGCGATGACGGTCCAAATCGAGGGTCGTGACCTCGAGATCGTCCTGGCGTCGGCGTATTTCCCAGGAGAAGACATGGCTGTTCCCCCCCACGAAGTGCAGGGCCTGGTAGAGTACTGCAGGGCAAACGCCTTGCCACTCCTAATAGGCGGGGACATGAACGCCCACCACACGATCTGGGGAAGTACAGATGATAATCTAAGGGGTGAGTACCTACTCGATTATATACTAGCAACTAACCTAGTTATACTCAACTTGGGATGTTCCCCGACTTTTGTCACTAGAGTTAGGCAGGAGGTCCTAGACCTTACCATCGGTAACAGTAGGATTAGTGACTATGTATCTGATTGGAGAGTATCGAATGAGCCCTCCCTATCAGACCATAGGATGATCGAATTTAGATTAGCAGCCACCCTAGTGGAGTCATCTCCAACTAGGAACCCCAGGAAGACCGACTGGGAAACATTTACAAGGTTGCTTGAACAGGATCAACCCTTGCTGGATTCTCGGGGCAGGATGCGGCATCCCCTCGAAATCGAGCAGGCGGTTGAAACAGTAAATGGGGCAATAATCAATGCTTTTCATTTAAGTTGCCCTGAGAGTAGGAGGGCCAGGAAGAAATCCACACCGTGGTGGAATACCACCCTGGCGAAACTCAGAACAGACACGCGGAGGCTCTTTAACTGGGCAAAGCGAACAGGTGACTGGCAGGAATACACTGCCGCTCTCACTAAGTACACAAAGGAAGTACGGAAAGCGAAAAGGGCTAGTTTCCAATCGTTTTGCGAAGAAATTTCTTCCACCCCCCAGGCAGCAAGGCTGCACAAAGCGCTAGCGAAGGGAGCAACGGAAAATAAGATGGCTCTCAAATTGCCGGATGGTAGTTACACGCGCAATGAAGAGCAAAGGGCTCTCGCTCTTCTAGGTGCACATTTCCCTGGGGCAATCCCCCAGGACGCACCTGCCTAATGTACCATCTACCGTCCAAATAGAAGGGACTGGGAGCTGGCGCATAAAGTCATCTCTCGGGATAAGACTGACTGGGCATTGAACACCTTTCAACCCTTCAAATCGCCAGGCCAGGACGGGATCTTTCCTGTCTTTCTACAAAAAGGCAGGGGGGTCCTACTCAGGCATCTCACTGGCATAATGAGAAGCTGTCTAGCAACAGGGTACATCCCCGCTAGTTGGAGAAGTGCCCTGGTAGTTTTTATACCAAAAATAGGTAAAAAGGACTATATGGAGCCGAAGTCCTTTAGGCCAATCAGTCTAACATCCTTCTTCATGAAGACCATGGAGAAGGTGTTAGATCAGTATATTAGAACCGTGGCGCTCAAGAGAACACCTCTGCACGCAAAACAACATGCGTATAGGGCAGGCAGATCGACAGAGACTGCCGTATTTCAGCTCACGAGTTCAATACAAGAAGCTCTTAAAAGCAAAGAGATTACCCTGTGCGCTTTTCTGGATATCGAAGGAGCCTTCGATAACACCTCGCATGAGGCGATAGAAAGAGCGCTCAACAGGAGAGGAGTAGAAGCCTCGATTAGCCGCTGGATAAGAGCCATGCTCTCTACCAGATCGGCCATTACGAAGGTGGGCACCACCACCAGGAGCGTGCTAACGAAAAGAGGATGTCCACAGGGCGGGGTACTTTCACCGCTGCTGTGGAGTCTGGTAGTGGATGAGCTCATTGAATTACTGACAAGCAATGGCATAACGTGTCAAGGTTATGCCGACGACATTGTCATTATCGCTAGGGGAAGGTTTGAAGACACTCTCTGTGACATAATCCAGAGAGGCTTAAGAATAACCCAAGAATGGTGTGCCCGAGTAGACCTGCGAATAAACCCGGACAAAACCACCATAGTACCTTTTACATGGAAAAGAAAGCTGCCTAGGTGTAACACCAGATTCGAAGTTACTCTGGAACAAGCATGCGGAGGCAGTTATCAGTAAAGCAACAAAGGCGGTCATGGTATGCAGATCCTTGGCAGGCAAAACTTGGGGATGTAACCCGAGCATACTGAAATGGATGTATACCATGATTGTGAGGCCAATACTCACATATGCAGCAGTGGCATGGGCCCCGAGAGCCACACTTACGACAGTGAGAAAAAGACTCGACAAGGTCCAGCGACTTGCGTGCACGTGCATTACAGGTGCTATGAGAACCTGTCCCACGGTGGCACTGGAGGTGATACTTAACATATCGCCATTGCACGTAGCAATTGAGATGGCGGCCAAGCGTACTATCCTTGGACTGGCCAGAACTAGTAAAGGGGGGGATCACATCCTCAGGCACAGAGACTTAGATGTGTTATCCACTAGTAACCCTTATACAATAACAAGAACATATAACTACGAAAAATACTTCGGAGTTTATATGAGCAATAAAGCAGACTGGGCCTGGGAAGACCACCAGATCCATTTTAGACCACACACAATTAAGTGGTTTACAGACGGCTCGAAAACTCACGAGGGAACAGGGGCAGGGGTGTTTGGACCTCGCCTCAAGCACTACGAGCCCATGGGGAAAACACCCAGCATATTCCAGGCGGAACTGTATGCTATCAGGCTCTGTGTGCAATTTAATCTCGAACGTGAGTACAGGGGGCAGGACATCGTCATCTGCTCCGACAGCCAAGCAGCCATCAAAGCACTAATCTCATATGAGATAACCTCAGGGTTAGTGCTGGAATGCATTGAGGCATTGAATGCACTGGGCAGATGTAACCAGGTGAAGATCCTCTGGGTTCCAGGACACAGAGGTATCGAAGGAAACGAGGAAGCGGACAGCCTCGCTAGAACCGCGGCAGCCACGCCCCCCCTGGGTCCTGAACCCTTCATTGGGCTGGGCAAAAGCGCCATAACGGAGTCACTGAGACTTGAGGAAAGGACCAGGAAAACAGAATACTGGGCTAGCGCCTCCGGTCTCAGGCAATCGAAAATCTTCATCAAAGATTATAACCCCAAATGGAGTGAAGAATGCCTCAAACTAAGGAAGAACCAGCTTAGACAGGTCACAGGTCTTCTAACTGGGCACTGCAGATTGAGGAAACACATGCATACAATCGGGATAGAACAGGTAAGCGTCTGTAGACTCTGCGAAACAGCAGAGGAGACTCCCGAACACATTATATTGCACTGTAATGCGGCTTGTCGCAGCAGGTTACGTTACCTGGGCCGGTTTTGGCTTGCAGAAGAGGACGTCAAGCACCTAGACCCCCGCGAGTTACTAAGTTTCATTAGGGCTTACCAATTCTATTCTATTCTAAACATGGTATTTTATTTAATTGTTCTTAAAGAATTTAATTTTTCCTATTTTCATATGTTTTCACTGACACTAAAGATAAACCTATAACAACTCATATTGGCGAAGATGCATTCTTTGAATTATATCCCGACAATCGTTAAACACCCTCTTGATATTTTTTTCGGTATCAACTGCACACGTAAAATGGGGATAGCAGTAATGGTTTCCATCACCACTGGCTGTTGAAATACGCTGTAGAAATGGAAATATATAAAGCACTTGAACATACATGGCATTCCAAAAATCTTACCAAAAATTCATCTCGAATAAAATATTTAGCTCTGATCACTTCGGGGTCATCAAAAGTTTCCGTAATAGCATCACCTGTCATAAAAAATGAAAATTAATTCAATCCGACAAAAACTAAGCAATGGCTCTACAAATACAGTACTCCATTTATCAATTAGTCATATAATGCATGGAGTGTGCCCAATTTAAGGCATTCAATCCCAGAATCACAGCTGTTTTTAGCAGTCCCGAAATCCCGGGGCTGATGCATCGGGATCCGGGATATGTTAATTCATAATATATTAAACTAGTTGTAACCCCCGAAATGCGGGTGTAACCAAGAAAACTACAATTTTTTGCTTATGCCATATGCTTTTTTGTAATATTTGAATTGCATTCTTAACCCTAATTCTCAGAATTTTAAAAGTAACGTGAACCCAGAAGTGAGACTGTCAGGCTTATATGAGCTAAATTACTGAAAACATTTGTTTAAAAAGTACAAAAACTGTCTAAAATGTTAAATTTATAAATGCATTGTAATTCTAACCTTCCATCAGAGGATTACATAAAATAATGTAATCGGAAATCTTTTGGATTTATCACCATTTGAAATCTGTAGTGAGACTGTGAGGCTCACTTCTGTGAATTAGGGTTAAGAATATCATAATCAAAACAAAACATAAAAAGCAAAATTTTAGCAACACTGGCTAGCATATAATAATCAGCCCTATTCCCGTTGTCGAAACGACAGTCGTTCGTCGAAAATTTCGACTAGTGGCATTTTCGTTGTCGTTGCGACACAAATTTCGACTAAGTCTATTACGATTTGAGATTCCCGTTGTCGTTTCAAAACGACATACGACAGGAAAATTCGTTGATTTGAGTCGCAAGCATTTTTTTTCACGACAGGCAGTTGAAACCGAAAAATTGTGTGAATTTTTTGCAAAATGGTCAGTATTTAAGTATTTGTTTATTAAGAAAATGTATTTATATTTGTTCTATCATTACTCAATGCAATAATTTTAGTTAAAAGTAACAAATCAGTCACAAATCTAGTTAGAGTAATACCACAGAGTAAAAGGTTTACTGTTTGTTCTGTGGTATTACATAGTTTACACATTTATTTTATTTAGTATAACGTGATACTTGCTACCATTGCGTTCAGACTATATAACCCTTTCCGGTTATAAAGCAGATGGGGGTCTGTTCTTGGTGACAGAATCGCAATGTGAGTGCCATCGACACACCCAATAACACCAGGAAAATTAGTTTTTGTGTAAAAGAATTGCATTGCTTCCAATTTTATTGCCGCAGGTATCGCGGATGATCGCACGCGCCTTTTTAATTTGGGCTCCAACTCATCCAGGACATACTCATACAGTTGAAGGATCACTCTGTTGACAGCTCAACAAGAGGAAGTTATCACATTTTATGCTCACTCAATCTTGTACAAAAGCTGTCGTGTCGTAAATTTTCGGGAATACCAAAATAAAAACGACAGGCGAAAAAAACGACACACGACACTCGGAATAGGGCTGATTATAATCTTACAGTCACATATGTGCGCGATTTTGTTTGTTTGCTTATTTCCATCTGTCCGCTCGAGCGCACAGGTGTCGCTGCCGTCGTCAATCAGCCCTGTTCCACAATCCGAATCGGATCGGAAATGGATTTGATTCCGACCGTCGGTGTTCTACATTCCGATTATCGGAAATATTTTCCGATGAAACCCTGTTCTCAAATCCGATTAAGTCCGAACGAATTTGAATCGGAAATTTGGTGTTCTGCATTTCGATTTTCGGAAATTGTTGTCAAAAATATTCCGTTAAACAAAAAGCTGTTGGAATTGAAATTGGAAAGCAGCAAAACGAAAACAAACAACGAAAATGTAAGTAAATAAATTAAACATTGAGTTAAATAAAACTAATAAATTAATTTTTAATCAGGGGGAAAGCATAAAACTGCGACAAAGTCGAAGTTGAAAATAAGTAGAAGCATTTAACTACAGAATAAACAGTAATACAGAACGCGCATCTCATACAAATTCAAAAATGTTAAGGGGTCGTAATATTACGACCACTGTTAATTTTACATTACGTCCTCTGCTATGAACATTACGAACAGCACTAGACAGCTTTCGTTTCTGTTATTTCACAGAACAAACAGCACAGAGATAAGAAGAAAGTAATGATCGCATACAGCTCCGAAGGGAAAATAGCGTCAGGCTGTGGTTGCTGTTGTTGTCGGCCAACAAAACGAAGTGCCACTTGCTTCTTACATATATGGGGAGAAGAGCAATAAGCTATGGTTGTTGTTATTGTTGCCGGTTAGGAAACGAAACATTGACTTTGAATTCTTTTTGCTTTGTGGTTCATTCTGCGTGCAGCGCAGTGCGTACGTACGCTGTCGGTAACAATTTTACGACGAAGTGTAGCGTGTAAAAATATATGAACACTAATGTCAAAAGGGGGTAACTTATCGACTCAAAAAGTCACTACGGTATAAAGATATCACACTATTTATAATATCGATGATAGTTAAACGATGTGGTACAATCGTTATGTGCGAAATATCCTTTAAGGCCAGCGCCTGGTTTAGAAACTTGACATTTTTGAAAATTTTTTTTTCCAGAATATGATGGTTTAATATGTTTGGAATTATGTCCTAAAATATTTTGTCTCTACTCGAACTCCTTCACGTCCAAATTCAGGAACAAAGCACAGCGCTTCGCCTACAACTCCTCCGCCTCCGAAACTTTAAACTCGTTTCCTGAAAAGTTAGTGTTTTTCCATCGGTTTACATCATTACTCGTAAACTTATGAATCGAATTTAACAAAAATTGACACACACACTCTTCAGATGGGTTCGCGTAAACTGGACTATTTTGAGGCACATCGTTAAACAAACAAAAAAAGTACGCTCCTTGTTTATAACAATGAGCGTACCCAAAAAGTACCATTTTCCGACTTATGCCACCATTTCCGGAATTTTCATTACTTTTCACTCAATTTAGGTTCAGTTTACAGACAAATTAGTTCTTAACAGAATGCCATTCGATTTTTTCAGATCTGACGAGATTTGCGAACTGCACGCTGGGAACCATGCAAAATGAACCCCAACTTCACGCCGCGATACGGTGGCCATTTTGTAACACAGCGGACAAAAAAAATTTTTTTTTACATGTTCAAACAATAAAACATTTATACCAAAAGAGTTTTTGAAAACCAATCTACTCCTTCCTTGAAAAAAAAATAAACAAAAACACACTGTCTAAACCAGGCGCTGGCCTTAAGTGGTGGATGTACGCACATATATCGAAAAAAAAAAAACAACAAATTTATTCTGCCATCACTCGGGATCGTCGTTGCTTACTTACTTTTTTCTTACAGCTTTTTGCTTTACAATAGATATGTACATACATTAGACATGATTAAATGCACAAATTTGTAAGTACGATTCTTCGGAACCTCTCATTTTTTTTAGGTTTGACAAACAAATGTTTGGGCCAAAAAACTGGGGGCCTAGAGTGGGATAAAAGGCGTAGGGATAAAATAATAAATCGCGGCAAGAAGTTATTTACGCCAAAATTAGCAAAACCTTAGCATTCAAGTGCTCAAAAGGAAATACAAATTTCTTCACGCAGAAGGTCGATCGCATAATAACATGAAAAAAACTTGTTCTTATTAACCGAAACACGTCGGGAATTGCCTGCCAATGTCAGCCAGAAACAAAAATTCAAAATTTACAATTTTCATTCGCTGATCAACACAACAACAATGATAGCATATCGCCCTTCATTCGCTTCATTGAAAATAACAGTAACTTCTATGGCCGGCATCGAGCGCACGAACTCGCTCTGCACCACTCGGCACTTACCGAAGTTGACAATAACAGAGATCATCGTCGCACGAGAAATTAACAGAGACAAAACTTCTGTTCAACAAACTCTGTTATCTCCCCCCTGCTGCTTTCGGCCCGCACCAGAAATTCAGATTGCTTCGCTGGTCGACATGCGCATTCTGTATACTGTTTATTCTGTGATTTAACGTAGTCGCTGAACGGGCAAGGACCACCAACAAAAAGTGTAACGGAGTGGAAAAAGGTGAAAAGAAAATGAAATTAAATAAATTAATTTTGTAAAATTTTCTTTAATCATACACTTGGGTTGATTGGAAAAGTGAGGTAAGAAGGAAGCTGGCGCATAATAGAAGAGAAGCTTTAGCGACCGGTGGTGGACCTTTTAAGAAGCATACACTTTCCGAAATGGAAGAAGCGGTTGCCTTTCTTAACGATCATTGATACCCTCCTTCGGCAAAAAATCGCATAGCCGTCGCCAAATTCAATTCTAACAGGATGGAGCATTGCCGAAGAAAAGGATTCACTTCGGTCAAGATCATGTTGAATGCTGCTTTGTTAAGGCGGTACTGAGCAATAAACCTTAATAGGAAATTTTGAACAACATAACTGAGATAACTTGTACTACGTACGAAGAATCTGGCAATTCCATCGGATTGCTGTGGTCTCGCAAAATTCTGCGCTTCACTTTTTCAACGGCGGACTACTCGTTCTCAAGCAATACTGCCAATAAAATAACCGAACTCATTTAATAAAATTAAAAAATCTCACAAAATTTTACAATTGACTTTTTCATTTGAACATTTCAAGCAAACAGCTGATTGAAGGTTTGTTTAATTTGCTAAAAATCGGATTCGAAATAAACTTCGAATGTGACAATTCCGTTCGGATTGCAGAACACCTCTTCAAATCGGAATCGGATTTATTTTCATTTCGATTCGAATCCGATTCCGATTCGGATTCTGGAACAGGGCTGATTATTTGCCGAAAAGCAACTAGTTTATGAGAATTTGATTTAACTTTCTTTTCCCTGGGGATGCTAACTGCCGCATTATTTAGTATATGTAAGATAATCAATTCCTTAAGATAGACTGTTAACGAGTTTTTTAATTATAAATCAAAATATCCAAATATTGGCGTGTGATAAAAGTGGCGCGTAATGTAATATACCCGAACAAACGTTATGTAAGAGAGCTATTGGTTTTGAATTTGGTGAAAATACTCCAAATCAAAAGTATTTAGACATGTTTCTAATTTTTTTGGAAAATCACAATCTGACGGGGAGAAACATGATTTAATGGATCTTTTTATCTCAAACTTAGTAAAACAAAAAATTAAACGATAATTTTGAACCTTTTGAAAATCCAAAAATCCTGCAGGGTTAACCATGGGCTAAGAAGTTTGTCTGTTATTAACCTTCAATTTGGTGAAAACACTTCAAATAAGAAACAATTCAACTTGTGTTGACAGCTGACAAAAGCAAATGACGTATGTTAACATTTGTTTTCTTTGAAATTTCGTTTAAAATTGCGTTCATCAGAAGAGATGTTGAATAAACGTTACTAAATGTTCAATAAATGCTTTTAGGTAAGAACTAACTTTCTTCCGTCAAAACAAAAGTATGTTTGATAACATTTTCGATAACAGGTAAATTGAAGTGTAAGTTACATTGAGGTGTGTGAAGAGCAAAAGCGATTAACTAAATTAAGAACTAGTTAATTTGCTTCAATTTATTTGGCTGTCTGAACAGAACATAAGACATTCTTCGTTTCAAAAGTTAAAATTACATAGTTTACTGTATATAATTCCGATGCTTACTCATTATATATCTCACAAGCATTTTTTTCATTTACATTGGTAATTTCTAACCTAGTTGTATCGATAATTGGGCGCACAAAGCGCTATTGATTTGATTGATATTTATTGTTTTTATACTATTTTTATTATGAAGCTCCCTGGGTGGCGTGTACTCATTGAATAGGCTCTCCTTTAATGCTATCCGAAAACTGACACGCAACGCAGACATAAGCGCTTCAACGTCCAGCTATTGCGCAAAGCCGACACCCGAAAAGAAGTAGCCAGCGCCTTTTGCGTGAAGTTGCTCACAAATCAAAGAAACAATGATTGGGAAGTTACAAATGCCACGTTCAGGCAAATCGCACAAGAAAAACTTGGCACAGTAAAGCCTACTGCTCCAAACCTTGGATCTCAGGCACTACTTGGGGTAGCATCCAGCGCAGAAATGAAGTCAAAAGGCAACTTATCAATGACGATGCTGTGCGGCCAGCCTACAGAGAAGCCGCAAAGCTAGTCAAGAAATCGGCCAGAAATGATAAGAGAAAGTTCATGGAAAACCTCGCCAGTGATGCCGAAGCGGCAGCAGGAGCCAACAATATGAGACAGCTGTATCACTTAGTTGGGTGCCTAACCAATCAACCAAGTAATAGAAACCAGCCAATTAGGGATCTGGGTGGTGCTTTACTAACTTGCAACGATGACCTAGTTCGTAGATGGAAGGAACACTTCGAAGCAGTCAGCAACATCGCCACAAACGATGAGGGCAACTGCGAAGTGGACAGCACGATAACCAATAACAGATTAGCAACAACCTACCCTAGCATAGCGGAAATTAGGGATGCAATAAAGCTGAAGCTAAACAAAGCTGCGGGTATAGATGGCATACAACCAGAGCTAATGCCTGCCGACCCCCAAATATCAGCTGAAATCCTCCATCTTCACATCTCTACTGCCTGGGACAGCGGGAAGCGGTTTGTGTCATGGACAAAAGGCATCATTGTAAAGCTGCCGAATATGGGCGACTTGCGAGACTGCGACAACTGGAGAGGAACAACCCTACTCAACACCATCTACAAGATAATAGCCACAATCATACAAACTAGACTGCAATGTGTCGAAAGCTCCCTAAGAGATGAACAGGCTGGCTTTCGCCCTCATCGGAGCTGTGTTGACCAAGCTAACACACTCCGCATCTTAGTAGAACAATCAATTGAGTGGCGCTCCTCGCTATACATGTTGTTCATCGACTTCAAGAAAGCATTCGACACAATAAAAATAAACGTAATTTGGTTAGCATTGAGTATAAATTCGTCTCTTAAGAGCGTTGTACGAGAAATCTGAACTGGCAGTACTACACAACGGCAGCATCAGCGATTCCTTCACTACCAACGCAGGAGTCAGGCAAAGCTGCCCCCTATCGCCTCTCCTCTTCGCCATCGTACTGGACGACGTCATGAGCAAACTCACCCTGCACCAACGAGGCATCATATGAAACTTCACCAGGCATCTCGAGGATTTGGACTTCGCCGATGACACATGCCTCCTTTCGCACAAACTCTCCGACATGCAAGCAAATGCCGACAGCTTGGTATCGCTGGCACGCACCGTCGGACTGGAGGTCAACATCGCCAAGACCAAGGCATTGAGAGTCAATCACAGCAGCACAAACAATAAATTGATTGACGGTTGCGCCGGGGAGTTCGTCGACAGCTTCTGCTACCTCGGCTGCACAATTAAGGCGGACGGCGGAGCGGAAGAAGATGCCAACTGCAGACTGAGTAAAGCCAGGGCAGCGTTAGCATGGCTGCATTCAATATGCAGTATGCAAGCTCGAACCTAGTATGGCAAGCTCCAGACGCACGAAGCTACGAATGTTCAACGCATGTGTGAAGTCGACATTGTTGTACGGAAGCGAAACATGGCTAGTCTCGAATGCCATCACTCAGAGGCTACAAACTTTCGTCAACAAATGCCTGCGAATCATCTGCAAGATATTCTGGCCCAACACAATTAGTAACGACGCGCTGTAGAAGATCACCAATGAGGAACCCATTCTGAGGCAAATAAAGCGCAGAAAATGGAAATGGATAGGTCACACACTTAAAAAACCACCCGACAGCATCACGAGAATGGCGCTGGACTGGAACCTGCAAGGGAGTAGAAGTCGCGGTCGGCCAAAAAACACCTGGAGAAGGTCGACCCTACGCGAACTAGCCGCTGTCAACATCACATGGGACGGCGCGAAAACCACAGCCCAGAATCGTGTAAGATGGAAGAGTCTTGTGGAGCCCCTATGCTCCAGAGAGGAGTGAACAAGGAAAAAAATCCGTTGGCGACCGATGATTGTTTTTAAGATATTCCAGTTTGTTTAAGACCGGTATAATTGACTAAATGCTCGAAATAAGAAATGCGAGTTGAGCTCGCTTTACATTAAAAGAAATAATTTATTTTATGTTTGTAGGAGCTTCATTGTTTTTATTTGAGCTCCATTTTCTATTACAGTCCTTTTGTTTTTACTCTGTCACTATAATTTTGGAGCGTAGAACTTTTTTACACGACTGCGCTAGTAACAGATAAGCAATGTGCACGGTTTGAGGAGTAACTTTAATCTAAATATAAGTGCTTATCTTAAGTAGCCAAAGTTTCGTCTACAGCTGCCCTCAGCTCTAAATGGCTGAGTCTGCATTTACTGCTGCACTTGGTTCAAGGCGAATTCAGACAGGTGATAGCATGATACAATAATAGAAGGTAGAACCGCTGTCAATTGTTTTGACACTAAACGTGCTTATTGACGTTTTTCGTATTTGTCAAAAGCTTGAGCCGTGATGCCACTTCGATGTAATATTCCCAGCAAACATTAATGACTAATCTCAAATTGAGGTACATTTGAATCAAATTGCTTTCTCAAATCTCAAACGTTTGTTCTCAAATTGAACTCAAATATACTGTTATGGCATTCTCAACTTAAAAGGCACATTTTTAATATGGAAATTTGCCTTTATTCTCAAATTGAGAATTGAAAATTCTCAAATGTATCTCAAATGAGCGGAACGGTTGGAATCGAATTCGCCAAATTCGCACATTTTCAATATGGAAATTTGCTTTTATTCTCAAATTGAGAAATTAAAATTCTCAAATGAATCTCAAACATGCGGAACGGATGGAATCCAATTCGCCTTTTGTATAGATTGCAGTTGCCAATAGCGTGAAATAAAAATACAGAGTAGATACATTTATGGATAGATTCATAGATTCATTCAATAGATTCATTTTTTTATATTAAGGCAACATAACCAGAGACCAGTGACATAACGTAACATTTTAATAAGGTACAAAATTTAGTTCATATTAAGGGAAACGTAAGTTAAACCCATTGAGAATTACAAAATTATCAAACGTGGTGAATGTAAATTTTTCTCAATTCTTCTCAAGTCGTACTCAAGTTGATAGCAAACATTTGAGAAACTTTTGAGAAAATATTCATTTTCAAATTGTAATAATGCTGGAAAACAATTTGATATCAAAGGGTTTCTCAAAGGTTTGACATTTTTTTGTTCAGTGTTTGTTGGGTTAAATTGGAAATATGTAAGGTTCTTGGAATTTTAAGATCTTTTTTAAAATAAACACGGAATAGACATTTCACTGTGACTAATACATTTTGGGCGAAAGTTTAAAAATGTTAATGCACATTCAACAGCAGATAATATATTGCAGTATTAAAAAAATGTTCAAGGGATTTTCTAACAACAGTACGGTAGCACATTTTCAAAGAAGAACGTCAAAAAGACCTTTAGTGTCAGATGCGCAATATGGCGGCTGAGAAGAAGCGTCGGCTATTTTTGTATCATGGGTGATAGCGTAAGGGCAGCAACAACATTTCAATGTATTTTGTTTTTGTTTTCTGGGTTTAGATTGTCAAAATCAGCCAATCAGAACAAAGCTTTCCTTTTTCATTTTTAAACTGTCACAGTTTTATATAGGCATTTTGACAATCTAGACCTTTTCCACTACAAAAAAATCAATCAGCTGATTCAACGAGGTCACCTGCATTAATTCGCCTTGACTTGGTTTGAGCGTGGTATATCGCTGCTACCGTGTTCTCGCTGCATCAGCAGTTTCACAGTGAAAACATACCAATAGCGGACGCAATTACAGGTAGGCTTGCCACCTTTTTAAAGTGGCTGTGGAGGACACCAAAAAATACTATAAACACAAACATACATTTTTAGTTTTCAGAATGCGAGTGTACATGTATTTGAACTTTGATATACATACATATATAGTACATATGTATACAGAAAACCCTTAAAAAAAAACTTAATATTTAAACATAAACATAACAAAACAAGTAAGCATAAAAAGATAAGTACGAAAACAAAAAAAAATACTTAATTCATTTACATAAATATATGTCTTTTTCAAAGACTATTTGCTTTTAAATAAATATTGTCATTGCTTTTTGCTGCTTTAATCAGACTTATATTACATTTAATGAGATCATAAAATTAATAATAATGGCGCATAATCATAGTCCCGCATAAAAACCGGCTTTAGTTAGCAAAAGACTAAAAAGATATAGTCTACTTTAATTTCGCAGTTATAATAGTCAGTTTAGAACATGCTTCTACGTAGCAGCGATTTTTTAAAAACTAGCGATAAAGAGTACCAAATGAGAATTAACTTTCGGAATTTCGCCAATACCGATTTATTGTGTAATCAATTATTTTGCAATATTTGTTTTCCTGACCACTAATAAGTAATTCAAAATGGATGTCTACGGTCGACTACTTATGAAAAGCAGACGGCAGCGTAAAAAATTCGATTGCACAATTTTCCGAGGATTGATCTGCCCATTAGAGCTGGAAAACTATCGATAGTCGAACTATCAGATAGTTTCGATAGTTTGGAAAAAAACAATCGATACTATCGAAACTAACGAAACTATCGCATAGCATCAGATTGTTTTGATAGTTTGGAAAAACTATCGATACTATCGCAGCCAAAAAACTAAACTAATTGAAATTTTTATTTAAAATTATTTTCTAAGTATATTTTTAAACATGAAACGTTTTCAACGCAATTGCTGCAGCCAGCACGACAAAAACCCAGACTCAGGAATATGTTTCCGCGCTTGAAGAAACATGCACATAAGTCGTCTCACCCGCCCTCTTTGACAAAATAACAGATACTAAGTAGTATGTCAGCTTCTCACGTTTCGGTTCAAATATTTATATCACCGGTCATGCTAAACATTTCTTTACAATCTTATCAGACTTTTGTTGTTATCTGACAATTTTTTCACGAATTGAAGAAGACACATAAAGTTTTCCGAAAATCGACCAAATTCAAATAAAATGTACCAACCTGCATAAAATAAAAATTCAAACATAAATCTACCAAGTTTGGTAGAATTCTACCAAAGAAAACACAGATGGCAGCGAATCGATAGTATCGAAAACCATCGATAGTGAAGTGGAAATGAAAACTATCGATACTATCGATAGTGCCATCGATAGTTTTGCAGCTCTACTGTCCATCCCTGATATAAACAAAATATAAAAAACAGCTGATTGATTTGAAAATTTTTGCTTACTTTACGGGGCAAAAGGAACAATTGCATTCAAGTTTGGAGTAAGTTACCAATATCACTTTAATAAACATTTCGGAACAAGTGCAGAATAGCGTACCCTCGTGAAAAAACAAATAAAAAATTTGGCTGTATAGAGCTTGGTTTTGTGAATGTAACAAACTAAAAATTTTGCTGGGGAAACGCTTACCAAAGGCGTGGCACGGGGTCAAAGTTCAAAACTTTTATCAAAATAACTCATTCAATTTTCAATCGATTTATATGATATGGGTATCAAACGAAAGGTCTTTTTCATACCTTTATTTTAGTGTACCATATTATATACTTTATATGTACGAGTAAAAAATTATAAGCAAAAAATTATTTTTTTTTTATAAAATTTACAAAACCCGATTTTTTTCTCGAAAAATCTCGTTATTAAGATACAAAAAAATGTACACTATATTATAGCGTGTCTGGGCGGTCTGCCGCCTGCTCTTCTCACCCATCAATCGGGCTCTTATACCGGTTGGTGGGGGGGAAGGACTAGTGCGGAAACTAGACTAGACCTCCTCGTGGTGGCCGCCGGTAACAGCCACTTCGGGTAGGGTCCTGTCTCTGCCCGATAGTGGCTGGCTAACTAGTTAATTCCCCTATAATCCCATTTTCCCACCATTATTATTTCACACTACCCTTTCTCCCCTCCCCCCCCCCTAATCCAAGGTGTCACGCGACCCGTGCCTATTGGATGGTTTGCAGCCAGGGGGTAATACCGGCTGTATCTTAACGGAGCCTCTCTGATACCTGCCCGCCTCAGAGAGTAACTGTGGGCTTACCGTGCTATTGGGGGCTATGGCACGGCGGACCTCCAGACCCCCACACTCGTGGGAACAAAATATGGAGAAGAATTTGAGGAACTTAAACTCACTAGCGGGTTCTTATACCGCAACTCAACTGGCGAGTCAGGTGGAGCAAAGCGTCCAAAATACTGACTCCCAGGTATCTACTCCTCGGAGTATGAAGACGTGCAAACGTAAATTGTCTGGCAAGTTTGGCGCCAAAGTCGGCAAATTTGGGCCAAAGCCAGATAGGACCGTGGCTAAGGAAACACGGAAGGAAAGCCGAGTGGAAGTGGGGTCTGCGGGCGCTTCGGCGCCCAAGGACGCGATACCACTTCCCTCGACTAGTACTGGTCTGACTTCCGGACAGACTCTCAGGCTTGGGGAGGTAAGGAAGTCGATCGGCTTGAGTGGTGCAGGTGCCAAATGGTATCGGCGCTACTTAAAAGAAGGCCTCACACCAGAGCAGGCAAAGCAGAAGGTCTTGGATCGCACGAAACCCACTTCGCCTGAGGCGAAAAAGAGGGGTGCGGTCGAGATCACTCCTCAGGAGGGCAACACTGCTAAGAAGCCCAAGACTGAGACGCGTACGCGGCCTGCACTGGAGCGGAAAACCGGGTTCAGGAAGCCAGGCAGCACGTATGCCAGTGCTGCTAAAGGCATCAGACTGGCAATACTCCCGGAATCTTTCCCTGTTAAGATACTCTCTAGGGAGGAGCAGGGAGAGATTGAAGACGCGCTTGTCGCGGAAATGTGTAAAGGCTGGAGGGCAAAACTCCAATTTGACGGTATCCACTTCAGGCCAGGTCTTATACTGGTGGACTGCGTGGGTGCTGATACGGCGGAGTGGCTCAAAGGCCTTGTCCCTACACTACCTGGCTGGAAGGGGGCAAAGTTGACGACGTGCGACGGGGACCGTATACCCGGAGTACACCTGTTGACGGTATACCTCCCAAAGGCGGCAGGGAAGGACAACAAGCAGCTCCTCGACCTCCTCATTGCCCAAAACGAGGGGCTGTATACAAACCTATGGAGGATCTTCCGTTCTAGGGACGAGAAGATGGGCAAGGTTTTAACGATTGGGGTCGACGACCAATCGCTGGAAGCAATTAAGAAATGCAATGGCGTTCTGAGGTACCGGTTCGGTACAGTTCCAGTGCACGTGCACAAGCGCCGAGAACTACCAGACGCGGCAGTTGCACCAGAAGCCAATACTCCGGCGGAAGTTATAGAGATTCCGAAGGAGGTGGCTACTCTGGTCGAAAAGGAGGCTGCCAGCAATGAAGTCATCGAGGAAATTAGCCTTCTACCTCACGAAGCTGAGGGGATCGACTCGATTGACCTCTCAATGCTGAGCATGGCCGCCGAGGAGGAAGACTCGGACAGAGTAACCCTGTCGGACCTGGACAAAGAAGGCGGTCTGACAGAGGATGAAGGCGTAGCCGAGAGATCCTAGACGGAGATGACCAGCACTAAAGTTGCGCAGATTAATCTGCACCACGCGAAGGCTGCCTCGGCAGTCATCGCGAGGGCAACCCTCAGGTCTAGACTGAGTGTAGTGCTGGTCCAGGAACCCTGGGTGTGCAGGGGCCAAATTAAAGGTTTGGCAGAAAAGAACATACAGGTAATTTGGGACATTAGGTGTACTAACCCAAGAGCCTGCATGTTAATAACCAATGGTTTGAATTATCTTTGTCTTGCAGACTTCCTTTCTAGGGATCTGGTTGCGGTACAAATACCGGTTCAAATACACGGGACCGCGCAGGACATTGTGATGGCCACAGGCTACTTCCCAGGAGAGGACACCCTGGCTCCGCCAGAGGCTGTCTCTAAACTGGTGAAGTACTGTGAGCAGAGAAAGCTGCCACTGATACTAGGCTGCGACGCAAATGCGCACAACGAAGCCTGGGGTAGCAGCGATACCAACCAAAGGGGTGAGTACCTTTTAGAATTTATTCTTAGTAATAAACTAGAAATTTTTAACGTGGGAAATATACCAACGTTTGTAACCAGTTCGAGAGAGGAGGTCCTAGATATCACCCTAGGAAATACTCTAAGCTCCGAACTGGTTAAAAACTGGAGAGTGTCTGGTGAGCCTTCAATGTCGGATCATAGAATAATACGATTTGACATTGAAGGCTCTGCTTCGGTTAGGAAGATTCTGAGAAATCCCAGGAAAACAGACTGGGAAAGGTTCCAGGAGACACTGAGCTTAAACTCCACCAATTCTGGGTTGGGGGACAACATCAGGAACTCCATGGAACTAGAAACTTTAGCGAATTGCCTCAATAAAACGATTATTGATGCATATGAGGACAGCTGCCCAGTCAGCAAGATTGTTTCCACCAGGGATGTACCCTGGTGGAGCAAGGACCTGAGTATACTGCGAAGTAAGGTTCGCAGGCTCTTCAACCGGGCTAAACGTACCGGGAACTGGTCTGAGTACAGGAGCACACTGACCCTATACAATAAGGAGATCAGGGAAGCCAAGCGCAGGAACTTTAGGAACTTCTGCGAGAATATTGAGCAAACCTGTGAGGCATCTAGACTCTACAAGGTTATGGCAAAGGGGCACAGCCTGTCCTCGACCAACCTCAGGAAAAGCAATGGGGAATATACCGAGGGTGAGGAAGAGAAGGTTCAGCTACTTCTAGATACTCACTTCCCGGGCTCTGTTGCTTGGAAAGGGGCGGGACAGGATGATGCACTACGCTGGATCTCAAAAAGAGATTGGATAGTGGCAAAGGAAATTTGCACGGAGGAAAGGGTGCAGTGGGCGGTAAATACCTTTAAACCACTGAAGTCACCTGGACCGGATGGCATCTTTCCGGCACTTCTACAGAAAGGGATGGGTGTTATCGGGCACCATCTCGTGAGGATAACTAGAGCCAGTCTGGCGCTGGGATATATACCAGAGGCCTGGAGAAGGGCAAAGGTGGTCTTTATACCGAAGGCCGGGAAGAAGGATCCGATCCACCCGAAATCCTTCAGACCAATTTGCCTTACTTCATTTGTACTGAAAACTCTAGAGAAAGTTGTGGACAACTATGTAAGGACGACAGTCCTATTAGACAGTCCTCTTCACACTTGTCAGCATGCATATCGGGCAGGACGCTCCACCGAAACTGCTCTATACCAGCTGACAAGTGAGATACAGGAAAGTCTAGAAGAGAAGGAAATGGCTTTATGTGCCTTTCTGGATATAGAGGGGGCTTTCGACAACACCTCTCATGAAGTTATAGACATTTCTCTAACCAGAAGGGGCCTGACAAACCCTCTAAGAGGTTGGATACACAGTATGCTCGCTACTAGGTTGGTGGAGATACAGACTAGTACGGGCGGCCTAGTAATAGCTAACACAACCAGGGGCTGTCCACAAGGAGGAGTACTATCCCCTCTTCTGTGGAGCCTCGTGGTTGATGACCTGTTACAGGAGCTGACTAACGCTGGCCTAACGGTCCAGGGTTATGCGGATGATATTGTAATCCTGTGCAGGGGGAAATTTGAAGATACCCTGCGGGATAGGATAACCTTAGGACTAAGGTTAACCAAGAAATGGTGCACAAAGGTGGGGCTGAACATAAACCCAGCGAAGACCACCATAGTACCATTTACTAGAAGATATAAACTTGACGCTCTTAGACCAATCCGTCTGGATGGGATAGAGCTTGAATTCCAGAAGGAGGTGAAATATCTAGGAGTTATACTAGATCAGAAACTACTCTGGAAAGGACATTTGGATTATACGATAAGGAAGGCCACCAGGGTCTTCATGATCTGTAGGTCCATAGCAGGTAAAAGTTGGGGCTGCACTCCGACTATACTGAGATGGATCTACACGGCGATCGTGAGACCTATGATAACGTATGGTTCAGCTGTCTGGGTAAACAAGACCAGCCAACTAACCACTATCAAGGCGCTCAGCAAGCTACAAAGACTGGCATGCGTATGCATAACAGGGGCTATGAGAACGTGTCCAACAGCATCCATAGAGGTTCTCCTTGAACTAACACCTCTTCACTTACACATACAGACCCAGGCGAAGAGGGCTCTTCTACGGATGACTGACATAAATATCGGGAATGTGGGCTTTCTGAGCCGTAAGAGGATTGATACTCTTATTAATCAGTATCCTGACATTGCAATACCGAGGGACACAATCTCACTGAAATTCAGTTTTGTCAAAAGATTTAAAACTGAACTTAGTAACAAAAGGAACTGGGTAGGTATATCGGAAACGTATCTGATAGACCAGCATATGATACCCTGTACACAGATGGCTCCTTAACGGAGGAGGGTACCGGGATAGGAGTATACGGCCCGAGGATAAGATACTCGGAACCTACGGGAAAACACACCACTATCTTCCAGGCGGAAATATACGCCATTGAAAGGTGTGCATACTTCAATCTGGCGAGGGGATACCGGAACCGTAAGATTGCTATCCTTTCCGACAGCCAAGCGGCAATCAAGGCTCTTAGATCCTACCAGGTATCCTCGAAACTGGTTGTGGAGTGCCTTGAGAAGCTCAACGAACTTGGCCGTTACAACCAGGTCTGGGTACTTTGGGTTCCGGGCCACGCTGGCATTGAGGGAAACGAACGGGCCGACGAACTGGCAAGGAGGGGAGCTTCCACACCTTTTGTCGGCCCTGAACCCTTTTGTGGTTTAGGAAAAGGAGCTTCTTCTATCCTAACGAGAAAGGACGAGATAACCAGAAGGACTCAATACTGGGAAAACCTACCAGGTCTGGAGCATTCCAAGATGGTTATCGGGTCCTACAATAGGAAAAGATTCGAGGATTGCATGACCTTATCAAAGAATAATCTAAGGATTATCACGGGAATGCTAACAGGGCACTGCAGATTGAATTATCATCTGGCCAAACTAGGAATCCGTGAAAACGGGTATTGCAGGTTCTGCTTGCAGGAAAACGAGACTGCATTACATATACTAGGAGAGTGCCCTGTACTCATGCATAAAAGAAAGAAATACCTGGGGGCCCATCTTATACCAGGTACGGACTGGGTATCCAGAGATGTAGGAAGTATACTAAAATTCCTCCTGGATACCGGACTCACTGACAGTCTGTGAAGTCCAAGTAGGGGGCACAATAGATCTACAGGTCGCAGTGCATCATCCCCTTCAATAATAATATAGCGTGTAGAATTCTGTTTTCAATGAAATATAAAAACATACAGTTTTGTTTTTTGTCAATGCGTGTTTTAATTAAATATCGCGCCTAAGCAAAGAATTTCTGCATTCAAGTACCTTTTGTGTGGCCGGCCTTCGGCCGGGCGCTTGAAAAATAACCCTCATGGGAGTCACCACCACATCAGGCAACAGTCAGGTGTGCACAGTATTTTTTGTTCAAATCCATAGTTCCAAGCCATAGTTTTTTTGGCAATAAGTTTTTCCCAGGTGGCCGGTCTTCGGCCGGGCTCTAAAAAAATACCCTCATGGGAGTCACCACCACATCAGGCAACAGTCAGGTGTGCACAATATGGAAATATAAAAACTTTGAACCTCGATATCTCGAAAACGAAGCGAGATATCGAAAAAGATATTCTTCATTTTCGATTTCTTTTCGGTCAATCTATCTAAAAACATCATCAAATAGCGGCGCCACGGAAACCGTGAATCCCCTTGCAGGCACATTCTTTTAACTCAATATAAATTTAAATATAAAAACAAAAAAGTTCAAATGTTCTATATTTCATTGTAAAGGGAATTCCGTAGAGAATATATGGCAACAAATTTATTATATCTTTATTTTGGTTTTTTTCGAGAAAAAAATCGGGTTTTGTAAATTTTATAAAAAAAAAATAATTTTTTGCTTATAATTTTTTTACTCGTACATATAAAGTATATAATGTGGTACACCAAAATAAAGGTATGAAAAAGACCTTTCGTTTGATACCCATCTCATATGAATCGATTGAAAATTGAATGAGTTATTTTGATAAAAGTTTTGCACTTTGACCCCGTGCCACGCCTTTGGTAGGCGTTTCCCCAGCAAAATTTTTAGTTTGTTAGACTCAGGAGCCAAACTTCTTTGTATAAGCATACTTATTAATTTTTTTCACGAGGGTACGCTATTCTGCACTTAAGCCAACATTTCTTCCAAGGAATCTCAAAGTGTAGAGGACTTGTATATTTATCGGTACCGGAACTTCGACTTCAGCGAACTCGAAGGGTTGATGCGGTTTTTATATATTTTTCGCCGTCTCAGCACACTGTCGTCGTTCAAAATATTAAATTTTTTCAATTTCTTCAAAACGAAACATTTTACTTTGTTTTCTTCCCGTTTTACACAAAAACACATTCACGGTGAACTGAGAATTTTATAAAAGTGACATTTCTTTTAATTTTGACTCATATCTCATAGTATAAACAGAATCAAGTCGTCGGCCGATTTTTACACACCGAACGTACGCTGTCAAAATTAAAACACACAGCAGTGCATGTGATTGCCCACAACGACGACGACTGCGATAGTCGGCCGACGACCAGTCGTCCGACGATAGAACAAATTCTAATTTGGTCGCAGTCGTCGTGCGAACCAATCAGCTGTGCAGCTGTCAGAGGTGAAAATCGAAAATGTAAACAAACGAAAAATTCTGCAAAAATGTTGTGATTTGTGCTACTTTAAGGTTGCAAAGTTGTAAGTGCTTCAAATTTTAATAAAAAATTGTGCCAAATAATCAATTTTGTCTTTCCCTTTCGTATGTTTTAGAAAATGGGCAGGACGGAGCTGCTAATTGAGGAAGTTTCCCCTTGACCTATCGTGTGTTTGCAGGAATAATTTTTGTACACAGCTGATGCGAATTTCGCACCCATTATGTTTCACTGTGCGTTATTCACGACGACTGACGCGCTGCGTCATTTTTCGGTGCGAATAAATTCGGCCGACGATTTGGTTCTGTTTATACTATAACTGGTTTATCAACAGCTTTTGCTTGTTTTAAAGTTAGAGTATACACCTAATTCTGTTTTTACACGCTCTTTTTTTACATGATTTTGATTTAACACGGTTTGAAAATAAAAATTTTTTTAATTTTTCGTGCTAAATGGAATAAAATCGTATAAAAAAATTAAAAATTTAAAGACCGTGTAAAAACAGAATTAGGTGTACTTTAACTCGACTATGATTGACTTAACCCTCTAGTTCCCAAGAAGGCCTGTAGACATCCTAAGCTTAAAAAAATTCTCTAAATTACACCTTATGATTTTTCTAGCTGATTTTACATGTATGGAAAGGGGAATCTCCATTTTATAAAACAAATCTAGTCAATTAACGCTGCCACATGCACAACGGCAGTAATTGTAAGACAAACTTGAAGTTTCGTGACAAAGTAAGAAAATAATTATTTTTGAAATTGTGTGAGAAACAAAAATTTTTTTAAATAAATTGTGAGCCTCAATAAAACTAAAAAAATTATTGGTGAGTAGCTGATAATGTTTTCTTTGAGAAAATAAAAAAAATATGAAAAAAAGTTTTTACACTCATCTTACCTAACCCAAACCCTAGAGTGTCTGTAGGCCTGCTTGGGATGAAAAGCGTAAATAATTAACGGTCAATGATGATATTTTTTCGCTATTTAAGCATTATTTTTCTCTTTGAACCGAAATTTTGATACACCGCAATGTAAAAAAGATTATGTCACTGCAAAAATTTATACTAAGGCGTAGTCCGCGGGGGTATATGAGAGAACTAGTCTCCCCTAGTCCTTTATTTCATGGATTAGATTTATCGACATCTGTGTGAAAAGATAACAAGGCATTACAACAAAATAAGAACTGCAGTATATATATACCTATTTGGCCGTCGTGCCGTCAGTCACTCAGGGGGATCAACATGTAACACTGGAAAGTGTACGTGCCGTAACTGAGCTGGCTGATGGAAGCGTGTGCTAACACCTCCGCGTGGTGACGGCTGGAAACGGCCACTTCCAGATCTGGTTCTGGTCGTGGTCGGCTAAGGTAGCACAGCGAAAACCTCCCTAATCCGGGGTGTCATGCGACCCGTGCCCATCGGACTGATTTGCAGCCAGGGAGTAATATCGGCTGTATTCGAACGGAGCTTTCCTGATACCTGGCCGCCTCAGGAAGGAACGGTGGCCTTATCACGGTAAGGGGCTATGCCGTGACGGACCCTCCCTTTCCCCAATCTTGCCTTGGTCACCGTGCTAGCACTTCGGTGTTTTAGCACAGCCCGCCAGGTCGGGCAGGTGACCGTACGAACCAGATGACATGCACAAACAAAAACACAGCCTCGGACAAAATACGACATCGGACAAGGACAGTAGACGAACGGACAGGAGAGAAGTTCCGGGAACATCCTCCGAAGACGAACTCCTGGCATCAAGCCAGGACACAATCACCCCTATTTCCTCAGAGACGCCTGGCACTGTGGGTCACAGCACGCCAATCCTCTCTGAGAAACCCTCGACATCCGCTGCAGCAAGGGGCCAACTGAAACCGGCCAATCCTAGACCACCGTCCAGGTATAAGCAGTACCAGAGGGCTTTGGCTATCCTCGGCAGGATTAGCAAAAACGAAGCCGCTGGTACTGCTCATCCCAAGGATGCGGAGGACAAAGTGCGGTTTCAGAAGGTAGTCGATGAGTACCGGGAGTACCAAGCGACCTTGCCAAAAACTGAAGCGACGAAGCGAAACCGGTCTACTCAGGAGAAGTCAGACCGCGACACCAAAAAACCCAAGGTGACTGGGACAGCAGAACCGACGAAACCGAAGAGGATCTTCAGTGACGTTGTGCGTGACCATCTGCAGGTTGCACTCGTCGACGCTACCACCAACCGCGGCAAGGAAGCGCTAGAAAAGTGGGGAGAGATCGAGGTCAGGTTGACCCAACTGGTAATGGACCATGTAATGGGCAACCTGACAGCGAGCCCGGCGGCACCTCTTCCCAGCTTCGACTCTGCGGAGGTTATCCGGGGATATAGGGTGATCAAGTGCGAGGATCAGTTTTCTAAGGATTTCCTGGAAAGCTGTATCTCCAAGTTAGGGGAGGCAGCGGGAGGCTTAAGGCTTAAGCTTATCCCAGCCAGCGAAGGGATCTCGCGAGGAGACCACGAGCTCGCATTTGGTTACCAAATATGCCACTGGACACCGATAAACTGGTGACGTATATGCAAGCGCACAATCCCTCCATACCGAAGACTGACTGGCAGGTGATCAAAGCGGAGGCTCCGCAGAAGGCCAGCATGTCATTCCTCCTCATGATAACCGAGGAGAGCTTGGCCGCCCTAGAAAAGGCAGACCACAAGCTTCGCTTCGGCGTTCGGCACGCGAAGGTGAAGGTGTTCCGCTCATCCGGCGGGGATGAGGAGGCCATTGATGAGATTGGGGACGCAGAAAAGCTGATGGACGGCGTCAAGCTCAGCGATCCCAATCCCCCCCATACCGACGTCTAAATGGGATTGAAGGTTGACCAAGTCAACCTCCAACACTCCAAGTTGGCAACGGACAACCTCTCCGTCCTCCTATCGGAGGCGGACGTCGACATCGCCCTCGTCCAGGAACCATGGGTGCGGAGCACTATGGTGAAAGGGCTCCAACGAGGCGACTACAATCTCTTCTATAAAAGGATCGACGGTAAGCCGAGGACCTGTATAGTCGCAAAAAAGCATCTTTCTATGTTTCTTCTACCTCTTCACAGCACAGGCGATGCCACGGTGGTCAAGCTGGAGGCTGCTGACGGGGTCAGCATGACATTAGCCTCAGTGTACATGGCGCACGATCGGCCAGCGCCCCCGGAGGAGGTCCGAAGACTGGTGGCTGGCTGTACCGGTGTGCTGCTCCTAGGGTGTGATGCCAACGCCAGGCACACACTATGGGGGAGCACTGAGACCAACGAAAGGGGTGAGTACCTTTACGACTTCATTATCAACACTAACCTGGTAGTGTGTAACAGAGGTAATACTCCGACCTTCACCTTTCCTAGCTCTGAAGTCTTCAGTGGCTGGGAGGAGGTCCTAGATGTTACACTACTAACTGAAAATGAACTAGTATCTGTGGATAAGTGGAGGGTATCCAATCAGAAGTCCTTTTCGGACCATGCTTGGATACTCTACGACTTAAATGTTCGGGCCGAACCCCCTCCACCCTATCGAAACCCCAAACGCACCAACTGGTCTAGGTTCGCTAGGATAGCCAAGAAGAAGATGGGTAGGGCACCCAATTCAGACATAACCTCGGCGGGAGATGTAGATAGCAATATCCGACGGTTAGAAAACGCGATGGCCTCCGCGTTTAGAATATCCTGTCCGGTAAAATATTCTAAAAAATCATTTCCTCCCTGGTGGAACCAGGATCTCACTAGCCTCAGGGCGGAGACTCGTAGGATGTTTAATCAGAGCTACTCCTCTGGCAACTGGGAAGGCTACAAGGACAGTCTCAGAAAATACAAAAAAGCAATCAGAAACTCCAAAAGCAAGGGCTGGATGGATTTCTGTTCTTCAATAGAAACCACCAAGGATTCTGCTAGGCTAAGCAAGATCTTATCCAAGGACCATACCAGCCTCTCTTTTATAAAGAAGGCGGATGGTTCATGGACAGATAGCACGCAGGAAGCCTTGAATCTACTTCTAGAAACTCATTTTCCAGGATCTTCGGATGAAGAGCAGGATTTTGAGCATCAGAGGTCACCTACCACGGGTATTGGTACCGTGATTATAACGGAAGACAAAGTCGCATGGGCGATCAAAAGTTTTTCAGCCTACAAATCACCTGGACCGGATGGAATCTAGCCACGCAGGAGTGGATAATTCCTTGGCTCGTTGCAATTTTCAGAGCATGCATAACAATTCCATACGTCCCTTCTAGTTGGAGAAGGGTCAGAGTTGTCTTTATTCCCAAGGTGGGGAAAAGGGGACACGAGTCAGCCAAGGATTTTCGGCCGATAAGTCTAACATCCTTTGTACTTAAAACCTTCGAGAGGCTGCTCGACCTGCACATCAGGAATGTGGTGGGAAGCAAGCTATCTGATGCCCAACATGCATACATAAAGGGGAAGTCCACGGAAACGGCACTCCATGAGGTTGTAAGGACGGTGGAAAAGTCCATAGAACACAAAGAGTACACACTGGCGGCCTTCATGGATATTGAGGGGGCCTTCAACAACATCCGAATAGATGCGATCCGGGAATCGCTAGAATACCTTGGAGTCAATGTAGACATCTGCGGCTGGATAACAACAATGCTCCATTCAAGGGCGATCAGCGCTGAACTGGGAAAAAGTACGCTGATCAAATACCTAAACAGAGGCACCCCCCAAGGAGGAGTTCTATCACCTCTACTTTGGGTTTGTGCCCTGGATAGAATACTAGCTGAATTAAACAGTAGAGGTATCAAAGTCGTGGCATACGCGGATGACGTCGTAGTGATGGCATCGGGGATGTGTCTCGAAGTGATTAGTGATATCCTTCAGGCAGCGCTGAAAAGATTGAGGGCTTGGTGCACGGGTCGTGGGCTATGCCTTAATCCAAGTAAGACTGAACTGATGCTTTTCACCACACGTACCAAGATCCTAGATTCAGATTACCTATGCTGAACGGAACGACACTACCCCTCTCGTCTAGCGCCAAGTACCTGGGGGTAATCTTGGACCCAAAGCTAAACTGGAAAACGAACATCGAGCACAGAGTCAGCAAAGCGGGCTTTGCTCTGTACGCCTGTAAAAAGATGATTGGCCGGAAATGGGGGCTCCGTCCGGACCTAATGTTATGGATGTACAAAATGGTTGTACGTCCAATCCTTTCTTATGGTTCCTTAGTTTGGTGGAAAGCTCTCAGGAGAGACTATAACATCACAAAGCTGAGTAGAATACAAAGAACGGCATGCGCGATAACAACAGGGGCAATTAAATCCTGCCCCACAGAGGCTCTGAATGTGTTGGCGCACTTACTTCCGATAGACCTTCATATCGTCAACACCGCCACTCTAAGTACTCTCAGGCTAAGAGAGATAGGATGCTGGAAGAATAAACCGTATGGGCACGGGTCAATACTAGAACAACTGCAAAATGCACACACTGCGGATACAGACTATAAAATTCCCACTGTATTCTTCGGGAAAAGGTATGGCATACGAATTCCCTCCCGTTCGGAATGGAAGAAAGGAAGAGTCACAAGTGGGAGCGATACCGAAATCTACACTGATGGATCAAAGATGGACTGCGGTGTAGGAGCGGGAATCTACTCGGAGAAGCTGAGGCTCAGCAAATCCATTCGCCTCCCCAACACAGCTAGCGTCTTCCAGGCGGAAGTTTTCGCTATTAAAGAGGCCTGTAGGATGGTAATGGCCGATACCACCTACAAAAACAGCATATGCATACTATCTGATAGCCTAGCTGCCATCAAAGCGCTGGGCTCGTCTGTTATAACATCCAAGCTGGTGTGGGAATGTAAGGAGGCTTTAATGGATCTGGCTCGTCGGTTCCAACTTACCCTAATCTGGGTGCCGGGGCACAAGGATATTGAGGGTAACGAAAGAGCGGACGAGCTGGCCAGGGGTGGTTCCGCACTTGAGGAACGGGTAGCGGAAATGGTCCGCATCCCAATCGGTTCCATCAAGAGCGAAATCTCCAAAGGCTTCCTTGCTAAAGCCGATACCAGATGGGCCCGGATGCGCTCCTGTAAAATTAGCAGATCCTTATGGCCAAGGTACGACAGGAACAAATCAGCCGAATTAATTAACAGAGGCCGACGTGATGCAGCCAGGCTCACCGCTGTCATCACGGGTCACTGGCCCATTGGAGAACATGCTGCCAAAATGGGCATTCCTCATAATACCTGCTGCAGAAGCTGCAACAATCCCGAGGAAAAGGAAACGATTCAACATTTTCTCTGCGATTGCCCGGCCCTAGCAAGGAGACGGTGGAAAACTCTAGGTAAACCGACGTTTACGAACGTTGACGAAATTAAAGACTACAAGGTAAGCTCACTTCTTGCCTTTCTAAACCTCTCGCAATGGCTGTAGCGGATAAGTCATCGGGAGTGCAACAACCATTTACCTAGGTTGAATCAAGATAGTGGTTTCAAAACGGCGCATCTGCGCTAATTGGATGCCTGGGGCATCACCACTCCAACCAACCAACCAACCATATATATACCTATACCGATTTTTTTAGTTTTCCTAGTTTATACACCCCCAAAAGCAGTGTATAAGCTACCCCACGACACACTATCCCCCGCCTCACCCCACCCCTTATTATTTATTGTCTATTACGCATATGAACTGAAACTGTTACCCGTTATTTATGTTTACGTATATTAAAAAAAAATTTTAAATTTAAATTAATTTTAAAAAAAATCTTCATATGGAATTTTTTTTGGCTTTGTTTCCCAAGCAGGCCTGTAGGCCTGCTAATTTCTACACCCTCTATCACGCCTCCTATTGACATGAACTTTTTTTTCCTCGAACAAACATTACTTCTCCACCACAAAACTATCACTGGTAATTTTTTTAACAAGATTAAAAACTTGGGAACTAGAGGGTTAAAGCCTACTTTATTTAAAAGTATACTTTATTGATCTTAAAGTGTACTTTATTTCGACTAGATTATGCGCCAATGAAATCAAAAAAATTTAAGTTCTTAGAAAAAAATTAATTTCAACAACTGAGATTAGTGCTAACCAAGATGTGATTCGCACGAAAATATCGATTTTTATGGAAATCATTATCAATTAGTTAAGGCTGCTTTTACACGAAACATTGTTAGATCACAGAATAAACAGTAATACAGAACACGCATCTCATACAAATTCAAAAATGTTAAGGGGTCGTAATATTACGACCACTGTTAATTTAACATTACGTCCTCTGCTATTAACATTACGAACAGCACTAGACAGCTTTCGTTTCTGTTATTTCACAGAAAAAACAGCACAGAGATAAGAAGAAAGTAATGATCGCATGCGAGGCTCCGCGAAGCATTGAAGGGAAAATAGCGTCAGGATGTGGTTGCTGTTGTTGTCGGCCAACAAAACGAAGTGCCACTTGCTTCTTACATACCTTCTGGTCAAATTTGACCGGGAAATTGTAAAAAAAACACAGTAAATTCATTTATTCTTCAATATTTATTTTATCTCCTTCAAAATAATCACCATCGGATGCAATACACATATGCCAACGTTTTTTCCACTCTTCGATACACTTTTCATAGGCCGCTTTCGGTACGGCTTTCAGCTCCCTCTGCGAATTCTCTTTGATGGTTTCAATCGAATCAAAACGCTTTCCACGTAGCGGTAATTTGAGCCTAGGGAACAGGAAAAAGTCGCACGGAGCCATATCTGGTGAATACGGTGCTTGCGGAACGACATTCACGCTATTTTTGGCCAAATAACGACAGTTTTGCGATTCACTTTTTGCAAAAAATTCAACTTTTTCGGAACAAGTCGCGCTGCAACACGTCTCATTTCCAAAACATCGTGTAAAATAGTTTGAACTGATGTTTTTGATATTTCAAGCTCTTCAGCTATCTCTCTTTGAGTCACACGACGATTTTCAAGCACTAACGCCATCACTTTTTCGATGTTTTCGTCATTAATTGATGTGGATGGACGAGCGGCATGAGGCAAGTTTTCGACCTCTGTACGACCCTCTTTGAACGATTTGTACCATTCATATGCCCGTGTTTTCGACATAGCAGACTCGCCAAAGGCTTTATGCAACATTCTCAACGTTTCGGCACAAGAAATTTCGTTGGAAAGACACAATTTAATGCAAATTCTTTGATCAACAGATTCAGACATTGTAAAATTCGCAGAACAAACTCGAGGTAGACTTGTTTACACAGCTGTCAAAAACATACTAATGCACATATCGCGCTAAAAATTGACATGGAATGCTATAACAGTGCTACCAACCTTATGCCATCAGAAATTTGACAATATTTGGTGCGCGCTTCATTTAAATTGAAAATTCCCGGTCAAATTTGACCAGAAGGTATATGGGGAGAAGAGCAATAAGCTATGGTTGTTGTTATTGTTGCCGGCTAGGAAATGAAAAATTGAATTTGAATTATTTTTGATTTGTGGTTCATTCTGCGTGCAGCGCATTGCGTACATAAACTGTCGGTAGCAATTTTACGACGGAATGTAGCGTGCAAAAATATATGAGAGCGAATGTCAAAAGAGGGTAACTTATCGACTTAAAAAGTCACTACGGTATAAAGATATCACATTATTTTTAATATTGATGATAGTTAAACGATTTGGTACAATCGTTATGTACGAAATATCCTTTAAATGGTGGATGTACGTACATATATAAAAAAAAAGCAAAACAAAAAATTCATTCTGCCATCATTCGGGATCGTCGTTGCTTACTTACTTTTTTCCTATAGCTTTTTGCTTTATAATAGATATGTACATACATTAGACATGATTAAATGCACAAATTTGTAATTACGATTCTTCGGAACCTCTCATTTTTTTAAGTTTGACAAACAAATCGCGGCGAGAAGTAATTTAAGCCAAAATTAGCGAAACCTTAGCATTCAAGTGCTCATAAGGATATACAAATTTCTTCACGCATAAGGTTGATCGCATAATAACATGAAAAAAACTTGTTCTTATTAACCGAAACACGTCGGGAATTGCCAGCCAATGTCAGCCAGAAACAAAAATTCAAAATTTACAATTTTCATTCGCTGATCAACACAACAACAACGATAGCATATCGCCCTTCATTCGCTTCATTGAAAATAACAGTAACTTCTATGGCCGGCATCGAGCGCACGAACTCGCTCTGCACCACTCGGCACTTACCGAAGTTGACAATAACAGAGATCATCGTTGCACGAGAAATTAACAGAGACAAAAGTTCTGTTCAACAAACTCTGTTACCTCCCCCTGCTGCTTTCGGCCCGCACCCGAAATTCCGACATGCGCATTCTGTATACTGTTTATTCTGTGGTTAGATTTAACTCAGATTATTATGTTACACTTCGTATTTGGAGGACATTTGAGTAATTTGGAGGACTGTCCTCCACAATGGAGGACGTGTGGCAAGTCTAATTACAGGTGTTGCGGTAGCGTCCGCAGTGTGTTTCTCCGTGTATTTAAGTGTTTGTGTAAAAGTAAAATAAAACAACAAATATGTATATAGTCACATGCGGTCCCCTCGCTTGAACCCTTCCCCACATTCCACATACTTCTACTCCCATACGTTCGCTTTCCCGCACCACAAGCCAAACCATGAGCATCCCATAACATTCCCACACCACAATCCAAACTTTGTTGACATTATAGTCACGAACGGTTCCAATTTCAGACCAACAGATGCAGCTGCACCTAAAATAAGAATAAGTACATAATTGCTCTGCACAATTTATGTGTGTTATGTAAAAGTTAGTTGTGAAGAAGCAACCCAACTGAACACAAGTGTGTTTCAACATTACTGGTGACGAGGAAAACCGGCATAAAATTAACGAAGAAGTTAAGACCGGCACAAAATTAACGAAGAAGTTAAAACTGGCACAAAATTAACAAAGTCAAAAAGTTACCAAAAAATTAGCGAAGGAAATAAACATTAAAAAAAAATTTAAATTAAAAAATAAAGATAAATAACACAGCACAACAAAAAAACACTTTTTTTCTGTTGCATGGAGTTTTTCTACTGTTTCTTACTAATTTGGGTGAACTGATTTCGAATTTATCCTGAGTTTTTCTAGCAGCTCTAGTTAGTGAGATATAGGTACCATGTCATTTTTTCAGTTTTTCCTCTACTTTTTCCATATTTTTGATCGTAATTTCTAAACCAAAAAACCGATTGACATGATTTTCACCTTATCGCATTAACAACACCGCACGGCTTCTTTTCCGATGCAACTTATTTTTATAAGCTTTAAAATACCGCGGTAATTGGACCTCAGTAGGGAAATATTGAATTTCAAGGCGTTTTTTCTGATGGCGAAAATTGTACAGATGTTTCATAAATCAAGTTACGAAGTATAGGGTGTTTTTTTTAGAGGTTTGTTTTTCGAATAGAGATAAAACTGGCATTTTGTGGTCAAATTTGGCAACTCTAATGTCATTTATGTTCAGTTTGGTTTGCCATTTCATCATGAACAGGTTGACAAAAGAACAACGCTTTCAAATCGTGCAAATTTATTTCGAAAATAATGGTTCAGTTCGCGAAGTTTACCGCAAGCTCCGTCCATTTTATGGTCGACATAATCGTCCATCAGAGCAATTAATTCGGTTAACCATGGGTCGTTTTCGCACTACGTTTACTCTATGTGATAATACGCATCCGCAGAGACGTCGAACAGTGCGCACCGAAGAAACAATTGCCGCTGTAGAGCAAAATGTTGAAGAGGACCCGAATGAATCGATTCGCCACCGTGCACAGCAATTGGAGCTTTGTCCATCAACTTTATGGAAGATTTTGCGCAAAGATCTTGGCTTGCGACCTTACAAGATCCAGCTTGTGCAAGAATTAAAGCCGCGAGACCATGCAATGCGTCGTGATTTTGGTGTATGGGCCGAAAATGAGATTGATCTCGATGCTGATTTTCATCGCAAAATTTTGTTCAGTGATGAGGCTCATTTTTGGTTGAATGGCTACGTCAACAAGCAAAATTGCCGCATTTGGCGTGAAGAGAATCCACATGAGACCCTTGAGACGCCATTACATCCACAAAAACTGACTGTTTGGTGTGCTCTATGGGCTGGTGGAGTCATTGGGCCATACTTCTTCCGAAATAATGCTGGAGAGTCAGTTACCGTTAATGGAGACCGGTATAGAGCCATGATAACCGACTATTTTGTTCCCGAATTGGATGGCATGAATGTGGATGAGTTGTGGTTCCAACAAGACGGCGCTACATGCCACACAGCGCACGTCACAATCGATTTATTGAAGGAAACATTCGATGAGCGCATAATTTCGCGGAATGGACCTGTCAATTGGCCACCAAGATCGTGTGATTTGAAACCATTGGATTATTTTCTTTGGGGATATGTGAAGTCGCTCGTCTACGCCAACAAACCAGAAACGTTAGGGGACTTGGAAGCCAACATTCGTGGCGTTATTGCCGACATACGGCCCCAAATGCTTGAAAAAGTGGTTGAAAATTGGACCTGTAGAATTGGCTTTATTCGAGCCAGCCGTGGCGGCCACATGCCCGAAATCATATTTAAACATTAATGGCATAAAATTATCCTTCCAATAAAGCCAAATTGATGGACATTAAAACGATTTTCTTGTGTTTTATTTCAATTCGAAGTTCTATACCTCTAAAAAAAACACCCTATATATGAATATCTTAAGAAGAAACATCAAGCGATACAAAACAGCCAAGTTATTTGGCGGAATACACATTCGCATCGAAATAATAGCAAAAATGTGACTATGGTACTGCTCTTTTATATGTTACATTTCTAGTCTGAAACAAAAAATTAAAAACTTTGCATATTTTCAGGCCCCTAATTTTTTAAGGAAATTTCACACATTTTGATGAAAATGATTATGGTACATTTTTGCTATTATTTCGATGCGAATGTGTATTCCGCCAAATAATTTGGCTGTGTTGTATTGCTTGATGTTTCTTCTTAAGATATTCATATACTTCGTAACTTGATTTATGAAACATCTGTACAATTTTCACCATCAGAAAAAACGCCTTGAAATTCAATATTTTAGTACTTTGAATCCTTATTACAACGCCAATTTAGAACGCATAAAATTGATTAATGTAAGAAAAGATGGCGTGAGATGTTGTTAGTGCAACGATATAAAAATCATGTCGATAGGATTATTGGTTCGGAAATTACAGTCGAAAATGTGAAAAAATTCGAGGAAAATTCGTAAATGTGACACGCCCACTATTTGCGAAAACTAGAGCTGTTACATAAAAACGGAGTATGGTTTTGAAATCAGTGTGGAAAACGATTCAGATTCATGTAAAAAACTCCATGCAACAGACATGCTGTTGTGCAGTGTAATCAACCGCTTCGGCGATAAAAGTGGAACGACAAATAAACAAACCAAATTGAATCAAGTGAAAGCGAAAATAGCAAAAGAAAAACAAACAACCAAAAAAAACAACAGTTGCACAACAACAATATTTGAAGAAGTAAACAGTAAACAGCAGCAATACTACAAACGTTTAAAATTTTTGCAACCAGGCAGAAAGTTTAAAAGGCAAAAGCAATCAAACAACAAAGACAACAAAACACCCAACTACAACGATTGATATTTGAAAAATAAAGCAAAAGCACATAGGAACAACAAAAACTTAAATGTACTACCATACAAAACCAACAAACTGCGTATAAAATTGGAAACAAACAATTATAAGAAATATCCAAAGCGATTTGGTGGAACGTGTGTGCGACTATCACCTTTGTGCATCTTACGGATTTTGAAACGCAACACAGCGCTGATCACAAGACGCCACCGTCAGGAATTGCAGCAGAAAGCAGCCGGAGCACCATAATAGAATTTAAGTAAGCACATTACATAAAAAACTAAAAATCTCTAGTAAATACTTACATAAAATATTAAGTTATACAAATAAATACAATAAGAAAAAATAAATAAAATAAATAAACATGGATCAAACACAAATAAGTAACTTTAACCTAATGGTAAATTGCATAGGTGCAATACAAACTTTCGATGGTAGCGATCCCAATCATTTACCCGATTTTTTATCACAGATTGAAGCACTTTTACCTAGTTGGGCGCACAAGGGAAGCCATCCATAGGTATGGCATGGTTTCGGACTGGAATACGTTGCGGACAATTTTAATTAAACATTACGGAGTGTTCAGATGTACTGTGCTGTATTTAGTGATCCGTCGAGCCCATCACTAATCCTAATCGTTCCTTCTCCCTTTGTACTCATGTTCCCCCTATTTTCTGCTCCCCGGCTTCGGCCGTTTGTATCGTTTAATGTTTCTTGTATTACTTGTTACTTGTGATTCGTATGTCGAACAATAAAGATCACCACGACCCGAACTAACCCGTTTTTCATTACCCCGCTCCGCCGCGAAACTTTACATAGTCCTTCGAGCTACTGCGGACCCGCGCCGCGAAACAGAAAACCAAAAACTATAAACAATAGTGAACAAAAAACAATTTCAAAACATTGAGCAATTAACAATTACAAACAGTGATACGATTTTCCAAATTTTTAAACACAAAACAATTCACAACAACTTAAGCAATTTTTTTTTTTCATTTGATATTTCATTTGATATTTATTGGTTGATTAAGGTTACACTACCTAAGAACATGGTTCTTTTATAAGTGCATCAACTAATATTAAGTAACAGTTGCATCGAGCTTAAAAAGAAAAATACAAACTTAATACTTAAGGTTATTACAGAAAAAGTACAGTATATAGGAGTTAAGATACAATGCAAAGAGTAAGAGATATGAGAAATAAGTTTTGATGATCTGCAATCGAAAGGCACATCCATTACAATAATTTATTGAAATAGTCGAAAATTCGCGCTTTATAGTTGTTTCTATTCAGTACAGCTTTCAAAGTCTCCGGAAGAGAGTTCCATAGTCTTACGGCGTTAATGAAAAAAAGTCTAGAAGAGGTCAGGTACACATACTTTGGAACGATAAGGTTGTGATGTCTTCCCGACTTAGGCATTTGAAGTTTGTCATATAAATATTTCGGCTCTTTCCATTCAACTATTTTAAATTTGAATGCACAGTTTCTTGCTGACAAGTAATTTGTGATGCTGCAACCAAGAATTTTATTCCTCCACAGCGAGACATATACATATCGAGTAATGTTATTAAATGTCACATTAATTTTGTGTGACGACTTGGAGTCAAGTTTGCTATAAACCAGCTCTGAGTATGTTATATGGGGCACAATAAGCTGCATGGCTAGCTTTCGTCTGGTCTCAAGCGGAGTGAAGGAGGCAGAAATCCTTAGTCTACGCAATATTGCGTATACATTTTTCACAACTTTGTTTATATGGTCAGAGCAAGTCAGCTTGGAGTTAATCAAGAATCCCAAGTTTTTTATTTTGTCAGTAAGCTTCACTGCACTATTATTAATGAAAAGAGGGGGTATATTGTCAGATTGTACTACCCGATTGCTTATAGGCAAAACATATGACTTAGATGCATTTTGATATAAAGCGTTATTAAGGGGAGGTTCTCCTCTTTTCGGCCGAAAATAAAGCGAAATTCTTTCATTTACTGTCGGATAATGAAACGACTCACGAATAGACGGTTTTGATGATTTATTAAGCCATCTTTCTAAAATACAAGAAAAAAATTTTTTTTTACAAAATCCAATATGGCGGCCCAAAAATGGCGGGTCTTGTCAACCTCTGCAAGCGAGACATTGTTCGGAAACGTCAAGGCTGTAGCCACTTGTAGTGAACTGAAATCAAAAATTTTTTTTTATAGTAAAGAATATTAAATTCCCTATGACTTATACCTATTTTTGAATAATTTTTATAAAAAATCATCTAATTTATGCATAATCATAGAAAAAGTTCAATTTTTACCATCTTTTTTTCGACTTTTCTTTTGTTAAAAGACTATTATTACACATTTGTTTATATTTGTTTTAGGTATAAGTCATATAAAAAATCATACCCTTTAAGAAATGCTATAGATGAAGTAACTCGGATAAGTAGATCATGAGTTACGCTTGACGTTAGGATGAAAAAAATGGTTTTGAGATAAACGCGTTTAAAGTCTTTGGCCGCGCAGTAAAATAGCACCAGAGCGTTCCTCCGCGCGCGAAAGTTCGACGCATCAGAGACGCTCCTATGCGATAAATATGCTGCGGATCGAAAAATCCTTTTGCACACATATTCTCGACATTCATACCTTTCATTTCATCAAAAAAAAAAAAATTGATTTTTTGAAAAAAAAAAGAGGAGAACCTCCCCTTAAGGGCCCAATCCGAGATGGCAGACAAATCACTATTAATTTTAAAACATAAATCTTCCACAAGACCAATACGACTAGACAAATACAATTGGATATCATCAGCATAAGCATGGACATTAACATATTTGCACACCAAGAAAACATCATTTACAAAGAGACTAAACAAAAGGGGACCAAGTACAGATCCTTGAGGAACACCAGCACCAATTGATACAAACTGAGATGAGGAATGCATTCCCCTCACTTGTTGAACTCTGCCAGCAAGATAGCTACGCATTAATTTAATAGAGCAATCAGAGAATCCGAAGTTGCACTTAAGTTTCTCACATAATAGTACGTGGTTAACCGAGTCGAAGGCTTTGGAAAAGTCCAAAAGGCATTAAAGCGTTAGTTCTTCATGGTCAAAAGGCATCCTAATATCGTCTAAAATTTTCATCATTGCAGTGGAACAACTATGCTTTGGTCTAAATCCAGACTGCAGGGGTGACAGTAAATTGTTATCATGAATGAAGGTTGAAATTTGTTCCGCCATTAAGGACTCACAAACCTTCGAGAATGCCGGTAAGATACTGATTGGTCAATAGTCATTTGGGCTTAGCGCTGTGGTTACCTTCGCAACAGGCAAGATAATTGCTCTTTTCCATGCTGCAGGAAAACAGGCACTCGTAAAGCAATGATTAATTATATGTGTGAGAGGTCTAATAATAAAAGGTAATACAATTTTAACAAACTTAAGAGAGATACCATCATCCCCAACAGCATTTGACTTGATACGATTAATGGATTTTATGACATCAGACTCGGTAACTCCAACAAATTGAAATCGCTTTTTAAATTCCACAGCAGGCGGAATAGCTTTAGTTAAAGGGGGGAAATATTGCTATTGCTGGCACTAACGAAGAAGTTGTTTAAGGCATTCGGGTCAATTTTGCAATCAGCAGCCTGATTGCCATGGATGTTTAAATTCTTTAAGTTGCGCCATAAATCTTTCGATGGGAGAGAGGCATTCAATTTTTCTTTGCAATAGTACCGCTTAGCCTGCCTTATGGGCCAGTTACTCATGACATAACTTAGTTTTACTTGTCAGCTAGCACGACCTGGCATACCCGAAAGCTGTACAACTGGTTACCCGAGACATAGAACATAAACTTAGAACTTAACCGTAAACTTAGAAATCTGTTTCGTTTTGGTTTCTAAGTTTATGTTTACGGAAAACGCAAAAAATGTTGCCACTCTCTTCGGAATGAATTAAAAAGTAAACAAATTAAAATAATTTGTAAAATATACAAAATGGATTGCAATTTTTATTAGTTTCGTAAATATATTAATAATTTTAGTCGTTGGATGCTCAAACATTTAATAATAGCAAGTACACAAATGTCGCGAAAAGTTTGAATTTGATTGTTCACGAGATGGAGAAATCGAAGTGGCAATATTGTCGTATAAAAAACAGCTGATTTTTAAGTTTATGTTTACGGAAATAAAGTTTTGAGTAATCGCTCAAATTTTCTAAGTTTATGTTTATGGTTAAGTTTATGTTCTGTGTCATGAGTAACTGGCCCATTATAATCGTCGTCGCTTCATTTCTAGCAGATTTGTACTGACACCAAGATATATCTGTCCTAATTTTTTCCAGTTGGAGTGCATCTTATTGCGCTTTTTAATTGCCAAATGGACTTTGTTGTTGTACCAAGGACATGCCGTATTTCTGACTCGAGTTTTACGAAGAGGGACATGCGCATCAAACAGTAGGATTAAATTATTATTCAAAAATTCTAGCTTTTTATCAACTGTTTCAAGTCTCCAACAATCATTCCAACAAATACAAGACAAGTCAGAGAACAGAGCAGCAACATTCAAAGACCGATAGCCACGATACAAAAAAGTAGCACCAAGTTCTGAACGATGAAACACAACATCTACCGAACAAAAAATTAAGTCGTGGTCAGATACAAAAAACAGTTGTTCAAATTTAAGAATATGAGAATGGTCAGAGGTAATAAAAAAGTCCAAAAGGCTAGGAATAGAGTTATTCGAATATCTGGTCGGTATGGAACTATTAACAATCACCAAACCAGCAGCCGATATGTGATCATGGAGCTTATCAGTGCAAGAGTCATCCGAGAGCAAATTTACATTGAAATCACCACAAATCACGTAACGTTCATAATCAATCACAAATACAGACAACTCTGCAAAGAAAGTATTTAACGCAAAGCACCTATGCGGATTGTAAACACAGGATATTAGGACCTTCGAAGTGCCATCAGATACTTCGGCAATTATGTACTCAGTATCAGAATTAGTTGATTTTATCAATGGCCTGAGACTTAGTGGTTTTTTGTAATATATTGCTACTCCTCCTCCTTTTCTGTGTTTGCGATCATTTCGAATAATGTTGTAATTATTGATTGAGTAGTAAAAGTCAGGAATATCGTCACTGAACCAAGTCTCAGAGACACAGATAATATCAATATTTGTCCCTTCAAACGTGCTCCTCACATAATCAAGTTTCTCGGTGTTTAAACTGCGTGCATTAAAGTGGACTATGTTTAGGCCAGCAGATTGCTTGCAAAGAATATCAATAACCAATTTTTGATTTTCACTAACGCCTGAACCTATTTTGCTAGTCAGTTTGAATATGGCAATACTGCACCGAACACGAAACAGCCGAAAACACGAAAGTACATAACTACACAATTGCAAACCATCAAATTTATGCAATAAGAGCAAACCAGAGAATGAAGAAAGAAAAGAGGAAGAATAGATAATAATATAATAATAACAAATGTTGAAATGAAGTTCAATATAGATGAAACAGGAAAATATAAATCAATAATAGTAAGTAATAAGCAAGAATTAATAACAATAATAAGTAGAGAAACATAATTATAACTTAATGTACACATAGAACTGGAAACAAGCAGGAACATGATGTTGTTTTTGTTGCTGTTATGCCGTACCAACAATTGCATCGACGCTCTTCTTATCAAAAACTCGAATAGCTTTTCCTCCGTCTTTCTTCCTCACCAAGACCTCCCCACGTATTGAGAAAGCAGCCGAGAGAAGTTTTTGGCGTTTTAACTTAGCAGCATATTGCATTAGCTCACGATTCCCTTTCGTTAGACTTTCGTGCACGTAAAAGTTCGCATTACTTTCCACACCAATATCTCTTAGCGCCATCGGTCGTCTAGTTGCCTTGCAGTGACCAGCTATAGATTTGAGTAGCTGATTTCGAGCATGAGCAGAGAGAAGCTTGATGATGATCGGAGAATTACCGTTTGTCTTTCCCACATCTTTCTTCACAGGCAGTCGGAAGGCTTCACGTATGGTTGGCACTTCATGCCGGACCGCTTTACAGATGCTGGAGAGGATGTCAACACAGCTGACACTCACGGAGTTCGGTACGCCGTTAACTATTAAGTCTGTGGCGACCACTTCCCTTTCAAATTTCGCTGTCTCTCTTTTAAGAGCAGTAACTTCAGCTTTTAGGGCACTAACATCCTCACATGACGCTTCAACAGCAGTCAGCCTCACATCCATAAATTTCATCGTTGTTTTAATAGTCAGCAACTCATCAGACTATTAATTTTCTGCACCAGACTCTCTTCACTGCATTTTACATACGCAATCAGCTGCTCCACGATAGACTCTCTTTGTTGGTCAATTTTTGCCTCCAGTTGTTGTACCCAAGACGCCATCGGCGAGTTCTCAACACATCGGCCTTTTGAGTGGAGTGGGGTGTTGATCTCTAACGGAGACAGCTTTGTGCTTCTCGTCGTTTTCTTTGCAGCACCAGACATTATTGGTAAAGAATGTTTTGCTTAAACTTTAAACACACAAAAGCTAGATGTTTGGCCAAACCACCAAGACTTCAACAGCTGCAACCCAAAGAGGATCTCTTCACTAAGCTTTACACAGTTTTTTAAGTATTATCGCGACTTTGTGTGGTAGAAACAGTGACTTAAACGGCAGCACAAAATTGAAACGTCTACTCGCCAGACATACTCAATGTTGTATTTCAAGTGCAAAAACTTAAATCTCAACAAACTACAAACAAAATAAAATTGTGCAAAATCAAAATAAAAATTTAACAAATAATAAGAATACACAAACAGTGACAACGCAAGCAAACAAAAAGTGCAACGAAATATTGGACAGTGCAGTGAAGTGCAAAGACAAGAACAAAAACGCGCACAAGAACCAAAACGGGCACATCATCAAACAACAACACACACCCACAACGCAAAGAAAAAACGGAAACAGAGAAGAAGAGCACAAACACACAACAGCAGCACAGCACAGCAGCGGACACACAGCAGGAGATCCCCAATCTCGGGCACGGGGCCCAAACTCATAAGCGATACATTTATATTATTTAAATATAAATAACACGTACACTAACTAACAAATATATTTAACCCAAATATATACTCCCCAAAAATCCAAAATAAAATCTGGTACTCCGCCACTGTACGCTTATCGTGCATATATCCCGAAATACAAAACAGCGCAGTGCAGTAAGCAATCCCGCTACTGCACATAATTCGGCGCTTTGTATATTCTCGCGGTCCCTTTTGTGCGACCTCTCGCACAAAAGGGATATTATGATATTATCTGTGTCTCAGAGACACAGATAATATCAATATTTGTCCGTTCAAACGTGCTCCTCACATAATCAAGTTTCTCGGTGTTCAAACTGCGTGCATTAAAGTGGACTATGTTTAGGCCAGCAGATTGCTTGCAAAGAATATCAATAACCAATTTTTGATTTTCACTAACGCCTGAACCTATTTTGCTAGTCAGTTTGAATATGGCAATACTGCACCGAACACGAAACAGCCGAAAACACGAAAGTACATAACTACACAATTGCAAACCATCAAATTTATGCAATAAGAGCAAAACAGAGAATGAAGAAAGAAAAGAGGAAGAATAGATAATAATATAATAATAACAAATGTTGAAATGAAGTTCAATATAGATGAAACAGGAAAATATAAATCAATAATAGTAAGTAATAAGCAAGAATTAATAACAATAATAAGTAGAGAAACATAATTATAACTTAATGTACACATAGAACTGGAAACAAGCAGGAACATGATGTTGTTTTTGTTGCTGTTATGCCGTACCAACAATTGCATCGACGCTCTTCTTATCAAAAACTCGAATAGCTTCTCCTCCGTCTTTCTTCCTCACCAAGACCTCCCCACGTATTGAGAAAGCAGCCGAGAGAAGTTTTTGGCGTTTTAACTTAGCAGCATATTGCATTAGCTCACGATTCCCTTTCGTTAGACTTTCGTGCACGTAAAAGTTCGCATTCTTTCCACACCAATATCTCTTAGCGCCATCGGTCGTCTAGTTGCCTTGCAGGGACCAGCTATAGATTTGAGTAGCTGATTTCGAGCATGAGCAGAGAGAAGTTTGATGATGATCGGAGAATTACCGTTTGCCTTTTCCACATCTTTCTTCACAGGCAGTCGGAAGGCTTCACGTATGGTTGGCACTTCATGCCGGACCGCTTTACAGATGCTGGAGAGGATGTCAACACAGCTGACACTCACGGAGTTCGGTACGCCGTTAACTATTAAGTCTGTGGCGACCACTTCCCTTTCAAATTTCGCTGTCTCTCTTTTAAGAGCAGTAACTTCAGCTTTTAGGGCACTAACATCCTCACATGACGCTTCAACAGCAGTCAGCCTCACATCCATAAATTTCATCGTTGTTTTAATAGTCAGCAACTCATCAGACTATTAATTTTCTGCACCAGACTCTCTTCACTGCATTTTACATACGCACTCAGCTGCTCCACGATAGACTCTCTTTGCTGGTCAATTTTTGCCTCCAGTTGTTGTACCCAAGACGCCATCGGCGAGTTCTCAACACATCGGCCTTTTGAGTGGAGTGGGGTGTTGATCTCTAACGGAGACAGCTTTGTGCTTCTCGTCGTTTTCTTTGCAGCACCAGACATTATTGGTAAAGAATGTTTTGCTTAAACTTTAAACACACAAAAGCTAGATGTTTGGCCAAACCACCAAGACTTCAACAGCTGCAACCCAAAGAGGATCTCTTCACTAAGCTCTACACAGTTTTTTAAGTATTATCGCGACTTTGTGTGGTAGAAACAGTGACTTAAACGGCAGCACAAAATTTAAACGTCTACTCGAAAACTTAAATCTCAACAAACTACAAACAAAATAAAATTGTGCAAAATCAAAATTTAACAAATAATAAGAATACACAAACAGTGACAACGCAAGCAAACAAAAAGTGCAACGAAATATTGGACAGTGTAGTGAAGTGCAAAGACAAGAACAAAAACGCGCACAAGAACCAAAACGGGCACATCATCAAACAACAACACACACCCACAACGCAAAGAAAAAAAGGAAACAGAGAAGAAGAGCACAAACACATAACAGCAGCACAGCACAGCAGCGGACACACAGCAGGAGATCCCCAATCTCGGGCACGGGGCCCAAACTCATAAGCGATACATTTATATTATTTAAATATAAATAACACGTACACTAACTAACAAATATATTTAACCCAAATATATACTCCCCAAAAATCCAAAATAAAATCTGGTACTCCGCCACTGTACGCTTATCGTGCATATATCCCGAAATACAAAACAGCGCAGTGCAGTAAGCAATCCCGCTACTGCACATAATTCGGCGCTTTGTATATTGTCGCGGTCCCTTTTGTGCGACCTCCGCTGGCAAAGCAGCAAAAACTCCGCTGCAGCCAGCAAATACGCAGTAAATAGGCACGCAGCATTACTCCCGCTGCATTCCCACTCTCCCACTTGCACGCACTTTCGCGTTTTGCTTTGTGCGATATTCGCAAGCACTGAGCAGCGAGCACTCCTGCTGCTGCTTCCAAGTGCAATTGCACATTCGCACTTCTGCCTAAGCAATTTCCACACTCTCGCTGGCAGAAGTAAACAAACGCAATACAGTGGGACGAGTAGCCTGTTTTCGCAGCACATTGAAAAACTTTCTGAGACTTGGAAAATTTTCAATAGTGCTGCACTTACACACTCATTGCACAGCTGTTGTCACCCCAAGCGAATACAGTGCGGCAAAACACCCCCCTGTACTCAAAACACTTTTGAATCGTTCACCCCACTATTATTTGGTTCCCCTTATACCAAAAATAATAAAAATTAATTATTATTATCCGCAAACATTAACACACTAATATACATATATATTAACATACATTGACTCTTTACATACAAACATATATTCACGTTTGCACACAAATAAAGACAAATTCACATACACTTTTGACCAGATATCAAAAAATTTTGTTGGTTAGTAATACAGTACATTCCGTTTAGCTGCATTTACCTTCGATGCACATGATTTGGGGCACTTAAGCGAAAAATGCAGCTAAGCGGAATATCTAGAAAAGTTTTTGGAAACAGCAAAATTTCTTTTAAAGTAGATCCTTGGCGCACCTATATAAAATATCAAAATATATATTATATATATATATATTATATCAATATTGATATATTATATATATCAAAATTTATATTATATATATCAAAATTTTGCATGAACGAATCTATTGAATTCTTGAAAAGATTACACCAGTGTAAGACTGAACAAATTTTTATTAGCAAATTAACCGCTATCTTATAGATGCTTATGCATACCTAATATGTATGTATACACTGGATATAATGAAAATATTTATATACATATTCTTACTGATATGCTTTTATGTAAAATAATCGGTAATTTTACCCTGCGAATATTTCTTTTTTGACAATTTCACAACTATTGCCTCCATTTCGAAAATGTGGAAATTTGTTTCGATACTATTTTCCAAAACAACTTTTCGAAATTTTCAAGTGCTGCTAAACGAAGTATTTTTCATACAAATCAAAGAAAACTTGCTCAAAAACAGGGCTGTTAAACGGAATAGTGCAGCTAAGTGAAATGCAGCTAAATGTAAAATTTTCAAAGAAAATTCGGTTTACGAAGTAGTATTTTGGCCAAATAATGCAGCTAAGCAGAAAATGCACCTAAGCGAATAGGCAGCTAAACGGAATGTACTGTAATTTCCCCAAATCTCATTTACATATTTCGTGTTTATTCCCAATATATATATACCAATTTCTCGACGCGTTTACACACACAGTTGTAAACTGTTATCCTCAACAGAAATACAAATTCCTATTGAAAAGTGATTACACTTTCCCCCATTTCTAAATTGTCGTTCGCGCGGACGCGGTAATATTTCTGGTATATTCCCCATAAGCCTAATATTTATATTTAAACGAATTTCAAACCACTTTCGAGCTTTTAAGCCATTTCAATGCCTGTTGAGCGATCCCCCAAGCGTCAAATTAACAAAATGGAGTTTCCTTCTCCAAGATATTCAAAGTCGACTGAGGCACATTTGACAGTTCCTGTCACTCGCGAGGCACTCAAAACTCGCTCCAAGCCACCTAGTCACATAGCAACCGATCCCAGTGTTGCCACTTTTGAGTCCGAGAGACTCGTGCAATTATGCACAACTTTTTCATCGGCTCCCATTGAGGATTTGACCAAATCATTGCTGAAGACAACAGCCAGCCCGACGGTTTCAAAGAGTCGGCTAGGCAAAAGATTGATGCCTGCACAGACCAATACGAATTGTGCATGGCTAAAATGTTGGACATAATTAAGATGCTCCAACCTCAGTCCCCCCAGCCTGCTACGCATATGGAACCGGTTCAACCCCTAGAACCAGCAAATACTTCCTACATTTGCCTCCAAGTTCCTCCTTGCGACACCGAAACATTCTTATTATTGTTAAACAATACGCATTAACCGATGAGAATTTCGGACTCGCGTGGGAAGCGCTAAGATTCCGCTATGAAAACAAGCGCATTCTCGTTGACAACCAAATTCGATCCCTATTGAATCCTGCCCACACCGAAAATAGTGAGGCACTTCAGCGGATCCAGAACTCTATAAACAATTGTCTGTCCGTTCTCAAGTCTCAAGCCGTAGACACTGACAATTGGGATCCGCTGTTGGTATATATATGCTCTACCAAATTGCCCGAAGCAACTCTAGCTTTATGGGAACAATCTTTGACATCCCGAAAGAATCTGCCACCCTGGTCACAGATGAATGAGTTCCTGACCTGCAGATACGAGATAGTGGAACGGCTGAATTTCTTTCGGCCTACCAAGTCTAAACCACAACCCTCATCTTCCAATGTCCTCAAAAATCGGCCCCACAGATCCATAAATTTTCACACTGAAGTGAAAAAGGACTTAGCGTGCAAACTCTGCAACGCAAATCATTCCGTACGGACTTGCCAAAGCTTTAAAAGGTTCACCCCTCAGAGTCGATTAGCATATGTGAAGAAGCACAAGCTCTGTGTAAATTGTCTTGCTACATCGCACCCAATTCAGGACTGTACAAGCAATTTCACATGCGTATATTGCCAGAAAAAGCACCACTCTTTGCTTCATCTCCCCAAAGGCAATGTGCAACCCACTCACTCCGCCAATCGATCACCTTCGACTACTTCTCTGGTCTCAACGGTTATCCAACAACCGAGCAACAATTCCACCACTAATCCTCCTCTTTCCGATGCGCAACCCAGCACATCTTCAAGGCAAAGTACGCCCCAGTACCAGCCCTCCACTCAAATAATGGCACCCACACCCTTCTGCCTACGGCACTGGTGTCCATTAAACATTTTGGAAAGTTGTTCAGAGTTCGAGCGTGGATCGATCAAGGCTCTCAGCGCACCTTCATTTCCTCGAAGGTCCACATACGCCTAAAATTGCCTATGGAGAAATCTAACCTCCAGATCTCGGACATGGACGGACAGACTGTAAAAACCGCCAACCATATATGCTTCTTGACATTGGCAGTCCCTAAAACGAGCACAAACCTCCCCGTGCAAGCAATCGTACTTCCAAAGTTAACGGAATTGCTCTCCCCTTCCAAAATAAACACCCTCAATTTGAACGATTTCGCCATGCTAGATCTCGCTGATCCCAACCCCTTCGAGGCAGCGCAGATCGATATAGTGATTGGCAGTGATCTCATCCCGCAAATCATGCTCGAAGGTTTCCACCGAAATGTATGTGGCAGCTTACTTGCTCAACACACAGTATTCGGTTGGATATTAAGCGGTCCAGTACCCATGTCATCACATGTGACAAATGCTGCCATGGTGCCAAATCACCATACGCGCACTGGTCCCGCCCTTCGAAAAAATCTTCCTACTCCAAAGGAAGCCCCTTCTGACGTGATTGCCGCCCTCAAACCCGTAGGGTTTCCACCCAAAGAAATAAAGGCAAATCAATCAGAACCCACCATCCCTGCACACTCAGATTCAAAACGGCAAACACCCCCTTCGTTGCCAAACGTTTCGCCCCCCGCAGGATGGCTATCGCCCCCAATGAGACCGCGAAAAGAGGTACGACACAAGCGTTGGCTCGACGCCACGCGTCAATATGCACAGTAACTGATGAAAACTGCAGCCCCCTCGCATTTCCACATTGCACCCCCCCATACAATAAACCTCGAGCGCACCCATCCCGGGTCCGAGTCAGTCGCCATTCCCGTGCGACCTGCTCCAAGCGTCTTCACTCCTCTGACGGGAACTCAAGCGAACCCCATCGCTTGACAAACCGATCAGACCCCACACTAACGATGTCGACATCATCACTTCTCACAATTGACATCTCCTCTTTTGCAGATCCGGCGCTAGCGACCATCCCAGCAGTTGCCCCCAGACTGCCCGCACCGAGCATCGACAGCAGAGAGGTCCTCAGCGCACTCCCCAGCGCTCCGGCATCGCGGAACGGCGACAACCCCCCAGCCGTCAGCCCATCCACAGCCAGGCAGTCGCACATCACCGCCATCAAATTTATGCAATAAGAGCAAAACAGAGAATGAAGAAAGAAAAGAGGAAGAATAGATAATAATATAATAATAACAAATGTTGAAATGAAGTTCAATATAGATGAAACAGGAAAATATAAATCAATAATAGTAAGTAATAAGCAAGAATTAATAACAATAATAAGTAGAGAAACATAATTACAACTTAATGTACACATAGAACTGGAAACAAGCAGGAACATGATGTTGTTTTTGTTGCTGTTATGCCGTACCAACAATTGCATCGACGCTCTTCTTATCAAAAACTCGAATAGCTTTTCCTCCGTCTTTCTTCCTCACCAAGACCTCCCCACGTATTGAGAAAGCAGCCGAGAGAAGTTTTTGGCGTTTTAACTTAGCAGCATATTGCATTAGCTCACGATTCCCTTTCGTTAGACTTTCGTGCACGTAAAAGTTCGCATTACTTTCCACACCAATATCTCTTAGCGCCATCGGTCGTCTAGTTGCCTTGCAGTGACCAGCTATAGATTTGAGTAGCTGATTTCGAGCATGAGCAGAGAGAAGCTTGATGATGATCGGAGAATTACCGTTTGTCTTTCCCACATCTTTCTTCACAGGCAGTCGGAAGGCTTCACGTATGGTTGGCACTTCATGCCGGACCGCTTTACAGATGCTGGAGAGGATGTCAACACAGCTGACACTCACGGAGTTCGGTACGCCGTTAACTATTAAGTCTGTGGCGACCACTTCCCTTTCAAATTTCGCTGTCTCTCTTTTAAGAGCAGTAACTTCAGCTTTTAGGGCACTAACATCCTCACATGACGCTTCAACAGCAGTCAGCCTCACATCCATAAATTTCATCGTTGTTTTAATAGTCAGCAACTCATCAGACTATTAATTTTCTGCACCAGCCTCTCTTCACTGCATTTTACATACGCACTCAGCTGCTCCACGATAGACTCTCTTTGCTGGTCAATTTTTGCTTCCAGTTGTTGTACCCAAGACGCCATCGGCGAGTTCTCAACACATCGGCCTTTTGAGTGGAGTGGGGTGTTGATCTCTAACGGAGACAGCTTCGTGCTTCTCGTCGTTTTCTTTGCAGCACCAGACATTATTGGTAAAGAATGTTTTGCTTAAACTTTAAACACACAAAAGCTGGATGTTTGGCCAAACCACCAAGACTTCAACAGCTGCAACCCAAAGAGGATCTCTTCACTAAGCTTTACACAGTTTTTTAAGTATTATCGCGACTTTGTGTGGTAGAAACAGTGACTTAAACGGCAGCACAAAATTGAAACGTCTACTCGCCAGACATACTCAATGTTGTATTTCAAGTGCAAAAACTTAAATCTCAACAAACTACAAACAAAATAAAATTGTGCAAAATCAAAATAAAAATTTAACAAATAATAAGAATACACAAACAGTGACAACGCAAGCAAACAAAAAGTGCAACGAAATATTGGACAGTGCAGTGAAGTGCAAAGACAAGAACAAAAACGCGCACAAGAACCAAAACGGGCACATCATCAAACAACAACACACACCCACAACGCAAAGAAAAAAAGGAAACAGAGAAGAAGAGCACAAACACACAACAGCAGCACAGCACAGCAGCGGACACACAGCAGGAGATCCCCAATCTCGGGCACGAGGCCCAAACTCATAAGCGATACATTTATATTATTTAAATATAAATAACACGTACACTAACTAACAAATATATTTAACCCAAATATATACTCCCCAAAAATCCAAAATAAAATCTGGTACTCCGCCACTGTACGCTTATCGTGCATATATCCCGAAATACAAAACAGCGCAGTGCAGTAAGCAATCCCGCTACTGCACATAATTCGGCGCTTTGTATATTGTCGCGGTCCCTTTTGTGCGACCTCCGCTGGCAAAGCAGCAAAAACTCCGCTGCAGCCAGCAAATACGCAGTAAATAGGCACGCAGCATTACTCCCGCTGCATTCCCACTCTCCCACTTGCACGCACTTTCGCGTTTTGCTTTGTGCGATATTCGCAAGCACTGAGCAGCGAGCACTCCCGCTGCTGCTTCCAAGTGCAATTGCACATTCGCACTTCTGCCTAAGCAATTTCCACACTCTCGCTGGCAGAAGTAAACAAACGCAATACAGTGGGACGAGTAGCCTGTTTTCGCAGCACATTGAAAAACTTTCTGAGACTTGGTGGCTAAATGTGTTCGTTCCAGTGTTCTGTGGATCCCACGCAAGTCAAATCCTCTCCCTTCCAGTCCCTCTCGTATTTATGTTCCACTTCCCTAATCCACCGGCTCCGGCCGTTTGTGTCGTCCAATGTGTTTTTACTATTGTACATTCGTGTTTTAACCACGCAATAAAACGCACGCACCCCCGCAATCCCGCGCATTTTTAATTTTCAAAACGTTCCGCCGACGGCTCAGTTAGAGGTCTAATATTCATGGTCCTTCGAGCCACCGCGAACCCGCGTTGAAACATTTAAACATTTAACAAGTGAAACATAAAAAACATTCAAACACAACAGTGACACAAAACATTAAAACAATGACAAATTACAACATAGTGAACAAAAACTTAGTGAACAACATCATACAACAGGAACCAAAGAAATGAGGTAAAACAAAAAAAAAGTGAAAAAGAAAGTGAACAGTGGATAGTGCGGACCCCCTTACAAAAAACCAAAAAGCCATCCCCGGCCCCCCTTGATCAAAAAAGAAAACCAAAAAAAAAAAAAAAAAACTAAAAACCCATCCCCGGCCCCCCTTTTTTTTCAAAAAAAAAAAAAAAAACAAAAGCCAACCCCGGCCCCCTTTTCTCAAACAAAAAACACCAACAAGAAAAAAAATTGTGTACAAAATTAAACATAGAAAACCCAATTGGCAACAAAAGGTGCAGTGAAACACATAGTGCAGTGCTACAACACACAGACTACATCAGAGCAGAAAAACATCAACCAACAACAACACACCCAACGAAGACGAAGAAGGAAGCACTCAAGGCAGACAAAAGCAGTGGAACAACACAACGTTGGACGGACGCTGAAAATATAAAGGAGATCCCCATACTCGGGCACTGGGCCCAACAAGATAAGCCGAAAAATTGATTATGATTAACATTCACATACTAACATCCACATACACATATCTTTAACAAAAAACAAAATTTTGTAAAAAATAGTTCATTTCCCATAAACTTACCCGCCCGATTATTAATTTGCGGTTTAATTTCACACACATATACATATATTTTACTAATTTACAAAATTCTTGTATTTCCAATTATTTTGCCGTTGAATATTGTATATATATACAATATTCAACTGGATCTAATAATCCCGCTAAAAGCAGTTCCGCTACTGCCCAGTTGCACATACTGCACATTTTCCCTCTTCTTCTTTGTGCTTTGCACACAAATTAAGCAGCAAACAGCCCAGCTGCTGTGTAAATTCTGTGCGCCCACTTGTGCACATATTCACGCACTTTTCTTTGTGCAAAATTCGCACCCACTATTTCTCCTCGTTGTCTTTGCGCTTGTACATAAGATCAGCAGCGACAGCCCAGCTGCTGTGTACATTCTGCGCGCTCACTTCTGCACTTATTTCCATATTTCCCTTTGTGCTATATCCGCACGCACTTGGCAGCACGCAACTCAGCTGCTTGGCCCAAGTGCATATATACTTGTATACATAAACAAGAAAACACAAAGCGGGCACAGTGGGACAAGTTGTACACTTTCACGGCACATTGAAAATTTTCTTCGACTTAGAAAATTTTCAATCGTGCATATATATACATATATATACACGCATATTCACAATACACATACACGTTATCACATACAGTGGGACAACAAAACCCGTCCAAAGTACATTGAAAATTTTCGACTTAGAAAATTTTCAATTTTACATAAACGTTCACTGCGCATACACTACACATACATACAGTGGGACAAAATCATCCCACCTGTGCACAAAATCAAAAAATGTGCTTCTACCTTATACACTCAAAGACATTTTACTAAATTTACTAACAAAATTAACAAATATTATATATTCAAAAAAATATTTTGACATACACTCATACACATATACACATACATACCCATACATATTTATTTTGTTTTTACATAAATTTTTTAATAAAATAAATACAAATACACATACACAAATAAAATTTATTGTCACTTGTTGTTTCTATTTTTACTCCATTAAACACAACACTTATCTCTACATTTCTAATTTCTATATTTCGGATTTCGCGGTTAAATTACACAATTTTTTTAATATTTTGTTGTATTATTCCCATACATTTAATAAAGTTGGCCAACCAATTAAAAGCATTTTCCCATTCAATCGAATAAATTTCACACATTCGTGTAATTTTTCGATTTTTTCCAATTTTAAGCCGTTCGTGCGGACGCGGCCAACTTTAACTCTTTCGTGTACTCCCATTCTCAGGTGAAGATTTAATTTCAAACTTTTGCACCAAACCCCCCTCTCTCTCAAGCTTCGCTTTCATTTCAATGCCGGTAGAGCGTTCGCCTAAGAAACAATCCGACGCGATGGAGTCAACCGCCTCCAAACAACCCCCTCCCAAGGTGTCAACTGACTTGTTTTTGACAGACACTGTCACTCGTGAGCCGCCAAAAACGCGCTCCAAATCTCCCATTCTCAAAGCAACCGATCCAAGCGTTGCCAAATTTATTTTCGAGTCCGATCAGCTCGTGCAATTATGCACAAAGTTTTCTGCGACCCCCATTGAGGAACAAACGAAGTCCCTCGTCCAAATTCGTCAAAAGAATTTGGAAGTCCAATGGACAAGGCTTATGCATGCATACGAGGCAGTCTCCATTGCGGAAGACAGTAGCCAGCCCGACCGTTTCAAGGAGTCGGCTCGGCAGAAGATCGAAGCCTGCATAGACCAGTATGAGTTGTGCATGGCTCAAATGTCGGACATCATTGAGATGCTCCAGCCTCCACCCACTCAGCACGCTGCGCATACGGAACAGGTTCGATCCCAAGAACCAACAAATACTCCAAATATTTGTTTACAAGTTCCACCTTGCGATACCGAAACATTTTTCGGGGGCTATGAGCAGTGGCCGTCCTTCCGGGACATGTTTACGGCAGTATACATAAACCACCCCAAGCTCACTCCAGCCCAAAAATTGTATCACCTCCGATACAAGACGCAAGGCAAAGCCGGTGCAATTGTGAAGCAATTTGCCTTAAGCGATGAAAACTTCGGACTCGCATGGGAAGCCCTGAAATCCCGCTACGAAAACAGGCGCATATTAGTTGACAACCAAATACGATCCCTATTAAATATCACTCCGGCTACTTCCGAAAATAGCGAAGCGCTACAGCGGATTCAAAGTACAATAAATAATTGTCTATCAATACTTAGGTCCCAGGCCGTGGACACTGACAATTGGGATCCGCTGCTTGTGTACATTTGTTGCACCAAATTGCCCGAAGAGACATTAGCTCTCTGGGAACAATCCCTTACATCTCGTAAGGACCTGCCTCTTTGGTCGCAAATGGACGAGTTCCTGACCTGCAGGTACGAGGTGGTGGAACGGCTCAATAGCATTCGCCCCGCTAAGCCAAAACCACAACCCTCCAATTCTCATACTCCCCAAAATCGGCCTCAAAACAGACCTCAGCTCTTCCACACTGAGGTGAAAAAAGATTTCGCGTGCAAGCTTTGCAACGCAAACCACCCTATTCGAACTTGTCAGAGTTTCAAGAAGCTCAGCCCCCAGAGCCGATTGAAATACGTCAAAGAGCACAGTTTATGTGAAAACTGTCTTGCGACAACGCATACCATAAAGGATTGCACAAGCAGTTTTACGTGTGTTTACTGCCAAAGGAAGCATCATTCCCTGCTTCATTTCCCAAACAATAAATCACAACCCTCGCAGCCACTCAATAGGTCTCAGACGACCACATTTCAGGTCGCAACGGCTCATCCACAACCGAACAATAACTCCACAACCCATTCCCCCACTTCAGATGCGCAACCCAGCACATCTTCAAGGCTAAGTACGCCTCAAGTACAAGCCCTTCATTCCAATAATGGCACCCAATCCCTTCTGCCTACGGCACTGGTGTCTATTGCCCACTAGGAGAATTGTTCAAGGTTAGAGCGTTGATCGACCAAGGCTCGCAACGCACCTTCATTTCCTCGAAGGTGCAAAAACGCCTTAAATTGCCAATTGACAGATCTCACTTCGAAATTTCAGGCATGGGCGGTAAAATTGTGCAAAATTCCAATCACATTTGCTTTTTGACGTTGGCAGTTCCAAACTCCAGCACGACCCTCAATGTGCAAGCAATAGTACTCCCCCAATTGACAAAATTGCTACCCCCATTCACAATTAGCCATCCCAATTGGCAAGAATTTGCCACGCTAAATCTCGCTGACCCAAGTCCTTTCGAGTCGGCGCAGATAGACTTAGTTATTGGCAGTGATCTGATACCCCAGATCTTACTCGAAGGTATCCGACGAAATGTGTGTGGCAGTTTATTAGCCCAAAACACTATTTTCGGTTGGATACTCAGCGGGCCAGTACCCCATACGGTGTCATCTTATTCGACATACGTAGCAGAAATCTCCAATGAGGAACTTAGTTCACAACTCAGGCAGTTCTGGGAGCAGGAAGAAGTCAAACTCCCGACGCCTGTCTCCTCGGATGACACTTATTGCGAAGAGTTATACCGGAAGACCACAACCCGTGGATCGGACGGTAGATATACTGTTAAACTTCCCTTTAAGGCAGAATTTCCATGCTCGATAGCATTGGGCAATTCCCGACCCAATGCGCTCCAGCAAAAGGGAAACCTCAAGACCATCTACGATGACGTCTTAGAGGAATATATCACCCTTGACCATATGGAACTCAAAAATCCCCGTGAGATAATCCAAAATGGCAAATATTTCTCATACTATCTGCCTCATCACGCAGTCATCCGCCCCGAAAAGAAGACCACTAAAGTCCGAGTGGTTTTCAATGCCTCAAAGTCCTCAAGTTCTGGTCAATCACTTAATGACGTTCTGCATACTGGTCCTACTCTTCAAAATGACCTCACAGCTCTCATTCTCCGATGGCGCCTTTACCGCTTTGTCTTCAATGGCGATGTCCAGAAGATGTATAGGCAAATTCGGGTCCATAAGGATCACCAGGAATTCCAGCGAATACTCTTTCGCAAATCCCCGGAATCTCCTATTCAATACTTCAAATTGAAAACGGTGACATTTGGGGTTAATTGTGCGCCATATTTGGCCATCAGAACGCTTCATCAATTGGCCCATGATTCTCAGCCATCCAGCCCGTTAGCGGCAAAAATACTTCTCGAGGAAACGTATGTCGACGACATTCTTTCCGGAGGTCACGATCTTGCCACAACTAAGGAAGCCCTCTCTCAAGTGATAGCCACCCTCAACTCCGGGGGATTCCCTCTTAAAAAGATAACGGCTAATCACGCAACACTCTTAGAGGAAATTCCCGAAGACGACCTTTTCGACTCGGAATTCCTCAAGTTCGATTCAACGAGTTCCACTAAGACTCTTGGTATCCGTTGGAATGCCTTATCGGACTCATTTTCATACTCTATCTCGCCCACTACTCCTGCAAACTCATTCACGAAACGGCAAATTCTTTCGTCTGTTGCCAAACTTTTCGATCCCGCAGGATGGCTTTCGCCTATAATGATTCTTGCCAAAAAGCTTCTTCAAGAGCTTTGGCTTGAAGGCACTGAGTGGGATGAGTGCATAAAGCCAGGATCACTCATAAAGTGGCAGCAATTCATTGAGAATTTGCCTGCCATAGAACTTATCGAAATTCCTCGGTGGGTTCACTATACCCCCAATCGAAATGTTCAGATCCATGGATTTTGCGATGCCTCCGAAAAGGCATACTGTGCAGCTCTGTACATCCGTACCAGCACAAATGGTGACAACCCCTCGTCACATCTCCTTGTTGCGAAAACAAGAGTTGCACCTCTCCAAACAATAAGCTTACCTCGCTTAGAGCTTTGCGGAGCAGTTTTACTCTCCCAGCTCATAAAATCCCTCCGCTCTCACCTCGGGTTCGACAAATCGGAAATCCATTTATGGACCGATTCGGAAATTGTCCTTGCTTGGTTGGAAAAACCACCTTGCACATGGAAAACCTATGTTGCCAACCGCACGACCGAAATACGTCAAAATGTGCACAACGCTCCCTGGCGACATGTCCCAAGCGCTGAAAATCCCGCGGACTTAGGAACGCGCGGATGCAAGCCGCAAGATCTCAAAGATCACTCTCTGTGGTGGAATGGCCCCAAATGGTTGCAGCAAGCTTCCGATGCTTGGCCCAAAGGTCACTCTCGCAAAGTTCCAGTCCCGGAACAACGAGCAGTTGATTGCCACCACCTTCTCGAAGAGCAGACCGACATCCTCGATCGGTTCTCCAGCTTCTCTCGAGCCCTGCGAGTAATCGCATACATGTTCCGATTTGTTAATAACGGCATCTCCTCCCGTCGCCAACACAATCCCATACACGGAACACTGTTGTCCCAAGCAGAGTTGGCATTTGTTAAGAATCGCCTTATAACTCTCGCGCAAAGTTCCCACTATTCCCAGGAACGACAAGCGCTCTCTCATTCTCTTCCCATATACAAGAAAAGTTCTCTCTTGGTGCTCAATCCCTTCCTAGATAGAATGTGATGCGAGTTAATGGCAGACTCGCCAATGCGGCATTGTCGTATAATGAACGACACCCCATTATTCTCCCCCCAGAGTCCCGCTACTGCAGTTTGCTTCTTCGCTTCCTTCACAAGCTATTACTGCATGCGGACCAACGACTCATGCTCCGTATGGTTCGGCAGGAATATTACATTCCACGCCTAAAGCCGCAAATCAAAAAGTGCATTTTTCAATGCAAAACGTGTGTAATCCATAAACAAAGGCTGCGAACACAGATTATGGCAGCACTCCCTCCCGAACGATGCACACTTACCATCCCATTCGCCACAACCGGAATCGACTTTGCTGGTCCATTCCAGATTAAAGCTTCCATGCTCCGTAGCTCAACCTACCTCAAAGGTTATGTTGCAGTGTTCGTGTGCTTCTCCACGAAAGCCGTTCACTTGGAACTCTGTTCGGATCTTACGACCGAAGCGTTCCGCGCAGCATTCGCCCGATTTACTGGTCGACGAGGGCTACCGCTCAAAATCATGACCGACAACGGCAAAACGTTCGTCGGTGCTCAACGTGCCATGGCCAGAGACTTTGCCAAATTCTCGAGAGAAATCGCCCAAGATATTCTCGACCGATACGGTCCTCAGGGCGTCGAGTGGCAATTCATCCCCCACATGCTCCTCACATGGGAGGACTATGGGAGTCGGCGGTCAAAAGCTTCAAGACCCACCTTAAAAAGGTAGCCGGCTCTCATAGATTCACATACGAAGAGTTTACGACTCTTCTTACGAGAATTGAAGGGACGCTTAATTCACGTCCGCTCTCTCCTCAATCGCAGGACCCTAGCGATTTAGTGTCTCTGACCCCTGGCCACTTTCTCCGAGGCGCCCCTCTCGCCGCCCCCCCCCGAACCCGAGTGCTCCGAGCTATCCCTGATTAATCGATGGGAAAAACTTAAAGTCCTCCATCATCAATTCGCCCGACGATGGAAGGACGAATATCTCAAGGATCTCCACAAACGTTACAAGTGGAAGCATCCGCAAAGGGAAGTGGAAGAAAATGAAATGGTCGTCATTAAAGACGACCTGCTTCCCCCCAATGAATGGCGGCTCGGCCGCATTCATAAAATTCATCGCGGTCCCGACAATCACGTACGTGTCGTGGATATCCGCACCGACTCTGGCATCTTGACAAGGCCAGTAGTCAAGCTATGCCCCTTAATAGCGTCTTAAAACTAATTCGACTCATGGCCCTGCTTTTCCATACTCCTTCTCATACACTATCCACTCACTATCGGAATATTGTAGTGATACACTTTTCTTGTGTTTTGCAGGGCAACCAGGAAACACCAGCAGATGGCTCAGCAATGCCGATTGTGCCACCATCTTCACGGCATCCGGTTTTGCCGGGCCTTTCTGGCGATGGCACCGGAACAACGGCAGCAGGTGGCCCGCGCCCAGGGATACTGTACGAATTGCCTGGCGCGGTCCCACCCTACTAATCGCTGCAACTCCACCGCGCGCTGCAGCAAGTGCGGCTGCGCACACCATACCTTGCTGCACTTCCGCGGAAGGCCAGCCCCAGCAGCGGTGCCCAAGGCCACATTCCAGGGCGGAAGGAAGCCGCAACAGCCCCGGCAGCAGGCCGCTCCAAAACAGCGTCCTGTGAAGCGCTCCGCCATCGCCAACCGGCTGGCACGCCATCGCCGCCAGCCCCGACGTCCAGCCAACCGCCCCTCAGCCGAGGCAGAAGCTGAGCGCCAGCTCATCACCTTCAGCGACGAGGAGACCTCCAATGAGGAGACCCCACAGCCGCGCGTCGGAGCCCGCGCCCTTATCGAGCGGGCCCTGGAGGCCTTGGGCCGTTTGAGCGAGCAGCTGCACCAGTAGTGTTGCCAGAGGCAACGCGGGCCGCCATGGCTAAATGTTTCGTTCCAGTGTTCTGTGGATCCCACGCAAGTCAAATCCTCTCCCTTCCAGTCCCTCTCGTATTTATGTTCCACTTCCCTAATCCACCGGCTCCGGCCGTGTTTTTACTATTGTACATTCGTGTTTTAACCACGCAATAAAACGCACGCACCCCCGCAATCCCGCGCATTTTTAATTTTCAAAACGTTCCGCCGACGGCTCAGTTAGAGGTCTAATATTCACTTGGAAAATTTTCAATAGTGCTGCACTTACACACTCATTGCACAGCTGTTGTCACCCCAAGCGAATACAGTGCGGCAAAACACCCCACCTGTACTCAAAACACTTTTGAATCGTTCACCCCACTATTATTTGGTTCCCCTTATACCAAAAATAATAAAAATTAATTATTATTATCCGCAAACATTAACACACTAATATACATATATATTAACATACATTGACTCTTTACATACAAACATATGTTCACTTTTGACCAGATATCAAAAAATTTTGTTGGTTAGTAATAATGTCCCCAAATCTCATTTACATATTTCGTGTTTATTCCCAATATATATATACCAATTTCTCGACGCGTTTACACACACAGTTGTAAACTGTTATCCTCAACAGAAATACAAATTCCTATTGAAAAGTGATTACACTTTCCCCCATTTCTAAATTGTCGTTCGCGCGGACGCGGTAATATTTCTGGTTTATTCCCCATAAGCCTAATATTTATATTTAAACGAATTTCAAACCACTTTCGAGCTTTTAAGCCATTTCAATGCCTGTTGAGCGATCCCCCAAGCGTCAAATTAACAAAATGGAGTCTCCTTCTCCAAGATATTCAAAGTCGACTGAGGCACATTTGACAGTTCCTGTCACTCGCGAGGCACTCAAAACTCGCTCCAAGCCACCTAGTCACATAGCAACCGATCCCAGTGTTGCCACTTTTGAGTCCGAGAGACTCGTGCAATTATGCACAACTTTTTCATCGGCTCCCATTGAGGATTTGACCAAATCATTGCTGAAGACAACAGCCAGCCCGACGGTTTCAAAGAGTCGGCTAGGCAAAAGATTGATGCCTGCACAGACCAATACGAATTGTGCATGGCTAAAATGTTGGACATAATTAAGATGCTCCAACCTCAGTCCCCCCAGCCTGCTACGCATATGGAACCGGTTCAACCCCTAGAACCAGCAAATACTTCCTACATTTGCCTCCAAGTTCCTCCTTGCGACACCGAAACATTCTTATTATTGTTAAACAATACGCATTAACCGATGAGAATTTCGGACTCGCGTGGGAAGCGCTAAGATTCCGCTATGAAAACAAGCGCATTCTCGTTGACAACCAAATTCGATCCCTATTGAATCCTGCCCACACCGAAAACAGTGAGGCACTTCAGCGGATCCAGAACTCTATAAACAATTGTCTGTCCGTTCTCAAGTCTCAAGCCGTAGACACTGATAATTGGGATCCGCTGTTGGTATATATATGCTCTACCAAATTGCCCGAAGCAACTCTAGCTTTATGGGAACAATCTTTGACATCCCGAAAGAATCTGCCACCCTGGTCACAGATGAATGAGTTCCTGACCTGCAGATACGAGATAGTGGAACGGCTGAATTTCTTTCGGCCTACCAAGTCTAAACCACAACCCTCATCTTCCAATGTCCTCAAAAATCGGCCCCACAGATCCATAAATTTTCACACTGAAGTGAAAAAGGACTTAGCGTGCAAACTCTGCAACGTAAATCATTCCGTACGGACTTGCCAAAGCTTTAAAAGGTTCACCCCTCAGAGTCGATTAGCATATGTGAAGAAGCACAAGCTCTGTGTAAATTGTCTTGCTACATCGCACCCAATTCAGGACTGTACAAGCAATTTCACATGCGTATATTGCCAGAAAAAGCACCACTCTTTGCTTCATCTCCCCAAAGGCAATGTGCAACCCACTCACTCCCCCAATCGATCACCTTCGACTACTTCTCTGGTCTCAACGGTTATCCAACAACCGAGCAACAATTCCACCACTAATCCTCCTCTTTCCGATGCGCAACCCAGCACATCTTCAAGGCAAAGTACGCCCCAGTACCAGCCCTCCACTCAAATAATGGCACCCACTCCCTTCTGCCTACGGCACTGGTGTCCATTAAACATTTTGGAAAGTTGTTCAGAGTTCGAGCGTGGATCGATCAAGGCTCTCAGCGCACCTTCATTTCCTCGAAGGTCCACATACGCCTAAAATTGCCTATGGAGAAATCTAACCTCCAGATCTCGGACATGGACGGACAGACTGTAAAAACCGCCAACCATATATGCTTCTTGACATTGGCAGTCCCTAAAACGAGCACAAACCTCCCCGTGCAAGCAATCGTACTTCCAAAGTTAACGGAATTGCTCTCCCCTTCCAAAATAAACACCCTCAATTTGAACGATTTCGCCATGCTAGATCTCGCTGATCCCAACCCCTTCGAGGCAGCGCAGATCGATATAGTGATTGGCAGTGATCTCATCCCGCAAATCATGCTCGAAGGTTTCCACCGAAATGTATGTGGCAGCTTACTTGCTCAACACACAGTATTCGGTTGGTTATTAAGCGGTCCAGTACCCATGTCATCACATGTGACAAATGCTGCCATGGTGCCAAATCACCATACGCACACTGGTCCCGCCCTTCGAAAAAATCTTCCTACTTCAAAGGAAGCCCCTTCTGACGTGATTGCCGCCCTCAAACCCGTAGGGGTTCCACCCAAAGAAATAAAGGCAAATCAATCAGAACCCACCATCCCTGCACACTCAGATTCAAAACGGCAAACACCCTCCTTCGTTGCCAAACGTTTCGCCCCCCGCAGGATGGCTATCGCCCCCAATGAGACCGCGAAAAGAGGTACGACACAAGCGTTGGCTCGACGCCACGCGTCAATATGCACAGCAACTGATGAAAACTGCAGCCCCCTCGCATTTCCACATTGCACCCCCCCATACAATAAACCTCGAGCGCACCCATCCCGGGTCCGAGTCAGTCGCCATTCCCGTGCGACCTGCTCCAAGCGTCTTCACTCCTCTGACGGGAACTCAAGCGAACCCCATCGCTTGACAAACCGATCAGACCCCACACTAACGATGTCAACATCATCACTTCTCACAATTGACATCTCCTCTTTTGCAGATCCGGCGCTAGCGACCATTCCAGCAGTTGCCCCCAGACTGCCCGCACCGAGCATCGACAGCAGAGAGGTCCTCAGCGCACTCCCCAGCGCTCCGGCATCGCGGAACGGCGACAACCCCCCAGCCGTCAGCCCATCCACAGCCAGGCAGTCGCACATCACCGCCAAATTATCGCCAGCCAGCCGTCCGCCGTAACCCTGGACGCGACCCCGGCACTCTAATATAATTGCAATCTGCAATGGCGGCCGCGATGTTCAGATGTACTGTGCTGTATTTAGTGATCCGTCGAGCCCATCACTAATCCTAATCGTTCCTTCTCCCTTTGTACTCATGTTCCCCCTATTTTCTGCTCCCCGGCTTCGGCCGTTTGTATCGTTTAATGTTTCTTGTATTACTTGTTACTTGTGATTCGTATGTCGAACAATAAAGATCACCACGACCCGAACTAACCCCCGGGAGACATCGTTCGAACGGCTAGTCTCTTATATCTGTACAGTGAGCTAGAGCACTGAATTTTTTATGGTAGATAGTATTCACTATTAAACGAGGAATTTCATTGTTTTTTAGTCGTCGGAGTTGTCTAGTTTTAAAGTTAGTAATTTAAAAAAATCACAAAAATCGTCTTGCAATTTGATACTTCTTCTTCCACTCAATACAACTGGCATTCACAATAGGATAAAAGCTGAAGAAATATCGACAGCATTGCCATTTTGAATGTTAAAATTCAGTATAAATGTACATTTTATTTGTGAATTTGCGGTGAAAAGAAATGACGGTTTATTATTTATGCGGCTGAAGGCCGACCACACAGAAGGGATTTGAATGCAGAAATACTGTTAGCACTTTACTGATGCCTGGCGCACTAGTTGCTCATATGAGGGATATTTTTCAAGCGCCCGGCCGAAGGCCGGCCACACAAAAGGAGTTTGAATACAGAAATACTGTAAATATTTCACTGAATCTGAAGCCCTACTTGCACTTAAGAGGGTTATTACCTCTCTCCCCTCTTTTTCCACCTAACCACTCCACCTTATTGGCAAGTAATTACAAGTTTTCTCGCTTCGAAGGTAAAATTTAAAAAATTAATTTTTAAAAAACTTTACACTTCCGACGCGTTTGCTTTCAAGGGGGATATATGGGGGACCCCTACCCCCACAAAATTGTATCCCCCTTCTCGTATGTACAGATATAAGAGTCCTTCCGTTCGAACTAATGGACAAACTTAAAACGTGCAGACTAGACGGGACGATTGAAAACTACCATCACAAAATTAACAAAATAATAAACAGACTAAATAACAGAATCTTAACACATAGGGACGACACCTATACTACCGTAGAAGTCGAAAGAATTGCACTTAACGATTTTAAGTCACATTTACCGGAACCCACAAAAACAAAGATCTTCGCCAGAGCACCCGAAACACTGGAGGAAGCCTTTAAAATAATATCAGAAGCACGTCATCTGCATTATACACATTTCGGACAAGTGAAACGAAATTAACGAACCCCCGAGGGTGAACTTCAGCGACAATTTCAGAAATAACAACAGAAATAATAATGAGAATAACAACAACAGATATAATAATTATGGAAATAATTACAACAGAAATAATAATGAGAATAACAACAACACATATAATAACACAGGGCAACAAATTTCGACTTTTGGTCGGCTTTTCTGGGTTTGACATCAGTTCTAGGGTAATTAGGGAGCGCTGATTTCGAATCCGCAAACCGTTTTTAAAACTTAGTTTCCGTTTTCGCAAAAAATGGGCGTGTCACTTTTTCGGATTTTCCCTGATTTTTTTTTCGTTTGGGATTGTAATTTCTAAACCAATAAACCGGTTGACATCATTTTCACCTCGTTGCATTAGCAACACCGCACGGCTTCTTTTCCAATGCAATTTATTTTTATAAGTTTTAAAATTCCGCGGTAATTGGACCTCAAAGTCGGAAAATATGGAATTTTAAGGCGTTTTCTTTGATGGTCAAAAACATGCACATTTTTCGTAAATCAAGTATGAAGTTAGGTGTTAAATGAAAGCGGAAACATCATGTAATAGAACAGAGCCAAATTATTTGGTGTGATTTCCATTCTCATCGAAATAATAGCAAAAATGTCCATAGTCATTTTCATCATTTCTCATACTTGTTCCTCAAAAAATTTGGGGCCTCAAAATATGCAAAGTTTTTAATTTTGTTTTGTTTTGAGCAATTCAAAATTTTTTGTTTGTTGCTTGTATTCCAGACTGTAAATGGAACATAGAAAAGAGCATATTTTAAGGCCCTTAATTTTTTGAGGAACAAGTATGAGAAATGATGAAAATGACTATGGTACATTTTTGCTGTTATTTCGATGAGAATGGAAATCACACCAAATAATTTGGCTGTGTTCTATTACATGATGTTTCCGCTTTCATTTAACACCTAACTTCATACTTGATTTACGAAAAATGTGCATGTTTTTGACCATCAAAGAAAACGCCTTAAAATTCCATATTTTCCGACTTTGAGGTCCGATTGCTGCGGATTTTTAAAACTTATAGAAGTAAATTACATTGGAAAAAAAGCCGTGAGGTGTTGTAAATGCCACAAAGAGAAAATCATGTCAACCGGTTTATTGGTTTAGAAATTACAATCCCAAACGTGAAAAAATTCAGGGAAAATCCGAAAAAGTGACACGCCCATTTTATGGGAAAACGGAACCTAAGTTTTAAAAACGGTTTGCGGATTCGAAATCAGCGCTCCCTAATTACCCTAGAACTGATGTCAAACCCAGAAAAGCAATTTTGCTGTTGATCAGTGTAATTATGGAAATAATTACAACAGAAATAATAATGAGAATAACAACAACAGATATAATAATTATGGAAATAATTACAACAGAAATAATAATGAAATAACAACAACAGGAATAACGATAACGCAAATAACTATAACGGGTACCGGAACCCGAACACTCACTGGCAAGGCAACCGGGAAACCAACCAGAACAACACCAGTTCAAGGCAATATGAGCAGGGCGCTTATTCAGGAATGTCTAGAATGCAAACGGACAGAACCAGAAACTCCAACCCAAACCAACACGTAACCCCTATGGAAGTGTGTAATTCAAATGTAAATTTTTGCGTGGGCGACCAAGAATCTTACCCTATATAAGGATTAACAATCATGTTAGACCTTTGTACTTTATTGTTGACAGCGGAGCAGAATTTAGTTTAATAAACACAAAAATGTGTAACCCACGATGGCAGCAAAATGTTAATGTTTCTATTAGAATTTTGGGGGAAGACGTCAAAGTTAAGAAACTTTGTAAATTCCCCATTTTTACAGAATTTAATATGGAAAACTACTATTGAGAGTTGCTAGAATGCGACCTTAACAACGGGTACGATGGTCTAATAGGTAACAACATTTTACACGATCTTAATTGTATTATCGACTATCCCAGAAGGCAACTAATAACAGATAGGACTGTTTTAACCCTATACTTAAACAAGACAGAAGAGATCTATGATGAATTGGCATATCGGGAGAATGCTATTGAAATCCTCACTAATGAAATAAATTAACTAGACGTGGCAAAGATAACATACGGCGACAATTTAAACACAAAGGATATAAAGGCAGTTAACCACATTCTTAAAAGTTACAAACAGATTTTTTACCGCGAAGGTGACAATTTGTCATTCACAAATGACGTGAAGCATAAAATTAACACCATAAATGACATTCCCGTTTTTTCAAAACTATACAGATACCCGGAAATCCATAAAGAAGAGGTAGATAGACAAATCAGCGAAATGCTACAACAAGGAATTATCAGAGAGTCAAATAGCCCCTATAATAGCCCAATCTGGATCAGTGGCGAACGCACGGGGGGGCTACGGGGCTAAAGCCCCCCCCAGGTGGTCCCAAAAGCCAAATTTGCTTCCATAAATTGCTTCCACAATTTGGTATCACGTACTGATGTGGGTGACGAGAATATTTCTCATGAAATTGTTGTTGCGCTAAACCTAAGACAAAATAAATAAAATAAATAAATAAATTGTTTTTGTGATCGCTCCCAAATTATCATTTTTTTTGTATAGGATTTCCTATTACTTCATGGTTAACGGATTATTAAAAAAATGATGAATGTTGTTGCTTTTTGAATGATTTGAATTAAATTATTACAAAAGTGCCACGCAACCGAGAGTGGGAAAAAACCAAAAACGGATTAGCAAACTTAAATATTCACAGGGAAATAGAGGTCAGCCCAGAAGAGGTTATTTCAGTTCTCGCGGAAGGGCCTAGGAGGATCAACTTTGTTTTGTAAAAAAATAATAAATACATTTAGACTAAGACATTTAGACTTAGCAATGTAATCATTATTTTCTGTGTTTTTTTTTCTGGGTTTTTGCTATAGATGAATGAAGCATCGGTACGAAAAAGGTTGGTTACAATTACTTCATTAGCGCTGTTTTAAATCTGTATTTGGACTTTTTGAATTAAAAATTTTAATTTTTAAAAATTAACTATTTATAATAATTACAACCGATAATACTGTATTTAACTATATTTGAAACGATAACTGTTTCATGCGTGGAGTATGTGTATAACTACTGAAATTCATTTGCATTAGCCCCCCCCAGAGAAGTTTTCTGGGTGCGCCACTGATCTGGATAGTACCCAAAAAAATGGATTCATCAAATAAACAGAAATGGCGTATCGTAATAGATTACCGCAAATTAAACAATGTGACTATCGAAGACCGATTCGCTATGCCGAATATAGACGATATATTCGATAAATTAGGCAGATGCCAATATTTTTCCACACTTGATCTGGCGAAAGGTTTTCATCAGATCGAGATGCACCCAAACGATATCCACAAAACAGCATTTTCCACTGCAAGAGGTCATTACGAATTTCTTAGAATGCCGTTTGGCCTGCGAAACGCACCAGCTACTTTTCAAAGATTAATTAACAATGTCCTGAAAGATTACACTGGCAAAATTTGCTTGGAGGCTGCCCCCTGTCGCCTCTCCTCTTCGCCATCGTACTAGACGACGTCATGAGCAAACTCACCCTGCACCAACAAGGCATCGTATGGACCTTCACCAGGCATCTCGAGGATTTGGACTTCGCTGATGACATCTGCCTCCTCTCGCACAAACTCTCCGACATGCAAGCAAAAGCCGACTGCCTGGTCGCGCTGGCACGCACCGTCGGTCTGGAGGTCAACATCGCCAAGACCAAGGCCATGAGAGTCAATCATAGCAGCACAAACCATATAATGATTGACGGCTGTGCCGTGGAGTTCGTCGACAGCTTCTGCTACCTCGGCTGCACAATCAAGGCGGACGGCGGAGCGGAAGAAGATGCCAACTGCAGACTGAGTAAAGCCAGGTACCGTTCGGACGGCTGCATTCAGTATGGGCAAGCTCGCAAATCTCCAGACGCACGAAGCTACGAATATTCAACGCATGTGTGAAGTCGACATTGTTGTATGGAAGCGAAACATGGCTAGTCTCGAATGCCATCACCCAGAGGCTACAAACTTTCGTCAACAAATGCCTGCGAATCATCTGCAGGATATTCTCGCCCACGACAATTAGTAACGACGCGCTGTGGAAGATTACAAATGAGGAACCCATTCTGAGGCAAATAAAGCGCAGAAAATGGAGATGGATAGGTCATACACTAAGAAAACCTCCCGACAGCATCCCGAGAATGGCACTGGACTGGAACCCGCAAGGGAGTAGAAGTCGCGGTCGACCAAAAAACACCTGGAGAAGGTCGACCCTACGCGAGCTAGCCGATGTCAATTTACCACATGGGACGGCGCAAAAAAAAAAATCTTGATGACATCTTGGTTTTCTCCACAAGCTTAGAGGAACACTTAGAATCACTAAACAAAATTTTAGACCGCCTAAATAAAGCTAAATTAAAACTTCAACTCAACAAATGTAAATTCTTAGCTAGAGAAACAGATTTTCTGGGACACATTGTTATCCCTGAGGGAATTAAAACTAACCCAAACAAAGTAGAAGCAATCGACAACATACGGTTACCTAGAACTCAAAAAGAAATTAAATCCTTCCTTGGAATCACAGGTTATTATAGGCGATTTATAAAAATTACGCTAAAGTCGCGTATCACCTCGTAAAATGTTTAAAGAAAAACGCTAAAATAAATATGAAAGATCAAGATTACATCGACTCTTTTGAAAAATTAAAGAAATTGATCAAAGCAGACCAAATACTTATTCATCCTGATTTTACTAAAACATTTGCACTTATCACTGATGTTAGTAACTATGCATTGGGAGCAGTTCTCATGCAAGGTAACAAAGCAATATATTACGCAAGCCGTTCAGTAAACGGCCACGAAAAAATTATAGCACAATAGAGAAAGAACTCTTGGCTATAGTTTGGGCAACAAAGTACTTCCGCCCATATCTGTTCGGCCGTAAATTTACAATAAAAACAGACTATCGTCCACTTGTATGGTTAAACAATTTAAAGGAACCCAATTCAAAGTTACAACGCTGGAAGATTAAACTTAACGAATTCGAGTTCGATATTGAATATATAAAAGGGAAAGAAAACGTCATAGCAGACGGACTGAGTAGAATTGTTTACGAAAAACCTTAAGTCGAAGACGCATTAATAAACATGAATGAACAGAAAACCCAATTATTATTTTCAAAAGGCAAATAATCCCGAAAATGTCCAAGAAACAATCATGCACCACAAAAATACTATTTAAAAAAAAGATAAGAAATATAATATTTGTAGACCCTAGCAGCAACCTATTAGAAATCATGAAAGAACAACTACCAGGAAAGGGCCTGACAGTAATATTCTGCCCCGACGACAAACTATAGAAAACGAGCACAAAAGAAATAACCAAAGAGGAATAAAGGAAGTTTTCGAGGAAATCAAACAAAAATATTACTACCGAAACCTACAAAAGGAAATACAAAAGTATATTAATAATTGTGAAATATGCAACAAATCTAAATTCGACAGAAACCCAATTAAACACAATCTGAACGTAACCCAAATGCCACAAAAACATAACCAGATAATCCATGCCGACATATGGTATCCCTTAAGAAACGTGATGTTCCTTACAACAATAGACAAACTGACTAAGTACGCTACAACACAGCCCCTTAAAGATCGATCTTGGGTGTCAATAATACCTAGGAAAATCCGAGCTAGTGGTTACGGACAACGAACTCAATACCGTCACAATAAGAGAATTCTTAAAAGACAACCAGATAAATACGCACTTTACAACGCCTTATCTCAAAACTGGTAACGCAGATGTGGAAAGACTGCACTCCACACTTAACGAACATATTCGACTTTTTAACGCAGATTCAGAAAATAAAGACGATATCCAAGAAGAAGTTTTTAAAGCCATCACCTTATATAACAACTCTATCCATTCCACAACAAAACATAGACCTATAGACCTACTAAATAACATAATTTCAAAGGAAGATATAATACAGCTTTCTAAAACAATACACGAGGAAAAAATAAAACAAATAAAAGGAATGAAAAAGCTAGAAATAATAACGAGGAAGACTTTGCAAATGAATACGTTAATAATAATAGAGTAAGTAAATCACAACCTAAATATAAGAAAGTCGATAACTTTGAAATAGAAGGAAATTATTTAAAATCCAAAGACAACAAATTCCAAAACATTTACAAAACCCAAGTTAAACGAAAACTCAAATTCCAGAACCAAAATGACAACCACCCGTATAACGCTTCTACTTATGATGACCATTACCACCAGTGCGTTCCTGCAAATGGAACAAATACAGAATAACGCGGGCTATGCACAAATACAGATTCGAGAGACGGAAATTATAAACGAGACCGCCACAATATTACACATAATTCATCCAAAGTGTTGAAATTCAGTTGAAATAATTTCTATGCTGCTTGAATAACTAAACACAGCTTTAAGTCGTGTCGTTATCTTTATCTTGATATTTATCTTAAACGCTCAGTCATGTGTAAATGTCATATTTCACTTCCGGAATAAAACTTCTTCCCTTTCTGTTCAAACTGTGAAACTCGACACACGCGTTTTTCCTGTATTCGAGTCCGCTGCACGAGATAAGTATTCAACAGGTTATGGGCCCTTGACACCATAAATACAGTGCGTTTGACAGAGCATCGTTAGTGTGAGATATAAAATCGGGAACATTTACCGCGACTATTCGAGATTCTTGCAATAATAAAGAATTACATACAATAAAAATCATAAATGGCGTCGTCTTCGCAAGTAATACCCTTCGAAAAACTGCGTGGCCGAGACAACTTTGACATTTGGAAAAGACACGCCACGTCGTATTTGTTAATAAAAAAGTGTTGGAAGATAGTTGAGAGCGGGATAAATGAAAAATCAAGCGAATTAGATGCGGAGTCTGACCAACGCGCGCTAGCAGAAATAACTTTGATGGTTGAACCCAGTAACTTCTCGCATATAGCGACTGCTCAAACAGCTAAAGTAGCATGGGAAGCATTAACACTTGCGTACGAGGATAGTGGCCTAACAAGAAAAGTCGAGTTATTGCGGCAGTTAGTTCAATTTAAGCTATCTGATTTCGATTCTGTGCAAGAGTATGTTAATGCAATGGTTATGACGTCTCTGAAAGTCAATAACGCTGGCTTAAAAATAGACGACGAAGTGACCGCATCTTTAATGTTGGCTGGTTTACCGAGTGAAGCAGTAGAAGTTAGTGTTAGCAGTAGAAAACTCTAAAACGGTTTTAGGGCATTATGCCAGAAATTGCCCAAATAGAAGTCGTAAAAATGCGAATCAACATAAGAAATCACAACAAGTTCTATTCGCATCTCTATTTGCAAATAATCAACTCTCTGACAATTGGTTCGTAGATTCGGGCGCGACGGTCCACATGACCAGCAACAAAAGTCTTTTAACGTACATAAGAGAAACGTCAAAAAGTGAAATTGTGGTTGCGAATATCAGTAAGATTCCAGTGGAATGCAGCGGTGACGTAGCAATGGTGTTAAACACAACAAATAATAAAAACACAGAAGTTGTTGTAAAAAGTGTAGAGTTTGTGCCAGATTTATGCGTTAATTTGCTTTCAGTAAGACAAATGACAAAAAACGGGAACCGCGTTGTTTTTGATAGCGATACATGTAAAATTTTTAATAACAAGCGTGAACTAATTGCCACCGCGAGTGCCGTCAACGATTTGTACTGTCTGGATGGCCAAGTAAAAGAAACAAAACAAAATAATTGTTGTTGAAATTGCTTTGATCTTTGGCATCGACGACTAGGTCACATTTCTGATGAAAATTTATGGCGCGTTAAGAATTCTTCCGTCGGAATCGATCTCAAATCAAAACATATTAGGGGTATTCTCGCAAAACCCTTGCAAGGTACACGAAATGCAAAAATTGCAAAATGTTGCAATCCGTGCAATGATACAAAAACAAAATACAAGGGAAAAACGTTTTGCACTTCTGGCAATGTGTACAACAGTGATACCAATGTTTTATATGAGAGTGCAAACGTGTAAAAAAAATTGTCAAAAAATTCGTTCATTTTATTTCGTGTGCGCAAGCGTAAATTCTTCACACAATTTTTGTTTTATTTACTTTTATATACACATTTTGAATTTTTCAGTTATAAACGAATAATTTAAACCATTACCATCTTCCAGAGGAATATTAAGTGCAGCATTTTCAATAAGAAAATTCAACATTTTTTTTTTTCACTGGTCCGCCACGTTGTTTGCAATATTTGCAATAATTTTATTTTTGTGCGTTCTCGCAGTATTGCAAGTTAGGGTCTTGCAAGTTTGCATTTTCACAAATTTTGCAACGCTGCAAGACTGCGAGAATATTCCTAATATGAAATGTGTCACTTGTATAAAAGGTAAACAATCTCGGCTGCCGTTTAAAGAATTTGGAACGCGTGCAAAAAACATTTTAGACATAATTCACACTGATGTGATGGGTCCATTAGCGACAAAATCCTTCTCCGGTGCGCGTTACATACTTACATTTGTAGATGATTATTCACGAAAAGTGTTTGCTACGCCGATAAAACAAAAATCAGACGTGTTTGAAGAATTTGTGAAATTTAAAAATATGGTTGAAACACAGTGTTCAAGAAAAATCAAAGTGATCCGTTTGGACAACGGTAAAGAATATATAAACGCAAACTTTGAAAAAATTTTAATAGAATTTGGCATAGTGCATCAAAAAACTGCACCCTATACTTCGGAGCAGAATGGCGTTGCCGAACGCATGAATCGCACCATTGTTGAACGAATAAGGTGCATGTTACTAGATTCCGGAGTCGACCATAGATTTTGGGCTGAAGCAGCAGTCGCAGCTGCATACTTGCTGAATCGTATACCGTGCAGAAACGTTAAATGTTGTCCTGAAGAGGTTTGGTCGGGCAAAAAACCAAACTTGAAGCATATTCGCGTTTTCGGTTGCAAGGCGATGGTTCACATCCCGAAGGAAAAGCGCTCGAAACTGGATGCCAAATCCATTGAAGGAATAATAGTCGGTTATAGTGTTGATTCAAAAGCCTTTCGCATCTTCAACCCTGATACCAAAAAAATACTCATCAGCCATGATGTAGTCTTTTTTGAAAGCGAAAGTGAAGGTTGCGCTAGCGCACCACCGTCTTTAATATATGAAGTTGATAACTGTTGTGGAGACGTTCAATCACCGGTTGTCAATTTAGGGGAAGATGGAAGCACAATATTGCCAACAGAAGCAATTAAAAGCGAAAGCACTGTAGTGAGTGCCAATGAAGACAGTGTATGTGAAGATTCCAGCCAGTTACAAGAAGATGACGATGTAACTCATGTTACAGTTAAAGGCGCCCATATTGATGGAAATATACTACGTAGATCTGAACGCATAAAACAAATTCATCAAAACCATTATAAAATGTGTGCTGGTCGAATACAATTATGTGATCGGCAAAATGAGAGAGAAGCACTTGCATTGCCTGAAGCTGCTGAACGGAGGGTAGCCATGCAAACCGAAATCGATTCGCATATGCAAAACCAAACGTGGATTCTTTCAGAGTTGCCTGCTGGAAAGAGTGCTGTTAAGTGTAAGTGGGTGTTTAAGACGAAAACAGACAGCACCGGTGGCAAAACACGTCGAAAGGCAAGGCTTGTCGCGAAAGGCTTTACACAGCAAAGAGGTATCGATTATGAGGAGACATTTGCTCCGGTTGTCAGATACACATCGATACGCTTTTTGATTGCCTTGGCGGTGAAGTACGACTTAATGATCCGGCATATGGATGCAGTCACCGCGTTTCTTTATGGAGAACTTAAAGAAACAATATATATGGAACAGCCAAGTGATTTCAATGACGGTTCAGGAAAAGTATATAAATTAAATAACTCCATTTACGGCTTGAAGCAATCTAGTCGTGTGTGGAACGATAAACTTAATGAAATCCTGCTTGGGTTAAAGTTGAAGCGTTGCGAAGTTGATCAGTGCATATATTACTGTACACAACGAATGCTATTTGTCGCGATTTATGTGGACGATGTACTGATTTTCGCAAAAGACCCCGAACATACTGAGCTGCTAGGTTCAGAGCTCTCAAAAAATTTTAAAATAATCAAGGCCATAAGCTCTGAGCCACCGGGCAGGCCACGGGTGGTCTCCTCTAAAGTTGTTTGCTGGGTATGTGGCAAGCAGGGCCACATATCACGAGACTGCCGCCAACGAAAGAGGCGTTCCCGTTCCCGATCGCAATCGCCTGAAGCGGGCAATACTGACAATCGAGGCTCAGCCAACAAGCGCAGGGCTTAGGACGAGGAGCCGTTAAACTAAAACGGGTCAGCCCAAAGGGGCGTGAGCTGATCCCCACAACCTGCTGCCCCACCGTCCTTGTCTCACAGCTGAAACGACAGCCCAGCAGCTTGACAATGGAAGGAAGGATAGATGGAAAGTTGTTCGTATTGACACTGGATACTGGAGCGTCCTATTCGATCATAAAAAGGAAGCTGCTGAAGAACTGGGAACCGCTGCATGGCATACAGCTGCGGACTGCGACTGGCGAGCGTGCGCCGGTAAGAGGAAAAGTTACAAAAACGATTGCTATCGGCACCAGCAGCCTGGAACATGAGTTCATCGTCGCGGATATAATGGACGACGTGATTATCGGCGTGGATTTCATGATTAGGCACGGTTTTACGCTGGACCTGAAAGAAAATGTGCTGAGATATGCCAACGTTGAATTCCCGCTGCACACCGGCTATGAGCGAAGCGTGGCGGTAAGGAAGGTTGTATCGTGTCAACACCAGAGGATACCAGCGAATTCCGAGGCGATTGTGTGGGCAAAGGTGGACGAGGACGATGGGACAAGTCGGCTGTGGGTTGTAGAAGCACCGAAACAAGGACACGATAACATCATCATCGGACGTACATTAGTGGAACTTAAGAATGGCAGAATACCAGTCAGAATACTGAACCCCCTGAGTGCACCCAGATATGTCGGAAAAGATGAGGTAATTGGCGAGTGTAAGGAAGCTGTAGCAGTGGTCAATTGCGAGAGTAGCCCACCTGGAGGTAATAAGAAGAGCGGTTTTAACATGGACGTCATACCGCAGGAGAACCAGTGGAGCAACGAGTTGACGGCCAAGCAGAAACAAAAGGCGAGATCACTCCTGCAGCACTATGGGTCAATATTTGCGGCAGAAGCAGGCGGAAGAACAGCCATAGTGAAGCACATCATCGACACCGGAAGTGCAAAACCGATTCGCCAACCGTCAAGACGAGTTCCTCTGGCCAAGAGGGAAGAGGTCACAAATTAGATCGAAAACATGCGGAAAGAAAAGGTCATAGAGCCTTCTTCGGGCCCCTGGTGCTCGCCGGTGGTGCTAGTCAAGAAAAAGGATGGCAGTACCCGATTTTGTGTGGATTATCGGAAGCTCAATGATGTGACCAAGAAGGACAGTTATCCACTACCTCGGATCGATGACACCCTGGACACACTGTCCTGTCAGGCACGCAGTGGTTCTCCACACTCGACTCACGCAGCGGCTATTGGCAGGTAGAGCTTGCAGACAAGGACAAGGAGAAAACGGCTTTCAGTGTTGGCGATGGTTTGTGGCAGTTCACCGTCATGCCGTTTGGACTCTGCAACGCACCAGCAACATTCGAGCGGCTAATGGAACGCGTGCTAAAAGGGCTGCATTGGCGGACGTGTCTGGTGTACCTCGACGACATAATCGTGATGGGTAAAGGCTTCGACGACCACCTGGGAAAGGTAAAGGAGGTATTCGAGCGGATACAAAAAGCCGGGCTTAAACTCAACCCGAAGAAGTGCTCGCTGTTCCAAAAGGAGGTCAAGTATCTGGGCCATACGGTTTCCGCCCGCGGAGTACATACGGATGAAGGCAAAATCACGGCGGTGAAGGAGTGGCCCCGGCCACGCAATCTACACGAACTCCGCAGTTTCCTGGGCCTGTGCACATACTACCGCCGATTTGTTCCGGGATTCGCGAACATAGCCAGCAGCTTGCACAAACTGACGAAAAAGAGCCAAGCTTTCGAGTGGAACGAAGAGCAGGAGGAGGCTTTTGCGCGTCTGAAGGAAAAACTGTGCAGTGCTCCAATTCTGGCCTTCCCCGTGCCTGGGGAGATGTTTGTGCTGGATACAGATGCAAGCGGGCATAGTATTGGCGGGGTGCTATCACAGATAATAGACGGCCAAGAGCAAGTGATAGCATACTACAGTAGGGTTGTATCGAAACCGGAACGCAACTACTGTGTGACACGGAGAGAACTGCTGGCAGTATTGGACTGCGTAAAAGTCGAATGCAGGCAGTGCTCGCGAGCCGAAAGCAAAGAACAGATAGTGGACGTCCGGTTGGTAAGCGTTATGCCAGAGGAAGAGTGGTCTGCGGAGAGGCTACAAAAAGACCAGCGTGAGGATGCGGATCTTGCGAAAATCGTCGAAGGCAAGGAGCAAAGCGCACGTCTAGACTGGCAGGAGATGGCCGGTGAAAGCCCGATCGCTAAGGCTTACTGGGCACAGTGGAAAAGTCTGCGGCTGAAGGAAGGATGCCTGTACCGCGAATGGGAGAGCGCGGATGGTCGGACCAGCAACTCCCTCATGGTAGTGCCGAAATGCAGAATCAACGAGGTCATCGAGGCATACCATAACGACTCCAGTGGAGGGCACCTAGGCATCACCAAAACCGTCGCCAAAATAAAAAGACGATTCTACTGGGTAGGATGTCAGGAGTCTGTAGCCGGGTGGATTAAGAGCTGTGACCGATGTTCAGCCGCGAAAGGGCCGACAAGAAGATCTCGGGGCCGCATGCAGCAGTTCAACGTCGTATGGACGTCGCCGGCCTATTCCCAACTAGCACTCAAGGCAACAAATATGTGCTGGTGGTAATGGATTATTTCAGCAAATGACCCGAAGTGTACCCTATTCCTAATCAGGAGGCCACTACGATCTCGGAAAAGCTGGTAAACAACTGGGTAGCCAGGTTCGGAGTTCCGTTGGAGTTGCACTCAGATCAAGGCCGGAATTTCGAGTCTGCGGTATTCAAGGAAGTGTGTGAGCTGCTGGGGATAAAGAAAACGCGTACCACTCCTTTGCACCCACAGTCCGACGGCATGGTGGAACGTTTTAACCGGACACTGGAAGAATATCTGCGGAAAGTGGTAGGCAGGAATCAAAAGGATTGGGACACGCATATCCCCCTGTTTCTGATGGCGTATAGGTCAGCCCCGCACGACACGACATCACTCACTCCAGCCCGAGCAGTGTTCGGCACAGAGTTGCGGTTACCCGCTGACTTGAAGTTCGGGGTAGTCAGCACGACGGGAGGCGCTAGGACTGACTACGTGGTCAATAAACGGGCGGAACTGGAGGAAATTCACCAGTTTATAAGGAGCCGCACCAAACTCGTCAGCGATAAGGTGAAAGCCAGATATGATCTGCGGGCCAACTCAGCAGGGTTCCAAGAAGGCGACCTGGTAATGCTCTACAACCCGCAGCGGAGGAAAGGTTTGTCTCCAAAACTTCAAACGTCATGGGAAGGACCGTACGAAGTCGTGGCTAGGATTAACGACGTAGTACACAGGATTCAACGTTGCAGCAATAGAGGCGCTAAGCTGAAGGTAGTCCATTTGGAGCGCCTGGCGCCTTATCACAGCGGAGCTTCGGCACTTGTTCGAGACGAACAAGCCTAAGAGGTGGGCAGTGTAACGATAGGACAGTCTGTCGCTGTGCAAAGCAACCCTGTCGCTACGCACCGTGCTATAATTCAACCTGGCAATGATGGCCGCGATAATGGAAACTTTTAGTCCAACCTGGCAATGATGACCGCGAGTGGAAACTTTAGTCCAATCTGGCAATGATGGCCCATGATCATCATGGAAACCTTTAGTCCACTCTGGAATGTGCGAGAACGATCTGCCTCTAACCGGACAGGCAGCCGGGTACGGCGCAGCGAGTCAGTCTGATTTTGACTAGCGAAGGTGGCACACGGAATAATTAGCGAATATTTAAGTGTAAAGACAGTGAAGTGTGAATCTGTGAAATGAAGTGATTGTTGGTTTTTATTGACTGCGTTTGAGAAACTAAGTGTGTTTTGTTTATTCCAAATTGCACAATCCAGTGATACGTACCAGCCCACTAGAACTAGTATTCTTAACAATATGTATAGAAATGGTATTAGTTATTCAGGGAAAGTGTTGAAATAATTTCTATGCTGCTTGAATAACTAAACACAGCTTTAAGTCTTGTCGTTATCTTTATCTTGATATTTATCTTAAACGCTCAGTCATGTGTAAATGTCATATTACACTTCCGGAATAAAACTTCTTCCCTTTCTATTCAAACTGTGTAACTCGACACACGCGTTTTTCCTGTATTCGAGTCCGCTGCACGAGGTAAGTATTCAACACAAAGGAACTAAAATTAATCATTGATAAAATTGCAAGTACCATAGATAACAATCTAAAAGAATTTAGGGTAGCCGACAGGGACATTTTATATGCAGAACTAAAAATAATTAGAGCTAAGATTAATACTATAATGCGAGCTGATAGCCACAGAGAAAAAAGATGACTAGTAAATGCTATAGGATCGGCGTATAAATGGCTTTTTGGATTAAAGGACGAAGACGATAGGAACGAGATTTTAAACCACCTGGAAATAACCGATAAAAATAACCACAATGTTATTCAAACGGTAAATAGTCAAATTTATATAAACGAGCATTTTAATGAAACTATGTATTAAAGAATTCAATAGAAAAAGATAGAACACAAATAACAGAAGCTTTTAAGGAAATCAAAAATAAAAATAATTAAATAATTAAACATATCATATACTCGGATCAGATGTTCAAACTTAAATACTTAGAAAATAAAATAGGGCAAATCCAAGACAACATTGCTTCTGCAAAACATAACATCCTCCACCCAAACATCTTAACAGCGGAAGAAATTGAGAGATTTCAAATTGACTATTACAAACTAAAATCTGTAAAACTAGGGATATTATCATACAAAGACGACTTAATTATAGCAATAAAAATACCAACTAATTTCTTTAAAACAGACTTGACATTACTCACACCGCTACCAAATGCACAATTTTTAGAGATTGACGAACATAACAACTATGTAATCAACATAAACAACAAACTTTACGAACATACAGAGGACATCCAATTTAAGAATTTAAGAGAGAGCAAATCTTGCATTGTAAAGAATACTTGTAAGCTGAAATTTAATAACAAAACAACTATTGAAAGAATCGAAGATGATTCTATATTGATTAAAAACGCCAATAATGTAAGCTTAATACACAATTGCGATAATAGAAAAGTAGTACTAAGGAATAATGTTTTAATAAATTTTTACAATTGCAAACTCAAAATAAATGGGGAAATATTCCAAAATTCAAAAATCACTGTACAGGAAAAAATACTCATACCCCGAAAATAATTCAAACGAATTAAGGTTCGAGAAGAAATTAGTTTGTACGGAAATTGTTATTAAACAAACAGAAAATATTAAAAGAATTGATGAGCTAAAAATTCACAACAAAATAAATTACGGCATTAATATGTTCTTAATAATAATAATGGTTGCACTAGCAGCGATTGGCTGTCTAATATTAAAAAAAAAGAAAAATATAAGAACCAATAATGTAAATGTTCAACTGGCCGTACGCCCGCCAAATTCAACAGGGACTGTTGAATCTGAGGGTAGAGGAGTCACATGCGGTCCCCTCGCTTGAACCCTTCCCCACATTCCACATACTTCTACTCCCACACGTTCGCTTTTCCACACCACAAGCCAAACCATGAGCATCCCATAACATTCCCACACTACAATCCAAACTTTGTTGACATTATAGTCACGAACGGTTCCAATTTCAGACCAACAGATGCAGCTGCACCTAAAATAAGAATAAGTACATAATTGCTCTGCACAATTTATGTGTGTTATGTACGCTCCCAATTATGTATGCACGAAATAGAATTAAGACCGTAATGTACCTTTTTCGAATTTTAATAAAGTTAGTTGTGAAGAAGCAACCCAACTGAACACAAGTGTGTTTTAACATTACTATATAAATATGTAAATAAGACGAAGTACATAAAAAACTGCACAATTTTGTCACGTCACTTTGCAAATCATAGACTTCGGAAAGTTACCATTATAGCGGCATTGTCTTATTACAACTATATATTTTGTGTTGTGAAAAAATTACGCTTCAACTTAGCTTGATAAATTTTATAAATATTATAGTGTTAAGAAGAAGTACACACAAATATGATGCACGTTTTATTAACTAATAGACGTGTGACATACAAAACTATTTTAAAAATAGAAATGCGCGGTACGCGTCTGTTCGAAAACGAATCATTCGATTTCCTGAACATGTGAATGTGTCTTATAGATAAGGGAGGGGATAAGTTTGAGCAAAATAAAATTTTAGAAAAGAAATATATGCAGGCACCTCTTAACAATTTTTTGGCCCCATTTATCATGTCACTACTCAGCTGTAACAACGGATTGTTACCAACGTAAGAACTTAAATTAACCCGCAAAATTGCTCAAGAACCCGCAAATTAAACTTTATTAGACAATTTTAGAAAGAAATCTACGGAAATATTACCAACCATCTTAAACAATCAAATATTTGAATGAAATGTATATTCGGGTCCATAATAATATCCGGTAAAACTGTGTCGACGATTTTGGGAACAATAAAATGTAAGTTCGACTATTCCAACACCGAAGATTCAAAGATAGAAATTGTTATTGTTATATATTAAAATAAAATAATAATTGAACAGATTTCAACTTTTTCATTAGAAAGTTAAGGCTTACTTGTTGCAATTTTTGATGTACGATGTCTTCAATATATACAGTGCGACAAAAAGTCCATCGCATGGTCCTACTCGAAGGACCATGAAAAGATTTGCCGTTGACGGAACGGTTATGTTTTCTTGATAGAAACATAAATGCTGCAGCCAAAATGGTTGAAGAAATAATATTATTGGGAATGCGGTCCTTCATCCCTAATAAGCAAATTTGCAATAAACCTAAGGACAATCTCTGGTTTAATGAGACATGCAGAATTGCTGTCAGGTCTAAAGAGGAAGCTTTCAGAGCATGGCAGGCAAATAAAATTGCCACCACTGAACAGCTGCGTAAACAGGCTAGAAATCGATGCAATGCCATCCTAAGGCGCCAAAAGTTTCTGCACGAACAGCGCCAAAGGAAAAAAGTTCTTCAAGCGTGGTAGTAAGAACTTTTGTTCATTCGTTAAGAAGGTGAAGAACCAAACATCGTCTTCAATCCCAACTCTTCTTAAGCATGATCAAATCATCACTCACTCGGTTGATAAAGATAATTTGTTGGCTAAAATTTTCGCAGAGAATTCCTTTCTGCCCCCCAGCGATCAACCACTGCCCGTAGTCGAAAAGGTATCTTGCTCTATGCCAGAAATTCATTTTCGGACACGGGTAGTTAAAAGAGTGCTTGCAAATCTCGATGTAAATAAGGCTTCAGGGCCGGACGGCATTCCAGCCCTTGTTTTGCAAAAGTGCGCTACCTCACTGGCTTGTCCATTACGCAAACTTTTCAACATGTCATACACCACAGGTGTATTTCCGACATGTTGGAAGGTAGCAAATGTTCAACCAGTTCCTAAAAAAGGAAAGACTACTGACCCTGCGAACTACCGACCTATAGCAATCTGTTCGGTGCTTTCCAAGGTAATGAAATGGCATTGTAAACTTCAACCTTGTGAAATATCTGGAGCACAATAGACTGCTAAGTGACCGCCAATACGGCTTTCGAAGACAGCGATCGACGGGAGACCTTATGGCGGTCCTCACCGAGAAATGGAACCATAGCATTCTAAACCTCGGTGAAAGCAAGGTTGTTGCATTGGATATTTCCAAGGCCTTTGACCGGGTGTGGCATAAAGCACTCGTGTCAAACTTGATTGCCTATGGTGTCGGTAGTATCTTCTCTCGGTGGATAACGAGCTTCCTCTATAATCGCTCTATTCGTGTTGTAATAGACGGCATAGCCTCGGAAAAGCATTCCCTTAGCGCGGGAGTGCCGCAGGGTTCGGTCCTTTCTCCAACCCTATTCCTAATCTTCATCAACGACCTATTGTCGTCGACGAAGAATCCCATCTACTCGTTTGCGGATGACAGTACCATTTGTCACTCATACTCTTTCACAAAGCGTCCCAGCTCTGTGGAGATTGAGAGAGAACGGCGCCGTATGAATGACACACTTAATAGCGACCTACAAACAATCTCCAAGTGGGGTCAAGCGAACAGGGTCGATTTTAATCCCCGCAAGACCCAATGTTGCCTGTTATCCCACAAACGAGTCTCCCCACATCCCAACACATCCCTGGTTATGGGTCAGGGGCGTAGCCAAGGGAGGGGTTTAGGGTGTCAGAACCCCCCCATAGCCTATAATTTGTCAACATTTTCAATCACTATGCATCGTATGTACGTTCCCACATTAGCAAAAGGTCTTTTCATCTTTAAATATTTAAAAGAATATTAACAAAACCCTTTTTGTACCGAAACTAATTTGTTTTTTTAATAGTCACGTTTAGGCTTAATGCAGCGATTTGCATGTTCTAAAAACATGTCTAAAGAGTAGTTTAGTTCGTCGACCGGAATGTCCTTCAGGATGTCGGTACAAGCCTTTTGGATGGTTTCTACGTTCTCAAAACGTTTTTTTTTATCGGCAAATGCATTCTTTGAAAAGGTGAAATTCGCACGGTGCCACATCATGTGAAAACAAAAAAACAGTCAAAACAAGTGTCAATAGATGGGATGGCATCCTTCGATAGCCAAATGTTCAGTTAAAATGCAATAAATTTATGCTATTGAGATGCTTAACCTTCGCCTTACTAAAGATGATCCCAGGCACTTCCGCTGCTATTTTGAGTAAACTCACAATAAATATATAATAATTTATAAATTTTTTTCATACTTCAGTATTTAGTATCTTTCTCTGGCGATAGTTCGTATTTCGAAAAAAGGCCTAACTTTAATGATTTATTTTGAGACTATGAAAATATTAGAAGATTTCTTTCCAGAGGGTTTATTGAACACATAATGAGGTACGCAAAAAAAATTTATCGTGAGTTTTAATCAAAATGGTAGCGAAAGCGCCTGGGATTACCCAGGTACAAATGACAAAATTCAAGTTTAAACATGAACAAAATTTCAAAAAAACTATGTTTTCTTGTTATTGAAAATTACCTTAAAATTTGTGGAGATATTAAACAAGAATATTAAAAAGATCACCCGGGTGGGTATAAGTAAGGCGAAGGTTAAATCCAATTTCAAGAATTTCAATGAAGATTTTGGCTAATCTTTTATGAATTACCGCCCAATTTTGATCTACGGTTATCGCGGATTCAGTTGGCTAACACGTTGGTCATCATTTATGTTCTGACAATCGTTTTTAAATCGCTTTTACCACTTATGAACTCCACCACGGTATAAACAAAAATCACCATAAACTTAGTTCATCAATTTAAATGCTTCGGTTAAAGTTTAAACATTTTTAAAACAATAGTTAATATTGGATCTTTGTTCGATGCACATTTTTGTACGATGACACAAACATACTTCCACTTCAGATGCAATAACTTCGCTTTCAGTCCACCGAATTTCATGAAATTTTTACTAAAAATCAGGGAAAAAATGTAGTTTTTAATGCATTAAATCACATAAGCCACAACCAAATGCCCTATTTGGAAAGTGCACTTGACTTTAAAAAACATGTAATACTAAACTGGCAAACAAATTTTTTAAAACCCCCCCCCATGACCAAGTTCTGGCTACGCCCCTGTTATGGGTGGTGTGGGTATTGCGGAATCGGCAGCTCTTGATGTTCTGGGCATGTCGCCATGATGTTCTGGCATATTTTTGGCGTGTCGAAAGAAGCAGCCAAGTGCCTCGGCTTCCTAAAGCGGTGCAAAAAATTTTCACTCCGTCTGATCTCCGCATTATTTACACTACCTATATCCGACCTAAAATGGAGTTTAACTCGCACCTCTGGGCGGGGGCTTCAAAAACCCATTTGAAGTTCCTCGATCGGGTGCAAAACCGTGCGATTAAACTTATAGGGAACAGTAGGGCATCCAGCTCTATTGACTCCCTGGAGCATCGATGAAACGTGGCATGTGTGGTGTTATTTTACCGATACTTTTTTGGTAATTGCTCAGTGGAGATGAGCAGCTTGATGCCAGCACTCCGGGTATTCCCCCGGGCAACCCGTTTGAACACTGGCGCCCATGCATTCCACGTCGAAACGATGTTCCAGCGCACTACGCACTACAGGGAAAGTTCGTTTCTGGCCCGTACAGCGCGGCTGTGGAATGGTCTCCCTGCGGATATTTTCCCCAGCACTTCTCGATCTCGATGGGTTCAAGGCAAGAGCCCATAAACACTTTACTCATAACCCTATCTCCTAACCTTTATCCTTCCTGAACCAACGCAATGCTTCGCATTAATAGGGGTCATCCCCTGCGCGTTTGTTCCTGTTTAAACAAAAAAAAAGAAACGCGGTTAGACTTCGGTTGTGGTTTGCATTTTTCATTCGGTGAGCTTTTAAATACGAATGACAATAACTTCAAACAATGGACGATACGAGTAGCCGGAACCGGTGTCGGGAACAAAAGGGAACCGGAAAGGATTGGATTAGAATTGCCTAGGATCTACAGCACATTTAGCTACTTTGAAAACTAAGTATCGCAAACATCCCAGAAAAAGCGTATAATTTATAGTTTTCTTAACTATATATATGGAATTGATTTGTTAACGAATGCATTCTTAGCTGGCAATTGCGGATAAATTGGAATTGGGAGGGATAATTGGAAGGGTGGGAGCGGACATACAAGGTAGTCTCTGATTGCGTTCAACCTGGCGAACGCCAGAACCATCCGTGTCCCTGTCCAATCCTGTCCCCGCGGAGGCTGATACACAGCCTCCGCGCGGCCCTTCTGGATAGCTATTTGGCACCCGCTGAATAGTGAACTAATGTGTGCAGCGTGTCCAATCCCCAGGACTTGAAATTTGGGTTGTGCGCAGGGTTTGGTGCTCGCCACGTAAAATCTACTACCAATGAAAGCCAAAAATCAAGCCTCGGAAGGAACCCACAATGTTGACGACCACAGCAAACGATTTAAGGACCACGATCTGAGGATATGCACCTGGAATGTCCGGACCCTCTATAGGAAAGGTGCCACTATCCAACTGGCGGAAGCCCTCACAAAATGTAAGGCTGACACCACCGCCATCCAGGAAATGCGATGGACAGGAAAAGGTTGCTCCAAGCGAGCAGACTGCGACATCTACTACAGCTGCCATGCGGAGAAGCGCGAATTAGGCTGCGGATTTGTGGTCAGCAAGAGACTTCGCCACCACGTCTCTCGGTTCACTCCGGTGAACGAACGGCTGGCTTCGATCCGCATCAAGGCTAAATACTTTAGCATCAGCCTAATTTGCGCGCACGCCCCGACGGAAGAGAAGGACAATGCGACCAAGGATGCCTTCTATGCGAAGCTCGAGGACGTCTACGACGGGTGCCCGGCCCATGACGTCAAAATCGTCCTCGGGGACTTCAATGCAAAGGTCGGGCGAGAAGGTATATTTGGTCCCACAGTCGGGCAGTTTAGCTTACACACGACCACTACGAACAACGGTCTGAGGCTGATCGATTTCGCCGCGGCACGAAACATGGTAGTTAGTACCACCAGATTCCAGCACCTCGATATCCACAAGGCGACCTGGTTATCCCACGATCAATCCACCCGCAACCAGATTGATCACAATGTGATGAATGGAAGGCATGCTTCTAGCATTCTAGATGTGCGCACGTTCCGAGGACCCAACATCGACTCGGACCACTACCTTGTTGCAGCCAAGGTACGCATGCGTCTTTGCGCAGCGAAGACCGCGCAACCTAGTTTGCGAAGAAAGCTAGACATCAGTAAGCTGCGATCACAAGGGGTAGCCGAAGCCTACTCCGCTCAACTCTCCAACCAGCTCGGTCGCCCCCCCTCTCCACCTGATGACATCTTCGGATTATGGGCTCACTTATCCCACTCTATGCGCGTCACCGCAGAAAATGTCCTTGGTTTTCGACGCCCACCACCAAAACACCAATGGTACGATGAAGAGTGTCGCGCAGCCACTGGCGAAGAATGCTGCCTACAAGAAGACACTGCAGTCGGCTGCCACGCGAGCCGTGACAGAAAAATACCGGGAGGAGAGGAAGAAAGAGAGGTGCCTTTTTAGACGCAAGAAACGGGAGCAAGAAAGGCGCGAGCGTGAGGAAAACGAGGAGTGCAGGAGCAGGAATGACGCCCGAAAATTCTTCCAAAAAGTTAAGCGTCTCACGGAAGGATTTAAGCCCGGGGCATCTTCTTGCAGAGACAAAAACGGGGATCTGGTTACGGATGCGCAGGGTGTACTGAGGTTGTGGAAGGAGCACTTCACCAAGCTGCTCGCAGGCGACGAAGGGAACAATACCGCAAGTGGTGAAGATTTCCAGATGGCACCAATCGACGACGACGGTGTGGATGTGCCACCGCCCAGCCATGACGAGGTCCGGGTCGCTATCCAGCGACTCAAGAACAATAAAGCTGCAGGGCCGGATGGGCTACCAGCTGAATTGTTCAAGGCCGGCGGCGGTGAGCTGATTGGGTGCATGCATCAGCTAATCTGCAAAATATGGCTGGAGGAACGAATGCCCAACGATTGGAACCTCAGTGCCCTTTGCCCTGTGCGGAACAAAGGCGACCCAACAATATGCGCCAACTACAGGGGTATCAGCCTACTTCCCATTGCATACAAGGTCCTGACGAGCGTACTATGTGAAAGATTAAAGCCACTCGCCAAGGCGCTGATTGGACCTTATCAGTGCGGCTTTAGACCTGGTAAGTCCACCATGGACCAAATATTCACTCTACGCCAAATCCTGGAGAAGACCCATGAGAATCAAATCGATACACACCATCTCTTCATCGATTACAAGGCAGCATTCCATAGCCCGATAAGGGATTGCCTATATGCCGCATTGTCTGAACTTGGTATCCCTGCAAAGCTCGTGAGACTTTGCAGAGCGACGTTGAGCAATACTCGCAGCACCAAGGTTGGAACTGACCTCTCCGACCCATTCGATACCGTTCGAGGATTCACACAGGGCGGTCCTTTGGCCTGCGACCTCTTCAACTTCACCATGGAGAGTGTTCTGCGCAAGGCCGGTGTACATCGTAATTACAATTTTCAAAAAGTGTCCAGCTCCTTGCCTACGCTGATGACATTGATGTCATCGGACATAACAAGCTAGATGTCACCGCTGCCTTTGCGGCTATCGAAAGAGAATCTGCCATAATGGGTCTGGTGGTAAATGAGGGCAAGACGAAGTATATGCTGTCTACACGCAGGGACTCGCAGCGGCTAGGGTCTCACGTCCAGGCTGACAGATGTACTTTTGAAGTTGTCAAGGCATTCGTCCACCTTTGCTCCGCCGTTAACAGCAGCAATAATGTCAGCCTGGAGATAAAGCGAAGGATTACTCTTGCCAACAGGCGCTACTACGGTTTCGGTAGGCAATTGAGAAGTAGAGACCTCTCTCGACCGATAAAACTTGCACTCTATAGGACGTTTATCTTGCCCGTGCTCCTCTATGGCGCTGAAGCATGGACAATGACGCGAAACGACATAGCGGCCATAGCCCTGTTCGTATTGGCGACGACTATCGTCTACGAACCAATAACGACCTGTATGAGCTGTATAAGGACATGGACGTAGCACAGCGAATTAACATCCAGCGGCTAAGCTGGCTCGGTCATGTCTGCCGTATGGACGACGAAGCTCCGGCGAAAAAGATGTTCGATGCGATGGTTGGAGGTCGACGGCGAAGAGGGAAGGACCAAGTTGAAGAAACCCTGTTATCTCTCAATCAAAGATCTAATTCAAACTCACAGCGGGCACTTTTTCACTTATTCCCCAACCATTGCAAAAATTTGAAAACAAAACCTTTCTGAAAATATTGGTACGAAATAAGTTAATAGCAGCAACATTAATTACTTTTATTTTTGCTTTTACGATTTCACTGTGGAGGAACAACTCCTTGTTTAATATGAAAACAACAAAAAGAAATGAAAGCAAAAAGGGATATATGTGAAAATTTGATTGTACTTACCCTCTATTATCCTAGTTTTGCAATGTTCAAATTAAAGTCGCAAATATTAAAGTATAAAGAGCATACTTGCATACATAATACCCCGTAATTTCTATTTCTATTTATTAGAAAAATTTAGCATATTATATTTTATAAGAAATTTAAAGTAGAACTCTATTTAGGGCTAATTAGACGAACAACACCATAACTTCATTTATTAAGGTTTATTTCTTGTCGAACGGATAACCTTATTATTTGTGATGCCATTGATATTGAGCACTATTTTCAGTATATGTGGATGAATGAACCGTGTTACATTGATCGTGAATAGATGTTGGAGATATAAGCGGAGACCAATGCATGTGATATGGATTTGATCCCACAGGTGCGGGCGGTACAGTTGCAAATGTGTTGGAATGGAAAGGTGAAAAATAATTTGGGTGACTGTATGACCCATATGTGTAGTCTGAAAAATGTGTCGGGTATTCACATGAAGTTGAAACGTTGTTGCTATTGCTATGCACATTTGGATTCTCTTCCGGCGATGGGATAAATCCGTCGTTATGTTCCTGGTTGATATATTGTGATATATGAGAATTTTGCGTCAAATTATTATAATGGGGATTCTCTAAATTATAGTTCGATGAATACAGGTGTAATTTGTGTTGTGGCTGTTGATGAAAAACTGGATATTGCGAATATGGAACCTGGTGTGTGGATCTTATGAGTTTATTTTGATTATTTTGAGATGATGGTTCCGGCCCCAGAACTGTAATCTCCTCTTGGCATTTAGGTGCATTAGTTGGTAAGCAGTTGTAGTTCTGGAAAGAATTCGGCTGCGACTTCATTTCACCTAAAAACAAGTAAATCGTATACGTAAGATTTTTTTATAAAGCTCGTAATTTCGCTGCACTGTTAATTAGACAAGAGTTTTGATTATAGGATCTTAAATAATTTTATCGTATCAGCCAAAAACCAGGGACCGTAACAGTTATAAGTTTTATTATAAAAATCAGTGTTTAAGGTATCATGGCACGTTAGAAAGGGGAATTTTTAATGACTAACAAAATTATTTATTTTTCAGCTCCTTTATTATCAATCTTTTTTAAAAATTTTTTTACAATATATTGAAGGTTTAAGGAACAAAAAAAAAACACATCCTCCATTACGGACACTTAATCTCCGGATTGGCTCGACCGATTTAAAAAAAATTTTTTTAGTTCTTTTTATTCACTTATTTTATACAAGAATCCACCACAATATTTAAGAAAATTTTTTATTTAAAGTACTTTTTCTGGGGGAAAAATGTGAAAAACGCAGTAAATTTTTGACACTTTTTTCAAAAAACTCCTATCCTCTTATTTTTGCGTTTTTTTATTTTTCTGGTGAATTCCTGTGTCCGAAAGCTTAATAACTATGAATATTTTTTGGTTTTTTGTTTCAGATTAGCCAATCCGGAGATTAAGAGTCCGTAATGGAGGATGTTTTTTTTTCTACGCGACTTCAGATCCACCTATATAAGAGACAATATGCTAAAAAAAACAAAAAAGAAAATTTTGTTTGCGTTCCTTAAACCTTCAATATATTGTAAAAAAATTTTCAAAAAGGTTGATAATAAAGGAGCTGAAAAATTAATAATTTTGTAAATTATTAAAAATTCCCCTTTCTAACGTGCCATGATACCTTAAGGGGGTCGTCTAGTGTGACGGGTCAAAAAAATCGTTTTTTTTTTTTGTTCATAAATCACTTCTAAAACATGTTTAGAAGACGTGTATAAATGGATTTTTGTAAATTCGAAGCCGTTATCAAGTTGCACTTGTAAACCGGAGTAGGTATGCGGAGCGCATACCTACTCCGACCAACTTAAAAACGCGTTTTTCTCAAAACACGTTTTTTCAAAACTGCTGCCACGATATCTCAAAAACTATTTCACTATTAATGCTCAACTTTTTACACCATCTTGAGTACATGTCCAACTACAAATTAAGCTAAAAGAATTAAGATTGCTTCGTTACTTTTTTTTTTTCTTCAATTATATGCACGTGAAAAATAGTCGAAAAACTCATATTTTTTTATGTTTAGGCAAAAAAATACTTTTTTTTTGGAATTCGAACTTTCTTTTAGCTCAATTTGCAGTTTGAAGTCTCAGGAATGAAATGGCGTTTGGTTTTTTGATTTCAGATAATTACAACGGCCGGAATCATGGCAGCAGTGGAGCAACTTTTTTTTTTTACGTCTTCCTGTTGAGTGGTGTAACTCCGATACTAATCAATAGATTGGCTTCAAATAATTATAAAACTTTGTCGAAATGTACTCAAAGAAGAAATAAAATTCAAAAGTTATTTTACTTGAACGGTTTTTTTAATAATGACTGTCAAAAAAAGGCATACAAATACGGCCTTCACACTAGACGACCCCCTTAAGAGTTATTTTTTTACTTTTTTAATGACAACAAATAACAGTAATTGTTTATTTATATTTTAAAAATCCAAATCAAAAATAATTGTTATTAAAGGATTTTTAACATATAAATACAAAATAATTTATATTTTTTAATTTTTCCATAAAAATTACAAAAAAGTTTATTGCCAAATTTGAATCTCCGTGCGAAATGTATTGGTATATTTCACTTATTTGTATAACCTTTCCTTCATAGTAATTTTTTGAAATATAATAATAATAATTGACTGGTACGACAGCCCGATTACGAGACTAAGGCCTAGCTACCCGCAACCATCCGTGTTGTGCGTGCGAATTTGTACAGGGTTGGAAGGGACCTACAGTTGTATGCCGATTCCGAACGGCGAGTTGGGAGCTTTTTCATAGGCAATTTTACTCTCAGAGGTTTGCCATTTCCTGCTGAGAGGACAGCCGCCGAAAGAAAAATTGTTGTTTTTCTTTTTTTTCGGTGTTATCAGCAACGGAGTCTTGAACCTGAGCTGAGCTCCGGCGGCTGAAATATAGTTTTCATAAATAACTGTTGTTTCCGGTCCCTACCAAAAACGAAATTTTACAGGAGACTCTGTTTTTTAGTTTTGTTTGCATTGGCGTAATATAATTGCGTGATTTTTGGTGTATACACTTTATTAAGGATTACTCACTTCGAAGAGGTAATTTTAGTGACTTCAGAAAAACGTAACGGTTTTTTTTGGACATACTTATCTATTTGAGATACACTTACTGATTTTCGGTTTGTAGTACGATATTTACTATAAGAAACCTTATCTTATAGATTTTTCATGTTCGTAAGAGTTAAATGAATAAAATAAAACTGAGTTACTTTAGTTTATGAAGTAAATAATTTAAAATTATCAAAACCAGTGCATTTCATTCAATTTTTGTGGGATTCTGTACATTTACACAAGGAACAGTGTCTGAATTGTTTATAACTGGTCTTCCAGTATAACGCATAAGTATCGTCGAATATACTCGTTTTAAAGATACAAAATTGCATTCGTATGATTATTCAACGAATCAACTGTATTTTTTTCCCTTGAAGGAAAAATAAATAGCTTTTAAAAAACTAATACTACAGAATATTCGGTAGCCTGTCTGTTTTATTTATCTATACTATTATATAAAAACCAATGTGACATTGTTATTTAAGCCACAATCAGGCCAAAACCACTGAAACGATTTAGATGAAATACGAACCAAACAATTTCGATTGTGTGGGAACAGTAAACTTGCAACATGAACCAGGAGGTCTGTCATCTCCATGTCTTTCTTTTTCATATAGTCACTGGAAACATTAACTGTCCTTCTCTTCTGGCCAAAATTGCTTTCATTGTGCCAACACGTACCCTCAGACACGTTTATCCTCCTTGTGTTCAGTTCTCTAGGACGAGATATAGTAGTACCGCTTTAGCTGAGTTAAACGCGTTGTCGATCTCTTTAATGTTTGATATATATCCCTATACCCATGTCAATGTCCTTTCTTAACTCCCACTTCCCTGTTTAAGCTTAATTTTTCCACATTGTTATTTAGTCTGTAAGAATTGTATTCAAAGATTGAAATTAAATAAACAAATATATAAATGAAGTATAATGTTGCTAGTGAAACAGTAGAGTGAAAAATTGTAGAGTGATTGCTGGTTTTGAACTGCGTTGAAGAATTTTGGTGTGTTTTATTTTTGAACACAATCCAGAGAAACGAATACGCCTGCTTTAGGTAGCAGAACTCATTTTCGTAACATTCGGTGTCAGAAGTGGGATTGTGCTACTGAAAATAAAAATAAGGTATTACTGAAGGTCGACCAGCCTAAATAGGAACTTGCTGCTTGGAACTTGCCGACTGCTGGAGAAAAGGTAAAGTTGTAGTTGTGTTTGCAAGAGGCGTGTGAGGCACGAGGCGTTGATTGGGCTGTGCATGAGTTCGGAACACAAGAGGTGTGGTAAAAATGGAATCGTTGAATCCTGAAATTTCGGCGAACCGAGAAGTGGCAGAGCGAATGGAAACCAAAGTCTCGGAAAGTTCGGAAAGATTTGGAAATGCAAATCGCGCGTTGTCCAGCAAGCTTCAGGAAAATTCTGCGCGCTTAGAGCAGAAAGTGAATGCAATTTCCGACAGGATTAATGTGTGGAGATGCGAATGGATTATTTGAACAAACGAGTTGACAGTCTGAACGATTCGGTGTACAGAAAAATCGACGAGCGGCTTAAGGAGGTACAGCCGTGAGAATGGTTGCTGCCAGTTCGCGAAAACTCGGCGACCAGAAGTGCCCATTTATGATGGTACTATGCCGTCCGATACAATCAAACTACAATTCAACCTGGCTGCTCTGGAAATTCAGTGGACCGATGTAAGGAAAGGTCGGAGATCTGCACTGGCTCTTAAAGGTCCTGCGGCTGAGGTAATAAAATCAGTTCCGCAATTTTTAAGAGGTGACTGCGAGGCGACGAGGCGAGTCATGAGGGCGGTGGCAGAAAAGTACAGCAACGAGCATGATAAAACACTGTACTAATGCGAGCTGAAGAACCGAAGACAAAGAGCCAACGAGGCGCTGCAGACATATGCAGCCGACATTGAGCGAATCGTTGTCTTACCCTGAAATCAGCGCCGCTGTTCTCAAGAGAGAAAACTGAGGCGTTTATTCAGGGTATTTATGACCCGGATACACGTCGCAGTGTGTTGATGATGAGCAAGCGCAATGGAGTATAAGGCGGCATGGATGGGGAGCTCTCGGTATGTACAACAAAAATACGCCGAATTCGCCGTGAAAGCGAAATCCCGAGCCACCAAGCTCCGCGACACCGGCCAGGCCCGGGGTGATCTCCTCTAAAGTAGTTTGTTGGCTACGTGACAAGCCGGGCCTCATAGCACGAGACTGTTGTCGACGAAAGAAGCGTTCTCGATCGCAACCGCCTAAGACGAGGGATGCTGGAAACCGAGACTCAGCTAACAATCGCAGGGCGGAGGAAGAGGAGTCGTTAAACTAGAAAAGGTCAGCCTAAAGGGGCGCATAGTGGCTCAATGTGTCATTTTAGGTTGCGAAAATCATAACTTCTGAACGAATAGAGATAATTGGAAAATTTGCTGTTGATAAGAAATTCATCGGGCTATAGTATTCCAAAAAACAAATTCAATCGTGATACAGGGTGCTACGAAATACTTTGTCAAAGTTCGGCTTACTGTAAATAAGAATAATGAGAGCAACAATGTTGAGTTTTAGTTACAAAATTAATCAAAATACATTTAAAAAGATGAAAAGTAATAAAATATGTAAGAAATAAGCTGAAAGAGTCATATTTAAAGATAAAAATACCGTAATTTTGATTTAAAAATTAGAACCAGAATTCGAAAAATTTACGTAAAAAGTCAATTTTTCCTTGGACAACCCTAAGTTCAAAAACAATGCTAAAGCTCCATTACGACTATATTTGAATACCGTTTTTTATTTTTTTAACACGACCCGGGCTTGCTGGTGGTAAAACTGCTTTCATTATAACGACTTTAATTTTCTCCTGATCCTTATTTTATTTTATGATCAAAGTTTCTGACAGGTGGGTGGAAGTTATTGTTTCCGTTGCCTCCATAAGCTTCCTTTTTTAATAAATGACGCACAGTCCGGAATTGACTTTCTCCGCCTTCCTTTTGCCGCCTTATACTACTGTGTACAAAGAATACCCGGAATTCGATTTCTTCGATTATCGTGGTGTTGTGCATTATGAGTTCCTTCCGCCGGGCCAAACTGTCAACAAGGAATATTACTTGAGCGTTATGCGTCGTTTGCGTGAAGCTATTCGCAAAAAGAGGCCGGATTTATGGAGAGACAACTCTTGGTTTTTGCATCACGATAATGCACCATCTCACACGGCATTGGTTCTTCGTGAGCATTTCGCCAACTCATATCGTTCCACAGCCACCGTATTCGCCTGATTTAGCTCCTTGTGACTTCTGGCTATTCTCCAAACTCAAAAGACCACTTCGAGGACACCGTTTTGAATCGATTGAAGAGATTCAACGTGAATCGCCGCGCGCATTGAAGGCCATACCGGAAGGTGACTATTTGGCATGCTTCGAAGATTGGAAAGTCCGTTGGCATAAGTGCATTGCATCGTGGGGGGGGACTACTTTGAAGGCGATGAAATTGATTTGGAAGAATAAATAAAGATTTTTTGAATTATAAACAAATTCCGGGTATTCTTTGTACACAGTAGGATGTCGATGGTTGATCATCGCTTATGCAACATGCAGCTACTGTATCGAAGTAAATTGTTTTTCCAACCACTCCTCATTACTCTGGACAAAATTGAATTTGGTACGGTTTGCCGCAATCCATTTCAACTTTGTAGTGCGATAAGTCCTGGATATCTTCTCTTCAGTCGTAGATATGTTGGCTGCAGGCAAACTTCCTTCGATGTAACCAATTTTCTTAGTGACAGCCAAAACGAATTCCTCCTTTGTCTTCGAAATAGTAAATATTTCAAGCAGCTTGAAATATTTCAAAAACATCTTTGTGCTGAAATCTTCTTCGGTTTAGTTGCAGTAGCGGAGATGAAGTGTTGTCTAGTTCAAATTAAATTCGAAACTAACTTTGCTGTATATGCATTCAAATACAAAACACTAGCTGGTACCTAAACAGTTGTTAGGTTTTCCCTCGTTTTGGGATTTTTGAACAATACAATACAATAACAATAAACAATAAATATAAAACAATAAATCGGCTTTTTGTTTTTCAATAACTAATTGTTTCATTGGCACGGTTTAACTGAACGACTAATGACGACTGACTGACTTGTGCGCAAATGAAAAAAAATTGTATGCGCAAGTGGACTGCCAGACACAGTTTTAGTATTTTGTTAAAAGCTAAAACATTACATCAAAGGATACATGATGGCTGATTGCCGGAAATGAAAGCCAGCTCGTTTTTCGTACGTGCGAACAGCGTATTCAGCAAAAGTACTCTTTACGTCGAGCTTACAACAATACACGCGAAAAACCCTACTTAATATGGAGCTGCAAGCTTGTATCACATCTTAAATGAAGCCAAAATCCAAATTTGGCAACGATTACAATCGCGTGTAATTGATTCACTATCAAAATCTTGACGAACTTGTTCGAACGCACGCACCCGAAAGCACAAATTTGCTCGAGGTGGCCACAGAAAAATCGCTGTAAAATCCAGACGGGCAAAATAAATCGGGCACCCGATCTCTTTAGGGCAGCACTAACAGCAGACTAGTGAACAATTTTCCCAAAGACGGAACTCTGGCAAGTATGGCCTTTTTTTTAATCTATCGAAAGTTCAAAAAGTGTGAAAGGAAACGATGGGGCGCAATCTGGGTCAGCCGAATATATTCATTTTCTTCTTCGGGAAATCGAATAATCTTAATTAATATTATAATTTATATTGGTTCATTGGTGTCAATATCTAGTATACCTTTAATATTTTGCATACTTTTATAAATTAAATCTCTAAACTAAGTAATTTTTGGTGGGCCACGGGAACAGGCTTTCTTGCGAAATAATTTTGTTTTTGGGCGATTAACGATTAATGATTATTATCTGTTATATATAATATAATTGTCCAAAAATTAGTTGCGATATAGTTTTAACTTCTGAAGAAATCGTAAGAATTAAAGCGCCCGTGAAGAAGATCAAGAACCTGGACATGGTCTGCATGTTGAACATATTTGACTCCAGTAAGGCCAAATAATCGATTTTTAATAACAAAAGTAATTACTAATTGTTAAAATTACATTGTCTTAACTTTTTTGAACAAAATACAACGAAATAAATCGGGGTCATTTTATGACCCGAAGGGTCAAATGTGCGAGTTTTTCCTAGGGGGTTAATTATTTACTAAAAATGCCTTCTTTTACGATACTGGTGGAAAAAGTTTAAATTAATTTGCTCCTTTCCGTCTTTTAAAACTTCCGCTTTACCTAAAAAGTGCAAATTGGTGATATTATTTCACAAATTGCTAAACTTTGACAGGCTCTACAAGCAAAACTATTTGTCCAATTAAATTAAGGTTTTTGGATTTCTTAGGTCCAATCATTTACCTATCGGAAAAGTATAAGTTTCCCCCAAATCGAACATGACAAAATTGATTTTTGCAACCTGCGTCGGCAGAACCAGCCACTGTGGGGCGTGAGCTGATTCCCACATCCTGCGGCCCCACTAACGAAGGAAGGATAGACGGAAAGTCGTTTGTTTTGACACTGGATACTGGCGCATCATATTCAATCATCAAAAGGAAGCTTTTGAGGAATTGGGAACTACTGAATGGTATCGAGTCAAGGACAGTGACTGGCGAACGGGCGCCCGTTTAGGGGAAGGTCACGAAAACGAGGTCACCATCGGCACCGACACCCGATAAGACACGGACTTACGCTGGACGAAGGAAAGGGTGCAGAGGTATGCCAACGTTAAATTTCCACTGCACACCGGCTAAGAGCAAAGCGCGGTGGTAAGAAAAGTTATTTTGTGTCAACACCAGAAGATACCAGCGAATTCCGAGGCGATTATGTGGGCAAAGGTGGACGACGAGGACGATACGATAAGTCGGCTGTGAGTTGGTAGAAGCACGAGAGCAAGGAGACGACAAGATCAGAATAGGACGTACATTAGTAGAACCCAAAAACGGTACAATACCAGTTAGAATGCTGAACCTGCTTAATAGACTCAGATATCTCGGAAAAGGAGCAGTAATTGGTGAGTGTAGAAAGACTGTAGCAGCTGTCAAAGGTAGCCCGACAAACGGCTTTAAACTGGATGCAATACCGCAGGAGAACCAGTGGAGCATCGAATTGACAGCAAAGCAGAGGCAGAAAGCGCGGTCACTTCTGCAGAAATATGGGTCAATATTTGCAATATTTGTAGAAGCAGTCGGAAAAACAGCTAAAGTGAAACACAATTTCTACACCGGAAATGCGATGCCGATCCACCAACCGCCACGACGAGTCCCACTGGCGAAACGGGACGAAATCACAAACCTGATCGAGAATATACTTACTTACTTACTTAACTGGCCATAAAAACCCGTTATCGGGTTACGGCCTGCCGCAAAACTTCTCTCCAGGCGCCTCTGCTTTGCGCGCGCCTTCTCCAGTTGGTCACACCAAGAGATAGCAGGGCCTCTTCAACTTGGTCCTTCCACCGGAGACACGGCCTCCCTCTTCGCCGTCGACCTCTAACCATCGTATCGAACACTTTTTTCGCCGGAGCTTCGTCCTCCATACGGCAGACATGACCGAGCCAGCGTAGCCGCTGGATGTTAATTCGCTGCGCAACGTCCATGTCCTTATACAGCTCATACAGCTCGTTATTGGTTCGTATACGATAATCGTCACCAACACGAACAGGGCCGAAGATTTTGCGAAGTACCTTCCTCTCGAACACTCCAAGGGCCGCTATGTCATTTCGTGTCATTGTCCATGCTTCAGCGCCATAGAGGAGCACGGGCAAGATAAGCGTCCTATAGAGTGCAAGTTTTGTCGGTCGAGAGAGGTCTTTACTTCTCAATTGCCTACCGAGACCGTAGTAGCACCTGTTGGCAAGAGTTATCCTTCGCTTTATCTCCAGGCTGACATCATTGCTGCTGTTGATGGCGGTGCCAAGGTAGACAAATTCCTTGACAACTTCAAAGGTATACCTGTCGGCCTCGACGTGAGACCCTAGCCGCTGCGAGTCCCTGCGTGTAGACAGCATATACTTCGTCTTGCCCTCATTTACCACCAGACCCATTTTGGCAGATTCTCTTTCGATAGCCGCAAAGGCAGCGGATTGATCGAGAATATGCTGAAAGAAAAGGTCATAGACCCCTCTTCAGGCCCTTGGTGCTCACCAGTCGTGTTAGTCAAGAAAAAGGACGGCAGTATCCGTTTTACGGTGGACTATCAGATGCTCAACGACTTGACTAAGAAGAACATCTACCCATTATCCAGGAACACACTGTCAGGCACACATTGGTTTTCTACACTCGACTTACGCAGCAGGTCATGTCGGTTGGGTTTTGCAACAAATCAGCAACATTCGAGCGACTCATGAATCATGTGCTGAACGGGCTACATTGGTGTACCTTGACGTAATCGTGATGGGCAAAAGCTGAAGGAGTTGGCTGAAGCTGAAGGAGGTATTCGAGCGAATATGAGAAGCAGGGCTTAAACTCAATCCAAAGAAATGCTCGCTGTTCCAAAAGGAAGTCAAGTATCTGGGCCACACGGTTTCCGCGTACGGAGTACATACGGATGAAGGCAAAACTACGGTGGTAAAGGAGTGACCCCGACCACGCAATCTACACGAACTCCGCAGTTTCCTGAGCCTGTGCACATACTACCGAAGATTTGTTCCTGGATTTGCGAACGAAGCCAGCAGCTTGCATAAACTGACGAAAAAGAATCAAGCTTTCGAGTGGAGCGAACATCAGGAGCAGACTTTTGCATAACTGAAGGAAAAGCTGTGCACTGCTCTGATTCTGGCCTTCCCCGTGCCCGGAGAGATGTTTGTGCTGGATGCAGATGCAAGCGGACAGTATTGGCGGTGATCTTTCACAGATACTGGATGGCCAAGAACAAGTGATAGCATACTACAGCAAAATTTTGTCGAAACCTGAACGCAACTACTGCGTGACACGGAGAGAACTGCTGGCAGTATTGGAATGCGTGAAACACTTCCACAAATACAAAAGTTTCGCCTGCGCATGGATCATGCGGCATTGAAATGGCTAGTGAACTTTAAAGATCCTGAAGGCCAATTGGCGCGGTGGATCGAGCGGATGCAGAGCTACGACTACACGATAGAGCATCGCAAGGGCAGTAGCCATGGAAATGCCGATGCCTTGTCACGCCGTTCGTGCCAAACCGACTGCAGGCATTGTTCGCGAGCCGAAAGCCAACAGCAGATAGTGGATGTCCGATTGGTAAGCGTTATGCCAGAGGAAGAGTGGTCTGCGGAGAGGATACAAAAGGACCAGCGCGATACGGATCTTGCAAAAATCATCGAAGGCAAGGAGCAAGGCGCACGGCCGGACTGGCAGGATATGGCCGGTGAAAGCCCGATCGCGAAGGCTTACTGGGAACAGTGACAAAGTCTGCGGCGTTCTGATGGCTGCCTATACCGCGAGTGGGAGAGTGAGGATGGCCGGACCAGCAATTCCTTAATTGTAGTCCCGAAACGCAGGATCAACGAGGTCATCGGGGCATACCATAACGACTCCAGTGGAGGGCACCTGGGCATCACAATTCTATTGCGTAGGATGCCAGGAGTCTGTAGGTGGATTGATTGAGAGCTGTGACCGATGTTCGGCTGCAAAAAGGCCGACAAGATCTCGGGGCCGCATGCAGCAGTACAACGTGGGAGCGCGTTTCGAGCGGATTGCCATGCGCCGGACTATTCCCAATTAGCACTCAAGGCAACCAATATGTGCTGGTGGTAATGGATTATTTTAGCAAATGGTCCGAAGTGTATTCTATTCCTAACCGGGAGGACACTACGATCGCGGAAATGCTGGCCAACAACTGGCTAGCAAGGTCCGTAGTTCCGTTGGAGTTGCACTGGGATCAAGGCCGGAATGTCGAATCTGCAGTATTCATGGAAGTGTGTGAGCTATTAGGAATAAGGAAAACTCACACCACTTCTTTGCATCCACAGTCTGACGGCATGGTTGAACAATTTAATCGGCCGCTAGTCAAAACGATTGTCACACGCATATCGCTCTGTTCATGATGGCGTATAGGTCAGTCCTGCACGACACGACATCACTCACCGCAGCCCGAGCAGTGTTCGGCACAGAGTTGAGGTTGCCCGCTGAAGTTCGGGTGGACCGCACGACGGAAGGTGCTAGGGCTGACTACGTGGTCAATAAGCGGTTGGAACTGGAAGAAATCAACCAGTTTATAAGGAGCCGCACTCAACTGGTCAGCGATAAGATGAAAGCCATGCCTTCCTCCTGTATTTCTAGCTGCAGAAAATGAGGCCAGTCGGCATATCGGTTTGAAGTGCTGTTTGGCAGGAAACTTGTTCTCAGCGCTGGAGACAGGGGGGAACCCGGAAGAGACCTTCTTAAAACTCTTCCATCTGAGGGGGAGCAGTTGGCGCCCAGTGTGCTGAGATTATGCCTCGCCGCAGGTATCAAACCGTTATCACCGATCGATCGGAATGGACGAACAACTGCTGGAAGGGTTTCAAGCCTTATTCGGCAGTGGTGTAGACGGATGGGTCACTGATGGACACTGGCTCTGGTGCTGGAGTTCACTCTGGCTCTGATAACATTCGACTTTCCTTCCCGCTGGGCAGTCACACTTCTGTATTTCAGGCGGAAGTGTTTTCCATATCTATAGCAGCGCTTGAGCTGCGGCGGAGGGGAAAGTCTGGGTGTGACATATATATTTGCTCAGACAGCCAAGCGGCTGTTAAGGCGTGTTCAGCAATGCAGACAAAATCCAAAATTGTGCGGGAGGCTGAACGAGCTAAGCATTGACAATGTCGTCACACTTCTGTGGGTGCCTGGGCATTCTGATGTCGAAGGCAATGAAAAGGCGGATGAGCTCGCCAGAGCTGGATCTTTGGCCCGTTTCTTAGGACCTGAAACAGCGATTGGCTGCGGCTTATCTAAGCACAAGGCTGCATTCAGTAGCACATTAGCACGCAGACACCTCGATTACTAGCGTAGTCTTACGACATGTAGGCAGTCGAGGATGTTTATTGATGCGCCTATGCGCGGTTGAATATTTCTCAGAAATGGCCCCTTCTGGCTTGGAGATGAGAGTCGCCAACGGAAGTGGTCCCGTTACTGGCTCGCAAGGAGGGAGGCGCAAACCAGAGCACAAAGGGCAGACCTTTGCCTACGCGCCCGCGTTTCTGGGCGCTCCCTACACTTTGTTAATAATAATAAGATGAAAGCCAGATATGAACTACGGGCTAACACCGCAGGGTTCCACGAAGGCGATCTGGTAATGCTCCACAACATTCAGCGGATGAAAGGCTTGTCTTCAAAACTTCAAACGCTATGGGAAGGACCGTACAAGGTCGAGACCAGGATTAATGACGTTGTATACAGGATTCAACGTTACAGCAATAAAGGCGCTAGTTTCAAAATTATTGCTGCCGCCGATAAATGCCCGTTCAGTGTTGTCATGTTGTCTATTCTAGGAGGCCTGTAGGTTCGCACAGCGAGCTGTATGATCGCCACATCTATACTATTATATAAAAACAAGTGTGACGTTTTTTGAGCAACAATCAGGCAAAAACCACTGAACCGATTTAGATGAAATAAGCACCAAAAATTTTTTGATCTGGGGGAATGGTACATAGGCTATATGAGAATGCCAACGCCCCCTTCTTACGCCCACTATAGTAACAAAACTCATCTATGGTATGCTTTTGTAAAGCAATATGGGCATCAAACGATTCAGCGTGTCATTGCGGCAAACATAGGCTATAATATAATCGGTCACGCCCACTTTCCGTACCCACTAAACTAACAAAACGAAGCTACGGTACATGTCGGTAAATCAGTATTAATATCAAATGATTCCGTGTTTCATTGATGTTAAGATAGGATATATATAAGATTGACCACGCCCACCTGATATGCCTTTTCGCCACGCCCACTATAATAACAAATCGCCATGGTATATTTGTCATAACAATATGGGTATCAAACGGTTCAGCGTGTCATTGCGGGAAACATAGGCTATAATATAATCGGCCACGCCCACTTTCCGCGCCCACTAAACTAACAAAACGAGGGTACGGTACATGTCGGTAAATCAGTATTAATACCAAATGATTCCGTGTTTCATTGATGTTAACATAGGATATATAAGTCTGACCACGCCTACCTAATACGCCGTCTCGCCACGCCCGCTATACTAACAAATCAGTCATGATATATTTGTCACAGCAATATAGGTGTTAAACGATTTAGCGTGTCATTGCGGCAAACAAAGGCTATAATATAATCGGCCACACCCACTTTTCGCACCCACTAAACTAACAAAACAAAGCTACGGTACATGTCTGAACATTAATGTTGATGTAAAATGATTCTGTGTTTCATAGCGATAAACATAGGCTATATAAGGTTGACACCCCCACCTTTTACGCCTTCCTGCAATGCCCATTATGATGACAGAAATTAACTGGGATATATTTGTGCAAAACAATATGGATATAAAAAAATTTTGTGAGTCATTGCAGCAAATATCTATATATTGTATATAAAAATTAATGTATGTTTGTTAAAATATAATGGGGGTTGGACAAGGGGCGTGACACTTTTATAAGTTGTAGTTGTGTTTGCAAGAGGCGTGTGAGGCACGAGGCGTTGATTGGGCTGTGCATGAGTTCGGAACACAAGAGGTGTGGTAAAAATGGAATCGTTGAATCCTGAAATTTCGGCGAACCGAGAAGTGGCAGAGCGAATGGAAACCAAAGTCTCGGAAAGTTCGGAAAGATTTGGAAATGCAAATCGCGCGTTGTCCAGCAAGCTTCAGGAAAATTCTGCGCGCTTAGAGCAGAAAGTGAATGCAATTTCCGACAGGATTAATGTGTGGAGATGCGAATGGATTATTTGAACAAACGAGTTGACAGTCTGAACGATTCGGTGTACAGAAAAATCGACGAGCGGCTTAAGGAGGTACAGCCGTGAGAATGGTTGCTGCCAGTTCGCGAAAACTCGGCGACCAGAAGTGCCCATTTATGATGGTACTATGCCGTCCGATACAATCAAACTACAATTCAACCTGGCTGCTCTGGAAATTCAGTGGACCGATGTAAGGAAAGGTCGGAGATCTGCACTGGCTCTTAAAGGTCCTGCGGCTGAGGTAATAAAATCAGTTCCGCAATTTTTAAGAGGTGACTGCGAGGCGACGAGGCGAGTCATGAGGGCGGTGGCAGAAAAGTACAGCAACGAGCATGATAAAACACTGTACTAATGCGAGCTGAAGAACCGAAGACAAAGAGCCAACGAGGCGCTGCAGACATATGCAGCCGACATTGAGCGAATCGTTGTCTTACCCTGAAATCAGCGCCGCTGTTCTCAAGAGAGAAAACTGAGGCGTTTATTCAGGGTATTTATGACCCGGATACACGTCGCAGTGTGTTGATGATGAGCAAGCGCAATGGAGTATAAGGCGGCATGGATGGGGAGCTCTCGGTATGTACAACAAAAATACGCCGAATTCGCCGTGAAAGCGAAATCCCGAGCCACCAAGCTCCGCGACACCGGCCAGGCCCGGGGTGATCTCCTCTAAAGTAGTTTGTTGGCTACGTGACAAGCCGGGCCTCATAGCACGAGACTGTTGTCGACGAAAGAAGCGTTCTCGATCGCAACCGCCTAAGACGAGGGATGCTGGAAACCGAGACTCAGCTAACAATCGCAGGGCGGAGGAAGAGGAGTCGTTAAACTAGAAAAGGTCAGCCTAAAGGGGCGCATAGTGGCTCAATGTGTCATTTTAGGTTGCGAAAATCATAACTTCTGAACGAATAGAGATAATTGGAAAATTTGCTGTTGATAAGAAATTCATCGGGCTATAGTATTCCAAAAAACAAATTCAATCGTGATACAGGGTGCTACGAAATACTTTGTCAAAGTTCGGCTTACTGTAAATAAGAATAATGAGAGCAACAATGTTGAGTTTTAGTTACAAAATTAATCAAAATACATTTAAAAAGATGAAAAGTAATAAAATATGTAAGAAATAAGCTGAAAGAGTCATATTTAAAGATAAAAATACCGTAATTTTGATTTAAAAATTAGAACCAGAATTCGAAAAATTTACGTAAAAAGTTAATTTTTCCTTGGACAACCCTAAGTTCAAAAACAATGCTAAAGCTCCATTACGACTATATTTGAATACCGTTTTTTATTTTTTTAACACGACCCGGGCTTGCTGGTGGTAAAACTGCTTTCATTATAACGACTTTAATTTTCTCCTGATCCTTATTTTATTTTATGATCAAAGTTTCTGACAGGTGGGTGGTAGTTATTGTTTCCGTTGCCTCCATAAGCTTCCTTTTTTAATAAATGACGCACAGTCCGGAATTGACTTTCTCCGCCTTCCTTTTGCCGCCTTATACTACTGTGTACAAAGAATACCCGGAATTCGATTTCTTCGATTATCGTGGTGTTGTGCATTATGAGTTCCTTCCGCCGGGCCAAACTGTCAACAAGGAATATTACTTGAGCGTTATGCGTCGTTTGCGTGAAGCTATTCGCAAAAAGAGGCCGGATTTATGGAGAGACAACTCTTGGTTTTTGCATCACGATAATGCACCATCTCACACGGCATTGGTTCTTCGTGAGCATTTCGCCAACTCATATCGTTCCACAGCCACCGTATTCGCCTGATTTAGCTCCTTGTGACTTCTGGCTATTCTCCAAACTCAAAAGACCACTTCGAGGACACCGTTTTGAATCGATTGAAGAGATTCAACGTGAATCGCCGCGCGCATTGAAGGCCATACCGGAAGGTGACTATTTGGCATGCTTCGAAGATTGGAAAGTCCGTTGGCATAAGTGCATTGCATCGTGGGGGGGGACTACTTTGAAGGCGATGAAATTGATTTGGAAGAATAAATAAAGATTTTTTGAATTATAAACAAATTCCGGGTATTCTTTGTACACAGTAGGATGTCGATGGTTGATCATCGCTTATGCAACATGCAGCTACTGTATCGAAGTAAATTGTTTTTCCAACCACTCCTCATTACTCTGGACAAAATTGAATTTGGTACGGTTTGCCGCAATCCATTTCAACTTTGTAGTGCGATAAGTCCTGGATATCTTCTCTTCAGTCGTAGATATGTTGGCTGCAGGCAAACTTCCTTCGATGTAACCAATTTTCTTAGTGACAGCCAAAACGAATTCCTCCTTTGTCTTCGAAATAGTAAATATTTCAAGCAGCTTGAAATATTTCAAAAACATCTTTGTGCTGAAATCTTCTTCGGTTTAGTTGCAGTAGCGGAGATGAAGTGTTGTCTAGTTCAAATTAAATTCGAAACTAACTTTGCTGTATATGCATTCAAATACAAAACACTAGCTGGTACCTAAACAGTTGTTAGGTTTTCCCTCGTTTTGGGATTTTTGAACAATACAATACAATAATAATAAACAATAAATATAAAACAATAAATCGGCTTTTTGTTTTTCAATAACTAATTGTTTCATTGGCACGGTTTAACTGAACGACTAATGACGACTGACTGACTTGTGCGCAAATGAAAAAAAATTGTATGCGCAAGTGGACTGCCAGACACAGTTTTAGTATTTTGTTAAAAGCTAAAACATTACATCAAAGGATACATGATGGCTGATTGCCGGAAATGAAAGCCAGCTCGTTTTTCGTACGTGCGAACAGCGTATTCAGCAAAAGTACTCTTTACGTCGAGCTTACAACAATACACGCGAAAAACCCTACTTAATATGGAGCTGCAAGCTTGTATCACATCTTAAATGAAGCCAAAATCCAAATTTGGCAACGATTACAATCGCGTGTAATTGATTCACTATCAAAATCTTGACGAACTTGTTCGAACGCACGCACCCGAAAGCACAAATTTGCTCGAGGTGGCCACAGAAAAATCGCTGTAAAATCCAGACGGGCAAAATAAATCGGGCACCCGATCTCTTTAGGGCAGCACTAACAGCAGACTAGTGAACAATTTTCCCAAAGACGGAACTCTGGCAAGTATGGCCTTTTTTTTAATCTATCGAAAGTTCAAAAAGTGTGAAAGGAAACGATGGGGCGCAATCTGGGTCAGCCGAATATATTCATTTTCTTCTTCGGGAAATCGAATAATCTTAATTAATATTATAATTTATATTGGTTCATTGGTGTCAATATCTAGTATACCTTTAATATTTTGCATACTTTTATAAATTAAATCTCTAAACTAAGTAATTTTTGGTGGGCCACGGGAACAGGCTTTCTTGCGAAATAATTTTGTTTTTGGGCGATTAACGATTAATGATTATTATCTGTTATATATAATATAATTGTCCAAAAATTAGTTGCGATATAGTTTTAACTTCTGAAGAAATCGTAAGAATTAAAGCGCCCGTGAAGAAGATCAAGAACCTGGACATGGTCTGCATGTTGAACATATTTGACTCCAGTAAGGCCAAATAATCGATTTTTAATAACAAAAGTAATTACTAATTGTTAAAATTACATTGTCTTAACTTTTTTGAACAAAATACAACGAAATAAATCGGGGTCATTTTATGACCCGAAGGGTCAAATGTGCGAGTTTTTCCTAGGGGGTTAATTATTTACTAAAAATGCCTTCTTTTACGATACTGGTGGAAAAAGTTTAAATTAATTTGCTCCTTTCCGTCTTTTAAAACTTCCGCTTTACCTAAAAAGTGCAAATTGGTGATATTATTTCACAAATTGCTAAACTTTGACAGGCTCTACAAGCAAAACTATTTGTCCAATTAAATTAAGGTTTTTGGATTTCTTAGGTCCAATCATTTACCTATCGGAAAAGTATAAGTTTCCCCCAAATCGAACATGACAAAATTGATTTTTGCAACCTGCGTCGGCAGAACCAGCCACTGTGGGGCGTGAGCTGATTCCCACATCCTGCGGCCCCACTAACGAAGGAAGGATAGACGGAAAGTCGTTTGTTTTGACACTGGATACTGGCGCATCATATTCAATCATCAAAAGGAAGCTTTTGAGGAATTGGGAACTACTGAATGGTATCGAGTCAAGGACAGTGACTGGCGAACGGGCGCCCGTTTAGGGGAAGGTCACGAAAACGAGGTCACCATCGGCACCGACACCCGATAAGACACGGACTTACGCTGGACGAAGGAAAGGGTGCAGAGGTATGCCAACGTTAAATTTCCACTGCACACCGGCTAAGAGCAAAGCGCGGTGGTAAGAAAAGTTATTTTGTGTCAACACCAGAAGATACCAGCGAATTCCGAGGCGATTATGTGGGCAAAGGTGGACGACGAGGACGATACGATAAGTCGGCTGTGAGTTGGTAGAAGCTCGAGAGCAAGGAGACGACAAGATCAGAATAGGACGTACATTAGTAGAACCCAAAAACGGTACAATACCAGTTAGAATGCTGAACCTGCTTAATAGACTCAAATATCTCGGAAAAGGAGCAGTAATTGGTGAGTGTAGAAAGACTGTAGCAGCTGTCAAAGGTAGCCCGACAAACGGCTTTAAACTGGATGCAATACCGCAGGAGAACCAGTGGAGCATCGAATTGACAGCAAAGCAGAGGCAGAAAGCGCGGTCACTTCTGCAGAAATATGGGTCAATATTTGCAATATTTGTAGAAGCAGTCGGAAAAACAGCTAAAGTGAAACACAATTTCTACACCGGAAATGCGATGCCGATCCACCAACCGCCACGACGAGTCCCACTGGCGAAACGGGACGAAATCACAAACCTGATCGAGAATATACTTACTTACTTACTTAACTGGCCATAACAACCCGTTATCGGGTTACGGCCTGCCGCAAAACTTCTCTCCAGGCGCCTCTTCTTTGCGCGCGCCTTCTCCAGTTGGTCACACCAAGAGATAGCAGGGCCTCTTCAACTTGGTCCTTCCACCGGAGACACGGCCTCCCTCTTCGCCGTCGACCTCTAACCATCGTATCGAACACTTTTTTCGCCGGAGCTTCGTCGTCCATACGGCAGACATGACCGAGCCAGCGTAGCCGCTGGATGTTAATTCGCTGCGCAACGTCCATGTCCTTATACAGCTCATACAGCTCGTTATTGGTTCGTATACGATAATCGTCACCAACACGAACAGGGCCGAAGATTTTGCGAAGTACCTTCCTCTCGAACACTCCAAGGGCCGCTATGTCATTTCGTGTCATTGTCCATGCTTCAGCGCCATAGAGGAGCACGGGCAAGATAAGCGTCCTATAGAGTGCAAGTTTTGTCGGTCGAGAGAGGTCTTTACTTCTCAATTGCCTACCGAGACCGTAGTAGCACCTGTTGGCAAGAGTTATCCTTCGCTTTATCTCCAGGCTGACATCATTGCTGCTGTTGATGGCGGTGCCAAGGTAGACAAATTCCTTGACAACTTCAAAGGTATACCTGTCGGCCTCGACGTGAGACCCTAGCCGCTGCGAGTCCCTGCGTGTAGACAGCATATACTTCGTCTTGCCCTCATTTACCACCAGACCCATTTTGGCAGATTCTCTTTCGATAGCCGCAAAGGCAGCGGATTGATCGAGAATATGCTGAAAGAAAAGGTCATAGACCCCTCTTCAGGCCCTTGGTGCTCACCAGTCGTGTTAGTCAAGAAAAAGGACGGCAGTATCCGTTTTACGGTGGACTATCAGATGCTCAACGACTTGACTAAGAAGAACATCTACCCATTATCCAGGAACACACTGTCAGGCACACATTGGTTTTCTACACTCGACTTACGCAGCAGGTCATGTCGGTTGGGTTTTGCAACAAATCAGCAACATTCGAGCGACTCATGAATCATGTGCTGAACGGGCTACATTGGTGTACCTTGACGTAATCGTGATGGGCAAAAGCTGAAGGAGTTGGCTGAAGCTGAAGGAGGTATTCGAGCGAATATGAGAAGCAGGGCTTAAACTCAATCCAAAGAAATGCTCGCTGTTCCAAAAGGAAGTCAAGTATCTGGGCCACACGGTTTCCGCGTACGGAGTACATACGGATGAAGGCAAAACTACGGTGGTAAAGGAGTGACCCCGACCACGCAATCTACACGAACTCCGCAGTTTCCTGAGCCTGTGCACATACTACCGAAGATTTGTTCCTGGATTTGCGAACGAAGCCAGCAGCTTGCATAAACTGACGAAAAAGAATCAAGCTTTCGAGTGGAGCGAACATCAGGAGCAGACTTTTGCATAACTGAAGGAAAAGCTGTGCACTGCTCTGATTCTGGCCTTCCCCGTGCCCGGAGAGATGTTTGTGCTGGATGCAGATGCAAGCGGACAGTATTGGCGGTGATCTTTCACAGATACTGGATGGCCAAGAACAAGTGATAGCATACTACAGCAAAATTTTGTCGAAACCTGAACGCAACTACTGCGTGACACGGAGAGAACTGCTGGCAGTATTGGAATGCGTGAAACACTTCCACAAATACAAAAGTTTCGCCTGCGCATGGATCATGCGGCATTGAAATGGCTAGTGAACTTTAAAGATCCTGAAGGCCAATTGGCGCGGTGGATCGAGCGGATGCAGAGCTACGACTACACGATAGAGCATCGCAAGGGCAGTAGCCATGGAAATGCCGATGCCTTGTCACGCCGTTCGTGCCAAACCGACTGCAGGCATTGTTCGCGAGCCGAAAGCCAACAGCAGATAGTGGATGTCCGATTGGTAAGCGTTATGCCAGAGGAAGAGTGGTCTGCGGAGAGGATACAAAAGGACCAGCGCGATACGGATCTTGCAAAAATCATCGAAGGCAAGGAGCAAGGCGCACGTCCGGACTGGCAGGATATGGCCGGTGAAAGCCCGATCGCGAAGGCTTACTGGGAACAGTGGCAAAGTCTGCGGCGTTCTGATGGCTGCCTATACCGCGAGTGGGAGAGTGAGGATGGCCGGACCAGCAATTCCTTAATTGTAGTCCCGAAACGCAGGATCAACGAGGTCATCGGGGCATACCATAACGACTCCAGTGGAGGGCACCTGGGCATCACAATTCTATTGCGTAGGATGCCAGGAGTCTGTAGGTGGATTGATTGAGAGCTGTGACCGATGTTCGGCTGCAAAAAGGCCGACAAGATCTCGGGGCCGCATGCAGCAGTACAACGTGGGAGCGCGTTTCGAGCGGATTGCCATGCGCCGGGCTATTCCCAATTAGCACTCAAGGCAACCAATATGTGCTGGTGGTAATGGATTATTTTAGCAAATGGTTCCTAACCGGGAGGACACTACGATCGCGGAAATGCTGGCCAACAACTGGCTAGCAAGGTCCGTAGTTCCGTTGGAGTTGCACTGGGATCAAGGCCGGAATGTCGAATCTGCAGTATTCATGGAAGTGTGTGAGCTATTAGGAATAAGGAAAACTCACACCACTTCTTTGCATCCACAGTCTGACGGCATGGTTGAACAATTTAATCGGCCGCTAGTCAAAACGATTGTCACACGCATATCGCTCTGTTCATGATGGCGTATAGGTCAGTCCTGCACGACACGACATCACTCACCGCAGCCCGAGCAGTGTTCGGCACAGAGTTGAGGTTGCCCGCTGAAGTTCGGGTGGACCGCACGACGGAAGGTGCTAGGGCTGACTACGTGGTCAATAAGCGGTTGGAACTGGAAGAAATCAACCAGTTTATAAGGAGCCGCACTCAACTGGTCAGCGATAAGATGAAAGCCATGCCTTCCTCCTGTATTTCTAGCTGCAGAAAATGAGGCCAGTCGGCATATCGGTTTGAAGTGCTGTTTGGCAGGAAACTTGTTCTCAGCGCTGGAGACAGGGGGGAACCCGGAAGAGACCTTCTTAAAACTCTTCCATCTGAGGGGGAGCAGTTGGCGCCCAGTGTGCTGAGATTATGCCTCGCCGCAGGTATCAAACCGTTATCACCGATCGATCGGAATGGACGAACAACTGCTGGAAGGGTTTCAAGCCTTATTCGGCAGTGGTGTAGACGGATGGGTCACTGATGGACACTGGCTCTGGTGCTGGAGTTCACTCTGGCTCTGATAACATTCGACTTTCCTTCCCGCTGGGCAGTCACACTTCTGTATTTCAGGCGGAAGTGTTTTCCATATCTATAGCAGCGCTTGAGCTGCGGCGGAGGGGAAAGTCTGGGTGTGACATATATATTTGCTCAGACAGCCAAGCGGCTGTTAAGGCGTGTTCAGCAATGCAGACAAAATCCAAAATTGTGCGGGAGGCTGAACGAGCTAAGCATTGACAATGTCGTCACACTTCTGTGGGTGCCTGGGCATTCTGATGTCGAAGGCAATGAAAAGGCGGATGAGCTCGCCAGAGCTGGATCTTTGGCCCGTTTCTTAGGACCTGAAACAGCGATTGGCTGCGGCTTATCTAAGCACAAGGCTGCATTCAGTAGCACATTAGCACGCAGACACCTCGACTACTAGCGTAGTCTTACGACATGTAGGCAGTCGAGGATGTTTATTGATGCGCCTATGCGCGGTTGAATATTTCTCAGAAATGGCCCCTTCTGGCTTGGAGATGAGAGTCGCCAACGGAAGTGGTCCCGTTACTGGCTCGCAAGGAGGGAGGCGCAAACCAGAGCACAAAGGGCAGACCTTTGCCTACGCGCCCGCGTTTCTGGGCGCTCCCTACACTTTGTTAATAATAATAAGATGAAAGCCAGATATGAACTACGGGCTAACACCGCAGGGTTCCACGAAGGCGATCTGGTAATGCTCCACAACATTCAGCGGATGAAAGGCTTGTCTTCAAAACTTCAAACGCTATGGGAAGGACCGTACAAGGTCGAGACCAGGATTAATGACGTTGTATACAGGATTCAACGTTACAGCAATAAAGGCGCTAGTTTCAAAATTATTGCTGCCGCCGATAAATGCCCGTTCAGTGTTGTCATGTTGTCTATTCTAGGAGGCCTGTAGGTTCGCACAGCGAGCTGTATGATCGC